>OX465289.1:96230986-98630986 GCA_949987695.1 Merzomyia westermanni
CTCTCCTCTCCTCTCCTCTCCTCTCCTCTTCTCTTCTCTCCTCTCCTCTCTTCTCCTCTCCTCTCCTCTCTTCTTCTCTCCTCTCCTCTCTCACCTTACCGTCCTGCGCCATAATCAGAAAAAGTTCCAATCATGCCTTTTTAACTAGGGACATCAGCGCAGAACTAATTCAAAACGCTGGAAACAAACATCGATAAACTAATTGGAAAAACAGCATCCGGTACGACCGGATGCCACGGACAGACCGTTGAAAATTCAAACACTCAAAAAAACTGGCCGGTTAGATTTAAATTGAAACTAAAAGGGCCGGCAAACAAAACTAAAATCAAAATTCAAAATAACTGAAAGCGAAACTAACTCAATGGAAAATAAAAAAATAATCGAAAATTAAAGCAAAAAAAAAACAGACTCATTAAAATTAACGACAAAAAAAAACCTGAAAATTGAAAACCGAACCGGGAAAGACCGGTTACCACGCTGAAAAAGAAAAATATAACAAAAGCGCCGAACAATATAAGGGGGCGCCGCGAGTGTTGTTGCGACGCCCTGGTGCTGACCCACCCTCATCCATGGCCATCGGTGCACCAAACCGAATCCCGATCGCCCCTTACCTATAAATCCGCCAAAAAGGAAAAAATCAATTTGTTTGTACCGAGTTTTCTTTTATAAAAAATTGGTTTTCGGTCTTATTAGATAGTTATGTTATTCATTTTATTTTGTTTTATTTTATTTTGTCTGGGTTTGGCCGTTTTATTTTCTTACGATTAGATATATTAAGTTAGGGTTTTCGAATTTAATTTTATTTTCAATTCACATATTATTATTATTATGTTCATTTATTTTAATAAATTAATTTTGGTTTTAGTTTTTATTTATTTACCCTACTATACTACGATTTTTAGTTCTAATGAGTTTCCCTCCCGCTCCATTTTTTCCTTTTTTCTTGTTTTTTTTTTTTGTGAGCTTCTAATTTACTTTTCTAATTCTTACTTATCTAGATCTTCTTGCCATATCTTAAAAATGGCAATGCTGGTTGTCGTGCCTGTTTGGTTGTTGCCGGTGGTTGTGCAGTGGGCCTAGAAGAAGGCGGCCCCTGCGGATGTCAATGCTGGTGGTCCTGTTAGCGGTTGGTGGCCTTTATTACTGGCGGATTTGTTGTTGCCGGCCTTTGGGTCACCGGTTTAGTTGTGGCCGGTTTTGATGCTACCGGTTTTTGTTACCGTTTTAGTTGGGGCCGGCTTGTTGTTACCGGTTTTTGTTGTGGTCGATCCGGGTGGTTGTGCAGTAGGCCTAGAAGAGGGCGGTCCCTGCGGGTGTCAATGCTGGTGGTCCTGTTACCGGTTGGTGGCCTTTATTACTGCCGGATTTGTTGTTGCCGGCCTTTGGGTTACCGGTTTAGTTGTGGCCGGTTGTGTTGTTACCGGTTTTTATGCGCGATGGTGACGCGTTGGTTTTCGCGCACTAGGGCGCGTTGATGTGGCGAAATAGTATTCGCGCTGATGTGGCGCGATGGTAGCGCGTTGATATGCGCTTGACGTTGTTGTTCCCGAGAAGACTTTCCACTTTAATGTGCTCAGCACTTTTTATGTTTTCACTTTCGCCACTGCGTATTAATGATTAGTAAAGTTACACCAAATGATTTGGTATGTTAATTTTTCAAATATGTAAATATAGATAAGTGTATACCTGACTCAACTGTCGTCGCGAGCGGACGTGTTTTTTAAGCGCTTTAATTGCAAACGCTTTCCAATTTTAATTGTCTTATAAATGTGTTAAAGACGTTTCATTTGTTATCTGTGTTTTTGTCATCTTTTAATATTTGATTAACATGCCTTGTTTTTGTGGCCATAGGGTTGATCGCGCCCAGGCGTCAGTGCAATGTGATAAATGTAGAGAAATTTATCATTATAGCTGTGTTGTTGGTAGTTTGCCTGCCGACCCAAAGTACTTAAATAATATATACATTTGTGGTTTGTGTGCTTCCGAAGACCAAGATGAGTCGTTGACTTTGCTTAACTCGTCGCTACAAAACCAACAAGCCAAACAAGTGCAATTGCCTAATAACGTTAATCTTGCTGAGTTGAAGATAATCTGCTCTCAACTTCTTTCTGCTATGTCTGTTGTGCACGAAGATAATGAGAGCCTACGACAAAAAATTGACTCTCTTCAAGCCGAGGTTCGCGATTTGCATTGTAAGCACAATTCTGTATTGTCTCACTTACTCGCAAAAATTGATAACTTGTGCAGTGAAAATAAAAACATCGCTTGTTCTTGCGCTATTGGCTCTGTCGACGGCGCTGCTACTGCTAATATCATATCAGCTGAGGGGGTGCATCCAACTTTGTTAGTTCTGCGTAATGCTGATGCGGATACTAACATGTCTACTACAACACCAACCCGCGCCGCTGCTTCGCAACTTACTTTGCCTACTTCGGTTTCTGCTGCCAAAACCTCAACAGCGACGCCAATTCCCACTGCTGCAGCGCATCAAACTTTGCCTATGGTGGTTGCTGTTGACAAATTTCCTGCAGCTGATGATAACCAAAATGAGTGGAAAACAGTGAATAGTAAAAGAGCACGCAGAAGGGGAAAAACTGACATTGACTGCGCTTCTAACGATGTTAACGCAGAAGCAAATATAAGTTCATGGCCGGTGTGTGCTAATGATGTGGCGAATGTTAACATTAACCCCATTAGTGCTGACCAAAATAATTCGCGGGTACTAACGCAACCATTAGTTGTTGGGTCGGGTATTAATGGTAATCTAAGTGCTTTTTCGAGGAGGAAGTGGCTGCATCTCTCGTCATTCTCTGCATCAGTTAGAGCCAATAAATTGAAGTCGCATATATCGCAAAACACTGGTATTGATGTAAACTCTATAATTTGTATTCCTTTGATAAGGAATGGCACGGACACTAAATCCCTCCGTTTTGTCAACTTTAAGCTGGGTGTTGAGGCCAGTTCTCTTTCAAAGTTATTGGTGCCCGAATTATGGCCGAAGAATATAGTTGTGCGTCCATTTAATTTCCGTTCAAAAAACTTCGAGGTCCAACCGATGTCCAACGACAATCGGTTGGGTCAGTTGGTATAATGAGCGGCCTTAAAATTTATATGCAAAACATGGCTGGAATTAGAACGAAATCCCAGCTTTTGCGGTTTTTCACTTCACATCAAGAGTATGATGTCTTTGTTATCGTCGAGACATGGCTAAATGACAGCTTTTTTAGCGTAGAGTTCTTCGATCCGATGTTGTATAGCGTCTTTCGCAAGGATAGGGATGCTAACCTCACTGGATGTGCTAGAGGTGGTGGAGTTCTCATCGCAGTGCATTGCAAACATAACGCGTCTGAGGTTGCACTTTCCAATAATAGTGCGCTGCTTGACCAACTCTGTGTTCATATCCGAGGTTCATCTGACTCAATTTTTCTTTGTGCATCTTATATCCCGCCCAACAGTAGCCATGACCTATACACGTCGCACGTCGACAACATTGTTACATTGGCAACGAACAAAATTGGTGGTGATCATCTCTGCGTGCTGGGCGACTTCAATCTCTCAAACCTAAACTGGTCTAAGACTACTTCCAGTTCTTCTTTAATTGCATGCGACGTTACTAGCCTTAATGAAATATATGTAATAGATAGCTTTCTAAGCATCGGCTTAAGGCAAATTAACTGTTTCCCAAATCGCCTTGGTCGCACTTTAGATCTAGTTTTTCTTAGCGAGAATCTTAACTTCACCCTGTGTGAATGCGACTCACCTGTTTCAAAGTCGGACATGCATC
This sequence comes from Merzomyia westermanni, assembly GCA_949987695.1. NCBI lineage: Eukaryota > Metazoa > Arthropoda > Insecta > Diptera > Tephritidae > Merzomyia > Merzomyia westermanni. The sequence continues at coordinate 96,234,771 of OX465289.1, forward strand.
ATGTTCCGTTAATTATTACTCTTGAGTTTTATAAGTACGCCAAGGCTAGAATGGATACATCTAATTTGTCTTTCAATTTTAAGCAATGTAACTTCTTGGACTTGAACAATCTATTTCTAGAAATTAACTGGGATAACTTGTTTCACAATCTAGATACTACCAGCTCTTTCGAGATATTTAGATCTACCGTTGTAGACATTTGTAAAAGGTATATTCCTTTGGTTTCTAAAAAGAAGTACAGAGTCCCTTGGCATAATGCAGCATTGATGAAAATTCGGAATTTGAGGAATAAGTTTTTTCGTAAATACAAAAACACTAATAATATGGTGTTTTTCGTTAAATACAAGGAGTATGAAAGGAAGCTCCTGTGTTTGGATAAATTCCTACACAGAAACTACATGTTAAGTATAGAAGAGAACCTAAAAACAAATCCAAGATCGTTTTGCAGTTTCGTAAATTCTAAAAAAGCAGTCTCGAATATTCCGTCCTCTCTATTCCTTGGCGACAAAGCTGTTGATAGTCCTGCTGATGCGGCAAATCTGTTCGCTAAATATTTCATGGCCAACTTCACTGCGGACTCTGTTCGCAGTGAAGACATTCGTCTCAACATACAACCAGCAATCGACTTTGGAGGTCTTGTACTGTCCTTGGATGATGTTGTTGGTGGCATATCTCGACTTAAACAGTCATCTAATACCGATGTTGATGGGTTGTCTGCAATTTTATTTAAACAGTGCGAAGCTCTTATTTATCCCCTTTTAGTAATCTTCAATAGTTCCCTTTCTTCGGGCACTTTTATTGATGAGTGGAAATTGGCCTCTATAACACCTATTTTCAAGAGTGGCAACAAAAATGATATAAGTAACTATAGACCTATTTCGAAACTTTCTGCCACCTCGAAACTATTTGAATGCATTATCCAGGAAAAATTGTTATTTTTCGTTAAGAATATCGTGTGTCCAGAGCAGCATGGGTTTCTTCCGGGACGCTCAACGGTGACTAACTTGGCTATCTTTTCCGATGACTGCATCGCAGCCTTTCAGTCAGGATACCAGGTAGACACAGTTTATACGGATTTTTCTAAAGCGTTTGATCGGGTTTCTCATGCTGTCCTGTGCAAAAAGCTTGCCTGTATTGGTTTCCACTCAGTGTTTATGAGCTGGATTGAGTCCTATCTACAAAATCGCAGGTGTAGGGTTGTTGTTGACTCTGTCAGGTCTTCTGCTTTTGTGGCCTTCTCAGGCGTTCCTCAGGGTAGCATCTTAGGACCACTCTTTTTCTTACTGTTCATTAATGACATTCGCTCTTGCTTCTCTGCAGTAAGATTCTTACTTTATGCGGATGATCTAAAAATTTATTCATTTATTAAATGTCAGCAGGAGTCTGAAGTGATGCAGTTAGAATTGGATAAACTAAGTACTTGGGCAACAATAATCTGCTAACACTCAACTTAAATAAGTGTTTTCAAGTTACTTATTCTTAACGCCTTAACATCATTAATAAGGGGTGTTTTTTTTTAGGGGTATAGAACTTCGAATTGAAATAAAACACAAGAAAATCGTTTTAAGGTCCATCCATTTGGCTTTATTGAAAGGATAATTTTATGCCATTAATGTTTAAATATAATTTCGGGCATGTGGCCGCCGCGGCTGGCTCGAATAAAGCCAATTCTACAGGTCCAATTTTCAACCACTTTTTCGAGCATATGGGGCCGTATGTCGGCAATAACGCCACGAATGTTGGCTTCCAATTCCCCTAACGTTTCTGGTTTGTTGGTGTAGACGAGCGACTTCACATATCACCAAAGAAAATAATCCAATGGTGTCAAATCACACGACCTTGGTGGCCAATTGACAGGTCCATTCCGCGAAATTATGTGCTCATCGAATGTTTCCTTCAATAAATCGATTGTGACGTGCGCTGTGTGGCATGTAGCGCCGTCTTGTTGGAACCACAACTCATCCACATTCATGCCATCCAATTCGGGAACAAAATAGTCGGTTATCATGGCTCTATACCGGTCTCCATTAACGGTAGCTGCCTCTCCAGCATTATTGCGGAAGAAGTATGGCCCAACGACTCCACCAGCCCATAGAGCACACCAAACAGTCAGTTTTTGTGGATGTAATGGCGTTTCAAGGGTCTCATGTGGATTCTCTTCACTCCAAATGCGGCAATTTTGCTTGTTGACGTAGCCATTCAACCAAAAATGAGCCTCATCACTGAACAAAATTTTGCGATGAAAATCAGCATCGAAATCAATCTCATTTTCGGCCCATACACCAAAATCACGACGCATTGCATGGTCTCGCGGCTTTAATTCTTGCACAAGCTGGATCTTGTAAGGTCGCAAGCCAAGATCTTTGCGCAAAATCTTCCATAAAGTTGATGGACAAAGCTCCAATTGCTGTGCACGGTGGCGAATCGATTCATTCGGGTCCTCTTCAACACTTTGCTCTACAGCGGCAATTGTTTCTTCGGTGCGCACTGTTCGACGTCTCTGCGGATGCGTATTATCACATAGAGTAAACGTAGTGCGAAAACGATCCATGGTTAACCGAATTAATTGCTCTGATGGACGATTATGTCGACCATAAAATGGACGGAGCTCACGGTAAACTTCGCGAACTGAACCATTATTTTCGAAATAAATTTGCACGATTTGCAAGCGTTGTTCTTTTGTCAACCTGTTCATGATGAAATGGCAAACCAAACTGAACATAAATGACATTAGAGTTGCCAGATTTGACCACAAAATGCCAGTTTTATCTCTATTCGAAAAACAAACCTGTAAAAAAAACACCCTTTACCTCATATTTTTTATGTAATTCGCCCCTATTGCGTGTAAGTGAATTGAAAGACCTGGGTGTAGTTTTTGACTCCAAATTTACTTTCGCAAGTCATATTAATCTGTGTATCTCGAAGTCATACGCCATGCTTGCATTTGTTAGGCGTCATAGCTCGGAGTTTACTGATCCCTACTCGCTAAAACTCTTATATTCTGCATTTGTACATTCCAAACTCGAATACGCTTGCCTCATTTGGTCGCCTTATTATCACTGCCATATCGCAAGAATTGAGCGGATCCAGAAAGTATTTTTACATTTTGCTTTGCGCGCCTTACGGTTTTCTGAACCCATCCCGTCTTATGAAGCGAGATGCCTATTGATCAACCTAAAGTCACTGCAGAATAGGAGGGTAATTTTATCACTTACGTTTATTTTTGACGTTTATCGTGGCACTACTGACTGCCCAGTGCTCCTTGAGAGGATCTTCATAAATATTCCTGCTAGAGCCCTTAGGAACTCTGAATTCAATATTCGTCTTTTCAAAGCACTTTATGCTATAAACGGTCCAATAACTAGATCATTGATTGAGTTTAATAAAATTTCTAATTATTTGGAAATAGATTTTTCATGTTCAAAGAGTCGCTTCTTAACTACTATAAATTCTTTTTATAACTAAGTCATTCAGACTTATTTTTAATGTACCTACTCTAATTTTATAATTTCTACTTAGCCTGTAAGATTTGGTTGTCTAATTGGCTTAATAAACAAATAAACAAATGATGCGTCGTTTTGAAAATTCAGTGCTTATATATAAGAAAAGGTACTTTATTTGCCAATTTCCATTTCGAAGCAAAAGTTTTCGGTTGCAAAAAAAAAAATGCTTTTAATCAAGTCACAAACACAAACTATCACTTTCTTACGCCACTTGCACTATAAAAGATTCGATATATATAATTTGAATTATAAATTCCACCGATTTTCATTGTAAAAATTTGTTTTAAGCACCGCAGCATAACCAACGGTCTCTTTAGTAAAAAAGTAGAAAAACATTGCGACCGTTCGCACCCAAATCAATTGAACTTCTGAATTGGCCGAATTCCGGTGACGCCGCCACGGTGAAAATCGTCAGTCAACTGCGTCTGCGCATTGGAAGAGTTCCGTTACCCAGTCTGACGTGGCATGATTGTTGCCACTCGGGTTGATGGTTGCAATCACGACTCGGAGTTTTACTTTTATTTTAAATACCTTTTTAATACTACCGAACTTGGTAAAAGTACAGTACGCATTTCAAAGCAAAAAAAGAGGGATAATATATTATTGAAACCAACGTTGAAAATATGACTTTGCTTTCTCATAGTAGAAATAATGAGTATTGCATTGTAGAAATTACTTAAAACTCAATGTACTGAAATTAGGCTTTGATTTGAGGCATAAATGAAAATGATGTTGGTACTCTTACTTTTAATACTATTTCACACTATTTTTATTAAAGGTAATATTTATTTATTTTTTTCATATGGAACAAAATAAAATGCAAGAATATTTATACTGATTAATGACTTTATAGGAGAGTTTATAGTTAAGAAAAAGCATCACTTATCAAAATAAATCAGATTATGGCACTATTCTAAGGGAGCATAAAGCGTAGTAGATTTGCGTAAAGTGCAGTAGGTATTAAAATTACTGCAATTTTGATTAATTCCGAACCCTGCAGGCACGCTTTCTTTGGCGCGCAAAAATAGGAAGGTTCTAGACCATGCGCCTGGTGTGTTTCCTTGGTGGCCCGCTGGACCCCACGTTATTGAGTTCGAGATAGGAGACGCAGGGAACTCCTCATCCTATCTCGCCGTTGGCAATAATACTTCGATCTACAAGCTTCGTTTATATTGCATATGGTAACAAAATACTGCCGCCTTAAGCTTATTTAAGTCCAATTTGCCGAATAATGGATGGCCATTGCTGTTAAAATGTATTCTGGCAATATACTTTGTTTTACTGGCGTTTGGTCGAAACTGTGATGTCCGCCGGGTTAAAGTCAGAGATCAGGACCGGATTCCATGTGTCTCCCACCCTGGTCAATATGGCATTTTGGGGGCGTATCTTTCACTTTGGTGGTTTTGGCAATTTGTTGGTTTTTGGCTTTCGGGATATTGCATTAAAAAAAAATACATTGAATTTTATGGCACGTTTATTACGTACATACTTCGTACTCGTGCACTTTTACCAACTTAAATACTTTAAATTCAATTGCCAATTTCTCTTTATTTGACACTTATTGGTTACCCGAAATTTAACTCTGGGCACACGAAGAAAACACCAAACACTTGTTTGTCTGGAAATTAAAAGTTCCGTTATTGGTGAATTTTCCACTCAATGGAAATATTTGGTACTGCCACTTCAGCAAAAATCACACATTTTCCCGTAGCCAAATGTTAAACCGGAAGGTGAATCAAAACTGTTACCTAACCAATTGCAAGTAAACCATAACAAACTATAAAATTAAATTTTCGTTTTCGGAATGTTGATACCGAGGTCAAAGCGCGTTTTTTGATACCCCTCCCGACATTTTGTTTTAGCAGTTGACGTTAAATAAAAAGAATAACCAAATTACATTTTTTATGTTATTCATGTATTTTCGTATGAACTTATACCATAACAATTAAATATGCTATAATTTTTACTTAATCCAAGCAAAATAAGTAATAAATCTTACACTAGCTGGCAGATTTTACATTTATGAAAATTGCATGCTCAGTTAAAATTGGGGAAACATATATATACTAATTGCAAAATTTCGTACTAAGTTGACCTCCTTTTTGAGTTTATTTGACACGGATCTTTCATTCCACGCAGTCGAGTACCATTATATTATCCACTGCCTCCCACTCAAATTCGCAAAGTGGACGAAAAATTAGATGCCAAACTAGTATAGAGAAACAATGGTTCTTCTTGAACCTGTTGGTGTTGCCTGATTGCCTTATGTACTCCTTTTTCTTCGTTTGTCGTGGTGTTTGCGTTCACTGTCGGCTATCTGTCCATACTGCAGAAGGAATGTATCCAATCCTTTTGATGTACCGTGAATATGTCAAATGCTCACTAAGCTAAATTATTCAACGAAAATGTAAAGACAATCTTACCGTGTTGCACTGCATTGTAAACAATGAATAAGAACGTATGCGCTTTCTTTTTGTTGGCAGATATACTCTCACATGGACAGGGCTAGTTTTTCTCCCATTCATTTGCACTGTGAAGATGTAAAATTGTTTATTATACGAAATATTTCAGAATAAAATGAAGTAAATAAAACTTACTGCTGGCCATTTTATTGTAAACAAAGAAGAACAAGAGAAATAGCATGGTATCACGGGTGCTTTGTTGAGTACGTGGGATGCCATGCTTGAATATAGACCTGTTTGAAGATTGTTCCCAGGGTATTAAAGTTTTGTTCATATAACGATGGCTTGTAAGGTTACAAATAATGGATAAAGATATAGAGTTGCACATATCAAAATTCTTAGAATGAACAAAGGAATCCATTAAGACATTTCCGTCCGTGGACACGATAACTTGAGTAAAAATTTTGATATTTGAATGAAATTTTGCACAAAGGTTTCTTTCTGACCGCGGTAGGTTGCTATTGAAAATGGGCGAAATCGAACAATAACCATGCCCCTTTTTCGATATCGAAAATTTCGAAAAAAAATTTAAATGAAATAATTCATTAATAAAAGCAGCTGCAAAAATTAATTTGGTAGATTTAGTAAGTTGGTCGTCCTATTGGCGATTTTATGAGAGACCAAATTTTCATATTTTTTTTAAGTTTAAGTGACACCGCTCACATATAAATGAACGTTTAGTACCGCTCACTTTTTCCAATTTTTTTTTTCATTAATTGGAATCAAATAAATTCGTAGTTATACTGAATTCCAACTTTATATGGCGTCGCACCCAGAGGACCCGCGAATCCACTGTGAAAGCATCATAAATTGTATAAATATTTATTTAGGACACCTATATCCACCTCGGGCCTGAAGCCGCGCATCCTTGCAAAATGTTATATAGGCTAACCAGTGAACCCGAAAATCTACTGTGAAAATTTCATACAGATCGGTTGAGTATTTTGGACGCCAGGCACACAGACACGCATTCATTTTTATTTATAAACTAGCGAACCCGGCAGACTTTGTTCTGCCTAAAATTGGACTTGTCTATTTTTTATAAATTGTATTCTTTTCCTCCTCACTTGGCTCCCCTTCTACATTTATCAGTGTATCGTCCTTTTTCTTTCTGATTTTGCTTTTCCCCTAATCCCATTTACCGTTACTCTTCTTAATCCTCTTCATTTTTCTCTAGCACCACCTATATATCAAATTTCTATTCCTAGTTCCCTTCTTCTCCCATTTGCTCTGCGCGTACATATATGTCCATGGCTTTGAAGATATATCGAATTAACTTTAATTTTCTCCTGGTACCGCTTTCTGTTTCCGGGGTTTTTTTGATGTATAGAACACATATCTATACATAAAATATCATTAACTTGAACCAAATAAATTCCTAGCTATGCTGAATTGCTATTTTAAATACCCTGGGGGCTTTTCCAAAATCTATATGTAGCCTATGTCGTACCTAACGAACTTCTGAACCTATAGTGATAGTTTCATAGAGATGGACTATAAACTTTGGACATTAATTAAGAACAAACCAAACACAAAAACTGTGGGCGTGGCATCGTCCACTTTTCCAAAATTATGTAAATCTTGACTAAAGGACACATGTATCCAAATATCATTGATTTAGACCAAATAAGTTCAGAGTTTTGACGAATTTGAATTTTATATAGCCTGGGGGCGTGGCACCGCCCACTTTTCCAAAACTATATACAGCCTATGCTTTAAACCATGGTCCCAAGAATATACCGTGAAAATTTCATTAAAATCGGTTGAGTACTTTGGACGCCTATAAAGGACACACAGACACACATTAATTTTTATTTACACAACAATTTACCGCGACCGCTTTTACGCAGCTGGATATTTAATGTTCGGTTTCACCCGAAACATAGACTTCCTTACTTATTATATATAAGATGGCCCACATGGTAGTAGAAACAGTTGAAAACCTCTATAGGTCATAACTTCACAAAAATTTACCACTACCGCTTTTACACAGCTGGATATTTAATGTTTGGTTCCACCCGACCTTAGACTTAATTTTTATACTCAGAGTGTACTAGTGCACAGGAAATTATAGCTGTAAAGGTAGAAAATTACGGAGATAGATATAGAGATAGAGAGTGGCGGCCGCCGTGGTGTGAAGGTAGTGTTGCCGGCCTACCACACCGAAGGTCCATGGTTCGAGCCTTGGTACAGGTAACATCAAAAGTGATTTGAAAAAAGTTTTTCAAAACGGGGTCGCCCCTCGGCAGTGGTTTGGCAAACTCGCCGAGTGTATTTCTGCCATGACAGGCTTCTCAGCAAAAATTCGTCTCCTTTGTAGATGCCGTTCGGAGTCGGCAAAAAACTGTAGGTCCCACCAATTTGTAGGGAAAATTCAAATCGGCACACCAAAAACTGGAAGAGAAGCTTGGCGCAAAAATCTCTTAGGAGGTTTATGATGATATACCTGTTGTATATCGCGCCATAGAGAGAGAGAGATATAGAGTTCCATATATCAAAGTTCTTAGAATAAACAGACGAATCCACTAAGATATGTCTGTCCGTTCCATCCGTTCGTGTACACGATAACTTGAATAAAAATTGAGATATTTGAATGAAATTTGGGACAAAGGATGCTTTCTGGCCAACGTAGGTTGCTATTTAAAATGAAAAAAATTTACCAATAAGCACGCTCCTTTTTTCGATTTCCAAACCCGTTTAAAATGAAATAATTCAATAATAAAAGCAGCTACAGTAATGAAATTTGGTAGATTTGTTTAGTTGGTCGTCCTATTGACGATTTTACCAAATTTCTGGACAAGGGCGTGGCACCGCCCACATATTAGAGCTGGCTGATTCCGTGATTTTTGAAGAACAGTGTGATTTGTGATTTCTAAGCCACAGCTCTTTTGATCCGTGACTGTGACTGCCCTTTGGAAGAACAGCCAGAGCAGTGATTGTTATTATTGTGACGAATTCAATGAATCCTCGATTATTAATCCAGAGTTCGATCACTATAAAGTCAGATAAACACACGCACAAATACTATAACAAATACTTAAATTTATTTACTAGTTAAAAACGCAAAACAAATTTAAGAATTTGGTAACTTCACAGTAGTTCACTGAATAACACTTAAAAATAAACTGATAAACCTGCATTGCTTTGTCAGTGCCTTATATAGTCCGGCAGAGTGCTACCCTGCGCACCCAGAAGTTTCATGGTTGTTCTGTCTTGGTGTTCTCGAAGGCACGCTGTTATTTATTGGCATCTTTTCTTTGCATGGTATTCGCAAACACTCGCGCCACTCGCGTTTCCTTGGTACATGCTTGCATGCATAAGCGTAGCCAGTTATCTCTGTTTTGTTTAAGTAGTGGTGGGAGTGTTATTGAGTTAGGGATGGTACATGCTTGAGAATAATCGCCACATTATGTTTGTTTTGGTTATCCATCTTAGTTTGCATTCTGAAATATTGGGACATAGTCAAAATCGAAGATAGCCCATATAAAATTGGGTCAAATAGTTACTACTAAATTCAAGTCATACTTAAATTTGACTATTGTCTCCAAATGGTTACAAACAGATGAAACTTTTAATATTTTTTTTTAGAAAATTAAAACGGCAATTAGCAAAATTTTGCAAAAATACCCTACGACTAGAAAAAGAAATTTTTTTTTGGGAGGTGGAGTAGTTCATCCCTTTCACAAATCTAGACTATTTTTTTTCATGAAGTAAACAGTTTATTTATAATTTGTCGTTAAAATTGCCAAGGAAATTTGTTGCGTTCTATTCAGCATTATTTTTTAATCAATACGTATTTGTGTTAGTGCTAGCATTCATTCTACATATTTTTGCAATGGCTCATAAATTGCGACTGCGCTATCTACTGATACTTAGTCGGTGCTCAAATCACAGATTCATATGTGAGCAACCATTTGCTCCTACGAGAGCTAAAAATGCGAATATTTGGAAACGTGATTGGGAACGGAAGCAGGGACCAGATGCTGTCACAGGCACGGCATTTTATTTGAAGCTGTCACTCGGATTTACTGTGAACTTCCAGTAGCTGTGAAAAAATCACAGGTACGCGAATATTTGCCAACTCTACCACAAATTTTCAACCTTCGACTGTTAATAACTACAGACCAGTTTATGGTAGGCTAGCGACATTTGATAGGAGGTTATACTATGGTTGTGGTTCATACACTAATAGAAAATAAGCAAAATCGCTTTTCGACTACGCCTACTTTTTCATAAAAATGGTATTATTTTAATTTTGGGAAACGGGCTTGGCACCGCCACATATAAACTAAAGTTTAGTACCGCTCACTTTTTCCAATTTTTGTTTTAAATGGCATGGGGCGCGGCACCGCCAACTTGTCCAAAATTAGATAAAGCCTTTACTGTAACCAGTGAACCCGAAAACCTACTGTCCAAATTTCATTATGATTGGTTCAGTACTTTGGACGCCAGACACACAACCACACATTCATGTTTATACCCAGCATGTTCTAGAACAAAAGGTATTATAGTTTTGTCCCTATAACGGTGGTTTCTGACGGTACAAAATAATTGAGATAGATATCCTATCTACGGCGTGGCTTCCATTACCGCAAAGACCTCAGCCTGGCAGACACTGCGATGATCAGGTAGTCTGAAAAAAAGTTCTACATCACAATCCTTTGAAAAGACATTTCCCCCTACAATGCCATTTAATTTAAAACTGTCGGTGTATATGGATATGCTACCTTCTGCACCGTAGCACCGATCCGACTCCACCCAATCCACCCTACTGGGGATATTTACGGTGAAGTTACACTCCGAAACTTTAATAGTCGCGCAGCGATCCGCACTTCCGGGGAAAAAACCGAAATTGTTTAATATGCTAGGAAGTGTCTTGGTTAGTGTGTTCCAGCTGGACGATTCCCGTAGGCGCAGAGCTGATTTCGCCGCTGCTCGGTACCCTTCTATACCTAGAATCATGCTAGACCTATGAACTTTCCATAACCATTTCAGGTTTGAGCTATTTCCCAAAGCCCACAATGGCCGCATATAGCAGTATGGGTTTTATAATCATGGTATAAATCCATTTGCATATAATGGGGCTAAGACCCCATTTTCTCCCTATGGCTCTTTCGCGCGTGTATAATGCAATGCTTTCTTTTGATGCTGAATGACATTTTCCTTCCAGTTCAGCCTTTTATCCACAGCCGCACCTAGGATTTCGACCTTGTCGGCCAGATTGAGGCGCACGCCATTTAGCTGTAGTAGGTTCAACGGGGCTATTTGTACCCACTTTCTCGGAATTGACGCTAAGTTCGCAGCAAGAGGACTGTAACGCAGTCTCTCGCAATGCTACCTGTATCATATCACACAAATTTGTGAAAAATTGGCTCTGTATGCAACGTCCAGGCATATGCCACGGCCTTCCCGCCCCATCCCCCCCAACATTTGTCTCTTAGCAGCGCGTTGGGTGTGCCCCTTGTGACATAACGTGTCATTCCAACAGTCCCCAGAAAGGAAAGTATTTTATTTCCCTTGCGTAGTTGATCGATCAGTACCACCAGGGACCTAGTTAGGACTAAGCTAACAGCTTCCGGGCTACTTCGATATCGACGAAGGCCAACAAAAAGTAGTTCTTATCATCCGAGGATGCTTCTATGGTAGAGACTTGGGTACGAAGCGCAGTCTCCGTAGATTTAAATTCGAGGTATGCGTGTTGATAGAGAAGGTTGCTGCCAATATTGGTAGTGCGGAAGTTGTTGATTATCCTCTCTAGGGTTTTGAGTGCGAAGGATGATCGGTCTGTAATCCTTCGGCTCGTAGTGAGATGCGTTACGCTTCACCACAAACATGGAATGTAGCTCAGAGACATACAGGCCATATAGAAGTGGTACAGCCAATTAGCTGATGTCTCCAGAGTGTTAATTAGTTGAGCAGGAATAATCCCGTCCGGTCCCGCAGACTTGAAAGGTGTGAAGCTTTTGACTGCCCATTCAACCCCCTCCACCGTGATGGGCATATTTATAGCCGGGTTAGTTGCAGGAGCAGTTGGCGAAGTGTTCATATTTCCCAGAAAATTAGCATCCAAAGCAGTTCTAGAGTTCCCCCTTCTCAGCTGATCCAGGTACCGTCGTCGACGTTTTCGACTCCCTTACAGAAACTTCTCAACGAAGGTCCCTTCGTCTGTCTCAGGGTTTTCTTATAGGCCCTTAGTTTGTCTTTATATTCGCTATCGAGGCCTTTGGCTCTATTTAACTGTTTTCTATAGGATTTCCGGGATTCGTCCAAATCGTGGGACCACTATCGAGGTTTACGTTTTCCGAGCGGTTTTAGCACTGAGCAGGCCTTTTCTGAAACATTTGGGAGCGCCGATCTGAAGTTCGTGAGCGTATCCTCCAACTCCTCCACCGATGAGGGGAATTGCGAAGGTAGTTCCGGCAGACCCCTAAGTAACCACTCTTTATGCAATTCCCAGTTCGTGTTACGTGTGTTGCGTCTCATAATGGGTTGTTCAAAGACAAAGTTTAAATAACTTCAATAAAGCGATGGTTTGAAAATGAGTGATCATCAAGAACCCGCCATTTCCTAACTAACCCACAATCGCTTTCGCTACAGATGGTAAGATCAATCACCTCCCTTCGATTTTTAGTACTAAAAGTTGGTTCATTACTTACATTGCAAACTACAAGGTTAGTCGTTAAAAGGAAATCAAAAAGTGATTCACCCCGAGCATTTATATCGGAACTCCCCCATTGGACGTGATGTAAGTGGTCTATGCTGCAGTTGGGCACCATCTGCTTTGCCTTATCTTGCGATGGAGGTTCCTCCGCATCATAGGACATATAAACCGAGGCTATCGTCAGCCGGAGATCGCCAACTGAGAGGTTGGCCGCTGTGGCCTCGCAATTGCTGTAGTTAGGTATTAGAGAAGTGGTTAGTTCAGACCAAAGCAAAATTGAGTTTCTAACATTACCTTCTATGTCAGCTCAGATGAGCTTCAAATCCTTAGTCCCCAGTCCGCAGATCCGTGAGTTGTTCACCCATGTTTCTAAGATTTTGCTAATTGCCGTTTTATTTTCTAAAAAAAAGTTTCATCTGTTTGTAACCATTTGGAGACAATAGTCAAATTTAAGTAAGACTTGAATTTAGTAGTAACTATTTGACCCAATTTTATATGGGCTATCTATCGAAAAAGCTTCATCTAAATTTAAGTCATACTTAACTTCGATTATGACTATGTCCCAATATTTCAGACTGCAAACTAAGATGGATAAACAAAACAAACACAATGTGGCGATTATTCTCAAGCATGTACCATCCCTAACTCAATAACACTCCCACTACTAGTTAAACACAACAGAGATAACTGGCTACGCTTATGCATTCAAGCATGTACCAAGGAAGAGGTGGCGCGAGTGTTTGCGAATACCATGCAAAGAAAAGATGGCAATAAATAACAGCGTGCCTTCGAGAACACCAAGACGGAACAACCATGAAACTTCTGGGTGCGCAGGGTAGCACTCCGCCGGACTATATAAGGCACTGTCCAAGCAATGCAGGTTTATCAGTTTATTTTCAAGTGTTATTCAGTGAACTACTGCGAAGTTACCAAACTCTTAAATTTGTTTTGCGTTTTTAACTAGTAAATAAATTTAAGTATTTGTTATAGTATTTGTGCGTGTGTTTATCTGACTTTATAGTGATCGAACTCTGGATTAATAATCGAGGATTCATTGAATTCGTCACAATAATAACAATCACTGCTCTGGCTGTTCTTCCAAAGGGCAGTCACAGTCACGGATCAAAAGAGCTGTGGCTTAGAAATCACAAATCACACTGTTCTTCAAAAATCACGGAATCAGCCAGCTCTAATATGTGGGCGGTACCACGCCCTTGTCCAGAAATTTGGTAAAATCGTCAATAGGACGACCAACTAAACAAATCTACCAAATTTCATTACTGTAGCTGCTTTTATTATTGAATTATCTCATTTTAAACGGTTTTGGAAATCGAAAAAAGGAGCGTGCTTATTGGTCGATTTTTTTCATTTTAAATAGCAACCTACGTTGGCCAGAAAGCATCCTTTGTCCCAAATTTCATTCAAATATCTCAATTTTTATTCAAGTTATCGTGTACACGAACGGAATCGAATCGTCTAAGAACTTTGATGTATGGAACTCTATATCTATCTCCATAATTTTCTACCTTTACAACTATAATTTTCTGTGTACTAGTACACTCTGAGTATAAAAATTAGGTCTAAGTTCGGGTGGAACCAAACATTAAATATCCAGCTGTGTAAAAGCGGTCGCGGTAAATTGTTGTGGAGTTATGACCTTTAGAGGTTTTAAACTTTTTCCACTATCATGTGGGCAATTAAATCTTATAAATAAAAATGAATGTGTGTCTGTTTGTCCTTTATAGGCGTCCAAAGTACTAACCGATTTTGATGAACTTCATTCATTTTCGTTTCATTATCACGGTATATTCTTGGGATCATGGGTTAAAGCATTGGCTATACATAGTTTTGGAAAAGTGGGCGGTGCCACGTCCTCAGGCTATATAAAATTCAAATTCGTCATAACTATGAACTTATTTGGTCTAAATCAATGATATTTGGATACATGTGTCCTTTAGTCAAGATTTACATAATTTTGGAAGGTGATGCCACCCACATTTTTTGTAATTTGTTTGTGCTTCAATAATGTTCAAAGTTTATAGTCGATCTCTATGAAACTTTCACTATAGGTTCAGAAGTTCGTTGGGTACGTCATAGGCTACATATACATTTTGGAAAAGTCCCCATGGTATATAAAATAGCAATTCAGCATAGCTAGGAATTTATTTGGTTCAAGTTAATGATATTTTATATATAGATATGAGTTCTATACATCAAAAGAACCCTGGCAACAGAAAGCGGTACCAGGAGCAAATTAAAGTTAATTCGACATATCTTCAAAGCCATGGACATATATGTACCCGCAGAGCAAATGGGAGAAGAAGGGAAGTAGGAATAGAAATTTGAAATATAGGTGTTGCTAGAGAAAAATGAAGAGGATTAAGAAAAGTAACAGTATATGGGATTGGGGGAAAAGCAAAAGCAGAAAGAAAAAGGGAGATACACGGATAAATGTAGAAGAGGAGCCAAGTGAGGAGGAAAAGAATACAATTTATAAAAAGTAGCCAAGTCCAATTTTAGGCAGAACAACGTCTGCCGGGTTCGCTAGTTTATAAATAAAAATGAATGCGTGTCTGTGTGACTGGCGTCCAAAGTACTCAACCGATCGCTATGAAATTTTCACAATAAATTCTCGGGGTCACTGGTTAGCCTATATAACACTTCGCAAGGGTGCGCGGCGCCAGGCCCCAGGTGGATATAGGTGTCCTAAATAAATATTTATACAATTTATGATGCTTTCACAGTGGATTCGCGGGTCCTCTGGGTGCGACGCCATATAAAGTTGGAATTCAGTATAACTACGAATTTATTTGATTCCAATTAATGAAAAAAAAAATTGGAAAAAGTGAGCGGTACTAAACGTTCATTTATATGTGAGCGGTGTCACTTAAACTTAAAAAAAATAAAAAAATTTGGTCTCTCATAAAATCGCCAATAGGACGACCAACTTACTAAATCTACCAAATTAATTTTTGCAGCTGCTTTTATTAATGAATTATTTCATTTAAGTTTTTTTTCGAAATTTTCGATATCGAAAAAGGGGCATGGTTATTGTTCGATTTCGCCCATTTTCAATAGCAACCTACCGCGGTCAGAAAGAAACCTTTGTGCAAAATTTCATTCAAATATCAAAATTTTTACTCAAGTTATCGTGTCCACGGACGGAAATGTCTTAATGGATTCCTTTGTTCATTCTAAGAATTTTGATATGTGCAACTCTATATCTATCTCCATTATTTTGGAACCGTACAAGCCATCGTTATATGAACAAAACTATAATACCTTGTGAACAATCTTCAAACAGGTCTATATTCAAGCATGGCATCCCACGTACTCAACAAAGCAACCGTGATGCCATGCCATTTCTCTTGTTCTTCTTTGTTTACATTAAAATGGCCAGGAGTAAGCTTTATATACTTTATTTTATTCTGAAATATTTCGTATAATAAACAATTTTACATCTTTACAGTGCAAATGAATTGGAGAAGAACTTGCCCTGTCCATGTGAGATTATATCTGCCAACGTTGAATAATTTAACTTAGTGAGCATTTTACATATTCACGGTGCATCAAAAGGATTGGCAATGTAAAATCTGCCAGCTAGTGTAAGATTTATTACTTATTTTGCTTAGGTTAAGTAAAAATTATCGCATATTTAATTGTTATGGTATAAGTTCATACGAAAATACATGAATAACATAAAAAATGTAATTTGGTAATTCTTTTTATTTAACGTCAACTGCTAAAACACGTCCCAAAATGTCGGGAGGGGTATCAAAAGACGCGCTTTGACCTCGGTATCAACAATCCGAAAACAAAAATTCAATTTTCTAGTTCTGGCAAGATATATTTGCAATCAATGTTGAAAATTTTCTGTCATTTCCATGTGGTTGTTGCAATCATACATAATGGGTGTTACAAAATGTGCAAAAGTGTGTTTTCCTGGCAGAAATACTGTGGATCGCGTAGCCAGTTTTGGATTGGCTAATGGTTATTTTTTTGAAGCAGAAAGGTATTCTGCACAGGTAAATTTTTGGGTTTTTTGCCAATAACTTTGAAATTACTAAAAATATTGGGTTTCCCCCACCGGATTAAGGTTCATGGGACCGAAGGGCGCCTGTGGGTTCCAATATCGACATATTTAGAGCAATTTGCGCTGTTGACGTTGAATGTAAGGTATTACCTAATCACGGTCGTGAATCGTTGCTTGTTTTTTGCGGGCTAGAGAAGTATTAATTTGATCGAGTTTTGTGATTTCTCAACTTTCTTAGATGCAAAAATTATCTATGTCGTATATATTTATTTATTTCAGTCTATGGTGTTACAAACCTTATAGACTAGACAAAAACAAAACCTACAGACTAGACAACAATTTAAGAAGAAAATAAAATTAAAATTAAGATGCCCCTGCGGATTAGAGGTTTAGAATATGCCCGAGGTAGGCATACCGGTCGTAAGAGGCGACTAATATGCACAAAGGAATGACGTGCAACTAGTTGGTTCATCTACAGATATGATGCCTCTCACCTCTCGCTACCACGACAGTCGGGCAGTACCGCAAAGGAGTACCGGAGCGTACCGGGTTCAAATCCGGCCAAGGACTGTTAATTCGACAATACTCCCCAAAAACCTTCGGGCGTGTTTTTGTCGTTACCACAACAACAACAACAACATTAAAATTAAGAACCAGTAATGAAATGTAAGAGACAGAGAGCTCTTAAAAACAAAAAAACAAGGCATTATATAGCACTTTTCTAGTATATGGGTCTCTAAACTCACGGCTATTCCTTATAACAAAAACAAGCGAAGAGTATGCCTTAGGAATAATAAATTTTAGTTGTTCCG
Source organism: Merzomyia westermanni (assembly GCA_949987695.1). Taxonomy (NCBI): domain Eukaryota; kingdom Metazoa; phylum Arthropoda; class Insecta; order Diptera; family Tephritidae; genus Merzomyia; species Merzomyia westermanni. Next base: position 96,252,242 of record OX465289.1, read on the forward strand.
TAAACGTAAAACACGAATCATATTCATTATATATATTACTTGCGGAGACGTTGTTCAGCCTAAAATTTTACTTGCCTACTTTTAATAAATTGTACTCTTTTCCTCCTCACTTGGCTCCTCTTCTACATTTATCCGTGTATCTTCCTTTTTCTTTCCGCTTTTGCTTTTCCCCCAATCCCATATACCGTTACTCTTCTTAATCATCTTCGTTTTTCTCTAACACCTATATTTCAAATTTCTATTCTTACTTCCCTTCTTCTCCCATTTGCTCTGCGGGTACATACATGTCCATAGCTTCCCAGATATATAGAATTAACTTTAATTTGCTCTTGGTACCGCTTTCTGTTGCCAGGGTTTTTTTTTTTGATGTATAGAACTCATATCTATATATAAAATATCATTAACTTGAACGAAATAAATTCCTAGATATGATGAATTGCTATTTTAAATACCCTGGGGGCTTTTCCAAAATCTATATGTAGCCTATGTCGTACCCAGCGAACTTCTGAACCTATAGTGAAAGTTTCACAAAGATCGGCTATAAACTTTGAACATTAATGAAGCACAAACAAATCACAAAAATGTGGGGTGGCACCACCCACTCTTCCAAAATTATGTAAATCTTGACTAAAGGGCACGTAGTATATCCAAATATCATTAATTTAGAAAAAATAAGTTCAGAGTTATGACGAAGTTAAATTTGATATAGCCTGGGGGCGTGGGACCGCCCACCTTTCCAAAACTATATATAGGCTATGCTTGAACCCATGATCCCAAGAATGTACCGTGAAAATTTCATAAAAATCGGTTGAGTACGTTGGACGCCTATAAAGGACACACATTCATTTTTATTTATAAGATTTTTTTACCATGTCTGAGCACATTTCTCTTTCATCCTTTAAAAAAATGTAAGTTCAAAAAAATGCAACCCTGTCTGGTAGACTTGACAGCTCACCGACGGCCAAATTCAAAGTATTCAACAAACTGCCTGTAAGTGTGATTAAATTAGAATTTTTTATTACATTTTTCTAATTTAAAGTGAATATTAGTTTTCTTTATATTTCAGATTTACAGGAGATAATCAGGACTTCAATTTGTACTAATTTCTGTCCAACCTTTAATCCAATTTTCATTTCATTTCAGATTTTTCACGAGGATAAGCTGAAGAAGCCGGTTCAACTTTATGTATGCAAATATTTTAATAAACTTTTATCTTTTTTCCAGGTTTTACTTAAAGTGGCAAACAATAGCAAGGAGCCAAGGAAAGTTTAGTTAAGATTTGTAAGTATATTTTAAATTTCAAATCTTGAAATTACTTATTTTTGGTATAGTTTCAGCAATATGCCCAACAGAAAATGTGTACCCTTTGGGGGTTCCCCTTCACGAGTTTCCCCCGAAAGGAGAAATGTCCAGGTGAGTACTACTTTTATGTAGATGTACATATTGTGTGCTTGTGCGAGTCTTTTCCGCACACACAAAAAAGGGTAATTTTTTAAGACCGCCACCGAGTGCTAAAACACTTACAAAAATGTCGGGAGAGGTATCAGGAGGCGCGTATCGGTCCCAGAAATCATAATCCGAATCCGGGGAACACTCATTTTTCGTACTTTGCAAACAAAGTTAACACTTTTGTAATACCTCTGCCAACTTTCTTTGCCGTGTTTTAGCACTCGGTGGCGGTCGTGAACAATTATCAAAAATAGTATATACGGAAATTCTAACCGATGGGATTGTAATCCAAATAGAAACCAGTTTGGCACTGCTGCTCTATATGCTGTTTTTGGGTGTGTGGCATTTTCATTTTGGTATTTGTTTCCTTGAGGAGAACCTCGATTTTATATTTCTGTCAAGAGATATTGGCAAAATATCAGAAAATTACCCAGGTCCAATCCCAAATGGGGGACTTGATCAATGGTATTTATATGCAGACCACATTCTGTGTTGGACGTGTTTAGAGGGAGGGTACTTTAGTAAAACTTTGCCGTAATCTATATTATGGCGGAGATCGGCATGCCGATATATGTATAAAAACATGTGACAATGTTGTCCTATCCTAGCCATCTTGCTAGAAGCATGAGTGTGAACACCCACTGACGGGTTATGTTTGTTCACATAAGGTTGGTTTTTGTTTAGATAGGCTTCTTCGATTTCGAAGCAACTTCCCAGTAAGCTAGTTAAATACTTAAATTAGTTAAATACCTAAGTGATTAAATACTTAGTTAATAAGTAAAATTCAACACTTATATATCTATCTGTTTTCTTTACAGAAACGAATTACTGGTCCGACGAATCAGAATGGGTATAATTTTTGTTTTTTTAAATTTTTTTCGATTCATTTTTTTTCACGGCCTTTATTTTTGTTTTATTAAAATGCATTTGTTTTTTCACTTTTATTTTGCTTTACTTTGTTTTTTTTTTTGTTTTTTATGGCAGGACAGTTTTCTCAACGCAGGTCTGCAGTTAATTTCACAGAAATCTTTTAGAGATTTGTTAAAAAAACTGCCGGCCATCGTTAAAATAATATTGACCCCCCCTTAGTATACCACATTAGTGACGGCACTTTTTTTTATAAGCGTCTTGAATGGATGCGGCTGTTGGGCGTAACTGGTTCAGCAGCAAAATCTAAATACCTTTACGCATGCCATCGACATTTCTCCTTACGGATGCTGAAAGGGAGGACTCTTTTTAAGGGTGCTCCTCCGGATTTAGATACAAGTATATATTCACCTACGGTGGAAGTAGAAAGAGAAAGCGACGGCTGTAGTTGAATAGGGATAGGTAGCTTATATTACCCCGCCGTTTAAGAGTCTGTTATAGAACTAGGTATTAGATTTACCAACAAATGCTAAAAGTGCCCCTACTTCAAACAGCGATCTGATTTAAGTTGATGCCTTTCATGAAGAAGTTTCTTCTCCTTTTGTTAGTTCTGGTATCATATGTCGGAAATCACAACTGGGGATCTGTTAACGGATGAGACTCCTAGAAAGAGAAAACATGAGGAAGTTGAAATTGAAAGTAATCAAGAGGAGCTAGAAATACTGCGTAATCGGGTGGCATTCTTACAAAGAAAGTTAGAAAGTTTAGAAGAAAGTACTAGGGATAGGCATTTCGCAGAGCTTTGCAGCCAATTATCTCCATATCTTGCGGTATGTGTGAGGAATAATCTCAAAAATAGATCCCGATCACGTTCCCCTGGCTGCACCAATAGCAATATAAAAGACCTGAAGCTAAGAAGTCGGGGTTTTACCGACGCTCAAAAATTTGTTTCGATATGCTGCGACGAAATGTCACTGAAAATTAATTTGCAATACGAGAAGAGTAGAGATTTAATTATTGGTCTGGAAGATTACGGTGATGAGAACCGTACTTCTAGAGTAGCTTCAAGTGTTCGATGTCTCTTGGTCCAAGGTATTGGTGGGGAGTCTTGGACCCATCCATTCGCTTATTTTTTTGTCCATAAAACTTGTGAAGGAGATGTTATGCGAAGTTATATTTTAGAATTCATAAGTCAGCGCCAGAGTATTCGTCCCTGTCATTTAGTTTGTGACTTTTAAAAAGTACACGAAACTGTTAAGAAAACGCGAAAAATAAAGTTTTGTTTAACGACCGTCCTGAAGATTGGCTGCATGACCAATGCTCTACATCTAGCATTAAATGCACCCACTAACCAACGTCGTCCCACCTTAGACCAAACAATTTCGAAAAAATTAGCGTGAAGTTAGCTTCGCAGGTTTTCAGCAACTCTGTGGCAAGTGCTATATTTGCGATATACGAGTATAGCTCCGGGCCTCTTAACACTTCTAAGTCTCCATCGTTTCTAAAAACAGCTGAGTTTGTACTGTTTTTCGAAAAACTTTTTAATATGTTTAATAACACCGCGTTACACACATTCTGTCCTATGAACCAAATATACTTTTTCGGAAAGGGGGGAAAAATAAAAATACACGTGTATCGGCGATTTTCATGCACACGTCAGAACTTTTTTTTTTATGTATAAAGTATAAAGGTCGTACTGTCCGTCTGTCCGCCTGTGTGAAAGACTTTTGATCGATTTTTAACCGTTTTCCCGTGATCCAATCGAGCTGAATTTTTGCAGGCAGACTCGTAGAAATGTGAAATATCACGTCAAATTTTTTACAAAACAGATTTTTATCAATTCTTAGATTTTCCTGAATTTAAAAAAAAAATCTTTTTTTTCCTTTTTTTTAGCATATTGAACGGACTCCAAATTTTTAAACTACTAAAGTGTTCCGAAAAAAAAAATTGTTTTTCGACGCATCCTACTCCATGTATTTGTAGTTTGTCAATAGTAACTTTCTAACACTAAACTGTTTATGACTTTTACAACACTTACAACTGGTATGGTGATGAAACATTGAATTGCACAATCAATATTGCATCATCATTCAAATTCGTTTAATGATTGATACCGCACACTCTCTGCCGTTTGTGTGTTTGTTCCGATCAGCTAACAGTTGTGCTACTAGTAGACGTTTACTTTGATACTTGTTTTAAGTTCTGTGGTGCGAAAACGTATTCTATATATTTCATCTGAGAAAAAATGCAGTGCCCGACTCGAAATAACTTTTTTTACGTTTGTGGCTTATTCGCACCAAGTGCTTGGCGAATGCTGTTGGTCTATTTGTCGCGATAATGACACAAATGCTTACAAACGCAAAAATAAAAGGCCTAAGTTTCTTTAAAAGCATTGAAATTTTTAACGTAACAATTTTTAATTTTGATATAATAAAATTAATAAAAAAAATAAGGTTTTTTAATGAGCTGAAACCCCCCCCCTTTCCGAAAAAGTATATTTGGTTCATAGGACAGAACTAAAGCCCGTTTTTGTAACGCAGTGTAATTATATATTTGGAGCAATTGAAATTTTTAAAGAAGCTTTTTAAGGAACTGCAGATCAATTTAACTTGCTAGAAGAAGCCGAAATTTTCATTAAGTCCATCAAAGCTTATAGGAACAGCAAAGATATCACTACCACGTTTTCTTTTTAAATGGGTGGGTGAATAATATTAGGTGTTTGAAATGTTTCTGGGTTTTTGGACCCAAAAAGGTGGGAACCCATTACGAGGAAACTATGCCAGGACAAAATTGAAAACTTCTTCGGGAAAATTCGTAGAGGGGGAGGATATGATTCGAGAATAACTCCCAAGCGTTTTACTTTTTATTCCGGCAGACATGGAGAATGGGCTACCTTGATTGTGTCAACAAAGGCAATTGCAAAATGTTGCCTGATAGCTTGGAACTGGCTTCAAATAGCGCTCTTCAGCTAGCCAGTAATGACGTCTTAGTCCAAGACACTTATTGGCAAATCTTCCAGGGTTTACCCAGACCTTCCCTAGCAACATTTAACGATATTCAAATAGATATGAAAGCAGCTTTCTCCACCGAAACGCCTTTGTATACTTCTGTGGTTATTTGTATTTTAAATACACCAAACTTCACAGATGTTTAATGCCTTTACCCGACTTCGAAGTCGGCATCGCCGAAAAAGATTTCATTTACTAAAGAAAAACAATATAGTAACTACCACCTTGTCAAACCTCCGTCCGATTTTATTGATTTTATTAAAAGTTTAGAAAACATATTTTCAGAGAATTTCGACTCTACTTTTCATAGGGATAACTTTTCTCAAATCCTCCTTGAAAGAATGTTAGACGTAAACCGCTGTTATTGTTGCGAAAATTGCGATCCGCACCATATAAAGTGCTTATTTATTCGTATTAGAACATACTTTTTGTTAAACTCGTTTAATAGATACTCAAAGCAACCGAATTTAAAAAACGTAAAATTCTTGTGTATAACACACAGATGATTTTGCTTTTATTTGACTATTTATCTCGTTTAAAATGCGGCTTCATCTACCTTGTTTACTATAGGACCGGTATCCCCACCAATGTCTTGTAGGTATTTTGGTTGGGTTTCACTGTGGGTGAATTTTGAACTGTTTTTATTACTTATCTCACGTACCTTAAATGTGCAATCTTTTGTTTTATTGTAGTGCAATTGTATTTAATGAATTCTTTTCAATGTTTTGTTTTAGTTTATTTTATGTTTGTAAATATGAATATGGGTGAAAATAGGCCTCCAGAGGAACCGAACACCCTCATAGCCATATTTGTCAACTTTTTGCCGTTAAAATGAAGTTACATGTGCATGCATTTTGTGTGTATGTATTATGTGTGTATATATTGTGTTTTTTTTGTTTGGTTTTGTTTATGTAAGGACCTCTCTTCACTGTGGGTCGCCGTGTCGTGGCGAAGAGGTTTAAGTATAACATTGGTATTCCCTCCTGAGGAGGGGTGGCAATGTTAAACGAACTAAGAGGAAAGCCTCACAGTTGCCTTGGTCTTGGAATCGGTGGTCACAGCGTGTCCACCATCCCGTTACCTCGGGAAATGTGAGGATTTCCGCACCAACACCACCCTAAGCCAAGGTGCTGAGGTACCCGTGCCGAGGGCTGAATGATGAGCGGGTTCCCTCCGATGCCCGGGCAAGGTCGGTTGTAACAAGTGCTTTACCTCGGTATACAGGCTCTGCCGAGGTGGACTAACCAGACTACTCGTGGGTACTATATGGAAAATTAATCAAAAAATAATATAATAGGGAAGCAAGAGAAAGAAGAGTAGAGTGTTATGGACACACTCTCGGAGGACGATCTCCTGGCCAGCAGTCAGGAGACAATCAAATCAAGGGTTAGCAGAGGTAGCAGCCATAGTACCCCTGTCATCCCAAGCCAACAAACATCCAGTAAGGGAAGCGCACCAGCCATAGTGGCTCCCAAACGCTCAAAAAAGTCCTAAGGCACCTTGCTGAAGCAAAGGTACCAGAGGGCATTATGTATTCTCGGAAAGATTTCCGAAAATGAGAAAACTGGTCGGGTCCAAGAGCGTGATGCCGAAGACAAGGTCAAGTATGAGGTCGAGAAGTAAGAGACCGCCCTTTCTGCCCGTGGCCCAACCACAAAACAAGCAGTCGACGAAACGAAACCGCGCACAGGAAGTGAAAGATAGCAGCGTAAAAAAGGGTATGTACAATAGACAGGATGACTACCCTTCCACCAGTGCTGCAGCATTAGTCAGGTAAACTTGCAGCACTCCAAAATTGCCTCGGGAAACCTTATGGTCCTCCTCAGGGAGGAGGACATTGATATCTGCTTAGTGCAGGAGCCGTCGTGGGTCTGCGGCTCAAAGATTATGGGCCCGCAGACCCGAAACTACAACCTTTTTTATACTCATGGAGAAGGTAAACAGAGAGCCTGTATCCTCGTTAGGAATACTTTTAAAGCTTTCTTTTTGCCTAATTTCAGCACATGCGACGTTGCAATGGTCAAGGTGGAAGCCTAACGAAGTCTAACGATTACCGCAGATTGAATGGCACATGATCGGCCCGCACCACCCGAGGAGGTGCATCAACTAGTAGAAAAATCATCCAGTTGACAAGCCTTTATAATTGGCTGTGACGCTTATGCAAGGCATTAGCTTTGGAGCAGCAGCGAGATAAATGAACGAGGTGAGTCTCTTTTTGACTTTATGTTATCTAATAATCTTACCATATGTAACAACGGCAGTACTTCTCCCTTTGTGTTTCTGGGTTCAGAGAACTACGGGTGGGAAGAAGTACTGAACATCACTATGGCAACTGACTCCCCGGATCTTCTGGTAAAGAAGTGGGTAGTACCAAAATGTTTGTCTCTGTCCGATCATCGAATGATCAACTTTGATATAGAGTGAGACAGGGAGATAAGTCAACCGCACAGAAATTAGAAACGAACTTCATGAGGCGCTTTTGACAAGATAGTAAGGGATAGGCTCAGCAGAAACAATCACCCGACAATCACCCGACTGCCGAGGAGATCGAGTGAGGTCTCTAGGTAGCATATAAAGTTGAATGTCCAATATCCAGGAGCAAGAAAACCTTCCCCCGAGGTGGGACAAAAACCTTAGTGACCTAAGGTCAAGTCTCAGGAAGGTTTTTAATGACTGCTATTCAAGGAGGGATTTTCAGGAGCATAGAACCTCTCTTAAGCAATATAAAAAAGCCGTAAAAAACGCAAAGACGAAATCCTGGCAAGAACATTGCGAGTCCACGAAGGATCCAGCAAGGCTCGGAAAGATCCTTGCAAGGAATAACTCAAACAAGACATTGCGCTGCTGGCACATGGGCGGGATCATCAGCGGAAACCCTGGACATCCTTATAGAAGATTATTTTCCGTACGGTCCAGGGAAAGCGGAGTACCGAAGGGAAATGCTGCAGCAAGAGGCATCTTGCTCACTAACAAACAAAATCTTTGCAGAAGACAAAATTACCTGGGCAATAAACAGCTTCTCACCGTACAAATCACCAGGAGTAGAAGGTATACTCCCCACTATGCTGCAGAAGACCCAGGAATCTTAGGTTAAGGTACTGAAAGAGATCTTTGAGCATGCATCAGTCACAACCACATACCGGCCTCGTGGGAAAAAAACAAGGGTGTTTGGCATCCCGAAAGCGGGTAGAAGAGGGCAGGAGTTGGCCAAGGACTTCTGGCCAATTAGCCTCACGTATTTTGTGTTAAAAACATTGGAGTGATTGTTAGACACACATATACGGGAACTTCTCGAGGAGACTCTTTCCGGGGCGGAGCACGCGTACCTGAGAGGGAAATCCACAGAGCCCGCGCTTCAAGAAGTGATGCGAACAGTGGAGAAGTCCCTTTTATATAAAGAATTTACACTAGCCGGGCTTGTGTGTGTGGAAGGCGCTTTCAATAAGGTGAGAGCCGACGCAATATCATCAGCACTCGCTGAGGCAAGGGTGGAGGAACCACTAAGGAATTGGATCTCGTCCGTACTTCTTGACCGTGAAATATCAACTGAGCTAGGAGGGGCAAAAGTCAGTAAGTGGATATGTAGAGGCACACGGCAGGGCGAAATAAATCCTAGTAAAACTCAATACCAGTAGGGTAAAGATGGTGGCATACGCCGACGATGTGGCGATCCTGGTCTCGGGTCCCTTCCCATCCGTGAGGAGTGAAATCATGGAAAGAACGTTGGCAAAACTAAGTAGTTGGACACAGAAATGTGGCCTTAGGCTAAATCCGAATAAAACGGATCTACTACTCTTCACGAGGAAGTACAACCCGCCTGCTTCTAACTACCTAAATTAAATGGCCAGCGGCTAATCCCTAGCACCAAATATCTGGGACTAAAAATTGATTGTAAATTAAATTGGAAAGCGTGCATTGAGGAGTGGGTGAGGAAGGCCTGCATTGCTTCCTGCCCCTGCAAATCGATGTTTGGTAAGAAATTTAGTCTCAAGCCGAAGATGGTGTTGTGGATGTACGAGATGGTGGTACGGCCGGTGCTGACCTATGGATCTGTAGTGTGGTGGGAAGCTCTGCGGAACAACTATAATCTCATTAGCTTGTAGGAGGTTCAGCGCACGGCGTACGTTGGCGCCACCGGAGCTCAGCGAACTTACCCCACTGCGGCTTTGGATCCCATTTTGAACTTGCTTCCAATTGACTTACATATACTCTGTATATCGGCACAAACTGAACTAAGACTCAGAGAGTCTGGTTGCTGGAAGGATACTCAGCAAGGGCATAGTAGTATCCTTCGCAATCTTCCAGTGGATATAATTGCTACCAAAACAGATTATAATCCTCATAAACTGAAGTTTGAAAGCAGTGCTGCTACGATTATTCCAAGTAGGAATGATTGGAAGAGGGGCACGGTTACAGTTGACAACGGCATTCAAGTCTACACCGACGGATCCAAGATGGATTCAGGTATAGGGACCGGAATATTCTCGGAGTCTCTAGACATTTCTGTGTCATTGAAACTCCCCTCACATTGCAGTGTGTTTCAAGCAGAAGTCCTTGCGATTTTGCAAGCCATCAAATCACTCACGGACAGGAACATTACTGGTAAAGTAGCGATCTTTTCTGACAGCCAAGCAGCTAAAAAGGTAATAGCCGCTCCACATACTAGTTCAAACGTAGTGCAGGCATGCAAGCAAATTTTGGCTACATTAAGCGACCTTCTTGAAGTATGCATTACTGGGTTCCAGGTCATAGAGGAGTCGATGTTAATAAGAAGGCTAGTGAGCTGGCACGTATGAACTCATCAGAGGAAGACGGGAGCATAACCAGCTTAGAAATGGGTGTACCCCTAGCCGTAGCCAAGAGGAGCATTCAAAAGTACTACCTCAACAAAGCACAGTTAAAGTGGAAGAATACCACTACCTGCGCAATATCAAGAACCATCTGGCCAGACTACAGCGAAAAAATGACAAGGAGTCTCCTATGCAGACCCAGAATGGATACTCACAGAATAATACCAATCTGCACAGGTCCCAGGGCGATAGGCACGCTTGCGGAATATGGGTAATCATTTTCGGTAGATATGCCCGGCTCTAGCCAGAATGCGTCTAAAATCCTTTGGGGACCCCTTTTTAGAAACTCTGGATAGGATATCTGAAATAGAGACTCCAAACATCCTTGAGTTTATCAACAGCTCAGGTTGGTTGTAACATATATCCGTTTCACCCTCAGTAGGGTCGACGAGTTTTTTGTGGCATCAAAACGGCTTCTAAAGCTACTTGGGCAACCTGGGTCGGCGCCATTCTACCTACCTACATATGAAAGGACCATTTTCTTAACGCAGGTCCGCGGTTTATATCACAGAAATCGATTAGTGATTTGTTAAATATACTGTCGGCCATCGTTTACTGACGCCAATTTTTTATAGGCGGCTTGGAAGTAACTAGTTCAGCAGCAGCAGCTTTTCCGCATGCCATCGACATTTCTGCTTACGTATGCTGAAGGGAAGGACTCTTTTTAAGAGCGCTACTCCGGATTTAGATACAAATATATATTCACCTACAGTGGAAGTAGAATCGGAAAACGACGGCTGTAGTAGCATAAGGATAGGCAGCTTAGATTAATCCGCCGTATTGAAGATTTCATGCCAATAGACTTCCAAGTAAATGTTCAAAATGTATCTACTTCAAACAGCGATCTGATTGAAGTTGAGGCCTTTCCTATTCAACCCATAAATTTTTAAGAAATCTCTTCTCCTTTAGTTAGTTATGGGGTAATATGTCGGCAATCCAAAAATTACGCTTTTTTAACGGATGGGACTCCTAGAAAGAGAAAACATGAGGAAGTGGAAACTGAAAAAAGGATGGGAGCTAGAAAGACTGCGCACTCGGGTGGCATTCTTAGAAAGGAAGGGAGAAATTTTAGAAGAATGTACAAGGGATAGACCTTTTGCCGAGTTTTGAAGCCAATTACCTCTATATCTTGCGGTATGTGTGAGCAATAGTATTAGAAATGGATCCCGAGCTCCTAAGGTCCATTGTTTTGATAGGGAAGTTATTACTCAGGCTCTAGCGGTAAAGCTTATTTCACCGGTTGCGTATAGGCACTTGAGGCCGAATATGGATTGGCCTTCTAGGAGAACTATTAAATAATTTGTTCAAGGGTGGTCATGTTACTCCTGGAGCTAAGTAGTCGGTATATAAGCCCTGGAGCTAAGTAGTCGGGGTTTTGCCGACGCTCAAAGATTTGTTGCGTTATGCTGCGACGAAATGTCTCTGCAGACCAATTTGCAATATGAGAGGAGTACAGATTTAATTATTGGGCTAGAAGATTACAGTGGTGAGAACCGTACTTCTAGAGTAGCTTCAAGTATTCTGCGTCTCTTGGTCCAAGGTATTGGTGGAGAGTCTTCCAATATATTTGAATATCGATATTGATGAAAGCAGCTTTCTTCATCGAAGTGCCTTTGTATACTTCTGTGGCTATTTGTATTTTAAATACTCAAAACTTCACTCACATGTTTAATGGCTTTACCCAATTTTCAAGTCGGCATCACCGAAAACGATTTCTTCTTTTCTAAAGAAAAACAATATAGTAACTGCCACCTTGTCAAACCTCCGTCTGATTTTATTAACTTTATTCAAACTTATTATTTTCAGAGAATTTCGACTCTACTTGGCATAGGGAAAACTTTCCTCAAATTCTCCTTGATAAAATGATGGACGTAAACCCCTATTACACTGCGTTATAAAAACGAGCTTTAGTTCTGTCCTATGAACCAAATATACTTTTTCGGAAAGCGGAGAAAAAATAAAAATACACGTGTATCGGTGATTTTCATGTACAAGTCAGAATTTTTTTTTTATGTATAAAGTATAAAGGTCGTAGTGTCCGTCTGCCCGCCTGTGTGAAAGACTTTGGATCGATTTTTAACCTTTTTTCCGTGATCAAATCGAGCTTAATCTCTGCAGGCAGACTTGTGGAAATGTCTGTATCACGTGAATTTTTATTTTCTTAATTTATTTCTTTCACTTTTTTCGGCATAACTTGAAGGGAATCCAAATTTTTAAACTACTAAATTTCTTAAAGAACCCGAGCCCACAATCGAAGATGATGGAGTTGACGTTCCACAACCCGACTATAATGAGGTGCGAATAGCAATATCCCGATTGAAAAACAATAAAGCAGCTGGCGCTGATGGTTTGCCTGCTGAGCTATTCAAACACGGAGGCGAGGAGCTGGTAAGGCGCATGCATCAGCTTCTATGCAGAATTTCGTCGGATGAATGCATGCCTGAAGATTGGAATCTAAGTGTTCTCTGCCCAATCCACAAGAAGGGCGATCCTGCAAACTGCGCCAACTATCGCGGAATCAGCCTTTTGAATATCGCATATAAGGTCCTATCAAGCGTATTGTGCGAAAGACTGAAGCCTGATGTGAACGGACTGATTGGACCTTATCAGTGTGGCTTCAGACCTGGTAAATCTACCATCGACCAGATTCGACACGCATCATCTCTTTGTTGATTTTAAAGCCGCTTTCGATAGCACGAAAAGGAGCTGCCTATATGCCGCTATGTCTGAATTTGGTTTCCCCGCAAAACTTATACGGCTATGCAAAATGACCTTGAGCAACACCGCCTGCTCGGTCAGAATTGGGAAGTACCTCTCGGAGCCGTTCGGCCCCGGGTGACCCCCTATCGTGTGATTTCTTTAATTTAATGCTGGAGAAAATAATACAAGCTGCAGAACTTAACCGCGCTGGAACAATATTTTATAAAAGCGTGCAACTGTTGGCATACGCTGACGATATTGATATCATTGGCCTTAACAACCGCGCCGTAACTTCTGCTTACTCCAAATTAGAAAAAGAAGCGGAGAAAATGGGATTGGTGGTGAACGAGGGCAAAACGAAGTACCTTCTGTCATCATGCAAAGAGTCAGCGCATTCGCGCCTTGGCAACCAAGCCACTGTTGGCAGCAATAATTTCGAAATAGTAAAGGACTTCGTTTACCTGGGAACCATCATTAATACCAACAATAATGTTAGCCTAGAAATCCGACGAAGAATCACTCTTGCAAACAAATGCTACTTCGGACTGAGTAGGCAATTGAAAAGTAAAGTCCTCTCTCGACGAACGAAAATAACACTCTACAAGTCACTCATCGCACCCGTCCTGCTATATGGGGCAGAAGCGTGGACACTAACAACATCTGATGAGGCGGCTCTGGGAGTATTCGAAAGAAAGGCTCTTCGAAAGATTTGTGGACCTCTACGCGTTGGCGACGGCGAGTACCGAAGAAGATTTAATGATGAGCTGTATGAACTTTACGCAGACGCCGACATAGTTCAGCGAATTAAAACACAGCGGCTTCGCTGGCTAGGCCACGTAGTGCGAATGAGCGAAGTTGCTCCAGCCCAGAAGGTATTCTCATCGGCACCCGCCGGTGGAAGCAGAGGAAGAGGGAGACCACCTCTCCGATGGAAGGACCAAGTGGAGACCGATTTGCGATCCCGCGGTGTTTCCAATTGGCGCCAGTTGGCGCAACGAAGAAACGACTGGCGAGCTATGTTGGACGGTCAAAATCGCCCAGGCGGTTAGATGACCATTTAAAGAAGAAGAAAATGCTTTTTTCGTCATCCCTTGTCAAATTTGGTTGGATGACGAAAAATCGTTCCAATATCCATCAATCATTCACCCTGTCGGAAAAACAACAAAACAAAATAAAACCTTTAATTAAAAGTTTAAAAAATTACAATAAAACTTTGTTAAAATATAAAAGTTTCTTCTTGTAAGAAATAAGGTGTTATAAAGGCTATATATTAAAAAATATGCTAAGTTTATGGCTTCTTAATATTTTGCTTAAAAAATCCTAAAGTTTTCTTCAAATAATGTGTCGAGAACTGTGCGTGTGTTTATATTCGTTTTTACGCTACTAGTAGAGATATACTATGACAAGAACAATGCTTTCGCCTTACGACAGCCACCAAGTGTTGAAAACACGTCCAAAAATATCGGGAGAGGTATCGTTAGATGAGTTAAAGCAAAGTTAAAAATTGTCCGTCAATTAAATGTGGTTGTCGTTAAACTCGGTGGCGGTTGTAAACAATTACCATGCTTTCTACCTGCAACAACAAATCGACGCACAGTGGCGCCTCTGCCGTTAAAGCATGGCAAAAATCAAAAAAATCATGAAAGCGTTCGCTAAATCTAATACATGTTTCTAATAGAGAATTTTCCAGGGATCAAGAATATACAGCTGTTTTTGCACAGAAAATTATAGTTTACCAGGTAGAGCCGCTCAAAGTTAACCAATTTTCAACATTGGGAAAAATTTGAAATTTTTCTTCTTTTTCGTTGTATTTAAAATGGTTTTGTGAGTAAATAACTCGGCTGGTTGTCATTTTCTTGCATAGCAATTAACGATAAATTATATTAAATAATGTTTTTTTTTTGTTAAAAGTTGGCGGATATACCTGTTTTTCGAAATACCTATTTTTAGGACCTTTTTAAAATTTTGATGGAAAATAAAAAAAAATGTTAAAATATGTGCTCCGTCAAATTAACAGTAGTTATTTGTGAAATATTCAGTTACCTAAATTCATAAAGTCTACCTGCGTCCAGCTGCAACTTCACTTTTTACATCAAATAAAGTTAAACAACCTTGGGCATAAATACGCGCCTGAGCAGGTATATATAATTCAGTACGGCCGTAAGGTCGTTTTTGTTATTGGAACTTGTTAACAACATACATTTTTTTAGTTACGAATTGTATACCTGAAATTCATTTTAATAATTTGAGTAGGTATATAAAGCTATCCATCATACAATGCACATTATCATTCGTCTTTTGGAGATTAAGGAACTAAGTATTCTGGTTACTCAAATAAAGTGAATAGTATTTTTAAATATAGTTCACAGTTTAATATTTAGTCAGATACACTCGAAGCCAATTCTAATATGTATCTAGAAAACTCGAAACTATTTGCGGTGTTTAAATCTACAAAGTCAAGACGGGACTTCGTTGAGGCTATTATGAGAGAATTAGCGAGTGAAACAAGCATTAAAGAAAAGGAAGGCCTGGAAGAAAAAATTGGTTTACAATACATTATGATAGATAAAAAATGGAAGGACGTCTATCGTAACATTTTAAAATTTCTAAGCAAGCATGAAAACTGGTAGCTGACAAAATTTTTTGGACGAAGAAACGCCT
Organism: Merzomyia westermanni; assembly: GCA_949987695.1. NCBI lineage: Eukaryota > Metazoa > Arthropoda > Insecta > Diptera > Tephritidae > Merzomyia > Merzomyia westermanni. The sequence continues at coordinate 96,267,777 of OX465289.1, forward strand.
AGCACGTCAACCAATCCAACTAGAGGGATACCAACAAAACCCATTGAAGAGTGTTCTACCTACACAAGGAAAAGGAAGCTGTCTGATACCACAAAAGCTATGGCCACGACTCATCTTTCAGAATCACTGGCTATTAAATATAAATAAGACGAAGAAACGTGAAGTCTCATATAACAGAAGCAGTTGCGGTAGCAAGTCCAGTGCGACTGATGAGGATCAAAAACAGCATTCCCACACCACCAAATGCGCTACCTACGAACTACACTCCCGAAGAAGCTTTAGCGCTCGGTTTAACGAAGAAAAAATATACTATATTGCGTAAGTCATTATTGCAACGTAATGCCGATATTTTACCTGGATACAAAAAAATTGCTGAAGCCAAGAAAGAAGCAGTTCCTCTAAGTCATAAAATAACCGAAGTATCAGCTGAAATTGAGCTACAAAACCTAATGGATCATACGTCTACACGACTCCTTCAAAGTTTTACTGAAGGAAGGAAGGAAATCACTGACAAAGGAGCTAGCATTGATAACTAAGTGGGGCTGTGATGGATCATCAGGACAAAGCGCATATAAACAAAGAATAAATTTAGACGATGAAACAATTACAGATAGTAATATGTTTATGGCTTCTATTGTTCCATTACGACTAAAAGATGAAGCTTCAGAATATTGGAAAAATCCACGTCCGTCATCAACTATATTCTCCTCAAGAAGATTTTTTGAAAACGATGAAGTGACTGCTCGCATAACAGGAGTTGATAGAGATATTGTGAAAAGATTGGGAGTAATTTTAAATATTTTAAACTGCCATGAACCAGTTAATGGACCCAAATTTGGAGAATATGCATCTAAAACTACAAAGTTGCTGCATCAAAAGTATCCTGAGAAGAAACTTAGAAAAACGGTACATAAAATTTTAGTACATGGAAAAGATTTAATAGAGTACCAGTGCTTACCATTAGGAGAATTGTCTGAAGAAGCCCAAGAATCTAAGAACAAGGACTACAAAAGATATAGATGTATGAACACCTGCAAAGTATCACGAGTTAGACAAAACGAAGACCTTTTCAACATGTTAGCTATCTCTTCTGATCCAGTCATATCATCTATGAGGTATGTAAGAACACAAAAAGATCTTACAGATGCGTATAGCTCAGAAATGGTTGCTTTGTTAGATATATGTTCCAGTGATGATGACTATGTTAAGATAAAATAAGTTTCTCACTTCTTATCACAACAACGAAAAAGAGATTTACTAATCAATTTTGTTACTTTATTGAAAAATCTATGTGCAAGTTCATTTTTTATTTCAAATAAAAGAATTAATTAATTTAGTAATTTATAAATACATACTTTTCGTTATTGCATTTCTCTAAAGTTTAGTCTATGTGCAAGTTAATTTTTTTTTCAAATAAAAGAATTAATTAATTTAGTAATTTATAAATACATACTTTTCGTTATTGCATTTCTCTAAAGTTTATCAAATTTATTTTAAAGCTTAGGTATTTCGCCTTCAAACGAGTCTGGTACAAATTTTTAATCGGTTACTAAGATCAAACTTTTTAGCATAAATGGGCGGTGCCACTCCCCTTTTCCAAAATTCGTTGGCTGTTTAATCTTTAGCTCAAATAAAATTTCGTTGAACCACTTTCAATAACTTTTAGTTATTAATAAAATACATATTTGGCTTGTAAATTAAAAAAAGAAAACATGTAAAATTTTACAATGAATTTTGAAGCACCTTGTTACTGTGGCACCAAAAACGGAGATTTGAGTTTTATAAGAGTATTCCCATTTAAAAGAAACAATACGTCTATCGATTTTGGTAGTTATTGATTACGTGACTACTTAGATACAACTTTTTGTCATAAGTGTGCAGTGCCACGCTATCTTATCAAAATCATTAGTTTATCTTATTTAATGCTTAAATACGTCATTATAAGACAAATCTCTTTCATTTGCGTTTTAAATTTTTAAAATATCTTCATTGGTTCAAAAGTTATGATTTTTGCAAAGAAAAAACTCAAAAGGCGCCACTGTGCGACGGTCAGTCAATAATATTTCCAGTAAAGTTTTAACATTTAATAATCTGTTTCCTTAAAACAGATTACATATATATTTAGAAAAAATCGTTGCTTTATTGAAATAACGTCATCCATAATTGAAACATCAAACATTGGATCACATTTCAAACTGAGCCACTTTATACACTAACCTAGGCATTTAAAACACAGCAATGATCAGGCATTTCTGCAAAAAGAAAATCTCTATTAAATATTTGTATGTGCACTTTGCTAAAATGTTTCTTACCAAACAAGTTTTTTCCACTTTAACTCGTAAAAAATATCTTAATAGTGAGATATGTTGTTTATTTTTATGAAAATTTTTTCGCATTTGAACCGTTGTGTATACACACACTTATGTATGTATACTCGCAAAGAGCATGTATGAATAAGAGGCACCAACACGTATGTTCGAGCAGAGCTACTCGCTACACTTGCTCGCCGATATCTATTAGGGTTTCAAGCATTCCCTTTTGTGCATTTTCTTAATTTATTTAGAGTGACTTTGCCAAATATCAGCTGATCGAAGGAGTAGCAAATTTTTATTTTGAGTAGCTGACTTCATTGACTTTTTGATGAAGTTGAGTCTTTCCGGACATTGCGTTTTCATGAAGTTGAAGATATTTGCCTATTATGTTTGTGCAAATTGATCAACTTAATGGAAATAAAATATTAAATATGACAAATATCAAAATATAAAAATATTGGAATATTTTCATTTTATTAATTGAAAATGTTTTCCAATAGATATTTGAAGATATTTTTATTTTTATTTCCATAAAATATGCATGCAAGCTTCCATTTGATATGGTGGCTTGGCTTACCAGACCCAGGTTCAAGTCCCATTTTTTTAATTTAAAATTTTTATATTTCTTTACCGAATTTGAATTAAATTTACAAAAAAAAAAGTCAATAGTCCATAGTTTACAAAAAAGCCATACCTACTTCTAATGGCAATTTTCGAATTTTATTTAAATTAGGTAATCTATTTTTTCACCTATTTTTTTGAAAAAATGCATACCTTATAATTTTATATTATTAACCAAGTTTCAGTTAAATTTCAAAAAAAAAAATTCACAATTCTTTAGTTTTCAAAAAAGCCATATCTACTTCTATTGGCAATTGCTGAATTTTATTTAAATTAAGTAATCTATTTTATCATACCTATTTTTTTTTTTAAATTTATATATTTTTTCCGAATTTTATTTAAAAATACCTAGCCATAACCTATTATTTTTTATAATAACACTAATATAATAATTTTATGCAAAAAAAGATTCATTCATAATCAGATTTGATAAGAAAATGTTTATTATCACATAATTTTGTACGTACAAACGTCAATACGTATTATGCCATCTAATATATGTACATATGTACATATTTCTGTATGTCCAAGGCTGCTGGCATCGTTGAATGGATGAAGGATATATGTGCAAGCATTTAAATTTCGCGAAAACTCAGTTGAGTGTTCTGAATTTTCATAGACATAGCGAAAATGCTGAAATTCCACATAACACCTTCATTCATGCAATATGAACATTCACACATAAACACATATGCATGCGCGACAGTGAAGAACAATGTTGCCGTTCCCGCTTCTAGTAAAATGCAAGAAAAGGGGGACTAAATAAATTACTAGTGAAAACGCAAAATCCGTACTATTTTCATTTATTATGGCTTGTAACTTGGCAGGACTATAGCTAGTCGGTTGACTACGCTTTTATTTTACATTTCAGAAATGTCAATAGCTTAGAAGTCTCGAAAATATCCAAATTTGCAAAAGGCAGTCACAAATGAAGCTGGTGCCGAAAGGGTAAAATTGGTAATTAGTACAACATTCAGGCAGGTTCTGGAATCCGAGTTAAAGTGAATATGAAAATGAATCTTAAAACGAGTGAATTCAAATTTGGTCGTTTTTAATTCACCCAAAAAATGAACTGACATTTGACAGTTGCCACTGACAGTAAAAATAATAAATTAAACTAAAATTAAACTTAAATTGAAAAAATGAGTGCTGCAACTACGCTAGCAGTTATTTTGGTGGAAAATGAGGGTCATGCAGAAGAAGCAGTTTATAGAAAGAGACTACGTGATCACTCAAATCCCTTAGAGGTGCCTGAATCTGTGTAAGTTTGCATTGCATGAGTTGTAATTGGCTTTCTGATTACCAAAAGTTTTTACAGATTCGTCTCAAGCTATCGAGTGAATAAAGAAGCTTTCATCATGCTATTAAACACTATTGAGCCCCACGTGAGACACACGTCTATTCCAACGTCCTTGCAAATGGCTGCAACTTTGCGCTTTCTAGCCGAAGGTGGGTTTCAAAAATCTGTGGGCAAGGATAGCTACATCGCGATGGGGCGAAGTACTGTAGCAAAGGTACTTAAACAATTGTTGCGAATTTTAGAAAAGTACTTGTGTCGCCGGTGGGTGAAATTACGTATGACTGAAAGTGAAACGACTGAATCGATGCAACACTTTCAACAAAAATTTGGAATTCCTGGAGTCATTGGCTGCATCGACGGTACACACGTACAAATCACTAAGCCGCATAAAGACCACCACCTCTTTTATAATCGCAAAGGATATTTTAGCATGAATGCATTAGTTGTAAGTATACAAAATATTTTAAATGTAGGTAAATATTTCCTATTAAGATTTACGGTACATATGTTTGCTTGCAGATCTGTGACTACAACATGGTTATTCGCGCTGTTGATGCACGCCACCCTGGGTCAAGTCATGATTCTTTGATATGGAGCGTAAGTAGGGCAAACGACTACTTCCAACAGCGTTACGACAATGGAGAACGCGGTTCTTGGCTGTTGGGTGATGCAGGATATCCACTCCAACCATTTTTGCTAACACCATTCAGGTCTCCACAACTTGACACAGCAGAGCATACGTTTAACAAAAAGCATTCTTCAGGACGTAATCTTATTGAGAGAACTATAGGGGTGTTGAAAAGTCGGTTTAGATGTTTGGCACGCACTCTTCAATACCAACCACAGAAAGTGGTACAGATAATAAATGTTTGCTGTATTTTACACAACGTGTGCAAACACTACAGAGTGCAGGATATAGTTGAGGTTGAAATAGAAAATGAAGGCGATGCGTCTGCTGTTGCTGACGAGACATTAAACGATACCACACCTGATGGCGAAGCTGTGATGATAAGAGGAAGTATTGCAACCCGTCTTCATACAAATTCCTGAAGATCGTACACACCAAATAATAATTTGAATTCATACTCGTTTTAAACAATGTGTAATTTTTACTGCACTAATGAAATAAATCACATTTAAAGATACAAAACTAAAAAAGAATTCAATTCATTTTTAAAAAGAAGGTACATAAGTCACGTTATAGAACCTACTCCTTGGTTCCTTGGTATTGGTATTTTAGGTACATTTTCAGCTCCGTCATTTCGATCTCCTTAAGTTTCAGCTCGTTATCTGCTTCCCGCAGCCTCTCCATTTGAAGATGGTGTCTCTTAGTCTCTGCGTTGCCCTCGTTGATAGCAGTCGTCAATGATTTCACTCCTTCACAGAGACGGTCAACTGAATCACTGATATAAACTGTCGCCTCTATATTACCTTTGAAACCATTTACAAGGTCTTTCATATGCCTAGTTTGCTCGGCGATATTTGATTTTAAACACTCAGTTACAGCTGGCTCAGATTTACGGGATCGAGGTGACGCAGCAGCAGCGCTTGTAGAAGGCTGGTAATCATCTTCGGATGATGTGCCTGACGAAGACTCATTATCAGTTGGCCCACAGTCTCTGGTTTTTGAGACACCTTCCACAGAAGTGTATATGTTACATAAACGCGCAACCGCATCTTCTGTTGGTGTTAGTACGTAGTTATTAAAAGGGCCACCTCCGGTTGCCCTGCCCTCTTTATTGTTATGTGCCACTTTCTTCCTTACAAAAGCTCTCCAATCCATCCAAACCTGCAAAATAAAATATACAAATGCATAAGAATAAATAATTTCACATGGAAATAAATTGGGCACCTTTTTCCATCCGGAAACATCTTTATGTGGTGGGCCATGCTTATTTAGTTCTACAACTACCTCCGCCCACAACGCATCAACTTTAACTCTGTCACCTTTTGCAAATCCTGTTGCTATTTCGGGACGCTTTTCCATAAACTGGAGAAGAATGGTCTCCTGGCGCACATTTTTATGTTTACCCCTAAAAAATATAAACAATTACTTTATTTATTTCTTCTTATGTTTAAATTAACTAATTTCGTAAATTCTTATTGCAATTCAGTTTACTTACATGCCTTCTTGCACCAAATTCGCCAATTCAAATAGAAGTGATTGCTAACCGAATGTTTAATGTGAATTCGTTTTCCAGAACAATCATATTCACTCGGAGTTCATTTTAGAAAAATATGTGAAAATGAAACTGTGAAAGTGAAACACAGAACAGGGTATGTCGGATTCACAGTGAATTTGATTGATATTCAATCGGAAGTGAATCGCAGAACCTGCCTGATTGTCAAGCAAATCAGTCGCTCTGCTACTGCGATCTACTTTTGTAAGGGCTCTCATCACAAAGCTCAATTGAACAAATGACATATACTGCGTACTTTGGCACGTTTAAAATAAAAATGCCAATTTTGTATGAAATATATAAAAAATATATAGAAAATTTTGAAAAATAACTTTTTCGTGTTTTAGTATAGATTTATACCAATTGCTGGTCAATATCTGTATTTTTTTGTTTAAATTTTTGGAAAGATTTCCAATATATAATAATATCAACATATTGCATATATATATCTCGTGTCTTACTTTCAATTTCTTTATGTCACCTGTCCCGGTACTTGTACCTGGAACTTTCTGTATGGTGGGTCAGAATTTTATCCAATATACAATGCTGGTTGCCTAGCAAAGTACCTATGAAGTTCCTAAATTAAAAATTTGTAGCAAATATGCCCAGTTGAATTTAAGTTTACCCCGTCACTGATTACCCCCAATATGAATTGAAGTTGGAAATTAAGATTTTTGTCAGATTTTAATTTTGTCGATCAGGAAATAATATTTGATTTATGAATGAAATAGTTATTGTTGTATTTATGACGACAGATTTGTAGGACAGATTTCGCTGCTGCGACTGTGCGTAGAAATGGTTTTTGTTTTTGTATCATGGTAGTTGTGGACAGCACTTGCATTAGAGGGGGATGTGAGGACATGTGTAGGTATTTATGTGTGATTGTGCGCATACGTTTGTTTGTTTTTTTGGACATATGTATGTACACAAATATGTGCGTGCGCGGTAGCTTGACGCATGCACACTTTTTGGTGGATGATATGGGAATATGAATGTGTGATTGGCCGACGGCAAAATACATTCCTCCCATATTAATGATTTATTGATATGATATTCACATGCATATCTCCTTTTTTCTGCAATTTTATTATCCTTACGTAAAATCCTACTCCCTATATTTATTTTTATATTCAATAATTCAAATTTATTTCAAATGCAATTGCTATGAAACAAATTTTGGTAATTGTTTACTTTAGGAGACAACTGCTAAAACACGTCCGAAGTTATCGGGAAAGGTATCAAAAGACGCGTTTTGACCTCGGTAACAATAATCCGGAGGCGGATTTTCGAGTTTTTGTTTCAGTGAAGAGATATTTGCAATCAAAGTTGAAAATTTTCTGTCATTTTCATGTGGTTGTTGTAATCACGTATTAGGGTGTAAAAGGGTGTAGTGGTTAAAAGTGTGTTCTGCGCAGAAATACTGTGGACCGCGTAGCCGGTGTTGGACCGGCTAAGGGTTATTTTTGGGTTTTCTGCGAATAACTTTTCACTGAAACAAAAAATTGAAAATCCGCGGTAATTCTATACGACAGCACGTAACTGCTAATATACGTCCAAAAATCTCGGGAAATGTATCAAACGACGGGCTTTAACCTCCGTATCAATAATCCGAAAACGGAAGTTCGATATTTTATGTATGTTCAGAGATATTTGTAATCAAAGTTGAAAATTTTCTGTCATTCTCATGTGGTTGTTGTAATCACAGATTAGGGTGTACCGAAAAGTGCAAAAAGTGTGTTCTGCGCAGAAATACCTTGGATCAAGCCCCCTATTTGGGATCGGACCTGGCTCATTTTTGGGTTTTTTGCTAATAACTTTTCACTGAAAGAAATGATTTAATTTCCGCTTACGGATTATTGATACAGAGGTCAAAACGCGTTGTTTGATACCTCTCCCGATATTTTTGGACGCATTTTAGCAGTTGTCTCCTAAAGGAAACATTTACCCTACTGTTTTATGCAATTTTAATTATTCTTACCTGCTTTTTATATTTATTTTCAGGTTTACTATAACATATATTTATTTAAAATGTAATGCTATGAATTTCATGTTTTAGGTTTAATTCCAAAACGCCCGAAAATTACGAGTTTTTACTATTTCTCTGTAGAAATTTTTATAAGTAGAAATGGTATTGTTTGTTAGGAACCATTAAATAATTTTTTTTTTCAAAGATATTCAATGAGCAAAATCAGCTTCGTTTGCGTTTTGCGAAAATGTTTAAATTTTAGATCAGATAATCTGATAACGATAAAAGGTATTTTAAGTTTTTTTTACCTTTAACCAATTTATTATAAATTGAAAGCAATTGCATACCTACCTACTAAAAAAATGTATCTAAGACTTTAAACTTAAAATATCCTATTGAAAAAAATTATTAAAATGATTGAACCAAAGGCTTAAGTCATAAAATACTTATTGGAAATATAAATAATAGAAAGGAAAAATGTTTTAATCAAGGTCGGGAGTCATATACATCCATAGATTTGAGATCGGAAATCTCGAAATAATAGCACAAAGTATTTTTCAGCATTTAATTAAATGTTCGCTTCAAAATTATTTTCAAGTAAAATACTTGCATTTTTTGGCAAACGAACGTCAAAATCCACGGCCATCGCATTAAAATAAGTCGTTTATTCAACTCATTCCGTTTGTTTACCTTTTGGGTTTACGCAATTCCCACTCATAAAGTACAAACTTTAACTCAAATAATTTGGAAATATTAAGGACAAAGCACAAAGAGGACTCGCTGAAACCCTAATAGAAATCATCGAGTAGCATCGAACATACGAGTGAAAATTCTGCCGATTTTCAAATGAGCGAACTGACGCCTCTTATTCATACATGCTCTTTGGTTATACAGTGGTCGCTAAACAGCTATCAGACCTTTTGCTACAAGAAAATTAATTCTTGTTCAATGACGAAGAGCTTGCGGCATTTCAGCAGTTGAAATCTGCTATTTTGTACCAACAATTTTGTTGATTTTACGGCCTGTACATTTTCAAGTGGAAAATTATTATTCTTGGCCTTGAGCTCGTTTCATGAATACTTGAAAATGTACAGGTCGTAAAATCAACAAAAATTGTTGGTACAAGAAAGCACTAACAAAACCGAGAGCACGCGGTAGGGAAATTCTGCTGATGATGATAAAGCAGATCTGCCAAAAATCCATCATGATCACACTACTAACTGTCAGATGGCGGAAGTGGCTCATGCATATAGTAAAGAAGAATAGAATTAGGAGTTTAGATGAGATCGAAACCATCGTATTGTTAGCTTAATGGTTAGCAGTGCGTGCCAAAATTTCTCTGATGAAGAAGCCAAGCATCTTCCGAAATGGATCTATAAGAAAAGCTACGGGGGTTGTCTCTAAATATTTTTGCTACTCTATTTAATTAAAACAAATTTAAGAAATTAATTAAAAAATGATTATTAAAAAATAAAAAACCATAATAATTTTCATAAAAATTAAAAAGTGAAAATTTTTTATTTTTGGCCTTGAGCTTGTTCCACGAATACTTGAAATCTGCTTTAGTTAGTGAACCTGTACCGAGATTCTACAATCCTAAAGCTACATCGGAAGTTCACACTTATGCTTCAAAGTACGGGTATGGAGCAGTCCTTCTCCAAAAGGACCGTGAAAATCAGGCGTTCCATCCAGTACAATATAGGAGACGAAAGGCTACACAAGCAGAAGAAAGTTACCATTCGTACGATTTAAGGTTCTTGCTATAATCGCTTCATTAAAGAAGTGGAGGGTGTATCAACTAGGCATATTATTTAACTTGTGACCGATTGTAATGCTTGCACAATGACCATGCGAAAAAAATACGTCCCACTAAGAATATCCCACTGGGAGCTCTTTATACAATATTTTTAAAACATAATTGACCATCGCACAGGTACAAAGATGAGGCATGTTATTGCGCTCAGCAGAGTTTCTGTTTGTTGTTAGAGGATTCACGCGACATAGATTACAATTGGCTCAAGGCCAACATGAGTGGACAAAAGTAGTTATAAAAGTACTTGAGAAATATTTGTATGAAGATTTTTATGTAAAGAACGGGGTACAATATAAAAATCCAATCAAGGAACTTTTGGTAGTACCTTCGTTGATGGAAGATGAAGTTATGCAAATAGCCCATAGCCAAGGTCATTTCTCTGCAAAAAAAATAACTCAAGATATAGTTGAAAAAACGGTGTTTATACCACATATAGCAACTACGGCAAAGAAAGTAGTAGAAAACTGCAAGTGTATTACTGTGTTTTAACTGCGTTAATAGAAAGCACAGGTTCTCGACGAGCTTTTTTTTATATTTTTTTTTTGTTAAATTAAGTTTTATTTTTGAAAATATGTCAAAAGTAAAATATGTAAGAGAGTTGCCGTATCTATGTTAACACACTTCGAAACCCCATCAAACTAATTCGCGACACCTAACCACAAGTCTAAACACTTTTCGTGTGGTTAAAACTTAGCGAATAGGGAAAAGCGTTAAAAATTATATTAAGGGACCTTACGCTAACACATGGCGTTAAAATAGTTACGAAATCGACTTACAGCACGCTTTTAGCTTGTACACGCCAAAAGTCGTAATTGGAATCATCTAATTTTTGTACTCTAAACATTGTGTTATTCATCGCGGTTTTTGATGTGTAAACATCTTTGGGCTCGGTAGTGGCTGTCCAGAAAAGTTACGCGTCGCTGCTTTTAAGCGTATAGCTTCAGTTATGCTTAAGTAGCATAGACTTGACTTCACTTTTACTTGACTTGGCCTATTAGCATCGATTATACTCCACTTAGCGCAACTTATTGTTGTGAAAAATTTATATCAACAAAGTGTTAAAATTTATGTCGTTGGGTTTTACGTTTGTACATTGTAAAATAGGTAACTAGGTAAAGTTTAGTTCTGTAGTGGCATATCCTGCAAAGACGATATTTTCTTGTGCCGGCACGAAAGTTGCATTGCTTTGCAGCTAATATTATTAAAGTTCGTGATCCACAAAAAAGTGTTTATTCACTATAGAACCATTCGCAGTTTCTTGTTTTGAAATCCTTGGGTAATATAATTGATGTAGTAATGTGTAGTGATACTAAAAACATTTTAATAACTGCGTTGTATTTCCTTAAAGGAGAATTTAATGCGGCCTTATCCGGGGACTCTACTACCACAAATCAAAGCCGTGTTTAACTACCGACAATCTCGAGCCCGTCGAGTAATTGAAAACAGTTTTGAAATTTTAAGTGCTCGGTGGCGTATTTTATATAAAACTATAGAGTGTTCCCCGGATAATAGCGAGAAAATTGTTTTGGATTGCCTGGCCCTATACAACTTTATAATGCTAAATGGCCATCAACGCTGGTATTGTCCGGATGATTTTGTAGATACGGACAACCCGGACAAAATAGAGGATGTCGTATTGATGTAGAAGAAGCAGGTGGCACATTGGCTTCAATAACGTCATCTCGACGAAACGCTTCCACGGCTGCATTCCGCCTCAAAGATATGTTAGCCGATTATTTCATGAATCAAGGGGCAGTTCCTTTCCAGAACAGATTGAGTAAATCACAATGACTACCGACTCCACCGAACACATAAATATAGTGCGTTTTATAACTATAGCACACAAGTAAATTGCAAGTTTTAATTATTTAATATTCAAGTATTCATGAAACGAGCTCAAGGCCAAGAATAATAATTTTTCACTTTTGGAATTTTATGAAAATTATTATTGTTTTTATTTATTAATAATCATTTTAATTAATTATTAAAAGTTTTTTGGATTGAATAGAGTAGGAAAAATGTTTAGAGACAACTGCCATAGCTTTTCTTATAGATCCATTTCGGAAGCTGCTAGACTTCACTCATCAGAGAAATTTTGGCACGCATTGCTAACCATTAAGCTAACAATACGCTGATTTTGATGTCATCTAAACTCCTAGTTCTATTCATTTTTTTACCATATGCATGAACCACTTCCGCCATTTGACAGTTAGTAGTGTGATCATGATGGATTTTTGACAGCTCTGTTTTATCATCAGAACTGCCTTTCCGTGTGCTCTCGGTTTTTGTTATTGCTTTTTTATACCAACAATTTTTGTTGATTTACGGCCTGTACATTTTCAAGTATTCATGAAACGAGCTCAAGGCCAAGAATAATAATTTTTCACTTTTGGAATTTTATGAAAATTATTATTGTTTTTATTTATTAATAATCATTTTAATTAATTATTAAAAGTTTTTTGGATTGAATAGAGTAGGAAAAATGTTTAGAGACAACTGCCATAGCTTTTCTTATAGATCCATTTCGGAAGCTGCTAGACTTCACTCATCAGAGAAATTTTGGCACGCATTGCTAACCATTAAGCTAACAATACGCTGATTTTGATGTCATCTAAACTCCTAGTTCTATTCATTTTTTTACCATATGCATGAACCACTTCCGCCATTTGACAGTTAGTAGTGTGATCATGATGGATTTTTGACAGCTCTGTTTTATCATCAGAACTGCCTTTCCGTGTGCTCTCGGTTTTTGTTATTGCTTTTTTATACCAACAATTTTTGTTGATTTACGGCCTGTACATTTTCAAGTATTCATGAAACGAGCTCAAGGCCAAGAATAATAATTTTTCACTTTTGGAATTTTATGAAAATTATTATTGTTTTTATTTATTAATAATCATTTTAATTAATTATTAAAAGTTTTTTGGATTGAATAGAGTAGGAAAAATGTTTAGAGACAACTGCCATAGCTTTTCTTATAGATCCATTTCGGAAGCTGCTAGACTTCACTCATCAGAGAAATTTTGGCACGCATTGCTAACCATTAAGCTAACAATACGCTGATTTTGATGTCATCTAAACTCCTAGTTCTATTCATTTTTTTACCATATGCATGAACCACTTCCGCCATTTGACAGTTAGTAGTGTGATCATGATGGATTTTTGACAGCTCTGTTTTATCATCAGAACTGCCTTTCCGTGTGCTCTCGGTTTTTGTTATTGCTTTTTTATACCAACAATTTTTGTTGATTTACGGCCTGTACATTTTCAAGTATTCATGAAACGAGCTCAAGGCCAAGAATAATAATTTTTCACTTTTGGAATTTTATGAAAATTATTATTGTTTTTATTTATTAATAATCATTTTAATTAATTATTAAAAGTTTTTTGGATTGAATAGAGTAGGAAAAATGTTTAGAGACAACTGCCATAGCTTTTCTTATAGATCCATTTCGGAAGCTGCTAGACTTCACTCATCAGAGAAATTTTGGCACGCATTGCTAACCATTAAGCTAACAATACGCTGATTTTGATGTCATCTAAACTCCTAGTTCTATTCATTTTTTTACCATATGCATGAACCACTTCCGCCATTTGACAGTTAGTAGTGTGATCATGATGGATTTTTGACAGCTCTGTTTTATCATCAGAACTGCCTTTCCGTGTGCTCTCGGTTTTTGTTATTGCTTTTTTATACCAACAATTTTTGTTGATTTACGGCCTGTACATTTTCAAGTATTCATGAAACGAGCTCAAGGCCAAGAATAATAATTTTTCACTTTTGGAATTTTATGAAAATTATTATTGTTTTTATTTATTAATAATCATTTTAATTAATTATTAAAAGTTTTTTGGATTGAATAGAGTAGGAAAAATGTTTAGAGACAACTGCCATAGCTTTTCTTATAGATCCATTTCGGAAGCTGCTAGACTTCACTCATCAGAGAAATTTTGGCACGCATTGCTAACCATTAAGCTAACAATACGCTGATTTTGATGTCATCTAAACTCCTAGTTCTATTCATTTTTTTACCATATGCATGAACCACTTCCGCCATTTGACAGTTAGTAGTGTGATCATGATGGATTTTTGACAGCTCTGTTTTATCATCAGAACTGCCTTTCCGTGTGCTCTCGGTTTTTGTTATTGCTTTTTTATACCAACAATTTTTGTTGATTTACGGCCTGTACATTTTCAAGTATTCATGAAACGAGCTCAAGGCCAAGAATAATAATTTTTCTCTGATGAGTGAAGTCTAGCAGCTTCCGAAATGGATCTATAAGAAAAGCTATGGCAGTTGTCTCTAAACATTTTTCCTACTCTATTCAATCCAAAAAACTTTTAATAATTAATTAAAATGATTATTAATAAATAAAAACAATAATAATTTTCATAAAATTCCAAAAGTGAAAAATTATTATTCTTGGCCTTGAGCTCGTTTCATGAATACTTGAAAATGTACAGGCCGTAAATCAACAAAAATTGTTGGTATAAAAAAGCAATAACAAAAACCGAGAGCACACGGAAAGGCAGTTCTGATGATAAAACAGAGCTGTCAAAAATCCATCATGATCACACTACTAACTGTCAAATGGCGGAAGTGGTTCATGCATATGGTAAAAAAATGAATAGAACTAGGAGTTTAGATGACATCAAAATCAGCGTATTGTTAGCTTAATGGTTAGCAATGCGTGCCAAAATTTCTCTGATGAGTGAAGTCTAGCAGCTTCCGAAATGGATCTATAAGAAAAGCTATGGCAGTTGTCTCTAAACATTTTTCCTACTCTATTCAATCCAAAAAACTTTTAATAATTAATTAAAATGATTATTAATAAATAAAAACAATAATAATTTTCATAAAATTCCAAAAGTGAAAAATTATTATTCTTGGCCTTGAGCTCGTTTCATGAATACTTGAAAATGTACAGGCCGTAAATCAACAAAAATTGTTGGTATAAAAAAGCAATAACAAAAACCGAGAGCACACGGAAAGGCAGTTCTGATGATAAAACAGAGCTGTCAAAAATCCATCATGATCACACTACTAACTGTCAAATGGCGGAAGTGGTTCATGCATATGGTAAAAAAATGAATAGAACTAGGAGTTTAGATGACATCAAAATCAGCGTATTGTTAGCTTAATGGTTAGCAATGCGTGCCAAAATTTCTCTGATGAGTGAAGTCTAGCAGCTTCCGAAATGGATCTATAAGAAAAGCTATGGCAGTTGTCTCT
The DNA here is from genome assembly GCA_949987695.1 of Merzomyia westermanni. Classification (NCBI taxonomy): domain Eukaryota; kingdom Metazoa; phylum Arthropoda; class Insecta; order Diptera; family Tephritidae; genus Merzomyia; species Merzomyia westermanni. The sequence continues at coordinate 96,283,203 of OX465289.1, forward strand.
AAACATTTTTCCTACTCTATTCAATCCAAAAAACTTTTAATAATTAATTAAAATGATTATTAATAAATAAAAACAATAATAATTTTCATAAAATTCCAAAAGTGAAAAATTATTATTCTTGGCCTTGAGCTCGTTTCATGAATACTTGAAAATGTACAGGCCGTAAATCAACAAAAATTGTTGGTATAAAAAAGCAATAACAAAAACCGAGAGCACACGGAAAGGCAGTTCTGATGATAAAACAGAGCTGTCAAAAATCCATCATGATCACACTACTAACTGTCAAATGGCGGAAGTGGTTCATGCATATGGTAAAAAAATGAATAGAACTAGGAGTTTAGATGACATCAAAATCAGCGTATTGTTAGCTTAATGGTTAGCAATGCGTGCCAAAATTTCTCTGATGAGTGAAGTCTAGCAGCTTCCGAAATGGATCTATAAGAAAAGCTATGGCAGTTGTCTCTAAACATTTTTCCTACTCTATTCAATCCAAAAAACTTTTAATAATTAATTAAAATGATTATTAATAAATAAAAACAATAATAATTTTCATAAAATTCCAAAAGTGAAAAATTATTATTCTTGGCCTTGAGCTCGTTTCATGAATACTTGAAAATGTACAGGCCGTAAATCAACAAAAATTGTTGGTATAAAAAAGCAATAACAAAAACCGAGAGCACACGGAAAGGCAGTTCTGATGATAAAACAGAGCTGTCAAAAATCCATCATGATCACACTACTAACTGTCAAATGGCGGAAGTGGTTCATGCATATGGTAAAAAAATGAATAGAACTAGGAGTTTAGATGACATCAAAATCAGCGTATTGTTAGCTTAATGGTTAGCAATGCGTGCCAAAATTTCTCTGATGAGTGAAGTCTAGCAGCTTCCGAAATGGATCTATAAGAAAAGCTATGGCAGTTGTCTCTAAACATTTTTCCTACTCTATTCAATCCAAAAAACTTTTAATAATTAATTAAAATGATTATTAATAAATAAAAACAATAATAATTTTCATAAAATTCCAAAAGTGAAAAATTATTATTCTTGGCCTTGAGCTCGTTTCATGAATACTTGAAAATGTACAGGCCGTAAATCAACAAAAATTGTTGGTATAAAAAAGCAATTATTTAATATTGTTAATTTCTGTTTCGATCAGTTCTTATAATATTAAAATGTGTGTTTGGCTTGTCTGATCTATTGTTTTTGTGGTGCAAATAAAAGATATATTTCACCTTTCTGCTCTACGTTTCGCTGAATATTTCAGCATCTTCAAAATGTTTAATTTTATGTAATAATGTAGAACAAGTGCCCAATATTGATAGTCGCTCCTGAAGATGCTGAAATATTCAGCGAAACGTAGAGCAGAAAGGTGAAATATATCTTTTATTTGCACCACAAAAACAATAGATCAGACAAGCCAAACACACATTTTAATATTTAATACTAAAATAAAATAAAATAAAGTAATATATGTAATTCATTGTAGCTAAATTATTCGTGAATATATCTATACGTTCCTGAAGCGTTTTCCAGGAGGAGCGATGAATACCAGAATGCGATGCAATGGACTGAGTAAGAAGGCAGTTGGTTGATGGTCAGCAAAAGTCTGAATTTTTATTTGACAATTCATCTCTTATATACTAGTTCCAATTCAAATATTGAAAGGAAAAAAGGGCATATTAGTTACTTAATGCTAATACAATAATAATTATTTACTTAATGCCAATTCAATAGCATACCCTAACCGGCATACCATGTAGGTTTGTGTGGTTGTTCGCTGCACCAACGAACAGCATAAAGAAAGCATAAAAATTATACATTAAATGTATGACCTAATTTACTAATAGGTTGAATGACTCCTTGGCCTTGAATATTGGGAGTTAAGAAAAGCAAGAATTTCAAAACTAATAGGCAATCAACTAAGCGCACAATGTACATGATTGTGTGGTTGTTCCATAGTATATGTCTACTAGTAGCGCAACTTACTCCGAATCTGCACACACACACAAACCACACAGGGTGAATTGTATGCAATAATAAAACAATGAAATTTAAATGCTGCAATATTCAACGTGAAGACTTCAAACACCCAAATTATTGAATATAAAGCAGTTATAACACCTTATCAGTTCCTGGAGAATGTAAATTTCAGTTTAAATTGAAGTTTTTAGCTGTAGTTTTTACTTTAATACAACTCTGAACGCGATTTCCTTCATTACACTCTCTCGGAGTACATTCATCCACTGCCTTCCACTCCGATTCGCAAAAGAAGATGGCAAACTAGTACGGGTAAACAATGGGTTGTTCGCTGCACTAATCAGCATACCAAAAAATGCATACATTATTTGAATATAAGCAAAGGCAAATAAAGAATTCGTGGAGCAAGGGCAGTAGGAAAACTGTTAGCATATGCAATGAGTTGAATGACACAAATTTGATGGCCTTGAATAATGCATTAACTAAATCAAGTAAATAGGCAAATAAATGTAAGTAGGTTTGGGCAGGTGTTCCCAATCGCGATCCAACAATATCTGTTTTTATATTGAACAGTACATATAAAAATAGATAAATATAAAAATAGGTAGAGGCACTTGTAGGGGGTGTAGGCAGAGTTACAATGGGAGGGGAGGAGAATAATATATCACCCCTCTGGCTCCAGCTGTATGTCCATTACCGCTGTTGTTATTACTTTAATGGCTTTGGTTTGTTTCCTCTCGCTCATCTCACCTATGGTTGCAACAATCATGCCGCCAAACGAACGCAACCTGCGGTTTTCGGTTAACCGCTCTCTCTGCACTTCCTTAAATATTTGGCAAACTTTACGGAAGTCATCGTCTGCTACCTCTTGGTGCCTCCTTCTTTTTTGTTGTCATGGGCGTGGATGACACAGCATCGGCAGATAAATTTCGGAGGTGAACTTGCTCCGTATCCCCTGATGGAAGGAAAATCGGTGGTGGCGGAGGCGGCGATGAGCTAGCTGAGGATCGAGAAAACTCCTTTAAAATAATTCATGAACATCGCGTACTGAAAATAAGTATTCGTCAGATATGTATTTTAACAAAACTATTTGGTAATTGTTTCCTTTAGGAGACCACTGCTAAAACACGTCCAAAAATATCGGGGGAGGAATAAAAAGACGCGAAATTTCGAATTTTTTGTTTCTGTCAAGAGGTATTTGAAATTAAAGTTGAAAATTGTTGGTCATTTTCATGTGGTTGTTATAGACACAGATATATGTAGGTGTTGCGAGTGCAAAAGAGTGCGCAGGAAATACTGGGGATCGCGTAGCTGGTGTTGGACCGGCTGAGGGGTTTATAAGTGCGGTCGAAGACCGCCTACGCAGATTGGTGTTCTGCACATAAATACCATGTATCACGTCCTCTATTTGGGATCAGACCTAGGCCATCTTTTGAGTTTTTGTCAATAATTGATACCGAGGTAAAGACGCATCTTTTGATACCTCTTTTGATATTTTTGGACGTGTTGTAGCAGTTGTCTCCTAAAGGAGTAATTACCAACTATTTTATATGAAAGAACTTACGGCCTAGGAGCTACGTATGGCTTAATAAACTCCATCAGGTACCAGGGTATGTGCGATGCGGCGGAGCTTCCCGATGGGGAATCAAGATCCCGCATCTCTCTCGAAAAGCGCTCTCGGAGCGAAGTCCAATGCTTGCTGCACTGATCTTCTAAATTAATTACTACAGAGGCACTTGACTAGTTTTGGTATTATAAATATTTACCTGTCGAGCCAAGCTCTTGTGTCTTGATTTCCTTGTCCCGCACCAAATCTGTTACACGCTCTGAAAAAAAAATAGTAGAGTTGGTTAATAATCCACATTACGATTTAATTTTAAGAATATTACTCACTTTTTAATTATGAAATTAAAAATTCGTCCGGTACATATGTTATTTGCTTTCAAATAAATGTCAATATGTAAAAATAAATGTCAAAACGGAATAAGAAAGCCAAAATCTCATCGCAAATTGTAAATGTCACTTAGAACTTACGTAGAAAATCAAAATTCAACAGATTTCTAAGTCAAGTTAAGTACACTTTGTAGTTGGGTTATCGGTTACATGCAAAACTCACTTAACAGAACGCTATGTGACAGTTCTCAAGTGAAGTCAAGTCTATGCTACGTAAGCATAACTGAAGCTTAAGTGTAAGCATCTTTGGGCTCGGTAGGGCAGCGAAATTACGCGTAAGATCTGCCTGCGTCTCTGTCTGAGCCTTGTTGTTGATGTTGTTTCTGTGCATATCTCAGTTCTAAGTGAAATTTGGCTTAAGTAGTATGCGTATATAGAATCTTGTTTGACTGCTTTGCTGATATGTATGTGACGCTCTGGTTATACAATTGCTTTGATGATTGTTATTATTCGGTAACATGACTATACACGATGAATGCTATCAATCGGAAAAAGACGAAGGCAACTGCGTTCATCATATATATACAGTGTTTACAAAAACAGAATAAGTGATTATACATTATTATATTTATATATGTATGTGCCTGTACTTATGGAATGAAATGCAAAAAAATTAAGTAATATAACATAACCAAAAACAAGTAAGGAAGTCTAAGTTCGGGTGGAACCGAACATTATATACCTAGTAGTGATCTATTATGGCATACTAATTTACGCAGGTCTGTTTAAATACATTTCAGTTCGTATTATAAAGCCAGCTGATTGTTTTCAATAAAAACAATCCTGTCATGACGGGTAAATTAATTTAAAAAAAAAAATTTATGAATGTCGCGATATACAACATGGATATCATCATAAACCTCCTGAGAGATTTTTGCGCCGAGCTTCCCTTCAAATTTGAATTTTTTCCTACAAATTGGCGGGACCTACAGTTTTTTACCGACTTCGAACGGCATCTACAAAGGAGATGAATTTTTGCTGAGAAACCTTCCATGGTAGAAAGACATTGGGAGAGTTTGCTAAACTGCCGAGGGGCGACCCCGTTTTGAAAAATTTGTTTAAACCACTTTTGATGTTACCTGTCCCAGGACCCGAAACTTGGACCTTCCGTGTGATAGGCCGGCAACACTACCGCCACACCCCGGCGGCCGCTATTAATTCATTTGTATATAAATAGCTGCCCTACAATAACTGCTAACCACATTTTTTCAAAATACCAGACATGCACATTTTATGTTTGAAAAATTTGCTTTCAAATAGACAGACGGACGGAGAGACGGACATTGCTAAATCGACTCAGCGCATCGTCCTTATTATTTCAGTTTACTTATTGATGGACCTATCTCTTCTTCTTCTGATACTTACAAATATTTCATGTTCATTAAAGGCATGATAATCAAAAAATGTATATAACTTCGCTATTGCAGTGGGGTATTAACAACTTGCCCGGATATTTTACTTCTGTATTATCAGATTTGTCTAATTTTTGGAAGGACTATACTACATACCAATTTTGATTGAAATATTTAGTTGAAATAACAAGCAATCGCCTTTGAAAGCAGCAGAATTTTTATGCTTAAAAGTGGGCGGCGCCACGCCTACTTAACCAAAATTCACAAATATTATTCGCGGTTGAGTTTCCCTTAAAAAGATTTTCATGTGTGCAAGAGCTTATTGATATAGCTTGCATGGTTATAAAAATATCGCGTTTTAAATTTTACACATAAATTTTTCAGAACTATGTTAAAAAACTGGGTCGTGCTACGCACACAAGGTATATTAACTTTAGTCACCTAACGGTGGTATGTTACGGCATAAACGGATCAAGGTAGACATTGACTTATACAGGGTGGCGCAAAAGTCATCCTCCTATCAGAAAATGCTATAAATTTTGCGATTGGCCCCTAAAGTCAGTTCTGTTTTGACATTTGTGTAGTAAACACATGCGAAATACACGTTAATAAACACCGTTACGCTACACTGCTCCAGAACGCGGAATATTGCTGACTATTTATTTCGGTCGGTGAAAAACGGTTACTGCGCAAAAGTAATCCTCCTATCAGAAAATGCTATAAATTTTGCGATTGGCCCCTAAAGTCAGTTCTGTTTTTCTGTTTTGACATTTGTGTAGTAAAGACACGCGAAATACACGTTAATAAACAATGTTACGCTACATTGCTCCAGAACGCGGAATATTGCTGACTATTTATTTGACCAATAATCGGTCGGGGCCAAACGGTTACTCTGAATGGTGAGCGCTACAGAGCAATGATCAACGAGTTCTTTTTGCCGCAACTTGATGAATTGGGATTGGAAAACATGTGGTTCCAACAAGACGGTGCAACAGCATACACTGCACCTACCACAACCGATATGCTGAACATCGGAAGCTTACTTTTGCGCCACCAAATCATCAAAATGTTCAGGAGGAAGAAAGAAATTGATTAAGTAATGTCCGTCCGTCCGTCTGTTAACACGATAACTTAAGTGCATTTTGAGATATCTTAGTGAAATTTGGTATGCGGGTTTCTTGGCACTCATCTTCTAGCGCTATTTAAAAAGGGCGAAATCGGATAATGGCCACGCCCACTTTTTATATATAGAATTTTTTTCTTTGGAAGATGCAAAAGCAGTGATTATTCAGTCCATGATACACTTATAAGGATTAAATTTGGTGTGAACATTATTGTTAAAACAGAAAATAAATTTTTCAAGAATTTTTTAAAAAACGGGCGTGGCACCGCTCACTTTTGATTAAGTCAAATTTAGAAATAATATTAATCATAAATAAAACACCGTTTAAAGATATCGAATCGAAATTTAGCACACATACTCGTATTAATACTAATAGAAAGAATGTTCCGAAAAAAAATTCGGGAAATCGGGTCCAAGGTCCAAGCCCACTTTTATACGAAGGATTTTGAAGATTATCATAGATATATTAAATAGGCAATAGCTTTTCGTACAAAAGCTTTGTATCATTTTTATTTAAAAGTGTCCGTAAACGAAGAAAGGATTATTCCACAAAATTTTTTATGCCATAACTCCGGCAAAAATTGATTTATCGACACGATATTTGGCGAAAATGTTGAATAGTTCTAAAAAATTTGTTTGTAAAACGTAAAACGCGATATTTTTATAACCATGCAAGCTATATCAATAAGCTCTTGCACACATGAAAAGCTTTTTAAGCAGAACTCGGCTGCAAACAAATTTTCTGGGCTTTGGTGAAGTAGGCGTGGCGCCGCCCACTTTTCTCCATCAAAATTCTGCTATTTTTAAAGACGATTGCTTGTAGTTTCAACTAGATATTTCAATCATAATTGGTCAGCTGCGTACCAATAGTATGTAATATAGTCCCTCCAAAAACTAGGCAAATCGGATAACACAAGTAAAATATCCGGGCAAGTTGTTAATACCCCACTGCAATAGGGAAGTTATATTGCTCTTTGATTTTCATGCCTTTAATGAACATGAAATGTTTGTAAGTATGAGAAGAAGAAGAGATGAGCCCTTCAATAAGTAAACTGAGATAATAAGGACGACGAGCTGAGTCGATTTAGCCATGTCCGTCTCCCCGTCCGTCTGTGTGTCCGTCTGTCTATTTGAACGCAAATTTTTCAAACATAAAATGTGCATGTATTGGTATTTTGAAAAAATGTGGTCAGCAGTTGTTGGTAGGGAGGCTATTTATATACAAATAAATTTATTTACCCCTCAAAACTCATAACAGAAATGTTTTTATTAAAAACAATGAGCTGGCTTTATAATACGAACTGAAAAAATTAGGATGACATACTGGATCACTACTAGGTATTTAATGTTCGGTTCCACTAGAACTTAGACTACCTTACTTGCTTTAAATTAAAATTCATCTGGGCCCAGAACCTGTTGGAATTTTGTGCAGAATTGTGGATGACTTGTTGTACGTTTAATAACTTTATTCATAGTAAAAATCCATGTATATTATACGAATACAAGGAGTGGTAGTAATCAAGGCAACTGAAATATTTTGTTTTTGTAGGAATTCTTACTTTAAAAAAATATAAACAAGCGTATTAACACTTTGCGGCCCGATCACAATATTTGGGTCCCATACAAATTGTTTATTCAAAAATTAGATCGGATTTGCTGAAGCCGTAAAATAATTATTATTGCAATAGGTTCTTCGCCTGTTTGGGAACCAGCATTCCCAACCAAAGGAGATCCTACCTACAAATAAAACGGAGTTCGTTTTGCCACCAAGTGCTACATTATCATCTACGCCTGTGGCACCGCAGGAAGGAGATTCCCACCCTGTTGAAAAAACTAATGGATAAGGAATTGGGTTTTCATAGAGTTTTTTATCGGCCTTTTTACTACCTTTATGTATATTAAGTAACTTTCTTGTTTGTCCGCTCATTTCCAGATGAATTTTTGTTTTTAAGTTCGATTTTTTTTATATTTTTTTTCTTGCTTAACCCTGTAACAGGCCAATTTTTCTTGCAAATGAAAAAACTCATATTTTGTAATTCTAGTGCTTTAACTCGAATCTTAAGTCATATATCCAAAAGGGCTCATAATTTTGCTGCCGCGGATGGTCCAACTAACGGGTCGTAGCAGCTCGACACAATGTATTTTGTTTTTTTTTTTAATTCAAAGGTTTAATGTCAAAATCGCATGACAGCTTTGGTTAATATATTACACAGGCCGACAAGAAATTTGACCATAAACCAGACCATACTTTCCTAAAGGTTTTCGATGCGCTGAATTCTATCTTAGCGAAAAAAAAAGATATTTGAGCAAACTCAACGCCATTCGTAAGAGAAAGACTTCTTCTTTAAGATGCTATGTGTTCTTTTAAAAAAAAAAAAAAACTGTCGTTTATATATAACCTCAAAAAAAGGCAAAAACGGTGTTTTTTGCACATTTAGGTTAGGATATCTCAAAATCCTGACGTGATAGAGCAATTCTGCGTCCAGATTTGAGTTCAGCGCATCGAAAACCTTTAGGAAAGTATGGTCTGGTTTATGGTAAAAAAAATCGGTCTCATTTTGTCGGCCTGCGTTATTGCAACCATCATTTTCCACATGTGGCGGTTTGTAATATAACAAATAGGTATTTTTAGCCGCTATAATAGAAAGGCAATTTCATATATTAATTTTGAAGATCTTAACTCTCCTTCTTTATAAAAGTCTAGTTTCAACTATTATTTTATCTTTTATTATATAAGTCAAATTCTAACTTTTGTTTCTGACTTTTTAGCAAGAGTCAAGTTTTAACTATTATTTTGTCTTTTATTATAAAAGAAAATTTTAACTTTTTTTTAACTTTTCTATAAAAATCAAATTTAAGTTTTGTTTATGACTATTTAGCAAAAGCCAATTTTTACTTTTTTTATTAATATTTTAAAAGTAAAATTTTAACTTTTATTTTGTCTTTTATCATAAAAGTTAATTTTTACTTTTTTTATAAAGTCAAGTTTTGATTATAAAAGTAAATTTTAAATTTTATTCACTGTTATTATAAAGTAAAACTTTAACTTTTACTTTGTCTTTTATTATCAAAGTCAATTTCACTTTTATTTTTGATTTTTATTATAAAAGTATAATTTTAATTCTTATTTTGCCTTTTATTATAAAAGTAAATTGGCTTTTTTTGACTTTTACTATAAAGTTAAATTTTAATTATAAAAGTCAATTTTGGCTTTTTTACTTTTATTATAAAAGTTAATTTTTACTTTTATTCGGGGTTCGGACACATTCACTCTCATTTGCTCGAACTCGCGAACCTGACCATTAAAAAAAAAACATTTGGAAGGTTTTCGGAATCATTTCGGGATTGTTCTGTGTTCTGTATTATTTCGGAACTTTTTGAGACCATTTCGTGTGTCGTTTAGTAATGTGCATCACTTCAAGAAAAATATTAAGAAATGCACTTTTACGTAAATATATTTGACTAAATAAAGCTTTTCAAAACGGGGGTCGCCCCTCAGCAGTGGTTTGGCAAACTCTCCGAGTGTATTTCTGCCATGACAGGCTTCTCAGCAAAAATTCGTCTCCTTTGTAGATGCCGTTCGGAGTCGGCAAAAAACTGTAGGTCTCACCAATTTGTAGGGAAAATTCAAATCGGCACACCACAAATTGGAAGAGAAGCTTGGCGCAAAAATCTCTTAGGAGGTTTATGATGATATACCTGTTGTATATCGCGCCATAAAGAGAGAAAAGAGAAATAAAGCTACCTAAACATTTTCTATCGCATGATTATATTCAACAGGCAAAGAAAAGAAAATTCATACTAAACAATTAAGGAAGTCTAAGCTCGGGTGGAACCGAACATTATACTCGTATACCTATGGCATACCAATTTATACAGGTCTATTTTGATACTTTCCAGCCCGTATTATAAAGCCAACTGATTGTTTAAAAAAAAAACACTTCTGTTATGAGCTTTGAGGGGTAAACTTATTTAAAAAAATATAAATGTATGGCGCGATACACAACAGCTATATCATCGTAGGCCTCCTAAGAGATTTTTGCGCCGACCTTCCCTTCCAATTTGTCGGTGCCGTTTTGAATTTTTTTCTACAATTTGGCGGGACCTACAGATTTTTGCCGACTTCGAACGGCGTCTATAAAGGAGATGAATTTTTGCTGAGAAGGCTTCCATGGCAGAAAGACACTCGGAGAGTTGGCCAAACCACTGCTGAGGGGCGACCCCGTTTTGAAAAACTTTTTTCAAATCACTTTTGATGTTACCTGTACCAAGGCTCGAACCATGGACCTTCGGTGTGGTAGGCCGGCAACACTACCTTCACACCACGGCGGCCGCCACTCTCTATCTCTATATCTATCTCCGTAATTTTCTACCTTTACAGCTATAATTTCCTGTGCACTAGTACACTCTGAGTATAAAAATTAGGTTTAAGGTCTAAGGTTCCTTCTCATACTTACAGACATTTCATGTTCATTAAAGGTATGAATATCAAAAAAAGTATATAACTTCCCTATTGCAGTGGGGTATTAACAACTTGCCCGGATATTTTACTTGTGTATTCTACGATTTGCCTAATTTTTAGCAGAAGTATACTACATACTATTAAGATTAAGCTGACCAATTTTGGTTGAAATATCTAGTTGAAATTACAAGCCATCGCCTTTGAAATTAGCAGAACTTTTATGCTGAAATTTTTTTTTGCGGTCGAGTTTTGCTTAAAAAGCTTATTATGTGTGCAAGATTTCTTTGCTTGGTTATAGAAATATAGCGTTTTGCATTTTACAAACAAATTTTTCAGAACTATGTTAAAAAACTGGGCAACAAACATTTACCTATCGTTTCGATAAATCAATTTTTGCCAAGTTATGGCATAAAAAGTTTTGTGGAACAATCCACTATAAAAGGGGCGGGGCCACACCCTTAACCGATTTCACCCGTTTTTTCCGGAACATACCTTTTATTAATATAAATATGTGTGCTAAATTTCATTCTGAGGCAAGCCATGATTAGTTTATCATGTGATAAAGTTTATCATAACCAGACATTGAGTAAACGGCCTTTAATCTTTATCTGGCTGATAAAAGCATCTTCAGAAGAAGTTTTGTTATATTCGTGCGTTATACTTCTCCCAAGTTTCTACCAGAAAATTTACTCCAAAGTCCTTATTTATAACGAAGTCATCCTTTTTTCCTATGTTGCCACCGGATGTTGGGCTGGGAAATCTGTATATATGCACTTGAGGAAATTCCTTCTTTGAAGGCAGCAAATTCTTCGTATTTTCCTTATTCAAAACGAGCCCTTGGTTCACATTGGGCTCAATATCTCCTAAACGGGTTGATGAAGCCTTTTTTAAATACATTATTAACACATTTATTTTGATGCCCATATTGAATATACATTTGCTTCCTATGATTTCTATAAAACCAAGAAAAATATTTTAAAAAAAATCCAGCCCATATTGTGACCCCCATCAGTTATTATTCATGTTATGCGAACGGGCAAGGTGATCAGTTAGAGAAAATTAAAAAATAACGTGGAACCGGACATTATATACCTAGTAATGATCTATTATGGCATACCAATTTACGCAATTCTATTTTAATAATTTGTAGTTCGTATTATATTATTTTATTGTTTTCAATAAAAACACTTCTGTTATGAGTTTTGAGGGGTAAATCAATTTAAAACAAGTAAGTTCGGGTGGAACCGAACATTATTAACCAGTAGGGATCTATTATGTCATCCCATTTTACGCAGGTCTATTTTAATACTTTCAGTTCGTATTTGCGTTCAAACAGACAGACGGACAGAAAGATAGACATATCGACTCAGCTCATCCTCCTCATTTCAGTATACTTTTTGATGGGACAATCTCTTTTTCTTCTTATACGTATAAACATTTCATGTTCATGAAAGGTTTGAAAATCAAAAAAGATATACAACTTCGCTTTTGCACTACTTGCCCGGATAATTTACTTTTCATCCTGAACGTTTTGATATATATATGTCAATATCTATCTCGATCCGTTTATGCCGTTACGTACTGCCGTTAGGCGACTAAAGTTAATATACCTTGTGTGTGTAGCACTACTAGGTATAAAAAGGGTGTCTTTCATAGGCGCCAAAGAACTCAACCGATCTTTATGAAATTTTCACAATATATACTTGGGTTCACTGGGTACAGCATAGACAATATATAGTTTTGGAAAAGTGGGCGGAGTCACGCCCCCAGGCTATATAAGTTTCAACTCGTCATAACTCCGAACTTTTTTGGTCTAAATTAATGAAATTTGGATATACGAGTATGTGTCACTTAGTCAATATCTACATAATTTTTAAAAAGTGGGCGTTGCTGCGCCCACATATTTTGTGTTTTGTTTTGCTCTCGAACTTTTACGATAGGTTCAGGCGTTCGCTGGGCACGACACAGTCTGTATATAGCTTTTGGAAAAGCCCCCAGGTTATATAAAGATACAGTTCGGTGTGGTTAGGAGTTTATTTAGTTCAAGTTAATGAAATTTTATATATAGATGTGTTCTATGTATCAAAACTTCAAAACAACGTCTACCGGGTTTGCCAGTATATTATAAAATGGCGAAAGGAAATAACTAATTGCAGCATTTTTTTTGTAAAACTGAGAGACAAGTTTGCGTTCAAATAGACAGACGGACAGACAGGCAGACGGACAGACAGACAGACGGACGGAGAGACGGGCATGATCCTTTTAGTGAACTTTTCTCTTCTTGTTCTCATACTTACATACATTTAATGTCTATGAAAGGTATGAAAATCAAAAAAGATATATAACTTCGCTATTGCAGTGGGCTATTAACTACGTGAATGGGAAATATCAAGATTGAATTATAAGCGATTGCCTTTGAAAATAGCAGAAATTTTATGCTGAAAAGTGGGCGGCGCCACGCCTACTTCTTCAAAATCGACAAAATTTTTTACGGCCGAGTTTTTCTTAAAAAGCTTATTATGTGTGCAAAATCTGATTGATATAGGGTGTTTTTTTTACAGGTTTGTTTTTCGAATAGAGATACAACTGGCATTTTGTGGTCAAATCTGGCAACTCTAATGTCATTTATGTTCAGTTTGGTTTGCCATTTCATCATGAACAGGTTGACAAAAGAACAACGCTTGCAAATCGTGCAAATTTATTTCGAAAATAATGGTTCAGTTCGCGAAGTTTACCGTGAGCTCCGTCCATTTTATGGTCGACATAATCGTCCATCGGAGCAATTAATTCGGTTAACCATGGATAGTTTTCGCACTACGTTTACTCTATGTGATAATACGCATCCGCAGAGACGTCGAACAGTGCGCACCGAAGAAACAATTGCCGCTGTAGAGCAAAGTGTTGAAGAGGACCCGAATGAATCGATTCGCCACCGTGCACAGCAATTGGAGCTTTGTCCATCAACTTTATGGAAGATTTTGCGCAAAGATCTTGGCTTGCGACCTTACAAGATCCAGCTTGTGCAAGAATTAAAGCCGCGAGACCATGCAATGCGTCGTGATTTTGGTGTATGGGCCGAAAATAAGATTGATTTCGATGCTGATTTTCATCGCAAAATTTTGTTCAGTGATGAGGCTCATTTTTGGTTGAATGGCTACGTCAACAAGCAAAATTGCCGCATTTGGAGTGAAGAGAATCCACATGAGACCCTTGAAACGCCATTACATCCACAAAAACTGACTGTTTGGTGTGCTCTATGGGCTGGTGGAGTCATTGGGCCATACTTCTTCCGCAATAATGCTGGAGAGGCAGCTACCGTTAATGGAGACCGGTATAGAGCCATGATAACCGACTATTTTGTTCCCGAATTGGATGGCATGAATGTGGATGAGTTGTGGTTCCAACAAGACGGCGCTACATGCCACACAGCGCACGTCACAATCGATTTATTGAAGGAAACATTCGATGAGCGCATAATTTCGCGGAATGGACCTGTCAATTGGCCACCAAGGTCGTGTGATTTGACACCATTGGATTATTTTCTTTGGGGATATGTGAAGTCGCTCGTCTACACCAACAAACCAGAAACGTTAGGGGAATTGGAAACCAACATTCGTGGCGTTATTGCCGACATACGGCCCCATATGCTCGAAAAAGTGGTTGAAAATTGGACCTGTAGAATTGGCTTTATTCGAGCCAGCCGCGGTGGCCACATGCCCGAAATCATATTTTAACATTAATGGCATAAAATTATCCTTCCAATAAAGCCAAATTGATGGACCTTAAAACGATTTTCTTGTGTTTTATTTCAATTCGAAGTTCTATACCCCTTAAAAAACACCCTTTATAACTTGAATGAACGGTTCTTTTTATTTTGCAATGCTATCAGCTTTTTAGTAAACCGGGCTTGCGCTGGTTCATCATAGAAAGATTTACGTTAGGTACATACTTATCAAACAGGCAATAAATAGTGTTATTAAAATGTGAAACGTTAAGCTCAATATCGTTTTTAAATTTTGGCCAGGTTAATTTTGACAGCTCTTTACTTAATCTTCTAAAACTCGTTTTAACCATATCAAAGTCAAAGTTACTTCTAGTTTCACATGGTTTATTAACATTAGTTATGAGTTCCTAAACAATCTGAAAAGAAGGTCGTCCGGTAAAACAAGAGGATTACATCGACTCAAACAGAATTTATCACGTGGGATCCTAGCTACATCCTGGATGTTTTTCTTCGGTCTATAATTAAATTCCCACACGAAAGCGCCGGGTGGCCAAAATGAGCTGTTCACTTATAATTTAATTGTCCGTTTTAGTTTTCGAAGTTATGTACAGTTTTACGTCCTCCTCTGTGGTATCCTTCTCAAAGCGAGGCACAAAAATAGATTTTCTTCGCGGAACCACAACCAGATTCCCAATGGTAATATCAGAACCCACCCTAAGAGAGGGAGGCTCGGTGATTTTCTTTGAATTAGTCTTCGAGGAAGCATCTTTGGAAGTTGATGCTTAGGAAGATGAATTGGGATACGCTAAATCAATAAGTTCAAGCATTCGCGGTGGAAGAGCAGTTGAAATTGGTTCTAGAGTACCATGACTAGGGGAATCGTCGGTACGCTCACGTTTATTTTCACGACCATCTTCGGTCGGAGTGGGTGTAATTTCGTCCAAAGACTTAAAAGTTTTAAAAATGGTATAGTATTTCATGAACTTTTAATTGAGTAATGCCAGATCTTTGGTCAGAAAATCCATTATTACGCATGTGTCTGAAAATTTGACAAAGATCGACTTTAGATGAACGGCATTTTAAGCATTCCCGTAGTCCCCTGCCATCATTGACAATGTCCACAATCCTGGCGGTTAGACCAGAAAACTGCATGTGGGCAAGCCCATCGCAAAGCCAGCATGCCACATAGCGTTCGGACTCGCTTTTAACTTGACAATTTTAAAAAAACGCAAGACATTTCTAATTACCAAATTATAAAAGTAAGTTAAAAAAAGAAAATATGCCAACAAGGATCAACACTGGTAAAAAAAAACAAACACAAACGTAAACAGCTGTGATAGAAGAATTAGGCAATAATAAGAAGTGCACACAAAAACAAAAGCAAGAATAAACACAACCAATCACTGCAACAAATACAATGAAATATGAAGATTGAATTATAGGCGATTGCCTTTGAAAATAGCAGAAATTTTATGCTGAAAAGTGGGCGGCGCCGCGCCTACTTCTTCAAAATCGACAAAATTTTTTGCGGCCGAGTTTTTCTTAAAAAGCTTATTATGTGTGCAAAACCTGATTGATATAACTTGTTTAATTGTATAAATATCGCTTTTTAAATTTTACAAAATAATTTTCAGAACTATGTTAAAAAACTGGGCGTGGATATTGGCCGATTACGCCCATTTTTACAGCAAACAGTAACCTTTATATATAGAACATTATCCCCAAATTTCGTTTCGACAAATCAAGTTTTGGCGGAGTTATGGCATAAAAAGTGTTGTGGAATAGTCCACTATAAAAGGGGCGGGGCCACGCCCATTTTCGAAAGTTTGAACTTTTTGCTTTTCTTTTTTTACAGAAACCTTAAAAGTGATAAATAAATGATGTAAAGCTATTTTACGCAAAGTTATTGCCTATTTAATAGATCTACGATCCTCTTCAAAATCTTTCATATAAAAGTGCCCGTAGACCTTAACCGATCCCGCCCATTTTTTCCGGGAACGTTCCCTGCATACCTGGAAATCTGCGTGCTGAATTTCGTTTCAATATCTTGAACGGTTTTTGATTTATGATTAATATTATTTCTAAATTTGACTTAATCAAAAGTGAGCGGTGCCACGCCCATTTTCAAAAACTTCTTGAAAGATTTATTTTGTGCCTCAATCTCAATGTATTCACAAATTGTATCCTTATAGGTGTATTATGTACTGAGTAATCACTTTTTTGTGTTTTCGAAAATATTCTATATAGCACTACTAGGTATAAAAAAATATATGTAAATGTATGGCGCGATATACAGCAGGTATATCATCATAAACCACCTAAGAGATTTTTGCGCCGGGAAGCTCGGTGGTGCTGAGTTTTTTCCTACATATTGGCAGGACCGACAGATTTTTCCCGACTTCGAACGGAATCTAAAAAGGAGATGAATATTTGCTGAGAAGCCTCCCATGGCAGAAAGACACTCGGAGTGTTTGCCAAACCACTGCCGAGGGGCCACTTTTGATGTTACCTGTTCCAGAACTCGAACCTTGGACCTTCTGTGTGGTAGGACGACAACACTACCGCCACACCACGGCTGCCGCCATTAGTTTATTTGTATACAAATAGCTTCCGTACCAACAACTGCTTACCACATTTTTACAATATACCAATACATGCACATTTTATGTTTAAAAAATTTGCGTTCAAATAGACAGACAGGCAGACAGACAGCCGGACGGTGAGACGGACATGGCTAAATCGACTCAGCTCATCGTCCTTATTATTTCAGTTTACTTATTGATGGGCCAATCTCTTCTTCTCCTTAAACTTACAAACATTTCATGTTCATTAAAGGTATGAAAATTAAAAAAGGTATTGCAGTGGGGTATTATTTACTTGCCCGGATAGTTTACTTGTGTGTCATTGAAAACAGCGGAATTTGTATTTTGAAAAGTGGGCGGCGATCAGCAAGTAGTGTGTAACACCCGCTGCCGCTCAGCCCACAGGCGCCAACACCTCACACAGCCGCTCACAGCTACTTTCTACGTAGCACCTCTGTTTCAGATGTGAGAAATGCCGAGCGACAGCCTACCCCCCTCCCACTTTCAACTTCCAGTTCTTCTTCCAGCACTAGCACAAATGTAAGTCAAAGCCACCAGCCTTACACCATGTGCTCTGTTTGTCGGCTGAGACTATATACACCTGCGGCATCAGTCAAATGCAATTCTTGCCTTGGCCTGTGTCACCTGCTTATATGTTCTCAACTTGGAAACAGGAACCTATGGACTGATACGTACGTTGCACCATGTTGTCGAGCTACGCAACCTACAACGTCGACCGATTCGCCACCTTCCGGTGCTTCGGATCCCTCGTCCTCTAGAGTGCGACGCAGTGTGCGACCCAGCCTGCTTCCACCAAGGCATACGCACCAGTCCCTGACTCCCAGCGTGAATATTTCTCCCCCTTCGCACTTTCGTGTCCTACAGCTAAACTGCAACGGCCTAACCGGGAAAGTGAGTGAAATAGTGAGCTTCATGAAGCGACAGAATATCAAGATCGTTGCCATTCAGGAGACGAAGTTAAACGCCCGATGAAATCTTCGGACTTGTGACGGCTACAACATCCACCGACGTGACCGAGAGAGAGGACTTGGGGGCGGACTCGCCTTCATTACTCACCAATCTGTGCAATATCGTCCATTTGAGCCTGACCTCGACCCGAGGGACAACCTCCTGGAACGTCAAGGAATGGTTGTCCGGACAGGCGACGTCGACCTTGAAATCATTAACATTTATATACCTCCTGCCATCTGCTGTCCGAGAGATTACCACCCTGACATCAGTGCGTTACTCAGAGGCGATAATCGTGTAATCCTCGGAGACTTCAACGCACACCACGATCTGTGGCACTCAAGCCTACAGGTCGATGGTAGGGGGCAGGAATTGGCTGAACAAATAGACGATTCGACGTTTTGCACTGTGAACAGGGACGGCCCCACGAGAGTTGCGGTAAATTGTTCCAGCTCGCCAGACCTCACAATTGTCAGCGCAGGTCTCATAAACTGCGTTGAATGGCGACCAATGCTTACTCTTACATCTGACCATTTGCCGATAGTCCTCTCAATGGATCGCCCCAATGACTTCGTTACTTCTGAGAAGCGCACCTTCACTAACTTCAGTAAAGCTGATTGGGTTGGTTTTCTTAATTTCACTGAGAGCACCTTCGCTGCTCTTCCCATCCCGTCTGATGTACGAGAAGGGGAAAAAGCATTTCGCAAGGTCATAGCTTCAGCCTCCAATCAATATATTCCGTCAGGTAGAATTAAGGAGATACGTCCGTACTTCCCCGCAGAGGTAGCGGCCCTGGCTAATGAACGTGACCACGTGCGACGCTTGAACCCTACGGATCCCCAAATTCAAGATCTTAATGCGGAGATCAGACGGCTAGTTGATCAACACAAACGCGCCAAATGGGAGGAGCACCTAAGGTCCTGTAACCTCTCTGCTGGTGTTGGCAAATTATGGTCCACTGTTTAATCCTTGTCTAATCCGACCAAACCGAACGACAAAACATCCATCACCTTCGGTGATAGGATACAGTCGAAACCAAAGAGATGCGGGAGCGCTTTCTGCCGGTAATTTGTACTGCATCCTCCGGTTGACAAGGAAATCAGGCGCGCCATCAAGGAAGCGCACAAACGCAAAAACAACCAAGCGCTCATTGCCATCACCACCACAGAGGTTCGGGAGGCCATACGGGGGTCCAAAAACTCCAAATCTATTGGCCCAGGCGGTATATCTATGCTGATGCTAAAACATCTCGGTGATGAGGGGGTAAGGTACCTAACAACCGTCTTCAATCTGTCCATGACCACCTTTGTCATTCCAGAAAGATGTAAACAGGCAAAGGTGGTGCCACTACTAAAGCCCGGCAAGCCG
The DNA here is from genome assembly GCA_949987695.1 of Merzomyia westermanni. Lineage (NCBI taxonomy): Eukaryota > Metazoa > Arthropoda > Insecta > Diptera > Tephritidae > Merzomyia > Merzomyia westermanni. Next base: position 96,302,715 of record OX465289.1, read on the forward strand.
GCCAACGTGGGGGAGTCATATCGACCGATATCACTCCTCTCGCCAGTAGTGAAGACCCTGGGGACGGTCTTGCTCCCTTATTATAATGCTAACCTGCCGAACATCAGCATGGATTCCGCAAAATGCATACCACTACCACCGCGCTAAATGCCATCACCACACAGATAGGTGTCGGTCTCAACCAATCTCGCCCAAATGACAGGACCGTGCTAGTTGCGCGTGATCTGTCGAAAGCTTTTGACACTGTTAATCATGCACACCTCATTAACGACCTGGAGGATTCAAACCTTCCCCCCTGTCTAAAGCGTTGGACCGCCAACTATCTGAGTGGCCGGCAGTCATCGGTTCAATTTAGAGACGAAAGATCAAAACCACGTATAATTAACCAGGGGGTGCCACAGGGTGGTGTCCTATCCCCGCTTCTGTTTAATTATTACATATCGAGGCTCCCTTCCCCACCAGAAGGCGTCTCGATCGTCTCCTACGCCGATGACTGCACGATCCTGGCGACTGGACCCTCCGTCGATGAGCTCTGCTCGAGAATTAATTCTTACCTGCCAACCCTTTCCAGTTTCTTCGCTGCACGGAACCTGACATTGTCACCGACCAAATCCTCGGCCACCTTATTTACGACGTGAACAGCGCAGGCGAACATGGAATTAGACGTCTACGTCGACGGCATTAATCTCCCGACTGTCACACACCCCAAAATCTTAGGGGTGACGTTTGATAACATGTTCAAATACGGTGCTCATGTAGCCGCGATTGCCACCAAAGTACAAAGCCGTAACAAAATCCTCAAGCCACTAGCTGGCAGTACTTGGGGGAAAGACAAAGAAACGTTACTGGCAACGTACAAGGCAATCGGCTAGCCGGTTCTGAGCTACGCGACGCCAATATGGTCGCCGGGGTTAGCAGACACACATTGGAGGAGTTTGCAGGTCCGCCACAACACCGCACTCAGAACTGCCACGGGGTGCCTCCTTATGTCTCCTGAGCACCATCTTCATAATGAGGCAAAAATGCTCGATGTCAAAGAGCACTGCGAGATGTTGACCAGACAATTCCTGTTCAACTGCCATAAACCGCAGCACCCGAACAGGAACCTGCTCAACGAAAATCCGCCTCCCAGGATAATAAGGAGTCACCTCCGTAAGCACTACGACGAGATCCGGCACCACATTTTCTCGCCGTTTGATCCAAAGGTGAGCCGTCGGGCCCTCAACCTGATCCACACGGAGTCCGTAAACTCCTTTGTCAGGTCTCGTCCAGTGAATTCAGTCCTACAGGCACAAGCCCCACCTGTTGCCGACGAGGAACGCGAACTGCCCAGGGAGACAAGAGTCACGCTGGCTCAACTTCGTTCTGGATACTGTAACAGACTAAACTCTTACCTATCCAGACTGAACCCTGACATGCCAAATGTCTGCCCGGCATGCGGCGTGTCTCCCCACGATACTAACCTGTTCATCTGCTCAACTGAGCCCACTCTTCTAACACCAATTTCACTCTGGTCCACCCCTGTTGAAGCCGCGAGGTTTCTTGGACTTCCGTTAGAAGATGATGACAGTGTTGGATAGGGGGTGACATCCTAGGCAGGTTTAGTAGTCGCTACAACAACAACAAGTTCGGGTGGAACCGAACATTATATACCTAGTAGTGATCTATTATGTCATCCCAATTTAAGCAGGTCTATTTTAATACTTTCAGTTCGTATTTGCGTTCAAACAGACAGACGGACAGACAGATAGACATATCGACTCAGCTCATCCTCCTGATTATTTCAGTATACTCTTTGATGGGACTATCTCTTTTTCTTCTCATACGTATAAACATTTCATGTTCATGAAAGGTATGAAAATAAAAAAAGATATACAACTTCGCTTTTGCACCACTTGCCCGGATAATTTACTTTTCATCCTGAACGTTTTGATATATATAAGTCAATATCTATCTCGATCCGTTTATGCCGTTACGTACTGCCGTTAGGCGACTAAAGTTAATATACCTTGTGTGCGTAGCACTACTTGGTATCAAAAGGGTGTCTTTCATAGGCGCCAAAGAACTCAACCGCTCTTTATGAAATTTCCACAATATATACTTGGGCTCACTGGGTACAGCATAGACCATATACAGTTTTGGAAAAGTAGGCGAATCCACGCCCCCAGGCTATATAAAGTTTGAATTCGTCATATCTCCGAACTTTTTTGGTCTAAATTAATGAAATTTGGATATATATGTCACTTAGTCAATATCTACATAGTATTTCAAAAGTGGGCGGTGCCACGCCTCAGGAGTTTGCTGGGAACGACTGTATATAGCTTTTGGAAAAGCCCGCAGGTTATATAAAGATGCAGTTCGGTATAGTTAGAAGTTTATTTGGTTCAAGTTAATGAAATTTTATATATAGATGTGTTCTATGTATCAAAACGCCAAGACAACGTCTACCGGGTTTGCTAGTATGTTATAAAATGGCGAAAGCAAATAACGAATTTCAGCATTCTTTTGTAAAACTTTGTCTTCTTGTTCTCATACTTACATACATTTAATGTCTACGAAAGGTATGAAAATCAAAAAATATATATAACTTCGCTATTGCAGTGGGCTATTAACTACGTGCCTGAATATTTTGCTTGTGTGTTCTCCGATTTGGCTAATTTTTGGCAGGAGTATAATACAGACTACTGGGAAGCACCTGACCAATTTTCATTGAAATATCCAGATTCAATTATAAGCGATTGCCTTTGAAAATAGCAGAAATTTTATGCTGAAAAGTGGGCGTTGCCACGCCTACTTCTTCAAAATTGACAGAATTTTTTTGCGGCTGAGTTTTTCTTAAAAAGGTTATTATGTGTGCAAAATCTGATTGATATAACTTGCTTGGTTGTAGAAATATTGCTTTTTAAATTTTACAAAAAAAATTTCAGAACCATGTTAAAAAACTGGGCGACATTAACCGATATCGCCCATTTTTACAGCAAACAGTTACCTTTATATATAGAACATTAGCCCCAAATTTCGTTTCGACAAATCAATTTTTGGCGGAGTTATGGGATAAAATGTTTTGTGGAATAGTCCACTATAACAGGAACGGGGCCACGCCCAGTTTCAAAAATTTCTTGAAAAATGTATTTTATGCCTCAATCTCAATGTATTCACCAAATTTTATCCTTATAGGTGTATTATGTACTGAGTAATCACTTTTTTTGTGTTTTCGAAAATATTCGCCTTCGCCCATTTTAAATAGCGATCGGAGATGAGTGCCAAGGAATCTGGATATCAAATTTCATTAAGATATCTCAAAATTTACTCAAGTTATCGTGTTAACAGACGGACGGACGGACATGGCTTAATAAATTTCTTTTTTCCTGCTAAACATTTTGATATATATAAGTCAGTATCTATCTCGATTCGTTTATGCCGTTATATACCTCCGTTAGGCAATTAAAGTTAATATACCTTGTGGAATAGTCTACGTATAAAAATTATATGCATACATATGTGAACGTATGTGCATGGAGGGAAATTAATGACATTACACTTGATATTTGTTAACTATCGGGCGAACTTGTTATCCCACATACACAAAAAAGTAACCAAAACAATTACAAGCAAAAACTGTCTAACATAACAAGTTCGATCCCAGAATAAATATCACTGTTTAAAAAATGCCTACCTAGGCACGCCAACACTTATCCTCCTTCATATAAAAAAGGTGGTCCAATTTACATGGCGATTTCCGCCGATTGGATCATATAATTCATCACGGAGTACCCTTTACTTTGCTTCTGAATACTCTATGGAGCACCTACGTGAGAATACTTTTAAAATGCTGCCAAAAGATTACTCCATGGAGTATTCTACTACATCTCGCTTTGGTGTTGAATACTCCTGTGGTATGTTCTCACAGTAAGCAGTTCTAAAAACCAACAACAACAACTGCTTCACATTTCGTCGTACTAACTTTAAGCGGAAATCGTACACACGTTATGTGAATGCGTTGCTGCACAACTAAAGTTACTTTCAGTTACAATTAGTTCATACGCAGAAATATGTAGAAACAATAATAACACTGGCCTGAAATTCGTATGTAAAGACACCCCCTGATGCCGAAAATCGAGGTTATTTTTGATTCTATGGTACCGTTTTTGAGATATTGACGATTTACCGTTATTTCAAAAAAAAAAGATGACTCCACTTAATCATATATCTCAAGAACAAATTGAACAACTCCAAAGCGGTTTGAAACATTCAAAAGCTAATAAAATTTGCTATAAACAGTGCATACAAAACTTTTCGCTAGGCCCTGTAGCTTCGAAGATAATGAACAATCAATACGGATTTTTACTTTTTTTTGTAAAGATATAAAAAAATGTGTACTTTGCGAAAACTTTTTAATATTTTTCAAGATATTTTTTTTTCTCTATAACCTCTGTTTTATTGCAAAAAAAAATAAGCTTTCATTTAATAAAATCTATGTACTAATACAAATGGTATAAGCATTCAAATAAATATAGCCATATAATACTGAAGTACCCTACACGTACATTGGTATTAGTATTCATTTCATTCATTTTCGGAGGATTATTAGATACAAATAACTGTTAATGTCGTTTTCTCAAGTAGGTAAACTATAAATTTCAAACCCAGGTTCATTTGAAGCAAAAGAAAATTTTTTAAAGCAGGGTTTCTTTGTATAACTAAGGAACATATTTTTCTAGGTAGGCTTCGGTTTTTGCTTGATCTGAGAATAAATAGGAGTAAATGCGTATTGTTCCTTCATAATATCTGCAAGGCTCACCGGATACTGTTCAGTCTATAAGCGTATTTATAACACGTCATTTACTTAAAAATATAATATGAATAAAAGAGCGCGAGAGTTTGAATGTAAAAATTATCCAGATATGTGCGGTAAATATATTGTTAAAAGTATGCGTCGTGTGTTTTCAAATCCTTTGAAAGTTACATCTTATAAGTATTTTGGCATTCAGCTTACCACATTTTTACAATATACCAATACATGCACATTTTATGTTTAAAAAATTTGCGTTCAAATAGACAGACAGCCAGACAGACAGTCGGACGGTGAGACGGACATGGCTAAATCGACTCAGCTCATCGTCCTTATTATTTCAGTTTACTTATTGATGGGCCAATCTCTTCTTCTCCTTAAACTTACAAACATTTCATGTTCATTAAAGGTATGAAAATCAAAAAAGGTATTGCAGTGGGGTATTGTTTACTTGCCCGGATATTTTACTTGTGTGCTATCTGATTTGGCTACATTTTGCCAGCAGTACATGACATACTATTGAGAAGCAGCTCACCAATTTTGATTGCACCATCTATTTGAAACTACAAGCAATCGTTTTTGAAAACAGCAGAATTTGTATGTTGAAAAGTGGGCGGCGCTCATTTTTCACGGAATTATGGCATAAAAAGTTTTGTGGAATAATCCACTATAAAATGGCTCTTTAAATATTTATTTTCTGCCTTAACATTAATGTACACACCAAATTTTATCCTTATAAATATTCTATACTATTCAAAAATATTCTATACATAACAAGTAAGGAAGTCTAAGTTCGGGTGGAACCGAACATTATATACCTAGTAGGGATCTATTATGTCATCCCAATTTACGCAGGTCTATTTTAATACTTTCAGTTCGTATTTGCGTTCAAACAGACAGACGGACAGAAAGATAGACATATTGACTCAGCTCATCCTCCTCATTTCAGTATACTTTTTGATGGGACTATCTCTTTTTCTTCTCATACGTATAAACATTTCATGTTCATGAAAGGTATGAAAATCAAAAACGGTATATAACTTCGCTTTTGCACTACTTGCCCGGATAATTTACTTTTCATCCTGAACGTTTTGATATATATAAGTCAATATCTATCTCGATCCGTCTATGCCGTTACGTACTGCCGTTAGGCGACTAAAGTTAATATACCTTGTGTGCGTAGCACTACTAGGTATAAAAAGGGTGTCTTTCATAGGCGCCAAAGAACTCAACGGATCTTTATCAAATTTTCACAATATATACTTGGGTTCACTGGGTACAGCATAGACAATATATAGTTTTGGAAAAGTGGGCGGAGTCACGCCCCCAGGCTATATAAAGTTTCAATTCGTCATAACTCCGAACTTTTTTGGTCTAAATTAATGAAATTTGGATATATATGTCACTTAGTCAATATCTACATAATTTTTCAAAAGTGGGCGCTACCACGCCTCAGGAGTTCGCTGGGCACGACACAGTCTCAAAATTTACTCAAGTTATCGTGTTCACAGACGGACGGACGGACGGACGGACATGGCTTAATCAATTTCTCTTTTCGTCCTGAACATTTTGATATATATAAGTCAATATCCATCTTGATCCGTTAATGCCGTTACGCGACTAAAGTTAATATACCTTGGGTGCGTAGCACTAGTAGGTATAAAAAGTGGGCGTGGATATCATCCGCCTTCGCCCATTTTAAATAGCGATCGGAGATGAGTGCCAAGGAATCTGGATATCAAATTTCATTAAGATATCTCAAAATTTACTCAAGTTATCGTGTTAACAGACGGACGGACGGACAAGGCTTAGTAAATTTCTTTTTTTCCTGCTAAACATTTTGATATATATAAGTCAGTATCTATCTCGATTCGTTTATGCCGTTATATACCTCCGTTAGGCAATTAAAGTTAATATACCTTGTGTGCAGTGCTACATATAAAAATTATATGCATACATATGTGAACGTATGTGCATGGAGGGAAATTAATGACATTACACTTGATATTTGTTAACTATCGGGCGAACTTGTTATCCCACATACACAAAAAAGTAACCAAAACAATTACAAGCAAAAACTGTCTAACATAACAAGTTCGATCCCAGAATAAATATCACTGTTTAAAAAGTGCCTACCTAGGCACGCCAACACTTATCCTCCTTCATATAAAAAAGGTGGTCCAATTTACATGGCGATTTCCGCCGATTGGATCACATAATTCATCGCGGAGTACCCTTTACTTTGCTTCTGAATACTCTATGGAGCACCTACGTGAGAATACTTTTAAAATGCTGCCAAAAGATTACTCCATGGAGTATTCTACTACTTCTCGCTTTGGTGTTGAACACTCCTGTGGTATGTGAGTAGTCTTCACGACTATTGTAAAGGGGTATCTTGATTTCAGGGTACCGACATGTGCCGACGAAGGCTTAATGATGGCTTTCACTAGCACGGGCAATGGTTATTTTACACGTTTCCCAAAAGGTACCCCACAACTAAAGTGCTCACTAACAAACAGCACAACTTCTTTATTTATTATTGTTTTATTTAAGATATTGAGTAATTCACACAACGAAAAGGATGTAGGTATTAGATTGCAGCCCCTGTTGATGATTTTTCTTCTTCAATGTCAAAGTATCTAGTGATGTGTGTCTGTCACTACTTCCTAGTGATGCGTGTAGATCACCGTGATTTGTGTAAGGGTTGGAAGCACAGTGACAAAATACGTTCGCACAGTGATTGACAATAGGTGGCTTCCCTGTAGCGTGTACATGCCGGCCCCGATGCTGAGTCCAGCATGAAGTATGCCGAAACGTTGTAGTGGTTGGACATACATGAATTAATTTATCTCTGCAGGTTCTTCCGCCGGTGTAATCGGTAATCGGCAAATTTTTAAAACCGATCGCTTGTACAAACCGTGTTGTGTTCGTACCTTGACGACTCGAACCAGGGTATCAGCTCCTGGATGTAAGTCCGTAACCCGACCCAGCAACCATTCATTGGGGGGTAGGCGGTCATCCTTGATCAAAACGAGCTCTCCAACGGCTAAATTTCGCTCTTGAGTTCTCCACTTAGGCCGAGCTTGAAGATGAGAGAGCCAATCTGAGGACCACCTTGTCCAAAATCGATTAACCGAACGCTGAAGCTCAAAATATTGATTCGATAAAGATTTGGTTTCAACAGGAGTCTCCGGTGGCGCTAGTAAAGCATCTCCAATTAAAAAATGTCCTGGGGTGAGCACCAACAGATCATCGGGATCGGCGGTAAGTGGGCACAATGGCCGCGAGTTGAGGCACGCTTCAATACGTATTAACACGGTTGATAGTTGCTCATATGTCAGTCGCGTTCCGCCACCAGCTCTCTTTAAGTGGTGTTTGACCGATTTTACATTGGCTTCCCAAAGCCCACCGAAGTTGGGGGAATGTGGCGGATTGAAGTGCCACTGAATTTGTTGGTCAGTGAGCTTAGGAAGGACGTCGCGTTCCATGTCGGCTCGGAATCTTTTGTGATTGGCTTTGGGGATGGTATCCGCGCCAGTGAAGTTCGTGCCACAGTCACTGTAAATATCGTGACAACGACCACGTCGCCAAATAAATCGCTGCAAAGCCCACAGAAAATGCTCGGTGGACATACTGGTGACGGCCTCCAGATGTACGGCCTTTGTCGCCAGGCATATAAAGATGGCGATGTATCCCTTATAGGTGGTGTGTCCTCGATATTTGGATGCTTTTAATTCGATGGCACCTGTGTAGTCAACTCCGGTAGCCAGAAAGGCTCGTTGCGGCGGATTGACTCGGTTTGCTGGTAGGTCTCCCATTAATTGCGTTAGTGACTGAGGTTGGTTGCGAATGCAAGTGATACAATGTCGAAGTTGATTTCGCACGGTTTTTTGACCCTGGATTATCCAAAACTGACGCCGGAGGTATGTCAGCGACAATTGCGGGCCACCATGCAAGGTGCTTTGGTGAGCGAAGTTAATTAAAAGTTTTGTAAAGTGGTGATTTTTTGGTAAAATAATAGGATGTTTTTGATCATACGGCAGGTTTGCATGTTTTAAACGACCGCGGATGCGAAGAACTTCATTTTCGTCTATAAATGGCGTTAGACTAATTAGTGGACTATTTGTAGGTACATTAATATTGGCTTTGATACATCGAATTTCAGCCGCAAAAACTTCCCTCTGTACTAAGCTCACAATTCGAAAGAGACTTCGCCGAAGTTCGTCCTTGGTGAGCGGTCCGTGCTGTCGATCGTCCAACTGAGGATTGCGAAGATTATGAAAAAATCGTAGAAGCCACGCCGTTACACGCAGGAGGTGTGTGTGTGAAGAATATCGCAATAGAAACGGAGTTTGGGTGGTTGTAGTATGTGCTAATACTTGAGCCGGTTTTTCTTCAGTAGTGGAACTATCGATGTCGTCGTGGTTGATTAAGGACAGAGGCCAGCTTGATTTGTCTTGTCGTAGCCACGCCGGTCCTTTCCACCAAAGATCAAATCGTTGTAGCTGCGTTGCGGTTAAACCCCTGGTTGCACAGTCGGCAGGATTCTCCTGGGTAGCGATGTGACGCCACTGACTTGGCGAGCTGACGGACACAATTTTGGATACGCGATTCGCCACGTAAAGTTTCCACCGATTTATCTCACCTGCGATCCAATAGAGCACGATAGTCGCATCGGTCCAATAATATATGGGAACCTCCCCACAGCGACGTTGTAAATGTTGTTGAGCCCATTTGGCAAGAGTTGTGGCCAATACCGCTCCACATAACTCTACTCGTGGAATGGTTATGGGATTCTTGGGCGTGACCTTTGATTTAGAAGTGGTTAGATAAGTATGAACTTCACCCGGAAGGTATTGTATACGTAGATAAATAGCAGCTGCATAAGCGACAGAAGAGCCATCGCAGAGCGCGTGTAGTTCCATTGAGTGGACATCTCGTGTGTAATTAAGCCATCGAGGTATGGTGATGGTCTCGACATTAGGAAGTTCCCCTACGAACTTGCTCCAAGTGGCTGCCATCGCGGGTGGCAACTTTTCGTCCCACTCCAATCCGGTGAATTTTCCGTCTTGGGGTTCCACCTTGATGGTCCAAATTTCCTTCAAAATGATTTTTGCAGCAATCGTTATCGGACTTAACAGCCCCAGCGGATCAAATATACGTGCAATAATGCCTAATGCTGACCTTTTAGTAGTGACGTTTGAAATCGAAAAATTTAAAGAAAATGTAAGAAAATCGTTATTAGGCTGCCACTGTAACCCGAGCGTTTTTATAGTGTGGTCTTCGTTAAGTTGCCAACTTGAACTAAATGACTGGTGTTCCGCAGGAATGTCTTGTAAGAGATCAGGTGTGTTGCTTGACCACTTCCGTAGCTCCATACCTGCCGATTGCAGAGCGGCAATAAGTTGATTACGCATTTGTATTGCTGTAGAGACGCTGTCACTGCCACTGAGTACATCGTCTACATACACCTCGTTCAACAAAATATCCTCCGCCAGGGGAAAAGCCCCCTTCTCATCAGCAGCAAGTTGATGGATAACCCTTATCGCTGTGTATGGAGCAGATGCCGTGCCGAAAGTTACCGTAGTGAGGCAGTATTCACGAACCATTCCCTTTTGATCTCGCCAAAGAATGCGTTGGTAGTGCGCGTCATCCGGGTGTATGTCGACGCATCGGTACATCCTTTGGATATCCGCTATAAAAACAAACTTATGTAAACGCCAATTAAGAATAAGAGCTGGCAAGTCATTTTGTAAGGGGGGACCAGTGACCAACATATCATTTAAAGAACGACCGTTTGAAGTTTTGGAAGAAGCATCGTACACGATCCGAATCTTCGTTGTTAAGTTAGCTGTCGTAATTACAGCGTGATGTGGTAAAACGCACGAGCTGTAGGAGGGTTTGTTGGAAGCAGTCAAAAAATAATGCTGCTCTTCAGGGGACGCAGCTGGAATTATTTGATGGGTTCTAAAGTAATCCTCTATGCCATCCGTGTATTGAGCCTTGAACGTTTCGTCGCTTTGCAATTTACGCTCCAGGTGTAAAAACCGATTCAGTGCAATTTGCCTAGATTTTCCTAAAGTTTGATTAGGGTCATATATGGATTTTAACGGCAGTCGAACCATATACTTTCCATTAGGTTGTCTCACATGGGTCTGGCGAAACCATTCCTCGCACCACTGATAGTAAAATCGTTGCACAAGGTTTTCGAGTTCGATATTTGTATGGTGACAGCGCACCGTGACAAGAGGAGGTGGGGCCGAATCAATTCGGCCTAACAGAATCCACCCGAGCGAAGTTTTTTGTGTCACTTATTTATCTAATTTTCTTATTTATTTTCTTTCCAGGAGTAAATATGTCTTTAAAAATTCATTTTCCGCACTCCCATTTAAATTTTTTTCAGCAAAATCAGTTAGTTGAAAGTCGGTATCAAGGATTCTGAGATGTCGCAATGATGGGTGACTACTGTTGGTTTCTCATAAGAGAAACCGATCCTAATCTAAATAAGCGTCAAAACAAAAGAAATAACTTTTTCAAGTATAAAATAAGATCATAGAGTTAAGACAAAACTTACATACATTGTTATTGTCTCATATGTACATATGCTAATATTTGTAGGGTACTTAAGTATTATGTGGCTATATTTATTTGAATACTTATAACTATTGTATAACTATTGTACTAGTCTATCGATTTTATTGGATGGAAGCTTATTTTTTTTGTAATAAAACAGAGCTTACAGAGAAAAAAATATCTGGAAAAAATACAAAGTTTGCGATATCCTTCCTCGCAAAGTACACATTTTTTATATCTTTACAAAAAAAGGTAAAAATCTATTGATTGTTTATTTAAATTTTTATTAGCTTTTAAATTTTTTAAACCGTTAGGGAACCGCTAAAGTGGCTCTTGAGATATACAAGATTAAGTGGAGCGACCTTTTTTTTTTTTTGAAATAACGGTAAATCATAAATATCTCAAAAACGGTACAATAGAATAAAAAATAACCTCGATTTTCGGAATCAGGGGGTGGTTTTACATACGAATTTTATATTCGCGTCTCTGGTGGAGAAAAAAAGGTCGAATTTGTAGTCCAGTGTAATTAGCATAATAAACTTTTATAAAAAGAAAACGGTCAATAAAGAAAGTTAAGTTTTATTCCCGTCAAATTCCCGGTTAAATTAAGTTATAAGCACTAAAATTTAGCAAAAATAAAAAGACTTAAACGTTTTACTGGAAACATTTTAGTGCAAATTTAATAAAAGCACCTAAGAAATTGTTTTTCACCAAAAAAGTGCAAGAAAAAAACATTTGAAGTTACGAATAAAAAGAACAGTTTAAGTGCTTATTTTAAAAAAGCAACGAAGAAGTTTTGGTACACCAAAAAATTAATTTACTTTTCATCCTGAACATTTTTATATATATAAGTCAATATCTATCTCGATCCGTTTATGCCGTTACGTACTGCCGTTAGGTGACTAAAGTTAATATACCTTGTGTGCGTAGCACTACTTGGTATAAAAAGGGTGGCTTTCATAGGCGCCAAAGAACTCAACCGATCTTTATGAAATTTTCACAATATATACTTGGGTTCACTGGGTACAGCATAGATTATATATAGTTTTGGAAAAGTGGGCGGAGCCACGCCCCCAGGCTATATAAAATTTCAATTCGCCATAACTCCGAACTTTTTTGGTCCAAATTATTGAAATTTGGATATATGTGTCACTTAGTCAATATCTACATAATTTTTCAAAAGTGAGCGGTGCCACGGCCACATGTTTTGTGTTTTGTTTTGCTCTCGAACTTTCACGATAGGTCCAGGAGTTCGCTGGGCACGACATAGTCTGTATATAGCTTTTGGAAAAGCTCCCAGGTTATATGAAGATGCAGTTCGGTATAGTTACGAGTTTATTTGGTTCAAGTTGATGAAATTTTATAAGTTTATTATAAAATGGCGAAAGCAAATAACGAACTTCAGCATTCTTTTGTAAAATTGAGAGACAAGTTTGCGTTCAAATAGACAGATGGACAGACAGACAGACGGACGGAGAGATGGGCATGGCTCAATCGACTCCGCTCATCGCGCTGATAATTTTAGTGAGCTTTTTTCTTCTTGTTCTCATACTTACATACATTTAATGTCTATGAAAGGTATGAAAATCAAAAAAGATGTATAACTTCGCTATTGCAGTGGGCTATTAACGTGCCTGAATATTTTGCTTGTGTGTTCCCCGATTTGGGTAATTTTTGGCAGGAGTATAATACATACTACTGGGAAGCAGCTGACCAATTTTCATTGAAATATCAAGATTGAATTATAAGCGATTGCCTTTGAAAATAGCAGACATTTTATGCTGAAAAGTGGGCGGCGCCACCCCTACTTCTTCAACTTCGACAAAATTTTTTTGCGGCCGAGTTTTTCTTAAAAAGCTTATTATGTGTGCAAAATCTGATTGATATAACTTGATTGGCTGTAGAAATATTGCTTTTTAAATTTTACAAAAAAAATTTCAGAACTATGTTAAAAAACTGAGCGTGGACATTAACCGATTTCGCCCATTTTTACAGCAAACAGTTACCTTTATATATAGAACATTATCCCCAAATTTCGTTTCGACAAATAAATTTTTGGCGGAGTTATGGCATAAAAAGTTTTGTGGAATAGTCCACTATAAAAAGGGCGGGGCCACGCCCATTTTCGAAAATTTGAACTTTTTGGCTTTCTTTTTTCACGAAAACTTTAAAAGTGAAACATAAATGATGTAAAGCTATTTTATGCAAAGTTATTACCTATTTAATAGATCTACGATCCTCTTCAAAATCTTTCATATAAAAGTGGGCGTTGGTTGGTTGGTTGGTTCTAGTGGCGAGTCTCCTGCGACTCCAATTAGCGCTGATGCGCCGTTTTGATACCACAACTCGTGAATTAATCAATGAAGGATGTATTATAGAAAAACTTTGAATGTGCTTATAGAGTATAGTTGGAATCCCATCCGACTATATCCACCCTGTGGAGTTCAAATATTTAAGCAGGTCCCCAGGCTTCATGTCCCTAAGCTCTGAGAGACTTTCGAAAAAGGGCCTACCAAGGTATTTAGTTCTATTCCCCCAGTGCACTGGACACTCGCACAGTAGGTGCTCCACCGTCTCTTCCACCCCCAGGAGATTGAAATTCCGGCACGAAACGTTGTGCTCTAGCCCCATTTGCGCCGCGTGAGCCCCAATAGTCCAGTGCCCTGTTATTACTGCTAATGGATAGGGATCGTGCCTCGTTTTAAGATGGCCATATACTCCTAGAAACTCTGCAGGACTGCAGACGCTTCCACCTTTTATTTGCCTCGCTAAACCAGTGCTGAGAGATTCTGCCCTTGATAAGTCCCAGGGGTACGAGGACCTCCTTCGCTCCTGTGACATCAAGAGCCGATCCACCTCGGGCTAGCTCATCTGCCATCTCGTTTCCCTGTATATTTCGGTGCCCCGGCACCCAAATTAAAGAAACGATATGCCGACTAGCCAGCCTCGTGACCCACTCCCTGCACTGATTTACCAGGCTCGATGTTATCGTTGCAGACCCCAGAGCCCCCAGGTCTGCTTGGCTATCAGAAAATATTGCTATCATTTTACCTATGCCTTTCGTTTCCAGCAAAGCCTTGCATGCCTCCTGGATTGCAAAGATCTCTGATTAAAACACGCTCGCTGAGTCCGGGAGGCGCAAGGAAATGGAAAGTGCAGGGTGTGTTGCGAAGACTCCTGATACAACTCCACACTCCATCTTGGAGCCATCCGTAAAGACTGAAATGTCGAAATTGTGAGTGAATTTGCCATCATTCCAGTCCTTTCTGGTGGGAAAGAGAATCGAATAATTTATATCTATCGCTGCCCTGGGACAGATATAGTCCGATTTGGTTGCAATGTACGAGTCGTTAATATTGAAGAGTATGCGGCCGTGTCCGTACGTGCGTTCTCTCCATAGTCCCAACTCGCGGAGCCTAAGTGCCCCCTTTGATGCTTTCTCCTTAATGAAGAGATCGATCGGTAGCATGTTGCAGATCACGTTCAGAGCCTCTGAAGGGCATGATCTGATGGCGCCTGTGATTGCTCCACAGGCAGCTCGTTGAACTTTGCCAAGCATGCTACTTATGTAGTCCGCCTCGACTGCCTTCCACCACACATCCTTGTACATCCATGCCGTGAGTTCCGGCCTGAGACCCCACTGTCTCCTTAGCATTCTTTTGCACGCATACAGAGCCCCATAAGCTCTTTTGACCCTGTGTTCTGCATTTAGTCTCCAATTCAACTTAGGCGTCAAAAATACACCTAGATACTTCACACTGTCAGAAAGACTCAACTCCTGGCCGTTGAGAGAAGGTAGAGAAAATATTGGTATTTTATTTTCGTTCTAGCTGTGAAGAGAACCAACTCCGTCGTGGAAGGGTTTACGTTGAGCCCAGCATTCTGTGCCCATGCGCTCAGCTTCGCCAGTGCTCCCTGCATTATTCCACTGAGCACATTGGGGCATAGACCAGACACCATTATGGCTACATCGTCCGCGTAGACCACCACCTTCACTCCCCCCCTGTTGAGTTGGCGAAGTATGCCGTCTAAAACGCAGACCCAGAGAAGTTATGACAGAACGCCCCCCTCTGGAGTACCCCTCCACGGATGCGTAGTGACCTCACTATCTCCAAGCTTGACACTTATCAACCTTGACCTCAGAGCAGTTCCTATCCAGTTTACAATAGGGTCCTCTATGCCAAGTGTAAAGAGCGAATCCTCTATCGCCTCTAATCGAACGTTATTGAAGGCTCCTTCTATGTCCAAGAAAGCCGCCAGCATGTACTGTTTTCCTTCTAATGTAGCTTCCACCTTGTGTACTACTTCGTGAAGAGCGGTTTCGGTTGATTTACCCTTGAGATACGCGTGTTGCGCTGTTGACAACCCAGGGGTACCCAAACTTCCGCGAATATGAACATCCACTAGTCTTTCGAAGGTTTTTAGAACAAATGACGATAGACTAATGGGTCTAAAATCCTTAGGCTTCTCATGGCCCCTCTTATTGACCTTTGGGATGAAGACCACCCTTTGGGATGAAGACCAGCCGAATACAAGCCCTGAAAATAAGTTCCAACCAGGGTATCACCACCGAGCTAGCCCTCTGCAGCATGGCTGGGAAAATTCCATCCGGACCTGGTGATTTATATGGTGAAAAACTGTTGATTGCCCATTCAATCTTCTTTTGCGTTATAAGCCCATTCACTAGCTGAGGGGGGGGTACTGTCCCAGTACGTTCCCTTGGTTCCATCTCCATGGAGCTACATCATGGGAAGTGTGTACTTATAAGCAACTCAAGAGTTTCCGCCGAGCTGCTTGTCCATGACCCATCATCCTTCCAGATGAAGGATGGACAGGACTTTTCTTTTGAGAGAAATTTTCCCATTCTCGAAGATTCTTTGGTCGATTCGATAGATGGGCAGAAGTCCCTCCAGGATTCCTTCCTGGCCTTTCGAATCGCCTTTTTATAGCACCTGAGACTCTCTTTGTATGGTTGCCAGTCACCAGTAGAGTGACTCAGATTAAAAAGTTTGCGCGTCCCTCTTCTGAGCCTGAAGAGATCCGGGTTCCACCAAGCGGGCGTAGACCTTAACCGATCCCGCCCATTTTTTCCTGGAACATTCCTTGCATACCTGGAAATCTGCGTGCTGAATTTCGTTTCGATATCTTGAATCAAAAGTGGGCAGTGCCACGCCCTTTTTCAAAAATTTCTTGAAAAATTTATTTTATGCCTCACAGACGGACGGACGGACGGACATGGCTTAATCAATTTCTCTTTTCGTCCTGAACATTTTGATATATATATATAAGTCAATATCTATCTCGACTCGTTTATGCCGTTATATACCTCCGTTAGGCAATTAAAGTTAATAAACCTTGTGTGCAGTGCTACCTATAAAAATTATATGCATACATATGTGAACGTATGAGCATGGAGGGAAATTAATGACATTGCACTTGATATTTGTTAACTATCGGGTGAACTTGTTATCCCACATACACAAAAAAGTAACCAAAACAATAACAAGCAAAAACTGTCTAACATAACAAGTTCGATCCCAGAATAGATATCACTGTTTAAAAAGTGCCTACCTAGGCATGCCAACACTTATCCTCATTCATATAAAAAAGGTGGTCCAATTTACATGGCGATTTCCGCCGATTGGATCACATAATTCATCTCGGAGTACCCTTTACTTTGCTTCTGAATACTCTATGGAGCACCTACGTGAGAATAATTTTAAAATGCTGCCAAAAGATTACTCCATGGAGTATTCTACTACATCTCGCTTTGGTGTTGAATACTCCTGTGGTATGTTCTCACAGTAAGCAGTTCTAAAAACCAACAACAACAACTGCTTCACATTTCGTCGTACTAACTTTAAGCGGAAATCGTACACACGTTATGTGAATGCGTTGCTGCACAACTAAAGTTACTTTCAGTTACAATTAGTGCATACGCAGAATTATGTAAAAACAATAATAACACTGGCCTACAGCCAAACACCAACAGAGAAGCGAATATGAAATTCGTATGTAAAGACACCCCCTGATGCCGAAAATCGAGGTTATTTTTGATTCTATGGTACCGTTTTTGAGATATTGACGATTTACCGTTATTTCAACAAAAAAAAATGACTCCACTTAATCATATATCTCAAGAACAAATTGAACAACTCCAAAACGGTTTGAAACATTCAATAGCTAATAATAATTAATTGCTATAAACAGCGCATCCAAACTTTTCGCTAGGCCCTGCAGGTTCGAAGATAATGAACAATCAATACGGATTTTTACCTTTTTTTTGTAAAGATATAATAAAATGTGTACTTTGCGAAAACTTTTTAATTTTTTTCAAGATATTTTTTTTTCTCTATAAGCTCTGTTTTATTGCAAAAAAAATAAGCTTTTATTTAATAAAATCTATGTACTAATACAAATGGTATAAGCATTCAAATAAATATAGCCATATAATACTGAAATACCCTACACGTACATTAGGGTGGTCCACGTACATAATAAAAAAAAAATTTTTCTCAGAAATTTCACGCTAACTTAATTTTTTGTTACCCATACTTAGTAAACTTTAAATTTCAAATTGAAGGAAAGTTGGTTGAAAGGAACAGGGTGCTCATCGATGTTATATTTTTAAAAATTCTCGAAAACTGCTTTATTGTAAATAAAAAGGCTTTCTTTTAACACAATATATTTTTTTATAATTTTACTTTGGAAAGAAAAGATGTAAATATAATTCATATAGTATTATTCAAAACATATTTGTAAAATATAAATCATGTAGTTAAAATTATTCAAAACATATTGAAACATTAGTGGGTTTTGTTTGAAACTATTTCTATAAGGGATTTTTTAGTTATATCAGCTGATATGAGTTTACGATGTAATTCAACAACTTGCAGCAGAAATTGCTTCTCATCTTCATCTTTCGTTAGAGACTTGCTAAATTCTTCGAACAGTTTTACACCTCTTTCTGCAGTGTCATTGACCACGCGTAAGTGTTTGATTCGTGGTTTTCCCTCAAGGTAATCCAAATTGTCATTACATGTCTCAGGAGAAAGTTTCAGGAAAGAATCTCTAAGATTTAATTTGGAAAGTGTTTTTGCCGTCCTTTTTGAGTCGAAATCACCCAAAGTTGATTGAGAAGTTAACATTTGGGGACTACCTCTCACTTTTCGTGGCCCTGGTTCAACATTCATTCCTCGAATGATTTGTGCTTTTTGTAAACAAGTCAGATTGTCGGAAAATAGAGCGAGCCCGATAAGCTCATCAGATAAATACCACAAGTGACGTTCCAAAACACTTCTTGCTGCATTTCCAATTTCAGAGTCCATTTCTTCATATACCTTGAGGTTTTTCCATAACTGCAAGTCACAATAGGGTGCTTCTGCTGCCAATGGGGCTTTTACCCACGCTTGGATGTAAATCATTGCACCAAATTTCACAAATCGGGAAATTTGCTTTTCTTCTTCGTTGGTCAGGTTGAACTTGTTCTTTTGATTTTTAAACAAAAATATTTTAAAGGCATAAAGTAACTTGGCCATCCATCGTGCATGATGTATGGGCCCAGGGGATCGCCAATGAATTTTGGTCGGAGGTTTATTTAAAACGACCAACGTAAGTTCGACGAGCTCTTGGTAGTCATCTCGAGGGTTTTCTAACGTATCAGTTCTTATAATCACTGCTAAAGTATTTTGAACCAGTAAGTTAGAAGCTGAACTTAAATCAAGGGTTGTGTAGCTATCTCGAGAAATATTTTCCCAGACCTCCTTAAATCTTTTAAATAATTGGATTTCTGGGGATACAGACGGCCCAAAGCACAAATTAAACACTTTGGAAAGAATTATTTCGAGCACATGATGGCGACATGCTAGCCATAATAAGTGGCGATCAAGCTTTATTTCGATTAGAGCACATGCTCCACTTTTATAACCTGTATTTGAAGATGTAGTGTCGAAACTCATAGATCTAACTTAACCTTTTAATTCCCACTCCTCCAAAAGTTTACACACGGCACTTGCAATTTGTTCCCCCGTTCCATCCTTCAATTTGGGAACACCCAGCAGTTTTTCACCTCCATCTCCAGACACGAGTATAGGTAGCCGCTCCACTTTTTTGTTATTTATATGATCAGGCAAACGCTTTCCGCCCCAATGCACAACTAGCGGATATTCCGTCGGGAATGAAGCTTTAATTTCAGCATGGAACTCGGTTCTTGCTTTCTTTCTTTCTCGTCGAATCGAGCTTCTGGAAACTGGAAGTGCTGACGGGTTATAACCAAGTGAAGCAGCAATTGGAATGATCAGTTTGGCTGCCTTACGATCTGATATATTGTTGCGATCCATAGCACTTATTACATGCGATGTAAGCATTTTACTTGTGGATGGCAAATCGTCTGAAGTCAAAGCCGAGGCTTCTTTCGGTTTTTCTTGCATTATTGGTATGTGATCGTCATCCAATTGTTCACTAGAAGAACTACTGAAGCTTAATTCAAGTTGGTTTGATGTTACGGAGGTAGAAACTGCATTTTGATTTGCCTTCTGACGCAGCTCTTCCACCCTTAACTTACGTTTTTGCGAGCGTTCATTTACTTTCTCAGCCTTCTTGTCAAAAGAAGTAATCACCATTTTTCGGTCCTGCCTTTGGTCGAT
The DNA here is from genome assembly GCA_949987695.1 of Merzomyia westermanni. Lineage (NCBI taxonomy): Eukaryota > Metazoa > Arthropoda > Insecta > Diptera > Tephritidae > Merzomyia > Merzomyia westermanni. The sequence goes on from OX465289.1 coordinate 96,322,725, forward strand.
TAAAAATGTTCGATCTTCGTCAATTTTTATCATATCGAGGGCATCCGCTCGTGCGATATCAAATAGTTGCTCTAGTTTCTCAACAAATGAGTTTTCCCGGTCATTCTGGCTTTGAGAAGCTCTGGATTTGTTCTTTTTCAAAAGCAACCATCTTTTGTGTATTCTTCAAGCTTGTCAATACAGTTTCTCGCCTCATTTGTTGGTATAAATGCCTTGTCCCAAACTTCTATTAGTTCCTCAAAACGTGAAAACGCAAAAGTGTTTGTCTGAGAGTTGGAAGTTGATTAAAGCGAGTTAACGGTTGCAAATCTCGTACACCGAGAATGAAAGTTCCATCTTTTTGACGTGTTGAGCAGGCCATTATTTTCACTAATATTTTTAGAAATATTTAATAAATGCTTGCATACTTAATAATTAATTTTTTTTTAATAATTTCAAACACTTACCGATAAAAATAGTTATTTAGGACCAATACCTTTTCATATTATGTAATCTCCTACTTTATTTTTACTAAAACGCGGGTTTACATGTGCACATCTGTATTCAAATGCTCTATATTCAATAATGTAATTTTTTGATTCTTTAGTACCACTTTAGTACATACTTGTTCATTGTGGCCTTGCCACATTTGTACAGAATGTTCTTATTTGCTAGTATAGTTTATCATTAATTGAACAATAGATGGGCTGCGTCGGCTTTGTAAAAATGAAACCGAACACCTGATTGGTTGTTCGCTACATTTTTTCTGAAAATGCGGCGCTGCCATATTTTATGTTTTAGAACGTTCCATTTTCTAGTATCGGCATCGGTTTGACTGACAGGTGCCGCTGTTCAGTTCAATGAGTTAGTTTGAGACGATGTAAAATTTATAAAATCATGGAATGTGGTACTTTTTGGCGAAATACCTTATTTCATTTTCGTTGAGCACCTTCTTTCACAAGTCGCAAAACCCTGAAATTTCGCATAGATAATGTGATTGATTGGGGTAACAAAATTACGGGTTAGCCTGGATCAAAATCACAACAAAAAAATTTGGACCACCCTAACGTACATATGTATTAGTATTCATTTCATTCATTTTCAGAGTATTATTAGATACAAATAACTGTTAATGTCGTTTTCTCAAGTAGGTAAACTATAAATTTCAAACCCAGGTACATCTGAAGCAAAAGAAAAATTTTTAAAGCAGGGTTTCTTTGTATAACTAAGGAACATAGTTTCTAGGTAGGCTTCGGTTTTTGCTTGATCTGAGAATAAATAGGAGTAAATGCGTATTGTTCCTTCATAATATCTGCAAGGCTCACCGGATACTGTTCAGTCTATAAGCGTATTTATAACACGTCATTTACTTAAAAATATAATATGAATAAAAGGGCGCGAGAGTTTGAATGTAGAAATTATCCAGATATGTGCGGTAAATATTTTGTTAAAAGTATGCGTCGTGTGTCTTCAAATCCTTTGAAAGTTACATACTATAAGTATTTTGGCATTCAGCTTAAAAACACTGGAAAATCATGGACACCGAATACTGTGTGCACCACATGTCGAATCGAATTGCTTCATTCGGAATCCGGAACAAAAAGCTGCTAGTAAAATTTAGGAATTTGCTACTTTTTATTGCATATCTGACTAATTTCTGAAACTATCTACTTAACTAGGCAAAATATGAAATTTAGTACAACAATGAAGTGTAGGGAACCAACTTGCCATTCGACGGACTGCTTGCTATTTTTGTACTACAGAAGTATTTGGGGTTGGAAAGTCAAGAAAAGTAACGCATGCCAGCGTCATTGCCAGTACCAAATTCAACGGAAGTTGCTCATCTAAATACATTGCCATTGCTACATTCAACTTTAGTTCCGGGTCCAGTAGTTTCATTGTCACTAGCAGTATCTGATTACTCGGCCTCAAGTTGAACTGAACTTCACACGGAAAACGAAAGAAACGCTTTGTCACAAGCACAACTCAATGATTGGGTAAGAGATTTTGAATCGTCCAAGTTAAGACCGAGCTACACGCCTCTCGTATGCAACAATTTAAATTCCTTTCATCCGATGTTAAGGTAACATATTATAGAACTCGTCACGAACCATTTTCCAAATTCCATACGAAGGAGGACAGTGTTTGTTACTGCAAAGAAATTACTGGCTTATTCAAACAGTTTGGTAAATCATATGATTCCAAAGAGTGGCGATTGTTCATAGACGGCAATATACTAAGTTTAAAGGCCGTATTATTACATATTGGCAACCAAAAGCCGGCTATCCCGATCGCACATGCAGTAAATACGAAGGAAACCTACGAGATAATGCAAAAGTTACTTAAACTTACCAATTATGAAGAGCATGATTGGAAAACATGCGCCGCTCTTAAAGTCATTGGAATGCTATGCTCTCTACAAAGTGGGTGCACAGAATACTGTTGTTTTCTTTGCAAATGGGATAGCCGATCTCGTCAAGACCACTACATCATAAAGGATTGGGCAGACCGAATCGAATTCAAAGTTGGTGAAAACATTATTTTACCCTTGCTCAACATCAAGATCGGCCTTATCAACAACTTTGTTAAGGATTTGGACAAAGAAGGCGAAGCCTTCCGTCATTTCAAAACCAATTTTCCAGAGATTTCAGAAGCTTAGATAAAGGAAGGCATTTTTGTTGGGCCGCAAATAACAAAGATGCTTAACAATAACCAATTCAAAGAACTATTGTCACCAACGACTATGCGAAAATGGGTAAATAAAAAAAAACATATTTAAGGCCGTTTTCTAAAGTAAACTTTAAAACCTATCTGCCCGATAAACCAAAAATTTTTATGAAAATTTTAAAATTTACATGAGAAAACGACCCTAAAGCTGAATTCATCGTTCAGTTCTGAAGAAATTTTTTGTTTACAATTTGCTCGTTCTCTTCTCATTCTGTACCAGAGAAGTGGAAATAGAACAAGTAAAATGTAAACAAAAAATTTGTTCGGAACTGAACGATGAATCCAGCCTAAGAAAATTACACACAAATGTGTCACTTATTTATCTAATTTTCTTATTTATTTTCTTTCCAGGAGTAAATATGTCTTTAAAAATTCATTTTCCGCACTCCCATTTAAATTTTTTTCAGCAAAATCAGTTAGTTGAAAGTCGGTATCAAGGATTCTGAGATGTCGCAATGATGGGTGACTACTGTTGGTTTCTCATAAGAGAAACCGATCCTAATCTAAATAAGCGTCAAAACAAAAGAAATAACTTTTTCAAGTATAAAATAAGATCATAGAGTTAAGACAAAACTTACATACATTGTTATTGTCTCATATGTACATATGCTAATATTTGTAGGGTACTTAAGTATTATGTGGCTATATCTATTTGAATACTTATAACTATTGTATAACTATTGTACTAGTCCATCGATTTTATTGGATGGAAGCTTATTTTTTTTGTAATAAAACAGAGCTTACAGAGAAAAAAATATCTGGAAAAAAATAAAAAGTTTGCGATATCCTTCCTCGCAAAGTACACATTTTCTTATATCTTTACAAGAAAAAGGTAAAAATCCGTATTGATTGTTTATTTCAATTTTTATTAGCTTTGAAATTTTTCAAACCGTTAGGGAATCGCTCAATTGGTTCTTGAGATATACAAGATTAAGTGGAGCCATCTTTTTTTTTTTGGAAATAACGGTAAATCATAAATATCTCAAAAACGGTACAATAGAATAAAAAATAACCTCGATTTTCGGAATCAGGGGGTGGTTTTACATACGAATTTTATATTCGCGTCTCTGGTGGAGAAAAAAAGGTCGAATTTGTAGTCCAGTGTAATTAGCATAATAAACTTTTATAAAAAGAAAACGGTCAATAAAGAAAGTTAAGTTTTATTCCCGTCAAATTCCCGGTTAAATTAAGTTATAAGCACTAAAATTTAGCAAAAATAAAAAGACTTAAACGTTTTACTGGAAACATTTTAGTGCAAATTTAATAAAAGCACCTAAGAAATTGTTTTTCACCAAAAAAGTGCAAGAAAAAAACATTTGAAGTTACGAATAAAAAGAACAGTTTAAGTGCTTATTTTAAAAAAGCAACGAAGAAGTTTTGGTACACCAAAAAATTAATTTACTTTTCATCCTGAACATTTTTATATATATAAGTCAATATCTATCTCGATCCGTTTATGCCGTTACGTACTGCCGTTAGGTGACTAAAGTTAATATACCTTGTGTGCGTAGCACTACTTGGTATAAAAAGGGTGGCTTTCATAGGCGCCAAAGAACTCAACCGATCTTTATGAAATTTTCACAATATATACTTGGGTTCACTGGGTACAGCATAGATTATATATAGTTTTGGAAAAGTGGGCGGAGCCACGCCCCCAGGCTATATAAAATTTCAATTCGCCATAACTCCGAACTTTTTTGGTCCAAATTATTGAAATTTGGATATATGTGTCACTTAGTCAATATCTACATAATTTTTCAAAAGTGAGCGGTGCCACGGCCACATGTTTTGTGTTTTGTTTTGCTCTCGAACTTTCACGATAGGTCCAGGAGTTCGCTGGGCACGACATAGTCTGTATATAGCTTTTGGAAAAGCTCCCAGGTTATATGAAGATGCAGTTCGGTATAGTTACGAGTTTATTTGGTTCAAGTTGATGAAATTTTATAAGTTTATTATAAAATGGCGAAAGCAAATAACGAACTTCAGCATTCTTTTGTAAAACTGAGAGACAAGTTTGCGTTCAAATAGACAGATGGACAGACAGACAGACGGACGGAGAGATGGGCATGGCTCCATCGACTCCGCTCATCGCGCTGATAATTTTAGTGAGCTTTTTTCTTCTTGTTCTCATACTTACATACATTTAATGTCTATGAAAGGTATGAAAATCAAAAAAGATGTATAACTTCGCTATTGCAGTGGGCTATTAACTACGTGCCTGAATATTTTGCTTGTGTGTTCCCCGATTTGGGTAATTTTTGGCAGGAGTATAATACATACTACTGGGAAGCAGCTGACCAATTTTCATTGAAATATCAAGATTGAATTATAAGCGATTGCCTTTGAAAATAGCAGACATTTTATGCTGAAAAGTGGGCGGCGCCACCCCTACTTCTTCAACTTCGACAAAATTTTTTTGCGGCCGAGTTTTTCTTAAAAAGCTTATTATGTGTGCAAAATCTGATTGATATAACTTGATTGGTTGTAGAAATATTGCTTTTTAAATTTTACAAAAAAAATTTCAGAACTATGTTAAGAAACTGAGCGTGGACATTAACCGATTTCGCCCATTTTTACAGCAAACAGTTACCTTTATATATAGAACATTATCCCCAAATTTCGTTTCGACAAATAAATTTTTGGCGGAATTATGGCATAAAAAGTTTTGTGGAATAGTCCACTATAAAAAGGGCGGGGCCACGCCCATTTTCGAAAATTTGAACTTTTTGGCTTTCTTTTTTTACGAAAACTTTAAAAGTGAAACATAAATGATGTAAAGCTATTTTATGCAAAGTTATTACCTATTTAATAGATCTACGATCCTCTTCAAAATCTTTCATATAAAAGTGGGCGTTGGTTGGTTGGTTGGTTCTAGTGGCGAGTCTCCTGCGACTCCAATTAGCGCTGATGCGCCGTTTTGATACCACAACTCGTGAATTAATCAATGAAGGATGTATTATAGAAAAACTTTGAATGTGCTTATAGAGTATAGTTGGAATCCCATCCGACTATATCCACCCTGTGGAGTTCAAATATTTAAGCAGGTCCCCAGGCTTCATGTCCCTAAGCTCTGAGAGACTTTCGAAAAAGGGCCTACCAAGGTATTTAGTTCTATTCCCCCAGTGCACTGGACACTCGCACAGTAGGTGCTCCACCGTCTCTTCCACCCCCAGGAGATTGAAATTCCGGCACGAAACGTTGTGCTCTAGCCCCATTTGCGCCGCGTGAGCCCCAATAGTCCAGTGCCCTGTTATTACTGCTAATGGATAGGGATCGTGCCTCGTTTTAAGATGGCCATATACTCCTAGAAACTCTGCAGGACTGCAGACGCTTCCACCTTTTATTTGCCTCGCTAAACCAGTGCTGAGAGATTCTGCCCTTGATAAGTCCCAGGGGTACGAGGACCTCCTTCGCTCCTGTGACATCAAGAGCCGATCCACCTCGGGCTAGCTCATCTGCCATCTCGTTTCCCTGTATATTTCGGTGCCCCGGCACCCAAATTAAAGAAACGATATGCCGACTAGCCAGCCTCGTGACCCACTCCCTGCACTGATTTACCAGGCTCGATGTTATCGTTGCAGACCCCAGAGCCCCCAGGTCTGCTTGGCTATCAGAAAATATTGCTATCATTTTACCTATGCCTTTCGTTTCCAGCAAAGCCTTGCATGCCTCCTGGATTGCAAAGATCTCTGATTGAAACACGCTCGCTGAGTCCGGGAGGCGCAAGGAAATGGAAAGTGCAGGGTGTGTTGCGAAGACTCCTGATACAACTCCACACTCCATCTTGGAGCCATCCGTAAAGACTGAAATGTCGAAATTGTGAGTGAATTTGCCATCATTCCAGTCCTTTCTGGTGGGAAAGAGAATCGAATAATTTATATCTATCGCTGCCTGGGACAGATATAGTCCGATTTGGTTGCAATGTACGAGTCGTTAATATTGAAGAGTATGCGGCCGTGTCCGTACGTGCGTTCTCTCCATAGTCCCAACTCGCGGAGCCTAAGTGCCCCCTTTGATGCTTTCTCCTTAATGAAGAGATCGATCGGTAGCATGTTGCAGATCACGTTCAGAGCCTCTGAAGGGCATGATCTGATGGCGCCTGTGATTGCTCCACAGGCAGCTCGTTGAACTTTGCCAAGCATGCTACTTATGTAGTCCGCCTCGACTGCCTTCCACCACACATCCTTGTACATCCATGCCGTGAGTTCCGGCCTGAGACCCCACTGTCTCCTTAGCATTCTTTTGCACGCATACAGAGCCCCATAAGCTCTTTTGACCCTGTGTTCTGCATTTAGTCTCCAATTCAACTTAGGCGTCAAAAATACACCTAGATACTTCACACTGTCAGAAAGACTCAACTCCTGGCCGTTGAGAGAAGGTAGAGAAAATATTGGTATTTTATTTTCGTTCTAGCTGTGAAGAGAACCAACTCCGTCGTGGAAGGGTTTACGTTGAGCCCAGCATTCTGTGCCCATGCGCTCAGCTTCGCCAGTGCTCCCTGCATTATTCCACTGAGCACATTGGGGCATAGACCAGACACCATTATGGCTACATCGTCCGCGTAGGCCACCACCTTCACTCCCCCCCTGTTGAGTTGGCGAAGTATGCCGTCTAAAACGCAGACCCAGAGAAGTTATGACAGAACGCCCCCCTCTGGAGTACCCCTCCACGGATGCGTAGTGACCTCACTATCTCCAAGCTTGACACTTATCAACCTTGACCTCAGAGCAGTTCCTATCCAGTTTACAATAGGGTCCTCTATGCCAAGTGTAAAGAGCGAATCCTCTATCGCCTCTAATCGAACGTTATTGAAGGCTCCTTCTATGTCCAAGAAAGCCGCCAGCATGTACTGTTTTCCTTCTAATGTAGCTTCCACCTTGTGTACTACTTCGTGAAGAGCGGTTTCGGTTGATTTACCCTTGAGATACGCGTGTTGCGCTGTTGACAACCCAGGGGTACCCAAACTTCCGCGAATATGAACATCCACTAGTCTTTCGAAGGTTTTTAGAACAAATGACGATAGACTAATGGGTCTAAAATCCTTAGGCTTCTCATGGCCCCTCTTATTGACCTTTGGGATGAAGACCACCCTTTGGGATGAAGACCAGCCGAATACAAGCCCTGAAAATAAGTTCCAACCAGGGTATCACCACCGAGCTAGCTCTCTGCAGCATGGCTGGGAAAATTCCATCCGGACCTGGTGATTTATATGGTGAAAAACTGTTGATTGCCCATTCAATCTTCTTTTGCGTTATAAGCCCATTCACTAGCTGAGGGGGGGGTACTGTCCCAGTACGTTCCCTTGGTTCCATCTCCATGGAGCTACATCATGGGAAGTGTGTACTTATAAGCAACTCAAGAGTTTCCGCCGAGCTGCTTGTCCATGACCCATCATCCTTCCAGATGAAGGATGGACAGGACTTTTCTTTTGAGAGAAATTTTCCCATTCTCGAAGATTCTTTGGTCGATTCGATAGATGGGCAGAAGTCCCTCCAGGATTCCTTCCTGGCCTTTCGAATCGCCTTTTTATAGCACCTGAGACTCTCTTTGTATGGTTGCCAGTCACCAGTAGAGTGACTCAGATTAAAAAGTTTGCGCGTCCCTCTTCTGAGCCTGAAGAGATCCGGGTTCCACCAAGCGGGCGTAGACCTTAACCGATCCCGCCCATTTTTTCCTGGAACATTCCTTGCATACCTGGAAATCTGCGTGCTGAATTTCGTTTCGATATCTTGAATCAAAAGTGGGCAGTGCCACGCCCTTTTTCAAAAATTTCTTGAAAAATTTATTTTATGCCTCACAGACGGACGGACGGACGGACATGGCTTAATCAATTTCTCTTTTCGTCCTGAACATTTTGATATATATATATAAGTCAATATCTATCTCGACTCGTTTATGCCGTTATATACCTCCGTTAGGCAATTAAAGTTAATAAACTGTGCAGTGCTACCTATAAAAATTATATGCATACATATGTGAACGTATGAGCATGGAGGGAAATTAATGACATTGCACTTGATATTTGTTAACTATCGGGTGAACTTGTTATCCCACATACACAAAAAAGTAACCAAAACAATAACAAGCAAAAACTGTTTAACATAACAAGTTCGATCCCAGAATAGATATCACTGTTTAAAAAGTGCCTACCTAGGCATGCCAACACTTATCCTCATTCATATAAAAAAGGTGGTCCAATTTACATGGCGATTTCCGCCGATTGGATCACATAATTCATCTCGGAGTACCCTTTACTTTGCTTCTGAATACTCTATGGAGCACCTACGTGAGAATAATTTTAAAATGCTGCCAAAAGAAATTCGTATGTAAAGACACCCCCTGATGCCGAAAATCGAGGTTATTTTTGATTCTATGGTACCGTTTTTGAGATATTGACGATTTACCGTTATTTCAAAAAAAAAAGAAGGCTCCACTTAATCATGTATATCTCAAGAACAAATTGACCAACTCCAAAGCGGTTTGAAACATTCAAAAGCTAATAAAATTTGCTATAAACAGTGCATACAAAACTTTTCGCTAGGCCCTGAAGCTTCGAAGATAATGAACAATCAATACGGCTTTTTACTTTTTTTTGTAAAGATATAAAAAATGTGTACTTTGCGAAAACTTTTTAATATTTTTCAAGATATTTTTTTTCTCTATAACCTCTGTTTTATTGCAAAAAAAAATAAGCTTTCATTTAATAAAATCTATGTACTAATACAAATAGTATAAGCATTCAAATAAATATAGCCATATAATACTGAAGTGCCCTACACGTACATTTGTATTAGTATTCATTTCATTCATTTTCGGAGGATTATTAGATACAAATAACTGTTAATGTCGTTTTCTCAAGTAGGTAAACTATAAATTTCAAACCCAGGTTCATTTGAAGCAAAAGAAAATTTTTTAAAGCAGGGTTTCTTTGTATAACTAAGGAACATATTTTTCTAGGTAGGCTTCGGTTTTTGCTTGATCTGAGAATAAATAGGAGTAAATGCGAATTGTTCCTTCATAATATCTGCAAGGCTCACCGGATACTGTTCAGTCTATAAGTGTATTTATAACACGTCATTTACTTAAAAATATAATATGAATAAAAGAGCGCGAGAGTTTGAATGTAAAAATTATCCAGATATGTGCGGTAAATATATTGTTAAAAGTATGCGTCGTGTATTTTCAAATCCTTTGAAAGTTACATCTTATAAGTATTTTGGCATTCAGCTTACCACAGTTTTACAATATACCAATACATGCACATTTTATGTTTAAAAAATTTGCGTTCAAATAGACAGACGGGCAGACAGACATACGGACGGTGAGACGGACATGGCAAATCGACTCAGCTCATCGTCCTTATTATTTCAGTTTACTTATTGATGGGCCAATCTCTTCTTCTCCTTAAACTTACAAACATTTCATGTTCATTAAAGGTATGAAAATCAAAAAAGGTATTGCAGTGGGGTATTGTTTACTTGCCCGGATATTTTACTTGTGTGTTAGCTGATTTGGCTACATTTTGCCAGCAGTACATGACATACTATTGAGAAGCAGCTCACCAATTTTGATTGCACCATCTATTTGAAACTACAAGCAATCGTTTTTGAAAACAGCAGAATTTGTATGTTGAAAAGTGGGCGGCGCCCATTTTTCACGGAATTATGGCATAAAAAGTTTTGTGGAATAATCCACTATAAAATGGCTCTTTAAATATTTATTTTCTGCCTTAACATTAATGTACACACCAAATTTTATCCTTATAAATATTCTATACTTTTCGAAAATATTCTATACATAACAAGTAAGGAAGTCTAAGTTCGGGTGGAACCGAACATTATATACCTAGTAGGGATCTATTATGTCATCCCAATTTACGCAGGTCTATTTTAATACTTTCAGTTCGTATTTGCGTTCAAATAGACAGACGGACAGACAGATAGACGTATCGAGAGACGGACATGCCTACATCGACTCAGCTCATCCTCCTGATCATTTCAGTATACTTTTTGATGGGACTATCTCTTTTTCTTCTCATACGTATAAACATTTCATGTTCATGAAGGGTATGAAAATCAAAAACGATATACAACTTCGCTTTTGCACTACTTGCCCGGATAATTTACTTTTCATCCTGAACGTTTTGATATATATAAGTCAATATCTATCTCGATCCGTCTATGCCGTTACGTACTGCCGTTAGGCGACTAAAGTTAATATACCTTGTGTGCGTAGCACTACTAGGTATAAAAAGGGTGTCTTTCATAGGCGCCAAAGAACTCAACCGATCTTTATGAAATTTTCACAATATATACTTGGGTTCACTGGGTACAGCATAGACAATATATAGTTTTGGAAAAGTGGGCGGAGTCACGCCCCCAGGCTATATAAAGTTTCAATTCGTCATAACTCCGAACTTTTTTGGTCTAAATTAATGAAATTTGGATATATATGTCACTTAGCCAATATCTACATAATTTTTCAAAAGTGGCCGGTGCCACGCCTCAGGAGTTCGCTTGGCACGACACAGTCTCAAAATTTACTCAAGTTATCGTGTTCACAGACGGACGGACGGACGGACGGACGGACGGACGGACATGGCTTAATCAATTTCTCTTTTCGTCCTGAACATTTTGATATACATAAGTCAATATCCATCTTGATCCGTTAATGCCGTTACGCCACTAAAGTTAATATACCTTGGGTGCGTAGCACTAGTAGGTGTAAAAAGTGGGCGTGGATATCATCCGCCTTCGCCCATTTTAAATAGCGATCGGAGATGAGTGCCAAGGAATCTGGATATCAAATTTCATTAAGATATCTCAAAATTTACTCAAGTTATCGTGTTAACAGACGGACGGACGGACATGGCTTAGTAAATTTCTTTTTTCCTGCTAAACATTTTGATATATATAAGTCAGTATCTATCTCGATTCGTTTATGCCGTTATATACCTCCGTTAGGCAATTAAAGTTAATATACCTTGTGTGCAGTGCTACGTATAAAAATTATATGCATACATATGTGAACGTATGTGCATGGAGGGAAATTAATGACATTACACTTGATATTTGTTAACTATCGGGCGAACTTGTTATCCCACATACACAAAAAAGTAACCAAAACAATTACAAGCAAAAACTGTCTAACATAACAAGTTCGATCCCAGAATAAATATCACTGTTTAAAAAGTGCCTACCTAGGCACGCCAACACTTATCCTCCTTCATATAAAAAAGGTGGTCCAATTTACATGGCGATTTCCGCCGATTGGATCACATAATTCATCGCGGAGTACCCTTTACTTTGCTTCTGAATACTCTATGGAGCACCTACGTGAGAATACTTTTAAAATGCTGCCAAAAGATTACTCCATGGAGTATTCTACTACTTCTCGCTTTGGTGTTGAACACTCCTGTGGTATGTGAGTAGTCTTCACGACTATTGTAAAGGGGTATCTTGATTTCAGGGTACCGACATGTGCCGACGAAGGCTTAATGATGGCTTTCACTAGCACGGGCAATGGTTATTTTACACGTTTCCCAAAAGGTACCCCACAACTAAAGTGCTCACTAACAAACAGCACAACTTCTTTATTTATTATTGTTTTATTTAAGATATTGAGTAATTCACACAACGAAAAGGATGTAGGTATTAGATTGCAGCCCCTGTTGATGATTTTTCTTCTTCAATGTCAAAGTATCTAGTGATGTGTGTCTGTCACTACTTCCTAGTGATGCGTGTAGATCACCGTGATTTGTGTAAGGGTTGGAAGCACAGTGACAAAATACGTTCGCACAGTGATTGACAATAGGTGGCTTCCCTGTAGCGTGTACATGCCGGCCCCGATGCTGAGTCCAGCATGAAGTATGCCGAAACGTTGTAGTGGTTGGACATACATGAATTAATTTATCTCTGCAGGTTCTTCCGCCGGTGTAATCGGTAATCGGCAAATTTTTAAAACCGATCGCTTGTACAAACCGTGTTGTGTTCGTACCTTGACGACTCGAACCAGGGTATCAGCTCCTGGATGTAAGTCCGTAACCCGACCCAGCAACCATTCATTGGGGGGTAGGCGGTCATCCTTGATCAAAACGAGCTCTCCAACGGCTAAATTTCGCTCTTGAGTTCTCCACTTAGGCCGAGCTTGAAGATGAGAGAGCCAATCTGAGGACCACCTTGTCCAAAATCGATTAACCGAACGCTGAAGCTCAAAATATTGATTCGATAAAGATTTGGTTTCAACAGGAGTCTCCGGTGGCGCTAGTAAAGCATCTCCAATTAAAAAATGTCCTGGGGTGAGCACCAACAGATCATCGGGATCGGCGGTAAGTGGGCACAATGGCCGCGAGTTGAGGCACGCTTCAATACGTATTAACACGGTTGATAGTTGCTCATATGTCAGTCGCGTTCCGCCACCAGCTCTCTTTAAGTGGTGTTTGACCGATTTTACATTGGCTTCCCAAAGCCCACCGAAGTTGGGGGAATGTGGCGGATTGAAGTGCCACTGAATTTGTTGGTCAGTGAGCTTAGGAAGGACGTCGCGTTCCATGTCGGCTCGGAATCTTTTGTGATTGGCTTTGGGGATGGTATCCGCGCCAGTGAAGTTCGTGCCACAGTCACTGTAAATATCGTGACAACGACCACGTCGCCAAATAAATCGCTGCAAAGCCCACAGAAAATGCTCGGTGGACATACTGGTGACGGCCTCCAGATGTACGGCCTTTGTCGCCAGGCATATAAAGATGGCGATGTATCCCTTATAGGTGGTGTGTCCTCGATATTTGGATGCTTTTAATTCGATGGCACCTGTGTAGTCAACTCCGGTAGCCAGAAAGGCTCGTTGCGGCGGATTGACTCGGTTTGCTGGTAGGTCTCCCATTAATTGCGTTAGTGACTGAGGTTGGTTGCGAATGCAAGTGATACAATGTCGAAGTTGATTTCGCACGGTTTTTTGACCCTGGATTATCCAAAACTGACGCCGGAGGTATGTCAGCGACAATTGCGGGCCACCATGCAAGGTGCTTTGGTGAGCGAAGTTAATTAAAAGTTTTGTAAAGTGGTGATTTTTTGGTAAAATAATAGGATGTTTTTGATCATACGGCAGGTTTGCATGTTTTAAACGACCGCGGATGCGAAGAACTTCATTTTCGTCTATAAATGGCGTTAGACTAATTAGTGGACTATTTGTAGGTACATTAATATTGGCTTTGATACATCGAATTTCAGCCGCAAAAACTTCCCTCTGTACTAAGCTCACAATTCGAAAGAGACTTCGCCGAAGTTCGTCCTTGGTGAGCGGTCCGTGCTGTCGATCGTCCAACTGAGGATTGCGAAGATTATGAAAAAATCGTAGAAGCCACGCCGTTACACGCAGGAGGTGTGTGTGTGAAGAATATCGCAATAGAAACGGAGTTTGGGTGGTTGTAGTATGTGCTAATACTTGAGCCGGTTTTTCTTCAGTAGTGGAACTATCGATGTCGTCGTGGTTGATTAAGGACAGAGGCCAGCTTGATTTGTCTTGTCGTAGCCACGCCGGTCCTTTCCACCAAAGATCAAATCGTTGTAGCTGCGTTGCGGTTAAACCCCTGGTTGCACAGTCGGCAGGATTCTCCTGGGTAGCGATGTGACGCCACTGACTTGGCGAGCTGACGGACACAATTTTGGATACGCGATTCGCCACGTAAAGTTTCCACCGATTTATCTCACCTGCGATCCAATAGAGCACGATAGTCGCATCGGTCCAATAATATATGGGAACCTCCCCACAGCGACGTTGTAAATGTTGTTGAGCCCATTTGGCAAGAGTTGTGGCCAATACCGCTCCACATAACTCTACTCGTGGAATGGTTATGGGATTCTTGGGCGTGACCTTTGATTTAGAAGTGGTTAGATAAGTATGAACTTCACCCGGAAGGTATTGTATACGTAGATAAATAGCAGCTGCATAAGCGACAGAAGAGCCATCGCAGAGCGCGTGTAGTTCCATTGAGTGGACATCTCGTGTGTAATTAAGCCATCGAGGTATGGTGATGGTCTCGACATTAGGAAGTTCCCCTACGAACTTGCTCCAAGTGGCTGCCATCGCGGGTGGCAACTTTTCGTCCCACTCCAATCCGGTGAATTTTCCGTCTTGGGGTTCCACCTTGATGGTCCAAATTTCCTTCAAAATGATTTTTGCAGCAATCGTTATCGGACTTAACAGCCCCAGCGGATCAAATATACGTGCAATAATGCCTAATGCTGACCTTTTAGTAGTGACGTTTGAAATCGAAAAATTTAAAGAAAATGTAAGAAAATCGTTATTAGGCTGCCACTGTAACCCGAGCGTTTTTATAGTGTGGTCTTCGTTAAGTTGCCAACTTGAACTAAATGACTGGTGTTCCGCAGGAATGTCTTGTAAGAGATCAGGTGTGTTGCTTGACCACTTCCGTAGCTCCATACCTGCCGATTGCAGAGCGGCAATAAGTTGATTACGCATTTGTATTGCTGTAGAGACGCTGTCACTGCCACTGAGTACATCGTCTACATACACCTCGTTCAACAAAATATCCTCCGCCAGGGGAAAAGCCCCCTTCTCATCAGCAGCAAGTTGATGGATAACCCTTATCGCTGTGTATGGAGCAGATGCCGTGCCGAAAGTTACCGTAGTGAGGCAGTATTCACGAACCATTCCCTTTTGATCTCGCCAAAGAATGCGTTGGTAGTGCGCGTCATCCGGGTGTATGTCGATGCATCGGTACATCCTTTGGATATCCGCTATAAAAACAAACTTATGTAAACGCCAATTAAGAATAAGAGCTGGCAAGTCATTTTGTAAGGGGGGACCAGTGACCAACATATCATTTAAAGAACGACCGTTTGAAGTTTTGGAAGAAGCATCGTACACGATCCGAATCTTCGTTGTTAAGTTAGCTGTCGTAATTACAGCGTGATGTGGTAAAACGCACGAGCTGTAGGAGGGTTTGTTGGAAGCAGTCAAAAAATAATGCTGCTCTTCAGGGGACGCAGCTGGAATTATTTGATGGGTTCTAAAGTAATCCTCTATGCCATCCGTGTATTGAGCCTTGAACGTTTCGTCGCTTTGCAATTTACGCTCCAGGTGTAAAAACCGATTCAGTGCAATTTGCCTAGATTTTCCTAAAGTTTGATTAGGGTCATATATGGATTTTAACGGCAGTCGAACCATATACTTTCCATTAGGTTGTCTCACATGGGTCTGGCGAAACCATTCCTCGCACCACTGATCTTGATCTGACATTGTGGGTTCCGTACCCACCTGTTCGTTTTCGTAAAATCGTTGCACAAGGTTTTCGAGTTCGATATTTGTATGGTGACAGCGCACCGTGACAAGAGGAGGTGGGGCCGAATCAATTCGGCCTAACAGAATCCACCCGAGCGAAGTTTTTTGGGCAACCGGCTGATTATATGCACCGATCCGCATATCCGGTAACAAAATTTGAGCAATCATATCCGCTCCAAGAATGAGGTCAATTTTCTTCGGCTGGTAGTAGAATGGGTCTGCGAGCGTGAGACCTTGAACATGATCCAACTGTTGTGGAAAGCCGGGCCGGCTTGGCAGCTCGGTGGTAAGTTGATTTAATACGTAGGCGCTGTCGATTCGAGCAGCAAAGTTATCGTCGTGACACGAGTGCAGCATGCACCCAACTACAAACTTGGATTGGCTTTGCGAACCCGGACCCACTCCACAGATATCGGCCGACGTCGGATGGCGTCGAAGACCTAAACGTTGAACCGCATTTTCGGAGATTAAAGTCCCTTCCGAGCCTTGGTCGATAAGGGCATAAAAGTGTGACGATTGGTTTGTGGCTTCGTTACGTAAAGAAACTAAAGCCGTGGCTAACAAAATCTGTTTGGGCGAATGATGGACGACTGAGCCGGTATCCACCTTCGCAGCGTTCGATGATAAAGTTGCGTGTGCATTGGTGACACGTTGGGTATTCAGGCCTGGTGTGGCCTTAGCTGGCAGATGTGCAGCGGCTCCGAAGCTTGTTGTTGACCCCGAAGCGATGCCATTGTCGATGTATTGGTGTGAAAAGTCCGAGGAAAGTGTAACAAGGTGTGGTGACGCTGACCACATTGTAGGCAGTTTTTACTGCTTGTGCATTGGGAGAACGCATGAGACTTACTCAAACAATTGAGACACAATTTGGTTTTGTCGACAATATTTTTTCTTTCAAAGCAGTCTTTGGACAGAAAAGTAGGGCAACGACGAAGGATATGTGCTTGTCCGCACAGGGTACATGACTCTGAAGAAGGCATATTACCTTTACTGATTGCGTGGTGCGCTTTGACATTATGTGTCGCACGCGCAAGTGGTTTTGATTTGTGCAGTTTGCTATTCCTATTGTCAGTCGATGCCGACCGTGATGATGAGGTGTAAAAGGTTACCGTCCGATTTTCGATAGCATCGATGGTAAAC
The DNA here is from genome assembly GCA_949987695.1 of Merzomyia westermanni. NCBI lineage: Eukaryota > Metazoa > Arthropoda > Insecta > Diptera > Tephritidae > Merzomyia > Merzomyia westermanni. Next base: position 96,339,873 of record OX465289.1, read on the forward strand.
AAACGGTTGGTTAAAAGGTCTTGAAGATCAGAAAAGGTGGGAATATTTATTTTATTGCCCAAATGACGCTCCCAGGCGGAATGTGTGTCAACGGGTAATTTGGTTGTTAAGTAATGAGCAATCCAATGATCGCATTCGCCTATGGGAAGCCTAAGACGTTTAAATTCGTTCACACATACATTTGCCACATTTAGGAGGGTCTTAATATCGTCGGATTTTTCTTTAAGCAGAACGGGTAGGTTGTACAGCGTATTCATATGATGTGCAAATATTATACGCGGATTCTCATAACGTTTTATTAATAACTCCCATGCAGTACTATAATTTGCTTCGGTCAAAAGCATTTGTTGTATGTCAAGATCACGATCAACGACCAACGCCTGTTTCAAATAATGAAATTTTTGGATAGCATTTAATTCAAGGTTGTTGTGAATAAGTCGATTGAATGAATCATGGAAACTGGGCCAATCAGTAAATTTGCCCGAAAAGGAAGGTACTGGTAGTCGCGGAAATTGCGCTGGAGCGACTACTCGCACTTGGGTTTCGTTGGCCCTTTGGGCGACTGGTGGTTCCGGTTCTTCCTTAGGCGGAAACATTTCCATTTGCATCATCGTTAGCGTACAGTGCAACTCTTCAAATTGTGAGGCGACATCCGTGGTGAGATATGCATCGTCTTCTTCAATATTCGAACACACAATAGTTGTGTGTGTGGCAGAAAATTCCTCCTTTATCTCATCTATGCGCTTGAGTCGTTGGTGGAAATATGGCTTACTTTTCCGCGAAGCTGAGTCCTTTTTAAAGTTGATCTGCATTTTCTCGAGGCTCGTCAGCCGATTGACTTGCAACTTCACTAAAGCCGGATCCCCCATGATTCAACTTAGTTAATTTCAAGCGATATAAAAGGTAGATGTAGCCTTTATGCAGAAAAAAAATAGTACCCAGTTTCTAAGTAGCAACTGTTGAGTGGTCGATGTGGACGATGACGATGACGAATACCACTGTTGAGTGGCACAAACTCAACTGTTGCGGAATAAACTAGCAACTGTTGACGATAGGAAACCCAAGTGCCTCGTGCATGTGTAGCAGAAAAATTGCTTGTCGACTTTTGCCGTGGTAATTAATTGCCGTAATCAGTTTAAATGATAGTAGAAGATGGTTGTTGCAAGATTCCCCTCATGGGCCACCATAAAATGAGTAGTCTTCGCGACTATTGTAAAGGGGTATCTTGATGTCAGGGTACTTACATGTGCCGACGAAGGCTTAATGATGGCTTTCACTAGCACGGCCAATGGTTATTTTACACGTTTCCCAAAAGGTACCCCACAACTAAAGTGCTCACTAACAAACAGCACAACTTCTTTATTTATTATTGTTTTATTTAAGATATTGAGTAATTCACACAATGAAAAGGATGTAGGTATTAGATTGCAGCCCCTGTTGATGATTTTTCTTCTTCAATGTCAAAGTATCTAGTGATGTGTGTCTGTCACTACTTCCTAGTGATGCGTGTAGATCACCGTGATTTGTGTTAGGGTTGGAAGCACAGTGACAAAATACATTCGCACAGTGATTGACAATAGGTGGCTTCCCTGTAGCGTGTACAGTATGTTCTCACAGTAAGCAGTTCTAAAAACCAACAACAACAACTGCTTCACATTTCGTCGTACTAACTTTAAGCGAAAATCGTACACACGTTATGTGAATGCGTTGCTGCACAACTAAAGTTACTTTCAGTTACAATTAGTGCATACGCAGAATTATGTAAAAACAATAATAACACTGGCCTACAGCCAAAAACCAACAGAGAAGCGAATATGAAATTCGTATGTAAAGACACCCCCTGATGCCGAAAATCGAGGTTATTTTTGATTCTATGGTACCGTTTTTGAGATATTGACGATTTACCGTTATTTCAAAAAAAAAAAGATGACTCCACTTAATCATATATCTCAAGAACAAATTGAACAACTCCAAAACGGTTTGAAACATTCAATAGCTAATAAAATTTGCTATAAACAGCGCATCCAAACTTTTCGCTAGGCCCTGCAGGTTCGAAGATAATGAACAATCAATACGGATTTTTACCTTTTTTTTGTAAAGATATAATAAAATGTGTACTTTGCGAAAACTTTTTAATTTTTTTCAAGATATTTTTTTTTCTCTATAAGCTCTGTTTTATTGCAAAAAAAATAAGCTTTTATTTAATAAAATCTATGTACTAATACAAATGGTATAAGCATTCAAATAAATATAGCCATATAATACTGAAGTACCCTACACGTACATTAGGGTGGTCCACGTACATAATAAAAAAAAAAATTTTCTCAGAAATTTCACGCTAACTTAATTTTTGTTACCCATACTTAGTAAACTTTAAATTTCAAATTGAAGGAAAGTTGGTTGAAAGGAACAGGGTGCTCATCGATATTATATTTTTAAAAATTCACGAAAACTGCTTTATTGTAAATAAAAAGGCTTTCTTTTAACACAATATATTTTTTTATAATTTTACTTTGGAAAGAAAAGATGTAAATATAATTCATATAGTATTATTCAAAACATATTTGTAAAATATAAATCATGTAGTTAAAATTATTCAAAACATATTGAAACATTAGTGGGTTTTGTTTGAAACTATTTCTATAAGGGATTTTTTAGTTATATCAGCTGATATGAGTTTACGATTTAATTCAACAACTTGCAGCAGAAATTGCTTCTCATCTTCATCTTTCGTTAGAGACTTGCTAAATTCTTCGAACAGTTTTACACCTCTTTCTGCAGTGTCATTGACCACGCGTAAGTGTTTGATTCGTGGTTTTCCCTCAAGGTAATCCAAATTGTCATTACATGTCTCAGGAGAAAGTTTCAGGAAAGAATCTCTAAGATTTAATTTGGAAAGTGTTTCTGCCGTCCTTTTTGAGTCGAAATCACCCAAAGTTGATTGAGGAGTTAACATTTGGGGACTACCTCTTACTTTTCGTGGCCCTGGTTCAACATTCATTCCTCGAATGATTTGTGCTTTTTGTAAACAAGTCAGATTGTCGGAAAATAGAGCGAGCCCGATAAGCTCATCAGATAAATACCACAATTGACGTTCCAAAACACTTCTTGCTGCATTTCCAATTTCAGAGTCCATTTCTTCATATACCTTGAGGTTTTTCCATAACTGCAAGTCACAATAGGGTGCTTCTGCTGCCAATGGGGCTTGTACCCACGCTTGGATGTAAATCATTGCACCAAATTTCACAAATCGGGAAATTTGCTTTTCTTCTTCGTTGGTCAGGTTGAACTTGTTCTTTTGATTTTTAAACAAAAATATTTTAAAGGCATAAAGTAACTTGGCCATCCATCGTGCATGATGTATGGGCCCAGGGGATCGCCAATGAATTTTGGTCGGAGGTTTATTTAAAACGACCAACGTAAGTTCGACGAGCTCTTGGTAGTCATCTCGAGGGTTTTCTAACGTATCAGTTCTTATAATCACTGCTAAAGTATTTTGAACCAGTAAGTTAGAAGCTGAACTTAAATCAAGGGTTGTGTAGCTATCTCGAGAAATATTTTCCCAGACCTCCTTAAATCTTTTAAATAATTGGATTCCTGGGGATACAGACAATCACAAATTAAACACTTTGGAAAGAATTATTTCGAGCACATGAAGGCGACATGCTAGCCATAATAAGTGGCGATCAAGCACGATTAGAGCACATGCTCCACTTTTATAACCTGTATTTGAAGATGTAGTGTCGAAACTCATAGATCTAACTTAACCTTTTAATTCCCACTCCTCCAAAAGTTTACACACGGCACTTGCAATTTGTTCCCCCGTTCCATCCTTCAATTTGGGAACACCCAGCAGTTTTTCACCTCCATCTCCAGACACGAGCATAGGTAGCCGCTCCACTTTTTTGTTATTTATATGATCAGGCAAACGCTTTCCGCCCCAATGCACAACTAGCGGATATTCCGTCGGGAATGAAGCTTTAATTTCAGCATGGAACTCGGTTCTTGCTTTCTTTCTTTCTCGTCGAATCGAGCTTCTGGAAACTGGAAGTGCTGACGGGTTATAACCAAGTGAAGCAGCAATTGGAATGATCAGTTTGGCTGCCTTACGATCTGATATATTGTTGCGATCCATAGCACTTATTACATGCGATGTAAGCATTTTACTTGTGGATGGCAAATCGTCTGAAGTCAAAGCCGAGGCCTCTTTCGGTTTTTCCTGCATTATTGGTATGTGATCGTCATCCAATTGTTCACTAGAAGAACTACTGAAGCTTAATTCAAGTTGGTTTGATGTTACGGAGGTAGAAACTGCATTTTGATTTGCCTTCTGACGCAGCTCTTCCACCCTTAACTTACGTTTTTGCGAGCGTTCATTTACTTTCTCAGCCTTCTTGTCAAAAGAAGTAATCACCATTTTTCGGTCCTGCCTTTGGTCGATTAAAAATGTTCGATCTTCGTCAATTTTTATCATATCGAGGGCATCCGCTCGTGCGATATCAAATAGTTGCTCTAGTTTCTCAACAAATGAGTTTTCCCGGTCATTCTGGCTTTGAGAAGCTCTGGATTTGTTCTTTTTCAAAAGCAACCATCTTTTGTGTATTCTTCAAGCTTATCAATACAGTTTCTCGCCTCATTTGTTGGTATAAATGCCTTGTCCCAAACTTCTATTAGTTCCTCAAAACGTGAAAACGCAAAAGTGTTTGTCTGAGAGTTGGAAGTTGATTAAAGCGAGTTAACGGTTGCAAATCTCGTACACCGAGAATGAAAGTTCCATCTTTTTGACGTGTTGAGCAGGCCATTATTTTCACTAATATTTTTAGAAATATTTAATAAATGCTTGCATACTTAATAATTAATTTTTTTTTAATAATTTCAAACACTTACCGATAAAAATAGTTATTTAGGACCAATACCTTTTCATATTATGTAATCTCCTACTTTATTTTTACTAAAACGCGGGTTTACATGTGCACATCTGTATTCAAATGTTCTATATTCAATAATGTAATTTTTTGATTCTTTAGTACCACTTTAGTACATACTTGTTCATTGTGGCCTTGCCACATTTGTACAGAATGTTCTTATTTGCTAGTATAGTTTATCATTAATTGAACAATAGATGGGCTGCGTCGGCTTTGTAAAAATGAAACCGAACACCTGATTGGTTGTTCGCTACATTTTTTCTGAAAATGCGGCGCTGCCATATTTTATGTTTTAGAACGTTCCATTTTCTAGTATCGGCATCGGTTTGACTGACAGGTGCCGCTGTTCAGTTCAATGAGTTAGTTTGAGACGATGTAAAATTTATAAAATCATGGAATGTGGTACTTTTTGGCGAAATACCTTATTTCATTTTCGTTGAGCACCTTCTTTCACAAGTCGCAAAACTCTGAAATTTCGCATAGATAATGTGATTGATTGGGGTAACAAAATTACGGGTTAGCCTGGATCAAAATCACAACAAAAAAATTTGGACCACCCTAACGTACATATGTATTAGTATTCATTTCATTCATTTTCAGAGGATTATTAGATACAAATAACTGTTAATGTCGTTTTCTCAAGTAGGTAAACTATAAATTTCAAACCCAGGTACATCTGAAGCAAAAGAAAAATTTTTAAAGCAGGGTTTCTTTGTATAACTAAGGAACATATTTTCTAGGTAGGCTTCGGTTTTTGCTTGATCTGAGAATAAATAGGAGTAAATGCGTATTGTTCCTTCATAATATCTGCAAGGCTCACCGGATACTGTTCAGTCTATAAGCGTATTTATAACACGTCATTTACTTAAAAATATAATATGAATAAAAGGGCGCGAGAGTTTGAATGTAGAAATTATCCAGATATGTGCGGTAAATATATTGTTAAAAGTATGAGTCGTGTGTCTTCAAATCCTTTGGAAGTTACATACTATAAGTATTTTGGCATTCAGCTTAAAAACACTGGAAAATCATGGACACCGAATACTGTGTGCACCACATGTCGAATCGAATTGCTTCATTCGGAATCCGGAACAAAAAGGTGCTAGTAAAATTTAGGAATTTGCTACTTTTTAATGCATATCTGACTAATTTCTGAAACTATCTACTTAACTAGGCAAAATATGAAATTTAGTACAACAATGAAGTGGAGGGAACCAACTTGCCATTCGACGGACTGCTTGCTATTTTTGTACTACAGAAGTATTTGGGGTTGGAAAGTCAAGAAAAGTAACGCATGCCAGCGTCATTGCCAGTACCAAATTCAACGGAAGTTGCTCATCTAAATACATTGCCATTGCTACATTCAACTTTAGTTCCGGGTCCAGTAGTTTCATTGTCACTAGCAGCATCTGATTACTCGGCCTCAAGTTGAACTGAACTTCACACGGAAAACGAAAGAAACGCTTTGTCACAAGCACAACTCAATGATTGGGTAAGAGATTTTGAATCGTCCAAGTTAAGACCGAGCTACACGCCTCTCATATGCAGCAATTTAAATTCCTTTCATCCGATGTTAAGGTGTTTGTTACTACAAAGAAATTACTGGCTTATTCAAACAGTTTGGTAAATCATATGATTCCAAAGAGTGGCGATTGTTCATAGACGGCAATATACTAAGTTTAAAGGCCGTATTATTACATATTGGCAACCAAAAGCCGGCTATCCCGATCGCACATGCAGTAAATACGAAGGAAACCTACGAGATAATGCAAAAGTTACTTAAACTTACCAATTATGAAGAGCATGATTGGAAAACATGCGCCGCTCTTAAAGTCATTGGAATGCTATGCTCTCTACAAAGTGGGTGCACAGAATACTGTTGTTTTCTTTGCAAATGGGATAGCCGATCTCGTCAAGACCACTACATCATAAAGGATTGGGCAGACCGAATCGAATTCAAAGTTGGTGAAAACATTATTTTACCCTTGCTCAACATCAAGATCGGCCTTATCAACAACTTTGTTAAGGATTTGGACAAAGAAGGCGAAGCCTTCCGTCATTTCAAAACCAATTTTCCAGAGATTTCAGAAGCTTAGATAAAGGAAGGCATTTTTGTTGGGCCGCAAATAACAAAGATGCTTAACAATAACCAATTCAAAGAACTATTGTCACCAACGACTATGCGAAAATGGGTAAATAAAAAAAAACATATTTAAGGCCGTTTTCTAAAGTAAACTTTAAAACCTATCTGCCCGATAAACCAAAAATTTTTATGAAAATTTTAAAATTTACATGAGAAAACGACCCTAAAGCTGAATTCATCGTTCAGTTCTGAAGAAATTTTTTGTTTACAATTTGCTCGTTCTCTTCTCATTCTGTACCAGAGAAGTGGAAATAGAACAAGTAAAATGTAAACAAAAAATTTGTTCGGAACTGAACGATGAATCCAGCCTAAGAAAATTACACACAAATGTGTCACTTATTTATCTAATTTTCTTATTTATTTTCTTTCCAGGAGTAAATATGTCTTTAAAAATTCATTTTCCGCACTCCCATTTAAATTTTTTTCAGCAAAATCAGTTAGTTGAAAGTCGGTATCAAGGATTCTGAGATGTCGCAATGATGGGTGACTACTGTTGGTTTCTCATAAGAGAAACCGATCCTAATCTAAATAAGCGTCAAAACAAAAGAAATAACTTTTTCAAGTATAAAATAAGATCATAGAGTTAAGACAAAACTTACATACATTGTTATTGTCTCATATGTACATATGCTAATATTTGTAGGGTACTTAAGTATTATGTGGCTATATCTATTTGAATACTTATAACTATTGTATAACTATTGTACTAGTCCATCGATTTTATTGGATGGAAGCTTATTTTTTTTGTAATAAAACAGAGCTTACAGAGAAAAAAATATCTGGAAAAAAATAAAAAGTTTGCGATATCCTTCCTCGCAAAGTACACATTTTCTTATATCTTTACAAGAAAAAGGTAAAAATCCGTATTGATTGTTTATTTCAATTTTTATTAGCTTTGAAATTTTTCAAACCGTTAGGGAATCGCTCAATTGGTTCTTGAGATATACAAGATTAAGTGGAGCCATCTTTTTTTTTTTGGAAATAACGGTAAATCATAAATATCTCAAAAACGGTACAATAGAATAAAAAATAACCTCGATTTTCGGAATCAGGGGGTGGTTTTACATACGAATTTTATATTCGCACATACGAATTTTATATTCGCGTCTCTGGTGGAGAAAAAAAGTTCGAATTTGTAGTCCAGTGTAATTAGAATAAGAAACTTTTATAAAAAGCAAACGGTCAATAAAGAAAGTTAAGTTTTATTCCCCTCAAATTCGCGGTTAAATTAAGTTATAAGCAATAAAATTTAGCAAAAATAAAAAAAACTTAAACGTTTAACTGGAAACATTTTAGTGCAAATTTAATAAAAGCACCTAAGAAATTGTTTTTCACCAAAAAAGTGCAAAAAAAAATATTTGAAGTTAAGAATAACAAGTAAAGAAGTCTAAGTTCGGGTGGAACCGAACATTATATACCTAGTAGTGATCTATTATGTCATCCCAATTTACGCAGGTGTATTTTAATACTTTCAGTTCGTATTTGCGTTCAAGCAGACAAACGGACAAACAGATAGACGTATCGATCGCCCGGATATTTTACTTTTCATCCTGAACGTTGTGATATACATTAATAAATTTATATCCCGATTCGTTTATGCCGAATGAAGTAATTTACCTTGTTTGCGTAACAAAAATAAATATAAAAAAGGGTTTCTTTCATATGCGCCAAAGCACTCCACCGATCTTTATGAAATTTTCACAATATATACTTGGGTTCACTGGGTACAGCATAGACAATATATAGTTTTGAACAAGTAGGCGGAGCCACGCCCCCAGGCTATATAAAGTTTCAATTCGTCATAACTCCGAACTTTTTCGGTCTAAATTAATAAAATTTGGATATATGTGTCACTTAGTCAATATCTACAAAATTTTTCAAAAGTGGGCGGAGCCACGCCCATATATTTTGTGTTTTGTTTTGCTCTCGAACTTTTCGATAGGTTAAGGCGTTCGCTGGGCACGACACAGTCTGTATATAGCCTTTGGAAAAGCCACCAGGTTATATAAAGCTGCAGCTCGGTATGGTTAGGAGTTTATTTGGTTCAAGTTAATGACATTCTATACATAGATGTGTTCTATGTATCAGAACGTCAAAACAACGTCTACCGGGTTTGCTAGTATATTATAAAATGGCGAAGCATTCTTTTGTAAAATTGAGAGACTAGTTTTCGTTCAAATAGACAGACGGACAGACGGACAGACAGACAGACGGACATGGCTAAATCGACTCCGCTCATCGTGCTGATCATTTAAGTGAACTTTTCTCTTCTTCTTCTCATACTTAGATACATTTAATGTTTATGAAAGATATGAAAATCAAAAAAGATATATAACTTCGCTATTGCAGTGGGCTATTAATACGTTCCCGAATATTTTGCTTTTGTGTTTTCCGATTTAGCTAATTTTTGGCAGGAGTATAATACATACTACTAAGAAGCAGCTCACCAATTTTTATTGAAATATCAAGATTAACTTATAAGCGATTGCCTTTGAAAATAGCAGAAATTTTATGCTGAAAAGTAGGCGTCGCCACGCCTACTTCTTCAAAACTGACAAAATTTGTTTGCGAGTTTTTTTTAAAAAGCTTATTATGTGTGCAAAATTTAATTAATATAACTTCCTTAGTTTTAGAAATATCGCGTTTTAAATTTTCCCAAACAAATTTTCAGAGCTATGTTAAAAAACTGTGCCTGGACATTAACCGATTTCGCCCAATTTTACAACAAACAGTAACCTTTATATATAGAAAATGATCACCAAATTTCGTTTCGACAAGTAAATTTTTGGCGGAGTTATGGCATAAAAAGTTTTGTGGAATAGTCCACTATAAAAAGGGCGGGGCCACGCCCATTTTCGAAAATTTGAAGTTTTTGGATTTCTTTGTTCACAGAAACTTTAAAACTGAAATATAAATTATGCAAAGCTATTTTACGCAAAGTTATTGCCTATTTAATATATCTACGATCCTTTTCAAAATCTTTCGTATAAAAGTGGGCGTAGACCTGAACCGATCCCGGCCAGTTTTTCCTGGAACAGTCCTTGCATACCTGCAAACCTGCGTGCTAAATTTCGTTTCGATATCTTGAACGGTTTCTGATTTATGATAAATATTATTTCTAAATTTGACTTAATCAAAAGTGGGCGGTGCCACGCCCTTTTTCACAAATTTCTTGAAAATTTTATTTCATGCCTCAGTCTCAATGTATTCACCAAATTGTATCCTTATAGGTGTATTATGTACTGAGTAAGCACTTTTTTTGTGTTTTCGAAAATATTATATATATAAAAAGTGGGCGTGGCTATCACCCGATTTCGCCCATTTTAAATAGCGCTCGGAGATGAGTGCCAAGGAACCCGCATACCATCTCATTTTGTGTTTTGTTTTGCTCTCGAACTTTCACGATAGGTTCAGGAGTTCGCTGGGCACAACACAGTCTGTATATAGCTTTTGGAAAAGCCCCAGGTTATATAAAGCTGCAGTTCGGTAGAGTTAGGAGTTTATTTGGTTCAAGTTAATGACATTTTATATATAGATGTGTTCTATGTATTAAAACGTCAAAACAACGTCTACAGCATTTCAGCATTCTTTTATAAAACTGAGAGACTAGTTTGCGTTCAAATAGACAGACGGACAGACGGACAGACAGACAGACGGACGGAGAGACGGGCATGGCTAAATCGACTCCGCTCATCGTGCTGATCATTTAAGTGAACTTTTCTCTGCTTCGTCTCATACTTAGATACATTTAATGTTTATGAAAGCTATGAAAATCAAAAAAGATATATAACTTCGCTATTGCAGTGGGCTATTAATACGTGCCCGAATATTTTGCTTTTGTGTTTTCCGATTTGGCTAATTTTTGGCAGGAGTATAATACATACTACTAAGAAGCAGGTCACCAATTTTTATTGAAATATCAAGATTAACTTATAAGCGATTGCCTTTGAAAATAGCAGAAATTGTATGCTGAAAAGTAGGCGTCGCCACGCCTACTTCTTCAAAACTGACAAAATTTGTTTGCGAGTTTTTTTTAAAAAGCTTATTATGTGTGCAAAATTTAATTAATATAACTTCCTTAGTTTTAGAAATATCGCGTTTTAAATTTTCCCAAACAAATTTTCAGAGCTATGTTAAAAAACTGTGCCTGGACATTAACCGATTTCGCCCAATTTTACAACAAACAGTAACCTTTATATATAGAAAATGATCACCAAATTTCGTTTCGACAAGTAAATTTCTGGCGGAGTTATGGCATAAAAAGTTTTGTGGAATAGTCCACTATAAAAAGGGCGGGGCCACGCCCATTTTCGAAAATTTGAAGTTTTTGGATTTCTTTGTTCACAGAAACTTTAAAACTGAAATATAAATTATGCAAAGCTATTTTACGCAAAGTTATTGCCTATTTAATATATCTACGATCCTTTTCAAAATCTTTCGTATAAAAGTGGCGTAGACCTGAACCGATCCCGGCCAGTTTTTCCTGGAACAGTCCTTGCATACCTGCAAACCTGCGTGCTAAATTTCGTTTCGATATCTTGAACGGTTTCTGATTTATGATAAATATTATTTCTAAATTTGACTTAATCAAAAGTGGGCCGTGCCACGCCCTTTTTCACAAATTTCTTGAAAATTTTATTTTATGCCTCAATCTCAATGTATTCACCAAATTTTATCCTTATAGGTATATTATGTACTGAGTAATCAATTTTTTTGTGTTTTCGAAAATATTATATATATAAAAAGTGGGCGTGGCTATCATCCGATTTCGCCCATTTTAAATAGCGCTCGGAGATGAGTGCCAAGGAACCCTCATACCAAATTTCATAAAGATATCTCACAATTTACTCAAGTTATCTTGTTCACCGACGGACGGACGGACGGACATGGCTTAATCAATTTCTCTTTTCGTCCTAAACATTTTGATATACATAAGTCAATATCTATCTCGATCCGTTAATGCCGTTATGTACTACCATTAGGCGACTAAAGTTAATATACCTTGTGTGCTTCTAGGTATAAAAAAGAACAGTTTAAGTGCTTATATTAAAAAAGCAACGAAGAAGTTGTGGTACATCAAAAAATTAATTCACTTTTCATCCTGAACGTTTTGATATATTTAAGTCAATATCTATCTCGATCCGTTTATGCCGTTACGTACTACCATTAGGCGACTAAAGTTAATATACCTTGTGTGCGTAGCACTACTAGGTATAAAAAGGGTGTCTTTCATAGGCGCCAAAGAACTCAACCGATCTTTATGAAATTTTCACAATATATACTTGGGTTCACTGGGTACAGCATAGACCATATATAGTTTTGGAAAAGTAGGCGGAGCCACGCCCCCAGGCTATATAAAGTTTCAATTCGTCATAACTCCGAACTTTTTTGGTCTAAATTAATGAAATTTGGATATATGTGTCACTTAGTCAACATAATTTTTCAAAAGTGGGCGGTGCCACGCCCATATATTTGGTGATTTGTTTTGCTCTCGAACTTTCACGATAGGTTCAGGAGTTCGTTGGGCACGACACAGTCTGTATATGGGTGTTTCCTAGAAAAAGTCAACCAACGAAGAAATTTTAAAGTTGCTTAAATTATGAAATTAAATCGTTTTTAGAAGTGTTGTTAGTGTTTATTTTATCGGATACAAAAGCAGTCATTAACATATTTCCTGCCTTTCATTGCAAAATTTATGAATTGCCATTTCCACTTTTCAAACTTAGTATTTCGTCATTTACTTGAACTCTTCTAAAGTCTCTCAGTAGTCTTAGAAAAAAGATTCTTTTGACAAAATTGACATTTCAACAAGAATTTTTTTATTCTGTATTAGGATTTATATTACAAAATATCCCATTTTTTCAATAACGCGAATTTTTTGCAAATTTTAAAACTTATTCCGACGCGTAACGTCGCTTTAATTTATATATATAAAAAAGATTCCGCGAAAATACTTTTGTTTGGCAAAAAAAGATTTCAAAAAATCTGTAAACGGTAAGTGTGTGATAAGAAAAAAATAATTAATATTGTGACTAAATTATTTCTATTTTATGTACAAAAAATATATGTATGGACGCATTTGTGATGGTTAACCCAAAAGACAAAACATCAGCAAAAAAGTCAAGCAAATGGCGCATTCGTCTGAGAGTAAAAAAAAAAAAGTACAAAATAAAAATTTAAAGCTGTTTTCATTGCAACTTAGGTATATAAAAATTTATTCACTCATCTTCTTAACATCTTCTCATACAAGCCACTTTTATCCTACTTTGTCAAAAACTGTGAAATAATTTTAAAATATGTATATTATTACATGTATCATAAAAACATCTCCTAAATTTCTTATCATACAAACCATTTTTATCTAGCTTTTAGTCAAAAACTTTTAACTAATTTTAAAATATGTATATCATTATATGTATAAGAAAAAAATGTAACGTCCGCAACGTAACGTCCGCCACAAACATATGTAATGACAACTTACAAAAAGCTTTTCCTATATTATTTTTGTGCTAGTTTTTAGGAACTCACTACTTTCATCTTTAATTTATCTTTAAAGATTTTTTATCTTTATACTGCGAAATTCGCAGAAAATTGCCAATTTACTTAGTTACCTAAACACTACTTCTATTTTGAGTAACGTCCGCAACGCAGTTTAGTTGGCTAAAACAGTGACATCATACTATGTTTGCGTAGGCAAGATACTTTTACAGGCAGTAGGTCGATTCCAGTTTTCACAATACTTCTTCCTTGAAATTCAATAAAATCGTTCGAAAGTAACGTCCGCAACGCTAGGAAATGCCCATATAGCTTTTGGAAAAGCCCCCAGGTTATATAAAGATGCAGTTCGGTACAGTTAGGAGTTTATTTGGTTCAAGTTAATGAAATTTTATACATAGATGTGTTCTATGTATCAAAACGTCAAAACAACGTCTACCGTGTTTGCTAGTATATTATAAAATGGCGAAAGCAAATAACGAATTTCAGCATTCTTTTGTAAAACTGAGAGACAAGTTTGCGTTCAAATAGACAGACGGACAGACAGACAGACGGACGGAGAGACGGGCATGGCTAAATCGACTCCGCTCGTCGTGCTGATCATTTTAGTGAACTTTTCTCCTCTTGTTCTCATAGTTACATACATTTAATGTCTATGAAGGGTATGAAAATCAAAAAAGATATATAACTTCGCTATTGCAGTGGGCTATTAACTACGTGCCTGAATATTTTGCTTGTGTGTTCTCCGATTTGGCTAATTTTTGGCAGGAGTATAATACAGACTACTATATATACATGGATACATCACTTTCTTGGAACTTCGCCGTGAGGAAAAAGGGTGCAAAGCTATACATGATCGTTTTCCAGTGGGAAGTTACTCCGAATTTGCACACACCCACAAACTACACAGGGTGCGTTTTTTTCAATATTAACACAACCAATTTTAAATACTGCAAAATTGAACGTGAACGCATAAAACCCAAAGATTATTGAGCACAAAGCATTTATAACACCTTATCCGTTACTATAAAATACAAATTTTAGTTTAAATTAAAGTTTTTAGTTATAATTTTTTCTTTGAACCAAATGTGAACCGATTTCGTTCATTCCACTTACTTCGACTACCTTCACCCATCTATCTACCTAGTCGTGATCTATAATGGCATACCAATTTACGCAGGTCTATTTTAATACTTTTCAGTTCGTATTATAAATCCAGTTTTCAATAAAAACACATCTGTTATGAGTTTTGAGAGGTAAATTAATTTATTTGTATATAAATAGCTTCCCTACCAAACACTGCTAGCAAAATTTTTTCAAAATATCGATACATGCACATTTTATGATTGAAAAATTTGTGTTCAAATATATAGAAGGACGGAGAGACGTTCATAGCTAAATCGACTTTGCTCTTCCTCTTCTCATACTTACTAACATTTCATGTTGAGAAACTGAGCAAGAAACCAGAGAAGATGCCGAACCCGACCTCCCAATCGAAGATGATGGAATTGACGTTCCACAACCCTAATATATTGAGGTGCGAATAGCAATACCGCGATTGAAAAACAATAAAGCAGCTGGCGCTGATGGTTTGCCTGCTGAGCTATTCAAACACGGAGGCGAGGAGCTGGTAAGGCGCATGCATGAGCTTCTATGCAGAATATGGTTGGATGAATGCATGCCTGAAGATTGGAATCTAAGTGTTCTCTGCCCAATCCACAAGAAGGGCGATCCTGCAAACTGCGCCAACTATCGCGGAATCAGCCTTTTGGATATCGCATATAAGGTCCTATCAAGCGTATTGTGCGAAAGACTGAAGCCTGATGTGTCGACTGTCTCTGGAAAAGTAGACGGGTTTTCAATCGAGGACAACCGTTGAACATGAAAATCATCCTCCGGTTTTAAGGGGAGGTGAACCCACACATGCACACCCCCATGCATGTATATGTGTGCTGACAAAACACGAATATGCATGCATGCCCACACAGGTGGGTGGGTTGGTGTGAGTGACTGGAAGGGCGCTAAAGTTACATTAGGGTGGCCCATTTTTTAAGACTTTAGGCATCTCGCCTAAACATGCCGGCCCCCTTGCGATACGCAACATCTTACCCCGCCCCAGGATTTTCCACCGCGCCTCCTCTTAAGCTAAGGACTTAAACTATCCTAGTGAGTGCCGGCTGGCGCTGTCCCAGTCGTATGCCTCCGAAATGCCGTTTGAAGTTTGGCGGCTCCATCGTATCGCACCTAGAGCTAAGGGATAGGAGGAAGAAACTTTAGAAAATAAGAACGCTGTATATTTCTTGCCATTAAATAATTGGTTTTATTTACTTTAAATAAAAACAAGAAAAAGAAAAAAAATGTTATTTGTGCTTAAATCTAGCCTTACATGCTAACGGCTCCCGATAGCACAAATCCAAAAATCGTGCTTTGGGCAAGCAGTGGCCCAAACGACGGTGGAAGAGTGCCCGCTGTTATGACGTCGGCATAGACGTCCCCACCTAGTACGAGGTGGATCGGCGTTGAAATAAAAAACTGCGGATCAGCCAGCCGAATATGCTCATAAGGAGCGGCGACTCGGGCGTCGACGTTCTGGGCTGGGCTGATCCGCTGTAAGTTGGACACGCATAACGCGTGCGCCGTTATACTTTTCGGGTTTCCATGGTTCCCGCGGACTCGGAGGAAGCAGCCGCGTTCTCCGCCCGAGTGGGTCGTATGCAGCCCTAACTCTTCCGCCAAACTGCGATCGATCACTGTGCGGGGGAAGCAGGCATCAATGATCGCCCGGATGCGGAGCAATCCCCCACCGACTTCCAGCTTCACAATCGCAGTAGGCGAGAGAGTGGTCATGGGGCGCAACGGAGGGCCCACCTGGGAAAGGACACGGCTGAGACCGTCGCGGAAGCCGGAAACCCGTGGTAGCTGGCGTGGCTGGGAGGCCAGTCTACGCTCGTCTGTATTTGTGCGGCGATGATTAATGGGCAGTCGCTGGCGCGGCTGAGTGGCCAGTCGACGGTTGCCGCTATTTCGGTGGGCGCGTCGTGGGGTCCGGTTGGATGTGTTGTTGTGATGTCCGGCATCACTGGTGTTGCGTTGTGGTGAGCGCAGGGTATGCCGTTGGAAGGCGCGCCGCTCGTGGGCTAACCCGGATAACCTCCTTGAGGCGCTGCAGAGGTTCCATCCCCTGGTATCGGGTGCACGCACGTAGTGGGTGGCTATCGGCACACAGCGGGCATGGCTTTGGGTACCGGGCGGCTAGGCGTTCGGCCATCTTGCGCAAGGATGCGTAGCGAGTCATACTGCATATGACCGAAAAAGAAAGAAAAAAACAGAAAAATCCCCTTGAATATTTGTATATTTGTATGGACGCCCATATACGTGGGTGGCGAGCGACCTCGTTCGGGGTTTATCAATGCCATATAATGTGGCATGATTCTGATCTATGATGAAATTTTAGAATTACAATGCATATTACCCGTACATGGGAATTTGTTATTTTTTTTCCCGCACGGCACGGTAGCGACAAGTTGATTACGTTGATCGCCTTGTATTTCGATTCGCCACTGGCCCTCATGCAGAGATTTATTCTTACTTGCATGGTCGCCGTCATAAGTGGCGTCAGTGCCGTGCACACAGCGACATTTTCGCTTTTTTCGGTACTTGGTTTCGGTACCGAACTGGGTAGAGAGTGCGAATGTGGTGACTGTTAGGGTTTATTTTTTGTTGTTTTGTGGGCAAAACAGTCCTGCCCCTCCGAAAACAACAAAACAAACAAAACCCCGCGAAAAAATGGATAACAAAAACAACCAAAAAAAATTTTTCGTAGTTCGAAAAACCCAATTTTCCAAATTTTTGTGTGAAAATTCTTTATTTATAGGTTATTTCCTATATTACTAGAAGCGGGATCTTCGCCGATCAGGTACGAACGTAGATTTCGTTACCCTATTGATCCCGCAGTGAATGGTACCGATTTTGGCAGATCGGGACTTCGGTACCCGCTGACTAAAATATCGCATCACTAACGTGATGGTAAAATTATGCATATATACATATGCTGGCAAATTTTTTGCGAGTAAATGAGAGCTCGCATGGCGTGATGGTTGAAGACTTGCACACATACATATATGTGCGTACTCACGCCTTGCAAAGTCATGAAAAAGAAACAAAGAAATTCATTGTTCCAATTTTCTCTGCCCTAGCGTAGCAGAAAGAATTGGAACAATTCATTATTTTCTTGTTTCCGGCACGCGGGGGCAGCAGCAGTAGCAGAGGTAAGTAAAAATTTTATATTTCAATTGTAAAATGCATTTAACCTAATCTTTTCTTTTCTTTTCAGATTCATAAGGGATAAATGGTGATGCAACGCACATTGGAGGATAGCCTGGCCGGCGCATGGACAATGGACGTGGTTTGGTAAGTATATATTAGCGCTGCCCGAAATTCTGTATCGATTCGGTAGCAGCGCAAATTACTTAGGAACCAAAAAATGTGTAAACATATATGTACATATAGTTTGTATGCAAATATTAATCGTTTTCTTTCTTTTCAGGTCTACCAAGGACAGGTTGAGCAGCAGACATACGCTACAGTGAATCGTTAGTGAACTCAGTATAATATACTATAATCAAATACTAAAGAATTCGAAGTCAAAATAAAATGGCAGTACCTGTGCTCTAAGGCCGTTTCATTGTTTTGTGGATCCAACGTTGTGTCTGTTACCCAATGTGCCAGCCATGCATCTGATAGATTGCGTGTTAATTGCATAAGTATTACAAAAGCTAATGTGACACTGGCTAAAGGAGTGCCTATGGCACGCCAATAGCAGGAAAGTACACTCAATGATATTTTGCCATATTCGCGTGATTCTTCCAACATAATACTGTCAACGCTTTTTTTATCAACAGAATTTTGATCATCCAATTCAATAGAGGATCTACGAGTTAAGTCATATACATCGTCAGTAGCTTCATCATTCAAATCTAAATCATCAACACTGTCCGACATGTATTGACTTTGCGTCACCTTACCATCCTCCACATGAAGTATCTGATGTGCATGATAGAATAGCGATAGACTACGCGTTACCACAATGCGTGTTTTTTCTTTCAGCAATCCAAGTATGCAATATTTGATGATATGCCGTGCTACGTGGGCATCCAATGAGGCAAGTATGTCATCTAGTAAATAGATTTTCTTATCCTGATAGACAGCACGCGCCAATGCTATACGCGCCCTCTGCCTACCAGATAGTGTGCGTCCATTATCGCCAATGCCAATTAAATCGCCACCTAGCAATTCTATGTCTTCAGTCAGCGCACACGCCAATAAAGTTGCTTTGTATTTTTGTTCATCAAAGACATTACCCCAAATGATGTTGTCGCGTATTGTGCCGCGTTGCAGCCATGCGGTTTGTGGCACATAACCGAAACCTGTAGTTAGTTCATGCACACATACTGTGCCGGATGTACAATTGACGCCTGCCACTATAGCTTCGATTATAGCACTTTTGCCACCACCTACAGGTCCTTCCAGGCATATCAAATCACCCTTCCTGACGGTTAAATTAACGTTCGCTAATCGAAAGACTTGCTGCGGGTTTTCTTCATTACCAATTTTTACAACATTTTCATGTTCAAAACTCGCCGATTTGAACTCCAATACAACTAGTTTTTCATTTAACTTAGAGCTACCATGACTCACAGATTTGATAATTGGGTTATAGTACGACGAGAAGTCTAAATTAGGTAGATCAATCAACTCTTGTACACGCTTTAGTGAAACCCATGCCTCTATCAAACCATTAAGTACCCAAGGAAATGTGTTCAGTGGACCAATTAGCATATTCAAAAGCGCTACACTTGTATAGGTAGATGCCGCTACCAAAGGATTACCCATTAACACAGATACACCAAATGTGAGAAAGGACATCAGCACAGGTGTCGTTGCCCAAAAGTAAACACAGAGCGCATCCAAGTATTTACGCTTCTGCAGAAAACTCACTTCCTCTTTGCGAAAAGCACGGATTTTCTCAATGAATACATCTTCCCAAGCATGCAATTTTATTTGCTTTGCCCCACTTATAGTTTCGCTTGTGGCAGCCAAACGCAAATCCTTTGCCGACATAAGACCACGTGAATATTGACCAATACGTTGTGCAATCCAACGATTAATTGGAATAAGAATAATGCCAAACATAAGTCCAGCGAAAAATGCTGCTCCCAATTGTGTGTAGAGCAAATAAAGTGTAGTGAAAAGTTGAAATGGTATGCTCCAGAATGAATGGAAACTTATACACGAATTTACTATACGCTCTGTATCTGTTGACATAAGATTTAGTATTTCTGGACGTGAATTTTTAAGACCGCGTGCTTCCAATGATTTACGATAGATTGCACTAACGAGACCTATACGCATTTTCATGCCAATCATTGAAATACGCCAATTGAACTGTGTACCACATATGGCAGAAAGACATGTTGTCGCACAGAGTCCTAACGCGTAAAGATATGGCGTCCAGTTTATGTTATCGTTAACATTTTCGCTACCGGTTTGTTGCTGCAATAATCCACCCAACAGCAAGGGTCCGGCAAAACCAGCAGTATCGGCAACGAAACGTAGAATACCAATGCTATGCAACTTCAAAGAAATAACCCTTAGTCGGTCCAACACCGGCTACGCGGTACACAGTATTTCTGCGCAGAACATACCTTCTGCACCTTTCGGAACACCCTAATCTGTGGTTACAACAACCATATGAAATGACAGAAATCTTCCAATTTTGATTTCCAATATCTCTTCACTGATACCAAAACTCGAGAGTCCGCTTTCTGATTATTGTTACCGAGGTCAAAACGCGGCTTTTGATACCTTTCCCGATAATTTCGGACGTGTTTTACTAGTTGTCCCCTCAAGGTAAAAATTACCAAAATTCACTTCACGTTCGCCATATCCTAGTTTACCTAACGATTTTGGCGCCTGAAGATGAATATTGACTTTGTTGTTGCATATATAGATGTCCATCCCCTTGGAATATACTAATGTTTGTCCTACTTCCAGGTACGGGAGCAGTTGCGGTACAGAGGGTGGCTGTGAGCGGTAAAACTCCAGCGCGCTACTAGACAATATGGGATTGGAGCTAGAGCCGAGATTCCAAGGATAGGGATGAGAAAATATTTGTTTGTCATATGTATATTTGAAAGAACAAACATATATGTTTATGTATACCCAATAAGCATTTTTGTAAAGGTACAAAATGTAAAGTAAAAAGTAATAAGTAAACTTGCTAGCGATATGCAAGCCCTTTTGGTTTTAAAGTTTAAAGTGTAAAGTAACCACTTCCGTAATCTATTAATAATTGGTTTAAGTTGCAGCATAAAGTTATATGTACAGGGTGTTTTTTTTAGAGGTTTGTTTTTCGAATAGAGATAAAACTGGCATTTTGTGGTCAAATCTGGCAACTCTAATGTCATTTATGTTCAGTTTGGTTTGCCATTTCATCATGAACAGGTTGACGAAAGAACAACGCTTGCAAATCGTGCAAATTTATTTCGAAAATAATGGTTCAGTTCGCGAAGTTTACCGTGAGCTCCGTCCATTTTATGGTCGACATAATCGTCCATCAGAGCAATTAATTCGGTTAACCATGGATCGTTTTCGCACTACGTTTACTCTATGTGATAATACGCATCCGCAGAGACGTCGAACAGTGCGCACCGAAGAAACAATTGCCGCTGTAGAGCAAAGTGTTGAAGAGGACCCGAATGAATCGATTCGCCACCGTGCACAGCAATTGGAGCTTTGTCCATCAACTTTATGGAAGATTTTGCGCAAAGATCTTGGCTTGCGACCTTACAAGATCCAGCTTGTGCAAGAATTAAAGCCGCGAGACCATGCAATGCGTCGTGATTTTGGTGTATGGGCCGAAAATGAGATTGATTTCGATGCTGATTTTCATCGCAAAATTTTGTTCAGTGATGAGGCTCATTTTTGGTTGAATGGCTACGTCAACAAGCAAAATTGCCGCATTTGGAGTGAAGAGAATCCACATGAGACCCTTGAAACGCCATTACATCCACAAAAACTGACTGTTTGGTGTGCTCTATGGGCTCGTGGAGTCATTGGGCCATACTTCTTCCGCAATAATGCTGGAGAGGCAGCTACCGTTAATGGAGACCGGTATAGAGCCATGATAACCGACTATTTTGTTCCCGAATTGGATGGCATGAATGTGGATGAGTTGTGGTTCCAACAAGACGGCGCTACATGCCACACAGCGCACGTCACAATCGATTTATTGAAGGAAACATTCGATGAGCGCATAATTTCGCGGAATGGACCTGTCAATTGGCCACCAAGGTCGTGTGATTTGACACCATTGGATTATTTTCTTTGGGGATATGTGAAGTCGCTCGTCTACACCAACAAACCAGAAACGTTAGGGGAATTGGAAGCCAACATTCGTGGCGTTATTGCCGACATACGGCCCCATATGCTCGAAAAAGTGGTTGAAAATTGGACCTGTAGAATTGGCTTTATTCGAGCCAGCCGCGGCGGCCACATGCCCAAAATCATATTTAAACATTAATGGCATAAAATTATCCTTCCAATAAAGCCAAATTGATGGACCTTAAAACGATTTTCTTGTGTTTTATTTCAATTCGAAGTGCTATACCCCTAAAAAAAACACCCTTTATTTGCTTATTGGGTATTCACAATGGGAGATGTATACGAGGGTGGGACCATCTGCTACCAACTTGTCGTGGCAGATGGATAGCTTTCAGTGGCAGATTGGCTCGCCTTTCTGCGTTAGGCTTTCTTTGCCCTTGGTATCGAGTGCAATCGCGTTTTCTGGGGCAGAATGGATCGCCCTTCTGCGGTAGGCTTTCTGGTGTCCTCGTTAAGGGTAGCGAGTGAAGGGTGGAATTCTGGGAAAGGGGAGGTCAAAACGGTTGGGAGGTGATGGAAGGGGATGGTTAAGATAAGGCCCCGGGCCTCTCGCCAGCCATTCCCTCCATAGGGAGCAGAATCAGCTTGACCAACGGTCTTCTGATCTGCCCCTTCTCGGTCATGAGGTCCACTACACGCACTCGGTTATCTTCGCCGGGGTGTACGTGGGTAACTCGGCCGAGCCTCCATTCATTGGGAGACAAGTTGTCTTCTTTGATGACAACGAGATCCCCCACCTTAATATTTTGTTTCGGATGCTTCCACTTCACTCGTTTGTGAAGTTCGGATAAGTATTCCACCTTCCATCGCCTGCAGAAGGTTTGATGAAGAGCCTTGAGCTTCTGCCACCTATTAATAATGGAGGCAGGGCTCTCATTCACCTCGGGTTCTGGCGGAGCCAGGAGATGACTTCCAGTCAGGAAGTGCCCAGGGGTCAAGGGTTCCAGGTCCGCGGGCTCATTTGAGGCTGGACTAAGTGGCCACGAGTTGAGGCACGCCTCAATCCGGCACAATAGCGTATGGAATTCCTCATGCGTGAATTTATGAGGCGAGGCTACCTTCTTGAAGTGGCTTTTGAAGCTCTTCACTCCCGCCTCCCAGAGTCCCCCCATATGTGGAGCCCCGGCCGGAATAAAATGCCATGTCATGGCTTGATGGCTATATTTGGAGATAGTCTTGTCTAGGGCTTCCGAGATAAATGCTTTAAATTCAGATCTCAAAGATCGTGAAGCGCCGACAAAGTTGGTACCATTGTCGGAGTAAATGTTTCTCGGACATCCTCGTCTAGCGATAAAACGTGAAAACGCTGCTAGAAAGGATGGGGTGCTAAGATCACTGGTCGCTTCCAGATGGATTGCTTTAGTCGTGAAACAAACAAAGAGGCAAACATAGCCCTTTGATAATCGACATCCTCTACCGCGGTAACTTTTAATGTCGAAAGGCCCGGCAAAGTCCACCCCGGTATTGGTAAACGCGCGGGTGAACGTAGTGCGTTCGCAAGGAAGGGTACCCATAAGTTGGGTTTGCGCTCTTTTTTTATGAATGGTGCAGACCTTACAGTTATGGATGGTGGCCCTAATCATGTTCTTGACATTCGGAACCCAATATTGGGTGCGGATGAGACGGAGCATTAGCTGGTTTTCCCCATGGAGGGAGATTTGATGTATCATTTGTACAGTCAGACGCGTCAACCTACAATTGTATGGCAGTATGATTGGGTGGCGCTCGTTATAAGCGAGGTCTTGAGACGCTCCAAGACGACAACCCGCCCTAATAATATCATCTTTGTCGATGAATGGGTTGAGTGGCAATATCTCGCTTTTCCTATCGATTACCTGTCCCTTCTTCAAGTTTACATATTCCTCATTATAATGTTGCTTCTGATAGAGTTTAATCAAGAGTTGCGTCGTGGTCTTGATCTCACCGGATGAGATTAGGCACGATTTTTCCTTAAAGGAAGCTTTTGTCTTGGGATGAGTTCTTCGAAAGAATCTTATAATATATGATAGTACCCTCAAAGCCCTCGGTAAATTCGAAAACCGGTCAAGAATCTCGATCTCTTTTTGCGTTGATATTGCGTAGGCCTGCGCTCTCTTTTCCTCCACGGATGTACTATACTCCTTTTCTTGTGCTGGCCATTGGGAATTGTCTTCTTGTAGCCAAGAAGGTCCCTGCCACCACAAAGAATTGTTGACCAAATCCGATGCCGGTAGTCCTCGGCTTCCTAAGTCTGCTGGATTCGTTTCCGAGTTGACATGAAGCCAGTCCTTGCTGCCGACTAGGTCGATGATTTTTGTA
The DNA here is from genome assembly GCA_949987695.1 of Merzomyia westermanni. Classification (NCBI taxonomy): domain Eukaryota; kingdom Metazoa; phylum Arthropoda; class Insecta; order Diptera; family Tephritidae; genus Merzomyia; species Merzomyia westermanni. The sequence continues at coordinate 96,364,176 of OX465289.1, forward strand.
ATCCTGTGTGCGACGAATGTTGACCAGGAACAGGGTGGTTTCCTTATCCATGCCAAATAGTTTTGTCTTATATTCCGCCAAGTAGTGAAATTGCTGTCTATCAGAAACACTTAGATAATATTAATAGTGTTATAAATATTTCTAATCCGTCTGATGAGATTATATATTTAGGTGATTTTAATTTAAGTAATATCTCCTGGTCAAGTGGCTGTAATACTTTACCCACAAATATCAGATCTGATATCGATATGCTTGTTGTTAGCACTCTGTTTTCGTATGGCTTGAAACAATACAATTCTCAACCAAACAGTAATGGTAGGTTCCTTGATCTCGTTTTTGGATCTGATGATCTAAGAATATCTTGCCTGGAGTGTCTATCTCCAATCTTGGAAAACAGTTTCCATCACAATGCTTTGGTTGCAAATTTCGAGTTTTATAACTTTGATAAAACCACAGTTGCAAATATTTCTGAATATAATTATTTCAAGGCTGATGCTACTGCGATAAATGATTTTTTCCTCAGCACTGATTGGTCCTTTTTGGACTCCACTAACGGGCCTGAGGCCGCTTATGTAATTTTAAAGCAGAAGCTTTCATTAGCAGTTTCCAATTTTGTTCCGCGAAAACGTAAAACTCTGAACAATAGACCACCATGGTTCAATACTAGACTTATTAATATCAAAAATAAAAAACGTAAGGCCTTTAAAAAGTATAAGAGATGCAGGAGTGAATCCGATCGTCTTATCTTTGTCAGGCTTAAATCTACTTTTGACGGTCTTAATAAGTTCTTGTTCAGACGATATATGAATAATCTGGAATCAAAACTGAAGACTAACCCATCTAGTTTCTGGTCGGTTATTAATTCCAAGAGAAAGACTAACGGATTTCCGACGTGCATGGAGTATGATGGTGTATCGTCCAATAATGCGGCAGATATCTGCAACTTATTTGCCAATTTATTCCAGAAGGTATACTCTAATCATACTTCTTCACCTAGTCCGACATTCTATTCAGGTTCTCTTGGTCGAATTTCTTCTTTTGATATTACCGCCGATGATGTATCTCTGGCAATTTCAAAATTGAATAATAGTCCGAAGTCAGATAGCGAAGGATTTTCTCCCATATTCTTCAAACTATGTTCGAATACAATTTCAGAACCCCTGGCACTTCTTTTCCAGGGTTGCTTGAACTATGGGATCTTTTTAGACTCTTGGAAGTTATGCTCCATAAACCCGGTTTTCAAGTCTGGTGATCGCAATGATATTCGCAACTACAGACCTATTGTCAAGCAAAGTACTCTGGCGAAACTATTCGATCATATCCTTCAAAGCAAATTGTTTGATTTCATAGAGGAGGCTATTGTCGCGAGTCAGTATGGATTTTTTCCTGGCAGGTCTACCTCTACTAATTTGGCTTTAATCACTAACCAAATTGTAGATGCCTTTGAAACCCATGCGCAGCTTGACGTCATATATACTGACTTCTCGAAAGCATTTGACAAGGTTGATCACTCTATACTATTGCACAAATTGGAAATGTACGGAGTGTGTGGAAGTTTGCTGAAATTCTTCTCAAGTTTCTTATCGAACAGAAAGCTTTTTGTGTCAATCGGAGCCAACCAGTCTACTGTGCTTATCAATGCTTGGTCGGGAATCCCACAGGGAACCCACTGTGGCCCTCTGTTGTTCCTAATCTTCATTAATGATTTGCCTCAAAAATTCAAATTTGCTAAATGTTTAATGTTCGCAGACGACGTCAAGCTCTTTCTAACCGTACATAATATTTCTGACTGCGTTAACTTGCAATGTGATCTCGATTCGTTTAACGAATGGTGTACAAGTAATAACTTACTTTTAAATACCAACAAATGTTGCGTGGTTTCCTATTCAAAAAAGGTAACTATCACCTCTTTTAACTACAAACTGAATGCCGGATCGTTAAATCGTTGTCGGGTAATTAAAGACCTGGGTGTAATTTTTGACAACCAGCTCTCTTTTTCTGGTCACATTGACTTTATTGTTTCTAAATCCTTCGCAATGGTTGGGTTTATTAGACGTAATTCCTGTGACTTCAAGGATCCTATGACTCTGAAGGTACTTTTTACGTCATTGGTAAGAAGTCGCTTGGAATATTGCTCAATTATATGGAGTCCATTCTATGAAGCGAATTCATATAAAATTGAGAGAGTTCAAAGAATTTTCACCAAAATTGCTTTGCGTATGCTTCATTGGCCTGATGGCCTCCCATCGTACATCAGCAGGCGAAAATTGCTCGGCCTTCAGGCTTTGCATGACCGAAGAACTTGCATCTCCCTCATGCTTGCCTATAATGCTATCAACGGTAATATAAACTGCTCTGATTTATCTAATTTATTCATTCCATACATTCCACCACGCGATTTAAGGAATACCAGACTATTTGTTGAAGTAACTCATAGAACGAATTATGCGTTGAATGAACCCATATCCAAGTCTATACGCTTAGCAAATCGATATAGTGGTCTTCTTAACTTTAATAACAGCATATATAAATTTAAGCTTGAACTTTTCACTATTTTTAACTAGTCTGTAAGAAAGTTTGTACTTTTTAGACTGAAATAAATAAATAAATAAAAAACGATGGTGGAATCCGTCCATAGATACTGTTTCACTTTGATGTTTCGGAATATTGATTCCATCATTTCCGCTAACAGTACTGCTCCGCAAAGTTCCAAACGCGGAAGTGAGATGGTCTTCACGGGCGCTACTCTGGTTTTGGCAAGGAGTAGATTCACGAAGATATCATCATTCCTTTTGACTCGCATGTAGACAGCTGCAGCGTATGCCTTTTCCGAAGCATCGCAGAATCCATGTATTTCGACATCATCTTCTGGTGAAAAGTTTACCCATCGTGGTATCTTTATGTTGTCGATTTCGTGGTATTGATGTCTGAAGTTTTGCCATCGTTCCAATGTATTGGACGAAACTGGTTCATCCCAATCGGTGCCCTCTAACCAGATGTTCTGCATCAAAATTTTGGCCACAATGACCATTGGTGCAAGCCATCCTAAAGGGTCGAAGAGTCTGGCGATGGCGGATAGAATCGCTCGCTTTGTTAACTTTTCACTTTCTTCTAGTGACCCTGCTTTAAAGTAAAACAGGTCTGAATGGGCATTCCATCTTATGCCCAATGCCTTAACGGTGCTGGTATCTTCGAATGCCAGAAAGTCCTCGGTCAGCCGATCCGATATTGGGATGTCGTTGAGAATTTCCTCAGTATTCGAAGTCCATTTTCGTAGTGGGAAGCCCGCGGAGAGTAAGACTTGTCGAATCTCATTCCTCGCGTTAATGGCCGATGCGAGTGTGTGTCCCCCCGCTAGTACGTCATCTACGTACATGCCTTCCCTTAATATGCTAGATGCTGTAGGGTGAGAACTCTCTACTTCATCTGCTAGTTGTAAAAGGGTTCTAATTGCCAGGCGCACAATTAACCCCGAAAGTGACCGTTTTCAGCTCGTAAAGGCTTATTGGTTCCTGAGGCGATGTTCGATATATAATCCGTTGGAATTTGACGTGATCATCGCTCATCCAAATTTGCCTATACATCTTTTCGATGTCACTATTGAAAACGTACCGATACAGTCTCCATCGCAGTATAAGTACTGGAAGATCTGATTGTAGTACTGGGCCTGGCAGGAGAATGTCGTTCAAACTTGTGCCATTTGCCGTTGGGCTCGACGCGTTGAATACGACGCGCACCTTAGTGGTGGTACTCTCCGCCTTTACTACGGCGTGATGGGGCAAAAAGTAATTGTCCGCCGAATCGGCTGGTACAATGGCAGTAACTTTTCGCATATGCCCTAATGTCTCGTATTCAGACAGGACGCTTATATATTCTTTCCCTAATTCCGGGTTCTTTGCTAACCGCGTCTCATTTCTAAAAAATTGTGAACACGCCCGCCTAAGAGACCCTCCTATGTTTATCCTATCTGGGTAGTCCTGTCTGAATGGAAGAGAGACGACATATCTTCCATCCTCTCTACGACTCGTAGTTTCTCTATATAAATCTTCGCAGTACTTGTCATCTGCGTTTGGGCTTTTATTTCTTGGAAGATTTTCCAACTCCCAGAATGCTGTAAGCTTTTTGTCCAAAGCAACTTCGTTGTAGAAGGACACTATATTTCTGGTTGGATTCGGTGCTTCTATGCGCCCGGTTAATATCCAACCGAACACCGTTTCTTGGGCGAGAAGTGTACTAAGTACATTCTTTTTCAGCCCACTCAATATAATTTGCGGATATACGTCTCCGCCAAGTATAATATCAACTTCCTCGTTGATGTAGAATCGCTTATCTGCCAAGACTAAGTCTGGGAATGCCTGCATAGTCGTAGCATCGATATGGCAGGATGGCAGATTCCCAGTTAATTTGGCTAGAATAAGAACAGATGTTGTTAAGCTGAAGCAAGGGTCCACTGGTGAACGGAGTTCAATATTGGATGCCTCCTTGACTTGAGCTGAGACGGCATTAGTGATGCCCGAAACTTGAGCATGCATCCTTTTTGCCGGTAAATTGATTCTGCGTTTGAGTCGTTCTATCATAAACGAGCACTCCGAACCAGAATCAATCAGTGCTCTTGCTGGGAAGTCTGTACCATTATGATGAATGTTTACTGGAGCTGTCCCTAGCAGCACACCTGCGCTTGAATGCACATGGCAGGATTTAACGTTTCTGTTTACGGCCGAAACAGATTTTTCAGCTTCCAGTCTCTCTTGTGCCTGTTTTGAAGTTGAGGCAGCATTATCAGCATGATACTGATTAGGGCTGGTGGTTGCCTGCGTCTGAAGAGACTCCGCATGCAGGAGCGTATTATGTCGAGAGTGGCACTTGTTGCAGTCATAAGAACTGGTGCACTTCGACACAGTATGTCCTGGGGATAGGCAATTCAAACAGCCCTTGGTGGATTTGACAAAGTTAATTCTCTCCACCGGAGTTAATTTGAGAAAACGGGGACAGTTTCGCAATCTGTGGGCATTCGATTTGCACTTTGTGCACAGTAGTTTAGTCACGTTTGCTTGGTATGTACCAAGTCTTTTTGCAGGGGTTTCGTTGGAAATCCGCGTACTTTGCGGCTTTTGCACTTTCGAAGAACTCCCTATGAACCCAGACACTGTTTCGAGTGTCTGGAAGCGGTTGGACAAAAATTTGTCCATATCCTCCCACTTGGATATTTCCACTTTGTGGTCTATGCTTTGCTCCCATAGACCAAGCGTACTTTCCGGCAATTTCGTCGAACACAAATACGTTATAATTGCGTCCCAGTTCGACGTGTCAATTTTATGACTTCGCAGGGACGAAAGGCAATTATTTATTTCGCGCTGAAGGGTTTTAATCGCGCTACCACATTCACTCTCTACCTTTTTCAAGTTGAATAAAATTTGGAGTTGCGAGTTTACTAAGATACGTTTGTTTTCGTATCGCTCGCATAAATTTCTCCAGGCCGTATCAAATCCCTCATTCGTGAGCGGACATTTTTTCACAATATCTTTTGCCTCACCTTGTGTCTTATTGTTCAGATGGAACAATTTCTCCACTGGTGTTAGGCGTTTATTTAAGATATATATGGCCGTGAACATGTCACGAAATGTTGGCCATGACAGATAATCGCCCTTGAAAACTTCAGTATCACATGGTGGCAGGCGGATACTGTGTTCAAATTCGGGCTTTTCTTCAGATTTATTTTCTGGTTTGTTGTACGTCGCTTGGCGTGTAGCCATGTCTGACATGCAGCGTAAATATACTGCATATGTCCTCTGATATTTCTGTTTGACAGAAACTATACCAGTGGCCTCTAACTTATCTGAATTAAGTAAGTCGTCATAAGCCGTTCTGGTTTTTCTCCACATTGCCTTCAAGTCCTCTTGTTGAAGCCCAAGAGTGTACTTGCTGTGGACTGAATCCTCTAATTCATTGTAGTCTGATTCGAATTCAAAAGTAGAATCAGCCAGCCTAATGAAACTTTCCATATTTTGGACTTAGAGGATTTGGAGAATCAAAACAAAACCGAAAATGTATAGCTGAAAGTACGATGAAATGCTCAACCGTACAAGATAAATGCTGAATAGAAAAGGTAAAGGCAGTATTTTACCGAGGAAAATCAAAACAACCTCAATAAACTTGTAATAAACTCAATTAATGTATAATTTAATTCAATTATTTTTATTTATTGTCAATTTTTGAATTATTTTGCAGACTTGGCCGATTTGTCTGACGAATATTTGTTTGCTACAGACGCAAAAATTTAAACAAAATTTGAACAAAATCTTTGTGACTTACTCGCCACCCATACGTATAAGGGAATATGTATATATAAATGTGTTTATGTGTTGCCGCAATAAAGAAATACACAACAAACACAGATAAAGTGCGCGGTGTATCAAACGAGCGAAAGTGAATATTAAATGAAAAAATGTGAAAACAAAGAAAAGTGCTATAAAAATAGTGAATTTTACCAGAAAATAATAAACTAGCCTTCGATTAAAATTTTGCTCTGTATATTACGAAAAAAAACAAGTGGAAAAAACAAAAAAACAAACTGAAGATCGAAAGGCTAAGTGAACTTATTTGTGAAAATGAGGTTATGTTACCTCTTGCCTTGCGCTGTGTCCAAAAAACCTTACCACTGGTGGGGGGATAATCCGAATAGTCACAAGGATTCTTAAGCGTTCAATTTAATTTAAATTTTAAAGAAAAATAAAGCACTTAACTGAACAAAAAAATCACTATTGTTAAATATTCACTAATCGCACTTACGTTTGATTACACTCGCGGGCGGCACTTTTATACAATTTTATGCAACACAAAAAAAAAACTAAGTGGCAAGAAATATACAACTTACGTGCTTTGATGTGGTGATTGGCCGAATTTGTTGTATATACGAGTTTGTTTGTGTTGTTGGTTGTGGTATGTGGCAGAGTTGTTTGTTGTGGTATGTGGTAGAGTTGTTTGTTGATATTGCGGCGATATTGCGGCAGTGCGTGAACAATATTGAGTTTTTCCTCCTTTTATTGTGTGGCAGCTTCTGGTATTGACCCAATTATAGTTGTTTAATATAATTTCTCCAATTTTTGTTGTTGTGGACTGTATGCTGGTGTCTCTTGACGGGGAGATGGACCATGTGAATTCGAGCGTGGTGCTAACTGGGAGCGGCGGTGGCTCAAAAGCACGGCGGTCGAATTTGTGCTCGAAATAGAAAAGAAACAAGAAACAACGAGAATTCTCGTTATAAAAAGGTGGCCGTGTATTTATATAAATTATAATGATGAACAATTAGTTTACCTTGGTGCGGGCGAAGAATCCTGGGCTGGCCGTGATGTGGTCGTGTCGACTGTCTCTGGAAAAGTAGACGGTTTTTCAATCGAGGACAACCGTTGAACCTGAAAATCATCCTCCGGTTTTAAGGGGAGGTGAACCCACACATGCACACCCCCATGCATGTATATGTGTGCTGACAAAACACGAATATGCATGCATGCCCACATAGGTGGGTGGGTTGGTGTGAGTGACTGGAAGGGCGCTAAAGTTACATTAGGGTGGCCCATTTTTTAAGACTTTAGGCATCTCGCCTAAACAAACAGTATATGCTATAACAATAGACTTAAAGTTACGGTGCAACATATTTGCTAATGCACCGACTGTGCGAAGGTCTGAATCTAAAGCTAATCGGTGATAGCATTGCAGTTTCTACCAACAACATCACATCAGAATAGTTTTGCTGAGCTACGACTTTGGCTTAGGCTTAAGAATGTCAAAAAAATCAATTGTAAACTGGACTTAAAACGATGAACATCGCGTAATAAAAAAGTAATATTTTCATACGAAAATATACGTGTTTTAACTGGCGCCCAACTTGAAGGACCAAGGACCAACTAAGCAAAGGACATCCGAATCCTGGAGGACCAAGGACCAATACAATTGAGAGGACATATGAATCCTTATAAATTTCCAAAAAGTGATATTTTTTTATAATAATTAAAAAATTTAAATGTTAAAAATCCGTGATTAAAGTGAGCTTAGTTTTCGAATTAGATTTTTTGTTTAAACTTACTGAAGTTTTTAATGTTAAATTAAAGTTTCTTGTTTAATTGAGTGTTTAAAATACGTAAAGGTTAAAAATATCTTTTATAAACTATATGCTTCAAACTTCACTCATTTTCAATTAATAAATGTATGTGCCTTTATTTTTATTGATTTCAATAAATAAAATAAAGTTTTTTAACAACAACTATTTCTGCTACTCTAAAGAATTAAGTGCTACGGTTTAAAACAATACAATTTTTTGGCTGATTTAAAAATTATTCTTAGAAGGCATTAAAGCACTTCGATATTCAATTTCGAACATTTACACCCTTATCAAATTTTTCTACCAAACCTTTTAATCATTGAGAGCGGAAAAGTGTTCCTTAATAAAGATGAGGTAGTAGCAATTGTCGAGGAAGCTAATGAGCGCACAAAGCAGGAATTATCTGACCAGCTTAACCGTTTGACCTTGGCAATTAATCAATTGTAACCACGTAGTGTTGAGCAACATTTACCCGTATCTATTAACGCAGCGGTTGTAGAAAATAGTTCAAGCCTAGACTTAATAAAGTCACTCCCTGAATTCAGTGGTGATTCTGCTTCATATCCAGCCAGGCGAAGCGCAGCTGAATTCGCCATCAAATATTATACAGAGGGATCTGAAAAATACTACATTGCTATGGGTATTTTCCGAAACAAAATTACTGGTTCTGCAAAACGCCACCCTTGCATCTTTTAGTACAGTGCTTAATTTCAAAGCAATCATAGCTAGGCTAGATTAGGAATACGCAGACAAACGGCCACTTTATGTTCTGGAGAATGAATTAAGCATTCTAAAACAGGGTAATCAATCTATTACTGAGTACTACAATGAGGTAGAATAGGAAATTATGCCAAATAATTAATATACAAATTATGACATATAGTGGAAAAAGCGATATCGTCGCTACATTTAACGAGCGTGCTAGAGAGAACGCCTTACGCGTTTTTATATCAGGCCTTCGCCGCCCACTATGCGATATCCTTTTCTCTACCAGACCAAAAGACCGTCCAACTGCCCTTGCAGTTGCTCAAGAGCTACAAATAAGTCATAGACGACATGATTTTGCAGAAGCTTTCGCTGTCGGAAACACCTACTCGTATAAATGCGATAGGCCGCTGTCTCATTATAAACCAATAGATCACAATAATCGACCTCATACTAGTAATCGTTTTAAACCAAATCGTTCCAATAGACCAACCACAATCTATGTTGATAACTCTACAGGTTATTACAGACAAGGTAATAAAGTTTCAAGTCCACCTGTCCAACAGCATCAGCAAATTAAAAATACTCCTAATTATGCTCCTAACCCGCATAATCCAAATTCCACCTTCCCAGTTGCATATAAGAGAAATCGCGAACAATTACATTTCAATCGTTCACCTTTTCACAAATTACAAAAGGTAAATAGTATGCCGGTAGAAGCAGAAAATTGTTTATTTTTATTTAAAAAAAAAAAAAAAAAAAAGCACATATAAGACATAGTCTTTTACCGTGCCAAATTTGTTACTATTCTTATTACTAGTACAAAGTAAGCTTAAAAACTAAAAAATATAATTAACATTTACTACGTTTATATGAACGCATAAGGCGCTTCCATTCACTGATGTCATTTCAAAAAATGTAAACGAAAAAGGAAAAAGTAAAACACATAAGAAAGTTCAAAAAAAAAGGGCACGATGTACAGCTTATTTGAAGCGCTTAGGGTTTGCTTCTAACTTTACTTTATTAGGCAAAGCATTCCACAACTGCACAGTCCTAACGATAAACATTCTCGATGTTACTGAGTACTTAAAATGCGGTACAATTAGATTGCAAGTACGAGATGATTGTGCGTAGGTAAGTTTTACAAAAAGGTATTCCGGTGTACGAAAAAAGATAATTTTGTGTATTAGTAAACGACGGTCAAAGAACGCTGATAAACTGCATTCAAAAATATTTCTTGAGAAGCTCGAAATATGATCATACTTCCGTTTAAGATAGATATATCTGGCACAATCATTAATAAGCAGTTGATACTTGTTCATGGAAGCTTTATCAAGGCAACCGTATATCAATTCATGGTAAAATGTTATTGGTATTAATAGAGTTTTGACAAGTTTAAGTTTTATATCTTCTGGAATAAAATGAGCCGTTTTCCATAAATGCCTTAATATATAATATAACCTACTTATTGAGGAATTCACATGATCAACACAAGTAAGATGCTTATTTAAGATGAATCCAAGAGTCTTGACAGTCTTCTCATATTTCACAACACTTCCATTTAGAACTATCGGGGAAATTCCATCCAGATTGTAGGAAAAATGTGAAATAGCAATCGCCTGTGTTTTGGATGCATTAAGGTGTAGTTTGTTCTTTTTAGACCATTGAAATATAGCTTCTAAATCTTCATTTAATCGGCAAACTAAATCCTCCATTAAGCCAAGAGGGGCAGAAAGGTATACCTGAGCATCATCCGCGTACAGATGAATGGATACATTACGACAACATTTTCCTATATCATTAATGTACAGACTAAATAAAATTGGACCAAGAATATAACCTTGTGGTACTCTAGATTTTACTGGCAATAACCTGGACCCACTATCTCCACATATCACCCTCTGGTAACTGTTTGTCAAGTAGCTTTCAAGTAGCTTTACAGCATTGCAACTGAATCCAAAATATTTTTTTAGCTTATGCAGGAGAATTCTGTGGCAGACTGTGTCGAATGCTTTAGAAAAGTCCAACAACGTAAGAATTGTGAGGTCGCCATTGTCAAAGTTTGGTCGTATGTCTTCTAAAACCTTGAGCATAGCGGCTGAACAACTATGTCCAATGCGATAACCTGATTGATTTTCCGAAAGCAAGTTTTCTTCAGTCAGATATTTCATAATCTGGTTCGATAAGAGCTTTTCCAAAACTTTTGATAAACACGGAAGAATACTTATTGGCCGAAAATCACATGGATGGGAAACATTACCCTTTTTTGGAATAGGTATAATATTAGCCACTTTCCACGCATCAGGAAAACTTGAAGATGTTAAAGCAAAATTTAAAATATGCGTCAAAGGCGCAGTCACATATGGCAATAAAAGTTTAATAAATCTTAGACTTATTTTATCTTCCCCCGTTGCATTTGATTTTATAGAAAGTATGGATTGTATTGTTTCGGATTCGGTGATATTACAAAAGTTAAATTTACTGATACAATCAAGCAAAAAATCGTCGCAGGAAATATTTGACTCACTCTCATTCGGTAACTTGATAGCGAAGAAATCATTCATTACATCAGCCTCAATCGAGCATTCCAATTTTAAATCATTCTTAATACCAAGTTGTTTTAGATTATTCCAGAGAATCTTCGGTGGTAGGCATACATCAAGTTTGCTTTGGAAATAACCCCTTTTGGCATCCCTAGTAATTTTCGTAGCTCTGTTTCGCAACATCTTATAAGCCTGCTAGTTTTCTTCACAAGAGTATTTCCTCCAAAGTGAATATCTTTTATTTCTTGCTTTTATTGCCTGAAGTACTTCTCGATTGAACCATGGTTGCTTATTTTTGTTTACTTTTATTTTCTTAATTGGGACATATTTACTAAATAGGTACTTAACCAAATTGGAAAAATTATCAACCTTTTTATTTATGTCTGCTTCAAAGCAACTGTCATTCCAAGGAAGTGAAGATGCTTCAGCAGCTAAAGCTCTGACATTTATTCTATTGAAATCACGAACGTACAGGTTGCCAGTAGAAATCGTATTTGTAGATTGCAAAACTAAATTATAACTCAAGAAAATTAAGTCATGGTCACTAACACCTCCAAGCGAAAGCTGATCAACATGTAAGACATTGCTCATGTCAGCCACACAAAATATATCTAGTAGACTAGGTTTGCAATTGGGTCCGAAACGAGTAGCAAGTTTATTTACAACTTCCAATCCTACGCCTGATAATTTATCAAAAAAAATTTTGAACCGATCGTTTTCCACAAGCAGATCTATATTTAAGTCCCCACACAAGATTATACAACATCAAAAACTCGACTAGATCAAGATGATCTGACCTGTCAATTACTCTTCCCTGCAATGCCTTTTTATGATAGATCGCGATACCACCACCGCGCTAGTCTTGCTGTCTGTCATTCCGTACAATACAGTAATCCAGAAATTGGTAATTAAAATCAGCCGTATCATTCTGAAACCAAGTTTCAGTAATACGCAGAACATCAATACACGCAGAGCTAAAAACCTGATTTAAGTAATCAAGTTTTGTTTGATTCAAACTTCTCGCGTTAAAATGACAAACCTGAAATCCAGGATAACAGTAACTCAAAATCTTCAGTACTATCTTATTGTTCCATTCGTTAGAGCCAACAGCTGAGCTATTTATCTTCATAAACAAATCCACAAGTGTGCGTTTCAAATTGCCAACGTACTAGAGTGCATAACAGAAAAGGGGTATCAGGAGAGTACATGTGAAAAGTGTTTAAAGAATAAAATAGAAACTTATAGATATTAATAAACATTCCTAATACAAAAAACACAAAGAAATATAACTAAGAGTATGGTCATATTATTTAGCTGCTCTTCTTCTTTCATCTCCGGTGCTCAGAAGAGAATCCACTTCCCCTTTGGTAGCTATTAATTTAGGCTCTTCATTGGGCTTTAATCGTAAAAAAACTTTTCCTCGATTTGAGAACGCAGATGCTAAAAGCTTCTTTTTCTTCATCTCCGTAGCATAATACATAACCTCTCTTAGTCTCTTTGGCAAACTCTCATGTACATAAACAGATCCATAGCCAAGTATATTAACATCTGACAGCGCAGGCGATCTCTGCTTTTGTTTACAAAATGCAGCAATAGACTTAAACAGCTGGCTTCGTTCGCGCGCAGAGCACAGCTTTACAACAATAGGCATGACATTCGTGCTGTTGCTGTTGTTTTGCGTTTTACTTTTTGATTTTCTTATTCTAAAAGCATCACGCAATGGTGGTGGGGTGAGTTTCACAGCTTTGCATATGTTGGCGAAAATATCAGGCAAACTCTCTTCGGAATCAAGTGGGATACCATTAATAATAATGTCAGTAGCGACTGCGCTGCTCTCTAGCTCGTTAATTTGACTCCGAACAGCAACAATTTCACTGCGCAAAGATGCTACCTCACGATAAGAGTTTTCTAAGGTAGTCACTCCTGTTTCGATCGTTGTGATGATTTGCTTGAGGTTAGCTGTCTCAGCAGTCAACTCACCTATTTGTGCATCACCCTGTCTTCGGAATCGGCTACTGTCTTTTTCATTACTGCTGCCAACTCATCAACAATTGCCATTCTCTGTTCATCCATCTTTCGTTGGAATTTGTCATCTACGCCTACAAGTGGCGTGTTTGGTGTTTTTGGCGGGGTAGCAGGTTTGCGTTGTGGATTTCTTCGAACGAGAGACATTATGTAAAAATTTTGCACGTATGAGATGGAACCGCTCAAGACAAAATACGCGAATTAAACAAACATACAAATATGTAAATGCAGCACCAATTTGAGGTAATTCAGATGTTGTGTTTAGGTAAAAAAGCGAAAAATCTTAAAAGCACCGCACAAACACGTCTTACTTACTCAAACGCATAAATCTTTTTGTTCAAACGATGAAGAAAATTTTAGCCAGAATAGCCATTTTGAAAACGAGCACCTCCTGAATATGACTACTACAACTATAATGATGATGTTGGGGCGGAATATGGAGATGAAACAAATTTTTTAAACTAAAATCGCTCCTTCCGTTTATTACAAAAACGTGCAAAAATGGGAAGGAGCTTCGCATTTTAGTTGACACAGGCACATCAAAAAACTGTATTAGAAACTTTTAATTTTTGAAAGGAGTTAAACCTGTTGATAAACCTTTTGTTTTAAAGTCAGTAAAAGGTAAAAATTTAATAAATGAAAAGTGCTCTGTAATTGTGTTAGGAAAAACCTCAACGTTCTTTGTGCTTTCAAGCTTAAGTACGTTCGATGGTATAATAGGCTACGATTTCTTAAGGCAAATTGACGCAAAAATTGACACAGTTCAAGGCTATTTAATTCATCGCAATGGTAAGGAAAAGCTACAATATTTTGCATGCGAACAAGTAAATTAAATCACATTAGAGGAAGATTCAGTTCTCTCAGGATTCCAATCCCAGTTTCGCAAGGTAATAAATAGGAATATTAATGCGTTTGCTGATCCTAATAGAGCATTACCATACAACACGACCGTAAAGGAGAAAATTCGTACAAATACGGATGAACCGATATACATCAAAAGTTACCCATATCCCATTTCTGTAGCTCCGTTTATAAGTAATGAAATAAAAACCCTACTTAAGGAAGGAATTATAAGACCATCTTGCTCGCCGTACCATTCGCCAGTTCACGTTGTGTCTAAGAAAGGTTTCGATCAAGGTGGAAAGCCAAAACTGCGAATGGTGATCGATTTTCGGAAACTTAACGAAAGAACCATTCCTGATCGATATCCCATTCCAGATACATCGGTAATCCTGGCTAACTTAGGAAATTCAAAATATTTTTCCACATTAGACCTTAAGTCAGGTTTTCATCAAATCATCATATGTGAGGACGATCGACAGAAAACGGGGTTTAGCGTTAACAACGGAAAATATGAGCTCTGTAGATTACCCTTTGGGTTAAGAAATGCACCTAGCATTTTCCAAAGGGCAATTGATGATGGTTTGCGTGAGGTTATAGGGAAATATTGTCATGTTTATGTTGATGAAATAATCATATATTTTTCAGATGAGGAGTCTCAGCTAGAACACATCAACTACATTCTACGAAAACTTCAAAATGCGGGAATGAGAGTTTCGCCTAAAAAATCGAAGTTTTTTAAAACTCAAGTAGAGTTTCTTGGGTTCCTCGTTTCTAATTCAGGAATCAAAACTTGCCCGGATAAGGCTCATGATATAATTAATTACCAGCCTCCACCAACCCTTAGGGCTTTGAGTTCATTTCTTGTTCTATCAGGATATTACAGGCGTTTTATAAGAGATTACGCCCATCGTTAAACCTCTGACTGTTTACCTTCGCGGAGAAAACGGGCATGTTGGTACACGCAATTCAAAAAATGTGAAAATTGAATTTAAGTCAGAAGCTTTTCAAGCTTTTGAACGTATAAAACAGATATTGGCCTCGGAAGATGTTTTACTTCAATACCCTGACTATAACCAACCCTTTGAGCTTACAACAGATGCTTCTTCAACAGCCTTAGGTGCGGTTCTGTTGCAAAAAGGTCGGCCAATCACTATGATTTCACGAACGCTCTCTTCAACCGAGCAAACTTATGCCACAAACGAGCGTGAACTACTCATGGGCACTAAAAAAACTTCGTCATTATTTGTATGGAACCAAAGACATACACATCTTTACTGACCATCAACCACTAATTTTCGCAATGTCTGAAAAGAATCGAAATGCAAAAATGAAACGATGGCGAGCATTCATAGAAGAATTCGCTCCCAGTTTTCATTTTAAACCTGGAAAAGATAATACAGTCGCGGACGCACTTTCAAGGCAGTTTTCCCATAATTAAAGCGCAGCCGCCTCAGATGAAACTGTACATAGCGAAGAATCTTTAAGCAAAGTAATTAAAACAGTTAATTGTCCCATTAACCAATTTAGAAATCAGTTTATAATTTCCAAATCTGATTCATTTAGCAAAACCACTAAAATTCTTTTTAAAAAGATGATACGTCACTCAATAATTTTTGATACTCTTGAAAATCTTGTTCATTGCTTGAAAAGTATTACTAACCCTGACGTCACCAACGGGGTATACTGTGATCTTCAAACCTTAGCACAGATACAAAATGCAATTGTAACAGCGTTTCCAGGCATTTTATATTTGTTCAGTACGCCCTGTTGGAAATTTTACTAATATTCAATAATACGAAAGTTATCGTTTCCGATAATGAAAAAGCTTGCCAATCAAATGCAATTAAACTTTTACTAAGAGATACCTTTGGAATAGACGGATCGGACGCTGTATCAAAGAACAGTAAAAGATTGATGACACTATTGACCTGGTTCTCTTAGCAACTCACAAATACAATCGTAGTTAGCATTCGGTCATCGATGCTAGACCGACCCATATATTTCATAATTGTGTTGGGGAAAAGTTGGATTCCGTAAGAGGAAAGTTATCTGAAACTCAAGAAAAAACTCTACAAAAAAGAAATCGAGGTAGAGTAGTTAGAAAGGAGATAAAGTTTTCATAAAAAGAAATAAAAGGCTTGGAACTAAGTTCGATAAGGTATTTGTTGAGAAGATAATTGAAAAAGACCTTGGTACTACAGTTCTAATTGATGGCAGAAAAGTGCATAAAAGTAATCTCCGGTAAGAAAATAATAAATTTTTATACAACTTTCATCCAATTTTATTGTAAAGCACTTAGCAGCATATCTAGAAAAAAAACAATCTGATATTTAAAGAAAAATATGTATACCAAAATGAAAATTGTAGGTGCCTATAATTTTATTCGCTTGTAAAATTTTTTTATTTTCTCATTGAAATTTTTTACTTAGCAAGCTGAAAAAAATAGTTGGAAGCTAAATAAAAAGACATAGTATCTCCTTAAAATAACAAAAATGCACTAAACTAATATATTGAAATAATATTCTAACCACTTGTTAATCTTTTGAATTATCACCATAGCCTTAAAACGTAAAAATATCAAATTATGTTTAGCGTTTGTATGCCTCTTAAGTTCGTTTTTTTAGTATTTTAAAAGTTGCTTTAGTTTCAATAGTACTTATTTGTAGCCAAAGCCATGCAAAACCAAAGCAGCCACGCAATCACGTTTCAATTCAGATATGCACAATTCATATCAGATATGCTATCACTAAGTTAGCATAGCAGCTAACATAATCACAAGCCGTGTTCAAACTTCTACTGGGGTTATTATGTTAGAATACTTGGTACAAAAACAAGTACATATCTTCATCGTTTTGATTAGTGAAAACATCCAACAACAGTATATGCTATAACTAAATAGACTAGAAGTTACGGTGCAACATATTTTCTAATGCACCGACTGTATGAAGGTCTGAATCAAAAGCTAATCGGTGATAGCATTGCAGTTCCTACCAACAACATTACATCAGAATAGTTTTGCTGAGCTATGAATTTGGCTTTGGCTTAAGAATGTAAAAAGAAACAATTGTAAAGTGGACTTAAAACGATGAACATCGCGTAATAAAAAAAGTAATATTTTCATACGAAAATATACGTGTTTTAACTTATACCAACAATTCAATTGTTGTTCTTACGGCCTTATACTCATGGTATAGTGGATATACCATAAAGTGAAATAAGTAACTTTAGAATGGAGCAAATCCAAGACGCAATATCACAGCTAACTGGTGCAGTTAACGCACAAATAGAGCAGATGAGGGCCATGAGCAACAGAATAAATCAGCTAGAAGCCAGGGTTTGTCGTCACCCTGAAAATTTAACTCCTAAAATTCCAAATTAAGCAGATCTGCTTGAAATGTGTAGGGTACCTGACAGTGTTTAAAACCTTGCCACATTCGAAGGAAATCCCGTTCAGTTCATTTCCTGGATTCAGAATGTTGAATCCATCTTGCAGGACTACGAGATAGTCAAAACAAAACCAATATACAGAGCCATCCTTCGCCATATTAAGCAGAAAGTAAGAGGCCCTGCAGACACAGCCTTAATTTGTTACAATATATTCTATGAAGATTGGGGTAAAATTAAAAACTGTTTTTTGCTGCATTACGCAGACAAACCGTGATCTAAGGACCCTCGAGTATGAGTCAAGAGGCTTACTCATTCTTCTAGAAATGCAAAATATCAATTTGAGAAATTATTCGATTCACCCTAAGAATACAACCACGTCTAATCAAGTGAATAGAAACCAAGTAGTACAAAACCAAGCATTTGCGTCCTGCCGAAAGAAATCAAATTTATAATAGGAATATAGAAACTCATATGCCACCCCCGCCAAGCGATTCGAGTTATTCTAGAGGAATCAATTATATGAATCGAATAGAAAGCACGCCAGTGATAAGGCAGTCCTCAATTATTCCAAGAAAAAGCCAATAATTCTATAACGTATAAACAGAGGATCAGGAATACGAGCGTAGCGAGAAAGTGAAGAAATCAATTTGACAAACGCTTATCTACATTACCCTATTTACTTTAATATTCCTCGTAGGTACAGGTACCAATAAAAATTTCGCTTGCGAAAAAATCTCAAAAAATTCCAGTAAACTAAAACACCGTTTCAAGGTCCAATCAGCTGCCGGTCAGATAGAAATAACCCATAAACTATCAGGACCATTCTTTCAAATCATTGGTATAAGAAATTGTTTTGATGTCTTTATACTTCCAAATATAAAATCCCTTGAGGGTATCATAGGCCATGATACTCTCAAACAGTTAGGAGCTATTACACCGCGTTACACACATTCTGTCCTATGAACCAAATATACTTTTTCGGAAAGGTGAGAAAAAATAAAAATACAATTGTATCAGCGATTTTCAAGTATAAAGGTCGTAGTGTCCGTCTGTCCGCCTGTGTGAAAGACTTTGGCTCGATTTTTAACCCTTTTTCCGTGATCCAATCGAGCCAAATTTTTGCAGGAAGACTCGTGGAAATGTCTGTATCACGTCAAATTAAAAAAAAAAATAGATTTTGTCAATTCTCAGATTTTCCTGATTTTTTTTTTTGTTTAGTAAATTTTTTTTTTCACCTTTTTCGGTATAACTTGAAGGGACTCCAAATTTTTAAGCTACTAAAGCGTTCCGAAAAAAAAGTTGTTTTTCAATAGTAACTTTCTAACACTAAACTGTTTATGACTTTTACTACACTTACAACTGGTATGATAGATGAAACGTTGAAATTCCCACAACAGCCGGTTCTATCGCACCGGAATGACCCGGGGTTTTTTACCCGGCCAAGGGCTGTTATTTCAGTGTAACCCTGCCCAATCTGTCCCGTCCCACCCTTAAATTGTCATCATCGGAGCAAACCCTGGCAGCTGGGTTGCTCCATTGTCTCTTGTTACGGGCTGGGGTCGAACCCAGTGTAAGAGATGGCTACATAAATCTGGATGCTCAGGGCACTCCCCTACCGCCCCTACCAACTTCAAACAGCCACAATAGTGGCTCTGTCTACACGACTGCCAGCACTGCTGCCATTCCCGCCTCACCCACTCCCGACTGTCGCTCACGTTGACCAGCGTCTCAATCTCGCACGGCCGCTCAACACTCCTATCCTCTCCGCAATAGGTCAGTTATGAGCATCGCCGAGCGTCAGTCCTCTCTTTATCTCCCCCAATGCCCCACCCTGCCTCCAGCCTGCACTTGGGCCAGGACCACCACCTCCTCGTACCTTTCACTACGTGCACCCTTTGTCAGCAAAGATTATATACGCCTGCGACATCGGTCAAGTGCAACAATTGCCTTGGCCTGTGTCCCACCCTTATATGCTCTGGGCTCGCAAACGGTAACCTTTGGACGGTTACGTTCATAGCCCCCTGTTGCAGTACACAGCCGCCTTCCACGCCAGACAACAACGGCCATGGTGCTGTTAACTCTAGACTGCGACATTGTTTAGGCCTTAGCCTACCTCCACCTAGGCAAGCCTAGCATGTCCTCCGTCTCCCCTCCTACACGCTTCAAAATTTTCAGCTGAACTGTAACGGATTAGCTGGAAAGATCGCTGAGATAACTGACTTTATGACGTTGCCTCGATACAAGAAACAAAACTGAACACAATATCGGACTTACGAACTTGTGATGGCTATAATGTACATCGAAAAGACCGTCCCAGCGCTCATGGGGGTGGCCTTGCGGTCATTACACACCACTCTGTACAATATAATCTATTTTCCCCTGACGTCGACCCCAGGGACTCTACCTTAGAATGCCAAGGCATAGTAGTCCGGTCAGGCGACGTCGACCTGCAAATCATAATCATCTACATTCCCCCTAACACGTGTTGCCCTAGAGATTATCATCCCGACATTAGTGCGTTGCTAAGGGGCGATATCCGTCTAATCCTAGGCGACTTCAACGCACATCACGATCTCTGGCACTCCAACTTGCCAGCAGACAGCTGAGGACATGCAATTGCAGACCAAATAGACAACTCAGCATTCTGTACAGTCAATTGAGATGCCCCAACCACAACTGCCACAGTTCGCCAGACATCTCCATAACGAGCGCGGGTCTAATCAACTTTGTCAACTGGCGACCGAAGCTTATATTAGCTTCAGACCACCTACCCATCATACTCTCCTTTGAACGACCGACCGACCACATAACGACTGATAAACTAACATACATCAACTTCACCAAAGCGGACTGGGACCACTTTACGGACTATACAGAGCGCTCCTTCGCTGCCTTACCCACTCCTACCGACGTACGCAAAGGTGAAAGAGAGTTTCGCAAGGTCACTGATTCAGCCTCAGGCTGCTTTATTCCTGCTGGCAGAATACCGGAAATTCGTCCGAATTTTCCTGCAGAAGCTGCGGCGATGGTAAGAGAACGTGACCAAGTGAGACTCATCAATCCCGCAGATCCCAGAATCAAAGATCTCAATGCGGAAATTCGTAGGATAGTCAATGAACACAAACTGACCAAGTGGAAACAACACCTCGAGCCATGCAACCTCTCCGGCGGAGTCGGTAAATTATGGTCGACTGTCAAGGCCCTATCCAATCCGACCAAATACAATGACAAGGTCGAAATTGCATTCGGCGACAGTGTCAAATCGGAGCCGGCAGTTTATAATGCATCCACCTGAGGATAGGACTAAGAGAAGAGTCATCCGACGTGCGCACGAACACTCCACTGCGCCTATTTCCGTCTCAGTCGCAGAGGTCAAGGAAGCCATAATGAAGGCCAAACCCTCAAAATCCATCAGACCCGACGGAATCACCATGAAGATGATCAAACACCTAGACCATGAGGGGCAGAGTTATTTAGCGGCTCTTTTCAACCTCTCTCTAACTACTTTCGTCATACCTGAGATATGGAAACAGGCGATTGTAGTTCCCCTACTAAAACCAGGCAAGCCTGCGAACCAATGAGATTCTTATCGTCCGATATCCCTCCTTTCGCCGGTTGCGAAACTACTAGAGACCATTCTGCTCCCTTACTTTATTGCAAATTTGAAATTAGCCGATCACCAGCATGATTTCCGCACATCTCGCAGCACTACATCTGCTTTGAATGCCATTACAACGCAGATAAACTATGGTTTGAATCAACACCCACCAAACTATAGGACGGTTCTCGTGGCACTTGACCTATCAAATGCATTTGATACGGTTAACCACGCCACAATCCTTGACCTGGAAGAGACACCGCTCCCTGCCGGCCTTAAAAGGTGGTTCGCTAATTACCTCAATGGTCGACAGGCATCAGTAAAATTCAAAAACAAGAAATCTAGGCCACGAAGAATAAAACAAGGGGTGCCGCAAGCTGGTGTTCACTCTCCCCTTTTGTTTAATTTCTATATTTCGACTGAACCCCAACATACCAAACACATGCCCTGCATGTGGTATGCCCCCTCATGATACAAAACATCTCTTCTCCTGTTGAGTCGAACCCACTCTTCTAACACCTACATCACTCTGGTCCAACCCTGTGGAAACTGTGCATTTCCTCGGGCTTCCGTTAGAAGAGTCTGATGACAATTTAGAGTGATCGAGCCCATTGTGCAAGGCGAAGCACTGTTAATAACAACAACAACAACATGAAACATTGAATTGCACAATCAATATTGCATCATTTAAATTCGTTTAATTTCTTGTTTGATTCAACACACTCTCTGCCGCTTGTGTGTTTGATCAGATCAGCTGACAGTCGCGCTACTAGGAGACGTGTACAATTGTTTTAAGTTCTGTTGTGCGTAAACGTATTTCTATATATTTCATCTGGCGAAAGGTTCCATCAGGACATTGCGGCTATTGAAAAGCGCTTTAAAGGACAAGACATTACGTATACGCTTGGCGAATACTGTTGGTCTATTTGTCGCGATACTGACGCAAATGCTTACAAACGCAAAAATAAAAGGCCTAAGTGTCTTTAAAAGCATTGAAATTTTTAATGTAACAATTTTTAATTTTAATATAATAAAATTAATAAAAAAATTCGGGTTTTTAATGAGCTGAAACCGTTACAAAAAAAACCGATAACCATTTTAAAAAAAATGAGGAAAATCTGAGAATTGGTAAAAATCAATTTTTTTTAAAATTTGGCGTGATTCAGACATTTTCACGAGTCTGCCTGCAAAAATTCAGCTCGATTGGATCATGGAAAAAGGGTTAAAAATCGATCCAAAATCTTTCACACAGGCGGACAGACGGACACTACGACCGTTATACTTTATACATAAAAAAAATCTGACGTGTACATGCAAATCGCCGATACACCTGCATTTTTATTTTTTCTCACCTTTCCGAAAAATTATATTTGGTTCATAGGACAGAACTAAAGCTCGTTTTGTACCGCAGTGGAATGGGAATCGAAGAAGAAAATGCTCTACCCATTTATTTGCAATTGTAGAAACAAAAATTAGACTTTCTGAATGAAAGCAAACTACGCACGATTCCAATTATTGAAACAGTTATCCTGTGTGCCCGACAAGGATTTGCTCTCAGAGGTTCCAATGATACGGGAAGAATTTCTGAAGACGAACCGTTGACGAATGATGGAAACTTTATAGCTCTCTTAAGATATAGGAACATACTGGATTGTTTATACTATCAATTTGGAGGAATATTAAAAAATTATAAACGATATTAGATTCACTATAAAGCACGACATCAGTAAAACGAGCATGTTGTTTCCTCAAGTAAGGCATCAACTCCACTGTATTGAAAAATAATATTTCAAAGAGAAAATCGTTCAAGTTATTTTGCATTTAAATCTCTTACGTGCAAAAATATTTTACGTCTATAGAGGTGGACGAAATCCCGTTTAATTTTGTTGTTTGCGAAAATTCATTGGTTTTTCCGCGCTCACATAATAAAGCCATTTTAGAAAATACTGTGATCTGCAGACAATATGCGGTCACTTACTCCAAAAGAGTTAAAGTTTAATCAATTAAACTGTTCTTAAGGATTTTATTCCAAAAAAATTAAGCAAATGGCCTAAAACAGAAGTTCAACTGCATACGAGAGAAATATTTGGGAGAGTTTCCAGAAGTGTAAGAAAAGTGTGTAAAGTAACAGAAGTTTTAGGTTTTTCTAGAGGAAGAATGTGAAACGCAATACAGTTTTATCAAAAAAACAAAACTTTTGCCGAAGTACCCCGAAAATGACCAAGAAACACGACCCCAAACGACTATAGGCTAATAGTTCATTCGGGTATACTGGATCCTTTTAAGACATTCACGGAAATACGGCCGTATATAGAACAGTTACCAAAATGTTTCTAAAAAAACATCAACCGGAGGCTAGACTTTGCTAGAAAGTATCACCAAAAAGATGGAAAATTATTAAATTTAATCGTATCGATTAAGTTTCATGTGTTTGGAAATAATGGTAGACCTTATGGCAGACGTCCGCCGTTACAGGAACTGAACCCCATGTACACAAAAAAAAAACTGTTAAACATGGTGGCTCATCCGTGATGCCATGGGGATGCTTCACAATGTAGCCCACTTGTGGCTACCATGAATAACCGCTGAAAGGAAGTAATCTTCAAAAATGGTTCTCCAACTAAGTATTAGTTGAAATAAGGTATATTTTGAGAACACAACCTAAATTTTTTTGGCATTAATCGGGTTTTTTCACAGATGGCTTAATTATATGAGCACAAATTTCGTACCTACGAAGGTTAAATCTTTTTATGTTTCAACATTTTAATTTTAACTCATGAAATAAGTATTGAATTGAATGCATTTCCGTTAGTATTTTTGTAAACTTTAATTCGGGATTTCTAATAAAAATTGCGAAAAAAGAAATTGTATACTTTGCCGATGGTATGGCTTAATTATATGGGCACAAGTGTAGATAATTTACTTGACCAGCTACGAACAAAAAATGCAACCATACAAAAAAGATCGATAAACTGGATATGATCCGCATGGGAATCGTTGGACTGAAATCGGCGACAGACAATATACTGTTAACCAATACCTTATCAAGACAAATACAAAAATTTTAGATACTTATATTAGAATAGCAGAAGAAATATGCAAGGATAACAAAGAGTTACAAACACTTTACAAAAAGTTAGGTACAGTAAAATACGAAATTGCAAAAATCGTCGTGGCAACTCAGTTATAATATATATTTAACAACATTCTTATACGGTCAACTTTAAAAAATAATAAAAGTATCTACTTAGAATTCACCAATCTCTTTATATTTATTTATTTATTTATTTATTGCAAAAGATTAGTACAATAAGATCCTCGATCTTTTATAGTACAATAAAAATGTAAATATAAACAATAATAGTAACAAAAAGTAGTATACATTAATTTATAATAAGTATAAATAATTAAAAAGCATTATATGTAGGAATTTTGAACTGCAGGTACATTTGAGGAAAGCAAAAACTAATGATTAGACTTGTATATAACGACTAGACTTATATCCCAAAATGTCAAACATGGTATCCTTGGAAAATGCATTGCAATAGACTACACTATGTAAACGAAAATAACTTCAGAAATTAGATAAAACACATTGTATTTCACAAATTCTTAGCGGAGAAAATGCGTTATGCGACTGCCAATATGAAAGCAAACCCATAGTTGAATTAATCGGAGAAGGAACAATAGCATTATTTAGTAAAAAATATTTGCGTAAAATTGCATTCCATAATATTTTCCTTGAAGTGATGCACATTACTAAACGACACACGAAATGTTCTCAAAAAGTCGCGAAATAATACAGAACACATTTTGAAATGGCCCCAAAAAAGGCCAGAAATTATCGGAAAACAATCCCGAAACCCAATACCGACATGATCCCGAAAAAGTTTTAACCAGGTCCCCAAAATGTCACGGAAAGGTCCCGAAGTATTCTTGAACGGATCCTCATATGTCCCTGAATAAATCCAACAAGTCCCGCATTGCGCTCTATCTACCTGGAATAGCATTTTTGAAATTTACTACTCCAACCTTCTGCGAACGTTCCACGCAACATAGCATTCGTTTCAGAAGATGAATAAAAAGAATGTTCCTACATTTATTCGCAAATGCATTCACGGAGATAACAAGCAACATATATGTACATACGTTTTTGAAGATAAAAGGCAAGAAGAACGTTCTTACTTTGATTTGAGAATAATACGCGGAGGCATTAGCTAACGTGAACGACATCGATTTTTTTATGCGTTCTTTTTCGTGAATGGGAATTCAACGTTTTTTTTTAATGTTCACGTTCGCGTGTAAAGTAAAAGTTCGTACTTGTATCTCCATAAATGAATAATTCCGAGGCCTGCTTTTATTATAAACGTTAAATTTTAACTTTTATTATAAAGGCCAATTTTAACTTTTATTATAAAAGTCGAATTTTAACTTTTGCTTAAAATTTTTAACGAAAGTCAAATTTTAATTATTATTTTTGACTTTTATAATTAATTCAAATTTAAACTGTTGCCTTTAGTAATAAAAATTAAACTTGACCTGTTATTTTTGAATCTTTAAATAAAAGTCAATTTAACTATACACTGTTTTTATTAGGTATTATTTTTCACTTTTATTATAGTATTAAATGTATATATTTCGGTGTGTAAAAATGTAAAATGTTCATAGTTATATGGCCAGACACGACGTAAAACAATTTTACAAATTGAGTAACCGACTTCCAGTGTTTACAAAAATTTAGTTAAGTTAAGTATACGTAAAGACGAACGGGGGGCCCTTAATGGCAGAATTAGCCTGGGCTTACAATTAACTTGACTTGACTTAGTTTACATAGGAACTGAGAGTCAATCAACTTTCGGTTAACCATTGATGTGGGGCAGCTTATCTAAATGGTGATCTGAGCGACGAGATATATGTGAGGCAGACAATTGCGTTCGAAGATTTGAATCACCCAAATAAAGCGTTTCATTCAAAAACCTCAGTATGGCCTAACACAAGCAAGCCGTGAGTGGATTAAAAGGTTTATAATATTCTCACAATAATGGGGTTTCAACGGTGTAAGGCAGACAGTTGTCATTACTTTAAGAGCGACAACAGAATGTGTATAATTGATCTCTACGTGGACGATATTCTATTGGCTTGCTTAAATGCATTTCAAGTTATAGATATTTCGATGGAATTAAATAGAAACGTCGAGACTGTGGACCGAGGTTCGGTGCCTATTTACTTGGGCTTAGAGATCGATAGAAATCTTTCTACATACTCAATATCAGTTAAGGGGGATTTTTAACTATAATCCGAAAAAAATGTATTTTGAAAGGGTTAACGAAACCTTTATTGACAGCCGTACTAAGACTAAAGTTTACAAAGTAATTTACTTAAAAGCTAAGCTAAGTGCACCGGCGATGGTTGTTGTTGCAAATTTCCCGAATTAGCTTGTTTAGGCTGCGCGTGTTGGGCTTCCGCTCCCATCCAAAATAAGCTTTTGTGCTGACGGTGCGTCTGGTTTTGCTGTGGGAAATATTGTGCAACCAAAGCTGCACTTTCGCTGTGCTTATTCTTTATTGTTGATTGCTAATTAATTTAGCTAGCAAACTGTTAACATGTTTCACCAGCTGTGTTATATTTAACAATTGCTGAAATCATGGGGCATGGAGAATTGTAAGGCCCCAGATACATGGGTTGGTGGCACTATATTAAAAAAGTGCTAGAAAAAATGTAATGACATTGATGCAAAGAAATATCAAAGTTTGATTGTTGGGTTGTTGTATTTGGACCAGTATTTAGACCAGATATCACCCTCGTCATCTCAAAATTGTCCCAGCTTAATAGCTATCCGCATGAAGATTATTTTAAAGCAGCTAAGCATGTGCTACCTTATAAATATAAAGCATAGCTGAAGATTACTTATACAGCCTCGGATAGCAACTTATTATGTTTTACTGACTCTGACGGGGCTGGTGACGTGGAAGACAGAAAGCCCTAAAATGGCTTCCGATATCGTGGGAATCAAAAAACCAGTCTACCGTTGCTCTCAGTTCGATGGAAGCTGAATATATAGCTCACGTAAAGGTGCCATTATATCAACGCTTACAATAATGCTGCGGATATAATGACAAAATTTCTGAAGAAAATTAAACATAACAAGTAAGGAAGTCTAAGTTCGGGTGGAACCAAATATTATATACCTAGTAGTGATCTATTTAGCATACCAATTTACGCAGGTCTATTTTAATACTTTTCAGTTCGTATTATAAAGCCAGCTGATTGCTTTGAATAAAAACACTTCTGTTATGAGTTCTGTAGCCCGATTCTATAACTTTTAACCACTCGCCGAGCGTTAGGTTTATCGCGTTTGTTCTCAATGAAAATGCGATTCTGTAACTCTCCTTTAACGCCCCTAAACAGCTGATTCTTGATAGTGACAAAATATGGCAATACTTCTCTTGTCGCCGTATTTTGCGCTAAATTGCATGCAAAAAACTCAGCTCATTTTTTTACCTTTTCCAAACGCTAAAACACTTGTAAATATATTAACGCGATTGTTAACACCTCGAAAATAAATGTTAGTCAACATTTTTCGTGTGGTTAAGCGTTAAAAATGATGTTAAGCGAAGTTAACGCTAACACCTGGCGTTAAAATAGTTACAGAATCGACCTACGGAGTGGTAAACTAATTTATTGGTATAAAAATAGGTTCCCTACCAACCGCTGCTTGCCACAGTTTTTCAAAATTCCAATACATGCATATGTTTGAAAAATTTGCTTTCAAATAGGCAGACGGACAGACGGACGGAGAGACCGACATAGCTAACTCGACTCAGCTTATCGTCCTAATCATTTCAGTATACTTTTTGAGGAGCTCATCTATTGTTCTTCTCATACTTACAAACATTTCATGTTCATGAAAGGTATAACATTCAAAAAGATATATAACTTACCTATTGCGGTGGGGTATTTACTACTCGCTCGGATATTTGGCTTGCGTGTTATCCGATTTCCCAAGGTTTTGGCAGGAGTATGCTTCATACTATAGGGAAGCCGCCAACCAATTTTCATTGAAATATCTAGTTGAAATAACAAGCAATCGCCTTTGAAAATAGCATAACTTTTATGCTGCAAAGTGGGCGGCGCCACGATACTTTCCCAAAATCCACAAAACTTATTTGTGGTCGAGTTTTTTTTTAAATTCTATTATGTGTGCAAGATCTTATTGATATAGCTTGCAGAGTTATAGAAATATCGGGGTTTACATTTTACTAACAAATTTTTCAGAACTAAGTTAAAAAAACTGGGAGGGGCCGTTGACCAATTGAAATTCCTTAACAAATGGTTTTTCTGCCTTAAAGTTAATGTACACAACAAATTTTATCCTTATAAGTGTATGTTACGAAAAGATGCGCACTGACCCTTATGTACGAAGCGGTCCGTCAGCCCATACAACCTTGCTTTTCGAACTTTCCGAACAGTGCCCAATTGCAAATGGCGGGCACAGCTAAGTTTGCTTTGCTCGGCTTCCGGCCTTTTCCATCACGAACGACTGTACGAACAGCAGCAATCTTGGAGTGCAAGATAGGAAAATTAATCTAGAATACTTAAACAGTGCAGAAGGTAAATGAATTTCACCAAATACGCGCGCATTCACCATAGTGTAACGTAGGTCACACATCAGCTAGTGGCGGAGATAAAAAACAGCAGAGGATCGAGGCGATAAGAAGGGGAATAGTTTGCCTATGCAGTAAATTTCGGCATCTACAGCAGCACATCTACAGGAGCACGAGCCACTACAGAGATCACGAGATTTAAAGTAACCGTAAAAACCAGCTACGATGTAAACATTCCATCTGCAGTTATAGCCGTAGCCAACGAGCATAAATAGCATCCTGCGGTTGACAAGGAAATTAGACGTGCCTTTTCCATCACCACCACGGAGGTTCGGGAGGCCAAATGGGGGTCCAAAAACTCCAAATCTATTGGCCCGGACGGGATATCCATGCTGATGCTAAAACATCTCGGAGAAGAGGGAGTAAGGTACCTAACAACTGTCTTCAATCTGTCTATGACCACCTCAATCATGCGCAACTCATTAACGACCTGGAGGTTTCAACTCTTCCCCACTGTCTAAAGCGTTGGACGCTAACTATCTGAGTGGTCGGCAGTCATAGGTTGAATTTAGAGGCGACAGGGTGGTGTGCTATACCCGCTTTTGTTTAATTATTACATATCGAGGCTCCCTTCCCCACCAGAAGGTGTCTCGTTCGTCTCCTACGCCGATGACTGCACGATCCTGGCGACGGGCCCCTCCGTAGACGAGCTCTGCTCAAGAATTAACTCTTACCTCCCATACCTTACCGGTTCTTTCACTGCACGAGATCTGACACTGTCACCGACCAAATCCTCGGCCACCTTATTTACGACGTGGACAGCGCAGGCGAACATGGAATTAGACGTCTACATCGACGGCATTAAGCTTCCGACTGTCACACACCCCAAAATCTTAGGGGTCACGTTTGATAATATGTTCAAATACGGTGCTCATATAGCTGTGATTGCCACCGAAGTACAAAGCCGTAACAAAATCCTCAAGTCACTAGCTGGCAGCACTTGGGGAAAAGATAAAGAAACGTTACTGGTAACGTACAAGGCAATCGGACAGCCGGTTCTGAGTTATGCGACGCCTATATGGTCGCCGGGGTTAGCAGATACACACTGGAGGAGGTTGCAGGCCTGCCAAAACACCGCACTCAGAACTTCCACGGGGTGGCTTCTTATGTCTCCTGAGCATCACCTTCATAGTGAGGCAAAAATGCTCGGTGTTAAAGAGCATTGCGAGATGTTGGCCAGGCAATTCCTGTGCAACTGCTATAAACCGCAGCATCCTAACAGGAACCTCCTCAACGAAAATCCGCCTCCCAGGAGAATAAGTAGTCACCTCCGCAAGCACTATGACGAGATCCGGCACCACATTTTCTTGCCGTTTGATCCAATGGTGCACCGGCAGGCCCTCAGCCTCATCCACACGGAGTCGGTAAACTCCTTTGTCAGGTCGCGTCCAGTGAATGCAGTCCTACAGGCACAAGCTTCCCTGTTGCGGACGAGGAACGGGAACTGCCTAAGGAGACAAGAGTCATGCTGGCTCAACTTCGTTCTGGATATTGTAACAGACTAAACTCTTACCTATCTAGACTGAACCCTGACATGCCAAATGTCTGCCTGGCATGTGGCGTGTCTCCCCACGATACTAACCATCTGTTCATCTGCTCAGCAGAGCCTACTCTTCTAACAGCAATTTCACTCTGGTCCACCGCGGTTGAAGCCGCGAGGTTTCTGGGACTTCCGTTAGAGAGCCTGATGACAGTGTTGGATGAGGGGTGATACTTTAGGCAGGTTAAGTAGTCGCTAATACAACAACAACAACAGCATAAATAGCGACATAGCATAGTTCAGTAGCAGCAGTGTCACCTCACCAATACAACACAATATCTAATATAAGGGAGTACGTTGAAACACAATTGTGCATGTACTCAAATTCATTTGTTCAGTCAGTAGAAGTAGAAAATTGAAATTGCGCCAGGCGCACGACGACAGCCTGCAGACCACAATCCACATTTCGTTGCGTTGCTTAAGCGCACTCCAACGTACATGCTCAGAGAGGAGGTGGAACGCAAACGGTGATTGAGTTTTCTTGGGCCAGTGAGCCAGCCGCATATAAGCTGAAGTGAATGTCAAGCAGGAGAATAGTGAGCAGAGCGATTTACGTAGCTGTTGCTTGCGCGGTTGAGCATGGCAGATGTGTATGCACAGAGCAGTGGAATCTGTTCGTTGAAGGATGGTCGTGTCGCGTACGAACGCATGTACATATTCGAGGAGAGAAATTCTGCTCCAAAATCAAATAAAACTTTGTATTGTTATTGTTTGAAATATTGAGTGTTGTATGCGAGAACCATATGTGCCATCAGGCAGGATCTTTAGGATTACGGGAATAATCTCACTGTTGTATGGTCCGAAGCGAATTCAGTTGACATAGGGAACCGACAGGTACATACATTTCTTGGCTAGACACGTAGTACAAACGTATACGAGTATATAATTATTTTTAAAGAATGCCAAGACGGCTCAATATATGAATGTTTGTGTATAAATCGCTGTTGTGAGTGCTTAGCATAGGCAGAGATAGGATTGAGGAATTTTCGAGTTTAGTGAGCGCTGATTGAGCGCAGTATCCATTAGCAATTACCAGGGCGCCTTAGGGAGACAGCTGATAGGATAGTGAAGGCTAGATTGCCATTGAAAGGGAACATAACCCAAGAATAACCACTCTTTTCTTATGCTAAGCGCATGATTCATAGTTGAGGGAGCCTTAAGGTGTTTAGAAGCGCATACCGACTGCGCAGGCAAATCTTTTCAGATATATACGTAATTATGTTGTACCAAAACAATCGTTATCCAAGTGCAGTAGCGTTGAGGTAGGTTAGGGTCAATGTTGCTCGCATGTGGTTGCGTAAACATGTGTATATTGGTTCAATTCGGACATATGTAGCCTTAAACGTGCAACATTATTGTTGAAAATGTTTACAAGATGACCACTGCTAGCAACATTGGGGCCAAGCCCGACAGAAGCGCAACAAGCTGTAGACACACGAAGTAAACATTTGTTGCGAAGCCTGCGCAACATTTAATCACAAACAACATATCCTGACACTTGTATCTTTTTATATTTGATTTTCATATAAACACGCAATTTGATAAAATCTGTACCTATATAAACAACGGATGTAGAAAATAATACCTATGAGGTATAGAGACCCAAGATTAATTTATACATACTTGAAATTTATTGGGGATTATTGGGCCCTAGGCCATACATATATGCAAATTAAAACATCAAACGGAGATGTTTGTTTGATAAATATATATATACTTGAAACCATCGATAATACTTTTGATAGTAGCATGTAAGTACACACATATACCCAGTAGCCCAAACCTCTGCGGGTTAGGGGTTTAGAATAAGCCCGAGGTAGGCATACCAGTCGTAAGAGGCGACTAATATGCACAAGGGTAATGACCTGCAACTCGATGGTTGATCTACGGATATGATGCCTCACACCTCTCATTACCCATCTTATCCTTCCTTACGAAAGAAGGGATGACATGACCTAGAAGGTTTCACTGGTCATAAATCGCTACCCCGACAGTCGGGCAGTACCGCAAGGGAGTACCGGAGCGTACCGGGTTCAAAATCGGCCAAGGACTGTTAATTCGACAACACTCCCTAAAACCTTCGGGGAGTGTTTTGTCGTTACCACAACAACAACAACAACCTAGTAGCCCAAGGGCATGACAATATACAGTCTCAGCAAACAAGCTGAATCTACAAAGACTTTTTGTTTTGATAACAATGCTCAATGAAACGCCGATAAAAGCTACAATTAGTTTAGATTTAGAACCCAACAAATAAATCTCAAGACAATGTATTAGAAGATAAGTGATCGTATTAAAGTAAATCAATTGATAAAAAAAATAAATTTAAGTGTGACGAATGGGGGGCGGAATGGGGATGATTGGGTGAAGCTAGACAGACGGACGTAAGGACAAGGGACCAGTGATAGGGGTCGACCAAAGAGGGATACGGTCGACCATGGTAGGGTGGGTTAATGATAGCGGAAAGGCCAGTCTCGGTTTTATGGAGACATACCGCGCCGACATCAACGGCACATCATGAATGAATGGAAT
The DNA here is from genome assembly GCA_949987695.1 of Merzomyia westermanni. NCBI lineage: Eukaryota > Metazoa > Arthropoda > Insecta > Diptera > Tephritidae > Merzomyia > Merzomyia westermanni. The sequence continues at coordinate 96,397,111 of OX465289.1, forward strand.
CTCGAGTTAGGGGATACAGGCGCATGTCATCTGTACAGCATACGAGTACGAAACTTTTTCTTTGTTGTTCTGCGGTAGTATGACATCGGTTCGATCCACGACCCCACCCCAGTACGGCGAGCTCAGCCGTCACGCAAGCGTACCCAGCGGATATTCAGGCCCACGTCCTTTCATTTGAGAAGACCTTGCACGTCGACACCAGGTAACATAGAAGATGTATTATGTACTGAATAATCACTTTTTTTGTATTTTTTAAAATATTCTATGTATAAAAAGTGGGTGTGGCTATCATACGATTTGGCCAATTTTAAATAGCGCTCTGAGATGAGTGCCAAGGAACCTGCATACCAAATTTCTTTAAGATATCTCAAGTTATCGTGTTAACACATGGCCGGAAGGACGGACATGACTCAATAAATTTATCTTTTCCTCCTGAACATTTTGATATATATAAGTCAATAACTATATCGATTCGCTTATGCCGCAACATACTACCATTAGGCGAATGAAGGTAATATACCTTGTGTGCGTAGCACTACTAGGTATAAAAATGAATGTTAGCTGTTAAAGTTAAAAATATCAAAGATTGTTGCATTATACAAGGTGGCGCAAAAGTAATCCTCCTATCAGAAAATGCTATAAATTTTGCGATTGGCCCCTAAAGTCAGTTCTGTTTTGACATTTGTGTAGTAAACACATGCGAAATACACGCTAATAAACAAAGTTACGCTACACTGCTCCAGAACGCGGAATATTGCTGACTATTTATTTGACCAATAATCGGTCGGGGCCAAACGGTTAGTGTGAATGGTGAGCGCTACAGAGCAATGATCAACGAGTTCTTTTTGCCGCAACTTGATGAATTGGGATTGGAAAACATGTGGTTCCAACAAGACGGTGCAACAGCACACACTGCACATGCCACAACCGATATGCTGAACATCGGAAGCTTACTTTTGCGCCACCTTGTATAATGTAGAAGATACCAAATTCATGAAAAATGATAATATAAACTATGGGTTGAGAGGAAAAATGGTAAGAAATGGCAACCCAATTATATCTATTCTCTTTCACAGGTAACAGCATGGCGGCCATCTTGGAAATCGATTCTCTAAAGCGTCAGAACAGCACAGCACATGTTAAAATGTGAACAAACTGATTGCAAGCAAGTTTGGAAGTTTAGAGAAAATTAAAATCGAATCAGGTGTTGAGATGATATTACCTGTATAGGTATGCCATGCCTTTGCCTATATTCCTAGGCATGTATCGTGATATATTTAGTCTAGCTATTACGGACCCAACAAACGGTAAGCTAACCAACATAATTTGGTTTAGTTTAATTTAACTTAATTTAATTTAATAAAATTTAATTTCATTTGATTTAATTGAATTCGCCACAATAATTCACATATTAGCCTTGTATTCTAAAGCGCCCTGTTGTTGTAGGAAACCCCATGTTTTAGAGCGTAATCTCCATATTCACAAATTTTGAAAAGGGCAGTTCTTCATAAAGCCACACCTTTTCTTTATAAGGTCTGGTACTTTGTTCACGCGTAAAAAAGTTGCAAGTGGTCTAAAAATCCTTTGGAATCACATTCCCAATTTTTGGAATAAAAAACGTGTTTCTAGCTAATAGAAAATTGTGTTTGAACTACTTGCAACATTTTTCACGCGTACTACTTTTTCCTTTAAACTTAATTTGGTTATGTCTAACAGGGCAATTATCGCTTTGACAGTAGGTTTTTTGTTGTTGTCAATGCTACCGCCAAAACATAAATAAATAGCAAAATAGAGACTTTTGTCTTACGAAATACTGTTTTGAGGTGAAAGACCGTTGTCAGAATTGACCTGTAAGTTTTTGATTATTTATGTTCAGTTATACATATGTTATATTCTTACAATACACATTGCTGGGGCACACGCATTGGTATTTTGGAGAGTTTACATATTTCTATGTAAGCTAGAGCAGCAGTACAGGATCGCTTCAATGAGATTAAGTCGGATAAATGTTCCCGTTTCGATTTATAGGCCGATTTCACGCAGATATTCAAGAAAGGAGACGGATCCACAAAATCCACACAATGGGCTAAGTCCGAAAATAATTGGTGGCATGTTTCAGTTAGTTCTTCAGTAATATTTGTAGAAGCATTCCCAACTATCGTTTTTGTGGTGCATGGGTTTGTACTCCAAGCTTCGGCAAAATTATGTTGCGATTTTTCAATTTTGTTGAAAGGTGTTATAAAATCGTCAAACGGCTCATTATTCATCGTACCAAGTAGGCCGGCGGTTTTGCCAAAATATTTACCACTAATTTCAAACCAGCACAAACCGAATTCCATATTGCACTCAATTTTGTACCCATCTTTAGAACTTATCGAAAGTATATCTGCTTGCCTGTGAACCAAAACTTCATTTAACGTTATCGGTAACAATGGATTTGAATCTCCGTTCAATGTGAGAGTCTAACAATAAAACAAACAAACAATTATTTTAATTTATTTATTTAAAAAATATAATGTACTTTTATTTATTTAATTACAAAAAATTTAAGGTTTTGCTACCTGGATTTTTATATATGTACATAACAGTGATGTAACGAATATTCGCGAATGCAAATGCGAATGTTCAGTTTTTGTTCAAATTTGTCGATAATTGTGTAGGGATATGCAGTCTCGTTTGCACATTGTTCACTCCTACTAGTTTGACATCTTCTTTTGCGAATCGGGGTGAAAGGCAGTGGATGGAGGTACTCTCTAACCTATGCTCCGGGTACATATATAAATAATCTAGTGTTTCTGGCCCTTTTGGCCAGAGTATATGTCTACCAGTAGCACTACTTATTCCGAAGCCCCACAACACAAACCAACACAGGGTGGTTTGCATTCAATATTAAAACAAACAAATTTAAATAATACAGGGTGGCGCAAAAGTCATCCTCCTATCAGAAAATGCTATAAATTTTGCGATTGGCCCCTAAAGTCAGTTATGTTTTGACATTTGTGTAGTAAACACATGCAAAATACACGTTAATAAACAATGTTACGCTACACTGCTCCAGAACGCGGAATATTGCTGACTATTTATTTGACCAATAATCGGTCGGTGAAAAACGGTTACTGTGAATGGTGAGCGCTACAGAGCAATGATCAACGAGTTCTTTTTGCCGCAACTTGATGAATTGGGATTGGAAAACATGTGGTTCCAACAAGACGGTGCAACAGCACACACTGCACGTGCCACAACCGATATGCTGAACATCGGAAGCTTACTTTTGCGCCACCTTGTATAATTTTGACCCACAAAATTCACAAATAATTGAAAACATTGAAAACAAAGTAGTTCTAGCTCTCTAATTTTCAGATAAGTGGCACCAAAGTGGTATAAAAAAGTTGTATCTTTACAGCGCTCTTGTGAAATTAGAGTTAGTTTTTATGAACAGTGTGTCTTGTGATTATGATTCCTCAGTCGCAGCAATTTTGATCCGAGACTGTGACTGCACAGTGATAGACATAGAATAAGAGCAGTAGCTGTGTTCGGTGAGGATAAAATGTTTAAAAATTTTATAAAATTTTTACTTGAAAGTGTTCGGTGACACCAAACATTTTCAGCGAGAGAGCGCATTTAAACATTTCATTGAGAGAGAGAGTTGCAAGTTTCTGCTGGGGGAATTTCACTCCGTAAAAATTGCAAGTGATAACAGCAGATCGTGACATGGGAAAGCAGCAACCAAATTTTAAAATTTGAGCTATTAACTAATCAAAATGACAACAGATGATTTGTTGCAAGTTTTTACTAACTCGTGTTCGGCGTTTCGAGAGAGTTTTACTTCATTCTCACTTTCCTAACACTTCTTTGTAAGTTTTGTCACCATTTTTTGGTTGTTTTGCAACATTTAAGAAATTTCTAATGAAATTGAAATAATAGCAATATCAAAATAATGACCCACCTTTCCAAAAAACTACCAAAAATAACTATAAGTTTTGGTTTTTATACGACATTTCCAAAGTAATTTCCTTTTACGCACAGTGAAACAGTGAGCCAGCCGCTGACAACATGCTTATCTGACAATATGTATGTGAAATAATTCGTATGTGCCAGTAATTTGTTTTCATTAACCCTTTGAAAATAACTAAACGAAAAGTTCACAAAAGCTCCAGTTACTATTTCACATACCTTTCGTATGCTAGCATAAGGAATATATATATATGTATATATTTTATTATATATAGTGTGGTTCCCCCATTTCTGCGCAAATATTGATTAGGTAATGGCTCTGTTAAAGGAGCTTAAATATTTTATAAAATTATTCTGTATTGTGTTCGGCGACACATGAAACTTGTAGGGACAGAACGCATTTTGACATTTAATTGGGAAAAGCTGAGGAAGCTGCAAGTTCCTGTTGGGGAGATGTCAGTAGTAAGATTTTCAAGTGAAAAAAGCTGATCGATCGTCAGTAAGCAAAACAGCAATAAAAACTTCAAACTTTGTTATTAACGCATGAAAACAGCAGCAGCTATTTTGCTTGGAAGTGTTTACAAATTCCTGCTCCTTTTTAATTTTTGCGGTTTCGAGAGAACTTGACTCAACTCTTTCTTTACTTAGGCCTCGTGCTAATCGGCAGGGCCATAAAACTCTTGCAAGCTTTCTTGCCGAACACACCTAACGATCGCCACATACATACTGCATTTGTTTTTGAATTTACCGTAATATAGCTTCTAATCTTCCCTTTCTCAATAAATTGGTGGAATTCTACTGATAGAAGTATGTTATTTTCTGTATAAAGGACTAGATGATTGCAGATGATATGCATTCAAAGTTGAGTTATTAGATTCCCATATCTTTAGTAGTAATAAAACTACTATTGCAAAAATGTCCGATCCCTGTAACAATTAGCAATAAAAACGTATTAGTACCACTGTGCAAATAAAACGATTTGCCCACCATGTATTTTGATATAATGCAATGTCAATATCTTTTCTTTTTCCAAATTGGAATTAAATTCAAAGAAAAAAGCAAAATAAAATTTATTCGGGTTAAAACAAACGCCATTTGGTGAAAATTTTTAACTCATACATTCAAGCGAATTGTCAAATAAGCATGTTTACTTTTTTTATTTTGGCTACTTGGCTCACTCTTACACTGTGCTTTTACGCACCAACAGACAATATTCACATTTATTAAAATAGAGCATTCGAAACTTAAAGCAAGCCCATGATAATTCCTATATAATGATATAATATTTTTAGTTTGACAGTTGAGTTACTTTTTGATGCATTTAAAAACATTGGAAATAAATGGATTTTAGTCTTATTAACCTGGTATTATCTTCAAATAACTTTTTTCTGATATTTATATTCGCAAAACATTCGCAGAAATTGCGAATGCGAATATTCGCGAAATCACTGGTACATAATCAGTAGATATCGGAGTTCTATGAAATTGTATATTTTTGCATCAAAAATAAATAACGTGTACGCCTATCTTTGCATATCTGTATATTTTTTGCAAATTCTTGTACACTTTTTGGTTAGCCCTAGGTTTGCCGAAGTTCTAGAATGCCCTACTCTGTAAGAATTTATTTTGGAATTTGAACTAATACAAATTTCATCCAACAAAATATGAGCATTTCTTGCGACAAATTAACCATAATAGTTTCAAAAAAAAAAAAACAGAAATCATACGGATCATTTTTGCTAATCAGACTTAAAATAAAGCGCGAACGTCGAGTCCTTTTTATTTGCACTCTATGATTAAAAGGTTACAAGGCTAAATCAAGTGAGATATTGAAAATACAATTTTAAGAAATAAATTAATAATCTCTGTAATACTTTTCATTGGATACCCATATCCTAAAAACACTTAGGGCAGTATACCTTATTTCAAGTGTGATATTGATACTAAAGCATAAAAACTTACTTGGCGGCCGGTGCAAGGTTAGAGTACCAGGACAAGCAACATAAAAGAAGGCTTATCAGCTAAAATTCATCTGTTTTGCGTATGCCGCCCGAAGTAGGCAAAAAACTGTGACCCGCCAATTTGTAGGAAAAAAATCAAAGCAGCGCAAAAATCTCTTCGGTAGCTTATGATTACCTGTTGTATATCGCTCCATACATTTTATTTATTTATAAAGACTTACTTATTGGATTTAAAGTTATTTTTCCCGAAGAGGTGTTTATCCTTGACGATGGCGAAGTAGGTAATTTTAGAAAATTAGTACTTGGGCGACCGAGCTTTGCTCGGCATTTTCATAGGTTCATATACAATTTAGTTTGCTTTAAATACTCATCAGTAAAGATATTGTGCTTTTTTTGAGTGAATATTTTTATTTACCAGCAGTGGAGCTTTTCAAAAAGTGATTTTTTAAAAACATATATTGATAATAGAAAGATATTTAATATTTCTTTTTATTGGTAACAAAGTTTGAATACACATAATTACTCCTTGGTGGAGGCATTTTTTCGACAAGTCTTTACAAGATTTCTTGCTGAATTTTATGGATAGAGGCTGTCGATTTTTATCAAATAATCTAGAAAGAATAGGGTCATATGGGTAAATTTGTCGGTTAGTGCTTTATATATCGGTCAACGTTCCTTTATTTCTTCTTTCTTTTTCAAGAAACAATTTTTATATTTAATACATATAAAATCTAAGCCAACACTTCCTTCATACCATATTCCGAGTACGTATCTGATTTTCTTTCGGAAGCATTACTCTCAACGTTTTTGGTATTGAAAACGCCACATATAACATACCATACATGAATACCGATGAATTCAGCTCCACTCCGACAAACTTTGTCCCTGAACTTTATACGCAGTCATGGCATATGTTGGCCTTCCTGGAAATTGATGGCGTTGTATGGTACACCCTAGCGGCCCCTAAGATGAGTGTGATTCTCAGCATATGCACTTCTTTGTCGGATTTTTGCTGTCGAACAAAATTGGCAGCCCTACTTAGAAATGTTTTTTCCTAATACGCAGGAAAATACTTTTCGTTTGACACCCATATTGGCATATTTAATTTAATTAAAAAAAAACCATCCTATGGCAACACCTAGGTAAAATTCTTAGAATGTGGTACCCTATGTACATATCAAATTTCATCCAAATCAGTTTAGCCATTTTCGTGATATTCTGAATATACAAATATACAAAAATAGCTCCTTAAAAGTTATTAGCTTAGATGGCAACCATAAGGGGCAACCCTACTTAGAATGTTTTTTTTAATACGCAGGAAAATACCTTTAGTTAGAAATATACCATTTCATTTCATAAAAAAAAAAATTTCAGATAAGTGGCAATCCCGTAAAAACATCCTATGTCGCAACACCTCGTTCAAAATTCTCAGAATGTAGTACACTATGGACAAACGAAATTTCATCTTTATTGGATGAGCCATTTTCGAGATATAATCTATTAATTATACAAATATACAAGAATAGCTCGTTAAAAGTTATAAGATATAAAAAGCCCAGGTGGCAGCAATAAGTGGCAACCCTACTTAAAAATGTTTTTTTAATACGCAGAAAAATACCTTTCATTTGACACCCATATTGGCATATTTCATTTCATTAAAAAAAATTCAGATAGGTGGCAACCCCGTAAAGCATCCTATGTGGCAACACTTAGGTAAGAATTCTTAAAATGTAGTACACTATCTACATACTAAATATCATCCAAATCTGTTCAACGGGTTTTGAGATACTCTGGATATACAAACATACAAATATACAAGAATAACTCATTTAAATTATAAGATATAATTTTTTTCGATGACCTGTATGGAGAATTCAATGATCTTAAAATAGAAATAGATATTTCAAGCTCGAAGATAAGCTAAAGCCAGTTCCTCAAGCTCTGGAACTTTGAGGTAAATAAATTTTTCCAAATGTATTTAATTTACTCACTATTCTTCATATAACAACATAATATCATTTTCATCACTTCAGAGACTTATAACGTGTTTAAGAAGTTCAATATCCCAAGATACATGTCACGGCTTGGCCCTTTTCTATATGCATAGAGATCTTACAGTTATGGATAAGCTTGTGGAAAAGTCGAGAAAAATTTATATAAAACTTTAACAACTTAATTAAATAGTTTCCACCGACGAGTATTTTTATGTTCACAGCTTTAAGGTAAAATCTAAAAAAATAAAATTGTAAATGCATATATTTACGAAGAGTTTTCAATTTTTAGAAATTAAAACAGTATTTTGTTAATTTTTTTATGAAGCGAGGAACTCATTTCCATACCCACATATTAATAAATACTCACATTTTTATGTGAAAGTGTATATTGTTTATGTACATGTCAGTCCGAAGTTGAGCAATGAACAAGTCGATTTTTAAAAACTGAGTTTCACTCAGAAATACTTATCACATTTCTGAACTTAAGGACAATTTTGGCACCCTCTGCAGTTCCTAAAAAATATTAAAACGGCTCACAGGTAAATTTGTAACTGGTTTTAACCTTTAATTTACACTCGAAATTTTGCCAAGCATAAGCTATTTCTATCTTTTTGCGAACTATTGAACATGAGGTATGGAAAATAAGAAGTCATACATTTTACCGAAATTTAGATTTTTATAGCTATTAAAGTATCTAATCTGTTTTTCTCGTAGAAAGAAAACCTTAAAGCATTACTAGCTCCTCAAAGAGACAGTCATAATCTAAATACTTTATGGAAAAAGCTTCACACATATCTATACATTTTTGAAATTCTTTATGTTTTTCGAAGCGAAAAGTTTTTAAATTCTCTAACATATTGTAATTAAAATCGAAATAGTTTTATAGATATCCTGCATTCAACTGCCAAAGTAGTCAGTAAACATTCTAGTTCATTAACTAGAATTTCGGGGGCTTATTTATACCAGTCCGAGCGACCGCAACGCTACCGCTACCATAAGTAGCAACGACGCTTCAAAACTGACGATAGATACTGTGGCGATTATTCCCAAGCATGTACCATCCCTAACTCAATAACACTCCCACCACTAGTTAAACGCAACAGAGATGACGATGGCTACTCTTATGCATTCAATCGTGTACCTAAGAAGAGGAAGAGAGATCGCCCGAGTGTTTGCGAATACAAGGCAAAGAGGAGATGTCAATAAATAACACCGATCCTTCGAGAACACGAAGAGCGGATAACCAAGAAATTTCTCGGTGCGTGGGCAAGCACCCTGTTGGACTATATAAGGCAGTGACCAATCAAGCCAGGTTGATCAGTTTATTTTCAAGTGTTGTTCAGTGAACTACCGCGAAGTTACCAAACTCTTAAATTTGTATTGCGTTTATTACTAGTAAATAAAAGTAGCTATTAATTACAATATCTGTGCGTGTGTTTCTTTGACTTTATAGTGATCGAACCCAGGATTAATATTCGAAGACCCATCGAATTCGTCACAATTGGTGCCAGAAGCGGTATTGTTAAATAAATACCATTGATTTCAAAAATAACAAGGACATGGCTAAGTTGAATGGATTGAAGATTCAGCAACTCAAAAATGAGTTGGAACAACAGGCAATAAATCAGAGTAACAGTCACGATTGCGAGAGGCTATGGAAGCGGAAGGAGTCAACGTTGATGATTATGTTTTCCATCTTGTGGAGAAGGTATCGACGAAAACGGAAGAGAAAAGGGAGCCTCCGAATCCAGTAGCAAGTGTGGACACAAACGCGTTGTTGGCTGTATTAACTCAGATGTCGGCAAGCATCTCAACACAGCTGCCAGAACAGGAAGACACACATGGTATCTCAGCTGAAAGAACAGAAGACACACATTGTGTCTCAGCTGGAAGAACAGAAGACACACATGGCATCTCAGTTGGAAGACCAGAAGGTACACATGACACCTAAGCTTGAAGAACAAGACACACGTTTTACATCTCAACTAGACAAACAGAAGGCATACATGAGATCTCATATGGAAGACCAGAAGGCATATATCTCTTCGCAGTTGGAAGCACAGGAGGCTCGGGTGTCATCTAAACTAGAAATCCAAGATGCGAAAATTGCACAGCTGCAGAATAAAATCGATTGTGAGGTAGATGCACTGAAAACTGCAACTCAATCGTCCATCTGCTTTAGCGAATACTCATAAGGTAAAATCACCTTCCTTTAATGGTTCTGTTTCATTCCAGGTATTTACGGCTACGGTGAATAATTGGGGTACTGAAGATAAAGTTGTAGCACTATTCGTGGCATTGAAGGGACCTGCGGCACAAATCTTACAGACTATTCCCGAGTCCGAAAGCAACAGTTATGATGCATTGATGGGTGCGGTTGGTAGCGAACATCGAAAGCAGATATACTTAATAGAGCTACAGAATGGATCCCAGAAACCGAATGAGACTTTGCAGGAATTTTCATCGGACATGGAGAGGTTGGCCCATCTGGCAAATACGGACGCACCCGTGGAGTACACTGAGAGGGCAAAAATCCAAAGTTTTATGAACGAAATACGCGATGTGGAGACGAAGTGGCCCCATATGCAAACCCCCAAACAGGCATTCTCAAACGGTACCGCATGCTGTGATGCAGGAAACAGCCTCGCTTTTGAGTAAACCTACATTCAAGGCTCAAGTGGAGGTAGAACTGCTAGACTGTCATTAAATGCTTTAAGTGCGGGAAACCAGGTCACATAGCATGTTATTGCGGCACTGGCTCTAAGAACCCCAGCAATTCAGGTGGACGACAACGTAAAGATGAAGGAGATGAGCAAATCTCCCAACCAAATCAATCGTTAAACTAACGAGCCAGCCGAAAGGGGCGAGGACTGGCTCCCGCAACTGAATGCCCCATAATCTCTGTCTCACAGTACCGAAGGAAAGCTAGTAATGTTATTGTTGTTGCATATGTGGATGGAAAAGAGCACTTACTAACTGTGGATACAGGCGCATCACATTCCATAATTCGATCTAATTTAGTCAACAAGGAGGTGAGACCATTGCATGGGGCAAAGTAACGTACGGCTACTGGTGAGGACACCCATGTCCTAGGAGAAGTAACATGTGAAATCGCAATTGGGAACGTGGCCGTTCTACACAGTTTTATAGTAGCAGATATTGTTGACGAAATAATAGTTGGTGTGGACTTCTTAAGCGAGGCATCAAGATTGACATGCAAAACAGGATTATGAGTTACCAAAACATGGATGTGCCATTAAATTTTGGTTACGAAAACAAATACGTTAGTAAGCGAGTGCTTGTGGAGGAGAGCCAACAAATTCCACCGTAGTCGGAAGCAATCATATGGGCAAAGATTGATGGAGATTATGGGACAAACAAATTGTGGGTTGTGTAATGTGATTGAATCGCTGATGTGAAGCGTATGATCAGAATTGATCGTTCTTTATTCAAAAGCTTTCTCTTTTATACATACGTATATAACCTCTGGGGTTAGAGCTATTGTTAACTTTTTGAGAACTTTATTACCCATTTCTATGAATTATACCTACTGCAGTATAATTCTTTTTAAATAATTTGTCCCCTAAGGACAACTGTACTTGTACAAGTCCTAAATTGCCGGCTTCTCTTTCGATCCTGGTAAAGAATTGTCCTAAGTCAATCTTATCCTCAACAATTAGGTTGCTTGTATCAAAATTGCTACAAATTTTCTTTCCTTTTTTGAAATAAAATTTCGGAGGATTGAAAACGAGCTCGACATGTCTTTTTACTTCAAATTTATTTAGCGCTTCCTATATTTTGGGGTTCTCTTTGTGACTTTCTTTAATTTCAGTTTTATTACTGATCTTTTTAGCTGCTGATCTTGTTGTTATTTTAAATATTTTATTTGCTTCTACTGACATATCTTTTAAATTTGTAATTGTTATGCGGGATAATGCATCCGCGATATGATTTTCTTTACCAGCTATATACTCCACTTCAAAATCGTACTCTTCTAAATCGAGTCTTACTCGTGTCAGCTTTGAGGAAGGACTTTTCATTGAAAATAGGTATGTTAGTGGGCGATGGTCGGTTTTAACTAGGAATTTTCTGCCATATACGTATGGTCTGAAGAAAGTTATGGCCCAATGGATTGCGGCTAATTCTTTTTCTATTGTAGCCTTGTTGGTTTCGCCTTTTGTAAAGGACCTTGAAGCGTAAGCAATTGGTAACTGTTTGCCATCGTGTTCTTGGCTAAGGACTGCACCACAAGCGTATCCACTAGCGTCTGTTGTTATGCAAAATTCTTTTCCGAAATCTGGGTATTGCAAGAGTTTTGGACTAATTAATGCTTCCTTTAAGTAGACAAAAGCTTTTTGACATTCTTCTGTCCTTTCGAAGGCAACATTCTTTTTGCATAGCCCAGTTAACTTTCTAGAATGTTCTGCAAAATTCGGTACAAATCTTCTGTAATAATTACAGAAAGCTACGAATCTTTTAACTTCATCGGCTGTTTTCGGTATTGGATAGTTTTGAACGGTTTCAAATTTGCTTGGATCGGGTAATATTCCTTTGTTTGTGCATTTATGTCCTAAATAAGTTACTTCCTGACTGAAAAATATCTGGATGTAATTTTAGGTTGTATTTTCGGCAAGTGGAGAATACGTCTCTTAGATTTTTTAGAATGTGATTTTCGGAACAGCCTAATACAACTAAGTCATCCATGTAGAGAAATGCTTGGGATGGTTTGAGACCTGCGAATGATAGGGTCATCATTCTTTGAAATGAATTTGGTGCTACTTTTAAACCGTAGGGTAGTCTTTTGAACCTATATGTGCCATTTTCGGCTGTAAATGAAGTTATATCCCTCGAATCTGGGTGTAGTTCGATTTGATGAAAACCTGACATAAGGTCCAGGCATGAAAAATATTTTGCTCTTCCAAGTTGGTCTAAAATGTCATCAATTCTTGGAAGTGGGAATTTGTCCACTGCTAGCTTTTTATTTACTTGTCTGTAATCGACCACTAGTCTCCATCTTTTTTTTGTTTTTCCTGGAAGTGATTTTTTAGGGACTAGTAGGATTGGGCTATTATATTCCGATATGGAAGGTTCTATTATATCATCTTCTATTAGCTTATTTATTTGTTTGCTGATTTCTCCCTTCTGGGTTTGAGGCAATCTGTAATTTTTTATGTAAACGGGGTTGTCATCCTTCATGTATAATTTCTGTTTATAGAAATTATTAGAGGAGATTGGTTCGGTTTCTAATGCGAATATGTCTATAAATTCTGTGCAAAGTGTTATTAATTGAGGGTTGACGAATTTTGGAAAATTTTTTGTTAATCTTTTTAATTTTTCTGTATCGGTGCAGTTTTTACTGTGTGTTTGTGTTTTAATTAGTGTGTAATCATCTAAGTTTTCGGTATTGATTTTGTAATTTTGGATAGTTGTGTTTTTATGTGTAGTGTTAATGATTCTAACGAAAGTTTGATCCTTATTTGTTATTGTGTTTGCTATGAAAATGCCTTCAGATAATTCTTGGTGTGGGATAAAAATGTTTTTGTTATCGGTATTTACTTTAATTTGTCTAATAACTTCCGATCTAGCCGGAATTGTGATTGTGTTGACGGACAGACAATTTGTAAGATGCATTGTTATTGTTTGGGGAAAATCATATGGTCTTAGGATTAATTTATCCTCTGTTTTTCCATAGTCTAGAATGCAATTGTACTTTTTTATGAAATCCAGCCCTATTATTCTATCGCATGGAATTGGGAAATCGTCGTCTACGACATGAAATTTATGGTAAATAAGGTCATCGCCTTTTAAGTCTGCTTTAATTGTGCCTAGAGTGCTGGTTATTCCCTGACCAATGCCTTTTAGATCTGTAATTTGTTCCGTATTTATTTTATGACTTTGATTAATTTGATTCTTTTTTATAATGGAGATGTCTGCTCCTGTATCGATTAAAAAGTTTGAAATTACACTATTTAGAGATGTCCTTGTTGCTATATAGCTGTTTAGATGTAAGTTTAGTACGCATATTTTCCTTTCTTTTACTCTTGAAGTGGAGCTTCTTGGTTTTCCGTCTGCGTGCAGCTGCGCACGTTACGGGTCTGGTTGTAGGGTCTGTTGCTATTTCGGGATTGTGATCCTCTTTGGTTATGGTTATAACTATTATTGTTGGTACTACTTGGTCTAGAATTGTTGTTGTACCTTGGTTGCGGTCTAAATCTCCTGTTTTGGTAATTCCCATAGTTGTTACTTCGGTAACCTCCACGGAAATTACTCCTGTACTGACCTTGTTGTCGTACATTTAAAATTGTATTAGAGCTGCCTGTAATTTCGGTGCAGCTGTTTGTAAATTTAGAGATTGCGTCGTTCATCGTTGTGAACGTTCCTGCTTGCATGATCATTTTGACCTTGTCATTAGAGCAGTTTTTGCACATGGCTTTGACTGCTGCCTGTGTTGCATATCTCGTGGCTAGGTCTGGTTTTAATCCATCCGAGATATACGCTCCTTCTAGCGACCTTGTTATTTTCTCTACTTCCGCTGTGTACTGATTTGCAGTTTTGCTACGCTGCTGGATGTTCAGGAGTTTAGCGGTTAACACTTCTACTGATTCACCCTTAATCGCGGTTTTTAATTTTAATTTTATTTGTTCTATCGTGCTTTCGTTGCTTATAAAATTCCTTGCCGTACCATTCAGTTTTGTTTTTATCATGGTAATGGCCAATGCCTCGTGTGTATCCTTGATTTGCTCAAGTATATCGAGTGCATCTAGGAAACTATGTAGATTTTCTGGTTTACCATCAAACTCTGGTAATACTGACGAAGCAGTTTTGATAAATTCAACTACTGTTTGTGGCATTGTGACGTTTATTATTGGGACGTGTATTGGTTGAAAATTTTAAAATTTAATATTAAAATTTATCAGACAGTTCTTCTTTATCTTCAACAGGTATAGGGTGTGGTTCGTACTTAACTATTCTATTTTCAGAGTTTTTCTCTGCTGAACTTTCTTTACCAACTTCATATCCTGCTATACCTACTAAAATGCTGTTTAGGGCAATTTTCCACCATGATGCCATTTTAAAAAAGTAAAAAAATATTCTTCTTAGATTTTTTTTTTCTTTTTATTTTTTTTTTATTTTTCAATCCAATTTACTCGGTTTATATAAGAAATTTTTTTTTTTTGGTTTGTTCTTAACATTCTTATTTTATCTTTTAGATGTAATTTATCATTAATATTTGTAGCTAAATTAAGTAATCTAAAGGTTTCAGCTATTTCTTTCCGCTTTCTAACCTGTTTACCGCCTCGTTTCCTTTTGTGCATTATTTTTACAGGGGTAGGAATTTTTGGAGTTTCCTCCTTTTTAATAAGGTTATTCCTTCGCCGATACTCCTCTATAGTGATCGGTGTAGGACCTTGCTTTGCTGCGCTACGACTCTTCAGGATTTGTTCAGAAATTATTATAAACTCTTTAATAGTATCGTGGCATTTCTTGAAAATTCTGTCAAATTCTTCTTGAGTCTTAATTTCTTGCATTATTGATACTAACATGTAATTAAACTATTTATAATCCCTAAGCAAATTTAATTGCTACTGGTTTAGCGGCCATAAGGCGTGCTCAAATTATTCTAATATACTTATATTTTAATAGCTGCTATTCCTGCTGCCAGTCACCATATTTTGCGCTGCCAGTCTTGTTGAGTGTTGGGGTTTATTGTCATCAAATTATTCCACTCTTTTTTTTTTTGCACTATACCGCCAGTTGGGTTGCTTCTATTATTCCACCCTTTTTATGCCTTTATTTGTGAAGCCCATTCGACGGATTTGCCACCAGGTAAGTCCACTTGTTTACCCGCCGTATATAGCGGTTTCATGAAAAGCAGGTAGGTATCCGCATAAAATGGTGTAGTGTCCTCACCAGTTGTAGCATCTAAATTTTCCTCCTGTTTAGTGTTCAGTGTAGGCAGCTTATTAAATTCAAATTTACACGCTGAGAGCCAAAAACTGTATCTTCATCTTTAAATAAGGATCACCATGTAATGTGATGCCATGTAATGGCTTCTTAAATTATTTTGTTAATTTTATTTTATATCCTAAGCAAAGTGAATTGCTCCTGGCAGGATCGCCATGTAATGTGATTGAATCGCTGATGTGAAGCGTATGATCAGAATTGATCGTTCTTTATTCAAAAGCTTTCTCTTTTATACATTTCTAGCTTAACTTACGTATACAAACTTACACTAATACTTAGACACTAAAAGTATTTGCATTGTGTGCAATGTCAGCACATAATTTGGTAGTTCACGTTGACCAACCGATAGTGTCGATCAGTCGTGCTGATCGATACGTGTGTTGGTCAAAGCGACGCATTGAGTAATGGGTTGACAATTTGATAGGTGTCAGTTGGTATATGCTGTTGAACTCCCGTGGGTTCAACATAATTTAAGTGGGTCAATATTTGAAGTGCATTGACAGTGAAAAGCATTCTGAGTAATGCTACAGTTGTCGAGGCAGCAAACAAATCAAGGATGAACATATTAGTAAGAAAAAACCTGGCCTTGACAAAACAAGATGGACGTGTACCGGTACGAGTACTTAATGAGTTGATTTGATTTCCAATATACAGTACCTAATGAGTTCAAATCGCCGATTAAACTTTCCAAAGGAGCAATATTGGGACAATGCCAAGAGGTCGAAGAAGTTAACAATTGTGAACAGGTTTAGGAAAATGATTCTACCAGCAAGATTGATCTTTCAGATGATATCACGTCGCGGAAGGCAGGTCTCGAAAAAGATCATAAGGAAAATTCAAAGGACCTTCTACTAAGTTACTCGAGCATATTTAACAACGATGGTTCCAAACCAGGTCGGACCAAAGTTGTGAAGCATCAAATTGATACTGGTGATGCAAGACCAATCCGCCAAGTTCCTCGTAGTATTCCATTGGCCAAACGACAAGTGGTAAGAGAAATTATACAGGAAATGTGTGATACGCTGCTATCGAATCGAACCATCAGCTAGTCCATGGAGCTCACCGGTAGTACTAGTGAAAAAGAAAGATGGAAAAATGAGGTTCTGTGTGGATTACCGGAAATTGAACGACGTAATGAAGAAGGACAGTTATCTATTGCCAAGAATCGATGACACTCTGGACTCGTTATCTGGCACGAAATGGTTTTCCACACTGGACTTGAAAAGCGGCTACTGGCAAGTGGAAGTAAAAGACGAAGATAAAGAGAAGACGGCCTTCAGCGTTGGAGAAGGGCTTTGGCAATTTACAGTAATGCCCTTCGGGCTATGCCATGCTCCAGCTACTTTTGAGATATTCATGGACCAGATACTAAAAGGATTGCACTGGCAAACATGTTTTGTGTACCTCGACGACATCATCGTGCTGGGATAAAGCTTTGAGGAACACCTAAAGAACTTGGTGGAAGTTTTCCAAAGAATAGCTGGTGCTGGTCTGAAACTAAGTCCCAAGAAGTGTTCCTTGTTTAAAAAGGAAGTAAGTTATTTGGGACACAAGGTAACTACGGAGGGAATCTGCAATGCTAAGGAAAATATCGAAGCCGTAAAGGATTGGCCACGACCGAAAAATTTGCATGAGTTACGGAGCTTCCTTTGGCTGTGACGATTGTACCGAATTTTGCCAGCGTAGCTACTAGTCTCCATGACCCTTCCAAGAAGAATATAAGGTTTGAATGGAAGAAGGAACATGTGGTGGCTTTTCAAACATTGAAGCACAGACTATGCACTGCCCCGATGTTAGCATAACCAATTCCAGGTTCAAAATTTATTCTAGGTACACATGCAAGTGGTTATGCTATAGAAGGTGTTTTGTCCCAGATTGTTGATGGACAGAAGAAGGTAGTTGCAAACTAAAGCCGAACAATTGGGAAGCCTGAAAGGAACTATTGTGTAACACGGAGAGAACTGTTGGCGTTGGTAGAGTGCGTTAAGCATTTCCACAAGTATCTCCATGGGCAGCGATTCCACGTCAGGACCGACCATGCAGCGTTGAAATGACTCTTACAGTTCCGTAAGGTAAATTGGCACGGTGGAGAGCGACTGCAAAGTTATGACTTTTGCATAAAGCATCCCAAAGGTAGCACCCACGGAAAAGCTGACGCAATGTCACGAAGACCATGTAACTTGGAATGCAAGCATTGTTCGAAAGCTGAGGCCAAGGAAGACATTATAGATGTGCGGCTCATGACTATAACATCTACGGCCAAATGGAACATCGATCAATTAAGGAGGTGTCAGCACGAAGATCCAGATCTTACACGTGTGATGCAAGGAATCTAACGAAGCGAGGGACCATCAAGAGAGGAAATGTCAGCAAAAAGCCCTGTTGCCAGTCATATTGGGCACAGTGGAATAGTTTGCAATTAGAATCCGGTTGTTTGCATCGAATATGGAAGAGTGAGGATGGGTGGCGCTCGTTATAATCAGGTTTAATTCAGTGAATGGTTAATAGCATGGAGCGTAGAATTTACCTTTTCTAATGCTGTGACGGCTCGGAATCGCTGGCTGATGTTGACGGGTTGACTGCTGGATCAAGAAGTGTTAGTTTTAAGTCGAATCTTCCATGGAGACTCACGGTGAGCCTTGGGAGTGGAATAATATAAAATGGTTAGTTTTAAGTCGAATATTGCAGGGAGACTCACGGTGAGCCTTGGGAGTGCAAGGAGACTCACGATGAGCCTTGGGAGTGCAATCATGGAAAAGTGTTAGTTTTAAGTCGAATCTTCCAGGGAGACTCACGGTGAGCCCTGGGAGTGCAATAATACAAAATGGTTACAACAAAAATATGTTCGGATTCGGGGTGTAAGCCTCTTTTTTGTTAGCTTTGTAGCGCGGAGGGAAGGTCATGCTGTCACAGATGCGAGTGCTGTAGGCATCTTTTGGAGAATTCTTACAATTTAAAGAGAGGGGGAGAGCAGAGAGCGCTAAGATGAGGCTGCTGGCCTAACACCATCTGTTTCTTCTGCGGGTAGCAGGATCAGTTTGACCAGCGGTTTTCTGACCTGCCCCTTTTCAGTCATGATGTCAACGACACGTACTCGGTCATCTTCGCCGGGGTGAACGTTGACTACTCTACCCATCCTCCATTCATTGGGGGCTAAATTATCTTCTTTGAGGATGACCAGATCTCTCACCTTTATATTTTGTTTGAAATGCTTCCATTTTACTCTTTTTTGAAGTTCGGATAGATATTCCACCTTCCAACGATGGCAGAAGGTATGGTGCAGTGCCTTGAACTTCTGCCACCTGTTGATCATGGAGGCCGGACTCTCACTCACATCAGGTTCTGGTGGAGCCATGAGATGGCCTCCGGTGAGGAAATGACCTCACGTTAGTGGCTCCAGGTCAGTGGGCTCGTTAGAGGATGGACTGAGTGGTCGTGAATTTAGGCACGCCTCAATCCTGCACAGAAGGGTGTGGAACTCTTCAAAGGTGAATTTGTGTGGTAAGGCCACCTTTTTAAAATGGGTCTTGAAGCTTTTTACACCCGCTTACCACAGCCCTCCCATGTGTGGGGCGGCGGCAAGAATGAAATGCCACGTTATTGCTTGGTGGCTGTACTTTGATACCTTTTTATCTCGGGCGCCTGCGAGAAAGGCCTTAAATTCTGACCGTAAAGATCGCGAAGCTCCGACAAAGTTCGTGCCATTGTCGGAGTAAATTCTTTGGGGGCATCCTCGTCTAGCGATGAATCGTGAAAAAGCGGCCAAGAAAGAGGGGGGTAGTCAGATCGCTAGTCGCTTTGGTGGTAAAACACACAAAAAGGCAAACGTAGCCTTTTGAAATTCGGCAGCCCCTACCACGATAGTTCTTGATCTCAAAAGGTCCTGCAAAATCAACTCCTGTATTCGTAAACGCACGGCTAAAGGTAGTGCGTTCACGGGGAAGGTTGGACATAAGTTGGGTCTGTGCTCGTTTCCGATAAATGGTGCAAACTTTGCAATTATGTACGAGGTGTGTTCAAAAAGTATCGCGAATTTTGTGTTTTTTCAAAAATTATTTATTTATTCATGAATATCTATTTTGTCCCCTTCAAAGTAATCCCCATGAGATATTATACACTTGTGCCAACGGTTTTTCCAATCTTCGAAGCACTTCAAAAAATCATTTTTTTGTATTTTGTTCAGCTCCTCCTTCGATGCCGTCTTTATCTCGTCAAGAGAACCGTAACGTCGTCCTTTCATGGGCCTCTTCAGTTTAGGGAACAAGAAAAAGTCACAGGGGGCCAGATCTGGGGAATACGGTGGCTGCGGCATCATTATTGTGTTGTTTTTGGCCAAAAAGTCGCGCACAAGCAACGATGCGTGAGCAGGGGCGTTATCGTGGTGCAAAAGCCAATTTTTGTTCTTCTTTGCACATCTTCTCGGCCTTCTGAGAACATTTTGTACCACCGATAAACGTTGCTTCGGTCCAAGGTAGCTTCTCCGTATGCCACAGTCAACATTTGGAATGCATCCGCGCACTTAATTTCGTTTTCACACAAAATTTGATACAGGTTCTTTGATCCATTTTTTTGAAAAAATCGAAGACGATCCAAAACACGTGCAAGCAAAGCAGGTGTCAACAATTAACTGAACATTCAAAATGGCCGAGCTTGTCGGCATAAGTGAGAGACATGAGTACCAACATAACGCCACAAAAAATTCGAAATTCGAATATACGTAACCAGCGAAAATTCAAAATTCGCGATACGTTTTGAACACACCTCGTATGACGGCCCTTACCATGCTTTTTACGTACGGCATCCAGACGCAGCATAAGCTGATTTCCCCATGCAGTGTTATCTTGTGAATCAAGAGAACTAAAGACGTGAAAGCCTGCAGTTATAAGGGAGGATAATGGGATGTCTTTCACTATATGCTAAGTCCTGAGAGGCCCCCAGACGTCCACCCGCCCTAATAAGACCATCTTTGTCTATAAAGGGGTTCAATGAAAGTATTTCGCTCTTTCCATCAATGGGTTTCCCCTCTCTTAACTGTTTACGTTCTTCGCCATAACCGCCATTGTCGACTTTTGTGCATGGTCCATTCTCCCCGTAGAAAAGAAGCCAGCCTGCCTATACAGTCCACAAAACAAACATATATTCACTTCATTTGGATCACATTAACCAGAAGCTGCCACACAATAGAAGTAGAACACACTCAATATTAAACGCACTGCCGCAATTCAAAACAACAAACAACTCTGCCATATACTCTGCCACATACCACAACCAACAACACAAACTATATACAACAAATTCGGCCGATCACCACATTAAAGCACGTAAGTTGTATATTTCTTGCCAGTTAGTTTTTTTTGTGTTGCAAACAATTGTATAAAAGTGCCGCCCGCGAGTGTAATCAAACATAAGTGCGTTTAGTGAATATTTAATAATAGTGATTTTTTTTAACAGTTAACTGCTATACTTTTCTTTAAATTTTAAATTAAATTAAACGCTTAAAAATCCTTTTGACTATCCGGATTATCCCCCCACCAGTGGTAAGGTTTTTTGGACACAGCGCAAGGCAAGAGGTAGGATAACCTCATTTTCACAATAAGTTCACTTAGCCTTTCGATCTTCAGTTTGTTTTTGTTTTTTCCACTTGTTTTTTTTCGGTAATATACAGAACAGAATTTTAATCGATGGCTAGTTTATTATTTTCTTATAAAATTCACTATTTTTATAGCACTTTTCTTTTGTTTTCACATTTTTTCAATTAATATTCACTTTCGCTCGTTTGATACACCGCGCACTTTATCTGTGTTTTGTTGTGTATTTCTTTATTGCGGCAACACATACACATATTTATATATACATATTCCCCTTGTACGTGTGGGTGGCGAGTAAGTCACAAAGATTTTGTTTAAATTTTTGCTTCTGTAGCAAATAAATATTCGTCAGAAAAATCGGCCAAGTCTGCAATATAATTCAAAAATTAACTATATATAAATATAATTGACTTAAAAATATACAAATAATTGAGTTGATTGCAATTTTATTGAGGTGGGTTGTTTTGATTTTCCTGGGTAAAATACTGCCTTTACCTTTTGAGGCGTTCCATGCCTGGAAGAACTTTTGAATCTCAGATTTTGTTCATACTTGGTCAATTTGTTGTGCTTAGGATGCTTTTGAAGTACATCCAAAAGTTTTGCAAAATTTCAATTATTTTGCAAGATATTGCAAATTTAATTTTTTAGCAACTTTTTTTTCAAAAATTTTTATCTTGTTATCTATTAATCGTAGAAAAAAAAGTTGTATGCAAAAATTGTAGAGAAAATATTGAAGTTTACTTGGAAAATTTTTAAAATAAAAAAAAAAATTTTTTTGACTAATTTGTTAAAAAAATATTTTTTGTTGTGGTTTTTTTAATAGAAAGCGAGCACCGATTTTTAACAAAAAATATATATTTTATAGCTTATGCTATCCTCTAAAGATTTTGAAAAAATTGGGAAGGTGTTTTTTGATTTTCTCGAGAAATAAATTTTTTAGTTTTGGGTTGTAGGATACGGGCAACGCAATTTTCGTCGCAGCGTTACACAGCCCTCCATAATCGACCTTAAAAGTATTTTTAATGCTTCGCCAGCATTAAGAATACTTTTTGTAATTGTTTTCTATTTGAAAACATTTTAAAAATGTATTAACACTTTTATTTTATACCCATTTCCTCACCACCCAAGCAATTTATGAACTTTGTTACTTTCTCCTTTACATTTATGTATAAATATTACAGCAGCAAGCTTTTGTTTGTATCAGAAATTCTATGATTTGCAGTGCACCTAGTATAAACTGTTATTTCAAGGAATGTAACATTTGTCCTGGTTTTAGCGAAATTGCTACCGAAATAAAAGAAGCTCTCAACAAGAAGAATATTATCAATATTAATTATTAACAATGGACCAATACCGATCGTACTACCATAGAATCAGTGACTAAAGAAACGGAAACCTTTGTCCAGGAGATGAGTAAAGAAGCATACGTTCTCCTAGTCCACAATTTCATTGTTAAAGAACAGAGTAAATTTTTAAAAAACCTTAAAGCAAATTTAAAAGAAGGAGAATTAATTGTAGTTGGAGATTTTTCTGAAAATTTTTAATTTATAATTCATCATTGGAATAATAGTCAAACTACAATTCACTCTTTTGTAATTTATCGATCCGACCCAGATGATAATAACAATTTAAAATTTGAAAGTTTTGTTTTAATCTCGGAAGAAACTGAACATAATACAGAAGCGGTTTATCTTTTTCAAAAAAAATTAATTACCTGGTTAAAAGCAAAGTATAACTCTCACAAAATCAATAAAATTTTTTATTTTTCGGATGGAGCAGCATCTCAGTACAAGAATAAAAAATATTTTATAAATTTGGTTTATCATTATGAAGATTTTGGAATAAAAGCCGAGTGGTATTTTTTTGCAACCTCTCATGGAAAAAATGCTTCCGACGCAATTGGTGGCACAATAAAAAGGTATGTTAGACGTGAAAGTTTACGAAGACCTGATACAGTGCCCTCAAGCATTTTTTGAACTAGTGAAGAACAAATTTGACACGATTACTTTTGACTTTTGTACCAAAGATGAGCATAAAGAAGTAAAACTGTTCTTATCGAAACGATTCGCAAAATGCAAAACGGTTTCGGGTACACGAAGTTTTCATTCCATTATTCCAATTGAAAATAACAAAATTCAATGTAAGAAAGTTGCTACTCTTGACGAAAGTTCTTCCTTTTAGTTTAAAATGTTTTAATTTAATATTAAAATAAAAAATATATTTTTTTTGTAACTTTATTTTTCCTTTTTTTTTAACAAAATCAACTTGTGAGCTTGTGGATTAGGCCTACTGGGGATACCACATAAAACTAAACGCGCCAAATGCACTCTACCCCTTGGGTGGTGAGGAAATGGGTATAAAATAAAAGTGTTAATACATTTTTAAAATGTTTTCAAATAGAAAAAAATTACAAAAAGTATTCTTAATGCTGGCGAAGCATTAGAGGATAGTATAAGCTATAAAATATATATTTTTTTTATTAAAATCGGCGTTTGCTTTATATTAAAAAAACAACAACAAAAAATATATTTTTTAACAAATTAGTCAAAAAGATTTTTTTTTATTTTAAAAATTTTCCAAATAAACTTCAATATTTTCCCTACAATTTTTGCATACAACTTTTTTTTCTACGATTAATAGATAACGAGATAAAAATTTTTGAAAAAAAAGTTGCTAAAAAATGAAATTTGCAATATCTTGCAAAATAATTGAAATTTTGCAAAACTTTTGGGTGTACTTCAAAAGCATCCTAACCACAACAAATTGACCAAGTATGAACAAAATCTGAGATTCAAAAGTTCTTCCAGCCATGGAACGGCTCTTTTCTATTCAGCATTTATCTTTTACGGTTGAGCATTTCATCGTACCTTCAGCTATATTTTTTCGGTTTTGTTTTGATTCTGTTTATTCTCTAAATATGGAAAGTTTCATTAGGCTGGCTGATTTGATTTTTGAATTCGAATCAGACTACAATGAATTAGAGGATTCAGTCCACAGTAAGTACACTCTTGGGCTTCAACAAGAGGACTTGAAAGCAATGTGGAGAAAAACCAGAACGGGTTATGACGACTTACTGAATTCAGATAAGTTAGAGGCCACTGGTATAGTTTCTGTCAAACAGAAATATAAGAGATCATATGCAGTATATTTACGCTGCATGTCAGATATGGCTACACGCCAAGCGACATACAACAAAACAGAAAACAAATCTGAAGAAAAGCCCAAATTTGAACACAGTATCCGATTGCCTCCATGTGATACTGAAGTTTTCAAGGGCGATTATCTGTCATGGCCAACATTTCGTGACATGTTCACGGCCATATATATCTTAAACAAACGCCTAACACCTGTGGAGAAATTGTTCCATCTGAACAATAAGACACAAGGTGAGGCAAAAGATATTGTGAAAAAATGTCAGCTCACGAATGAGGGATTTGACCTGGAGAAACTTATGCGAAAGATACGAAAACAAACGTATCCTAGTGAATTCGCAACTCCAAATTTTATTTTACTTGAAAAAGGTAGAGAGTGAATGTGGTAGCGCGATTAAAACCCTTCAGCGCGAAATAAATAATTGCCTTTCGTCCCTGCGAAGTCATAAAATTGACACTTCGAACTGGGATGCAATTATAACGTATTTGTGTCCGACGATGACAAATACTGCGAAGATTTATATAGGGAAACTACAAGTCGTATAGAGGATGGGAGATATGTCGTCTGTCTTCCATTCAGACAGAACTACCCAGATCAGATAAACACAGGAGGATCTCTTAGGCGGGCGTGTTCACAATTTTTTAGAAATGAGACACGGTTAGCAAAGAACCCGGAATTAGGGAAAGAATATGTAAGGGTCCTGTCTGAATACGAGACATTAGGACATATGCAAAAAGTTAATGCCATTGTACCAGCCGATTCGGCGGACAATTATTTTTTGCCCCATCACGCCGTAGTAAAGGCGGAGAGTACCACCACTAAGGTGCGCGTCGTTTTTAATGCGTCAAGCCCGACGGCAAATGGTACAAGTTTAAATGACATTCTCCTGCCAGGCCCAGTACTTCAGTCAGATCTTCCAGTACTTATACTGCGATGGAGACTTTATCGCTTCGTTTCCAATAGTGACATCGAAAAGATGTATAGGCAAATTTGGATGAGCGATGATCACGTAAAATTCCAACGGATTGTTTATCGAACATCGCCTCAAGAACCCATAAGCCTTTACGAGTTGAAAACGGTCACTTTCGGGGTCAATTTCGCGCCTTATCTGGCAATTAGGTCCCTTTTACAACTAGCAGATGAAGTAGAGAGTTCTCACCCTACAGCATCTAGTATACTTAGGGAAGACATGTACATAGATGACGTACTAGCGGGGGGACACACACTCGCATCGGCCATTAACGCGAGGAATGAGATTCGACAAAACTTACGCTCCGCGGGCTTCCCACTACGAAAATGGACTTCGAATGCTGAGGAAATTCTCAACGACATCCCAATATCGGATCGGCTGACCGAGGACTTTCTGGCATTCGAGGTTACCAGCACCGTTAAGGCATTGGGCATAAGATGGAATGCCCATTCAGACCTGTTTTACTTTAAAGCAGGGTCATTAGAAGAAAGTGAAAAGTTGACAAAACGAGCGATTCTATCCGCCATCGCCAGACTCTTCGACCCTTTAGGATGGCTTGCACCAATGGCCATTGTGGCCAAAATTTTTATGCAGAACATCTGGTTAGGGGGCACCGATTGGGATAAGCCAGTTTCGTCCAATACATTGGAACGATGGCAAAACTTCAGACATCAATACCACGAAATCGACAAAATAAAGATACCACGATGGGTAAACTTTTCACCAGAAGATGAGGTCGAAATACGCTACCAAAAAAAAGCCGCTACCAAAAAAAAATTAAATAACTTTTTTTCTATTTAATGAATCTGGTTAATTTTTTTTTTATTTTGCAGATTGGCTTTTACATTTAACAAAAATGGATAACTGGGACACTGAAACAAGAATTTGGATTGTCCGCCACTATCACGCACTGGAGTCCGTAGTTTCGGTTCAAAGAGAGTATAGGCGCACGTTTGGCGGCAATCCTCCGAGCAGATGGACCATAATAAGACTTGTAAACAATTTTGCCGAGCATGGGACAGTCAACAGAAGAACTTACCATCGAAACCCTTCAGTTCGAACGGAGGAAACAATCGTTGCTGTATCTGCTGCCATACAAAACAATCCACGTGTTTCGACAAGAAGCTTATCTGCTCAAATGGGTGTAAGCAGACAGTCATTACAGTCAATTATGCACAAAGATTTGGACTTATTCCCATATAAAATTCAAATGGCCAACAAACTGAACGCTGCAGACTTGCCGATTCGTTTGGAATTTTGCCAGAAGATGCTTCAAATGGTGGAAGAGGATGGAAACATGTTGAACTGTCTTTTCATGTCTGACGAGGCCCATTTCGATTTAAACGGCAACATAAACAAACAAAATTGTCGAATATGGAGTGCTTCCAACCCACAGATACTCCATGAGACGGAATTGCATCCACTTCGTGTCACAGTGTGGTGTGCAGTTTCATCACGCTGCATTGTCGGGCCCTACTTCTTCGAAGAAAACGGTCACACCGTTACGGTTACTGGAGACCGTTACTTGAGCATGTTGAGAGAGTTTTTCTATCCAGAATTACGCCGAATGAGAATTTCTTTCAACTCTGTGTGGTTTCAGCAAGATGGTGCAGCTCCTCATATAGCACAACCTGTTCTGACAGAATTGCGACGAAAATTTCCCAATAAGCTGATATCCAGAAACTCCACATTCCGTTGGCCACCCAGGTCGCCTGACCTTACTGCACCTGACTTTTTCTTGTGGGGTTATTGCAAACAGGAAGTCTTCAAAGCAAAACCAACAAATTTTAATGAACTAAGGCAATCCATTCGAGAAACAATTGCGGCTATTCCTGTCTCAACTCTCCAAGCAGTAATGAACAACTTTTTGGTAAGATGCCGCACATGCATCGACGAGCAGGGGGGGCATTTAAATTCCATTATTTTGAAAACTAATTAAGCTATATTTAATAAAATTTAACGAGCTTTAACATGAATAAAAGAAAAATGAATTCCATACACTGAAAAAAAAATTATTTGAGTTTCTTAATGTAGCAAAATTTATCAGCCACCCTGTACATGGATTCTGCGATGCTTCGGAAAAGGCATACGCTGCAGCTGTCTACATGCGAGTCAAAAGCAATGATGATATCTTCGTGTATCTACTCCTTGCCAAAACCAGAGTAGCACCAGTGAAGACCATCTCACTTCCGCGTTTGGAACTTTGCGGAGCAGTACTGTTAGCGGAGATGATGGAATCAATATTCCGAAACATCAAACTGGGGCCAGTGAAACAATATCTATGGACGGACTCCACCATCGTTTTGGCATGGATAAGGAGACCACTCTGTTCCTGGTCAACATTCGTCGCACACAGGATCACAAAAATCATCGACCTAGTCGGCAGCAAGGACTGGATTCATGTCAACTCGGAAACGAATCCAGCAGACTTAGGAAGCAGAGGACTACCAGCATCGGACTTGGTCAACAATTCTTTGTGGTGGCAGGGACATTCTTGGCTGCAAGAAGACAATTCCCCATGGCCAGTACAAGAAAAATAGTATAATACATCCGTGGAGGAAAAGAGAGCGCAGGCCTACGCAATATCAACGCAAAAAGAGATCGAGATTCTTGACCGGTTTTCGAATTTACCGAGGGCTTTGAGGGTACTATCATATATTATGAGATTCTTTCGAAGAACTCATCCCAAGACAAAAGCTTCCTTTTAGGAAAAATCGTGCCTTATCTCATCCGGTGAGATCAAGACCACAACGCAACTCTTGATTAAACTATATTAGAAGCAACATTATAATGAGGAATATGTAAACTTCAAGAAGGGACAGGTAATCGATAGGAAAAGCCAGATATTGCCACTCAATCCGTTCATCGACAAAGATGATATTATTCGTGCGGGTGGTCGTCTTGGATCGTCTCAAGACCTCGCTTATAACGAGCGCCACCTAATCATACTGCCGTACAATTGTAGATTGACGCGTCTGACTGTTCAAATGATACATCAAATCTCCCTCCATGGGGGAAACCAAATAATGCTCCGTCTCATCCCCACCCAATATTGGATTCCGAATGTGAAGAGCATGATTAGGGCCACTATCCATAACTGTAAGGTCAGCACCATTTATAAAAAAAAGGGCGCAAACCCAACTTATGGGGACCCTTCCTGCCGAACGCACTTTCGACATTGAAAGTTACCGCGGTAGAGGATGTCGATTATCAAAGGACTACGTTTGCTTCTTTGTTTGTTTCACGACTAAAGCGATCCATCTGGAAGCGACCAGTGATCTTAGCACCCCATCCTTTCCAGCAGCGTTTTCGCGTTTTTTCGCTAGACGAGATGATTTACTCCGACAATGGTACTAACCTTGTCGGCGCTTCACGATCTTTGAGATCTGAATTTAAAGCATTTATCTCGGAAGTCCGAGATACGACTATCTCCAAATATAGCCATCAAGCCATGACATGGCATTTTATTCCGGCCGGGGCTCCACATATGGGGGGACTTTGGGAGGCGGGAGTGAAGAGCTTCAAAACCCACTTCAAGAAGTTAGCCTCGGCTCATAAATTCACGCATGAAGAATTCCGTACGCTATTGTGCTGGATTGAGGCATGCCTCAACTCGCGGCCACTTAGTCCAGCCTCAAATGAGCCCGCGGACCTTGAGCCCTTGACCCCTGGGCACTTCCTAACTGGAAGTCGTCTCGTGGCTCCGCCAGAACCAGAGGTGAATGAGAGCCCTGCCTCTATTATCAATAGGTGACAGAAGCTCAAGGCTCTTCATCAAACCTTCTGCAGGCGATGGAAAGTGGAATACTTATCCGAACTTCAAAAACGAGTGAAGTGGAAGCATCCGAAACAAAATATTAAGGTGGGGGATCTCGTTGTCATCAAAGAAGACAGCCTGTCTCCCAATGAATGGAGGCTCGGCCGAGTTACCAATGTACACCCCGGCGAAGATAACCGAGTGCGTGTAGTGGACCTCATGACCGAGAAGGGTCAGATCAGAAGACCATTGGTCAAGTTGATTCTGCTCCCTATGGAGGGAATGGCTGGCGAGAAGCCCGGGCCTCATCTTAACCATCCCCTTCCATCACCTCCCAGCCGTTTTGACCTCCCCTATCCCAAAATTCCACCCTTCACTCGCTTAACGAGGACACCAGAGAAGCCTAACGCATGAGAAGAACCTTTCTGCCACAGAAAAGGTAATTGCTCTCGAGAACGAGGCTACAGAAACCTAACGCAGAAAGGCGAACCCATCTGCCACTAAAAAGCTATCCATCTGCCACGACAAGTTGGAAGTAGATGGTCCCACCCTCGTATACATATGTATATGTTAATTTTTTCAAATATACATACATACGAGAACATATGAAAAGAAAAAAAAATATTGCAAGATTTCTCGCCGAACACACCTTACGATTGCAGATGATATTCAATTAAATTCAAAAAATAAAGCAAAGTAAAATTTACAAACGACATTGGATGAAAATTTTGGTAATTGTTCCCTTTAGGAGACAACTACTAAAATACATCCGAAATTATTGGAAGCGGACTTTCGAGTTTTTGTCTCAGTGAAGAGATATTTGAAATCAAAGTTGGAAATTTTTTGCCATTTCATGTGGTTGTTGTAATCACAGATTAGGGTGTACCGAAAGGTGCAAAAGTGTGTTCTGCGCAGAAATACTGTGGACCGCGTAGTGGGTGTTGGACCGACAAAGGGTTATTTTTTTGAAGCGCGACTGTTTACACCTACTGTAACAAATTTCGAGCCAAAATAGCCACTAGAACCGTATTTACATGGATCTGGGTGACGATTTTGTAGTTCGCCAGCCGTAATGCATTTATGCGCAGTAAAAAAAAAAAAAAAATTCGTATCAATGCCACGCAAATGTTTCACTGTACCACCTGCCATAGCAATGTGTGTTTAAAACCTGAGTTTCTTTTTGCAGCAAGTGAATTTGGCCACCACTATCTTTATAATTTGTGTATTTACAAAGAAGGCGTTCGATTTCTTGTGAGCTTGGAAATTTATTGTTGTTGCGGATGATCGTGAAAGGGTATACTATGCATGTATGGGATTAGTTAATTCAAATTTGAAGCTAAACACAATTCACGAGACGTCTGTCTGTTATGCATCGATTTTATATCTATATATTCTAAATGTTCACCTATGTGCTCTATGCTTATTTGAATATTTTACCCTGATAAAATGTTATCACACAGCACTCGTTAAATGTCAACTCACAGCGAAATTTCATTAAAAATAAATAAAATACAAAGCGAACTCAATAGCTTTCCAAAGAATGTAAACCAAAAACAAAGATATCATAGTTTGACATGAGAAAGAAGAAAACGCTATGTAATCTACGACAACCATATAAATTATTTAATCAAGCTTACAATTTTTAACTCACTTTAATTTATCTTGGGTATGTTTATGCTGCACCTTCAAATATTTTACATCACTCTCCTTGGTACCTGTAAAGGTATGTCGACGGTTTCCATCATCCACCTTGCGCTTCCACATCACGAACTATGGTTTGTGTAAAAAAGTAAAAAGGTTATTAACCACATCATAGGTCGCTTGTTGAGTAAAGCTCAATACTGGACTAATGTACATCATATATTTCTTACCCTAAGTAAAATTTGTTTTAGCACGCCTTGTTTAACGAAACTAAGTAAGAATCTCGCAAAGTACTTTATATACTTGTAATAAGCAATGCGCGTCCAAAGCCGCAGACACGATTTGATCGCAACGCAATGGTCGATTAGTCCAATTTGAACCTTGATTTGACTTGTCCAACTTTTTACCCAAGCATAATTCAGTCAATGCACACAAACTTTCCCCCGAATTCAACCCAGTATCAAATGGAAATTGAACATTTTGTAAGTACATTCTTCACACATCGCCTTTTTCCGATATGAACAAATCAATATTCTTATTTGATAATGTAAAAATTTCCAGGCAGTAAAGAGTTGCTGCTAAGAAGCTAGCGAAAATTGAACACCTGAAAAGAAAGAAAACCATTAGAATTTGCATAGAACTATATGTACATATATGTATATACATACAAGATGTGTCTCAAAGCATGCGCCGGCCGCCACAGCGTGTGAGACACATTTTTTTTGTTCCTAAGTAATTTGCGCTGCTACCGAACCGATACAGAATTTCGGGCAGCGCTAATAATATACTTACCTTCCCCAACATATTTCCATGCGCCGGCAGCCGATCCTCCACAGCAGCATCTCCATTTACCCATTATGCATCTGAAAAGGAAGAAAAAATTATGTTAAATACATTTTAAAAATAAAATATGCTATTTTACTTACCTTGAAGAAGAACTGTATACCACCCGTGCCTTAAACAAGAAAATCATGAATTGTTCCAATTCAATGAATTTTCTTTGTTTCTTTTTCACGATTTTGCAAATCGTGAGTACACATATATATGTATGTGTGCAAAAAATTCAACCATCACGCCATATGAGTTCTCATTTATATGTATATATATATATGCACATTTTTACCACCACGCTAGTGATGCTATATTTTGGTCAACGGGTACCGAAATCCCGATCTGTCAAAATCGGTACCGCTCACTGCGGGGTAAATAGGGTGACGGAATCTACGTTCGTACCCGATCGGCGAAGATGCCGATTATATTAAAATGCAAACCTAAAGCAGATGGATAAGTTTTCAAAAAAATTTGAAAAAAAAAAAAACTTTTTGGTTCACGCTGAGAAAAATTTTTGTTTTGTTTTTGTTGTTCCTTTTCTCGGGTTTTGTTTGTTTTCGGAGGGGCAGGACTGTTTTGCCCACAAAACAACAAAGATAAACCCGAATACTGACCACATTCCCACTCTCTACCCAGCTCGGTACCGAAACCAAATACCGAAAAAGCGAAAATGTCGCTGTGTGCACGACACTAACGCCACTTATGACGGCGACAATGCAAGTAAGAATAAGAAATCAATCTATGCATGAGGGCCAGTGGCGAAACGAAATATAAGGTGATCAACGCAATCACCTTGTCGCTACCGTCCCGTGCGAGAAAACAAATAACCAATTCCTGTATAATCATATCATATTATTAGGCATATAAGTTGGCATTATTGCTATTGCCGTTGAAATTTATAAACTCCGAACGAGGTCGCTCGCCACCCACGTATACGGGCGTCCATACAAATATACAAATATTCAAGGGGATTTTTTTTGTTTCTTTCTTTTTTTTTCTGTAGTATGACTCGCTACGCATCCTTGCGCAAGAGGGCCGAACGCCTAGCCGCCCGGTACCCAAAGCCATGCCCGCTATGTGGCGAGAGCCACCCACTGCGTGCGTGCACCCGATACCAGGGGATGGAACCTCTGCAGCGCCTCAAGGAGGTTATCCGGGCGGGCTATTGTGACAACTGTTTGTCGTGGGCCGTTGCTTGCCCAAAGCACCATTTTTGGTTGGGTACTGTCGGGTGCCGTTAGCATGTAAGGTTAGATTTAAGCATAAAATAACGTTTTTTTTCTTTTTTCTTGTTTTTTATTTAAAATAAATAATACGAATGATTTCTTCTTCTTTAAATGGTCATCTAACCGCCTGGGCAATTTTGACCGTCCAACATAGCTCGCCAATCGTTTCTTCGTTGCACCAACTGGCGCCAATTGGAAACACCGCGGGATCGCAAATCGGTCTCCACTTGGTCCTTCCATCGGAGTGGTGGTCTCCCTCTTCCTCTGCTTCCACCGGCGGGTGCCGATAAGAATACCTTCTGGGCTGGAGCATCTTCGCTCATTCGCACTACGTGGCCTAGCCAGCGAAGCCGCTGTGTTTTAATTCGCTGAACTATGTCGGCGTCTGTGTAAAGTTCATACAGCTCATCATTAAATCTTCTTCGGTACTCGCCGTCGCCAACGCGTAGAGGTCCACAAATCTTTCGAAGAACCTTTCTCTCGAATACTCCCAGAGCCGCCTCATCAGATGTTGTTAGTGTCCACGCTTCTGCACCATATAGCAGGACGGGTGCGATGAGTGACTTGTAGAGTGTTATTTTCGTTCGTCGAGAGAGGACTTTACTTTTCAATTGCCTACTCAGTCCGAAGTAGCATTTGTTTGCAAGAGTGATTCTTCGTCGGATTTCTAGGCTAACATTATTGTTGGTATTAATGCTGGTTCCCAGGTAAACGAAGTCCTTTACTATTTCGAAGTTATTGCTGCCAACAGTGGCTTGGTTGCCAAGGCGCGAATGCGCTGACTCTTTGCATGATGACAGAAGGTACTTCGTTTTGCCCTCGTTCACCACCAATCCCATTTTCTCCGCTTCTTTTTCTAATTTGGAGTAAGCAGAAGTTACGGCGCGGTTGTTAAGGCCAATGCTATCAATATCGTCAGCATATGCCAACAGTTGCACGCTTTTATAAAATAATGTTCCAGCGCGGTTAAGTTCTGCAGCTTGTATTATTTTATCCAGCATTAAATTAAAGAAATCACACGATAGGGGGTCACCCTGTCTGAAACCTCGTTTAGTTTCGAACGGCTCGGAGAGGTACTTCCCAATTCTGACCGAGCTGGCGGTGTTGCGCAAGGTCATTTTGCATAGCCGTATAAGTTTTGCGGGGAAACCAAATTCAGACATAGCGGCATATAGGCAGCTCCTTTTCGTGCTATCGAAAGCGGCTTTAAAATCAACAAAGAGATGATGCGTGTCGATCCTTTTTTTACGGGTTTTTTCCAAGATTTGGCGTATTGTAAAAATCTGGTCGATGGTAGATTTACCAGGTCTGAAGCCATACTGATAAGGTCCAATCAGTCTGTTCACATCAGGCTTCAGTCTTTCGCACAATACGCTTGATAGGACCTTATATGCGATATTCAAAAGGCTGATTCCGCGATAGTTGGCGCAGTTTGCAGGATCGCCCTTCTTGTGGATTGGGCAGAGAACACTTAGATTCCAATCTTCAGGCATGCATTCATCCGACCAAATTCTGCATAGAAGCTGATGCATGCGCCTTACCAGCTCCTCGCCTCCGTGTTTGAATAGCTCAGCAGGCAAACCATCAGCGCCAGCTGCTTTATTGTTTTTCAATCGGGATATTGCTTTTCGCACCTCATTATAGTCGGGTTGTGGAACGTCAATTCCATCATCTTCGATTGTGGGCTCGGGTTCGGCATCTTCTCTGGTTCCTTGCTCAGTTTCTCCATTTAAAAGGGCAGAGAAGTGATCCCTCCATATTCTGAGTGTTCTCTGAACATCGGTCACCAGGTCGCCGTTCTCATTCTTACAAGAGTTTGCCCCGGGTTTGAAACCTTCTGTCATTCGCCGAATTTTTTGATAGAATTTTTGGGCATTATTCCCGTTGGCCAGGATCTCAAGCTCCTTTATTTCACGCTTTTCTGCCTCTCTTTTTTTCGCCCGGAAAAGCTGCCTCGCTTCCCTCTTCAACTCGCGGTAGTGTTCACGCACACTCCTCGTTGCATTCGATCTCAGCGTTGCCTTGTAGGCTTCGTCCTTTCTTTTCGTTGCAGCGCGGCACTCTTCATCATCATACCAGTTGTTTCTTCGCGGTCGTCGGAATCCAATTACTTCTTCGGCTGCGGTACGGAGTGTTCCTGAGATATGATCCCACTGCTCATGCATTCCACTAGGTTGAACTGTGCTCTCGGAGAGCAGGTGTGAGAGGCGATCTGCGAAATAATTGGCGGTCTGTTGCGATTGCAGCTTTTCGACGTCCAGCTTTCCCTGCGTTTTTTGTTGCACCTGTTTTGTCGTACAGAGGCGGGTACGAATCTTGGCTGCTACTAGGTAGTGATCAGAGTCGATGTTAGGTCCTCGTATTGTGCGAACATCTAAAACACTGGGAGCATGCCGTCCGTCTATCACAACGTGGTCGATCTGGTTGCGTGTTTTTCGATCGGGGGACAGCCATGTAGCCTGATGGATCTTCTGGTGCATAAACCTAGTGCTGGATATGACCATGTTTCGGGCACCGGCGAAGTCGATCAGCCTGAATCCATTTGGCGAAGTCTGATCGTGGAGACTGAACTTCCCGACAGTGGGGCCAAATACACCCTCCTTACCCACCCTGGCGTTAAAGTCGCCAAGTACGACTTTGATATCATGAGGGGGGCAGCGTTCGTATGCTTCTTCCAGGCGCTCATAGAATGCATCCTTTTCCACGTCGTCCTTCTCTTCCGTCGGTGCATGAGCGCAGATAAACGATATGGTGAAAAATCGTACTTTTATGCGGATTGCAGCGAGACGCTCGTTCACGGTACGACAGTACTCGGTGACGGAGTCTCTCTCCCACCACAAATCCCACGCCGAATCTGCGCTTGTCTTCATGCCCACTCCAGTAGCTGTTGCAAGGTGTTTTGAGTGTGTTTCCTCGCCCCGTCCATCGCATCTCTTGTATGGCGGTGATGTCAACTTTTGCTTTCCTCAGGACCTCAACCAGCCGGGCAGCGGCACCTTCCCCATTAAGGGACCGGACATTCCAAGTACATGCCCTTATCTCATAATCCTTATTTCGTTTGCGGGTGTTGTCATCTAAAGAAAGGGGTTCTCATATCCGAGGCTTTGTTGTTGAATTTCATTGGAACGTTGTTTTATGTGGTGGGTCCCAAACCCAACGCACAACCCGTTTCACGGGAGGTTGAATTCTATTACACGTTTGTATAGCGAGCCGCTTGATCCAAGACAGACGCCCGCTTGCAGCCGCACCAGCTGGTGATCAAACGCTGCTGTTTGAACCCCCCCCAGCAAGCCCTTAAACCGATTACGTCGGAGTGGCCTTACCACGTTGTCGCCTTCTCACGTTTAGCTCACCACCAAACGGGTGTTCGGTGTTACCCAGAGGATACTTGGGCGCAAAGCCCGGAAGTAGTGAGCTGCTTGAATCGCATGCAAAATAATCGCTCTGGCCATTCCCAGGTGAATGGCGATCAGAAACTTTCCCCACTTGCGTGGACTTCTGCTCACGGCCCCACCCTCCTGGCAATAAATATACAGCGGTTTTATTTTTTAAAGTCTCTTCCCCCTATCTCTTAGATCTAGGTGCGATACGATGAAGCCACTAAACTGCAAACGTCGGGATACAGTTCGGAAGCGTACGGCTGTGACAGCGCCAGCCGGCACTCACCATCCTAGTTTAAGTCCGTAGCTTAAGAGGATGCGTGGTGGGAAATCCTGTGGCGGGGTAAGATGTTGCGTATCGCAAGGGGGCCGGCATGTTTAGGCGAGATGCCTAAATTCTTTAAAAATGTGCCACCCTAATGTAACTTTAGCGCCCTTCCAATCACTAACACCAACCGACCCACCTGTGTGGGCATGCATGCATATTCGTGTTTTGTTAGCACACATATACATGCATGGGGGTGTGCATGTGTGGGTTCACCTCCCCTTAAAACCGGAGGATAATTTTCAGGTTCAACGGTTGTCCTCGATTACAAAACCGTCTACTTCTTCAGCGACACTCGACGCAGTAACATCATCACGGCCACCCCAGGATTTTCCACAGCAGCCAACTATTCTTAAAGGTAAACTAATTGTTTCTAATTATATTTTACACAAATATACGGCCACTTTATTATAACGAGGATTCTCGTCTTCTTATTTCTTTCTTTTATATTCAAAATCACAATTCGACCGCGGTGCTTTAGAGCCACGGCCGCTCCAGCGAAGCACCATTGTCGACTTTTGTTCAGTCAATGTGTTCGAAAGCTGATAGTCGTTCCAAGGAAGAAAATCCCTGATGCACTCAACGAATTACATAACGGTCCAAGCGGAGGTCATCTTGGAGTCACCAAGACTTTGGAGAAAGTCAAGCAAAGATTCTATTGGGTTGGTTTCCGTCAATCGGTCGCGGAGTGGATTGCCAACTGTGAAGTATGCATCAAAGCTAAAGGACCGAAATCAAGGAGCCATGGCCAAATGAAACATTTGAGAGGATAGCCATGGATGTAGCTGGTCCATTTCCTACTAGCAAACTCGGAAACAAATATGTAGTTATGGACTATTTCAGCAAATGGCCAGAAGTGTACCCTATTCCAAATCAAGAGGCAGAATCCATATCAGAAGTGTTAACTAACAATTGGGTAGCTAGGTTTCGTGCACCGATGGAGATACATTCTGACCAAGGCAGAAATTTCGAATCAGCTGTGTTCCAGGAAATGTGCAAGACATTGGACATTCGGAAAACTAGAACAACTGTACTGCATCCTCAGTCAGATGGCATGGTGGAACGATTCAATAGAACCTTGGAAGAGCACCTGAGGAAAGTAGTGGATAAGTTCCAGAAGGATTGGGATACTCACATCTGAGTTGATTTGATTTTCTTTTTTTCCGACAGGGTGAATATTAGATGTATATTGGAACGATTTTTGGTCATTCCTTGTCAAATTTTGTTCGCAGAACGAAAACATACACTGAAGATGGCGGATCGCCGAAACCGGTTTGTAACAAAACAAAAATTGACAAGGGATGACGAAAAATCGTTCCAATATACATCTAATACTCACATCTCCTTATTCCTAATGGCATATCGCTCTGCAGTACATGAAACAACTGGTCAGACTCCTGCAAGGTAATTTTCGGGAATGATATTCGATTCACAGCTGATTTGAAGTTTGGGATAAACGCTGATGCAGGAGTAAATGCTCGGAAATCTACTAGCGTATTGGAAGAAGAAATGAGAGAAATTCACGACCTTGTGAGAGAACGGACTAAGATCAAGAGCGATAAGATGAAAGCCAGGTACGACAAAGCAATAAATTCGGAAGGTTTTATAGAAGGAGATTTAGTGCTGCTATACAATCCACAGCGTAGGAAAGGTTTGTCCCCGAAACTACAATGTTTCTTTGAAGGCCCATACAAAGTCACAAAACGGATAAACGATGTGGTATATCGCATACAAACTATGGGAAGGCCAAGGACTAAGATGAAGATGGTCCATTTGGAAAGGCTAGCTGCAATGTGCCTTATCGGGACGATCAGATTTAGATGGAGGGCAGTGTGGCGATTATTCTCAAGCATGTACCATCCCTAACTCAATAACACTCCCACCACTAGTTAAACACAACAGAGATGACGATGGCTACTCTTATGCATTCAATCGTGTACCTAAGAAGAGGAAGAGTGTAAAAGCACTTCCTTCTTGTGGTTATAGGCCACATAAAAATAACACGAGCGGACAGCTTCAAGGTTATGCTTAGACTGACTCTTTATTAATTTAAGTTAGAGACAGTTACATTATGTCTGAGTATCGTATTGTTAATACATACAAGGACTATCGGTAACCTGATTTTTGTTGGAACGATTTTCCGTCATCCTGTAGCATTACTCAGAATGCTTTTCACTGTCAATGCACTTCAAATATTGACCCACTTAAATTATGTTGAACCCACGGGAGTTCAACAGCATATACCAACTGACACCTATCAAATTGTCAACCCGTAGCTTTGACCAACACACGTATCGATCAGCACGACTGATCGACACTATCGGTTGGTCAACGTGAACTACCAAATTATGTGCTGACATTGCACACAATGCAAATACTTTTAGTGTCTAAGTATTAGTGTAAGTTTGTATACGTAAGTTAAGCTAGAAATGTATAAAAGAGAAAGCTTTTGAATAAAGAACAATCAATTCTGATCATACGCTACACATCAGCGATTCAATCACATTACATGGCGATCCTGCCAGGAGCAATTCACTTTGCTTAGGATATAAAATAAAATTAACAAAATAATTTAAGAAGCCATTACATGGCGATCCTGCCAGTTTTGGTCGTTCTATTGCAATTATTTAAAGATGAAGATACAGTTTTTGGCTCTCAGCATGTAAATTTGAATTTAATAAGCTGCCTACACTGAACACTAAACAGGAGGAAAATTTAGATGCTACAACTGGTGAGGACACTACACCATTTTATGCGGATACCTACCTGCTTTTCATGAAACCGCTATATACGGCGGGTAAACAAGTGGACTTACCTGGTGGCAAATCCGTCGAATGGGCTTCACAAATAAAGGCATAAAAAGGGTGGAATAATAGAAGCAACCCAACTGGCGGCATAGTGCAAAAAAAAAAAAGAGTGGAATAATTTGATGACAATAACCCCCAACACTCAACAAGACTGGCAGCGCAAAATATGGTGACTGGCAGCAAGAATAGCAGCTATTAAAATATAAGTATATTAGAATAATTTGAGCACGCCTTATGGCCGCTAAACCAGTAGCAATTAAATTTGCTTAGGGATTATAAATAGTTTAATTACATGTCAGTATCAATAATGAAAGAGATTGAGACTCAAAAAGAATTTGACAAAATTTTTCATCAATGTTAATAAATTGAGTAAATTGGAATGTAAAAATACCTATTTCTTATGGATAATGCACTACCACCTGATCTTGATTATGAATTAATCAATGATATTGTTGATAAGCTAGAGCATGAAAACGAAGAAATAGGAATACAAAGGTCAAGACCTCGTAACAAGGGAGGCAACAGGAAAAATTTAGAATATTTAAAACACGTTTGGTCCTATATAGGAATGGGTAGAGAACCCACAATGAAAGACTTAGTATACCCTTCCACATTAGAAGAAGAAATAAATAGATTAATAAGGAAACTGAGTAAATAAAAATAAAAATGTAAGAAGAAAAATTTTTTACTGTTTTAAAATGGCAGCATGGTGGAAAATTGCATTTTAGTAGGTATAGCAGGATATGAAGTTGGTAAAGAAAGTTCAGCAGAGAAAAACTCTGAAAATAGAATAGTTAAGTACGAACCACACCCTATACCTGTTGAAAATAAAGAAGAACTGTCTGATAAATGGGTAGTTTTGGTCGCATTTATGGTTACATGTTTAATTATCGCAATTATTATTTTAATCAAAAATTATATAAAAAATAAATTGAGACGATTAAACACTGTACAACAACGCGTATAAACCAACACCCTAT
This sequence comes from Merzomyia westermanni, assembly GCA_949987695.1. NCBI lineage: Eukaryota > Metazoa > Arthropoda > Insecta > Diptera > Tephritidae > Merzomyia > Merzomyia westermanni. Next base: position 96,437,643 of record OX465289.1, read on the forward strand.
AACAAGAAATGAATCAATGGGAAGAAATCCACGAAAAATTATATGAGGAAAAAACAAAAGCAATTAAGTCTTACAAATGCATAACTAAAAGTATCCCAATTACAACAGAAACCATAGTCAAGCATTTGAACATAATCCTAGAAGCTCTGAACAGCATAGCACAGGTAGTTAAATCAGTAAATAACATACTTACTGCAGAACACCAAATAGAAGCTTACCAATTTTTCTCCGTTGTACGAGATAAACTTGTATCTTCCTTATCAAGATATAATATAGAATTTAATATACCAACCACAATTGAGGAAAAACTTCAAATAGATTTCAATCTACTACTGTCAGACCGCGCTCAGAGCCCAACTCCGACACATTCCACGACCCAGACTCAATCAATAGAGGAAAGCAAACCAAATTTTCAACCAATACACGTCCCAATAATAAACGTCACAATGCCACAAACAGTAGTTGAATTTATCAAAACTGCTTCGTCAGTATTACCAGAGTTTGATGGTAAACCGGAAAATCTACATAGTTTCCTAGATGCACTCGATATACTTGAGCAAATCAAGGATACACACGAGGCATTGGCCATTACCATGATAAAAACAAAACTGAAGGGTACGGCAAGGAATTTTATAAGCAACGAAAGCACGATAGAACAAATAAAATTAAAATTAAAAACCGCGATTAAGGGTGAATCAGTAGAAGTTTTAACCGCTAAACTCCTGAACATCCAGCAGCGTAGCAAAACTGCAAATCAGTACACAGCGGAAGTAGAGAAAATAACAAGGTCGCTGGAAGGAGCGTATATCTCGGATGGATTAAACCCAGACCTAGCCACGAGATATGCAACACAGGCAGCAGTCAAAGCCATGTGCAAAAACTGCTCTAATGACAAGGTCAAAAAGATCATGCAAGCAGGAACGTTCACAACGATGAACGACGCAATCTCTAAATTTACAAACAGCTGCACCGAAATTACAGGCAGCTCTAATACAATTTTAAATGTACGACAACAAGGTCAGTACAGGAGTAATTTCCGTGGAGGTTACCGAAGTAACAACTATGGGAATTACCAAAACAGGAGATTTAGACCGCAACCAAGGTACAACAACAATTCTAGACCAAGTAGTACCAACAATAATAGTTATAACAATAACCAAAGAGGATCACAATCCCGAAATAGCAACAGACCCTACAACCAGACCCGTAACGTGCGCAGCTGCACGCAGACGGAAAACCAAGAAGCTCCACTTCAAGAGTAAAAGAAAGAAAAATATGCGTACTAAACTTACATCTAAACAACTATATAGCAACAAGGACATCTCTAAATAATGTAATTTCAAACTTTTTAATCGATACAGGAGCAGACATCTCCATTATAAAAAAGAACCAAATTAATCAAAGTCATAAAATAAATACGGAACAAATTACAGATCTAAAAGGCATTGGTCAGGGAATAACCAGCACTCTAGGCACAATTAAAGCAGACTTAAAAGGCGATGACCTTCTTATTTACCATAAATTTCATGTCGTAGACGACGATTTCCCAATTCCATGCGATGGAATAATAGGGCTGGATTTCATAAAAAAGTACAATTGCATTCTAGACTATGGAAAAACAGAGGATAAATTAATCCTAAGACCATATGATTTTCCCCAAACAATAACAATGCATCTTACAAATTGTCTGTCCGTCAACACAATCACAATTCCGGCTAGATCGGAAGTTATTAGACAAATTAAAGTAAATACCGATAACAAAAACATTTTTATCCCACACCAAGAATTATCTGAAGGCATTTTCATAGCAAACACAATAACAAATAAGGATCAAACTTTCGTTAGAATCATTAACACTACACATAAAAACACAACTATCCAAAATTACAAAATCAATACCGAAAACTTAGATGATTACACACTAATTAAAACACAAACACACAGTAAAAATTGCACCGATACAGAAAAATTAAAAAGATTAACAAAAAATTTTCCTAAATTCGTCAACCCTCAATTAACAACACTTTGCACAGAATTTATAGACATATTCGCATTAGAAACCGAACCAATCTCCTCTAATAATTTCTATAAACAGAAATTATACATGAAGGATGACAACCCCGTTTACATAAAAAATTACAGATTGCCTCAAACCCAGAAGGGAGAAATCAGCAAACAAATAAATAAGCTAATAGAAGATGATATAATAGAACCTTCCATATCGGAATATAATAGCCCAATCCTACTAGTCCCTAAAAAATCACTTCCAGGAAAAACAGAAAAAAGATGGAGACTAGTGGTCGATTACAGACAAGTAAATAAAAAGCTAGCAGCGGACAAATTCCCACTTCCAAGAATTGATGACATTTTAGACCAACTTGGAAGAGCAAAATATTTTTCATGCCTGGACTTTATGTCAGGTTTTCATCAAATCGAACTACACCCAGATTCGAGGGATATAACTTCATTTACAGCCGAAAATGGCACATATAGGTTCAAAAGACTACCCTACGGTTTAAAAGTAGCACCAAATTCATTTCAAAGAATGATGACCCTAGCATTCGCAGGTCTCAAACCATCCCAAGCATTTCTCTACATGGATGACTTAGTTGTATTAGGCTGTTCCGAAAATCACATGCTAAAAAATCTAAGAGACGTATTCTCCACTTGCCGAAAATACAACCTAAAATTACATCCAGATAAATGCCTATTTTTCAGTCAGGAAGTAACTTATTTAGGACATAAATGCACAAACAAAGGAATATTACCCGATCCAAGCAAATTTGAAACCATTCAAAACTATCCAATACCGAAAACAGCCAATGAAGTTAAAAGATTCGTAGCTTTCTGTAATTATTACAGAAGATTTGTACCGAATTTTGCAGAACATTCTAGAAAGTTAACTAGGCTATGCAAAAAGAATGTTGCCTTCGAATGGACAGAAGAATGTCACAAAGCTTTTGTCTACTTAAAGGAAGCATTAATTAGTCCAAAACTCTTGCAATACCCAGATTTCGAAAAAGAATTTTGCATAACAACAGACGCTAGTGGATACGCTTGTGGTGCAGTCCTTAGCCAAGAACACGATGGCAAACAGTTACCAATTGCTTACGCTTCAAGGTCCTTTACAAAAGGCGAAACCAACAAGTCTACAATAGAAAAAGAATTAGCCGCAATCCATTGGGCCATAACTTTCTTCAGACCATACGTATATGGCAGAAAATTCCTAGTTAAAACCGACCATCGCCCACTAACATACCTATTTTCAATCAAAAGTCCTTCCTCAAAGCTGACACGAGTAAGACTCGATTTAGAAGAGTACGATTTTGAAGTGGAGTATATAGCTGGTAAAGAAAATCATATCGCGGATGCATTATCCCGCATAACAATTACAAATTTAAAAGATATGTCAGTAGAAGCAAATAAAATATTTAAAATAACAACAAGATCAGCAGCTAAAAAGATCAGTAATAAAACTGAAATTAAAGAAAGTCACAAAGAGAACCCCAAAATATACGAAGCGCTAAATAAATTTGAAGTAAAAAGACATGTCAAGCTCGTTTTCAATCCTCCGAAATTTTATTTCAAAAAAGGAAAGAAAGTTTGTAGCAATTTTGATACAAGCAACCTAATTGTTGAGGATAAGATTGACTTAGGACAATTCTTTACCAGGCTCGAAAGAGAAGCCGGCAATTTAGGACTTGTACAAGTACAGTTGTCCTTAGGGGACAAATTGTTTAAAAAGAATTATACTGCAGTAGGCAAATTTATAGAAATGGGTAATAAAGTTCTCAAAAAGTTAACAATAGCTCTAACCCCAGAGGTTATATACGTGACAAATCCCGGGAAAATAAAGGAAATTCTGCATAAATATCATGACGATCCTATTAGTGGTGGCCACCCAGGAATAAATCGCATGACAGATAAGATCAAGCAGAAGTATAGCTGGCTGAACATGAAAAATGATATAAGAAAATATATAAAAAACTGCATCCACTGCAAGAAAAATAAAATTAATAAACATATCAAAGAACCAATGACAATAACGGAGACACCTCCGAAGGCATTCGATATTGTACAAATCGATACAGTAGGCCCTTTACCGAAGTCGATAAATGGAAACGAATATGCAGTTACCATTATATGCGATCTAACTAAATATTTGGTAGCTATCCCAGTCCCAAGCAAACACGCAACAACAGTCGCTAAAGCCGTGTTCGAGCATTTCATATTGATTTATGGACAAATGAAAACAATCTTGACAGACATGGGCACGGAATATAAAAATAGCTTATTCAAAGAACTGTGTAAATTGTTGAAAATTGAACATAAAACTTCAACACCGTACCATCATCAAACTTTGGGTACTGTAGAACGCAGTCACCGAACATTCAATGAATATATACGCGCATACATATCCAGTGACAAAGACGATTGGGATGAATACCTCAAATATTTCGCGTATTGCTACAATACGACGCCATCCACCACACATAAATATTGCCCGTTTGAACTCATATTTGGAAAAAACCAACCAAATTACGAATTTTTAAAAGAAAATATAATCAGCCCACTATACAATCACGAAGCTTACTACAAAGAGGTAAAATATAGACTCCAAATAGCCGAGCAAAGAGCTAGGAAATTAGTCCAAGAGGCTAAAGAAAAACAAAAAACGAATTATGATAAGAACAGCTATAGTGAGGAACTTAACATAGGAGATTTAGTATTAGTTAGAGAAGAGGCCTCCCATAAGCTAGAAAATAGATATAATGGACAATATAGAGTTAAAAATATTGATAAGAACAACAATTTTACTTTAATTCCACATAGCATAGGAAATAGCAATAAAAACAAAAAAGAAATCATAATTCATAAGAATAGACTTAAAACAGTATAACACCACTCACCACCAGCAATCCAGTTTACTCACTTTAATAAACAGGCACAAGCCAAAGAAAATAAAAACCACATATTATGTTCAAAATACAACTATACACTAAATAAATAAATGTAAACGACTGAAAAAAAAAAGAAAAAAAAATATATATAAATGCAATAATGACAAACGAGAAACAAATGTAAACAAGTGAAAAAAAAAAATTCTTATGCAATAATGGCAATAAGAGCCGAAAAACAATTAAAATTTTGTAAACGCAAACAAACCCTAAGTAGGTCAATAAGTCGCTTTAATAGTCGTATACAATTGCCTTCAAGTGTATACGACTATTCATAAGGCGGATGGTGTAGCATTACTCAGAATGCTTTTCACTGTCAATGCACTTCAAATATTGACCCACTTAAATTATGTTGAACCCACGGGAGTTCAACAGCATATACCAACTGACACCTATCAAATTGTCAACCCATTACTCAATGCGTCGCTTTGACCAACACACGTATCGATCAGCACGACTGATCGACACTATCGGTTGGTCAACGTGAACTACCAAATTATGTGCTGACATTGCACACAATGCAAATACTTTTAGTGTCTAAGTATTAGTGTAAGTTTGTATACGTAAGTTAAGCTGGAAATGTATAAAAGAGAAAGCTTTTGAATAAAGAACAATCAATTCTGATCATACGCTACACATCAGCGATTCAATCACATTACAATCCCTTGTCAGGTTACTACCCTGTCGGAAGATCAACACAACAAAATAAATGACTATCGGTAAATTAGAAATAGGTAATACTTATAGGCTAATGGTGTTTACAGACTAGGAATAAATGTAATTTAGATTATTCTATAATTAATAGGCGCTGGCACTACACCATCCCTCCAAAGGAAAAATACTGCATCAAGTTGATCAGGCTTGACTTCGACCTCGTCCTTTTTCAAGACTGTAAACTGAGCAAACTGAGCGAATAAATTTTTAAATGAGTAGTTTGTAATTTTCTCCCTTTTTGACTTTATTCGTTCAGTTTTATCAGTTTCAAAGATTTTTTTTGTAAATTTATAAAAGTTATGTGATTGCGAAAATGTAGATTTTAGAAATGATATAAATCATGTAAAAAATTTTGAAAAGTTATATAATTTCAAATATGAACATGCTTAGAAAAGTTACATAATTCAAATTATGTGAATTTTGAAAAGTTATATAATTCCAAATATATGTGTAGTTTTTTAATGAGATTTTATGCGATATTTTAGTGCTAAGCTTAAATACAACTGCATACGTTTGCATATATATGATTTAACGTTACAATTGTATGTATCCTTGAGTTTTTTTTTTTTGTGTTTAATTAATTTTTCTTAATCTATTTTTATGTATGGGTTTCAACGTTTTCTTTGTTTCATCTAAAATTATGACATTAACACCGTCAACTTTTTGAACCTGGAATGGACCTTCATAGATATTTTTATGTTTTTCGTATGGTTGTTTTTCAACTAATACCATATCGTGTACCCTCAAATTTAACGGTCGTGCAGCCTTATTATAAAGCAACTTGTTTCGAGCTTTATGCTTATTTATCAAATTTTTTGCAAGATTATGCGATTTTTGCAATCTATACTTCATTTCTTTGGCATAGTTATCGATATTGTAAATCGGATCGATTGCACTAGTTTGCACTTCTTGCGGTAATACTGGGTCTTTGCCGAAAACTAATTCAAATGGTGTTATCTTATTGTCAAAAGCTGAATTAACGGTTACGTTATGGTGGAATGTAAAATATTTTAAGTAGGTATCCAAATCAGAGGATGTTTCATTTAAGTTCGCACGTAAGTATTCGTTGAACACTCTATGGTTGCGTTCTATTGTACCGACTGTTTCATGGTGGTAAGCCGTAGAAAAGTTATGTTTTATTTTTAAAATGTTGCATAATTCTTTGAAAATTTCGTTTTTATACTCAGTCCCTAAATCTGATTTAATAGTATTCATTACACCGTAGGTAAGTATGAACCCTTCGAGAATAGCTTTTGCCACAGTACTGGCAGCTTTATCGGGGATAGCTATGGTTACAAGATACTTAGTTAAATCGCATATCAAGGTAACAGCGAACTTGTTACCGAGATCAGATGTGGGTAGAGGGCCTATTGTGTCTACTACAACAATATTGAAAGGCTTGATTGGTGTTGGGGTAATAATTAATTTTTCTTTATTTGAAGGTTTAATTTTATTGCGCGTGCAACTGTCGCACAGCTTTACAAATTTCGAAACATCTCTAGTCATATTTTTCCAGTGATACTTAGTCCTTATTTTCGCGTATAGCTTTTTTCTTCCGCAATGACCGCCTGATAAGGGGTCGGTGTGGTAAATGGTCATTAACTGTTGCTTTTTATCGTTATCGGTCACTGTTTCTACCGGTTCAGTTAATATTATTTCTAATGATTTTAGCATATTATTTCCTTTGGCTTTTAACTCGAAAACAGAAATATGTGTAAAAATTGTGTCATCTTTTGGCCATTCTATTTTTTTTATGTGCTGATTGTCGGCTGCATTTTGTAGCCTCGAAAGCAATTCATCTAAATTCAGAGTTTCGTTAACAATAGCAATATTCGTCAAAAATATACGTTTGCGTTTAATGTGCTCAAAAATTTTAAGGGTTTTTCCATTTTCATCGAAAAGTATTTGAGACTTTATTCTTGGTATTCTTTTGGAAAATTCGTATGCAAATTTGTCATAAACCAGTACTTTCCCAGATAAAGTGTGATTTTTATTGTTTGTATTTGTTTGGCATTCTTTTGCCATTGACCGAGTTTTCATTGCCAATATATGTTTAGTTGATTGTTTTAAGTCAGAAAATAATATGCGCGAAAGTGCATCAGCTGCTACGTTATCTTTACCTTTGATATACTCGATTGTAAAATCATACTCCGCGAGTTCTAGTCTGATTCGGGCAAGTTTTGATGTTGGATCCTTCATGTTGAAAAGATAGACCAGTGGTCTATGGTCTGACTTCACAGTAAAATGTGTGCCATATATATATGGTCGAAATTGTTTGATAGCGAAATAAATCGCCAAAAGTTCTAGCTCGATGATAGATTTGTTTTGTTCAGACTTATTAAAGGACTTGGAGGCGATATGTACCGGTAGATCAATGCCATCATGGAGTTGGCTTAGTACTGCGCCACAGCCGGTTTTTGATGCATCAACAGTTACTATGAATTGTTTGGAGAAATCGGGGTATTGTAATATTTTCGGTGAAATTAAGGCCTTTTTCAACCGTTGAAATGAATCCGCACATTCATTACTCCAGAAAAATTCTAAGTTTTTACGACTTAGAGCATTTAGTGGTGCTGTTAGCAAGGCAAAATTTGGTATAAATTTACGATAATAATTGGCGAAAGCTACAAATCGCCTACAAGAATCTTTATCAGTTGGCGTTGGGAAGTTTCGGATGTTGCCGTTCTTAGAGTTATCCGGTGAAATTCCCGTTGAAGTACATTTGTGACCGAGGAATGTTACCTCGGGTCGAAGGAAGTTACATTTGTGTGGGTTAAGCTTTAGTCGAAATTTTCGGCAAGTTTCAAAAACTTTCGCAAGATTTTTCAAGTGATGCTCTTCGCTACATCCAATGACAATAATATCATCTATATATAAAAATGCTTCTTTTGGTGAAATACCCGAGAAAGCTATGGACATCATCCGCGAAAACGGATTGGGAGCAACATTCAGTCCGAAGGGCAAAACCTTCCATCTGAAAGCACCACGCTCCGTACTAAATGACGTGATATCGCGCGAGTCGACATGGAGTATGATTTGGTGAAATCCTGAGAAAAGATCCAGCGTGGAAAAAAACTTTGCCCTACCTAGATTGTCTCATATATCATCAACGCGGGGTAGAGGAAATTTATCAGCTATAAGATTTTTATTGATCGCGCGGAAATCAACACACATTCTATAGGCTTTTTGGCCTTCATTGCTTTTTTTTGGAACCAAAATTAAAGGGCTGTTATAATTTGAGTTACTTTCTTCTATCAGATTATTTTTCAAAATATTTTTTACTTGCCTATCAATTTCTTCTCGCTGAGAATATGGCAACCGGTAGTTTTTCATATAAACAGGCGTTGGATCCTTTACTCGGAGTTTCTGTTCATAGAAATTATTTATCGTCATGACATCGTCCTTTAATGCGAATATATCGGCATATTCAAGGCATAAGTTTAATAATTTTCCACTTCCAGTGCTAGATATTTGTGGTTTGAGTATAGTTGTCAATTCGTTTATGCGTTTTACATCTGCTGCTGAATTTGCAATGGAATAGACATTGTAGTTACTTAGCGGTTCTGACTGAACGTGACAATTGTTAACAAGCTTTACTTTATCTGTTATATTAATAACTTTTAATATAGGATTGCTGCTGTTTGCAATACATTTTACCGTGAGAACGCCTTCGCAAATTTCTTGCGACTCTATGAACAGCTCTCTATTGGGTTTACCCAAGTTGAAGATGCGGTATACCTCGCACCTAGGTGGTATGATGCATGTGTCGCCGTTTGTGCCATGTAAAATTGGAATCTGCAATTTTTTGTTGCGTAGCCAAAACGAAAGACGATCATTTGCGTAATTTATGTTACATCGATATTTTTTGAGGAAATCTTTGCCTAGAATAGCATCTGAGGAAATATTAAAATTTTCTGGAACATGTAATGTATGTTTAAAAAAATAGTCCGATTTTGTTAAAGTTGTTGTAATTTTCCCGAGAGTAGAAACTGTACCTGGGCGGCCGCCGTGGTGTGAAGGTAGTTTTGCCGGCCTACCACACCGAAGGTCCATGGTTCGAGCCCTGGTACAGGTAACATCAAAAGTGATTTGAAAAAAAGTTTTTCAAAACGGGGTCGCCCCTCGGCAGTGGTTTGGCAAACTCTCCGAGTGTATTTCTGCCATGACAGGCTTCTCAGCAAAAATTCGTCTCCTTTGTAGATGCCGTTCGGAGTCGGCAAAAAACTGTAGGTCCCACCAATTTGTAGGGAAAATTCAAATCGGCACACCACAAATTGGAAGAGAAGCTTGGCGCAAAAATCTCTTAGGAGGTTTATGATGATATACCTGTTGTATATCGCGCCATAGAGAGAGAGAGAGAAACTGTACCTGATGTGACACCTATTATGTTTATTGTATCATTGCTGTCTATGGGCGTATTTTTATTTAAAGAAGACAATTTAATCAAAGAGATGTCTCCCTGTGTGTCTACAAGGAATGTACATCTTTTGTGGGAATCGTTGCAGCCTAGCTCAACAAAATCTGTATAATTTAAGTTCAAGCAATATATGGCTGTTTCGTTGTGATTGTTTAACGCATTTACTCGCTTGAGTCCCCCAGTGTTCGCTCCTGAGGGGCTTGGGCGTTTAAAGTGCGCACATTTGACTGTCTACCGACTGTGGCGTTTATTCGGCACACGTTGACTGTTTGCTCAACTGCCATCTCATGAGCTTTTCTTTGAGTTATGCCTTCTATAATTAAGGAACGTTCAAGGGCCTCGGCTAGCTCTTCTACACGCTTTGAAAAGTCTGAATAGTTATTGTTAGCTACATGTAACGAAGCAATTTTGCCAGCGACAACCTTCGAATTATCTGGCTTTATTCTTGCGCGAAGAGAACTTTTTATATCATTGGTACAGGAAATCGTTGTAGGAAGGGCTTCACGAGCCTTTCCTTCTAATTTGGATTTAAGAAACGCTATTAATGTGGGTATTAAATTTTCCTCGGCTAAGCTTTCAATTAAATCTATTTTATCGATGAACGATTCGAGCGCTAATGGGTCTCCCGAATAATTATCACGAATTATAGACGCACACATAGTTACGAAGGATTTTTTTTCCTCCACGGTAGCCATAATTAAATTTTCTGAAATGACGTTTGTTGTGTAATAATTATTATCAAAACTGATTAAATTGTCTAAGGCAGATAAAGAAGAGTGCCTTTTAATATTTTCTCCGGAAACTTGTAGAGTATTATATAAGAACTCGTCATCCGACTCGTAATCTTTAATAACACCTTCCTGCAAAAATGAAGTAAAATCTTGTGGAATTTGAATTGTGCATTGCAATTTAACAAAACATTTTTTGAGCTGCTCTCTACAACGTACTATGATATCATTAATGGGTTTGGCATTATCATTTGAAAGGCATTCTATGTTTAAGGATATAATAGAATTATAAGACTCGATAAGTAGCGTTTTGTATTCCGTTAATTTTTCTTCATTTGTAGTTAAAGGCCGATTTTGTAAAATTCTTTTTGTGATTTTTATAAATGAATCTTGAGCTTCTTTAGCTCTTACTTCGATATCACACATATCAATTTGAAAATTTACCGTAAAATATCACGCATCCTACTTCCGTTCGTTCAAAAAGATGACTTGCTTATTTAATTTTGTACATCGTTCTACTAACCATTTATTTATTCTACTAACTATTTAATCAAACTATAAATTTAATTATAAAATCCCTAGCTTTAACTTTATTTATTTTTTTAACTTTTCCCACCTATTTATTAAGTAGTTTAATTATGTGTTAGTTGTATGTAAAAAGTTTGTAAATTGTGTATGTAAAAGAAAAATATTTAAATAATTTTCAACTTAGCTGCCCCACTGTAGCTCTTCTCTTCATAGTTTTGTATGCCGCTGTTTCCACCTGTTCGTACTGCTGCCGGTCCGTTTGGTACGTTGAAGCTCTGCCGTATATCGCCGCGACGTCAGTTTCGGCTGCTTTGTATACGTCCCTATGCTGCTTGGTTTTAATTTCTTACTTGTTTGCTTGTTGTTTTTTATTTTTTCAATTATGTACTTAGGTATCCGTGTTTTATATATGTACCATTATCTATTTATTTCCCGTTTTGTACCGCCTCTGTTATTTTAAGTTTTGGCATGATTTTACGGGTTTAAAAAAATTGACTGTACACCTCTTTATTTTTAAGTACATATTAACTTATATTTATGTGAAATGTTTTTGCTGGTAAATGTAGTTTCTTTCTTATTTTTTGATGTGTTGTTGTTTTTGTGATTAGTCCATATTTTTACATTTTTTGTTGTTTTTTTTTTCTTCACTTCTTGTAGTGTAGTATTTAGCTGTGTAGCCGTAAAAGTTATTAGGCTTTTAGTGCAACTGCACTCACGAAAAATGTTTAATAATTTTGCGAAATGTTCGCTTCTGCACTATAATATACATATGTGTATATCTATTTGTATTTTCTATTAGCTTTTCTTGTATTTAGTATTTTTTTAATGTTTGTTAATTGATATGTTTAACTTTTATTTGAATTTTCTTCGTTTTCACTGTCTGTGCCGCGGATCACACATGAAAAATTTAATGCCATTTTATTTTTAGGCAGGAATATTCTCTTGTCCCTCAAAATGCCGGTTATATCATACACTATAGTTTTTTGTCTTGTAAAATGTTTAGTTTGTGTGTAGTTCTTTCTTTTATATATGCCAAGTTATGTTTGTAAAATATTTAAATTGGCTTTCGCACACAATCAACATGAAAAATGTAATGTCATAGATTATATTTATTTTATTTGCACTGCACGGTCGCCATGTAAAAGCACTTCCTTCTTGTGGTTAACGGCCACATAAAAATAACACGAGCGGACAGCTTCAAGGTTATGCTTAGACTGACTCTTTATTAATTGAAGTTAGAGACAGTTACATGATGTCTGAGTATCGTATGATTAATACATACAAGGACTATCGGTAAATTAGAAATAGGTAATACTTATAGGCTAATGGTGTTTACAGACTAGGAATAAATGTAATTTAGATTATTCTATAATTAATAGGCGCTGGCACTACAAGAGAGAGGGCGCGAATGTTTGCGAATACAAGACAAAGAGGAGATTTCAATAAATAACACCGACCCTTTGAGGACACGAAGAGCGAAAAACCCAGGAAAGTTCTCGATGCGTATGCAAGCACCCTGCCGGACTAATGCAGGCAGTGACCAGTTTATTTTCAAGCGTTGAACAGTGAACAACTGTGAAGTTATCAAACTCTTAAATTTGTATTGCGTATACTTGGTTTGTGAATAAAATAGCACTGAAAAACATACAAAGTTTCTTCATACCACCAACCAACTTAATTTTTTTTTTCATTTAGGTAAAATCTTTGTTTAATATGACTACGATTGACCAACATTTCTAATGTATTTTTAAGTTAATTAAAACGCATGTTAAGCAACGACTATGATTACGGGCCTATAACAATTAGCTAGTTGTTAATAATAGGTTTTATAGTGGAAACATAATCCATTTTTTGTTCTTGTTGTTTGTGACAGTCCTTTTCCGGATATGAACCCTTCTGTAAGGAAGAAGAAGATGGATAATGAGAGGTGAGAGGCTTTATATTCGTAGATGAACTATCGAGCTGCACGTTATTACTTTTGTGTATTTTAGCCGCCTCTTACAACGAAAGCATAAAATAAATATTGAACTGTTGTTATTTTTCAGGTTTTACTAATTGTGATTGTAAAATGCAGCTTTAATAAATAAAACACAAAATCAAAAAATATTTGCCGGGGTGTATTTACTACGAAACCTGAACTTAAAAACAGGAACCTCCAACGGAATAGCGTAGAACCTGCAACAACGAAAACGGCGAGCAGCCACATTCGATAGCACGGTAAATAACCCCTTTTAAAGAATTTAGTTAATAAGAGCTTGCATATTATGTACTACAATTCTATAACACAGTTACCTGCATAGTTATTTCACCATATAAAGTTAATCTTTCTTTGAATTTTTTTAATTTGATTAATCGATACTAAGGGTCCGGCAGACTTTATCAAGCAAATATATTGCAGGTTAATATATTGGATCTAGATTCTAGAAATATTGCCTATGCCTATCCCTATGCTACCCTTGTCCCTTATACTACCCTTTTCCTATCCCGCCCGTCTCCTTCATATAAAAAATTTCTATACCAAATATTTTTTTATATATTTAATTCAGTCTACAGAATTGATTTCTCACAAACTAGTTATAGTACAATAATAAATCAATTAAAACTAGGTCGATAAAATTAGTCAATTAAAAATTCTAAACAAACTTAATTTAAACATGTTTATACTTAGATAAAAGTCGGTAGCGCTTGCATAGGTGTTACACAGTCGAACGCCCCTGACAATCGGCTCGCGTTCGTGGCGTAATTAGTAGAGTGCACTGGGTCTGCCAGGAAACGATTACTTTTCAAGTCCGGCGGTTTGTCCTAAAAATTTACTAAATTAGATTAGGCAAACGTCAGCTTAGCTGTGAAGTAGTGAACATTTTTTCTATGTGATTTAATTTCGAAAAAAAAATAAGTTTTCCTAATTTTTCATCTTTTCCTGTGGTAAAATTAAGTGCAAAAAATAAGTGTACTGCTGTTAATAGTAAAATAAAATTTGGTTTGTTTGTTAAATTCATATTTTGTGAATACAAGTAATTTTACTTAATTTGATTTTCATCTCATTTGCCGATTCATTTTGCATACGAGGTGTGTTCAAAACGGAATTTTGAATTTTCGCTGGTTACGTATATTCGAATTTCGAATTTTTTGTGGCGTTATGTTGGTACTCATGTCTCTCACTTATGCCGACAAGCTCGGCCATTTTGAATGTTCAGTTAATTGTTGACAGCTGCTTTGCTTGCACGTGTTTTGGATCGTCTTCGATTTTTACCTATTCAAAAAAATGGATCAAAGAACCTGTATCAAATTTTGTGTGAAAAACGAAATTAAGTGCGCGGATGCATTCCGAATGTTGACTGCGGCATACGGAGAAGCTACCTTGGACCGAAGCAACGTTTATCGGTGGTACAAAATGTTCTCAGAAGGCCGAGAAGATGTGCAAAGAAGAACAAAAATTGGCTTTTGCACCACGATAACGCCCCTGCTCACGCATCGTTGCTTGTGCGCGACTTTTTGGCCAAAAACAACACACTAATGATGCCGCAGCCACCGTATTCCCCAGATCTGGCCCCCTGTGACTTTTTCTTGTTCCCTAAAATGAAGAGGCCCATGAAAGGACGACGTTACGCTTCTCTTGACGAGATAAAGACGGCATCGAAGGAGGAGCTGAACAAGATACAAAAAAATGATTTTTTGAAGTGCTTCGAAGATTGGAAAAACCGTTGGCACAAGTGTATAATATCTCATGGGGATTACTTTGAAGGGGACAAAATAGATATTCATGAATAAATAAATAATTTTTGAAAAAACACAAAATTCGCGATACTTTTTGAACACACCTCGTATTGTATTTGTTGCAGTGATTGGTTGTGTTTATTCTTGCTTTTGTTTTTGTGTGCACTTCTTATTATTGCCTAATTCTTCTATCACAGCTGTTTACGCTTGTGTTTGTTTTTTTTTACCAGTGTTGATCCTTGTTGGCATATTTTCTTTTTTTAACTTACTTTTATAATTTGGTAATTAGAAATGTCTTGCGTTTTTTTAAAATTGTCAAGTTAAAAGCGAGTCCGAACGCTATGTGGCATGCTGGCTTTGCGATGGGCTTGCCCACATGCAGTTTTCTGGTCTAACCGCCAGGATTGTGGACATTGTCAATGATGGCAGGGGACTACGGGAATGCTTAAAATGCCGTTCATCTAAAGTCGATCTTTGTCAAATTTTCAGACACATGCGTAATAATGGATTTTCTGACCAAAGATCTGGCATTACTCAATTAAAAGTTCATGAAATACTATACCATTTTTAAAACTTTTAAGTCTTTGGACGAAATTACACCCACTCCGCCCGAAGATGGTCGTGAAAATAAACGTGAGCGTACCGACGATTCCCCTAGTCATGGTACTCTAGAACCAATTTCAACTGCTCTTCCACCGCGAATGCTTGAACTTATTGATTTAGCGTATCCCAATTCATCTTCCTAAGCATCAACTTCCAAAGATGCTTCCTCGAAGACTAATTCAAAGAAAATCACCGAGCCTCCCTCTCTTAGGGTGGGTTCTGATATTACCATTGGGAATCTGGTTGTGGTTCCGCGAAGAAAATCTATTTTTGTGCCTCGCTTTGAGAAGGATACCACAGAGGAGGACGTAAAACTGTACATAACTTCGAAAACTAAAACGGACAATTAAATTATAAGTGAACAGCTCATTTTGGCCACCCGGCGCTTTCGTGTGGGAATTTAATTATGGACCGAAGAAAAACATCCAGGATGTAGCTAGGATCCCACGTGATAAATTCTGTTTGAGTCGATGTAATCCTCTTGTTTTACCGGACGACCTTCTTTTCAGATTGTTTAGGAACTCATAACTAATGTTAATAAACCATGTGAAACTAGAAGTAACTTTGACTTTGATATGGTTAAAACGAGTTTTAAAAGATTAAGTAAAGAGCTGTCAAAATTAACCTGGCCAAAATTTAAAAACGATATTGAGCTTAACGTTTCACATTTTAATAACACTATTTATTGCCTGTTTGATAAGTATGTACCTAACGTAAATCTTTCTATGATGAACCAGCGCAAGCCCGGTTTACTAAAAAGCTGATAGCATTGCAAAATAAAAAGAACCGTTCATTCAAGTTATAAAGGGTGTTTTTTAAGGGGTATAGAACTTCGAATTGAAATAAAACACAAGAAAATCGTTTTAAGGTCCATCAATTTGGCTTTATTGGAAGGATAATTTTATGCCATTAATGTTAAAATATGATTTCGGGCATGTGGCCACCGCGGCTGGCTCGAATAAAGCCAATTCTACAGGTCCAATTTTCAACCACTTTTTCGAGCATATGGGGCCGTATGTCGGCAATAACGCCACGAATGTTGGTTTCCAATTCCCCTAACGTTTCTGGTTTGTTGGTGTAGACGAGCGACTTCACATATCCCCAAAGAAAATAATCCAATGGTGTCAAATCACACGACCTTGGTGGCCAATTGACAGGTCCATTCCGCGAAATTATGCGCTCATCGAATGTTTCCTTCAATAAATCGATTGTGACGTGCGCTGTGTGGCATGTAGCGCCGTCTTGTTGGAACCACAACTCATCCACATTCATGCCATCCAATTCGGGAACAAAATAGTCGGTTATCATGGCTCTATACCGGTCTCCATTAACGGTAGCTGCCTCTCCAGCATTATTGCGGAAGAAGTATGGCCCAATGACTCCACCAGCCCATAGAGCACACCAAACAGTCAGTTTTTGTGGATGTAATGGCGTTTCAAGGGTCTCATGTGGATTCTCTTCACTCCAAATGCGGCAATTTTGCTTGTTGACGTAGCCATTCAACCAAAAATGAGCCTCATCACTGAACAAAATTTTGCGATGAAAATCAGCATCGAAATCAATCTTATTTTCGGCCCATACACCAAAATCACGACGCATTGCATGGTCTCGCGGCTTTAATTCTTGCACAAGCTGGATCTTGTAAGGTCGCAAGCCAAGATCTTTGCGCAAAATCTTCCATAAAGTTGATGGACAAAGCTCCAATTGCTGTGCACGGTGGCGAATCGATTCATTCGGGTCCTCTTCAACACTTTGCTCTACAGCGGCAATTGTTTCTTCGGTGCGCACTGTTCGACGTCTCTGCGGATGCGTATTATCACATAGAGTAAACGTAGTGCGAAAACTATCCATGGTTAACCGAATTAATTGCTCCGATGGACGATTATGTCGACCATAAAATGGACGGAGCTCACGGTAAACTTCGCGAACTGAACCATTATTTTCGAAATAAATTTGCACGATTTGCAAGCGTTGTTCTTTTGTCAACCTGTTCATGATGAAATGGCAAACCAAACTGAACATAAATGACATTAGAGTTGCCAGATTTGACCACAAAATGCCAGTTTTATCTCTATTCGAAAAACAAACCTGTAAAAAAAACACCCTGTACAAGAAGTCCGGTCTAAGCAAAGATTATTTAAAGTATTCCAATCTGCGTCAGAAATACTTCGAGTTGAACAAAAAATGTTACAATACTTATATATCCAAAATTAAAAAGAACATTATCGGCAACCCAAACTCATTTTATGGCTTCGTAAACTCTAAACTTATTGTAAACGCTTTTCCCTCTGCCATGAAATACCATGACTGCATATCAAGTGATAATCAAGATAATGCAATTTTCTTTGCCCACTTTTTTGAATCTAACTATTCTTCTGATGCCTTTTATATCTAATGAAAATGTCCTGTACTATCTCAGAGCCCTGAAAGTATCATTTAAGTATGGACCGGATATGATCCCAACATGTTTTCTTAAAAATGTGCAAACTACATTTACCAGCCCTTAACTGATATGTTAAATATGTCTTCAAAATGTGGCGATTTTCCTGCTTCTTGGAAAGAGTCTTTCCTTATAGCACTTTATAAGAGTGGGAGTAGGTCATCCGTAGCTTTCTGCTATTCCATAACTATTTAAAGCTATCGTTACTGACCAGCTCACAGTTTCTATTCCAACATTGATTGCACGTTGCCAGCACGGCTTTTGTAAGGGAAAATCCACAAGTACCAACCTACTTGAATTCACAACTCATATTTCAAATGGGTTAAGAAAAAATATGTACACTGATGTTATATACACGGATTTCAGTAAAGCGTTTGATGAAATATGGCATTTTTTACTTTTTCACAAACTCGATCTGCTGGGCTTCCAACCAAGTCCAACCCGCTGGATCTCTTCTTACCTTCCGTTCAGAGCACAAAGAGTAATTTTTAAGAACGCGCTTTCCAATGTCATTGATGTATCTTCGGGAGTTCTCAATGTAGCCATCTTGGCCCGATTCTGTTTTTGCTTTTCATTAATGATATATCCAGCACTATAAAGGTTTCCAAAATTTTGATGTACGCTGATGACGTGAAGATTTTTATGTCTTACACGTTGAACGATGAAATAGCTTTGCTTCAATCAGATCCTGATAATCTCGGTACATGGTGTAACGTTGTTGCCACTTAACCTTAAAAAATGTAATTACATGTGTCTTTCACGCGGAACTTCACAACCAGCTTCCTTCACAATCAACAATCATAGTCTTGACTAAGTGCATGATTTCGTTGATCTGTGAGCTACGATGGATTTCAAACTTAATTTCAACCTTCATATTAATGCAACTGTCAATAAAGCTAGAGGTGTTTTATCATTCGTTAAGCCATGGTCAAAAGAATTTAGAGACCCTTATGTAACTAAAGCCCTTTTTACGACATTAATAACACCGATACTAGAATACGGCTCAATTATTTGGAATCCTAGGTACAAGGTTCATGTAGATCGGATTGAATCAGTTTAAAAACAATTCTTACTTTCCGTGTTACGAGATCTCTCATGGGATTCCTTGTACAATCTGCCCCCCTATACTAATCGCTTGAAACTTATTACTCTCCCCCCTTTCTAGTAGCAGGGAAATGCTTTGAGTCATATTTATGATTAAATTATTGAGCGAAGTCAACTTTAACGTTCGTCCTCGTCCAACAAGACATTTTAAACCTATTGTCCTGAAACAATGTAGAACCATTTTTGAATAAATAAATGAGCCTTTCCGATGTTTATGGCATAATTATAACTCCCACTCCAGCACATTTGATATTCCTGACTCGCGTTTTAGCATTAAAAAATCAATACTATCTTCACTTAATCAATAATAATTTCCTGAATGTATATTTACTAGTTACAGTTCAATTGATTCTTCCACTTTCAACACAATATATTTGAGTTTTAATCCTTAAGTTACTTAGCTGATGAGTTTTTCTCTGTAGCTGAGCAGTTGTGTCGGTTGGGCGGGATAGTGGGTTATCCGTTGGGAATTATTATTATAGATAAATCATCACAATGGATAATATCGTTAGCGACATTATAAGTAAAAATGATTGAGAAATAAATTCTTTTTTCGTGCAAAAACTGCAAGCCCAGAAGTTTTCGTCTGCTGATATAAGTTCACCCTGCCACGGCAATTTCCTTATAGCGATCTTAGTAAAAAAAATTGGACTCTTTCTATCTTGTGTGAGTGTACTTCATGATGTTGGCTCCATATAAATGAACAGTACTTAAGGCGACTTATCAAAAGAGATAAGTAAAGCGATTTAAGAGTAAATGGGTGTCGGAACTCTATCGAGTTTCTTCTTATGAAGCCGACCATTGAAAATGATTTTACGGTAAGGAAGTCAATATGTTGACAGAAGGTCAGCTTAGAGTCGAAAATAACTCCTAAATCTTTCATTTCGGTGTATCGAGTTAAGACAAAATTATCGATGTTGTAATCATACACTGTAATTTTGGGCTTCCTGGAGAAGGTGACAGCACACGATTTATTGATGTTCAGTTTGAGACAATTAATTGGGTACCACTGAGTGAGTGGATTGAGGTCAATTTGCAGATTAGGACTATCGTAAGTATCACGTACGGTGCAAAAAAGTTTCACATCATCCGAAACATAAGACACTTAACGAACTTAAAACAATTTGGTAAGTCGTTAATAAATAGAAGAAATAAAAATGGGACACTGTGAGTTCCCTGTGGTATACCAGACCAAGCGTCAACGGACACTCTAGAAGTTGTGTTCCCTAACTTAACAAACAATTTTCTGCTTGATAGAAAACTGGCAAAGAAGTCGATAAGAAAGCCGCCTACTCCATAACACCTCAATTTTTGCAAAAGTATCGAAAGTCTTGGAGAAATTTGTGTAGATTACATCCATTTGCGCCTGCATTGAGAAGGCGGATACTCTTATACAAGGTGGCGCAAAGAACTGACTTTAGGGGCCAATCGCAAAATTTATGGCATTTTATGATAGGAGGATTACTTTTGCGCCACCTTGTACATGGATATGCAATATGAAAATTTTCATTTGTATGGGAGGTGCCACGCGAACTTCTCCCTTCCTACCCTTTTTTCTTGACGTGTTAGAGATTGGTCTCATTTAGCTCTCTACCAATTTTCAATATCCTACCATAAATACCTCCAGAGAGATGCAGTACGGAAAATCTCCTTTGTATGGGTCTTTTTTCTTGAGGTGTTAGAAATTGGTCTCATTAGCTCCGTACCAATTTTCAATATTCAGTACGGAAAATCTATTTGTAAGGGAGGTGCCACGCTCACATCATCCAGTGGTCCGGATTCCATCCTCAAGCCCAATTGAGTTCACAAAAAAATGTCATCAGTATCGGTACTGGTACGGTAAGAAGGAGTTTAGTGACAATGGACGCAGAGAAGATTAGTATAGATTAGATTCTATATGGGACTAGCTGACCCGGCAAACTTCGTCCTGCCCAAAATAGATTTTTTTACTAAGTTCATTTCGAATATTCACGATATGAAACCATATCGATTACCTTTCGCGAAAAGGCCAATCTTAGACGAAATAGCACTATATTTACTGGCAAAAGATATAATTCGAGTATCCGATCGCTCATACGCCGCGCCTGTAGTTTTAGTGGAGAAAAAAGATAAGAAGTATAGATGGTGTGTTGATTCAAATAGACCGACGGACAGACAGATAGACGTATCGAGGGACGGGCATGGCTACATCGACTTAGCTCATCCTTCTGATCATTTCAGTATACTTTTTGATGGGACTATCTCTTTTTCTTCTCATACGTACAAACATTTCATGTTCATGAAAGGTATGAAATGCAGTGGGGTATTAAATACTTGCCCGGATATTTTACTTTTCATCCTGAACGTTTTGATATACATTAATAAATATATACGAGTATCTCGATTCGTTTATGCCGCATAAAGTAATATACCTTGTGTGCGTAACAAAAATAGATATAAAAAAGAGTGTCTTTCATAGACGCCAAAGAACTCAACCGATCTTTATGAAATTTTCACAATATATGCTTGGGTTCACTGGGTACAGCATAGACAATATATAGTTCTGGAAACGTAGGCGGAGCCACGCCCCCAGGCTATATAAAGTTTCAATTCGTCATAGCTCCGAACTTTGTTGGTCTAAATTAATGAAATTTGGATATACTTGTATGTGTCACTTAGTCAATATCTACGTAATTTTGGAAAAGTGGGCGGTGCCACGCCCACATATTTTGTGTTTTGTTTTGCTCTCGAACTTTCACGATAGGTTCAGGAGTTCGCTGGCCATGACACAGTCTGTATATAGCTTTTGGAAAAGCTGCAGTTCGGTATAGTTAGGAGTTTATTTGGTTCAAGTTAGTGACATTTTATACAACGTGGCGCAAAAGTAAGCTTCCGATGTTCAGCATATCGGTTGTGGCACGTGCAGTATGTGCTGTTGCACCGTCTTGTTGGAACCACATGTTTTCCAATCCCAATTCATCAAGTTGCGGCAAAAAGAACTCGTTGATCATTGCTCTGTAGCGCTCACCATTCACAGTAACCGTTTGGCCCCGACCGATTATTGGTCAAATAAATAGTCAGCAATATTCCCCGTTCTGGGAACGTGGGCGTGACCCTTAACCGATTTGGCCCATTTTTTCCTCGAACATTCCTTGCACACCTGGAAACCCGCATGCTGAATTTCGTTTCGATATCTTAAATTCTAAATTTGACTTGATCAAAAGCGGTGCCCCTCCCATTTTGAAAAATTTCTTCAAAAATGTTTGTATGCCTCAATCTTGATGTATACATTCAATTTTATCCTTATAGGTTTATTATGTACTGAGTAATAATTTTTCGGTATTTTCGAAAGCATTCTATATATAAAAAGTGGGCGTGGTTATCATCCGACTTCGCCCATTTTAAATAGCGCTCGGAGCTGAGTGCCACGGAACCTGCATACCAAATCTCATTAAGATATCTCAAAATTTACTCAAGTTATCGTGTTCACAGTCGGACGGACGGACGGACATGGCTTAATCAATTCCTCTTTTCGTCCTAAACATTTTGATATACAGGGTGGCGCAAAAGTAATCCTCCTATCAGAAAATGCTATAAATTTTGCGATTGGCCCCTAAAGTCAGTTCTGTTTTGACATTTGTGTAGTAAACACATGCGAAATACACGTTACTAAACAATGGTACGCTACACTGCTCCAGAACGCGGAATATTGCTGACTATTTATTTGACCAATAATCGGTCGGGGCCAAACGGTTACTGTGAATGGTTAGCGCTACAGAGCAATGATCAACGAGTTCTTTTTGCCGCAACTTGATGAATTGGGATTGGAAAACATGTGGTTCCAACAAGACGGTGCAACAGCACACACTGCAGGTGCCACAACCGATATGCTGAACATCGGAAGCTTACTTTTGCGCCCCCTTGTACATAAGTCAATACCTATCTCGATCCGGTTATGCCCTTACATACAACCGTTATGCGACTAAAGTTAATATATGTACCTTGTGTGCGTAGCACCACTAGGTATAATGAAGGAAAGTGCTAAGCAGTACAACAGTGACTAATAATGGACACTATGAATATAAGCGTATGCCATTAGGTTTGATTAACGCACTGTCGTTATTTCAAAATATGATGGAATGAACCACTATAAAGTGATTACGTATTTGGATGATGTTATCTTTCTATGATATGACTTAACGCTGCGTTATTGTAAATGTAAGTTTTTGGGCAAGAAATAAACTTTTGCGACGCAGAATTACTGGTGTTGCGGTCACACCTAGTGAATGTAAGGTAGGTGCTATAAAATAATCTAAAATACTAAATTCTGTAACTGAAGTGCGACGTTTTCTGCGGCTAACCAAATTTTTCCGGAAGTTCGTAAAAGACTATGCAATTATAGCACGTCCGTTAACTGATCTTACAAGAAAAGAAGCAACGAAGAATTGTTATTGGGATTAAAGCAAGACAAAGCATTTGATGCATTATACAGTGAGCCCGTATTGGTCCTATAGGATTTCAACGAACGAGGTCCATACTGATTCCAGTAGTGTGGGCCTTGCCGCAGTGCTCCTAAAGTATTACAGTCGACGGCGTATAGAGGTATGCTCAAGATAGCATGCCAATGAGTTAGAGGTAATGCCCGTAGTAGAGGCTCTTGTTGGTTTAGAATATACGTTCTTGGCAAGCACTTCAAGGTGGTAACAAATTGTTCAGCAACTAGTAGTACCTTTTCGAAAACCCAACTTATACCAAAAATAGCTGGATGGTGGATGCGAATAACCGAATAAAATTTTAACTGGGTGCACAGGCCAGGGCTGCGCATGGGCCAGGTGGATGCGCTAAGTAGGCCACCAGCAGAATCTGTTGATTCTACTGATAATGTCCTAGTTCTGATTTTAGCTGACAACTTTGATGATTGGTTACTAACGAGGCAAATGCAGAACGTGAAGATACGAGAAATAAAAAATATTATACAAGGCAAAGCTGATTCAAAGCAGTCGACTCAAGTTAAGAATGAATATCGAATACAGAAAATTAGACTGTTCGATGGTAAAATGCTCTACGTAGTATCCAAAGCAGTACGATGTGATGCGTTCACGAAGCAGATAGTGTCAAAACGTCTACGAAATATCAAGACGCAACCCGTGCTGCTAGTATTATACGAGCGGACGAGTTATTTCGGGCTACCTAGCTATATGATCAGTGACCGAGGTACCGTGTTCACATCGAAGCAGTTCGAAGATTTATGTGAACAAAACGACATAGTCCATATAAAAAACGCAGTACGAACTCAGCGAGCAAACGGGCAGGTCGAAAGAGCCAACAGCTGAATCTCTCTATCTCTATGGCGCGATATACAACAGGTATATCATCATAAACCTCCTAAGAGATTTTTGCGCCAAGCTTCTCTTCCAATTTGTGGTGTGCCGATTTGAATTTTCCCTACAACTTGGTGGGACCTACAGTTTTTTGCCGACTCCGAACGGCATCTACAAAGGAGACGAATTTTTGCTGAGAAGCCTGTCATGGCAGAAATACACTCGGAGAGTTTGCCAAACCACTGCCGAGGGGCGACCCCGTTTTGAAAAACTTTTTTCAAATCACTTTTGATGTTACCTGTACCAGGGCTCGAACCATGGACCTTCGGTGTGGTAGGCCGGCAACACTACCTTCACACCACGGCGGCCGCAGCTGAATACCAAGCGTATAATCCCAGCGAAGCTCTAGTACTGGATACAGCCCAGATGATTTATGATTTTAAGCTGTGTGACATCATCCGTAACACACTCCTAGCAGCAACAGCTGAAGATTCTGAGGTAGGCAGTATATCAGAGAACCGATGAAACAATGTTTCCATGCCAAACATCGTAAGCCTGTGATATATCAAGTGTACAATTTAATAATAATCGAGAACGACCTATCACGTAAACTCAACGTACTTTACAGAGGTCCTTCGGTGGTAACGAAAGTACTGGGCAATGAACGGTACATGAGCATGCACCACCAGAGGTAGATGACACTGATTCATTGTACAACCCTACAAGTAAGTTATGTCTGTTCTTTTCAAAATTACAACTGATAAACTAAAATATTTAGTTTTCCGTATCACTGTCGTAGGATTTCGCTTCTTCTGATGTTTCTCCATGCTTCCTAGTTAATTTTGTTATCTTCGACAAAATAAGTCAACATTAATTAAAAATTTATATTAATTTTTGTTGGCATTAGTAATAGAGGCAAACAAATCCGAGAAGTTATAAATATTTCTATATTTGCTTATAACTTTCCCAAATATGTGGCAATAAGGGAAATTTTTTTGAATTTTTCAGTAGAGCGCTTTGGAAGTTGAAATTGCAATGTAAATGTATGGAATTGAGATGTAGTTTCTTGTCCATAACATCCAAAATTTTTGTAAAAGGCGTGCAATTTTGTGTGATTATAGATTCCAGGACGGAGAACACAATGGTACCACCATTAGTTTTCGACCAAACTTGGTTTCCGCTTATTGCTACAAAAACAATTAATAATTAATTTCAAAACTAATGGACCTATAGGAAACGTAGTCGTTAAAAAATGTGCCAAAAATCATCCCCGCAGTCTCGAGTTATAAATAAAATGGCTATAACGCTATAAATTCGAAAATAATTCGAATTTAGAAAAATTATGAACGAAGTATTTATTATTTTTTTATATCAGCCATAAAATTATAAAATGAAAAAAAGGAAAAGATCTAACAATCTTATTAAACTTTACAAATTCCTACCCTTATTGCAAAAAATTATACGGTGGGAGATATGTATGTGCATATGTGTATCTGTTTTTAAAAGTCCTATAAAATTTTCAAACTATATTGGAACGATTTTTCGTCATCCCTTGTCAAATTTGGTTTTGAGACAAACCGGTTTCGGCGTTGTGCCATCGTCAGTGTCGATTTTCGTTCTGATCTGTTGTTGTAGTTTGTCTTGTATTTATAGTAGGTAGCAGGTAACGTCAACATGGGTGTCTGTTTGTGTACGTGTGTGCATGTGTTGTGTGTGTACATTCAGAAACGGGGGTGGTTTGCATCGATCGGTTTTTGTGTGGTTGACTGAGGCAGGTAAAAGTTGGTGATTTTTGTTGTTTGACCTTTTTTGCTTGAGAGTTGTTTTTGATCTTTTGCTGTTTTGTGTTTATTTGTCGGTGCGTGTGTGTTTGTTGTTCCTGAGTGGTTGCTTTGTTTTTTGTAAACCAATTTTGAAGGTTCGAATATTGTGTCGGAACCAGTGTTTGCCTGTTCGTTTATTATTCTACCGTCGAATGTTTTTTGTTTGTAGATTTCCATGTTTTCGAGTACGCCCAGACGTCGGCCTTTTGCTTGTACATGTAGGACCTTGACTGTTTTTTTGTTTTGTTTTTTGTTTTTGAAAGGAGATATACATGATTTTAGGTAGACTTGGCAATTCGTTAAGTTCATATTAAGAAACTCATCCAAACCTGATAGCGTTTTGCTATATATGTGGCGAATGTATTAAAAGAAGACAAAAAAAGTTTGATTTAACTAAAAACACAAGGATTTGCGAGACCTACCTAGCCTACTTCGGTCTACCTGTTAAAAACCAGGACAATAAAGGGGCTCCACATGTTTCATGTAACTCTTGCAGAAGCATTCTCTTTTTTATTGTACTAACTGTTTCATATATATATATATATATCTATATATAATTGCACAATAACTGCAATTGTAATGAAATGCTTTACTTTTTATTATAGTTTGGTACCAGGGTGAGAAAAGAGCCATGAAGTTCGCAGTGCCGAGGATTTGGAGGGAACCGAGTAATCATGACACTGATTGCTATTTTTGTGTAGTGAAAGCACTGAAAGGGAAACGTTTAAGGAAAACAATATATCCGGAACTACCATCAACATCCGCTCCAGTACCACATTCGGAACAAAATCCTGTACCTGATCCACCTGCCTTGGAAAAGCAACTATTCCCTCAAGGCAGCTTTCAAGCACCGAGTTCATCTGCATCCGTACATTCCGAATTTGTTCCTCAATTTGAACCAGGAATACCACATCTCAGCAACTCTGAAGATCTCAATGACTTAATAAGAGACTTAAATCTATCAAAAGACAAAGCAGAGTTATTAGCATCGCGGCTTAAACAACGAAATTTACTTACTTCTGATGTTCGAATATCTCGGTAAAGAAAGCGTCATGAAGAATATTCTTGTTTCTACAGTAAGGAAGATGGACTCTGTTTTTGCTATGACGTGAAAGGTTAATTCGAAGCAATTGGTATTCCTTGTAATACAAATGAACGGCGCCTCTTTATCGACAGCTCAACAAAAAGTCTAAAAGCAGTTCCACTACACAATGGGAACAAATTTCCATCTATTCCACTGGCACATTCCATACATCTCAAAGAAAATTATGACAGTATTAAAATGCAATTAACTGCAATCAAATATACGGAATACAAGTGGGAAGTTATTGGAGACTTCAAGAAGGTTTGTTTTTGACTGGAATGCAAGGTGGATATACCAAACACTCCTGTTATCTTTGCCTATGGGATAGCAGAAATAATGCCGCCCACTATCGCCAAAAACATGTCTGAACGTACTGAGTATGGAGTGGGAAGATTTAATATTAAACATGAAGCAATTGTCGATCACATAACATATTGATGCCGCCATTGCATATTAAATTGGGCCTTATTAAACAATTAGTGAAGGCTCTTAATATTGAGTCTAAAGCTTTCAAATATTTGCAGACTTTTTTCCAAAGCTGTCAGAGGCGAAAATTAAAGTTGGAGTCTTTTTTGGCCCTCAAATAAAAAAAATTATGAACTGCGATATTTTCCCGGACCTACTTAGCAATGAGGAGAAACTAGCGTGGAACAGTTTTAAGGCAGTAGTTCATGGCTTTCTTGGAAATCATAGGGATGAAAATTATGAAGAGCTGATAACTGGCACATGTTACATTCACATCTGGATAAATGCAAAGATAATATGGGAGCGTATTCAGAAGAACACGGGGAGCGATTCCATCAAGATATAATGGAGTTTGAGAAACGCTACAAAGGCCAGTATACGTAAAGCACGATGGGGGACTATATTTGGACGTTAATAAGAGAAAATGTTACCGAATATGGCAGGAAAAGCAGACAAAAGCATTTTTAAAGATTTAAACTGTATTCTAAAACTAAATATATAAAAATAAATCTTAAATTGATTTTTACCATACTATGTCAAATTTTGATGAATTTTCATGTTTTTCGTTTTTCTAATTTTTTTCGAACAAAACCAAATCAAAAACTTTTTTTTGTTCATATTCTTATTTCTGGGTGCAAAAGCAATAAAAAACAAGTAAGGAAGTGTAAGTTCGGGTGGAACCGAACATTATATACCTAGCAGTGATCTATTATGTCATCGCAATTTACGCAGGTGTACTTTGATACTTTCAGTTCGTATTTGCGTTCAAACAGACAAACGGACAAACAGATAGACGTATCGAGAGACGGACACGCCTACATCGACTCAGCTCATCCTCCTAATCACTTCACTATACTTTTTGATGGGACTATCTCTTTTTTTCTTCTCATACTTAGATACATTTAATGTTTATGAAAGGTATGAAAATCACAACTTCGCTTTTGCAGTGGAGTATTAACTACTTGCCCGGATATTTTACTTTTCATCCTGAACGTTCTGATATACATTAATAAATATATATCGCGATTCGTTTATGCCGAATGAAGTAATTTACCTTGTGTGCGTAACAAAAATAGATATAACAAGTAAGAAGGTCTAAGTTCGGGTGGAACCGAACATTATATACCTAGCAGTGATCTATTATGTCATCGCAATTTACGCAGGTGTACTTTGATACTTTCAGTTCGTATTTGCGTTCAAACAGACAAACGGACAAACAGATAGACGTATCGAGAGACGGATACGCCTACATAGACTCAGCTCATCCTCCTGATCACTTCAGTATACTTTTTGATGGGACTATCTCTTTTTTTCTTTTCATACTTAGATACATTTAATGTTTATGAAAGGTATGAAAATCAAAAAAAAATATACAACTTCGCTTTTGCAGTGGAGTATTAACTAATTGCCCGGATATTTTACTTTTCATCCTGAACGTTCTGATATACGAGTATGCGTATCAAGTTTAAAATGTTGATTAGGGTATTAGCAAGCAGATGTTTCTAGGATAGGAACTGGGATAGGAATAGGCAAATAAATATATATCCCGATTCGTTTATGCCGAATGAAGTAATTTACCTTGTGTCCGTAACAAAAATAGAAAGGGTGTCTTTCATAGGCGCCAATGAACTCAACCGATCTTTATGAAATTTTCACAATATATACTTGGGTTCACTGGGTACAGCATAGACAATATATAGTTTTGGAAAAGTAGGCGTAGCCATGCCCCCAGGCTATATAAAATTTCAATTCGTCATAACTCCGAACTTTTTTGATCTAAATTAATGAAATTTGGATATATGTGTCACTTAGTCAATATCTACATAATTTTTCAAAAGTGGGCGATGCCACCCCCACATATTTTGTGTTTTGTTTTGCTCTTGAACTTTCACGATAGGTTCAGGAGTTCGCTGGGCACGATACAGTCTTAATATAGCTTTTGGAAAAGCCCCCAGGTTATATAAAGCTGCAGTTCGGTATAGTTAGGGGTTTATTTGGTTCAAGTTAATGACATTTTATATATAGATGTGTTCAATGTATCAAAACGTCAAAACAACGTCTACCGTGTTTGCTAGTATATTATAAAATGGCGAAAGCAAACAGCGAATTCCAGCATTCTTTTTTAAAACTGAGAGACTAGTTTGCGTTCAAATAGACAGACGGACAGACAGACAGACGGACGGAGAGACGGACATGGCTAAACCGACTCCGCTCATCGTGCTGATCATTTAAGTGAACTTTTCTCTTCTTGTTCTCATACTTAGGTACATTTAATGTTTATGAGAGATATGAAAATCAAAAAAGATATATAACTTTGCTATTGCAGTGCCCGAATATTTTGCTTTTGTGTTTTCCGATTTGGCTAATTTTTGGCAGGAGTATAATACATACTACCAAGAAGCAGCTCACCAATTTTTATTGAAATATCAAGATTAAATTATAAGCGTTTGCCTTTGAAAGTAGCAGAAATTTTTTGCTGAAAAGTAGGCGGCGCCACGCCTACTTCTTCAAAATTGACAACATTTTTTTACGGCGGAGTTTTCCTTAAAAAGCTAATTATGTGTGCAAAATTTAATTGATATAACTTGCTTAGTTTTAGAAATATCGCGTTTTTAATTTTCCCAAAAAAATTTTCAGAACTATGTTAAAAAACTGGACAAACAGTTACCTTTATATATAGAAAGTTATCACCACATTTCGTTTCGACAAGTAAATTTTTGGCGGAGTTATGGCATAAAGTTTTGTGGAATAGTCTACTATAAAAAGGGCGGGCCACGCCCATTTTCGAAAATTTTAAGTTTTTGGATTTCTTTCTTTACGGAAACTTTAAAACTGAAATATAAGTGATGTAAAGCTATTTTACCCAAAGTTATTACCTATTTAATATATCTACGATCCTTTTCAAAATCTTTCATATAAAAGTGGGCGTAGACCTTAACCGATCCCGCCCATTTTTTCCTGGAACATTCCTTGCATACCTGCAAACCTGCGTGCTGAATTTCGTTTCGATATATTGAACGGTTTCTGACTTATGATTAATATTATTTCTAAATTTGACTTAATCAAAAGTGGGCGGTGCCACGCTCATTTTCAAAAATTTCTTGAAAAATGTATTTTATGCCTCAATCTCAATGTATTCACCAAATTTTATCCTTATAGGTGTATTATGTACTGAGTAATCACTTTTTTTGTGTTTTCGAAAATATTATATATATAGAAAGTGGGCGCGGCTATAATCCAATTTCGCCCATTTTAAATAGCGCTCGGATATGAGTTCCAAGGAACCCGCATACCAAATTTTATTAAGATATCTCAAAATTTACTCAAGTTATCGTGTTCACTGAAGGACGAACGGACGGACGGCTTAATAAATTTCTTTTTTCGTCCTGAACATTTTGATATATATAAGTCAATATCTACCTCGATCCGTTTATGCCGTTACGTACTGCCGTTACGCGACTAAAGTTAATATACCTTGTGTGCGAAGCACTACTAGGTATAAAAATATACGCACGACCCATGTACAAAAATGTTGTTGACCAGTGTAATTTAACACTTTCCCACGTACTCGTATATCTGGAAAAACACAATTGCGTTCTCGTTTTGTTTTTATATCACTTGAATATTATTTTGGTTTGGCTATTTAAGATTATTTGCCCAAAGGCACATTATATCTGTACCCAGATATCGATCTGTGCCACTATCAATTCTCACTAGTTCTCTTCGACAATTTTTATACACAATATGCATCCAAATTTCTATCTGTGTCGCTATAAAGTCTCACTTGTTCACTTAGAAAATTTTTAGACGCACTAAATCTGCAACCAGATTTCTATCTGTGTCATTTTCATATAACTTCGGTTAGATTCCAGGCACGAAACTCCAGAGTTGTTACTTTTGATCCGGTTTAACCGTAAAACAGAAAAAAATATTTAAATTTATTAAAAAAATGGGGACCTTTCTACGACTCTCCAATTACACAGTTGAGTTTTAGCAAGACTTCAGCAATACGCCGGTCGAATACCTAGATAAGCACAACAGCAGCAAGAGGAGCTGAAGTCATTGTGGAGCAAGACCAAAACCACATATGAAAGTCTTCTTAGCTCAACCGACATATCCAAGGAAGACCTTCAGTCCCGAGAAATGTATGGCGACTATTAAAGCTCAGGTTGGATAATTAACCGTACCAGTACCCCCAGCAGCTAAAGTTTGTGAAACTTCTAGCCTTGAAAACACTATTCGTCTCCCGCCATGTGGCCGACAGTTAGGCACTTTTTCACGGCCATATATATATATTAAACAAACGCCTTACCCGGTTGAAAAGTTATATCACCTCAACCAAACAACTAAAGGTGAGGCAAAAAAGAAATTGTGCGCAGGTGTCCATTGACAAACGATGGCTTTTCGACAGCCTGGAAAAATCTAAGTGACAGGTACGAGAACAAACGTATCCTGGGAAATACGCAATTAAAATCTCTATTTAGTCTGACGGCAGTCGAAAATGAATGCGGAACGTCAATCAAAAAATTGCAGCGAGACATAAATAATTCCATCTCATCGCTACAATGTCATCAAATTGACATTTGAAATTGGAAGACAATAATCACCTATTTGTGGGCACAAATCCTAGAGAATATAACAGAGATTACAAAATGGGAGGATAAGGACAAATTTATTTCCAACCTCTTCCAAACGTTGGAAACAGTTTCTGTTCTCAGGGGTAGCAAACCATCCAAAGCACTCAAAAGTCAAAATAATGCACGGGAAACTCCAGCGAAACTTAAAGTTTACCAAGCCAGAAATTCCGTGGGGTAACCACTGCAGACAGGATAGCCTACATCAAGAACAATAGTTGTTGCTTGAACTGTCTGTTGACTGGATGCACTGTGACTCGATGCACTGCAGCTCGTGTCACTCAAGACACAACTCCTTTCTCCACCTGGCAACAGCTCAGCCAAAAGCGACGACCAAAAAGGTGGCGTCAAAAAACCTCAGATGATAGGCCCTCGACCACACAGCAGGCTAGGTAAAGGCTGGAATCCGAAAAAAGAAAAGCTGTTAATAATGGTTCTTCTTGTCATGCGAATACAACAAGGGGGTATTGTTAGGAACAGCACGTATTAACATAAACCATAATGGAGTCAATTTCTCGGCCAGAGCACTTATTTACTCGGGTTCTGAATGTTCTTTCATAAGAGAAAGTCTATAGAAAATAATTAACCTGTCATCGAAATGCTTGCACGTCCAAGTTTTCGGAATAAACAATACGCTATCAGCGCAGGTGAAGGAGTCATGTTCCATTAAATTAGGTTCCCTTACAGATCCCATAGTAAGCATTGACACAGTGGCCTTAGTCCTACCTCAACTAACAGGGGATATTCCGACCTGCCAAGTTGACGCAATAACTCGACAAGCATTCATTGATTTAATCTTGGCGGATAAGAGGTTCTTCATTAATGAACCAGTCGAACTTATCCTAGGAGGTGAGATTTATCCCCATATCATACTAAGCGGTATACGCAAGAACGTTTTAAATGCGCTTTTCACCCAAGAAACCGTCTTCGATTGGATTTTAATCGGTCGTGCAGACGCACCTTCGAAATAAGCCTAGACAAGCAGTTAACGACTTTCTAGGAGTTTGGAAGATGTCCCTAACAAAAAGGCACTTAAGGAAGATAAAGCCTATTGCGATACACTTTTTAGAACCACAACGGAAAGGAGCTCCGATGGGAAATATATCGTCGTTTAAATGGAAATAGGATCTTTATGTAGTTATTTATTTATTAAATAGTCTATAAATTGGATAATAAACTAAATTTGAAAGTGTACATAAAGGCAACATGAGGGTACTGTACAGAAGAATATAAAGTAAGGTATGCGTCTGAAGTTTACAATCGATTAGTTACAGCTTATGAATTAAGATGAAAGAATAAATATTTCAAGTATATAAAGTAAAACGCATACAAACTTTATTTTTTAAAATAGTAGTTTACAAACCGGTATTGGTGTACAATACGTATGTTTATTATATTCCCGCTCAGTTATGAGCTGATGCGTAATGCCCAGAAAGGGGCTCATAAGCTAGGAAGGACTCATCACAATTCTACGAAAAATTAGGTTGAGACCAAGAGTTTGAATCTCATTACATGTTTATATAAACTAGAGTTCGCCCAGTGATTGAAATTCAACCAATAAACTTTATTTTGTTTTATTTTATTTAATTTTTTTGCTGTAGGTATGTTTTATCCGCCTTTTTTTCTTCCTTTCTATGTCGTTCCTTTCCTCTAACATATTTTTATTTTCCTTGATTTCTTTTTTTACTCTCTTATCTTATTTTTTACTTTCCTCAAACTTTTTTTCCTTTCCCTTCCCTTCCTTTTATTTTCTTTCTTTCCCCTTCGTTTTCTTGCCTTTCCTTTAATTCCCTTTCCCTTCCCTTCCTTTCATTTCCTTACCACTCCTATCTTTCCTTTAATTTTCCTTCCTTTCCTATCCTTTCCATTCCCTTCCCTTTCCATCCTTTCCTTTCCTTTTCTTTCCTTTCTTTCCTTTAATTTTCCTTCCTTTCAATTCTTTTCCTTTCCTCTATTTTCCTTTAATTTTCTTCGGTGTTTAATACTCTTTATGAGCAATCATTTATTTTATTTTTGTAAACCCTGTTTGTAGGTATCAGCAATGAATTTTACATATTTTCTCATATTTTACATTGCTTGCTTAATGTATCCAACAAAGCAACTTTTCGTGCTCCCAGGAGAGCAGCTGACACTGGGCATCGTAGCCAGTAATCAATAAAATAGTAACAACTAAAGCAAAAATGCATGACACAACATAGTATCTATAGTACGAATACTTATTTTTCATTGGTCCACTACCAACTCTTCGCACTCACAGTGAGAGCCGACCACACGAATAACACAAAAACATGCATGGCAAGTCTACTCACACTACTACGGCTCTTAATTTTTTCCTACAAAGCAGCTCCTCGGCCATGCTCACGATTCAGCATAGTACACAAAAAGCAAGTACACACACACACAGCGTGTCTATAGTGTGAATAAGTGAATGTGTAGTGGTGTGACTGTTGTGGTGTGGAGGTAGTGTTGCCGGCCTACCACACCGAAGGTCCATGGTTCGAGCCCTGGTACAGGTAACATCAAAAGTGATTTGAAAAAAAAAAAAAAAGTTTTTCAAAACGGGGTCGCCCCTCGGCAGTGGTTTGGCAAACTCTCCGAGTGTATTTCTGCCATGACAGGCTTCTCAGCAAAAATTCGTCTCCTTTGTAGATGCCGTTCGGAGTCGGCAAAAACTGTAGGTCCCACCAATTTGTAGGGAAAATTCAAATCGGCACACCACAAATTGGAAGAGAAGCTTGGCGCAAAAATCTCTTAGGAGGTTTATGATGATATACCTGTTGTATATCGCGCCATAAAGAGAGAAAAAGAGTGGTGTGACTTTTATGTTAAATTTTTTATATTAAAATGATTTTTTAAATTTTTTTTATTTACGGATAAAAGTACACCTCAAAATTTCCTATCTATACATATATAATTTGTATACCTTAGAATTATAGTTTAGCAGAAAACGGTTCTACATTGCATTCATCTTGTCTATTTATATATAAGATAAAGATGTTGGTTTGTTGACGGTGTCGGAATGGTTCCGATTCTGAGCATTTATTTATATTTATTACATTGTTTTCAATCCTTCTGTAATCATTAAAATTTCTCAAGTTCTAATTTAAGTTAATAAGAATACATTTTTTTTATTAGGAAAAGTTATTGTAATGTTTATTAAAGTCCACTCAAAAGCAACGAAAAGCTTTGTCCATTTCGAAATTTGACCTGAATGTACTCAAGAAAAGCGGGGAAAATGCCTTGATGGCCTCATAGGCACGTTAAACCTTATCTCTCCCAGTAAAAATGAGTTATTCACCACACCTCTTATTAATTTTACCTTGACCAACACACCAAGAATTTCCCTGCGGCTCTCAAGATAGGGTAGATTTATCAGTTTCAATTGACTTTTGTAGGATGGAAGATTCTCTGTTGGATTCCACGGTGATTTCCTGAATGCAAAAATCTTAATTGTTTTTGGACCGACTCAGGTTTGTCATGATAAATCTGATACCGAGGGTTCCAAATGATTGATGCACATTCTAATATAGGCCAAGGCCGTAAAGAGCGATTTTGTAATGTAAGGATCGTTAAAATCCTTAGACCATATTTTAATAAAGGCCATAACTCCCTTTGGTGGGTAGTGACTCGCTCAAGCCGATAGCCAGCAATCATATAATGACGTACCTGAAGTGAGTTTCTGGCAAAACTCATGAATTTGCATAGGTTGAGGCTCATAGGATTGACATTGCACCATTCGACTAAGCTATCCAAGTCATTTTGAAGAAATAATCTGTCTTTTGAAAATAAAAAGCTTGGCAGATCGTTGATAAACAAAAATATAATATAGGGCCTAGGTGGCTTCCTTGCGGCACTCCAGATGTAACATTGATGAATTGAGAAGAGCTATTTTTAAAGATCACCTTTTGTTTCCTTCGCGCTAAAAACCACATACAATCTAGTTTATTCATAAGGATAGAGTGGGAAACTTTATCAAAGGCTTTGCTAAAATCTTTGTAGATTACATCTGTTTTCTCAAGTTTCGAGGCACTTGAGTTGTGAGCTCCAGCAAGTTTAACTTCATGGATTTACCTGTACAAAACCCATGCTGACACAGCTAATGCTGTCAAAATAAGCTAATTGTTTTGTGACAATAGACCCGAAAAACTTTGGAATATCACTAAATTTTGCAATTCCTCTGTTGTTTATGGCACTAGATTTACTACCACTGTTATGAAGTTTTATAATAAAAGACTCTTTCCATAGACTAGGCAATATTTCTTGCCTTAGAGAATCATTAAGGATATTTGTCAAGGGCTGATAGAGCAAATCTGCACATGCCTTCAGAACAACAGCCGGAATCTTATCTGGACCACTAGCATACGAAGTTTTTAGGTTTAAAAGGTGCAGTAAAATGTCATCAGGAGCTATTGCAGGAGTTTGCACATAATCAAAAGTTGACAAGCTAAAATTAGCATGATGCTGTTTGAAGGACGCTGATTTCGAATTGCTTAGGTAATTTGATTTGAAGAAATCAGCAAATATACCGCTAATTTTGTTATCATCACTTGAAATCAAGTCGGTTAATTTCCAGACAGAGGGGACTGTAGACTTGCGTTTAGTATAACAAAATTGTAGAATGACTTTGAATTAGAGGAGAGGATTATTAATATAATCATTGTAGCATTTCTTGTTTAAAGAGTTATATTTGTGACGTAAAGCAGAATAGACGGCGTAGTCAGTTGATAAACAGTATTTTTTATGTCGCTTTAACCAGCGAGTTTTTTGTTTTTCACGTTGTTCAATTCTCTCGTGCTCCAAGCGGTTCTTTCAGCAGTTTTAACCCGACTTGTTTGAGAAACACAGGTATGAAATACGGAGTGCATTTCACTTTCCTCAACATTTCCACTATATGGCGGCCAAATTTTATTAGATACCTCCAGCTTAAACTTGGTTACATAATATTTTGCGAGGCCGAAAATTTCCACATTTAACTCTAATGTAGGGTGACATGCATCCTCGGGCAGTATCAGTGGTTCACATCGGACTAACGAGAATTTAGAAATATCACTAACATAAAGCAAGTCCAAGCACTTGCCATATTTATTCATAATGCTGTTTACCTTAGATAGCCCGCTTTCTGCGATGTCGTTTAAAAAGCTATTTAAAATTTCACGCGATGAACAAAGAACCAAACAACCGTCAATCATATTCCAGGTTACAAACGGCAATCCAAATCAACTAAAACTACGACGAAATCAGAAGTATTAGCTAGAGGTTTGACAGACTTTATAGCCGAGGAATGCTTGCAGTAAATTTGTAAGTCAGATTTTATAGGAACGTGGCGAACTGTAATATACATATAATGGGTTGAAAGTTTAGTACAAACACAAAGAAATTCAATATCATCAGCTATCATCAACTGCAAATAAGACGCCACCGCCAATTTTATTTTATGAGGCTAAAGCCAGATTTCAGTAAGTAAATTTATAAGTGAGGCTATTGCTGCTAAGCAAAAGGTCAGTCGGTTTTGCATTCAAGCCACCCACACTTTGGTAATACAAGTTAGGGCCAAGATCTCCAATTCGTTTTTTGGGGCAGAATTCGATTGGGAAATGCGAGCGACTTTACGAGACCTGAACCCAAACGCGTGAACCAACGCTCCGTCTGACCAGAAAAACTTCTCCAAAAGCTTCTCGAAACTTTCCATAGAGACATCTATTTTGAACGAAGATATGCTTCTTTCTTCATTAAAGACACATTTCCTAACGTTTAACTCGTCAGCCTTAAGTTTAGAGGATATATAGCAATGTATAACATCTACAGTCGAATACGTAGCAAATCGAGACGCGAATATTGACTTGTTAGGGGGACTAATTACGAGGGGTCTGACTGCTGCTGCGTCAGGAGGAATAGGGAACACTGCATTTGGAGTGGATGGAACCACAACGGAATATTCCATGTTTTCTACAATACTCGGATTTGGTACTTGGTTTCTGGAGTTAATTTCCTAACGACATCTGCTTGGGGCCGTCTCTGCAGGGCGTTTGCTCTCAATTCTACCGAAATGAGACGCGCCTAGCTAATACACCGGCCCCAAAGACAGAGTACAACAGGTTTTTAGCGGAATATGTGACATTAGGACATATGTGAAAGGTTCCCACTGTCATACCACCCCAGCCAACAGATTACTACTTCTTACCCCATCATGCGGCTAAAATAGAAGAAACCACGACCACAAAGATCCAGGTTGTATTCAACGACTCGTGCCCCACTGCTAACGGTACAAGCTTGAGCGATGTGCTTTATACAGGGCCAGTTCAGTCAAATTTAACAATATTGCTCCTCTGCTGAAGATTCTTCAAATATGTCTTCAAGAGACAAATCTGGTAAAAACCCAATCAAACAAGATCCAATCAAGATGGTCTCATAAGCATCTACGAATTAAAGACAGTGACCTTTGGAGTTAATTGCGCCTCTTATTTGGCGATACGATCACTGCATTAACTAGCAGAAGATGTGCAGATTTCTTCACCAATCGCAGCAAATACTTTGCGAACCAGTATGTACGTCGATGACGTACACGCAGGGGGCATACCATTGAGTCAACTATTAACGCACGCGGTGAAATCACGCAGGCATTGCAATCATCAATGTCTTGACTGTTCCCAGGTGGTCCTTTGCGTGCGTCGGTCGCAACTGGGCTTTGTACTCCTTTCCTGACAGCCTCGCAAGTAGAATTAGGCTTAAAATAGGTGAGGTTTTCAAAATGCCCAATTTGAAATAGATATAAGAATTAATGTTAGTCAATGAACCAAATTAATGAATTAAAACACAAATTCTACCGCTGTATACTCACCTCGGGAATTTTTTCGAGCACACAGCGTACTGCTGGCAAGAATAAGTTCAATAAAAATAGGCACAAAAAGTGTGAATGAGGTGTTGTCTGGGACCATCCCCAATGTCGAACTACGTGTTCAGTATAATCGCGGCCGCTCGTTTTCGCGAAATATCCCACTTTAACCTGTTTGGAGCTCCAAAACGATACTTTTGCCCAAAAAAGCTATTCAAAAATAGCTCTTGTATGTTTCTTGGTTTGGGCGGTTTCTATTATTTACATAAATTGATAAAAGTCACTCTTTAAAAAAAATTGCAAAACTACTACTAAAACAAATTAATTATTCGTATTTGGGGCACTAGTTACAGGACCCTGTATTTGTAATGCAAAAAAAAAGATTAAAATTATCTCTTGAGAATTTTTTTTATGCTGAACACGAATCCCTGGTCAAAAATTTCCTGTTATATCTCCTTCCTGCAAAAAAGTATTTTTGGGATCTCAAAATTAGTATAATTTGGTACAAGTCCCCCGTGTTCTGGGTGAACATCCACGATCTGACTCTCAGGTTATTTATAAAACAAGGTTCATAAAACATTATCTGACATAAGGAATTCTTGTGGCATGCCACAATTATTTTATATAATTTTTAAAATTTGGCTAAAAATGGAAAATTCGTTTTTTTTGCACATTTTTAAAAATTATATAAATTAACGCAAACGACAAACTTTTTACACATCAGAAAATATTGAATGGTTAATAGTCTTTAAATGGTAAGAAAATCTATTTGGTAACACCTACCATAAAAATAATATCTTCATTTATTACCACCTCACTTCATTAAAATATTTATAAATTTTTTCATTCATTTCCATACAAAGTCAATTACTCATACTAAAAGTATTATTTATTTTTTATTTTTTTTATTTATTTATTTATTTTATGTACTAATTTCTTTGTTGGGCCAGTGTTTATTTTGTATTGGGTATTCCTAAGAGCTTTTTGGCCGGTGTGATAAAAGCGAAAATAAAATTTCCTTTTTCCTCCTACTAGTTTCGGTGCTTTTTGCACCTTCCTCAGGGAGTCTGCGTTTATTTTTTTAAAAAACATAAAACGATTACAACTCACATTACAATATTTAAATTACAAACTGCACTTACTTACATTAGACGATTATTCAAACATTTAAAACATTTAAACTGTCTGCCTTCATCCGTTTCGTCCGATTTTTTGTTTATTTATCGTCGTCAAATAGGCGTAGTTGATAGTGTCAACGTCTTCCTTGTGATTTACAGCATCTTTTATTCTTTCCTGTATTCTCAAGCTTACCAACGTCAATCTTGTTTTTGTTCTTCTCTCTGTGTCTAAAATTCGTACATTATCGAAGTCGGCTGTATGTTTGTTGCTATTAAGGTGTTGGGCAAGTGCAGTGGTCGATTTGTTTTTTCTCGCGTCCGTTTTGTGTTCATTAATTCTGACACCTAAAGCTCTTTTTGTTGTGCCGATGTATACTTTGTTGCATTCTTCTCCAAGTTTTCCATTACATCTTATTTCATATATTACGTTGTGTTGTTGTTCTTTATCGACCCTGTCTTTTGTTTTTGTAAATATTTTATTTAGTGTACAGTGCGGTCTGTGTGCAAAGTTAACGTTGTTGTTGTTTATGATTTTGTTCATTCTTGTTCATTATTTGTTTGTGTATTGGCATACTTTATTTTGTTCATTGTTGTTGTGATAAGCATCTTCATTTATTTTATTTATTTATTTATTTCGGTCTACAGAATTAATTCTTACAGACTAGATATACAACAATAATTCATCGATTAAATGTGAATCAATTGAAAATCCTATATAAATTTAATTTAAACATACTTAAGCTTAGATAAAAATCAATAACGCTTGCATGGGTATTACAAAGTCTAATGCTCCTAGCAATCGGCTCGTTCATAGCGTAATTAGTGGATTGTACCGTGTCTACCAGTAAACGATTATTTCTCAAGATTCGCGGCGGATCGTATAAATTGATCAAATTGGATAAGTCAGTACATTGGATGTTGCTGTTTATGACATTATAAATAAAAATTACAGATGAGTAGATTCTTCTTTCACGCAGAGACTGCAAGCCCAGAAGTTTTCGTCTCCCGATATAAGAGGGAAGATTCCTCTGCCACGGTGACTTCCCTAGGGTGATTTTAGTGAACATCTTTTGGACTCGTTCAATTTTGTAAGAGCGCACTTCATAGTATGGGCTCCATATAAGGGAGCAATACTCTAGACGACTTCTCACCAGGGATAAGTAAAGGGATTTAAGAGTGGACGGATCTCTGAAGTCTACTGTGTTTCTTCTTATGAAGCCGACCATTGTGAATGATTTGGATACAATGAAATCTATATGTTGGCTAAAAGTCAGTTTTGAATCAAAAATGACTCCCAAATATTTCATTTCATTGCATCTAGTTAAGGCAAAGTTATCAATTTTATAATTATACACTATATTACTAGGTCGCTTAGAGAAGGTGACAACACGGCATTTATTAATGTTTAACTTGAGGCAATTGAAAGTGCACCACTGAGCGAGTGAATTCAGGTCAAGTTGCAGATTATGACTATCACAAGAGTCACGTACAGTGGAAAAAAGTTTGACGTCATCCGCAAACATTAGGCACTTAGCGAAGTTAAAGCAATTTAGTAAATCGTTTATGAATAAAAGAAATAAAAATTTGGACCACAGTGGGTTCCCTGAGGTATACCAGAACAAGCGTTAACAAATACTCTAGAGGTTGTGTTCCTCATCTTAACACACAATTTTCTGTCAGATAGGAAGCTGGCGAAGAAATCGATGAGAACGCCGCCAACTCCGTAACTCCTCAACTTCTGCAGAAGTATGAAGTGGCAAACCTTATAAAAGGCTTTTGAGAAGTCTGTATAAATTACATCTAGTTGCGCCTGCTGTACGAAAGCAGTCACTGTTTGGTTCGTTAAAAGAGCTAAATTTGAACAGGTTGATCTTCCAGGAAAGAAACCGTGTTGAAATTGAGAAATTGCATGGCCAACGTGGTCAAATAACTTCGCTTGGATTATAAAATCGAACCATTTAGCAATCGTACCTTGTATAACAATAGGCCTGTAATTGCAAACACTATTACGATCGCCTAATTTGAAGATTGGAACAATGTAGCACAGTTTCCACTGTTCCAGAAAAGTACCTTTGTTAATACAATCTTGGAAAATGTGGGATAAGGTATATCGACAATGCTTGAAAAATATTGGTGAAAAACCCTCGAAGTCGGGGTTAGAGCTGGACTTTAGCGAAGAAATAGCTAAGAGTACATCCTCTTCGGTGATTCGGAAGGATGTTATAAACGGCAATGCCGAAGACGGAAAGGTGGGCAGTGTAAAAGAGCCATGATTCTCATAAACTCCCTGAAAGAATTTTGCAAACAAGTCACAGGAGCCGACAGTATTTTCGGTAGATAGTTTAATGAAGTGAGGTGGTATTAAATGAAGAAAATTGTATAAAATAATTGTGGCATGACACCATTTTTGCTTATATGGGATAATATTTTCTGAACCTTGTTCTATAAGTAAACTGAGAATCAAATCATAGATGTGCACCCAGAACACTAAGGACTTGTGACTTTTGGGGTTCCAATACATTTTTTCTCAGGAAGGAGACATGATGTGAAATTTTTGACCACGGATTCGTGCTCAGCATAACAAAATCCCTAAGAAACCATTTTTATTATTTTTTGCATTGCAAATACAGGGTCCTGTAACTAGTTTCCCAAATACGAATAATAAATTTTATTTAGTAGTAGTTTTGCCAATTTTTTTAAAAAGTGTGACTATTGTCAATATATGTGAGTAATAGAAACCGTCCAAACCAATGGCGTAGCCAAGTTTTGAGGAAGGGAAGCATAAAATTTTTTTTTTTATCGAAATCTTAAATTTGAGGCACACAATAAAGTTTGTTTTGAAAATGTACGCAAAATTCGCGATAGTTCATAGCAATTTTTTAAAAGTGTTACATTAATAAAATTTTTTGAATTTTGCTGAGTATGAGTTCTGCACTTCATTAAATTTGAATGCAGTAATCTGTCAATCTCAAGGTCGTAGCAAATTTTGCTGAGTTTTGGTAATTTTTTTTCCGAAGAGCTAAAGTGTTCTCTTTCATATAAAAGAAATTGCTTTCATAAACTTGTATTGAGGA
This sequence comes from Merzomyia westermanni, assembly GCA_949987695.1. Taxonomy (NCBI): domain Eukaryota; kingdom Metazoa; phylum Arthropoda; class Insecta; order Diptera; family Tephritidae; genus Merzomyia; species Merzomyia westermanni. The sequence continues at coordinate 96,481,182 of OX465289.1, forward strand.
AAATACAGAAATTCCCAAGAAAATATTTCTTTAGAGTTTTTAACCTGCAAACCAGCATTAACACCAACAATAATGTCAGCCTAGAAATCCAACGAAGAATAAATCACGCAAACAAGTGCTACTTCTGACTGAGTTGACAATTGAGAAGTAAAGTCCTCCCTCGAGCAACGAAAATAAATAAGTCGCTTATCGTACCCGTCCTGGTTTATGGTACAGAAACTTGCACTGACAACATCTGATGAGGTGGCTCTGGGGATATTTGAGAGAGAAGATTTAGTGATGAGCTGTATGAGCCATATGCAGACACCGACATATTCCACAGAATTAAAACCCAAAGTCTTAATTGGCTAGGCCATGTTGTGCGAATAAATGAAGATTTTTCGGCCGTGAAGCTATTCTAATCGGCACCCACCGATTGCAGCAGAGGAAGAGGGAGACCCCCACTCCAATGGAAGGATGAAGTGGAAACCGTTTTGTAGTCCCGTGGTGTTTCCAATTGGCAGAAAGACGTAACGAGCAGCTCTGAAGTGCGCAAAATGCAGTTTTTGGCGGAAGATTATGTCACTTTAAGAACCTTCTCCATAAATTGGTTTCGGCCACTATATTTTGGCTTTGAAGAAGTAGTTCATAAAATTCAGCAAGCTTAAATAAATTTTTGTCATTTTCTTCTCTGTGGTTTGTTGAAAAACCGAATCGAAATCTCTTAAGATAGTTTTATGTTGAGTGAATCGACTATCTATTTTCATTATTATATGATTTCAATATCCATGTTACAAGTTCTGAACAATTTTACAAAATCATGTTCGGCCGAACGAATCGTCGTAACTCCAGTACTAAGTTTTTTGCGAAATCCACTTCAAGCGCTAAATCTATCTACAGGGTGGCTGATGAATTTTGCTACATTAAGAAACTCAAATAATTCTTTTTTCAGTGTATGGAATTCATTTTTCTTTTATTCATGTTAAAGCTCATTAAATTTTATTAAATATAGCTTAATTTGTTTTACAAATAATGGAATTTAAATGCCCCCCCTGCTCGTCGATGCATGTGCGGCATCTTACGAAAAAGTTGTTCATTACTGCTTGGAGAGTTGAGAAAGGAATAGCCGCAATTGTTTCTCGAATGGATTGCCTTAGTTCATTCAAATTTGTTGGTTTTGCTTTGAAGACTTCCTGTTTGCAATAACCCCACAAGAAAAAGCCAGGTGCAGTAAGGTCAGGCGACCTGGGTGGCCAACGGAATGTGGAGTTTCTGGATATCAGCTTATTGGGAAATTTTCGTCGCAATTCTGTCAGAACAGGTTGGGCTATATGAGGAGCTGCACCATCTTGCTGAAACCACACAGAGTTGAAAGAAATTCTCATTCGGCGTAATTCTGGATAGAAAAACTCTCTCAACATGCTCAAGTAACGGTCTCCAGTAACCGTAACGGTGTGACCGTTTTCTTCGAAGAAGTAGGGCCCGACAATGCATCGTGATGAAACTGCACACCACACTGTGACACGAAGTGGATGGAATTCCGTCTCATGGAGTATCTGTGGGTTGGAAGCACTCCATATTCGACAATTTTGTTTGTTTATGTTGCCGTTTAAATCGAAATGGGCCTCGTCAGACATGAAAAGACAGTTCAACATGTCTCCATCCTCTTCCACCATTTGAAGCATCTTCTGGCAAAATTCCAAGCGAATCGGCAAGTCTGCAGCGTTCAGTTTGTTGGCCATTTGAATTTTATATGGGAATAAGTCCAAATCTTTGTGCATAATTGACTGTAATGACTGTCTGCTTACACCCATTTGAGCAGATAAGCTTCTTGTCGAAACACGTGGATTGTTTTGTATGGCAGCAGCTACAGCAGCGATTGTTTCCTCCGTTCGAACTGAAGGGTTTCGATGGTAAGGTCTTCTGTTGACTGTCCCATGCTCGGCAAAATTGTTTACAAGTCTTATTATGGTCCATCTGCTCGGAGGATTGCCGCCAAACGTGCGGCTATACTCTCTTTGAACCGAAACTACGGACTCCAGTGCGTGATAGCGGCGGACAATCCAAATTCTTGTTTCAGTGTCCCAGTTATCCATTCTTGTTAAATGTAGAAGTCAATCTGCAAAATAAAAAAAAAATTAACCAGATTCTTAAATAGGTAGCGGCTTTCATCAGCCACCCTGTATATGTTGTTGAAGTTCATTACACAGAGGCAGAACGCATCGTTTTCGATTGAGGGATTTTTTTATTTTTGTGTTAGACTGCGTTTATCATTTAAAAACTATAATAGTTTTTATTGTTCACCTACGAATTTTATGATACTAACAATGGAGAAAAGGTTGCAATTTTTAAAATTTTTAGCCTTTCGCATAACAAAACTCACACCATAAATTTATCAATAAATGACCAAAATTGTCATTATTTTTTGGCAACTTCACCCTAGCACTTTATTAGAAATACTAAAATTGAATAGGGCATGAAACTACAAATACTCGTACAATTGTTTTTTAAAAACTCAGATTAAAAAGTGTAGAATTTGGATAAGACTTGGTTAAATTTTGAAATTGAAAAGTTTAAAATTTCTCCTTGAATACTTTTTATTAGATAATGGGCTATACTTTTATAAAAAATGTGTAAAAAAGTCTAGTCGCTATCTATTGTTCCGCCACTATTTGCTCTGATTAAATTAATGAGCCTACCTACTCTAATATTTTCAGACCGCCTGAATTCGGGTTCTTAAAGACGTGAGAAATAAAGGAGAAGCATTTTATTCTTATCTGTTTTTTTACTACTGCCAGAGCCAATGTGTCCGCATACCTCGAAACCTATTTTGTCGTCTCGAAAAAAAAACAAATTTGAAGGAGGTCTGAAAAACCTAGTATACTCGTACATATATATGCTTAATATTCAAACGCATAATCCATTAACCGGTAATTTCATATATTCATAAAAATGCACTTTGCCATTTGTCTAAAAAAAGAGAACTATAAATCAGAAGCATAAAATGGTATTGTGTTATTTAATCGAAATTTAAAAAATATTAGTTCATTGGCGAAGGGGGGATGTACCCCCCAACCCCCTCTGACTACACCACTGGTCCAAACCAAAAAACACACAAAAGCTAGTTTTGAAATGATTTTTTTGGTCAAATGTGTAGTTTTGGAGCTCCAAAAGGGTTAAAGTGAGTTATTTCGCGAAAACGCGCGGCCTCGATTTTAGTGCAAACATAGTTCGCCATTTGGGATGGTCCCTAACAACACCTCATTCGCACTTTTTGTGCCCATTTTTGTTGAACTTATTCTTGCCAGCAGAGCGGTGGGAGCAATGACAGTGCATTCAGTAGTGTATCCGGTGCTGAATGAACGAGCGAAGCCACATAAATTATTTGTTATTGACAATCCGCGCTGCCACACGCAATAGTGACGTGTACCGGTACAAAATCCACCAACTTCACACACCATAATGAGCGAGTAAATTGACTCGCAAACTTATTATCACCTATATCAGAGGAATACGCGCAGCACATTCGCAAACATCAGATTCACTTGACTTGAACTGATTTTAACTTTTTATTACACAAGCACGCGAATTGGAAAATTGAAAAACACAAAACAAAAAAATTGTCTGAAGGTACGAATGACAGAATGAGAGAAGGTCAAGGGAAGAACCCAATACTGCCATCCTTTGGAGCACGCTTCTCGATATCCTTCGAAGATTACAGAGTTCTTTTTGAGCATTCACAAAGCTAATGCGAAAATAAATAATTTACTTAAATTTTTTGGTGTCAAGTTTTGTATACGAAAATTAATATTTCATTTCATCTAAATGCTAGAAAAATAGAAGATGAAAGAAAAGAATTATGGACCAGCATGAATAGCCTAATGACCATAAACAAAATAATTCGTCACACAAGATTGGCAATTGCCAATTTGTTCCTGGTTGCATTGTAACGCATCTGTCTCCATCTTACGTTGCCAAGTGTGCTAGTCATCATTGGAGACGTAAGTAGAGAAAAGGAAAGGTGGGTCGTATACGAACTGGTAGATAACAGCGTTGATCAGCTGGTTGTAAAATCTCCACATGGACATTTGCGTGCAACTGTTGGCATATGCTGACGATATTGATATCATTGGCCTTAACAACCGCGCCGTAACCTCTGCTTACTCCAAATTAGAAAAAGAAGCGGAGAAAATGGGATTGGTGGTGAACGAGGGCAAAACGAAGTACCTTCTGTCATCATGCAAAGAGTCAGCGCATTCGCGCCTTGGCAACCAAGCCACTGTTGGCAGCAATAATTTCGAAATAGTAAAGGACTTCGTTTACCTGGGAACCAGCATTAGCACCAACAATAATGTTAGCCTAGAAATCCGACGAAGAATTACTCTTGCAAACAAATGCTACTTCGGACTGAGTAGGCAATTGAAAAGTAAAGTCCTCTCTCGACGAACGAAAAAAACACTCTACTAGTCACTCATCGCACCCGTCCTGCTATATGGGGCAGAAGCGTGGACACTAACAACATCTGATGAGGCGGCTCTGGGAGTATTCGGGAGAAAGGTTCTTCGAAAGATTTGTGGACCTCTACGCGTTGGCGACGGCGAGTAAAGAAAAAGATTTAATGATGAGCTGTATGAACTTTACGCAGACGCCGACATAGTTCAGCGAATTAAAACACAGCGGCTTCGCTGGCTAGGCTACGTAGTGCGAATGAGCGAAGATGCTCCAGCCCGGAAGGTATTCTTATCGGCACCCGCCGGTGGAAGCAGAGGAAGAGGGAGACCACCACTCCGATGGAAGGACCAAGTGGAGACCGATTTGCGATCCCGCGGTGTTTCCAATTGGCGCCAGTTGGCGCAACGAAGAAACGACTGGCGAGCTATGTTGGACGGTCAAAATTTCCCAGGCGGTTAGATGACCATTTAAAGAAGAAGAAGGACATCTGGTGCATTTCGTCTAAAGTTATGTAAAAAACACGTCACAATAACCAAACTTATGCACAAATTGAAGGAGCTAGTATCCTTTTCCCAACTAACTAACTGTTTGTCTCCGTTCCACCTTCCGGAAATAAGTCCGAGGTATCGGTGTAACGAGCCATACCATACGCCCTCTATATGGGCGACGTAGCTACACAAACCTCCAAGCACAACCGGCAAACTACAAATAACAGGGAAGACGACGGAGAGACATCTGATGGCGCGTTGTCCATAGCCATCACGGAAAACACCAAATCCTGCGAGAGAGGAAGAAGCGAAGGTTTGAGGTCAGCAGCGATACCCGCTCGGCGGCTCGGAAACACATCCTTTTCGACCGCTACTCCGGCACAACCACCATCGCATGAGCCCGGTTTCGGATATTAACGCCTCAGTTACCGCTCCCTTCCAATTCATGCGGCTGGCGGATCCCGAGTTTTTCCGCGCATCTCCAGTGCGCCTTCAGCTAGGTGCCGAAGTATATGCCAGCCTGATGGGTTACTGGCACAGGCCGAAATTTTCAGCCTGGTGATATCTGGGGCTTACCAACAATGAGGGAACCCTCCATCGAATTTTCTTAAGATGCATTGAAGCCACACAAAACACACCGGGGTTCCACGGACAAGCCATTAACATGGGCTCAGCGGCTCGGTTCGTACATTCACATCCCGCTAATTTACCATAAGAATGTACCATAGTTCATAACTTTAAGTGTCATTGGTATGACTTCTGGATGGGTCGCTTAACCTACCTATTAACGTGTCGCAAGGGGGCCTGCATGTTTAGGCCACTGGCCTAAATATTCAGGCTCCCCACCGTACTTGTACAGAAGTGCGTATCTGTGTGCAGCTATTTATTTACTAATATGTATGTATATCTCCGCATATGTACCGGTAAGTCTCACCCCTCCGAATTATAACTTAAGTTATCATTCGGTGGGTGCAATGAACTAATATCTGGTGGCTCGGCCACTTCTTTTGCAACTTCCCGGAGCCCTACCAGGTCATATCTGTTGCTTTCCATACACTTTTTTCCTAATCATCCAATAAAACCCTCAGTATTAATTTATTTGACAACTTTTGTGTGTAATGATGTATATTGATTTGGTGTTTTTTTCCCTTCTTTCTTTCATTACACTGCGTTACAAAAACGAGCTTTGGTTCTGTCCTATGAACCAAATATACTTTTTCGGAAAGGGGAGAAAAAATGAAAATACATGTGTATCGGCGATTTTCATGTACAATTCAGAATTTTTTTTTCTGTTTGTTTGCTTTGGTTCTGTCCTATGAACCAAATATACTTTTTCGGAAAGGGGAGAAAAAATGAAAATACATGTGTATCGGCGATTTTCATGTACAATTCAGAATTTTTTTTTCTGTTTGTTTTTTTTTTTGCAGTGCTCCGTACGTGGTAGCCAAATTGTTGGTACAGCGTACTTTATTGTTGACCTTCAGTCAACCTGCATAAATATTTTGTATATTAGACAACTAGTGCATCAAAATAAAGTTGTAATCATACATTGAATGCTGCAACTTAAACCAATTATTAACAGATTGCAGAAGTGTTTAGATGCAGCTAAGATTTTCGTCCTCATTCTCGTGTAATATCTTTCATAAAAAGAATTTGAAATCTTTTCAGGCTGAAATAAAAAAGAATGACCAACCGGGTTTTCTGGATTTTTTGTAAACATTTGTATTTCACTTTTAAAATAAAATGAGTTATAACAGTTTGTTTTTGCATTTATCAAAAGTTTACTTTAAACTTTCAAATAAATTAAAACTGAAAAAGCTTACAAAACGTTTATTGTAGGATTTTTACTTTAAATTATTTTTACACACACTTACAGAAATGTTTGTTTGGTTCTAACTTTTTATAATATATTAATCACGGGTATGGTTTTGTATAAATGTACATATAACTGGTAGACCCGGGAAACGTTTCTCTGATAAAAAGTTGACTTGACTCTCCCTTCTCATTAGGGCCATACTCTTCTGCCTGCTCACCTTCCTTTTCTTCTTTATCTGCTTCTCCTTTTTCATATTGTTTATGTCTTATTCAACTTACCCTATCTCTATCACTATTACTATCACTATCACTCTCACTATCACTATGATTATCACTATCACTATCACTATCCCTATCACTATAACTATCACTATCCCTATTCCCGTCCCTATCCTAGAAACACTATAATATATATACTATATAATACCCTAATCAACACTTTAAATTTGATACCCATATCGTGGAAACCTCTTCTAGGGCCACACCTGGCCCCCATTTTGGTCAAAATCTCGAAAACGTGGTCTCACATGGGACTAAGAAATTTTCCTTGTTAAAACCCTCATCGCTTGCTACCCACATTTTGGTACATAACTCGGGAACGGGTTCTCATGTGGGTCGAAGAAGTACTCCTTTTTAAACCGTTCCAAACTACCTTTCATTTAATACCCATATCGTATCAACACCTTCTATGGCCATACCTGGTCCACGTTTTGGTCAACAACTCGGACTGCCTCAAGCGCCATCTATCGAGTAAATTTTTGATAGAAACTTTCCTCAAAGCAACAACACATGTTCCAAATATCAACCAAATCTGTTAACCGGTGTAGTAGTTTGGTGGACTACAATCTGGGGAAAACTCAACAAAGTTGTGACTTCTCTGCTGTATTAATTTTTCAGTAGCTACAACTTAAAGTTTAGAATATTTTTTATAGAAACCCCTTTCTAAGAAAAGGTCTAAGAAAGTACTTTTTACATAATCCAAATCGGTTTAGCCGTTTAGACATCAATCCCTGTCATACGAAATACATTTAATTTTTATATACATGTATACTATAGTATCAACAGAAAGAAGTTCTAAAGAAATAATTTATGTATTTAATGAGAGAGAGAAATTTTTAAGAAATAGTTATTGAATTTAATGAAATTTGAGTAAGTCGAAATTTTTGTTACTGCAAGCTACCTTTATGTTTTTAACTCTCTTCGTCAGTTCTCTGCTTCCAACTCTCTCAGGCGCACATTATTCATACCCCTTCTTTGTCACCCACAGATGCATTTTTACGTGTGTGAGAGCTCGGAACATTGACATCCTCCCGAGGTCTACTAGTAAGTTATGTATCAGCTGATTAATTCAGAAGCGAATTAACGCAGGGTCTTACTCATTGGGAGCAGAAAAATTTAGTAGTTGCTTTACTGCTACTGATAAAAGCAACCATATACAAGGTGGTGCAAAAGTAAGCTTCCGATGTTCAGCATATCCGTTGTGGCACGTGCAGTGTGTGCTGTTGCACCGTCTTGTTGGAACGACATGTTTTCCAATCCTAATTCATCAAGTTGCGGCAAAAAGAACTCGTTGATCATTGCTCTGTAGCGCTCACCATTCACAGTAACCGTTTGGCCCCGACCGATTATTGGTCAAATAAATAGTCAGCAATATTCCGCGTTCTGGAGCAGTGTAGCGTAACATTGTTTATTAACGTGTATTTCGCATGTGTTTACTACACAAATGTCAAAACAGAACTGACTTTAGGGGCCAATCGTAAAATTTATAGCAACACCTGCAAAGTATCACGAGTTAGACAAAACGAGGACCTTTTCAACATGTTAGCTATCTCTTCTGATCCAGTCATCTATCATCTATGAGTTATGTAAGAACACAAAAAGATCTTACAGATGCGTATAGCTCAGAAATGGTTGCTTTGTTAGATATATGTTCCAGTGATGATGACTATGTTAAGATAAAATAAGTTTCTCACTTCTTATCACAACAACGAAAAAGAGATTTACTAATCAATTTTGGTACTTTATTGAAAAATCTGTGTGCAAGTTCATTTTTTATTTCAAATAAAAGAATTAATTAATTTAGTAATTTATAAATACATACTTTTCGTTATTGCATTTCTCTAAAGTTTAGTCTATGTGCAAGTTAATTTTTTATTTCAAATAAAAGAATTAATTAATTTAGTAATTTATAAATACATACTTTTCGTTATTGCATTTCTCTAAAGTTTATCAAATTTATTTTAAAGCTTAGGCATTTCGCCTTCAAACGAGTATTAAATTTTTATAGAAATCAATACGTCTATCGAGTTTGGTACAAATTGGTAAAGCGGTTAGTAAGATCAAACTTTTTAGCATAAATGGGCAGTGCCACTCCCCTTTTCCAAAATTCGTTGGCTGTTTAATCTTTAGCTCAAATAAAATTTTATTGAACCACTTTCAATAACTTTTAGTTATTAATAAAATACATATTTGGCTCAAAAGTTATGATTTTTGCAAAGAAAAAACTCAAAAGGCGCCACTGTGCGTCGTGGGCAGGAAAATACTATTCTGAAATGTGGTCAGCCTTTCCATCAATTCGCTGTAGATATTTATGCGAAAGTTTAAGCCGAGCGATTAAATTTTATTCGGTATCAACAACGTCAATTAAGATCGGAGGAATATGTTCATTTACATGACGCAATTTTAACAGATGGCAACGCAGCCAATGTTGGACAAATGACCATATTACCTTCGTCATATACTGGCAGCCCGCGCCACATGCACGAATATTCTCAGGATGGAATGGCGTATGTTCGTCGAGATGGACGTCCCGATTTTTTCATAACCTTCGCTTGTAATCCTCAGTGGAGTGAGATAAAAGATTATATTTTTCCTCATCAATCACCAACTGATCGTCACGATATTACAGCGCGCGTTTTTCGACAAAAATTAAAGTTATTCATGCATTTCATTGTAAAACATAAGGTATTTGGCGAAGTCTGTTGCTGTTGTTCATATTCACATGTTAATTTGGTTGGTTGACAAGATACGTTCAAATGAAATTGACACACTAATTTCTGCCGAGTTTCCTAATCCAGCAATTGATCCAGAACAGTTCGAGATTATTGAAAAAAATATGATACATGGGCATGATTCTGCATCGCCATGCATGGTTGACGGCAAATGTACCAAACGCTATCCCAAATCATTGGTTTCCGAAACGACTGCAGGAAACGACGGACATCCGTTATACCGTCGACGTTCAACAAATGATAATGGATTTTCAACTTCAATGTAAGAGGTCAACAGATTGAAGTGGATAACCGTTGGGTTGTACCATACTCGCCAAAATTGTCGAAAACGTCCAAAGCACACGTAAACGTCGAATATTGTAGTTCTGTTAAATCGATAAAGTATATCTGCAAGTATATTAAAGGAAGTGACATGGCCGTATTTGGAGCTACAGATTAAAATCGCAATGGTGAAATTACTCAGTATCAAATGGGCCGATACATTAGTTCGAATGAAGCTCTATGGCGAATTTTTTTATTTCCTGTTCATGACAGATATCCAACAGTACTTCATTTATCGGTTCATCTTGAAAACGGCCAGCGAGTTTATTTTACTAAGCAGACCGCAGCATAAAGAGCACAAGAACCTCCAGGCACAAAGTTGACGCTTTTTTTTAAATTATACCAATAACACCCATTTGTGCGAACTTTGCTTTATTCACATGTTCCACAGTACTATACTTGGAACCAGTCATCCAAAACTTTCGAAAGACGTAAGCAAGGAAAACCTGTTGATAATTATCCCGGAATTTTTTCAACTGATGCAGTGGGACGTATTTACACTGTTCATCCAAACAATCTAGATTGTTATTATTTACGTTTGTTATTGGTCAGTGTTCGCGGACCTACCAGTCAAGATTTACGAACAGTAAATGGTCCACTATGTCGCACATCCCGTGAAGCATGTTCGAATTTGCATTTGCTTGGAGACGATACACATTGGAATGATACCATGACTGAATCAGCTCTTTCATCAACTCCGTATCAAATTCGTACATTATTTGCAATCATCATATCAATATGTTTTCCTGCAAATCCACTGGAAGTATCGCATAATCATAGAAACAGCATGACAGAAGATATTTTGCACATAATGCGTACCATTCATCAAAATCCTGATTTGGATTTCACAGCAGAAATGTATAATGAAGTATTAATCATGATTGTTGATCTATGTTTATCGATGGCGAATAAGACATTATCACAATTACATATGATTCCACCCAATCGCAACATGCATGATATTTTTAATCAAGAATTGGAACGTGAACAACAATATGGTAGAAACACATTGACCTCATATATCCAAACGAATGTTCCGCTTTTGAATCAAGAGCAAAGCGATGTTTACAATATATTATACAAGCTGTAAATCAGGACTATGGTGGTTTTTATTTTCTGGATGCTTCACGTGGAACAGGCAAAACATTTGTCATATCTTTAATTTTAGCGAGTATACGGTCTAACGGTCAAATAGCATTGGCACTGGCGTTCTCTGGTATAGCAGGTATTTTATTATTGGATGAAGGACGTACCGCTCATTCTGCGCTTACTATATATTTAGATAGATTATACGAGTATGTGTCCGAAAACTCACCGAGTTTCGCTTGGATTATCAACAGAAAGAAATTCTAAAGAAATAACTTATGTATTTAATGAGAGAGAGAAATTTTTAAGAAATAGTTATTGAATTTAATGAAATTTGAGTAAGTTACTGGAAGCTACCTTTATGTTTTTAACTCTCTTCGTCAGTTCTCTGCTTCCAACTCTCTCAGGCGCACATTATTCATACCCCTTCTTTGTCACCCACAGATGCATTTTTACGTCTGTGAGAGCTCGGAACATTGACATCCTCCCGAGGTCTACTAGTAAGTTATGTATCAGCTGATTCATTCAGAAGCGAATTAACGCAGGGTTTTACTCATTGGCGCAAAAGTAAGCTTCCGATGTTCAGCATATCGGTTGTGGCACGTGCAGTGTGTGCTTTTGCACCGTCTTGTTGGAACCACATGTTTTCCAATCCTAATTCATCAAGCTGCGGCAAAAAGAACTCGTTGATCATTGCTCTGTAGCGCTCACCATTCACAGTAACCGTTTGGCCCCGACCGATTATTTGTCAAATAAATAGTCAGCAATATTCCGCGTTCTGGAGCAGTGTAGCGTAACATTGTTTACTAACGTGTATTTCGCATGTGTTTGCTACACAAATGTCAAAACAGAACTGACTTTAGCGGCCAATCGCAAAATTTATAGCATTTTCTGATAGGAGGATTACTTTTGCGCAGTAACCGTTTTTCACCGACCGATTATTGGTCAAATAAATAGTCAGCAATATTCCGCGTTCTGGAACAGTGTAGCGTAACATTGTTTATTAACGTGTATTTCGCATGTGTTTACTACACAAATGTCAAAACAGAACTGACTTTAGGGGCCAATCTCAAAATTTATAGCATTTTCTGATAGGAGGATTACTTTTGTAGTTTAAGTTGCCATGGCAATTCCTTGTTCTTCTTTGTTTACACTTTAAATGATAAATTTCAGTAAATATTTTAACTAAATAATAACTTTCTTCTCCATTTAAAAGTGTTCACTAAAAAAATGCTAGCACCAAATATCCTTTTGTCTTTTGTGTGCAGAAATGTTCAACTAAAGGTGCGTTCACATGGTACTCCCATGTTGCCCAGGCGTCGCAATTGGCTTAGCTTTATTATAACGCACCTTAACCGTTTGCGTAATGTCGAAAGTCACAAAGCGGGTTAATATTAATTATTATCAGCTTATATTGAGCTGAAATATGTGTTTAACTAATACACCATTAAAAGCAGTAACAAAATAATATTGTTTTGTAGCTGTTCTCTGTTAGCTATCGAAACACTTTCTATTTTCATTAAGGGGATTTATTTATCTATATAAATTCATAAACTTTAAAACTCAAGAGACGGTGAAGTCCACCTTAACGTAAAATATCGGCAAGCATAATTAACTACGGCCGTCATAACGGTGGCAATTTGATCGGCAACGTTTTTTCCCACCGTCATATTCAAAACGGTGAGAAATCAATCAATATTTCAAACATTTGTATACAAAAATATTAGAAATAAGTAAAAAGGAAAAGGAAAACACGGTGTGTGCCACCATACAAGCAAAAATATAGAGTCCCAGTGGCCACTAAATTGTTTTACATAATACTATAAAATATCGTGCACCAATTCAGAATAACGAATTTCTATTGAAATATATGCAATATTCGATAAATACCGTTAGTGGTTGTTTACAGTGACACATTGGTCTTACACGACCAGGAGATTGACTGCAAGTACTTCCGTGCCTTATGAAACCAATGTGTCGCTACGCATTCTTGTATGTAATCCGAGTTTACCCCTGTTATTTTTTGAGTGAATAAAATTTTTTTTGAGTGAATACTTTGAGTTAACTTTCGTTATTTTTTGAGTGAATAATTACTCAGTGATTCAGGGCGCCTGTGAAAGAAAAATAAAGTGTCCGCTTATGAAAAAATTAAAAGCTTTTTCTCGCCCTATGACAACAAACTTATGTGTCATGAGGAATATGATGAAATAGTCATGCCAGAACCGAAAAATCATAGATTGGAAGATCTCGGTTGGTATAACCGCCATCGGTGAACAATATGTTACAAACAAAGGTCCGAAGAATCAGGTAAAAATGAGACTTCCGGAAAACCTCCGAAAACTACACCCACATGTGTAGCGTGTGAAAAAATACTATTGTGTTCAATGTTTTTTTTTTCATTGTCAAGAAGTAACTCAAAATCCGATATAAATATGTACTTGAAGTGACATAAAAATATTTAATTTCTTCTTTCTTCTTCTTCTTTAAATGGTCATCTAACCGCCTGGGCGATTTTGACCGTCCAACATAGCTCGCCAGTCGTTTGTTCGTTGCGCCAACTGGCGCCAATTGGAAACACCGCGGGATTGCAAATCGGTCTCCACTTGTTCCTTCCATCGGAGTGGTGGTCTCCCTCTTCCTCTGCTTCCACCGGCGGGTGCCGATAAGAATACCTTCTGGGCTGGAGCATCTTCGCTTATTCGCACTACGTGGCCTAGCCAGCGAAGCCGCTGTGTTTTAATTCGCTGAACTATGTCGGCGTCTGCGTAAAGTTCATACAGCTCATCATTAAATCTTCTTCGGTACTCGCCGTCGCCAACGCGTAGAGGTCCACAAATCTTTCGAAGAACCTTTCTCTCGCATACTCCCAAAGCCGCCTCGTCAGATGTCGTTAGTGTCCACGCTTCTGCACCATATAGCAGGGCGGGTGCGATGAGTGACTTGTAGAGTGTTATTTTCGTTCGTCGAGAGAGGACTTTACTTTTCAATTGCCTACTCAGTCCGAAGTAGCATTTGTTTGCAAGAGTAATTCTTCAGCGGATTTCTAGGCTAACATTATTGTTGGTGTTAATGCTGGTTCCCAGGTAAACGAAGTCCTTTACTATTTCGAAATTATTGCTGCCAACAGTGGCTTGGTTGCCAAGGCGCGAATGCGCTGACTCTTTGCATGATGACAGAAGGTACTTCGTTTCGCCCTAGTTCACCACCAATCCCATTTTCTCCGCTTCTTTTTCTAATTTGGAGTAAGCAGAAGTTACGGCGCGGTTGTTAGGGCCAATGATATCAATATCGTCAGCATATGCCAACAGTTGCACGCTTTTATAAAATATTGTTCCAGCGCGGTTAAGTTCTGCAGCTTGTATTATTTTCTCCAGCATTAAATTAAAGAAATCGCACGATAGGGGGTCACCCTGTCTGAAACCTCGTTTAGTTTCGAACGGCTCGGAGAGGTACTTCCCAATTCTGACCGAGCTGGCGGTGTTGCTCAAGGTCATTTTGCATAGCCGTATAAGTTTTGCGGGGAAACCAAATTCAGACATAGCGGCATATAGGCAGCTCCTTTTCGTGCTATCGAAAGCGGCTTTAAAATCAACAAAGAGATGATGTGTGTCGATTCTCTTTTCACGGGTTTTTTCCAAGATTTGGCGTATTGTAAAAATTTGGTCGATGGTAGATTTACCAGGTCTGAAGCCACACTGATAAGGTCCAATCAGTCTGTTCACATCAGGCTTCAGTCTTTCGCACAATACGCTTGATAGGACCTTATATGCGATACTCAAAAGGCTGATTCCGCGATAGTTGGCGCAGTTTGCAGGATCTCCCTTCTTGTGGATTGGGCAGAGAACACTTAGATTCCAATCTTCAGGCATGCATTCATCCAACCATATTCTGCATAGAAGCTGTTTTATTGTTTTTCAATCGGGATAGTGCTATTCGCACCTCATTATAGTCGGGTTGTGGAACGTCAATTCCATCATCTTCGATTGTGGGCTCGGATTCGGCATCTTCTCTGGCTTCTTGCTCAGTTTCTCCAATTAAAAGGGCAGAGAAGTGATCCCTCAATATTCTGAGTGCTCTCTGAACATCGGCCACCAGGTCGCCGTTCTCATTCTTACAGCAGTTTGCCCCGGGTTTAAAACCTTCTGTCATTCGCCGAATTTTTTGATAGAATTTTCGGGCATTAATTTCTTCCCCTTCAATTGAATTGATGTACTTTTCATGTTATCATAAAAAACTGAATTCAACAGCAATATTTTCTATCTATAATAAAAATCTAATTCTAGACGAGTAAGAGAATCCATTACTTTTGATTACTATTTAAACATGCGGTATAGTGCACCAGTTGTCACATCCAAACAGGCCAAGCAGCACCTACGATGCAATGAATCTAGTATGTCATGAATACCGTCTTTGGAATGGCATGTTTCACGCCACTACAGCAGTACACAGCGTTTTCTCGAACATTATCCTGTGAGACTAGGTGGCTTCACCCGGCCTTGAATTCCCTTCGCAATGTGAGACGAACCTGGTCTCACATGGCACTCAACGTGTTAAACTAAACGACCAAAAAAGCTCTTAAAAGCTTTTCACATTAGTCAGTTTCATAGTCAACTTCCTGTTGGTTCATGCAAGTTGCTGGGTGTAAACGAGTAGTGCCACATTTCCATGTAATAAGTTGGTAGGCAGCCAGCTTTGAATCAACATCTCGTGCAACTGCAATTGATTCCAAAGTTGACTAATGTAAAGAGATCTTAAGTATCGCATAAATAATAAATTTTCTTGGTCTAATAGTTGTAGTAGAAAAACTATTTTTTTAACAAAATAACTAAAATAAAATCGGCCAAATTGACCGCAACGCTCATCGAAGTTTAGAGCTTGCGGTGCCGCTAATGATAACGTTCAGATTGTTGGGAACGTAATAAAAAGGCATCGCTGTTCAAGCAAACTAAGGCTTTCGCAAAGATGAGAAAGAAGAAAATGTGTTTAGTCTTCCGTTGCAAAATTGTGGGCGCTGTGCCTCTTCTTTCCTGAAAATCGAGTATAAGCTACTGTAAATTTTTATAAGAAAACATTTTACATTCGACAAAATTTGCCCAATTGAAGGAAAGTTAGCCTTATTGGCAGGATATTCGAAAAAGTGTTACATGAAGTATTTTTTTATTGGTCTGAACCATTTTATGGCTTCCCTTAATTACATACGAGGTGTGTTCAAAAAGTATCGCGAATTTTGAATTTTCGCTGATTACGTATATTCGAATTTCGAATTTTTTGTGGCGTTATGTTGGTACTCATGTCTCTCACTTATGCCGACAAGCTCGGCCATTTTGAATGTTCAGTTAATCGTTGACAGCTGCTTTGCTTGCACGTGTTTTGGATCGTCTTCGATTTTTACGCGAAATTCGTACCAAAATTGCTCAATTGTGACCAAAAACAGCATCGCATGAACATTGCTAATGAGATGTTAAACTCTGTCCGCGACGACCCAAATTTGCTCCAGAGGGTCATAACTAGTGACGAATCGTGGGTTTATGGTTATGACGTGGAAACCAAAGCTCAATCATCTCAATGGAAGCTGCCGCACGAACCAAGACCGAAAAAAGCGCGCCAAGTTCGGTCGAATGTGAAAGTTTTGCTGAAAGTGTTCTTCGATTGCAGGGGCGTGGTGCATCTTGAGTTCTTGCCACAGGGAAGAACGGTCAATAAGGAATATTACCTGCAAGTTATGCGCAATTTGCGCGAAGCAATCCGCCAGAAACGCCCGGATTTGTGGAAGAACAAAAATTGGCTTTTGCACCACGATAACGCCCCTGCTCACGCATCGTTGCTTGTGCGCGACT
Source organism: Merzomyia westermanni (assembly GCA_949987695.1). Taxonomy (NCBI): domain Eukaryota; kingdom Metazoa; phylum Arthropoda; class Insecta; order Diptera; family Tephritidae; genus Merzomyia; species Merzomyia westermanni. The sequence continues at coordinate 96,498,171 of OX465289.1, forward strand.
TTTTGGCCAAAAACAACACACTAATGATGCCGCAGCCACCGTATTCCCCATGACCTGGCCCCCTGTGACTTTTTCTTGTTCCCTAAACTGAAGAGGCCCATGAAAGGACGACGTTACGCTTCTTTTGACGAGATAAAGACGGCGGCGAAGGAGGAGCTGAACAAGATACAAAAAAATGATTTTTTGAAGTGCTTCGAACATTGGAAAAACCGTTGGCACAAGTGTATAATATCTCATGGGGATTACTTTGAAGGGGACAAAATAGATATTCATGAATAAATAAATAATTTTTGAAAAAACACAAAATTCGCGATACTTTTTGAACACACCTCGTATACGAGTATATTATCAAATCCTTGTTTCTGATTTGCCTAACACGAACTGTCGACGAGTCATTTCGAGTTCTGTTCCTGTATTGGTTTGATGATTTAAAAATGGGTTGCATATCTCAAGTATTAAAATTTATGTTTTATTCATTCAAAGTGTAGATTTATTACGAGATTAATATTTTAAGTTCTTATCATAATAAAAAAATAAAACCTTGGAACTAAAAGTCGTGCGATTTCTTATTCCAACTTTTTGCCTGCACCGCTTTTTTCAATAAATTTCAATAAAAGAGGAAGGAATTTACTTTTCTTTTCTTTGCTTCATTTTCTTTCAATTTTGCATGCAGTGAATTCGGATAAACTATTTTGGGTAACCATGAAGAAACCAGTGTTTTTCTATTTCCAGGTCCAGAATACGTATTGTTTACGCATTGCAAAATCTCTTCTTTTTTCGCTTTAAGGTTAAAAATTGTTGATTTAGCAACATTATATTTCTTTGCTAAAAAACGTCACAGTTGAGCCTTTTTTCAAAAAGCCATAAATTTTAGCCTTTTGTTTTAATGTCAAGCACACAAGTTTTTTAGAACTCATGTTTACCAAAAAAACCCAAGACGAAACACTCCTTGAAAAAAAAAAAAGAAATCTCGACTGAAATATTTTACGCGTTACATGCAATCTGTATATATAAAAATTAATTGCTGTTAGTCTCACTAAAACTCGAGAACTGCTGGACCGATTCGGCTAATTTTAGTCTAGAATTATTTGAAAAAATCCAGAGAAGGTTTAAATAGTGAATAAATATAAAAATTGTATAGGGATAATGATAATGATAATGATAATGATAATGATAATGATAATGATAATGATAATGATAATGATAATGATAATGATAATTATAATGATAATGATAATGATAATGATAATGATAATGATAATGATAATGATAATGATAATGATAATGATAATGATAATGATAATGGTAATGATAATGATAATGATAATTATAATGATAATGATAATGATAAGGATAATGATAATGATAATGATAATGATAATGATAATGATAATGATAATGATAATGATAATGATAATGATAATGATAATGATAATGATAATGATAATGATAATGATAATGATAATGATAATGATAATGATAATGATAATGATAATGATAATGATAATGATAATGATAATGATAATGATAATAATAATGATAATGATAATGATAATGATAATGATAATGATAATGATAATGATAATGATAATGATAATGATAATGATAATGATAATGATAATGATAATGATAATGATAATGATAATGATAATGATAATGATAATGATTGTGATAATAATGAGAGTCAAGTACATTTTTTAAACTGGCGACATTTTACAAACTTTGGCAATCAAATTATGAAAATTGGCGATGGCGACTTTTTTGGCGATTATCAAAATATTATGAAGCTTGAGTAAAGCTTTTAGTATAATTTTAACTCTGTTTTCATCCTTTATCTACACCTTGACAACACATCTTACGAGAAAATTAAAAAGAAGCAGATCAATACGCAGGAGCATTACTCGTATCATATCTTAAGAAAATTAATATGAGCGTAGGCATACAAGCTAAGGTTGGGTATTGGCACCACTATTCTGGCGAATATGTTATCGATGATGAAACCCACTTTTGTCAACACCAGGGATACAAATACTTTCATGAAAAATGTTGACTGCTTAGGCCACTAGCCTAAATATTACGACCCTCCTCGTACGAGCACCAGCTCAATTAATGTTGTTGTACCGGTAACCGTGCATACCCCGCCAAGCGGTAACTAAGCAGAGTAGCAAACCCAACGAAAGTTAGTTAGTTTTTCTCTTGCAATTCTATTCCGAACGTCCGTGAATATCCAGCAACCATCCTGCCGCCAGATAAGCCTTCACTTTAAAAGTGAATTTGTATTGTGTCGATTAATTCGATTTAAATTCAATAAATGTGTGAATTATTTATACGTGTTTCTTAACCGTGTCGTGTTTTGATTCCACTAATCACTAAATCATTGCCTTTAACTTTTCTCTTTCTTATTACGTGCAAGGGCTCCCCGTTATTGGAACGACTACGCCGTAACATAATTTAAACCAACCAGAATAAATATTATAACAATTATTATACCTAGTAGTGCTACGCACACAAGGTATATTAACTTTAGTCGCCTAACGGCAGTACGTAACGGCATAAACGGATCGAAATAGATATTATTGACTTATATATATCAAAAATTTCAGCACGAAAAGAGAAATTAATTAAGCCGTCCGTCCGTCCGTCCGTCTGTGCACACGATAACTTGAGTAAATTTTGAGATATCTTAATGAAATTTTGTATGCGGTGGCACTCATCTCCGAGCGCTATTTAAAATGGGCGACATCGGATGATAGCCACGCCCACTTTTTTATATATAGGATATTTTCGAAAACACAAAAGTGATTACTCAGTACATAATACACCTATAAGGATAAAATTTGGTGACTACATTAAGATTGAGTCATAAAATAAATTTTTCAAGAAATTTTTGAAAATGGGTGTGGCACCGACTACTTTTGATTAAGTCAAATTTAGAAATAATATTAATCATAAATCAAAAACCGTTCAAGATATCGAAACGAAATTCAGCACGCAGGTTTTTCCAGGTATGCAAGGAATGTTCCAGGAAAAACTGGGCGGGAGCGGTTAAGGTCCACACCCACTTTTATGTTAAAGATTTTGAAGAGGATCGTAGATGTATTAAATAGACAATAACTTTGCGTAAAATAGCTTTACATCATTTATATTTCACTTTTAAAGTTTCCGTAAACAAAAAATCCAAAAACTTAAAATTTTCGAAAATGGACGTGCCCCGCCCCTTTTATAGTGGACTATTCCACAAAACCTTTTATGCCATAACTCCGCCAAAAATTTATTTGTCGAAACGAAATTTGGTGATAATGTTCTATATATAAAAGTAACTGTTTGCTGTAAAAATTTACAAAAGCGGTTAATGTCCACGCTCAGTTTTTTAACATAGTTCTGAAAAATTTCTTTGTAAAATTTAAAAGCGATATTTCTACAACTAAGCAAGTTATATCAATCAGATTTTACACACATAATTAACTTTTTAAGAAAAACTCGGCCGCAAAAATGTTTGTCAATTTTGAAGAAGTACATATATGCACCTTCACATGTCCAAATTTACAAAACTATTTTATTTATATTCAAGTTTCTGTCTTCATTAAAATCGTATTTTATAAAACAATTAATATTTGAATAAAAGTTCAACATTTTAATTTAAATATTCGTAATTTCTGTCTCTACCTTTTTCGACTTAAAGGATCTTCTGAGATTTTTAACTTTTTAGGAACTTAAAGAATGTTTGAAGTAAGTATTAAATAAAAACCTACGTACTAGTATGTATCAAGGCTCAAAATTTCCGTTTCAGAATCTACATATATAGGTATATGCTGAAATGCAAAAAAATGTTCTTCGTATATAACGATGTGGAAGGATGGAATTCGATACTTTTTGGTAATATTTCAAAAGACGGTGCCTAATTTTCATCAACAAAATTTTTGGATTTTTGATACTGGATCAAAATGCGTCTTTTGATAACCCTATGGATAGTTTTTGTTCAACTTCTACCTTTTTGATTATTTTATTAGTTGCATGCTCTCGCCATTTCATACATATCCCCATATGATCTTAATTAATCACATTGCTCGTAAACACCAGCAGCGGTGAACAAGAATACATTAAAAAAAAAAGGAACAAATGAACAACACGCAATGCAAACGAGCAGCAGTGAGCAAGCTTACCTACAACAAAAAAAGAACTAGTGAACAAAAAGAACGATTTGTTCGTTCATTAGAAAAAGAACAGAAGAACAGAATCCTCGAAAAGAACAAAAATGCCCAACTCTAATGGATGTAGAAATATGGGTAATTGTTTCCTTTAGGAGACAACTGCTAAAACACGTCAAAAAATATCGGGAGAGGTAACAAACAACGCGTTTTGACTTCGGTATCAACAATCCGGAAGCGGATTTTCAATTTTTTGTTTCCAGGTCCGATCCCAAATAGGGGGCTTGATCCAAGGTATTCATGTGCAGAACAACTTTCTGCGTAGGCGGCCTTCGGCCACGCTTCAAAAAAATAACCCTTAGCCGGTCCAACACCGGCTACGCGGTCCACAGTATTTCTGCCCAGAATACACTTTTCGGTACACTCAATCTGTGATTACAACAACCACATGCAAATGACAGAAAATTTTCAACTTTGATTGCAAATATCTCTACACTGAAAAACTCGAAAATCCGCTTCCGGATTATTGTTACAGAGGTCAAAACGCGTCTTTTGATACCTTTCCCGATAATTTCGGACGTGTTTTAGCAGTTATCTCCTAAAGGAAACAATTACCGAAATATGTTCTTATTTTTCAAAAACAGTAAAGCTTTAAACTTGAATTCCCAAAAATATTATATTTAGAAATTAAGGTTTCTGGCAAGAGGGCGATTTTCATATTTTATTTTTAAAAACGTATAGAACAAAGGATAAATAAACATAATTTAGTTACCATAAGTTATATCGACTTCCATTGCTGAAAATTGGTCAGCTACTTCTCAGTAGTATGTTTTATACTCCTGCCAAAAATTAGCCAAATCGGGAAACACACAAGCAAAATATTCGGGCACGTAGTTAATAGCCCACTGCAATAGCGAAGTTATATATCTTTTTTGATTTTCATACCTTTCATAAACATTAAATGTATGTAATTATGAGAACAAGAAGAGAAAAATTCACTAAAATGATCAGCACGATGAGCGGAGTCGATTTAGCCATGTCCTTCTCCCCGTCCGTCTGTCTGTCTGTCCGTCTGTCTATTTGAACGCAAACTAGTCTCTCAACTTTACAAAAGAGTGCTGAAATTGAGTTGATTTGGTTTTGTGTTTTTCCGACAGGGTGGATATTGGATTTATATTGGAACGATTTTTTTTTTTTTTTATCTTTTTTTTTTGCTTGATCTTGTTTTGATCTGTGTCTATCCGTCGTCATGTATTTATAGTCTGGATGCTGTATCAGGTAGCGTTAGTATTCGTGTCTTACGAACGTTTCCGAACGGGTACCTGCAATGAGGGTTGTTTTTAACGCTCGATTATTAGTTGTGGTGTTATATGAGATAATTAGTTTGAGGATGTTAGGTCAGGTAATGTTAAGTGTATACCTAAGGGTGGGTTTTGACGTTCGTTAGTCATGTAGAAGTCATTAGTTGTGGTTTTAGATCAGGTAATTAGTTCGAGGGTGTTAGGTTGGGTAATGTTAAGTGTATATTTAAGGGTGGGTTTTGACGCTCGTTTGTCATGTAGAAGTCAGTCCTTTTTGTTCTCTGATTTGTTTTGTTATTGTACCTGCGGTGTTGTTTGGTCCTCTGTAAATTAGTTTTAGCGGTTCAAATATTGCGTCAGAAATGGTGTTTGTTTGTTCGTTTAGTCTTTAGTTTGTATATTTCCATGTGTTTAAGCACATTTAAACGTCGACCTTTTCTTTGTACGTGAAGTGTTCTGGCTGTGTTTTTGATGTTGGTCGGGGTGCATTTGTTTTTGAACATGTGATTTGCATAGTTTGACTCTGTTGTGATAGTGGGTTTCCGTGTTTTCTGTTGTAGTCCCTGATGTGCTCCCGGAATCGTGTACTTATTTTTCGGCCAGTTTGCCCTATATAGCTGTGCTGGCATTCGCAGGTAAGCTTGTATATTCCTTGGTTCCTGAATGGTTATTCCGAGTTAGTGTTGGTTCTTACTTTTTGCCCTAAGTTGTTCGATGTTCTGAACGCTGTGTTGATATCGTGTTTCTTGAAGAAGTTTGCCAATTTGTGTGTCGTTTTTCCAGTGTATGTCATTATAGTCCAGATCTACGATTTTTCTTCTGCGTTGTGTCTTATTTGTGATCCATGGTTCCTTCGGAGTTTGTCTATTAGGCATTTTTCGTATCCGTTGCTCGTGGCTAACCAAAATTGACAAGGGATGACGAAAATTCGTTCCAATATAAATCCAGTGCTGAAACTCGTTGTTTGCTTTCGCCATTTTTTAATATACTAGCAAACCCGGTAGACGTTGTTTTGACGTTTTGATACATAGAACACATCTATATATAAAATGTCATTAACTTGAACCAAATAAACTCCTAACTATACCGAACTGCAGCTTTATATAACCTGGGGGCTCTTCCAAAAGCTATATATAGATTGGGTCGTGCCCAGCGAACTCCTGAACCTATCGTGAAAGTTCAAGAGCAAAACAAAACACAAAATATGTGGGTGTGGCACCGCCCACTTTTGAAAAATTATGTAGATATTGACTAAGTGACACATATATCCAAATTTCATTAATTTAGACCAAAAAAGTTCGGAGTTATGACGAATTGAAAATTTATATAGCCTGGAGGCGTGGCTCCGCCTACTTTTCCAAAATTATATATTGTCTATGCTGTACCCAGTGAACCCAAGAATATATTGTGAAAATTTCATAAAGATCGGTTGAGTTCTTTCGCGCCTATAAAAGACATACATTTTTCATATCTACTTTTGTTACGCACACAAGGTATATTACTTTATGTGGCATAAACGAATCGAGATATATATTTATTAATGTATATCAAAGCTTTCAGGACGAAAAGTAAAATATCGGGGCAAGTAGTTAATACCCCACTGCATTTCATACCTTTCATGAAAATGAAATGTTTGTACGTATGAGAAGAAAAAAAAAATAGTCCCATCAAAAAGTATACTGAAATGATTAGGAGGATGAGCTGATTCGATGTAGCCATGTCCGTCTCTCGATACGTCTATGTGTCTGTCTGTCTATTTGAACGCAAATACGAACTGGAAGCTTCATTTTTCAAGTATACCATATCGTTTTCCTTAATAATTTGTGGTTTTGATTTCCTGTCATACCTTTCCTTCGTTTTTTCTTTTGCTACTTCTAACAACTCTGATGATCGCTTTTGGGCTGTTTGCAATTTGAATTTTAGTTCGGATATGTAATTATCAATATTATATATAGGATCAACTTACCCGGCCAACATTAAGTAAGTAGCAGTGTAACCGTGAGTGGTTGACGGAGTTGTATTATAGCAGTATGTAAAGTACTTAAGCCAGAGGTCCCAGTCCAGTTTGTCTACTGATATGTAAGCTCTGATATATTCGTTTAAAGTTATGTGTGAACGCTCAACTACACCTAAAGTCTGGTGATGGCATGGGGTAGAAGTTTTATTTTTTATATTTAATAGTTTACAGATTTCGTTAAATGTTTAATTTTTATATTCAGTGGCCAAACGGTTACTGTGCCGCAACTTGATGAATTGGGATTGGAAAACATGTGGTTCCAACAAGACGGTGCAACAGCACACACTGCACGTGCCACAACCGATATGCTGAACATCGGAAGCTTACTTTTGCACCACCTTGTACTAGCAAGAAACAAACGACGCACAGTGGCGCCTTCTGAGTTTTTTCTTTGCAAAAATCATAACTTTTGAACCAATGAAGATATTTTAAAAATTTTAAATGCAAATAAAACCTAATTATTTTCTGTTCTATTGTGTGAAAGCTCAGAATGTCACAGATACAGGGTGCCTCTAAAAAATTCGTCAAAGTCGACAATTTTTAGAAAAATGCAAAAACAAAATGTTTTTAGTAAAAAATAAAAAAAATAAAATGAGATTTGTCTTATAATGACCTATTTAAGCATTAATTAAGATAAACTAATGATTTTGATAAGATAGCGTGGCACTGCCCACTTATGACAAAGAGTTGTATCTAAGTAGTCACGTAATCAATAACTACCAAAATCGATAGATGTATTGTTTCTTTTAAATGGCAATACTCTTATAAAACTCAAATGTCCGTTTTTGGTGCCACAATAACAAGGTGCTTCAAAATTCATCGTACAATTTTACACCGTTTTTTTTTTTTAATTTACAAGCCAAATATGTATTTTATTTATAACTAAAAGTTATTGAAAGTGGGTCAATGACATTTTATTTGAGCTAAAGATGAAACAGCCAACGAATTTTGGAAAAGGGGAGTGGCACTGCCCATTTATGCTAAAAAGTTTGATCTTAGTAACCGCTTTACCAATATGTACCAAACTCGATAGACGTATTGATTTCTTTAAAAATTTAATACTCGTTTGAAGGCGAAATGCCTAAGCTTTAAAATAAATTTGATAAACTTTAGAGAAATGCAATAACGAAAAGTATGTATTTATAAATTACTAAATTAATTTATTCTTTTATTTGAAATAAAAAACTAACTTGCACATAGATATCTTATTTTTCAATAAAGTAACAAAATTGATTTGTAAATCTCTTTTTCATTGTTGTGATAAGAAGTGAGAAACTTATTTTACAGGGTGGCTAATGAAAGCCGCTACCAAAAAAAAATTAAATAACTTTTTTTCTATTTAATGAATCTGGTTAATTTTTTTTTTATTTTGCAGATTGACTTTTACGTTTAACAAAAATGGATAACTGGGACACTGAAACAAGAATTTGGATTGTCCGCCGCTATCACGCACTGGAGTCCGTAGTTTCGGTTCAAAGAGAGTATAGCCGCACGTTTTGGTTACGTGGTTGCCAAGTCGGGTTTTCTTAAAACTACTAACTATCGTTATAACTTAACATAAATTTCCATTTCATTATAGTTAACAAAAATTTCAAAGTACAGAATGTTTACATAGTGGAAATGAATATTCGTGAAATGCTCAGTTACCAAGTCACCATAAAATTCGATGTAGCAAAATAAAATTTTTTGTAATAAGCCTAAGTTTCTGTTATTAGAGTTTCAAAGAAGAAATGGGGCCAGACTAGTATTTATTTCAAATTGTCTTTATGGACCACCCTCCCTTTAATTAAAACTGTACTCCCTAGGTCTTTTTCAATTGTATGTTCCTCATAAAGTGGTGTTAACTTATTACCTAGTCTAGTATTTCGTTTTACCATAACTTTATCTCCTTCTTCTCTGTTCTGTTTTTGTTGCGCACATCTAATACGTTCAGATACTTCATTATTCGGTTTGTCAATGGTGGATCTAAATATTTCTACTGGCCTCATTTTAGTAACAGAATGTATTGTTTTGTTATGTTCAATTGTTGACAGGAAGATTAGATCCCTCGTGTAATCAATGCATCTTTCCAACTTCAGGCATCTAGCAATTTCATTGGAACAGCTATGCAAAGGTGGAGCATTGACAATATTAATACCAAAATTATTGGAAAGAAGTTGTCTGACAGTGTTTGAATTCAACGATATTTCGTTGTCACAATAAATAATTTTTGCTTTTGGAAAAATGTTCAAAATTTGTATTAATTGGGGCTTTATGTCCAAAATTGTTCTCGACGCTATGGTCTGAACGATTGCGAATTTTGAGAACTTGTCTACACAAGTCAAGAAATACTTTGAGTCGGTAGAAAAAATGTAAATATGCAGGATCTCTCCTGAGTATAGTGGAATGGGTGTATCTGCTATTTTATGTTTCCGATGCTGCCTATTGTACTTTGATTTAGAGCAGATCCTACAGTTTACCACAACCTCTTTGGCTTTCTTTTCCATTTTTGGGAAAAAGTAGTCCCTCAAGATTTGCTTAACATTTTCCTGTGCTGCACGGTGTGCACGATTATGCTCCGTAGCTACATATTATTTCCAGCTGATCATTCGGGTCAAAAATGTCCGTTACATATGTTTTAGTGTATCTAAATTTTGTACTTGGAAACATTTGCACCAAGTCATGCTGAATGTAGGCGAGTATGGAAAAAATACAATGAATTGCGTTAACTACATTGGTATTCACAATGTCTTGAATAGTTCCTAAGAGCGTGCTTCTGTCACAAAACTGTATGCAGTGTCTAGTTTTATTCTTAAAAATAATGAGAGTTCGTTTTGATGGAAACTCACCTTCTTCAATAACTATTTGGTTTCTAAAACAATTAACAGGTTTTTCAACTACCTCTATGGTGTACGTTAACGATCCTTCGCTGTGAATCGTGGCTGCATCTGAGTTCACATTTTCATCCATCATATTGACTTGCTGACGCGAAAGAGCATCGGCAACGTAGTTTTCTTTTCCAGGCTTATACAAGGTGGCTCAAAAGTAAGCTTCCGATGTTCAGCATATCGGTTGTGGCACGTGCAGTGTGTTCTGTTGCACCGTCTTGTTGGAACCACATGTTTTCCAATCCCAATTCATCAAGTTGCGGCAAAAAGAACTCGTTGATCATTGCTCTGTAGCGCTCACCATTCACAGTAACCGTTTGGCCCCGACCGATTATTGGTCAAATAAATAGTCAGCAATATTCCGCGTTCTGGAGCAGTGTAGCGTAACATTGTTTATTAACGTGTATTTCGCATGTGTTTACTACACAAATGTCAAAACAGAACTGACTTTAGGGGCCAATCGCAAAATTTATGGCATTTTCTGATAGGAGGATTACTTTTGCGCCACCCTGTAGTAAAGCTTCGCATTATGTTCGTCGATAAATGCTTTCCAACGTTTAATTTTTGCATTTGGATTTCGGTCAGAAACCGCAAACGTTAGCGGTTGATGGTCAGTAAAAATATTCAGTTGGCGTACACCATAAAGATAGTTACGAAGGTTTTTTAGTGCCCAGACTATGGGCAAAAGTTCCCTTTCATTAGTGGCAAAGTGAAGTTCATTGTCTTTCAGGGTTCTGGAAACCATAGTTATTGGTCTGCCTTCCTGAGAAAGAACAGCACCCAGGCCATGGTTGGACGTATCTGTAGTTAAATCAAATGGTTTTTTAAAATCGGGGTAAGCGAGCATTACGTCTTCCGATACTAAAATGTGTTTAAGTGCCTCAAATGCTTGCAGCTGCTTTGAATTTAAAAGTATTTTCACTCTTTTGGATCTGTAAGCGCTGACTCTTCCTTTTTCCCCCTTCAAAATATCAGTCAATGGTTTGGAAATACTGGCAAAGTCTTTCACGAAGAATCTATAATAGCTTGCTAATCCTAGAAAGGACCTGAGACCGTACAAGGTTTCGGGGGTTGGGAAGCTTAGCATTGTGCTAACTTTATCTGACAGCGGTGGAAACTGACTAAAGTGTCAAAAAATAACCTGGAGCAGCTACCCCAATAGTAGCAAGGATGTAGTTTTCCATCAAAAATTTAGCGAAATTCCAGTGCAGAGATGCTGTGTAGGTTAAATTTTTAAATCAATTTAATATGAAAATGTGCAGCTTATTTAAATGTAAGACAAATTTTTGAACTAAAATTGTCGAAAAATAAATGGATTTTCCAGTTTTAATGAAATTTAATTTTTTTTTAAGACAAAGAAAGTGGTTTCATTTTATTAGTACATTTCATGAATAAGAACATGTCCACATATTTTGTAAAAAAATGTATCTATGCTCATGCAACCCTCTACGTATACGAGTATACATACATAAGTGTGTGTATACACAACGGTTCAAATGCGAAAAAATTTTCATAAAAATAAACAACATATCTCACTATTAAGATATTTTTCATGAATTAAAGTGGAAAAAACTTGTTTGGTAAGAAACATTTTAGCAAAGTGCACATACAAATATTTAATAGAGATTTTCTTTTTGCAGAAATGCCTGATCATTGCTGTGTTTTAAATGCCTAGGTTAGTGTATAAAGTGGCTCAGTTTGAAATGTGATCCAATGTTTGATGTTTCAATTATGGATGACGTTATTTCAATAAAGCAACGATTTTTTATATATATGTAATCTGTTTTAAGGAAACAGATTATTAAATGTTAAAACTTTAGTGGAAATATTATTGACTGACCGTCGCACAGTGGCGCCTTTTGAGTTTTTTCTTTGCAAAAATCATAACTTTTGAACCAATGAAGATATTTTAAAAATTTAAAATGCAAATGAAAGCTAATTATTAAATGTTTAGAATGTCACAGATACAGGTTGCTTCTAAAAAATTCGTCAAAGTCGAAACTTTTTAGAAAAATGCAAAACAAAATGTTTTTAGTAAAAAATAAAAAAAATAAAATGAGATTTGTCTTATAATGACGTATTTAAGCATTAAATAAGATAAACTAATGATTTTGATAAGATAGCGTGGCACTGCACACTTATGACAAAAAGTTGTATCTAAGTAGTCACGTAATCAATAACTACCAAAATCGATAGACGTATTGTTTCTTTTAAATGGGAATACTCTTATAAAACTCAAATCTCCGTTTTTGGTGCCACAGTAACAAGGTGCCTCAAAATTCATCGTAAAATTTTACATGTTTTCTTTTTTTAATTTACAAGCCAAATATGTATTTTATTAATAACTAAAAGTTATTGAAAGTGGTTCAACGAAATTTTATTTGAGCTAAAGATTAAACAGCCAACGAATTTTGGAAAAGGGGAGTGGCACCGCCCATTTATGCTAAAAAGTTTGATCTTAGTAACCGATTAAAAATTTGTACCAGACTCGATAGACGTATTGATTTCTATAAAAATTTAATACTCGTTTGAAGGCGAAATACCTAAGCTTTAAAATAAATTTGATAAACTTTAGAGAAATGCAATAACGAAAAGTATGTATTTATAAATTACTAAATTAGTTAATTCTTTTATTTGAAATAAAAAATTAACTTGCACATAGACTAAACTTTAGAGAAATGCAATAACGAAAAGTATGTATTTATAAATTACTAAATTAATTAATTATTTTATTTGAAATAAAAAATGAACTTGCACATAGATTTTTCAATAAAGTAACAAAATTGATTAGTAAATCTCTTTTTCGTTGTTGTGATAAGAAGTGAGAAACTTATTTTATCTTAACATAGTCATCATCACTGGAACATATATCTAACAAAGCAACCATTTCTGAGCTATACGCATCTGTAAGATCTTTTTGTGTTCTTACATAACTCATAGATGATATGACTGGATCAGAAGTGATAGCTAACATGTTGAAAAGGTCTTCGTTTTGTCTAACTCGTGATACTTTGCAGGTGTTCATACATCTATATCTTTTGTAGTCCTTGTTCTTAGATTCTCGAGCTTCTTCAGACAATTCTCCTAATGGGAAGCACTGGTACTCTATTAAATGTTTTCCATGTGCTAAAATTTTATGTACCGTTGGTGTAAGTTTCTTCTTAGGATACTTTTGATGCAGCAACTCTGTAGGTTTAGACGCATATTCTCCAAATTTGGCTCCATTAACTGGTCCATGGCAGTTTAAAATATTTAAAATTACTCCCAATCTTTTCACAATATCTCTATCAACTCCTGTTATGCGAGCAGTCACTTCATCGTTTTCAAAAAATCTTCTTGAGGAGCTACCATCATTTGTATTTCCGTATCCATACTTTGGACAGTCAACTCTAAGGCCAATCTCTTTATAGAGTGCATTCTGAATTTTTTTTTTCTCCTGTTTTGTTTCTCCTTACATGTTGTATTGTCGTCGAAAACTTCTCCTTGTTGTGGTAGTGTATAAGCCAGCGTCAAACAAATTCCATACATCTTATCCTAGCATGCAAAGATATTCCATACTCATACTTTAGTTCGTCAGTTATTGAATCATCAAGATTTTCAAAGTCCTTTTGGCTCTTCTTACAAATAGGACATTTCATTGTAGATGTCGTATTTGTTATTAAGTTCAAAACTTTTCCATCGACCATTGTTAGAAGAAAATCATGCTTTATTGTAATGACATTCTTCTTCTTCTTTCTTTAAATGGTCATCTAACCGCCTGGGCGATTTTGACCGTCCAACATAGCTCGCCAGTCGTTTCTTCGTTGCGCCAACTGGCGCCGATTGGAAACACCGTGGGATCGCAAATCGATATCCACTTGGTCCTTCCATCGGAGTGGTGGTCTCCCTCTTCCTCTGCTTCCACGGGCGGGTGCCGATAAGAATACCTTCTGGGTTGGAGCATCTTCGCTCATTCGTACTACGTGGCCTAGCCAGCGAAGCCGCTGTGTTTTAATTCGCTGAACTATGTGGGCATCTGCGTAAAGGTCGCCGTCGCCAACGCGTAGAGGTCCACAAATCTTTCGAAGAACCTTTCTCTCGAATACTCCCAGAGCCGCCTCATCAGATGTTGTTAGTGTCCACGCTTCTGCACCATATAGCAGGACGGGTGCGATGAGTGACTTATAGAGTGTTATTTTCGTTCGTCGAGAGAGGACTTTACTTTTCAATTGCCTACTCAGTCCGAAGTAGCATTTGTTTGCAAGAGTAATTCTTCGTCGGATTTCTAGGCTAACATTATTGTTGGTGTGAATAAAAATGAGTGAATGAATGAAATGAATGGTGTTAATGCTGGTTCCCAGGTAAACGAAACTATCGAACTCGAAATTATCGCTGCCAACAGTGGCTTGGTTGCCAAGGCGCGATTGCGCTGTCTCTTTGCATGATGACAGAAGGTACTTCGTTTTGCCCTCGTTCCCCACCAATCCCATTTTCTCCGCTTCTTTTTCTAATTTGGAGTAAGCAGAAGTTACGGCGCGGTTGTTAAGGCCAATGATATCAATATCGTCAGCATATGCCAACAGTTGCACGCTTTTATAAAATATTGTTCCAGCGCGGTTAAGTTCTGCAGCCTGTATTATTTTCTCCAGCATTAAATTAAAGAAATCGCACGATAGGGGGTCACCCTGTCTGAAACCTCGTTTAGTTTCGAACGGCTCGGAGAGGTACTTCCAAATTCTGGCCGAGCTGGCGGTGTTGCTCAAGGTCATTTTGCATAGCCGTATAAGTTTTGCGGGGAAACCAAATTCAGACATAGCGGCATATAGGCAGCTCCTTTTCGTGCTATCGAAAGCGGCTTTAAAATCAACAAAGAGATGATGCGTGTCGATTCTTTTTTCACGGGTTTTTTCCCAGGCTTCAGTCTTTCGCACAATACGCTTGATAGGACCTTATATGCGATATTCAAAAGGCTGATTCCGCGATAATTGGCGCAGTTTGCAGGATCGCCCTTCTTGTGGATTGGGCAGAGAGCACTTAGATTCCAATCTTCAGGCATGCATTCATCCAACCATATTCTGCATAGAAGCTGATGCATGGGCCTTACCAGCTCCTCGCATCCGTGTTTGAATAGCTCAGCAGGCAAACCATCAGCGCCAGCTGCTTTATTGTTTTTCAATCGGGATATTGCTATTCGCACCTCATTATAGTCGGGTTGTGGAACGTCAATTGCATCATTTTCGATTGTGGGCTCTGGTTCGGCATCTTCTCTGGTTTCTTGCTCAGTTTCTCTATTTAAAAGGGCAGAGAAGTGATCCCTCCATATTCTGAGTGCTCTCGGAGCATCGGCCACCAGGTCGTCGTTCTCATTCTTACAGGAGTTTGCCCCGGGTGTAAAAACTTCTGTCATTCGCCGAATTTTTTGATAGAATTCTCGGGCATTATTCCCGTTGGCCAGCATCTCAAGCTCCTTTATTTCACGCTTTTCTGCCTCTCTTTTTTCGCCCGGAAAAGCCGCCTCGCTTCCCTCTTCAACTCGCGGTAGTGTTCACACACACTCCTTGTAATGACATTCCCCTCTTCAATTTCAATTATTGTTGTTCTAATTTGGCAATTTGATTTTTCATATCACTCACTGCAGTTTTTATGAGTTCCGAAGACTCCTTCTCGTATTTAAATAATATCGGGCGGCACAATATAGTTGATGACGGACGTGGATTTTTCCAATATTCTGAATCTTCATCTTTTAGTCGTAATGGAACAATAGAAGCCATACACATATTACTATCTGTAATTGTTTCATCGTCTAAATTTATTCTTTGTTTATATGCGCTTTGTCCTGATGATCCGTCACAGCCCCACTTAGTTATCAATGCTAGCTCCTTTGTCAGTGATTTCCTTCCTTTCTTCAGTAAAACTTTGAAGGAGTCGTGTATACGTATGATCCATTAGGTTTTGTAGCTCAATTTCAGCTGATACTTCGGTTATTTTATGACTTAGAGGAACTGCTTCTTTCTTGGCTTCAGCAATTTTTTTGTATCCAGGTAAAATATCGGCATTACGTTGCAATAATGACTTACGCAATATAATATATTTTTTCTTCGTGAAACCGAGCGCCAAATCTTCTTCGGGAGTGTATTTCCTAGGTAGCGCATTTGGGGGTGTGGGAATACTGTTTTTGATCCTCATCAGTCGCACTGGACGTGCTACCGCAACTGCTTCTGTTATATGAGACTTCACGTTTTGTTCGTGTTTTTTATATTTAATAGCCAGTGCTTCTGAAAGATGAGTCGTGGCCATAGCTTTTGTGGTATCAGACAGCTTCCTTTTCCTTGTGTAGGTAGAACACTCTTCTATGGGTTTTGTTGGTCTCCCTCTAGTTGGATTGGTTGCCTGCTAGGCGTTTCTTTGTCCAAAAAAGTTTTGTCAGCTATCCACTTTTCATGCTTACTTAGAAATTTGGAATTGTTACGATAGACGTCCTTCCATTTTCTTTCTATCATAATGTATTGTAAGCCAATTTTTTCTTCCAGGCCTTCCTTTTCTTTAATGCTTGTTTCACTCGCTAATTCTCTCAAAATAGCCTCAACGAAGTCCCGTCTTGACTTTGTAGATTTAAACACCGCAAATAGTTTCGAGTTTTCTAGATATCGCACATATTAGAATTGGCTTCGAGTGTATCTGACTAAATATTAAACTTGGAATTATTTTTAAAAATACTATTCGCATTATTTAAGTAAACAGAATACTAAGTTCCGTAATCTCCAAAAGACGAAGGATAATGTGCATTGTATTATGGATAGCTTTATATACCTACTCAAATTATTAAAATTAATTTCAGGTATACAATTCTTAACTAAAAAAATGTATGTTGTTACCAAGTTCCAGTAACAAAAACGACCTTACGGCCGTACTGAATTATACGAGTATATACCTGCTCAGGCGCGTATTTATGCCCAAGGTTGTTTAACTTTATTTGATGTAAAAAGTGAAGTTGCAGCTGGACGCAGGTAGACTTTATGAATTTAAGTAACTGAATATTTCACAACTAACTACTGTTAATTTGACGGAGCACATATTTTAACATTTTTTTTTCCATCAAAGTTTAAAAAAGGGCCTAAAAATAGGCATTTCAAAAAACAATTCTTTTTTTGTTTCAATCCTAAATTAAATTATCTTTAATTGCTATACAAGAAAACGACAACCGGCGTCCTTATTTACTCACAAAACAATTTTAAATACAACGAAAAACAAAAAAAAATTTCACATTTTTTCCAATGTTGAAAATTGGTCAACTTTGAGCGGCTCCACCTGGTAAACTAGAATTTTCTGTGAAAAAACAGTTGTATATTCTTGATCCCTGGAAAATGCTCTATTAGAAACATGTATTAGATTTGGCGAACGCTTTCATGATTTTTTTTATTTTTGCCATGCTTTAACGGCAGAGGCGCCACTGTGCGACGTCTATCAAAAATACATACAACAAAAGCAAACATCTGGTTCAACAAACAATGTCTGTCGTTGAACGTCACACCCAAATACGCTCGGATCCAAATAAAGGACTTTTTACGGAATGAGCTACACAGCCTATATGCCGAGAAGGATAAGGCAAACGCGGAAATTTTGGCAATTCACTTATAACTAGCGAGGCTTATGCCTACAACTGCACTGATGGACTGCTTCGATCGGATAGAGGCTGAAATCAAGAACGAACTCAAACAAAAATATAAAACGTTAAAAAACAGGAAATTGGACAAACTGGCGGGAACGCGCGAGCCCAACAACCAATAAATGCATAAATTTCACCATAGGTTCGTGAACCTGACCACGGTGGACATCACCAACGAAGAAGAGCAACTTCTTGAGAAGGGACTAAAGCACAACGCGGTACACAGCAACAAGGCAAGAAAAACGGAGCAAGCGATAGTAGATGCACAGGTTGCAATATCGCTTCTCCCCTACGAAGAACAAGAACAAGACAGATGCTTACATTAGCTTCAGACCACCTACCCATCTTACTCTCCGTTGAACGACCGACCGACTTCATAACGACTGATAAATTAACATACATCAACTTCACCAAAGCGGCCTGGGCCCGCTTTACTGACTATACCAGCCGCTCCTTCGCTGCCTTACCCACTCCTACGGACGTACGCAAAGTCGAAAGAGAGTTTCGCAAGATCATTGATTCAGCCTCATGCCGCTTTATTCCTGGTGGTAGAATACCAGAAGTTCGTCCGAATTTTCCGGCAGAAGCTGCGGCGATGGCAAGAGAACGTGACCAAGTGAGACTCCTCAATCCCGCAGATCCCAGAATCAAAGATCTCAATGCGGAAATTCGTAGGATAGTCAACGAACACAAGCTGACCAAGTGGAAACAACACCTTGAGACATGCAACCTCTCCGGCGGAGTCGGCAAATTATGGTCGACTGTCAAGGCCCTATCCAATCCGACCAAAACACAATGACAAGGTCGCCATTGCATTCGGCGACAGCGTCAAATTGGACGCCAGGAAATGCGCGAGCTCCTTTTGCCGGCTGTTTATAATGCATCCACCTGCGGGTAGGACTAAGAGAAGAGTCTTCCGACGTGCGCACAAACACAAACACTCCACTGCGCCCATTGCCGTCTCAGTCGCAGAGGTCAAGGAAGCCATAATGAAGGCCAAACCCTCAAAATCCATCAGACCCGACGGAATCGCCATGAAGATGATCAAACACCTAGGCCACGAGGGACAGAGTTACTTAGCGGCTCTTTTTAATCTCTCTCTAACTACCTTCGTTATACCTGAGATATGGAAAAAAGCGATTGTAGTTCCCCAACTAAAACAAGGGAATCCGGCGAACCCAGGAGAGTCTTATCGCCCGATATCCCTCCTTTCGCTTTCATTGCAAGTCTGAAATTGGCCGATCACCAGCATGGTTTCCGCAAATCTCATAGCACGACATCCGCTTTGAACGCCATTACAACGCAGATTAATAACGGTTTGAATCAACACCCACCAAACCATAGGACTGTTCTCGTGGCACTTGACCTATCAAATGCATTCGACACGGTCAATCACGCCACACTCCTGGGAGATCTGGAAGAGACACCGCTCCCTACCGGCCTTAAAAGGTGGACCGCTAATTACCTCAATAGTCGACAGGCGTCAGTCAAATTCAGGAACAAGAAATCTAGACCACGAAAAATAAAATAAGGGGTGCCGCAAGGTGGTGTTCTTTACACTCTTTTGTTTAATCTCTATATTTCGAGTCTTCCTACCCCACCAGTGGGAGTCTCCATCGTTGAATACGCTGACGACTGCACGATAATGGCCTCGGGCAAGGGTCCCTCCATTGACGAACTCTGTATTAGAATCCACAGTTACCCCCGGGACCTTTCCAGATTCTTCACCGTGCGAAATCTGTCCCTATCTCCGACTAAATCGACGGCGACCCTATTTACTACATGGAATGCGCAGATGGGGCGAGAGTTAAATGTCCACGTAGACGGAGTACCTTTAGCTACTGTCAACCACCCGAAAATCTTGGGCGTGACATTTGACAACGGCGTCACCTTCGCTGCAATAG
The DNA here is from genome assembly GCA_949987695.1 of Merzomyia westermanni. NCBI lineage: Eukaryota > Metazoa > Arthropoda > Insecta > Diptera > Tephritidae > Merzomyia > Merzomyia westermanni. The sequence goes on from OX465289.1 coordinate 96,518,053, forward strand.
CCTCAAAGGTACAGAGCCGCAATAAGATCCTGAAGTCGCTGGCCGGGAGTACTTGGGGAAAAGACAAAGAAACATTGCTTGCTACATATAAGGCTATTGGCCGGCCGGTTATTGACTATGCTGCGCCCATATGGTCGCCCAATCTTTCTGACAGCAACTGGAGGAAATTGAAAGCCTGTCAAAATACCGCCATCAGAACTGCTACGGGATGTCTGCTTATGTCATCTGAGCCTCACCTGCATCAAGAGGCAAAATTGCTCAATGTTCAAGAGCACGCGGGACTCTTAAGTAGACAGTTCCTTCTGAACTGTCATAAACCTAGTCATTCAAATCGACATCTTATGGATGTAGCACCGCCTCCCAGAGACATAAGGAGACATCTTCGGAAGCACTACGATGAGATCCGGCACCATATCTCTTTGCCGTTTGATCTGCGGAACCATAGACGGGCTCTAACCACCGAGTCGGTAGACAGATCTCTGATATCTCGGAATGTGAATCCCGTTATTAATACTCAACCACCTGCATTGGCTGAAGAGGAGCGTGTACTTCCGAGGGAGACTAGAGTCATACTAGCACAACTTCGCTCTGGACATTGTAATAGGTTAACCTGTTACTTATCCAGACTGAACCCCAACATACCAAACACATGCCCTGCATGTGGTATGTCTCCTCATGATACTATATCTCTTCTCCTGTTCAGTTGAACCCACTCTTCTAACACCTACATCATTCTGGTCCAACCCTGTGGAAACTGCGCGTTTCCTCGGACTTCCTTTAGAAGAGCCTGATGACAATTTAGAGTTATCGAGCCCATTGGGCAGGGCGAATCACTGTTAACAACAACAACTAGAACAAGAACACGCCAGACACATGTAAAGGGAGATCATTATCAAAGACATAAAAAATCAAGATAAGCGGAACACGAATAAGAAGGAAGAAATAATGAAAGAGCTAAGGCGAAAGCTCAAAAGGAATAACGTTGTGACAACAAAGGCGGACAAAGGAAACACAACAGTGCTCATGGACAAGGACGAATATATAACAAAGACAGAAAGACTAATCAAAGAAATGAAATGCCGCGTAATTTGCGAGAACCCCACCGATAAATTCCAGACCGAAATCAAAGAGGCTATAAAAAATGCAACAAAAATAATAGACGACAGGACTGGATACACACTGATACAAATGAACCCATCTCATCCCCCACTAATAGCGCTACCAATAATACATAAGCCCGATACGCCAATGCGGCCTATAATTAATTTCAAGTCAGCGCCGGGTTGTAACTGTCAAAATATCTGAAGACTATACTGAATGACACACTTGAACTAGACCATGAACATACAATAAGGAGTACAACTGAACTCATAGAAAGACTTGAAACCGTTAAACTCGCAGAGAACAAAACAAAGGATACGGTCAGAACAACACAAATTACAAATACACTAAGAACACCTCTACAGCAAAACTACTTCAAGTTCAACAATAAAATATTTAGACAGACAAACGGACTGGGAATGGGTAACCCAACATTATCCATTCTCATGGAGGCATTCAGGCAGAACTTGGAAATAAAATATATGCAAGCACTAAAAACCAAGATGGGAGTGATATTTTACGCAAGGTACGTCGACGACATCATCTGCGTATTGAATACCAACAATGAGGAACGAATACTAGAATTCCTAAACAAGCAGCATGAGAACATAAAATTCAGTATGGAAACTGAGAAAGACGGAGAACTGAACTATCTGGACCTAACAATAAGAATTGACAAATTCACAAACAAGTTTATCTACGACATATACATATAGAAAACCAACAACCACGGACACCATAATTCATTCTACATCAAACCATCCGTAACAGCACACGAATGCAGCAATAAGACACCTAGTAGACAGACTACAAAGAACGCTACTCACTCAGGAATCGTACAAGAAAGAGCTCAACGCCATACACAGCATAGCTACGAGCAACGGATACAAAAAACCCTATTGGATAAACTCCCAAGGAACCATGGGGCGCAGAAAAGAGAAAACGCAGAGAAGAAATCCAAAATTTCGACGACGATGACATACACTGGAAACACGACGTACAAGTTGGCAAACTTTTTCAAGAAACACAACATCAACACAGCGTTCAGAACATCGAACAACGTAGGACAAAAACTAAGAACCAATACTAACTCAGAGGAGCCGTTTAGCGAATATGGAGTATACAATCTTACCGGCGAATGCCAGCACAGCTACATAGGATAAACAGGACGAAAAATAAGTACACGATTTCGGGAGCACATCAGGGACTACAACAAGAAACCACGGAAACTCACCATCACACCAGAATCGAACTTTGCTAATCACCTGTTCGAAAACAAATGCACCCCGGCAAACATTAAAAACACAGCCAGAACACTTCACGTACAAAGAAAAGGTCGACGCTTCAATGTGCTTGAAAACATGGAAATATACAAACTAAAGACTGTTGATGGGAAAATAATAAACGAACAAACAAGCACCAGTTCTGATGCAATATTTGAGCCGCTAAAACTAATTTACAAAAAACAAAACAACGCAGCAGGTACAATAACCAAACGAATAACAATAAACGAGCGAACACAGAAAACAAACCAAAATACGAAAATCACCGGCTTCTACCTGAGTAACGAGCTACAAAAACAACCTTCAATATAGACTATTCAAACACACGATTAACATTACCTGACCTAACATCCACAAACTAATTAACGAGCGTTAAAAGCAACCAATTGTAGGGAAAATTCAAATCGGCACACCACAAATTGGAAGAGAAGCTTGGCGCAAAAATCTCTTAGGAGGTTTATGATGATATACCTGTTGTATATCGCGCCATAGAGATAGAGATAAAAGCAACCATTATTACAGGTACCCGTTCGGGAGCATTCGTAACACCTGAACCTAACACACGAACCATATACAAGCATATTAACAGTACCTGGCACAGCATCCAGACTATAAATACATCACAACGGACAGACACAGATCAGAACGAAAACATACACTGAAGATGGCGGATCGCCGAAACCGGTTTGTAACAAAACACAAATTGACAAGGGATGACGAAAAATCGTTCCAATATATATCTAAGTCACTTCAATTTTATTTTATGCGTTTTGCTTTATTACACTGCGTTCACGTTAGATTCGTTGTGGCCTGTTTCAAATGTTTCGTTTTATTTTATTCACGTAATATTTAATTAATAAGTATACCATAGCCAATATTTCCATTATCAATAAAAGTTCAGTGGCGCTGACTGGCTCTAGGTTATAATTTGTTTTGTTTTCCTATGCGTTAACATCTTTGTCGTACGAGTATTTCGCGATTTTTGTTTCTTCTCTTTTTTCACTTTCCGTTCCTTTGTCCTTTCCTATTTCGTAGCCAGTTATTGCTATCATTAGAGATGTAAGCATTGGTTTCCACCACCTCATTTTCGCGTGTAAAAAAAATATCTCGTTGTGATCACGGAAAGGTTTTTGTCGTCATTCAATGGACAACTTTATTTTCCTTTCATTTCATTTGCTTTTTCCCGTTTCCCTTCTTATTTACTTTGTTTTGCTTCATTTCGATTTTATTTTATTTAAAAAAAAATTTTGGCATTAAAAAAAAGTTTTTCCACTACACAGTTTTAACACTTTTAATTAAACTCGGCTTTTGTACAAGGTGGCGCAAAATTAATCCTGCTATCATAAAATGCTATAAATTTTGCGATTGGCCCCTAAAGTCAGTTCTGTTTTGACATTTGTGTAGTAAACACATGCGAAATACACGTTAATAAACAATGTTACGCTACACTGCTCCAGAACGCGGAATATTGCTGACTATTTATTTGACCAATAATCGATCGGGGCCAAACGGTTACTGTGAATGGTGAGCGCTACAGAGCAATGATCAACGAGTTCTTTTTGCCGCAACTTGATGAATTGGGATTGGAAAACATGTGGTTCCAACAAGACGGTGCAACAGCACACACTGCACGTGCCACAACCGATATGCTGAACATCGGAAGCTTACTTTTGCGCCACCTTGTACTACTGGACAAAATATAAAATATCCTAGAAATCAATTATTGTTTTCTCAGTTTCCCATTGTCCCGCAAAACCGCAGCATGTGATTGTGTGTGTTTTGGCCGTAAAATATAGCTCCTGACAGAATTGCCATATTAACAAACAAACACTCGAATTGTGAATTCTCGATTAAAACTTGCTTTATTCGCTACTTTCTTATATTTATAACTTTAAGCTAATAAGTAATGCATAGTCATGACTTATTTTATGATTGGGGTGAATGGACAAGGGTAATCTGAGTGGGCATATGCTGACCGTTAATTAGGTCAGGAAATGGGTATTCAATATCAAAATACCGAAAGTGTATTGCACTGACAATGAGTTGAGCAATGTGAGATGGTTTAGAGTTAAATTACTCAGGCAATATTGTTATATTGTAAAAGTGCAATTGCGCTGAAAACCGTTGCCCATTACAGTATTAAAATAGACCAGCGTAAATTGGGATGACATAATAGATCACTACTAGGTATATAGTGTTCGGTTCTACCCGAACTTAGACTTCCTTGTTAGTTCATATTTCAGCTGATGTGGCCAATGCAAAACTTCCATGCTAAGCCAAAATGAAAAGAAGCAATCACCCTTATCGCAGAGTTCGCCCGAACGAACGTTCGTCTTCACTTTTTTTGTTCGGGCGAACTGGTTCCGCCTATCGATAATTTCGGGCGAACCAATGTTCACTTCGAATCAGCTGATGCTCAATTTCGAATTAATAGCCGCCGTGGTGTGAAGGTAGTGTTGCCGGCCTACCACACCGAAGGTCCATGGTTCGAGCCCTGGTACAGGTAACATCAAAAGTGATTTGAAAAAAGTTTTTCAAAACGGGTTCGCCCCTCGGCAGTGGTTTGGCAAACTCTCCGAGTGTATTTCTGCCATGACAGGCTTCTCAGCAAAAATTCGTCTCCTTTGTAGATGCCGTTCGGAGTCGGCAAAAAACTGTAGGTCCCACCAATTTGTAGGGAAAATTCAAATCGGCACACCACAAATTGGAAGAGAAGCTTGGCGCAAAAATCTCTTAGGAGGTTTATGATGATATACCTGTTGTATATCGCGCCATAGAGATAGAGAGATAGCGAACAAATAAATTTACTTGCTATTTTGTGAATTTTGTAAACAAGCATACAATTTAGTAAAATAAAGTTAACATAAAGCTTCAAACTATTTAAAAACATGTATATTATTGGCCTTAGCTTTTTATTGATAGCACGCGAGGAGAATTTAAATGTGAGAGCAATCCGGAGGCAATTAAGAGACAATTCCAACCCTTTGGAGCTAAGTGATTCACTGTGATTAGGAAAACGTTGTTTTTGGCACTTTTCAATAACAAATTAATTGTTTCCTTACTAGTTTTCAACAATATTACAGGCTAAATAAGCCAGCATTTAAACATTTGCTAGATATTCTGGCTGGCTCCTTGCCGCCATTGAAGCAGAAATTCGTTGTTGATCGCTTGTCTACGTTTTTTCGCAGAAGGAGGCTATCAAAAAAACGTTGGCAATGACCATGAGGTGCGTCTTAGTCAGTCATCTTTCAGGGGGTTCTGTCAGAGATGCTGTGTATTTTGGAGCCATTGCTTTGTACTCAATGGATAAATTGGAATTCCTTAGAAAAGCAACGCCAGATTGCACGCGAATATTATACCAAGTTCGCAATACCAGGAATTGTGGGCTGTGTTGATGGAACACACGTTACCATAACATCACCTTCAAAGGATATTCCCCAATTCTACAATAGGAAAGGCAAATGCAGTTTGAATGTTATGCTCGTAAGTATATACATATAATTTAATTTTAGATAAAATATAATTGTATTAATAAAATGGCTTGTCAGGTATGTGACAGCACCTTAGAATTCGTGCTGTTGATGCTACACACCCGGGTGCTTGCCACGATGCATTTATATGGAATATAAGTTATGTAAGATCGGAAATGGAACACAATTATTTAGAAACTCACAGCAATGCTCGACTACTAGGTAACAGTTTTAAATCAATAAAACGAATGCATTTAAAATTCAGAGCATTTTAGGTGATGCAGGGTATCCCCTAGAGCCTGGGCTACTTACTCCAAACAGAACACCAGAAAATGGATCCCCTGAGGCAAAATTTAATGAAGGACACAAGCGGGATCGGAATATAATCGAAAGAACAAATAGTGTGCTTAAAAACCGATGGAGGTGTCTCTTAGGTGCAAGAGAGCTGCACTATGCTCCTGCCAAAGCAACAAAAATTATCAACGCGCAGCTTTACATAACATTTGCTCATTACAAAAGTGAATCTAATTATCATAATCCATCTGATAATGCAGATTTGAACGAAACTTCCACAGTATATAGATAGGTCCACGAAGGCCGTAGTACCTATCTGGCCACAGGTCAAACACTCTTTAAATAAAGTATGTACATTGGTTTCATTTATTATTTTTATTTTAAAGTATCAAGGTATTTCAGTCATCAAACAAAAAAAATATAACATTTCATAAAAATTAACCCCTTGTTGACCAAACCAAAAAAAAAACACATTTATTTTATAAATTTTCATATATTTCCATTCATATTCGTGTATTATTACACAATAAAAATATAAAAAAATTATTTCAAGGATATCTTAGTATAAAAAAGGATATGGTACTTAGGAGTACCGTCGGGCTTGAAGAGCTTTATGCATTAATGCCATGATACTCGGAGAAACAGTTTTTTTTTCTCATTGCAGCACAAAAATATTCCGCAGTGTTGACATTTCGAATGCGGCTTTGACTGAATTCTTTTTATACTGCACATTTCACATCTTCCTCGACTTTCCCCAAATGTTGGCCAATGTACTTCTAAGTTACCCAAACGGACATCTTTCGGTACTGACTCACTTTTACCACGAGGTTTTTTGCTTGAGTGTGTTGGTGTAAGACTCAACCTCCTTTTATTGGCACCAACATCTTTTTGTGTCATTGTGTATTTGCCAATTAATATCGTTGCTTCAATCACATTATTCATTGGACGCTTTACAGCAAGTCTAGTCCCATTACATAGTTTAGGAATGTTAATGTTTCGAAGCATAATAATTGTTACTCCGACTTTGAGTTGCAAATAATGTGGCGGAATTCTGTTGGGTAGTCTACTACTTCATCTTCATTTGTCATTGCGTCTACCGATTTCTATAAAGCAACTGGACCGGGTATTTGCTTGAGAATAGCCGCATTGATATCATTGACATCTTTATTCCTGCTAGCCAAGATAGCCCTCTCACTTAACTGTGGTTGTTGAAGTTTTGGGCTATATTCGGGACAAAATTCTGAAACAATTCTGTTTTCGATTGTGGCAATTGACAAAAATTAGCCGGCAATGAAATGAAACCATTATTATCACTCGGTATTTGTCCATTTCCCATTCGCAACAATTGTTTCGAAAATACATCAGCAGAAGTATCATTCTGCAACGAAACACTTACATTTGTTCTTAGTGTTAACTTTCGTGCGTACCGCCATAAATTGGATGCTTTCAAATTATTACTGGAAATGTTTGTCTGAAATCACCAGCCAACAATATTAATGCACCTCCAAATAATCGTTGATTTTATCGAAGGTCTTTCATTGTACGATTAAGTGCAACCAATGAACACTCGTCCCATGCACTGCTTCAATACTCTTGCCATCAACGATCTTTTTGAAATATTGCATATCGATTCTTCATTAACTTGCATATTTAATGGCAATTTAAGCGCAGAATGAGCGGTACGTCCTTCATTCAATAATAAAATACCTGCTATACCAGAGGACGCCAGTGCCAATGCTATTTGACCGTTAGACCGTATACTCGCTAAAATTAAAGATATGACAAATGTTTTGCCTGTTCCACCTGGAGCATCCAGAAAATAAAAACCACCATAGTCCTGATTTACAGCTTGTATAATAGTATTGTAAACATCGCTTTGCTCTTGATTCAAAAGCGGAACATTCGTTTGGATATATGAGGTCAATGTGTTTCTACCATATTGTTGTTCACGTTCCAATTCTTGATTAAAAATAGCATGCATGTTGCGATTGGGTGGAATCATATGTAATTGTGATAATGTCTTATTCGCCATCGATAAACATAGATCATCAATCATGATTAATACTTCATTATACATTTCTGCGGTGAAATCCAAATCAGGATTTTGATGAATGGTACGCATTATGTGCAAAATATCTTCTGTCATGCTGTTTCTATGATTATGCGATACTTCCAGTGGATTTGCAGGAAAACATATTGATATGATGATTGCAAATAATGTACGAATTTGATACGGAGTTGATGAAAGAGCTGATTCAGTCATGGTATCATTCCAATGTGTATCGTCTCCAAGCAAATGCAAATTCGAACATGCTTCACGGGATGTGCGACATAGTTGACCATTTACTGTTCGTAAATCTTGACTGGTAGGTCCGCGAACACTGACCAATAACAAACGTAAATAATAACAATCTAGATTGTTTTGATGAACAGTGTAAATACGTCCCACTGCATCAGTTGAAAAAATTCCGGGATAATTATCAACAGGTTTTCCTTGCTTACGTCTTTCGAAAGTTTTGGATGACTGGTTCCAAGTATAGTACTGTGGAACATGTGAATAAAGCAAAGTTCGCACAAATGGGTGTGATTGGTATAATTTAAAAAAAGCGTCAACTTTGTGCCTGGAGGTTCTTGTGCTCTTTATGCTGCGGTCTGCTTAGTAAAATAAACTCGCTGGCCGTTTTCAAGATGAACCGATAAATGAAGTACTGTTGGATATCTGTCATGAACAGGAAATAAAAAAATTCGCCATAGAGCTTCATTCGAACTAATGTATCGGCCCATTTGATACTGAGTAATTTCACCATTGCGATTTTAATCTGTAGCTCCAAATACGGCCATGTCACTTCCTTTAATATACTTGCAGATATATTTTATCGATTTAACAGAACTACAATATTCGACGTTTACGTGTGCTTTGGACGTTTTCGACAATTTTGGCGAGTATGGTACAACCCAACGGTTATCCACTTCAATCTGTTGACCTCTTACATTGAAGTTGAAAATCCATTATCATTTGTTGAACGTCGACGGTATAACGGATGTCCGTCGTTTCCTGCAGTCGTTTCGGAAACCAATGATTTGGGATAGCGTTTGGTACATTTGCCGTCAACCATGCATGGCGATGCAGAATCATGCCCATGTATCATATTTTTTTCAATAATCTCGAACAGTTCTGGATCAATTGCTGGATTAGGAAACTCGGCAGAAATTAGTGTGTCAATTTCATTTGAACGTATCTTGTCAACCAACCAAATTAACATGTGAATATGAGCAACAGAAACAGACTTCGCCAAATACCTTATGTTTTACAATGAAATGCATGAACAACTTTAATTTTTGTCGAAAAACGTGCGCTGTAATATCGTGACGATCAGTTGGTGATTGATGAGGAAAAATATAATCTTTTATCTCACTCCACTGAGGATTACAAGCGAAGGTTATGAAAAAATCGGGACGTCCATCTCGACGAACATACGCCATTCCATCCTGAGAATATTCGTGCATGTGGCGCGGGCTGCCAGTATATGACGAAGGTAATATGGTCATTTGTCCAACATTGGCTGCGTTGCCATCTGTTAAAATTGCGTCATGTAAATGAACATATTCCTCCGATCTTAATTGACGTTGTTGATACCGAATAAAATTTAATCGCTCGGTTTAGACTTTCGCATAAATATCTACAGCGAATTGATGGAAAGGCTGACCACATTTCAGAATAGTATTTTCCTGCCCACGACGCACAGTGGCGCCTTTTGAGTTTTTTCTTTGCAAAAATCATAACTTTTGAACCAATAAAGATATTTTAAAAATTTTAAATGCAAATGAAGGCTAATTATTTGAAGTTTTATTGTGTGAAAACTCAGAATGCCACAGATACAGGGTGCTTCTAAAAAACTCGTCAAAGTCGAAAATTTTTAGAAAAATGCAAAAACAAAATGTTTTTAGTAAAAAATAAAAAAAATTAAATGATATTTGTCTTATAATGACGTATTTAAGCATTAAATAAGATAAACTAATGATTTTGATAAGATAGCAGGGCACACCTATGATAAAAAGTTGTATCTAAGTAGTCACGTAATCAATAACTACCAAAATGGCAATACTCTTATAAAACTCAAACGTACGTTTTTGGTGCCACAATAACAATGTGCTTTAAAATTCATCGTAAAATTTTACATGTTTTTTTTTTTAATTTACAAGCCAAATATGTATTTTATTAATAACTAAAAGTTATTGAAAGTGGTTCAATAAAATTTTATTTGAGCTAAAGATTAAACAGCCAACGAATTTTGGAAAAGGGGAGTGGCACTGCCCATTTATGCTAAAAAGTTTGATCCTACTAACCGCTTTACCAATTTGTACCAAACTCGATAGACGTATTGATTTCTATAAAAATTTAATACTCGTTTGAAGGCGAAATGCCTAAGCTTTAAAATAAATTTGATAAACTTTAGAGAAATGCAATAACGAAAAGTATGTATTTATAAATTACTAAATTAATTAATTCTTTTATTTGAAATAAAAAATTAACTTGCACATAGACTAAACTTTAGAGAAATGCAATAACGAAAAGTATGTATTTATAAATTACTAAATTAATTAATTCTTTTATTTGAAATAAAAAATGAACTTGCACATAGATTTTTCAATAAAGTACCAAAATTGATTAGTAAATCTCTTTTTCGTTGTTGTGATAAGAAGTGAGAAACTTATTTTATCTTAACATAGTCATCATCACTGGAACATATATCTAACAAAGCAACCATTTCTGAGCTATACGCATCTGTAAGATCTTTTTGTGTTCTTACATAACTCATAGATGATATGACTGGATCAGAAGAGATAGCTAACATGTTGAAAAGGTCTTCGTTTTGTCTAACTCATGATACTTTGCAGGTGTTCATACATCTATATCTCATCAGGAAAAATATCGGCATTACGTTGCAATAATTACTTACGCAATATAGTACAGGGTGGCGCAAAAGTCATCCTCCTATCAGAAAATGCTATAAATTTTGCGATTGGCCCCTAAAGTCAGTTCTGTTTTGACATTTGTGTAGTAAACACATGCGAAATACACGTTAATAAACAATGTTACGCTACACTGCTCCAGAACGCGGAATATTGCTGACTATTTATTTGACCAATAATCGGTCGGCGCCAAACGGTTACTGTGAATGGTGAGCGCTACAGAGCAACGATCAACGAGTTCTTTTTGCCGCAACTTGATGAATTAGGATTGGAAAACATGTGGTTCCAACAAGACGGTGCAACAGCACACACTGCACGTGCCACAACCGATATGCTGAACATCGGAAGCTTACTTTTGCACCACCTTGTATATGGTTGCTTTTATCAGTAGCGGTAAAGCAACTACTAAATTTTTCTGCTCCCAATGAGTAAGACCCTGCGTTAATTCGCTTCTGAATTAATCAGCTGATACATAACTTACTAGTAGACCTCGGGAGGATGCCAATGTTGCGAGCTCTCACACACGTAAAAATGCATCTGTGGGTGACAAAGAAAGGGTATGAATAATGTGCGCCTGAGAGAGTTGGAAGCAGAGAACTGACGAAGAGAGTTAAAAACATAAAGGTAGCTTGCAGTAACAAAAATTTCGACTTACTCAAATTTCATTAAATTCAATAACTATTTCTTAAAAATTCTCTCTCTCATTAAATACATAAATTATTTCTTTATTCTTCTTTCTGTTGATACGATATAGTATACATGTATATAAAAATTAAATGTATTTCGTATGACAGGGGATGATGTCTAAACGGCTAAACCGATTTGGATTATGTAAAAAGTACTTTCTTAGACCTTTTCTTAGAAAGAGGTTTCTATAAAAAATATTCTAAACTTTAAGTTGTAGCTACTGAAAAATTAATACAGCAGAGAAGTCACAACTTTGTTGAGTTTTCCCCAGATTGTAGTCCACCAAACTACTACACCGGTTAACAGATTTGGTTGATATTTGGAACATGTGTTGTTGCTTTGAGGAAAGTTTCTATCAAAAATTTACTAGATAGATGGCGCTTGAGGCAGTCCGAGTTGTTGACCAAAACGTGGACCAGGTATGGCCATAGAAGGTGTTGATACGATATGGGTATTAAATGAAAGGTAGTTTGGAACGGTTTAAAAAGGAGTACTTCTTCGACCCACATGAGAACCCGTTCCCGAGTTATGTACCAAAATGTGGACCAGGTGTGGCCCTAGAGGGTGTTTATACAATATCGGTAGCAAGCGATGAGGGGTTTAACAAGGAAAATTTCTTAGTCCCATGTGAGACCACGTTTTCGAGATTTTGACCAAAATGGGGGCCAGGTGTGGCCCTAGAAGAGGTTTCCACGATATGGGTATCAAATTTAAAGTGTTGATTAGGGTATTATATAGTATATATATTATAGTGTTTCTAGGATAGGGACGGGAATAGGGATAGTGATAGTTATAGTGATAGGGATAGTGATAGTGATAGTGATAGTGATAGTGATAATCATAGTGATAGTGAGAGTGATAGTGATAGTAATAGTGATAGAGATAGGGTAAGTTGAATAAGACATAAACGATATGAAAAAGGAGAAGCAGATAAAGAAGAAAAGGAAGGTGAGCAGGCAGAAGAGTATGGCCCTAATGAGAAGGGGGAGTCAAGTCAATTTTTTATCAGAGCAACGTTTCCCGGGTCTACCAGTTATATGTACATTTATACAAAACCATACCCGTGATTAATATATTATAAAAAGTTAGAACCAAACAAACATTTCTGTAAGTGTGTGTAAAAATAATTTAAAGTAAAAATCCTACAATAAACGTTTTGTAAGCTTTTTCAGTTTTAATTTATTTGAAAGTTTAAAGTAAACTTTTGATAAATGCAAAAACAAACTGTTATAAATCATTTTATTTTAAAAGTGAAATACAAATGTTAACAAAAATCCAGAAAACCCGGTTTGTCATTCTTTTTTATTTCAGTCTGAAAAGATTTCAAATTCTTTTTATGAAAGATTTTACACGAGAATGAGGACGAAAATCTTAGCTGCATCTAACCACTTCTGCAATCTGTTAATAATTGGTTTAAGTTGCAGCATTCAATGTATGATTACAACTTTATTTTGATGCACTAGTTGTCTAATATGCAAAATATTTATGCAGGTTTACTGATGAAAGGTCAACAATAAAGTACGCTGTACCAACAATTTGGCTACCACGTACGGAGCACTGCAAAAAAAAAAAACAAACAGAAAAAAAAATTCTGACGTGTACATGAAAATCGCCGATACACATGTATTTTCATTTTTTCTCCCCTTTCCGAAAAAGTATATTTGGTTCATAGGACAGAACCAAAGCTCGTTTTTGTAACGCAGTGTAATGAAAGAAAGAAGGAAAAAAAACACCAAATCAATATACATCATTACACACAAAAGTTGTCAAATAAATTAATACTGAGGGTTTTATTGGATGATTAGGAAAAAAGTGTATGGAAAGCAACAGATATGACCTGGTATGGCTCCGGGAAGTTGCAAAAGAAGTGGCCGAGCCACCAGATATTAGTTCATTGCACCCACCGAATGATAACTTAAGTTATAATTCGGAGGGGTGAGACTTACCGGTACATATGCGGAGATATACATACATATTACTAAATAAATAGCTGCACACAGATACGCACTTCTGTACAAGTACGGTGGGGAGCCTGAATATTTAGGCCAGTGGCCTAAACATGCAGGCCCCCTTGCGACACGTTAATAGGTAGGTTAAGCGACCCAGTCATACCAATGACACTTAAAGTTATGAACTATGGTACATTCTTATGGTAAATTTGCGGGATGTGAATGTACGAACCGAGCCGCTGAGCCCATATTAATGGCTTGTCCGTGGAACCCCGGTGTGTTTTGTGTGGCTTCAATGCATCTTAAGAAAATTCGATGGAGGGTTCCCTCATTGTTGGTAAGCCCCAGATATCACCAGGCCGAAAATTTTGGCCTGTGCCAGTAACCCATCAGGCTGGCATATACTTCCGCACCTAGCTTAAGGCGCACTGGAGATGCGCGGAAAAAATCGGGATCCGCCAGCCGCATGAATTGGAAGGGAGCGGTAACTGAGGCGTTAATATCCGAAACCGGGCTCATGCGATGGTGGTTGTGCCGGAGTAGCGGTCGAAAAGGATGTGTTTCCGAGCCGCCGAGCGGGTATCGCTGCTGACCTCAAACCTTCGCTTCTTCCTCTCTCGCAGGATTTGGTGTTTTCCGTGATGGCTATGGACAACGCGCCATCAGATGTCTCTCCGTCGTCTTCCCTGTTATTTGTAGTTTGCCGGTTGTGCTTAGAGGTTTGTGTAGCTACGTCGCCCATATAGAGGGCGTATGGTATGGCTCGTTTCACCGATAGCTCGGACTTATTTCCGGACGGTGGAACGGAGACAAACAGTTAGTTAGTTGGGAAAAGGATACTAGCTCCTTCAATTTGTGCATAAGTTTGGTGATTGTGACGTGTTTTTTACATAACTTTAGACGAAATACACCACATGTCCTTCTTCTTCTTTAAATGGTCATCTAACCGCCCGGGCGATTTTGACCGTCCAACATAGCTCGCCAGTCGTTTCTTCGTTGCGCCAACTGGCGCCAATAGGAAACACCGCGGGATCGCAAATCGGTTTCCACTTGGTCCTTCCATCGGAGTGGTGGTCTCCCTCTTCCTCTGCTTCCACCGGCGGGTGCCGATAAGAATACCTTCTGGGCTGGAGCATCTTCGCTCATTTGCACTACGTAGCCTAGCCAGCGAAGCCGCTGTGTTTTAATTCGCTGAACTATGTCGGCGTCTGCGTAAAGTTCATACAGCTCATCATTAAATCTTTTTCGGTACTCGCCGTCGCCAACGCGTAGAGGTCCACAAATCTTTCGAAGAACCTTTCTCCCGAATACTCCCAGAGCCGCCTCATCAGATGTTGTTAGTGTCCACGCTTCTGCCCCATATAGCAGGACGGGTGCGATGAGTGACTTGTAGAGTGTTATTTTCGTTCGTCGAGAGAGGACTTTACTTTTCAATTGCCTACTCAGTCCGAAGTAGCATTTGTTTGCAAGAGTAATTCTTCGTCGGATTTCTAGGCTAACATTATTGTTGGTGTGAATAAAAATGAGTGAATGAATGAAATGAATGGTGTTAATGCTGGTTCCCAGGTAAACCAACAGTGGCTTGGTTGCCAAGGCGCGATTGCGCTGTCTCTTTGCATGATGACAGAAGGTACTTCGTTTTGCCCTCGTTCCCCACCAATCCCATTTTCTCCGCTTCTTTTTCTAATTTGGAGTAAGCAGAAGTTACGGCGCGGTTGTTAAGGCCAATGATATCAATATCGTCAGCATATGCCAACAGTTGCACGCTTTTATAAAATATTGTTCCAGCGCGGTTAAGTTCTGCAGCTTGTATTATTTTCTCCAGCATTAAATTAAAGAAATCGTACGATAGGGGGTCACCCTGTCTGAAACCTCGTTTAGTTTCGAACGGCTCGGAGAGGTACTTCCCAATTCTGACCGAGCTGGCGGTGTTGCTCAAGGTCATTTTGCATAGCCGTATAAGTTTTGCGGGGAAACCAAATTCAGACATAGCGGCATATAGGCAGCTCCTTTTCGTGCTATCGAAAGCGGCTTTAAAATCAACAAAGAGATGATCCGTGTCGATTCTTTTTTCACGGGTTTTTTCCCAGGCTTCAGTCTTTCGCACAATACGCTTGATAGGACCTTATATGCGATATTCAAAAGGCTGATTCCGCGATAATTGGCGCAGTCTGCAGGATCGCCCTTCTTGTGGATTGGGCAGAGAGCACTTAGATTCCAATCTTCAGGCATGCATTCATCCAACCATATTCTGCATAGAAGCTGATGCATGGGTCTTACCAGCTCCTCGCATCCGTGTTTGAATAGCTCAGCAGGCAAACGATCAGCGCCAGCTGCTTTATTGTTTTTCAATCGGGATATTGCTATTCGCACCTCATTATAGTCGGGTTGTGGAACGTCAATTGCATAATTTTCGATTGTGGGCTCTGGTTCGGCATCTTCTCTCGTTTCTTGCTCAGTTTCTCCATTGAAAAGGGCAGAGAAGTGATCCCTCCATATTCTGAGTGCTCTCTGAGCATCGGCCACCAGGTTGTCGTTCTCATTCTTACAGGAGTTTGCCCCGGGTGTAAAACCTTCTGTCATTCGCCGAATTTTTTGATAGAATTCTCGGGCATTATTCCCGTTGGCCAGCATCTCAAGCTCCTTTATTTCACGCTTTTCTGCCTCTCTTTTTTTCGCCCGGAAAAGCCGCCTCGCTTCCTTCTTCAACTCGCAGTAGTGTTCACACACACTCCTTGTAATGACATTCCCCTCTTCAATTTCAATTATTGTTGGTTCTAATTTGGCAATTTGATTTTTCATATCACTCACTGTAGCTTTTATGAGTTCCGAAGACTCCTTCTCGTATTTAAATAATATCGGGCGGCACAATATAGTTGATGACGGACGTGGATTTTTCCAATATTCTGAATCTTCATCTTTTAGTCGTAATGGAACAATAGAAGCCATAAACATATTACTATCTGTAATTGTTTCATCGTCTAAATTTATTCTTTGTTTATATGCACTTTGTCCTGATGATCCATCACAGCCCCACTTAGTTATCAATGCTAGCTCCTTTGTCAGTGATTTCCTTCCTTTCTTCAGTAAAACTTTGAAGGAGTCGTGTAGACGTATGATCCATTAGGTTTTGTAGCTCAATTTCAGCTGATACTTCGGTTATTTTATGACTTAGAGGAACTGCTTCTTTCTTGGCTTCAGCAATTTTTTTGTATCCAGGTAAAATATCGGCATTACGTTGCAATAATGACTTACGCAATATAATATATTTTTTCTTCGTGAAACCGAGCGCCAAATCTTCTTCGGGAGTGTATTTCCTAGGTAGCGCATTTGGGGGTGTGGGAATACTGTTTTTGATCCTATTCAATCGCACTGGACGTGCTACCGCAACTGCTTCTGTTATATGAGACTTCACGTTTTGTTCGTGTTTTTTATATTTAATAGCCAGGGCTTCTGAAAGATGAGTCGTGGCCATAGCCTTTGTGGTATCAGACAGCTTCCTTTTCCTTGTGTAGGTAGAACACTCTTCTATGGGTTTTGTTGGTCTCCCTCTAGTTGGATTGGTTGACGTGCTAGGCGTTTCTTTGTCCAAAAAAGTTTTGTCAGCTATCCACTTTTCATGCTTACTTAGAAATTTGGAATTGTTACGATAGACGTCCTTCCATTTTCTTTCTATCATAATGTATTGTAAGCCAATTTTTTCTTCCAGGCCTTCCTTTTCTTTAATGCTTGTTTCACTCGCTAATTCTCTCAAAATAGCCTCAACGAAGTCCCGTCTTGACTTTGTAGATTTAAACACCGAGTTTTCTAGATATCGTACATATTAGAATTGGCTTCGAGTGTATCTGACTAAATATTAAACTGTGAATTATATTTAAAAATACTATTCACATTATTTAAGTAAACAGAATACTAAGTTCCGTAATCTCCAAAAGACGAAGGATAATGTGCATTGTATTATGGATAGCTTTATATACCTACTCAAATTATTAAAATGAATTTCAGGTATACAATTCGTAACTAAAATGTATGTTGTTACCAAGTTCCAATAACAAAAACGACCTTACGGCCGTACTGAATTATACGAGTATATACCTGCTCAGGCGCGTATTTATGCCCAAGGTTGTTTAACTTTATTTGATGTAAAAAGTGAAGTTGCAGCTGGACGCAGGTAGGCTTTATGAATTTAAGTAACTGAATATTTCACAAATAACTACTGTTAATTTGACGGAGCACATATTTTAACATTTTTTTTTTCCCTCAAAGTTTTAAAAAGGGCCTAAAAATAGGCATTTCGAAAAACAGGTATATCCGCCAACTTTTAACCAAAAAAAAACAATTTTTTTTGTTTCAATCCTAAATTAAATTATCTTTAATTGCTATACAAGAAAACGACAACCGGCCGCCTTATTTACTCACAAAACCATTTTAAATACAACGAAAAAGAAGAAAAATTTCAAATTTTTCCCAATGTTGAAAATTGGTCAATTTTGAGCGGCTCTACCTGGTAAACTATAATTTTCTGTGAAAAAACAGTTGTATATTCTTGATCCCCGGAAAATTTTCTATAAGAAACATGTATTAGATTAAGCGAACGCTTTCATAATTTTTTTTTATTTTTGCCATGCTTTAACGGCTGAGGCGCCACTGTGCGACGTATCATCATTCGATATGAATAAAAATTCATGGAACTAACTTTTTTTTGCCATGAAGACCTTAAATAAAAATGGAAATATTCATACAACTGTCATGATGCTCACGCTGTGGGGGAATCAGATGTGAAGTGTGAATTGTAAGGTATGGATGGGATGTGTATTAGAGGGATGGGTATGGATATGAAAGAATATAGTAATCGATTTCGATTTCGTTATCGATTCCAATTTCGATTTCGATTTTGATTTCCATTTTGATTTTGATTTCGATTTTGATTTTGATTTTAATTTTGATGTCGTACGTTTACACATCAAACTTCACGATTACTTGGTACTCACGCCTTTTTTTTTCAAAACACTCACCAGTTAATAGGTTTTTTCATCATTATATTGAAACATCCATGTGTTACCGCGGAGAAATTGAAAATCTTCATCTTGATATGGTAATAATGAGCCGATCAGATTATCAACTTGTCCCTGTATCTGCTCGGTAAATCGAATTGGTATTGGTATACCAAATTTGCGTTATATAGTTACAAACAGGGCAACCCAAAGTATGCAAACGCCTATTTTTGATCAGTAGGTCGATTCTGTAACTATTTTAACGCCAAGTGTTAGCGTTAACTTCGCTTAACCCTGGACGGTCATCCTTTTTTTTGTACATTAACGTCATCCTTCGTCAATATGACGACGACTTATTTCAAATCCATTTTCAGTAGGATGTGAGTCGAAATAATGAACGCGTTTTATTTTTTTTTATTATTTATTTCATTATTAATAAATACAAATTCAAAGAGAATAAACAACCGACTATCGCTGTACGGAAGCGAAGATCAACACGAACAATAAAAAACTTATTTACAGTGAAAATAAAATAGTTCTTAGTCATTTTGACGAAGGATGACCGTCTAGGGTTAACACCATTTTTAACGCTTTTCCGTATTCACTAACTTTTAACCACACGAAAAGTGTTAGCTAACACTTTTTGTGTGGTTAGCTGTCGCGAATTATTTTCGAGGTGTTAACAATAGGTTTAATATTTTTGCAAGTGTTTTAGCGTGTGGAAAAAGTGAAAAAATGACTTTTGAGTTTTTTGCATGTAGTTTAGTGCAAAATACGGCGACAAGAGAAGTGACGATTGTGAATAGACGTATGCTAAGAGTAGTGGATGACCCATTTGACCTGCCGTTTTCCCAGTTCCGGAAATTATATCGCGTGGGCCCCGATACCGTCTCAGGAATAGTGGACCGGTTGCAAAGTACTTTAAAGGGGCAGAGAATAACATGCATATCACCTAAAAAACCGGTAAGACTAAATATAAAATTCAATATGCGTATATGGTCAATATTTTAGTCTTTAATGTTACAGAAATACGTATATTTCTGTTCATATTTCTGAAGTACTGAACAAAAGGTGAATATTTTTTAATTATTCTGATAACTAACCCCATATACTTTTCTTCAATTCTTTGTTGTTTTCAAGATACAGCCCGTTTTAAGTGGTCTTTAATGTTACCGTATTTGGAAGTGAGTTACGAAGTAATGTCACACTTACGGAAAATTCAGCTCATCCTGCCAACTAAAAAACTTAAACAAAGCATTTTATTCAAGACCAAGGTTGAGAGAAACGGTAACTATTTTAACTTTTGAAAAAAAAAATGTTCCGGCAAGTCGACGATTCAAAGTATACGGGTCTTTAACGCTACACAGAAAAAGTCTTTAACGTTACCATTCGATCTCCTTGGAGAATATAGTAGATAAAAAGATATAAAACAAAGTAAAATTATAGTAAGCTTGAAAACTAAAATATTTATTCAATTGAATTCAATTCAACGTACATATCGCACACCTCGATCTAAAAGAAGCTAAGTCCAAAATCTTAAATATTGAAGCTATGCATACCACTGGGTTACGCAACTCAATACCTATCGACCTGTTTATTCGATCAAGTAATACCGCCACTATCCAGAGAGAAAAGGCTAAATGAAAAATAAAAATTACATTGACACATATACATACATAGGGGAGGCAGTCGAATTTTCGAGCATCGTGATTTTTTGAACTGATCGCTGTTTAGATCTAGTTGTGCGATGTTTTATGTTACCTAAAAAAAAGCATGAGACAAACTAAATATATCCTTCCCTAGACGTGTCAAAAGTAACTATTTTTCCATCGACTACTTGAATTTGATGCGATGAAGCGATATTTCGAACATTTTTCGCATTTCGCGTGCGGTAGACAACAACATTTCTGTAGCTTTCGATGCCTCTCTTCGTTTTTTCATTAATGCAGCCATTTTTTTCTTGTATTCGCCATACTTGTTTTTTTTTTTCAAATTAGCAATGTAATTCTTATTGATTTGTGCCCGGCTTTGCGGTTCCTAAAACGAATTTTAAAAGTTTCAGAAATCGGTCTTTAATGTTACACAAATTCAATTCCGAAATGCGGTCAAACGTTAGGGATTTTAATATCAATCACTATGTCTCTCTAAACTAGACTAAAGTCTATAGGTAAAAATACATTTTTGGTTGCTTTCCGTTTTTAAAATTTTTCACAATAAAACATTTTCGTTAATTTGGTCTTTAACGTTACACAGTTATAGAAGTAGAATTTAAAAACGATCAAACTCACAAAAAACGCGTCGAATTACATTGAGTTCTACTATACTTAATTTTTTAAGGCCTTTTCAATATAAAATACGAGCTCACAGCATCGAATAATTAGTAAGACATTAATATATTTACCTTCTTGTTTGGATTAACGTTTTTTTCCATATTGATAGCTCGCGAGACACAACTGAAATGAACGTGTCTCGTGAAACCCACATACGTCGGATGTCTGTAAGCTTTTGTTTTTAAATACTACAGAATGTATGTAATCCAAATATGTTGGAATTGGGGCGTGATTCAAAGAAAAATTTTTTATCCCGCGTTTTTGACCATATGCACATATTACTTACATGGCTGTCGTTTGCAGATTTTATGTACGCTGAGGTTTTATGCAACAGGATGCTATCAAAGGCCTGTTGGTGAGCAGTGGGGCATATCGATGAGCCAGACTTCGATAAGCCGCTGCATACATAGGGTGACTGATGCTTTTAATAGCAGAATTCTTTTCGAAGAAATAAAGTTCCCTATGACGCAGATGGAGCGACAAGTTAGTAAGAAGGTTTTTTCATCGGCACCAGCACCTTTTGTGGGAGGTACTATAGGGGCTATAGATTGTACAGCGCCTAAAATTCACGAGGAGGCCTATGTGAACCATCACTCGTACCATTCCATAAATGTACAAAATTATAAGCAGAAAATCAATTCAATAAAATTATACAAATACTTCCCTTTTAGTAAATTTTGTGCACTCAACTTTTTGCCGCCGAATAATTTTAATGTTTTTTCTTATTCCTCTTTGTGTTTTTCGTGTTTTTGACACTCGGAATACCAGTGTTGCCATGTTTTATCACTATCAAGAGTACGCTGTTTAGGAGAGTTACAGAATCGCACTTTCGTTAAGAACAAACGCCGAAATTTGGCGATAAGCTTAACGCTCGGCGAGTGGTTAAAAGTTACAGATTCGGGCTACAGGCATATAAGCAACAAACCAATGAAATATGTATACATTTCACAAAGAAATACAAAGTTTGAGCTATATTTCAAAAAACACATTTTTTTGCAAATATTTTGCAATAAATACATATTTTACCGTATTTTGCAATAAATGCTTATTTATGAGGCCGCCGTTGTGTGAAGGTAGTGTTGCCGGCCTACCACACCGAAGGTCCATGGTTCGAGCCCTGGTACAGGTAACATCAAAGTGATTTGAAAAAAAAAGTTTTTCAAAACGGGGTCGCCCCTCGGCAGTGGTTTGGCAAACTCTCCGAGTGTATTTCTGCCATGACCGGCTTCTCAGCAAAAATTCGTCTCCTTTGTAGATGCCGTTCGGAGTCGGCAAAAAACTGTAGGTCCCACCAATTTGTAGGGAAAATTCAAATCGGCACACCACAAATTGGAAGAGAAGCTTGGCGCAAAAATCTCTTAGGAGGTTTATGATGATATACCTGTTGTATATCGCGCCATAGAGAGAGAGCTTATTTATGAGCATGTTTTGTAAAAAATGTATATCTCGTATTTATTGATGTGTAAACATCTTTGCTCACAGTATGAGGGAATACTGAATGTAAGATGTGAATGTGAATTGTGAATTGTAGAGTATGGATGGATATGGATACTAATAAGGAGGATGGTATGGGTAAGGGGAATATTTGTATAATGTAAGGTGTGAATTGTGAATGTGACTGGTGAATTGTGAATGTGAATTGTGAATTGTGACTTATAAGGTATGGATGGGTATGGATATGTATGTGGTATGGATATGGGGGAGATATAATGTAAGATGTATATTGTGAATGTGAATTGTGAATTGTAAATGTGAATTGTGAATGGTAAGGTATGAATTGTGGATATGGGGGAATAGAGAATATAGGATGTACATAAGATGTAAGTTTTAAGGTATGGATAGATAAGGGGGAATTCGACTTCGATTTAGGATTGGATTTTGATTTCGATTCGGATTCATAATTAGAATCGGATAGAGCTGATATCTGCACTGTAGTTGAGCCAAAATTGATCCACGAAATAATCGTATGTTTACACGTCAATCTTCAAGAGTACTTGTTACTCACGCCTTTTTTTTTTAAGGCCATCGCTAATATTAAGGCATTTCAAATTATGAAAACGCAACAAACCAATTAAATATGTATACATTCAAGGAAGACATGTGACGTTTGAGTTATTTTTCAGAGAATATTTTTGCATATTTTGCAATAAATGCATATTTAACATTTTTTGCAATAAATATTTAAAAAGAAAAAAATAATATTTCGTATTTATTCGTACTTTTTTTGCCAAATATGAAATACATACTTATGAAGTATAAAAGCATATTTTTGGGATTATAAGGGCCTTAAATGCATGTTTTAAAGCATATATTTAAATTTTAATAGCATAGTTAGGCGCTTAGGCGGCCGCCGTGGTGTGAAGGTAGTGTTGCCGGCCTACCACACCGAAGGTCCATGGTTCGAGCCCTGGTACAGGTAACATCAAAGTGATTTGAAAAAAAAAGTTTTTCAAAACGGGGTCGCCCCTCGGCAGTGGTTTGGCAAACTCTCCGAGTGTATTTCTGCCATGACCGGCTTCTCAGCAAAAATTCGTCTCCTTTGTAGATGCCGTTCGGAGTCGGCAAAAAACTGTAGGTCCCACCAATTTGTAGGGAAAATTCAAATCGGCACACCACAAATTGGAAGAGAAGCTTGGCGCAAAAATCTCTTAGGAGGTTTATGATGATATACCTGTTGTATATCGCGCCATAGAGATAGAGATAGTTAGGCGCTTATACTTATCAGTTTTTTTATATTTTAAGTTTCCTTGGTTACCAATATCAATTGATGAATTAACCTTTAACGTGGGAAGGAAATCGTCTCTTACAATCTTTGTCGCTCCGAACGATGTCATTTGAAAGCACGAATTGTAGCTTCTAATGTTTATCAAAAAATGTTTTGACAGAGGATTTGTGCCGGACAATAAAATATACAAAGGCTCTGGTGGTTGATTCAATTGAGGCAATTGTACTTTTCCACTTACACAACACATTACAGGTGTTTCGCTTAAGTTTGATTGCATTGCAATATCGACTAATGTTATCCATAACACCTATTGCAACTAATCTATGAGTATTATAATCAATAGTGTGATCATATGCAAATGCGACACGATTCAAATTTATATTTTCAACTCTTGATTCATGAGCAGAACGAGATCGACTCATACGTAATCGATCGGCTTCATTGTTAGCTTGACGTTGAACTGGAGTACAATTTCTCCGTATATTTCTATTTGCTTGTGCAGCACGTGATGACCGATTTAAACCATCACGTCGAGGCATTTCTTATCAACAAAAATGCAAATAAAATTTCTAATAAAAGGGAATGGTTTTTGAGATATCGACCAAAATGTGGAATAAGAAAAGTGCAATTAAGAGAAGTGAGACAATAGACATTTGTGTATAATTGACCTTCGTTTGTGTTCGCACCAGCTATGAAATCTCGCAGGGAATTCCCCGTTTTCCGGGGAATTCGACTTATTGCGGGGAAATGTGCTCTTGTTTGTGGGGAGTTTAAAGTTTTATTCATAGTACTTAGGCAAAACTGCTTCATGAAAAAGAATGTTTGGTGTTTTTAAAACATTGATAGTATCGGACAAAAATCCCATGTTTACCGTCGATGTTTGGAAAATATTCAATATCGAAAAATTGTCGATACATCGATGTCGATTTTGACGATGTTTTAAACATCGAAGATTTTTTTATTACCAATTTAAATTGAGACTCAAATAAAAGGACTCTACAAAAGTTGGTTTAATTTGCACAATTTTCTACTTTGTCTATTAATTAAAAGTACGGAATTGTGATTTGTATATATATGCGAATATGTATATACATATTTAATCCAAAATAAATTGGTTAACAGCGAGTGCTACTATTAGTAATCCGATAGCGCGGCGAAACCCTATAATTGTAGGATGGCGTGTGCAAATACAGACAAAGTTGTATGAGTTCAACGCATATTTACATTAGGGTGAAAACATCGGAAAACATCCAAACTTCGATGTTGCTCCTTAAAATTTGCATCCCTAAAATTGGGGAACTTCGCAATGTCCAACGGGGAGTTTCTTTTTTTTGAGTGGGCATCCCTGGTTCGCACATCTGTATGTTAACTCTCTCATAACTCACGCACACAAAACATAAGTACGCTATATTACCCCTCAGCGTCTGTGTTGTATTTAGGTTTGTATATATTTCTTCGCTATACAGTCAACGATTGTGTGATAGTCGCAACACAACGAACAATAAAAAATCAGCGAAACAGGCGCTAGCAGCTCAGAACGCAAGCGCAAATATATCATGCTTGTCATTCAATTGTTTAGCTTCCCCACTTTTTCTGGTTTTCTACAGTTCGTTGTGTTGGAACGCTCACACAGTCGTTGACTGTATAGCGAAGAAATATATACAAACCTAAATACAACACAGGCGCTGAGGGGTAATATAGCGTACTTATCTTTTGTGTGTGTGAGTAATGAGAGAGTTAACATACAGATGTGCGAACCAGGGATGCCCACTCAAAAAAAAAGAAACTCCCCGTTGAACATTGCGAAATTCCCCAATTTTAGGGATGCAAATTTTAAAGAGCAGAACGAAGAAATATTGACAAACCTAAATACAACTGAGACGCTGAGAGGCAATTCAGTGCACTCTTCTCTTTTGAGTGTGTGAGTTACGAGAGAGTAAACATTAAGAGAATACGAACGAAGGTCAAATGTCTATTGTCTCACTTCTCTTATTCTTTATTCTCTTATTCTTATAAGGATTTTGGTCAACGATTGACTGTATAGCGATGAAATATATACAAACCTAAAAACTATACAGACGCTGAGAGGCAATACCGTGCACTCTTCTCTTTTGAATGTGTGAGTTATGAAATGCAACAAAAATAATAGACGACAGGACTGGATATACTCTGATACAAATTAACCCATCTCATCCCCCACTAATAGCGCTACCAAAAATACATAAGCCCGATGCGCCAATGCGGCCCATAAAAAAGGACTTGTACCCTTCTAGAGACATTGGACATAATAAAAAAAAACACTACTTGACATAACAAAAGATACGGTCAGAATAGCACAAATTACAAATACACTAAGAACAACTCTACAGCAAAACTACTTCAAGTTCAACAATAAAATATATAGACAAACAAACGGACTGGCAATGGGTAACCCAACATTATCCATTCTCATTGAGGCATTCATGTATAACTTGGAAATAAAATATATTCTTCTTCTTTAAATAGTCATCTAACCGCCCGGGCGATTTTGACTGTCCAACATAGCTCGCCAGTCGTTTCTTCGTTGCGCCAACTGGCGCCAATTGGAAACACCGCGGGATCGCAAATCGGTCTCCACTTGGTCCTTCCATCTGAGTGGTGGTCTCCCTCTTCCTCTGCTTCCACCGGCGGGTGCCGATAAGAATACCTTCTGGGCTGGAGCATCTTCGCTCATTCGCACTACGTGGCCTAGCCAGCGAAGCCGCTGTGTTTTAATTCGCTGAACTATGTCCGCGTCTGCGTAAGGTTCATACAGCTCATCATTAAATCTTCTTCGGTACTCGCCGTCGCCAACGCGTAGAGGTCCACAAGTCTTTCGAAGAACCTTTCACTCAAATACTCCCAGAGCCGCCTCATCAGATGTTGTTAGTGTCGACGCTTCTGCACCATATAGCAGGACGGGTGCGCTGAGTGACTTGTAGAGTGTTATTTTCGTTCGTCGAGAGAGGACTTTACTTTCCAATTGCCTATTCAGTCCGGAGTAGCATTTGTTTGCAAGAGTAATTCTTCGTCTTACTGCTAGGCTAACATTATTGTTAGTGTTAATGCTGGTTCCCAGGTAAACAAAGTCCTTTACTATTTCGAAATTATTGCTGCCAACAGTGGCTTGGTTGCCAAGGCGGGAATGCGTTGACTCTTTGCATGATAACAGAAGGTACTTCGTTTTGCCCTCGTTCACCACCAAACCCATTTTTTCCGCTTCTTTTTCTAATTTGGAGTAAGCAGAAGTTATTGTTCCAGCGCGGTTAAGTTCTGCAGCTTGTGTTATTTTCTCCAGCATTAAATTGAAGAAATTGCTCGTTAGGGGGTCACCCTGTCTGAAACCTCGTTTAGTTTCGAACGGCTCGGAGAGGTGCTTCCCAATTCTGACCGAGCTGGCGGCGTTGCTCAAGGCCATTTTGCATAGCCGTATAAGTTTTGCGGGGAAACCAAATTCAGACATAGCGGCATATAGGCAGCTCCTTTTCGTGCTATCGAAAGCGGCTTTAAAATCAACAAAGAGATGATGCGTGTCGATTCTTTTTTCACGGGTTTTTTCCCAGGCTTCAGTCTTTCGCACAATACGCTTGATAGGACCTTATATGCGTTATTCAAAAGGCTGATTCCGCGATAGTTGGCGCAGTTTGCAGGATCGCCCTTCTTGTGGATTGGGCAGAGAACACTTAGATTCCAATCTTCAGGCATATTCTGCATAGAAGTTGATGCATGCCCTTACCAGCTCCTCGCATCCGTGGTTGAATAGCTCAGCAGGCAAACCATCAGCGCCAGCTGCTTTATTGTTTTGCAATCGGGATATTGCTATTCGCATCTCAATATAGTCGGGTTGTGGAACGTCAATTCCATCATCTTCGATTGTGGGCTCGGGTTCGGCACCTTCTCTGGTTTCTTGCTCAGTTTCTCCATTTAAAAGGGCAGATAAGTGATCCCTCCATATTCTGAGTGCTCTCTGAACATCGGCCACCAGGTCGCCATTCCTACAGGAGTTTGCTCCGGGTGTAAAACCTTCTGTCATTCGCCGAATTTTTTGATAGAATTTTCGGGCATTATTCCCGTTGGCCAGCATCTCAAGCTCCTTTATTTCACGATTTGCTGCCTCTCTTTTTTTCGCCCAGAAAAGGCGCCTCGCTTCACTCTTCAACTCGCGGTAGTGTTCACACACACTCCTCGTTGCATTCGATCTCAGCGTTGCCTTGTAGGCTTCGTCCTTTCTTTTCGTTGCAGCGCGGAACTCTTCATCATTATACCAGTTGTTTCTTCGTTCGCCGGAATCCAATTACTTCTTCGGCTGCGGTACGGAGTGCTGAGATATGATCCCACTGCTCATGCATTCTACTAGGTTGAATTGTGCTCTCGGAGAGCAGGTGTGAGAGGCGATCTGCGAAATAATTGACGGTCTGTTGCGATTGCAGCTTTTCGACGTCCAGCTTTCCCTGCGTTTTTTGTTGCGCCTGTTTTGTCGTACAGAGGCGGGTACGAATCTTGGCTGCAAGAACTAAAAACCAAGCTGGGAGTGACATTTTACGCAAGGTACGTCGACGACATCATCTGCGTATTGAATACCAACAATGAAGAACGAATACTAGAATTCATGACCAAGCAGCATGAGAACATAAAATTCACTATGGAAACTGAGGAAAATTGAGAACTGAACTACCTAGACCTAGCGCTAAGAATTGACAAACTCACAAACAAGTTTAACTACGACATCTATAGAAAACCGACAACCACGGACACCGTAATTCATTCTACATCATCAGCACAAGAATGCAGCATTAAGACACCTACTAGACAGACTCCAAAGAACGCCTCTCACTCAGAAATCATACAAGAAAGAGCTCACCACCATACACAGCATAGCTACGAGCAATGGATACAAAAAACCCTCGTGGATAAACTTCGAAGGAACCATGGGGCGAGAAAAGATAAAACGCAGAGGAAAATCCAAAATTTGGACGACGGTGACATACACTAGAAACACGACGTACAAGTTGGCAAACTTTTTCAAGAAACTCGACATCAATCGGTAGCACATCCGGGACTACAACAAGGAAGCACGGAAACCCACCATCACACCGGAATCGTACTTTGCTAATCACATGTTCGAAAACAAATGCACCCCGCAAATATCAAAAACGCAGCCAGAGCACTTCACGTACAAAGAAAAGGTCGACGCTTAAATGTGCTTGAAAACATGGAAATATACAAACTAAAGACGTTTGAAGGGAGAATAATAAACGAAGCATCAATTCTGATGCAATATTTGAACCGCTAAAACTAGTTTACAAAAAACAAAACAACGCAACAGGTACAATAACCAAACGAATAACAATAAACGAGCGAACACAGAAAACAAACCGAAAGGCGAAAATCACCGACTTCTACCGAAGTAACGAGCTACAGAAACAACCTTGAATACAGACTATTCAAACAGACGCTTAACATTACCTAACCAAACACCCACACGCTTACTAACGGGCGCCAAAACAACCCTTATTACAGGTACACGTTCGGGGGCATTCGTAACATATGAACCTAGCACACGAACCATATACACGAATATTAACAGTACCTAGCACACAATCCAGACTATGAATACATAACAACGGATAGACCAAATCAGAACGAAAACATACACTGAAGGTGGCGGATCGCCGAAACCGGTTTGTAACAAAACAAAAATTGACAAGGGATGACGAAAAATCGGTCCAATATACATCTAATACCCACCCTGTCGGAAAACAGAAAATCAAATCAACTTCTTCTCTTATTTTATTAGGATTTTGTTCGATATCTCAAAAACCTTTGTACACAAAAACTCCCGCAAACATTTTAAAACAAAAATCATCAAAATCGGCTAGGTATTTAATTAGTTATAGGGATACGAACAAAAATCAAACTTTATTTTATATAGTATATATGTCCTCTATATATCAAAAAACACTTGAAAACAGAAAGCAGTACCATGATCAAATAAAAGTTAATCCGATATATATTCGAAAGTATGTACATTAGAGCGTCTCGCCTTACAGGCAACAAAAAAAAAGTCGCCCGTACCTCCCCTCATATGAAGTGTTTTTGAAAAACATTTAAAAAAAAATGTTATTTTTTTTTCTGGCAACCCTAGATGTCGCCCAATTGCATTTTTGTTCATATCTTCGATATTTATTGCCGGTTTTGAAAGTGTGATACACCAATTTTTTTGTCTCAAGGAGTGTCTAAAAAAAGCTCATTGATCTCAGGCGCTCCGTTGTGGTACCTACCCACCATATCTCAGTTGCTACCACCCTAATGTATCGATCAAATAATTCAGTAGAGCTCGAAATAAAACAAATTTTGTTTTTAGGTGAAAGCTGTACGTTAGGTGCCTTATTTTCTTTATACATTTTTCTTTATGAAGACCGTTTTTTTATAAATCAACTGGACTATTGTTTATCTACTTTTTTCTGTTTTATGTTTTGCCCTTGACATCATAATCAATTGTCAATATTCGGGGCGACCAATTATATTTATATCGTATGGTCCGGGCTGTTCATACAAGAGAGTGTGACGAGAGTTTTGGAAGCGAGAAGCCCGGTGCTATGAGTACAGCCCGTTGGCTGACAACATCGTATCGAATTCTTCGCTATAATATAACGTGCGAGCAGCCCTCAATAACACTAAAAACACTTGCTGACTTTATTGTAAAAGTTTATGCTCCTTTCTGGTTTCTGGTTAAAAACCAACCACTTTCAATTCACGGATGTCGTCACGTTTTCAAATACATCACATAGATTTGCCAATTGCCACAAGACATTCAAAATATTGTCCGTCCGGTCATAAAAATAACTCGTAATTTCTGCACCCAGAAAATATTTTGATATCGATGATAACCGATACAGATCCAGTCGTACGTTCAGATGGATACACGAGGATCTTAGCAGCCCGCAGAGAAGCTAATGGATGTGTTCGTCAAATGTTTGGTCCGAAAGAGGATAATTTTATAAATTTCGAGAGTGACAAATATTTTAATGTAATAGATTGGGATAGATTCGAACCGGCTGAACCACCATGCTTGCAGTTCTTCGCGAAAGATCACCTCAAAGCATTACAATATTCCAATGAAATAATGAATTACCAGGTATACACAACGAAAACCATTAATTTTTCTTTGCTTCTCTTTTATCGGCCTTTTCACTGATCTTTTCACAGCATATCCTTGTCATTCTTAAAATACCGAGCGATTTGTTCATACAGTTCATGAATCTGCAATGGCGGTCACCGATGAACAACGCATGGGCCACATTTTATCCAAGCTCGAGAGCCGGCAGAAATACAGCAAGCTTGAATCCCTACTAAAATTTCCGTTACAAAACAAACAATTTTACTAACTGTTTCGCGGGCGAGGAAAATAAATAAAATTTACTTTTTCTTGTATGGCTTTAGACTAAAAATAAATTGTGTTGTATTTCTGGTTCTACTGAGTGAATCGAAGTACTTTTTTCGCAAACGATTTATGATTTTTTACGGTCTTCAATTAACTGACATTA
Source organism: Merzomyia westermanni (assembly GCA_949987695.1). Lineage (NCBI taxonomy): Eukaryota > Metazoa > Arthropoda > Insecta > Diptera > Tephritidae > Merzomyia > Merzomyia westermanni. Next base: position 96,549,425 of record OX465289.1, read on the forward strand.
GGTTGTTACATTAGGGTGGTAGAAACTGAGGTATGGTGGGTAAGTACCACAACGAAACGCATGAGCTCAATGAACTTTCTTGAGAAAAACCTCCTCTTTGAGACAAAAAAAATTGATATGTCGCACTTTAAAATCCGACAACAAATGACAAAGATATGAAGAAAAATGTAATTGGGCGACATCTAGGGTTGCTAGAAAAAAAAACTTTTTTTTTTAAATGTTTTTCAAAAGCACTTCATATGAGGGGAGGTACGGCCGACTTTTTTTTGGTGATACGCTCTAATGTACCAATCAGTACCCGCAGAGGAAATGGGAGAAGAAGAGGAGCACGAATAGAAGTTTGATACAGAGGTCGTGTTAGAGGAAATTGAAGAGGGTAAAGAAGGGTAATGGTATATGGGGATGGGGAAAAGCAAAAGTTGAAAGGAAAAGGAGGAGATAAGGATAAATGTAGAAGAAGCGAAAAGGGGGGAGGGAAGAGAGTACAATTTTTTAAATGTAGGCAAATTAAATTTTAGGCAGGACAACATCTCCCGAGTCTGCTAGTTGTTTATAAATACAGGTATCCGTATGGGCAACATGGTAAACAATTTGCTAACAATACTTTTGCAACCAAAAACTTAATACACAAGCTTAACTTAATGTATTATAACCTATAATATTTTTGTACCAAATAGTTATAGTTTTGTAATATTCATTGAACAAATAAACTTTATTATTTTTTAGCAAAATATTGTTATCTAATGCTTTGTTTAATAAATAAAACTCTTAGATCTATACAAACTGATTATAAAATTCTCTCTGACAAAAGGCACTTGAAAGGTAAGTACATAAGTAAACAACGGAAAAGAGTTTTCAAATATTGAATTTAAAAAAAATAATAATTACTTGATTTCAAGGAACTATGTTGATTAGAAACGTAATAGACTTATCTTTCTATAGGCATGCACAAACCATAATAATAATTTAACATTTTTGTATAAATTAGGTTGTCCTTACATATACTTGAAATTTGCTCATGTATATTTTCATGTAAAAGCGTTTTCAAAAATTTAGTTATTTTACAAAAACAATTACTTGAATTCAAAGAAACTATATTGATTAGAAAAGTAATAGATTTATCTTTCTATAGGAGTGCACAAACCATTATAATAACTCAGCATATTTAAAGCTTAGGCTGTCCTTACGTATACTTGAAATTTCTAATATTTTAACATGTGCTGTTAAAGCTTGATCTAATACTTCTGGCGGTATTTCGTGACCTTGCGCTAGAGTTCAGAACAGCTTCAAAACCTTTTACGCCTTTACACCATTCTTATCGTCCTCTGCCAGGCGTCTTATCAATTCAAGTAGACGTTCACGCTGATGGTTATTGGTGGTTGTTGTTGTTGTTAACAGTGCTTCGCCGTGCCTAATGGGCAAAATCACTCTAAATTGTCATCAAGCTCTTCTAACGGAAGTCCGAGGAAACGCGCAGTTTCAACAGGGCTGGAACAGAGTGATGTTGATGTTAGAATAGTAGGTTCAGTTGAACAGGAAAAGGGATGTTTGGTATCATGAGGGGACATACCACATGCAGGGCAAGTGTTTGGTATGGTGGGGTTCAGTCTGGATAAGTAAGAGTTTAACGTATTACAATATCCAGAACGAAGTTGTGCTAGCAAGACTCTAGTCTCCCTCGGATGTACACGCTCTTCAGCTAATACGGGTGGTTGAATATCAATTACGGTATTCACAGGCCGAGATCTAAGGGATCTGTTTACCGAATCGGTGTGGAGGTCATTTAGAGCCCGCCTATGGTTCCACAGATCCAACTGCAAGGAAATGCGGTGCCGGATATCGTCATAGTGCCTGCAAAGATGTTTCCTTATGTCTCTGGGGGGCGGGCTTCATCCAATATATGTTGATTTGGATGGCTAGGCTTATGGCAGTTCAGTAGAAACTGTCTACTTAAGAGTTCCGCAAGCTCTTGAACATTGAGCAATTTTGCCTCTTGATGGAGGTGAGGCTCAGATGACATAAGCATACATCCCGTAGCAGTTCTGATGGCGGTATTTTGACAGACTTGCAATTTCCTCCAGTTGCTGTCAGAAAGATTGGGCGACCATATGGGCGCAGCATAGTCAATAACCGGCCGGCCAATAGCCTTATATGTAGGAAGCAATGGACAACATAGGACAAACAGGAAGAAAAATAAGCACAAGATTCCGAGAGCATTTTAGGGACTACAACAAAAAAACACGAAAACCCACCATAATACCAGAATCTAATTTCGCGAACCACATGTTTGAGAACAACTGCACCCCAGCTAACATAAAAACAACGGCTCGAATACTTCACGTACAAGGAAAAGGCCGGCGGCTTAATGTACTTGAGAACATGGAGATATACAAGTTAAAAACATTTGACGGCAGGATCATAAAGGAACAAACCAACACTATCTCTGACGAAATATTTGAACCCTTAAAACTAGTTTACAAAAAACAGCACAAGCCAGCAGGTAGAGCAACCAAACACGTAACAATGAACAAGCAAAAACGAAATATGAACCAAACTGCAAAAATCACCGATTTCTACCTACCTCAACCTACCGCTTAGCTAACAAGCGGTATGTCTACATACCCACAAAAACAACCCTTGGGACAGATAACAATTCGGACGTATCAATACCGCGCACACACACACGCATATTAACGTTACCTACCACGAACACATAGATTGACATTACCTGCCACAGCACTCACGGACTATAAAAACCACGCAGCGGATAGACACAGACCAGAACGAAACTAGGCACTGAAAATGGCAGAACGCCGAAACCGGTTTGTCACAAAACCAAACTTGACAAGGGATGACGGAAAATCGTTCCAACAAAAATAAGCAATGTTTCTGTGTCTTTTCCCCAAGTACTCCCGGCCAGCTACTTCAGGATCTTATTGCGGCTCTGTACCTTTGAGGCTATTGCAGCGAAGGTGACGCCGTTGTCAAATGTCACGCCCAAGATTTTCGGGTGGTTGACAGTAGCTAAAGGTACTCCGTCTACGTGGACATTTAACTCTCGCCCCATCTGCGCATTCCATGTAGTAAATAGGGTCGCCGTCGATTTAGTCGGAGATAGGGTCAGATTTCGCTCGGTGAAGAAGCTGGAAAGGTCCCGGGGGTAACTGTGGATTCTAATACAGAGTTCGTCAATGGAGGGACCCTTGCCCGAGGCCATTATCGTGCAGTCGTCACCGTATGCAACGATGGAGACTCCCTCTGGTGGGGTACGAAGACTCGAAATATAGAAATTAAACAAAAGAGGGTAAAGAACACCACCTTGCGGCACCGCTTGTTTTACTTTTCGTGGTCTAGATTTCTTGTTCCTGAATTTGACTGACGCCTGTCGACTATTGAGGTAATTAGCGGTCCACCTTTTAAGGCCGGCAGGGAGCGGTGTCTCTTCCAGATCTCCCAGGAGTGTGGCGTGATTGACCGTATCGAATGCATTTGATAGGTCAAGTGCCACGAGAACAGTCCTATGGTTTGGTGGGTGTTGATTCAAACCGTTATTAATCTGCGTTGTAATGGCGTTCAAAGCGGATGTCGTGCTATGAGATTTGCGGAAACCATGCTGGTAATCGGCCAATTTCAGACTTGCAATGAAGTAAGAGAGCTGAATGGTCCCTAGTAATTTCCCTACCGGCGAAAGGAGGGATATCGGGCGATAAGACTCTCCTTGGTTCGCCGGATTCCCTGATTTTAGTAGCTGAACTACAATCGCCTCTTTCTAGATCTCTGGTATGACGAAAGTAGTTAGTGAGAAGTTCAAAATAGCCGCTAAATAACTATGTAACTCGTGGCCTAGGTTTTCAATGATCTGCATAGCAATTCTGCCGGATCCGGTGGATTTTGAAGGTTTGGCCTTCATTGTGCCTTCATCAACTTCTGCGATGGAGACGGTAATGGGCGCAATGGTCTGTTTGTGTTTGTGCGCATTTTGGTCGGCTCTTATCTTAATCCTATCAGCAGGTGGATGCATTGTAAACTACCGGCAAAAGGAGCTCGCGCATTTCCTGACGTCCGATTTGACGCTGTTGCCGAATGCAATGGGACCATGTGATTGTATTTGGTACGATTGGATGCGGCCTTGACAGTCGACCATAATTTGCCGACTCCGCCGGAGAGGCTGGATGCCTCAAGGTGTTCTTTCCACTTAGTCTGTTTGTATTCATTGACTGTTCGACGGATCTCCGCGTTGAGATCTTTGATTCTGGGATCTGCGGGATTGATGAGTCTCACTTGGTTACGAATGAAGCGACCGGAGGCTGAATCAATGACCCTTCGAAACTCTCTTTCACCTTTGGGTTCGTCTGTCGGTGTGGGTAAGGCAGCGAAGGAGCGCTTTGTAAAGTCCGTAAACCGGTCGCAGTCCGCTTTGGTGAAGTTAATGTACGTCAGTTTATCTGTCGTTATGAAGTCGGTCGGTCGTTTAATGGAGAGTAGGATGGGTGGAAGCTTATGGTCTGAAGCTTATGTAAGGATCGGTAGCCAGTTGACGTAGTGAATTAGGCCCGCGCTTGTAATGGAGATGTCTGGCGAACTGGGGCGGTTGCATCTCCATTGACTGTACAGAATGCTGAGTTGTCTATTTGGTCTGCAATGGCGTGTCCTCTACTATCCAATGCTAAGTTGGAGTGCCAGAGATCGTGATGTGCGTTGAAGTCGCCTAGGCTTAGACGGTTATCACAACTTACCAACTCACTAATGCCGGGATGATAATCTGTCGGACAACACCTAACAGGGGAATGTAAATATTTATAATTTGCCTGACCGGCCTACTATGCCTTGGCATTCTGAGGTAGAGTCCCTTGGGTCGACGTCAGGGGCAAATAGATTATATTGTACAGAGTGATGTGTAATGAACGTAAGGCCACCCCCATGACCGCTGTACGGTCTTTTCGGTGTGCATTATACCCACCACATGTTCGTTGGTCCGATCTTGTGTTCAATTTTGTCTCCTGTATCGCAGCGATTTTGATGTTGTGCGACTTCACAAAGTCTGTTATCTTCAAGATCTTTCCAGCTAATCCGTTGCAGTTCAGCTGTAAGATTTTGAAGTATGTAGGGGGGTCCCCCCTATGCTAGGCGTGAGGGACGGATGCGATTGCCTAGGTGGAGGTAGGCTGAGGCCTAAGCTGCGTCGCAGTCCAGAGTTGAGAGCACCTTGGCCGTTGTTGTCTGGCGTAGAAGCTGGCTGTGTACTGGAACAGGGGTCTATAAACTGTTTGCGAGCCCAGGACACATAAGGGTATGACATGGGCCAAGGCAATTATTGCACTTGACCGATGTCGGAGGAGTATATAATCTCTGCCGACAAATAGTGCACGTAGTGAAAGGTACGAGGAGGTGGTGGTCCTGGCCCACTTGCAAGCTGGAAGCTGGGGGGGGGGGGGTTCATTGGGGGCAAAAAAAAATGGAACTGACGCTCGACGATGCTCATATCTGGCCTATTCCGGAGGGGATTGGAGTGTTGAGCGGCCGTACGAGATGGAAACGCTGGTGAGCGTGAGCGACAGTCGGGAGTGGGTGAGGCGGGAAATGCAGCAGTGCTGCTTGTCGTGCAGACTCAGCCACCATTGTGGCTGCTTGAAGTTGGTAGGGGCGGTGGTGGTAGAGCGACGTGTACCACGGGACGCTCCTATGCGTATGCAACATGGTGCCATGAAAGTACTAAAGAAAGTACGGTTTCTGTGGATGGCGGGGTTAAGCCCTGAGCATTCGGATCTTACACTTAGTGCATTGAACAGAATGCGAACGTTTAACATATATCTTGGTCCGGGGTTGGATTCGATGTATTTATTCTTGTAAAGGTATCTGGGCGTGTTGGCCGAGCAAACTATTTTTTTAATAAAAGGACATTTCGTCCTTTAACTGGCGCCCGAGCAGGGACCAGGAGTGAAAGTGTTAAGCGAAAAATAAAAATAGAAATATAAAAACCAATTTAAGAAAAAAGGCCAAGGAGCCAGAGTGAAAGTGTTAAGCGGAAAATAAAAATAAAAAATATAAAAACCAATTTAAGGAAAAAGGCCAAGGAGCCACCGCTTAAGTTAATATAGTGAAGGAAAAATATGGCCAAGAAGCCACTACTAAAACCAATCTAGCCAAAAAAGAAAAAAAGCCGAAGAGCCACCAACAAAAGACGAGCAGGAAAAAAGGGGAGCCAAGAGCTCTATACAGAAATATTTTATTTTGTGAGTATACATTTTTTTTGAGTGCGTCCCATACCCCTGGAAATGGAAGATCTTAAAACCAACGTGACCAACCTAACGGGGGCCGTCAATGCCCTGCTGGAGAAGATGAAAACGCTGGAGAGGCGCGTTACAGAAATAGATAGCGCCAGAAATACTCTCAGTACACCATCTCAAGCCAACGAGGTGGAAGAAGTGGTGGCTCAAGCCCCCGTAACCGAGGCGGACCTACGCGACATAAGTTGTCTACTGATTGTACAAGGAACTTCAGATTTTTGATGGAAGCCCGGTACACTACGTGGCCTGGCTACATTCCGTAGAAACAATCCTTTTGGATTTTTCTGTAGTGAAAGGGAAACCCTTTTACCATGCCATATTGCAGCACATTCGTCAAAAAGTGCGCGATGCGGCAGATTCTGCCTTGGTGTCCTACAATATCTTTGACAACTATTGGCCAAAGATAAAAGAGTATCTCTCTTTACATTACGCGGACAAGCGCGATATCCGCACACTGGAACATCAGCTGCATCAATTGCAGCAAAGAATTGACGAGTTTTATGCTAAAGTAAACCATTAATTCTCGTTAATAATTAATAAATTAAAGACCGAGTCCTACACGGACGAAACTGTAAGGGTTTTTGTGGACACTTACAGAAATAGAGCGCTTGACGTCTTCATTCGTGGGCTAAATGGGAAGCTTTCCCGAATGCTCCCTGTCCAACGCCCCAAGACTCTCCCTGAGGCATATTCGGCTTGCTTGGAACTTTAGAAACTCAACTATCGAAATTTTTCACTGCATTCCAACCAGATTAACAACCGCGTAGTTGTCCCTATTAATAACATAAATGAAGCTGGACGCTCCTTCGAAGCTTAACCACCGGCGGTCCCACCACGACTCACCTGGCGTCAACAGCATCGCCAACCACAGTATGACAAAAACCAACGTTTCTCAGGAAATAATCGCTCTCCATCAGCTAATCCAGTTAAAAACCCCCCCGGTCGAAAAGATGGAGGTCGACGGCTCTACCCAATCACGAGCCGTGAATTATATTAATCGCCCTAATCATTTTAAATGGGTGGCAAGGTCAGAAAACTTTCCAAGGAAACAGCAGAGGCTCTTCCATTCCACCACAGGCATCACCGATGGCGATACTAAAACCGAAGATGAGCCAGGAAGTCAGGAGGAACGGTATTTTCTTTCAGAGGGCCATCTAGCGTACCATACCTAGAGTATACGCTCCCTGACGGTCGTATCCTAGACTTCCTTATTGACGCAGGTAGATGAGGTATTCAATGTGAATTCTGCCGGGGGGCAGGTACAGATTAACAAAAATATAGGACTAAGTTTTTTAAAGATATAGGATTCCTTTCTAATGTAGTGTTCTTTGCCCTCCCAGGACTTAAATCCTTCGCCGGCATTATTGGCGATGATACGTTAAGGATATTAGGAGCCATTGTTGACAGGAAAAATAATCACCTTAAAGTCAATGACTTTTACTTGCCTTTAAAGGCCAAAGTTTCTGATCAAGTTAATTATTCCGTGAGTAAAGATGTCTCTGACGATACTAGACAACACGTAGACCAATTATTGGAAAAATATTTGGACCTTTTCCTTCCCCTTAACGGTAATAAGCTTGTGGACACAATAGTAGACGAAATACGGACCACCACTTCTGTACCTATCTATAGTAAGAGCTATCCTTACCCAGTATGCATGAGACAAGAAGTAGATAGACAAATAAATTTTTACAATACGCCAAATCTTGGAAAAAACCCGTGAAAAGAGAATCGACACACATCATCTCTTTGTTGATTTTAAAGCCGCTTTCGATAGCACGAAAAGGAGCTGGCTATATGCCGCTATGTCTGATTTTGGTTTCCCCGCAAAACTTATACGGCTATGCAAAATGACCTTGAGCAACACCGCCAGCTCGGTCAGAATTGGGAAGTACCTCTCCAAGCCGTTCGAAACTAAACGAGGTTTCAGACAGGGTGACCCCCTATCGTGCGATTTCTTTAATTTAATGCTGGAGAAAATAATACAAGCTGCAGAACTTAACCGCGCTGGAACAATATTTTATAAAAGCGTCCAACTGTTGGCATATGCTGACGATATTGATATCATTGGCCTTAACAACCGCGCCGTAACTTCTGCTTACTCCAAATTAGAAAAGGAAGCGAAGAAAATGGGATTGGTGGTGAAGGAGGACAAAACGAAGTACCTTCTGTCATCATGCAAAGAGGCAGCGCATTCGCGCCTTGGCAACCAAGCCACTGTTGGCAGCAATAATTTCGAAATAGTAAAGGACTTCGTTTACCTGGGAACCAGCATTAATACCAACAATAATGTTAGCCTAGAAATCCGACGAAGAATCACTCTTGCAAACAAATGCTACTTCGGACTGAGTAGGCAATTGAAAGGTAAAGTCCTCTCTCGACGAACGAAAATAACCCTCTACAAGTCACTCATCGCACCCGTCCTGCTATATGGTGCAGAAGCGTGGACACTAACAACATCTGATGAGGCGGCTCTCGGAGTATTCGAGAGAAAGGTTCTTCGAAAGATTTGTGGACCTCTACGCGTTGGCGACGGCGAATACCGAAGAAGATTTAATGATGAGCTGTATGAACTTTACGCAGACGCCGACATAGTTCAGCGAATTAAAACACAGCGGCTGCGCTGGCTAGGCCACGTAGTGCGAATGAGCGAAGATGCTCCAGCCCAGAAGGTATTCTTATCGGCACCCGCCGGTGGAAGCAGAGGAAGAGGGAGACCACCACTCCGATGGAAGGACCAAGTGGAGACCGATTTGCGATCCCGCGGTGTTTCCAATTGGCGCCAGTTGGCGCAACGAAGAAACGACTGGCGAGCTATGTTGGACGTTCAAAATCGCCCAGGCGGTTAGATGACCATTTAAAGAAGAATTGGGGAGAAACAGTATCGCATGGTGATCGAATATAAGCGGCTGAACGCTGTTACGATAGCCGACACCTATCCCATCCCTGATATAAATGCAACGTTATGTAGCCTTGGCAAAGCCAACTTTTATACAACGATTTATTTGACTTCTGGACTCCACCTGATTCCAATGAAGGATTCTGACATCCCGAAGACTGCCTTCTCCACGATGAACGGCAAATATGAATTCCTTCCTTTGCCGTTCGGTCTGAAAAATGCACCTGCCATATTCCAGAGAATGATAGACGATGTCCTGAAAAAGTACATCGGAAAAATATGTTACGTCTACATTGACGACATCATAGTATTCGGTAGGGACGCGAAAGAACACCTTGATAACGTGGAGAAAGTCTTTGCGACACTTTTAGAAGAATCTGAAGGTAAATCTAGAAAAGACGTGTTTCTTCGAAAAGGAAGTTGAATTCCTTGGCTACATAATTACTGTCGATTGAGTACGCGCTGACCCGAAAAAGGTGAAAGCTAAAGCTCATTTCACCTCCTGAAAATTTGAAGGACTTGAAGAGTTTCCTGGGTATGACCTCATACTACAGGAAATTCATTAGGGACTATACCAAGGTCGCTAACTGTTGACCAATCTTACACGTGCCGAAAATGCTCAAGTAAAAGCTGACGCATCTAGAAAGGTAGCAATTGAATTAGACTACAGTGCCCTAGAGGCCTTCCATGAGTTAAAACAACTATTGATGTCTGCGGATGTCCTGGCGTTTCTCGATTTCGCCAAGCCATTTAACCTCACCACGGATGCCTCGAACTACGCCATTGGGGCAGTCCTCTCGCAAGGAACGATTGGCGAGGACAAACCTATAGCCTATATTTCGCGATCCTTGAATAAATGGGAAGAAACTTACGCCACCAACGAAGAGGAGCTCCTCGCCATAGTTTGGGCACTCGACAATCTTCGCTCCTATCTATATGGTGCCAAAAGGATAAGAATATACACCGATCATCAGCCACTAACGTTTTCCCTGAGTTGCAGGAACTACAATGCCAAGCTAAAGCGATGGAAGGCAAGGATTGAAGAGTACAATTGCGACCTAATCTACAAACCGGGAAAATCGAACTTGGTTTCCGATGCTCTTTCTCGCCTCAAGACTGAAATCAACGCGTTGACCGATTCAGTAGTTGCTCAGCCTCCATCCGTTTCAGATCAAGATCCCGCAACAAATGCGAATCTTAACATAGAGCCCGAAATTGACACTGCCACACAAGCTACAATGCATTCTGCCGATCAGGACAATTCTGAGCTTATACCACATGTGGAAGCTCCGATCAATGTATTTAGGAACCAACTAGTTTTTAGGGAAGGGGACAGGCCTCGATGCCTTAAGGAACCACATCAAGGGTACAGAAGGTTTTACGTCTCATTACCGGAACACGATGCAGATGCATTGACCGCAATCCTCAAGTAAGTACTTAACCCCAATGGTATTAACGGAATAAAGATTCCCGAAGGATTTCTTGAGTTGTTACACGATGTCTATGTCAACAACTTTCAAAGATATCGAGTAAGGATAACCCAGAGGATTGTGGAAGATGTTACGGTTGCAGACAGGGTGTTTGAAATAATTGAATAGAATGAACACAAAAGGGCGCATAGAAATCCTTGTGAAAATCTACTCCAAATACAGGAGGAATACTATTTTCCCGCAATGGCTAGGCAAATACGAGAATATGTGAGGCAGTGCTATACCTGCAAATTAAACAAGCACGACAGACACCCTTCAAAACCATACCTGCAACCAACTCCTATTCCTAACTATCCGTGCGAAATCCTGCACATCGACATCTTCGAGATAGGGAAACAAAAATATCTGGGTTGCATATACAAATTCACCAAATTTGCCAAGCTATTTCCAATACAAAATAAATCGTCCACGCATTTGCGGACGAAACTAACGGTTGCGTTACATTATTTTAATGTTCCACGGGCCCTGGTAATGGACAATGAAATATACATACAAAGCGCCGGCGCAGCGAAGTGAGGCCAACGGCCAGGTGGAGAGATTACTCTCTACCTTGATTGAAATATATCGCTGCCTTTGCGTCGAATTACCGAGACTAACACCAGAGGAGCGTGTAGCAATAACTGTTGACAGGTACAATAATACAATACATTCAGTTATAAAACGGAAGCCCGTAGATGTTTTTCTAAACAGGACCGCTAGGATAAATTATCAGGACCTGGCAAACTTTAGGGAACGTACAAATGAGGACATTAAGGCTCTTCTTCTACATGAACAGGAGAGTAGAAACGCAAGGCATAATAAAACTCGCTCGCCCCCCCGCAATTTTAGTGAGGGCGATGAGTTGTTCATCGCTAATAGACAAATTAAAAGTAAACAAAAACCACTTTACAAAAAAGAGGAGCTCGCTGAAAACAGAAATGCGACAATCGTCACACAAAGTGGAAAGAAGTTCCACAAATCAGACATAAAAAATGTCAAGTAAAAAAAAAAAATTAAAATTAAAACAAAATATATTTGACAACAAAATATCTAAGAAATGAAGATATACTGGACCAAATGTCCACAAAAAAATTGATAACATTGGTCAAGAGGTAAGAAACCTATGCATAGATCCCTAAGCCCCAGCGGTCTGGGTACAAATTAAATTTTGTATTCGATCCATCGCATTGGTTCAACTCCAATTTTCTCGGCGGTCGAGGCGATGTCAATCGAAGTGGTTCAACTCCTATATGGGACTATTGGCTTTAATTGTCGTGAAGTTACTAGTGCCATAAGTAGGCCATTTGCAATTGTAAACGCTTATGGCTAGAAGGGATTAACACGGGCCTTCCTTCAGCTGGGTTCACGCCTGTATTCCAATGCAAAATTATGCAACTTAGATGTACACAAACACCTAAAGGGTGCAAAAACTAAAACAAAAATATGCCACTTAGTTGCACACAAACACCTAAAAAAAAAAAACAAATTACTAAATCACTAACTAACTAACACCTTAACATCTTATTCAAAAAATTTTATAAAAAAAATTTTTTAATTATACTAACATCAACCAATAACAAAAAAGGGATGACATACATTCCCACAGAGAATATTAACAAAAAACTAACAACTACTCAAACAATAACCACTAATCAATAACACCTTCACTCCTGCATCCCGATGAACATATTCCCTTCATCTTATCCTTTGTGACGCCCCAACGAACTCACTTAGGCTAGTAACAATATAGGGTAAGAAGTTTGTAGATGGAGAATAAAACTTTTCGATTAGATTAACCACAACTGAACATGTTTCAAGAAAGCCACTACTCACATCACACAAAATAGTAATTGTATAGTTAAGCTACCCGAAGTAAATTACAGATAATTCGAAAGCTAGACATGTTTTCACTCAATATATGTTTACCATAGCACTACTTTATATCTGGGGATACTACTTAGAATTAAGATAATGTAAATTTAATCTAACCCTCACAGCATCAATCTATGCGCAGCCGCGCAAGGCTACGACCTTTTCAAACTCGACTCGCCGCTAGTGACTATTCGTGACGGATGTGGTTGGATCATCGACGGTCATTTTAAGCTGATTCATATAATAAACTTGGAAAACTTTGACAAAATCGCAACCAAACTGGAATATGCTATTACTAAACCTGAACAATACCGATTCAACGGTTGATGTGCTAAGCTACCAAATGGGAAAAATAAGATCTTATCTTCTTGACTTAAAAGGAGCTCAAACAAGGGAGAAACTCGATCAATTGGATCGGCTCCGCCTGGAAATGGATCGCTGGCACTCCCGACGCCACCGACTGGGACGAACTCCTGCAGAAGCAAGATGTCCTCGCGAATAACAACAATCAGCAGTATCAGGTAAACTCTGAGCTTTTTTAAACAACTCATGATCTATTACAGGTGATAAACGGGATAGTTGCCGTCACAAACGATGTCCATGCGCAACCGGCTAGAACAAATTTCACGGGAAATCCAAAGCAAAATAACGATTCTTAAGGACGAGGCCCTCGAACTAGTTCGAGCCTGTCAAATGGCAAAAGCTGGTGTCGTTAACAGTAACCTTCTGAGCAAAGAAGAAATTAATCGGCTTATCAGCGAAATCGAGGTCCTCCCGTATAGTAGCGTCATCGAAGCTATTGAATATAGCAAGCCCTCGGTCTTCACTATGGGTCACTTCTATTATATCTACTGTCTATGCCTAAGGTAATGGAGATAAGATACAACCATCTGATTGCTCGAGGTGTTCAGCAGAACGGACATCAAGTTGAACTTAACTACACAACTATCCTGGCAAACAAATATCAAACCTACGGAATCAAAGGCAATTGCATACACCTACATCAGCAATGGTCTGCAGACAGGAATCACTTGACCTTTTACCAGCGAAAGATTGTTTGCCTCGACTTCTTAAGGGAGGCGAAACAAGCTGCCGATACGTTACTCTCAACGAATCTACCATCGAAGTGATCAAGGAGGACATCATCTACCTCAACAACTACAACGGCAGTATGAAGCATATTTTTGGCTCTTTTATTCTGCAGATGAAGAACGAATCAGTGATACTCAACAATCACACTTACCGGAGCACCAGTAGCTCAAAGGTTCAGCTATTACCACCCGTCTTATCTAACGTAAAGAACAAGACAATTGCAGTCAACCTCAACCTGGTGCACGGAATGACAACGGGTAATATCAAGCCTTTAACTCTCCTCAAAAGGTAGATGAACTGGTCCATCTCCTCCGAAGTCATTACATTTGGTCTCTTGGCAATGATAGTATGTGTCATTTGGTACAAAATCACGGCAGGAGTCAAAATTCCCGAGCTTAAGATATCATTGTTAAATAGAAGCTTTCGGGGCCGGCAAGAAGCTCAACAAACACCAAATCTGCGGGACTCAGATATTCAAGGAGGGAGGAGTTAACACGGCCCATTACTGCCCACTTCCACTGTTCCCACGGCTGGCCGCTACACGTGCCGCATAGTCAGCAATTCACAGTTCCCATCATGAAACATAATCCCTTAATTCAAGGCCATGGCAAATAACAACGACTAACGCTTATACTACTCCAGACGCTTGGCCAGCAGAACTTGATTTCACACGGTTGTGAAATCAGCGGCAGATACGCAGCACTAGCGGCGTGATAGGCTATAAGAAGGGGCAGAGCTCAAATGCAGGCAGTGGCTGTTGGGGCGTTATTTAGTTGAGTAACCTAATTAACTTCAAGTTTAAGTTCAATAAATCAAATTGTAAAGTAATCGTGTTGTGTCTTTATTCTTGTAAAAGTATCTGGGCGTGTTGGCCCGAGCAAATTATTTTTTTAATAAAAGGACATTTCGTCCTTTAACTTATATTTAGCGTTAATTGTTTACGACCGCCACCGAGTGCTAATCTTCATCCAAAAATGTAGTGATCTATATTTTTTATGCGCACCACAGTTTTTGGAGTTGGCGACCATCGACCGCGGCTTAAAAAAATAACCCCTAGCCTGTCCAACACAGGCTTCGCAATCTCCAGTAGTACTAATAATTTCCTTTAGGTAATCGAATACAACTCAGCTCAAAATAGATGGCTCTGCCGCCAAGAAAACCTCTCTAACCATCAGGTGTTAATATTTTTTTTTTTTTTGACGTCTAACTTATTTTTTGCATGAGTCGCGATGGTTTTTTAAATAGACCGCTATGACTGGTGGTTCAATAAAATCTGATTCAACTTTATTCATCTTCTCTATTTATAAATTATTTACTTACCACTACATACAATTGTTTTGTGCTTAAGTTCTAAGTAAAGTGGTGGTTAGGATATTTGAGATATTATTTACTTTAACTGTTTCTGTTTAGGTTAGAAATGTGGAGCTTACAATATTTCAGTTATTATTTACTTTAACTCTTCCTGTTTAGAAATGTGTGGTTACTAGTTGTCGGAGAGGCAAAGACATATTTGACTCATGTGCCTAAGTGGATTAATGAAGCTACGTTTGTTTACTTGGCGGGTAAGTGCTATGGGTGAATGGTGGCGTTGACTCCCCCACCTCTAAGTCGAAGCGTCCCGTCTTCGAATACATTGCTATAAGGTTATTTATTTGATTTGACAACTTCAATAAAATTTGTTCTTTTTCTTTTGAATTTTTTAATTGAATTTGAAAATCAATGTATATAATCAATTTGTAAATAAAATATGATATTAATGTTATTAACATTAAAGCCGTAATTGCCCACCAAATGAAATTTCCCTTTATTTCCTGTTTCATTGGAGTAAGTAAATTGAAATTGTCCAATCTTAAATCAATATTCTTCGTTTCAATGTATTCTTTTACAAAAAATGGTTTAAAATTCTTCCTGTTGGATTTTCATATTTTTTACTATCAATTTTCACATTATCTTGAAAAGTTACCAAGTAAATTCCATCTATGGTGTGACTATTAACCTTATGTTTTCCAGATACTATTATTGCTCCATCTTTTACAATTTTTATTGATTCGTTTCTTGTATTTATTTTAGTACAATTGGCATGCTTATTGTTGAACATATCGGACAAACATATACTATTTTCTTTTATCATACAAAATGCATTATTTAACTCCTTTTTACAAAAGTTCCCAGAATAAAATTTATTTTCACGCTTTATAACTTCGTTCTCAATTAACAATTTTCCATCGTTTTGTGCTATGTCTATTGCCGAAAATAGTTAACATATGTTTTTTACTTTCTGATACTTAATGTAAATAACTATTAAATTATTTTTTTGTGCAATTTTAAGTTCTGATACATCCATAAGATCTGATATTGTTACGTTAATTCTTTCCTCGCTTATTATTTCTGATATTTCTTCCATGTATAAAATTAATGAATTTAATATTCTGCTTATTATTGTTTTCTACCAGGTGGCGCAAAAGTAAGCTTCCGATGTTCAGCATATCGGTTGTGGCACGTGCAGTGTGTGCTGTTGCACCGTCTTGTTGAAACCACATGTTTTCCAATCCCAATTCATCAAGTTGCGGAAAAAAGAACTCGTTGATCATTGCTCTGTAGCGCTCACCATTCACAGTAACCGTTTGGCCCCGACCGATTATTGGTCAAATAAATAGTTAGCAATATTCCGCGTTCTGGAGCAGTGTAGCATAACATTGTTTATTAGCGTGTATTTCGCATGTGTTTACTATACAAATGTCAAAACAGAACTGACTTTAGGGGCCAATCGCAAAATTTATAGCATTTTCTGATAGGAGGATTACTTTTGCGCAGTAACCGTTTTTCACCGACCGATTATTGGTCAAATAAATAGTCAGCAATATTCCGCGTTCTGGAGCAGTGTAGCGTAACATTGTTTATTAACGTGTATTTCGCATGTGTTTACTACACAAATGTCAAAACAGAACTGACTTTAGGGGCCAATCGCAAAATTTATAGCATTTTCTGATAGGAGGATTACTTTTGTTTTGTATTAAATCGTTAACTTTATTTGTTATTTTCATAAAATCATCGTGGTCAGTTGTGCCTGTAATTCACTTCCAAACCGTCCCAAGTTCATTGATACCCCTCTTTGATCTACAGGGTGGCTGATGAATTTTGCTACATTAAGAAACTCAAATAATTTTTTTTTCAGTGTATGGAATTCATTTTTCTTTTATTCATGTTAAAGCTCATTAAATTTTATTAAATATAGCTTAATTAGTTTTAAAAATAATGGAATTTAAATGCCCCCCCTGCTCGTCGATGCATGTGCGGCATCTTACCAAAAAGTTGTTCATTACTGCTTGGAGAGTTGAGACAGGAATAGCCGCAATTCTTTCTCGAATGGATTGCCTTAGTTCATTTAAATTTGTTGGTTTTGCTTTGAAGACTTCCTGTTTGCAATAACCCCACAAGAAAAAGTCAGGTGCAGTAAGGTCAGGCGACCTGGGTGGCCAACGGAATGTGGAGTTTCTGGATATCAGCTTATTGGGAAATTTTCGTCGCAATTCTGTCATAACAGGTTGGGCTATATGAGGAGCTGCACCATCTTGCTGAAACCACACAGAGTTGAAAGAAATTCTCATTCGGCGTAATTCTGGATAGAAAAACTCTCTCAACATGCTCAAGTAACGGTCTCCAGCAACCGTAACGGTGTGACCGTTTTCTTCGAAGAAGTAGAGCCCGACAATGCAGCGTGATTAAACTGCACATCACACTGTGACACGAAGTGGATGCAATTCCGTCTCATGGAGTATCTGTGGGTTGGAAGCACTTCATATTCGACAATTTTGTTTGTTTATGTTGCCGTTTAAATCGAAATGGGCCTCGTCAGACATGAAAAGACAGTTCAACATGTTTCCATCCTCTTCCACCATTTGAAGCATCTTCTGGCAAAATTCCAAGCGAATCGGCAAGTCTGCAGCGTTCAGTTTGTTGGCCATTTGAATTTTATATGGGAATAAGTCCAAATCTTTGTGCATAATTGACTGTAATGACTGTCTGCTTACACCCATTTGAGCAGATAAGCTTCTTGTCGAAACACGTGGATTGTTTTGCATGGCAGCAGCTACAGCAGCGATTGTTTCCTCCGTTCGAACTGAAGGGTTTCGATGGTAAGGTCTTCTGTTGACTGTCCCATGCTCGGCAAAATTGTTTACAAGTCTTATTATGGTCCATCTGCTCGGAGGATTGCCGCCAAACGTGCGCCTATACTCTCTTTGAACCGAAACTACGGACTCCAGTGCGTGATAGCGGCGGACAATCCAAATTCTTGTTTCAGTGTCCCAGTTATCCATTTTTGTTAAATGTAAAGGTCAATCTGCAAAATAAAAAAAAAATTAACCAGATTCATTAAATAGAAAAAAAGTTATTTAATTTTTTTTTGGTAGCGGCTTTCATTAGCCACCCTGTATTAATAATTTTTAATTTTGTTAGTAATGTTTCTATCATTTGTATCTCAAAATCCATAGATGAATCATCCAGTAACATTATTTCTTCATCGGTTTTATAGTTTTTTATAATATTTTCAAACAATGACAAGTTTGTCAAATGGTATATTAATCCATAACTTTCAAAACTTTTTTTTTTTTTTTTTTTTTTTTTTATGGCGCGATATACAACAGGTATATCATCATAAACCTCCTAAGAGATTTTTGCGCCAAGCTGCTCTTCCAATTTGTGGTGTGCCGATTTGAATTTTCCCTACAAATTGGTGGGACCTACAGTTTTTTGCCGACTCCGAACGGCATCTACAAAGGAGACGAATTTTTGCTGAGAAGCCTGTCATGGCAGAAATACACTCGGAGAGTTTGCCAAACCACTGCCGAGGGGCGACCCCGTTTTGAAAAACTTTTTTCAAATCACTTTTGATGTTACCTGTACCAGGGCTCGAACCATGGACCTTCGGTGTGGTAGGCCGGCAACACTACCTCCACACCACGGCGGCGTTATAATGTTGGTATATAATATTATCAATAAAATTTTGCATAAATTCCCCATTGTTCCTAGAAAATAAAATCAAACCTTAATATTATCCTTATGAATAATTGTTTTTTTATTTTCTATTTTAACTTTGTTACCTAGATCTTCTATTACAACCTGCTTCTTATACCTTGGTCTTAGTTTATTTCTTTCCCCATATACCTTTTCATATATAACCTTCCCTCTGTGATAACTCTTTTGAAGTCTTTTCTTATTATGATGCTCTAACATATTTTCCTGCGCTGATTTTAATTTATCCTTTATATTAGCATGAGTTTCTTTATTGAATAAAATATTATAAGGTTGTTTACCTGTTACTGATTGTATTGTTTTATTATACTGCTGTACTGCCCTCATAATCGATTCGAAATCACTTATTAAGGTGTACTCTTGTTTTAAACATCTAGAGATTTCTATGAGTGTGGAATGGACTCTTTCTATTTGTCCATTGCTAGTGCTGTGGCGTGGTGTAAAAATAAATTTGTATATTTAACCTCTCCATTAGAGATTTAAATTGTATCGTACTCCAGCCTGGTTCACTATCTAAAACTATACTCCTAACATCCGGAAATGTTTGTAGAAGCTCTAAAACCTTACCCTCTAAATTTACCTTATCTTCAATATATTTTAAAACCAGATATTTAGAGTAAGAATCTAATTTTTGTGCGAAAAAAATGTCAATATAGAGTTGTTCTCCTTCTTTTTCTGGTATAGGTGCTTCACATATTGGTATCAATCTTGGATGCCTCTCATATTTATTATGTTACATATGCTACAGTTTTTGCATATTGTTTGAATTGTTTTATCATTAATGGCCAATAACACTGTTGCCTAATTTGAGCCTAATTTTCCCAATAATTTCAATGAGTTTGCTCAATAATCATTCCCTGATCCTCTCTATTGGCTATATCATTCGGAAATGATCTCGAACAAAGAAATTTCGTCGTAGGGTATGTTCCCCTTAAAACATGCCTAATGTCATAAAGCACTTCAGGTGTGCAAAATATTCCTGTTACTATTTTTGGATTTAAATATTCAGATGAAACTGAAGGTATATTTTCCGGGAACTCGCATTCGATCAAAAAACGTTTATTATTGAATGGAAAAATGGTTTCTAACGTTGTAATCCCTGCCGCTTTATCAATTAAAATTTGTTGTTTAAATGGTTTTTTGTTTCATGAATTTGACACTCATCACTACTTTCCGCGGAATGCTGAGTACCCATCAACGAATCACCCAAATTACTTGATTCTTCCGAAGAAGATAAATTATTCAAAACCTGTCTTGATAATGCGTCCGCAACGACATTTGTAGCCCCCGGCTTATAAATAATTTTTGGCGAATATTCCTCAATAAACGCCCTCCATCTTTTAATTTTGATGTTTGGATTCCATTCGGAAATTGCAAATAACAGCGGTTGATGATCGCTATGAATTTCCAGATCATTCACTCCATAAAGATAGCTACGTAAAGTTTTCAAAGCCCACATTATAGCAACCAATTCTTTCTCGGTAGTGGCATAATTAAATTCTGTAGAATTCAATGTTTTTGAAATAAATATTACACTGGTCAACAACATTTTTGTACATGGGTCGTGCGTATATTTTTTTTATTGCTTTTGCACACAGAAATAAGAATATGAACATAAAAAAGTTTTTGATTTGGTTTTGTTCGAAAAAAATGAGAAAAACGAAAAACATGAAAATTCATCAAAATTTGACATAGATTTGATTTATTCTAGTATAGTAAAAATCAATTTGAGATTTATTCTTATAAATATAGTTTTAGAATACAGTTTAAATGTTTAAAAATGATTTTTCCTGCTTTTCCTGCCATATTTGGTAACATTTTCTCTTATTAACGTCCAAATATAGTCCCCCATCAGGCTTTCCGTATACTGGCCTTGGTAGCGTTTCTCAAACTCCATTATATCTTGATGGAATCGATCCCCGTGTTCTTCTGAATAAGCTCCCATAATATCTTTGAACTTATCCAGATGTGAATGTAACATGTGCATCTTTAGCAGAATTCAGTTATCAGCTCTTCATAATTTTCATCCCTATGATTTCCAAGAAAGCCATGAACTACTACCTTAAAACTGTTCCAGGCTAGTTTCTCCTCATTGCTATGTAGGTCCGGGAAAATATCGCAGTTCATAATTTTTTTTATTTGAGGGCCAACAAAGACTCCAGCTTTAATTTTCGCCTCTGAGAGCTTTGGAAAAAAAGTCTGCAAATATTTCAAAGCTTTAGACTCAATATTAAGAGCCTTCACAAATTGTTTAATAAGGCCCAATTTAATATGCAATGGCGGCATCAATATGTTTTTAGGATCGACAATTGCTTCATGTTTAATATTAAATCTTCCCACTCCATACTCAGTACGTTCAGGCCAATGTTTTTGGCGATAGTGGGCGGCATCATTTCTGCTATCCCATAGGCAAAGAAAACAGGAGTGTTTGGTATATCCACCTTGCATTCCAGTAAAAAAACCAACCATCTTGCAGTCTCAAATAACTTCCCACTTGTATTCCGTATATTTGATTGCAGTTAATAGCATTTTAACCCTTCGTCTTACACATGAGTCCAGCCAGACCTTTTCCATTTTTAGTCTACAAAAAAGACCACTTTGGGTTAAACTAGAGGTTTGAAATTTTAGGTAGCTTCCTAAAATTTAATCATACGTCGATTTGTAAAAAAAATCATCTTGATATCAGATATATATATCTAGTTATATAGATATGTTGATTAATACATCACATTCGTAACACATAGGTCTGGTTGGACCCAGATCCATTTCTATGTAATTTTTTGCATGCAACCGCGCATAATGCATTTTTTCAAATTTTTGAATGTCAAGGCAACCTTTGTTTTTTTCCTTTTCGGTTTTTATTTTTCGATTAAATTCTTTTTTTTAATTTTTTAATGTCATGGCAAGAGTTGATATTCTTTTTAGCTCATATTTTTGAATTTTGCTTTGATGGCAGTTGATAAATAAAATTTGAATGTTCAGGAAGTGAGTGCTAAAATATATTTCTTTACTACGCGTTATTTTTTGGTGTGCTATTTTGATAAAAAAAAATATGAGTGACGAAATTGATTTGATTTATAACCCTCGACCGCATAGAAGAAACTTTGACAGTGAATTTTATGAACGAATAGCAGCTGCTTTAGAACTTGGATTGTATGCAATGAAGCTTCGGACGTCGAGAACGACCCAATAATCCAACCAAATGAATTATCCTTTGATGATGATGATGACGATGATGATGATGGTGATGATGAGTTTGAAGAAGCAATGGAAGGACATAATCCCAATGACTTTTTGTGTGGTGAAGATGACACAAGATGGAGCAAAAATGCACCAAGCGCAGTTCGTATTCGAGCACACAATATCATGCGATTTCGTGCAAGACCAAAAGAAAATAATTCCATTGCGATCGAGCTATTCAAAAAATTTTTTACTCAAAACATTTCTTTTATTATTATAAAAGAAACGAATCGTTACGCCAAAGAAACAACTGAGAAATGGAATACGGCCAACCCTGACAAGCAACAAAAAACTTGGAAAGATATGACTGAAGCTGAATTGGATGCCTTCTTGGGCATTCTTTTTGCAGCTGGTGTTACACACAATAATATGCAAAGTGCAGATGTTTTGTGGCATACGGATAACCTACCAATCTTTAGAGCTGCCATGTCTTACCATCGCTTCGTTGCCCTGGCTCGTTATATTCGGTTTGACGACAGTCGTACTCGTGAACATCGTCAAAAGTTCGACGAAGCGGCGCCAATTCGTGATATTTGGAATTTTCTAAACCAAAATCTGGCAAATAACTACGAACCTTATGAGACTATTGTAGTCGATGAGCAGTTATTTCCATATCAAGGAAAAACCAAATTCACCCAATAAATACCTTCAAAGCCAGCGAAATATGGCATCAAAGTTTGGTGGGCATGTGATTCCAAAACTAAATACCCATTACAAGGAAAATTGTATACAGGACGAAATGAAGGCGAGGAAAGAGAAGTAAATCAAGGTGAAAATGTGCTGTTTCAGCTCGCTAAGCCGTATACTAACACCAGACGCACAGTTGTTGCAGATAATTTCTTTACAACCTTGGAAGGTGCAAAGCGTCTTGCCAAAATTGGTATGGCTTGCGTTGGTACTATTCCAGCCAATAAGAGATGTATTCCTAGCGAATTGAAAAAAAGTTCTGCTCGTCCCATTCTTTCATCTTGTTTCGGATTTCACGATAATTTGGTATCATTTGCAGTTATATGCCGAAAAAGAACAAGGTCGTCAATTTGATTTCCACCGTACACTATACAAAAGAGTGTTTTGGTGAAGCAAAAAAACCTGAAGCAATATTGTTTTATAATAAAAATAAAGTTGGTGTCGATTGTGTGGACCAGATGGTAACGCATTTTACTACGAAAGGTGCAACAAAACGGTGGAAATTTGCCTTTTTTTGTAACATGCTGGATGTTATGGGACTGGCATCTTACTGCATTTTCAAAGAACTTGAAAATACCAAAAAAAAAATGACGCTCGACGCAACTTCTTATGGACATTAGCTAGTTCATTGGTTCTACCAAACATTGAAGAAAGAATGAACAACGTTCATATCTCTAAACAATTTAGCACGATTACAGCTATAGAGGCCTTCTTAGGAAAACAAATATACGTGAGTATTTCTAAATTTGTAAAACTTTTTATAATTTTTACTGCAATTTTTTGTACTGTTTCAGCTCGCTAAGCCGTATACTAACACCGGACGCACAGTTGTTGCAGATAATTTCTTTACAACCTTGGAAGGTGCAAAGCGTCTTGCCAAAATTGGTATGGCTTTCGTTGGTACTATTCAAGCCAATAAGAGATGTATTCCCATCGAATTGAAAAAAAGTCCTGCTCGTCCCATTCTTTGATCTTGTTTCGGATTTCACGATAATTTTGTATCATTTGCAGTTATATGCCGAAAAAGAACAAGGTCGTCAATTTGATTTCCACCGTACACTATACAAAAGAGTGTTTTGGTGAAGCAAAAAAACCTGAAGCAATATTGTTTTATAATAAAAATAAAGTTGGTGTCGATTGTGTGGACCAGATGGTAACGCATTTTACTACGAAACGTGCAACAAAACGGTGGAAATTTGCCTTTTTTTGTAATATGCTGGATGTTATGGGACTGGCATCTTACTGCATTTTCAAAGAAGTTGAAAATACCAAAAAAAAAATGACGCTCGACGCAACTTCTTATGGACATTAGCTAGTTCATTGGTTCTACCAAACATTGAAGAAAGAATGAACAACGTTCATATCTCTAAACAATTTAGCACGATGACAGCTATAGAGGCCTTCTTAGGAAAACAAATAAACGTGAGTATTTCTAAATTTGTAAAACTTTTTATAATTTTTACTGCAATTTTTTTGGTTTCTAATTTTTTCTTCCTTTTTTAGAAACCCCTCGTAAATCCTGCAAAAAGCGGCGCAGATACATTAGCTACAAAGAAGTATTGTCGACTGTGTGCAGAATCAGATGAAAAGATCCGGAGAAAGACCCGATTCTTTTGCCCGAAATGTGCAGAGCCGGTTTGTCAACAACATTCAAAAATCGACTACGTTTGCTTCTGTTGTATTCCGCAATAATAATTAAGTGTTTTGGTCACTATTTGTCAATATTTCCCAATGTGTTTAGAGAATGGAATATAGTCTAATTTTTCTTTATTTATTTTCAAAATAAAAATCAGTAATTTAATAAATATTTTAATAGCATACAACAAAAAGGTTCAAAAAAATAAAAAATTTTGCATATAATTCCTAAATTTCAACGTAACTGCATATAATTTGTATGTGGGTCCAGCCAGACTCATGTGTACCGAATGTGATTATCGAAACATGTGTCTACGAAGAGTTAATACTGTCATAATTTTCTTTGAGATGTATGGAATGTGCCCGTGGAATAGATGGAAATTTGTTCCCATTGTGTAGTAGAGCTGCTTTTAGACTTTTTGTTGAGCTGTCGATAAAGAGGCGCCGTTCATTTGTATTACAAGGAATACCAATTGCTTCAAATAAACCTTTCACGTTATAGCAAAAACAGAGTCCATCTTCCTTACTGTAGAAACAAGAAAATTCTTCATGACGCTTTCTTTACCGAGATATTCGAACATCAGAAGTAAGCAAATTTCGTTGTTTAAGCCGCGATGCTAATAACTCTGCTTTGTCTTTTGATAGATTTAAGTCTCTTATTAAGTCATTGAGATCTTCAGAGTTTATGAGATGTAGTATTCCTGGTTCAAATTGAGAAACAAGTTCGGAATGTACGGATGCAGATGAACTCGGTGCTTGAAAGCTGCCTTGAGGGAATAGTTGCTTTTCCAACACAGGTGGATCAGGTACAGGATTTTGTTCCGAATGTGGTACTGCAGCGGATGTCGGTGGTAGTTCCGGATATATAGTTTTCCTTAAACATTTCTCTTTCAGTGGTTTCACTACACAAAAATAGCAATCAGTGTCATGATTACTCGGTTCCCTCCAAATCCGCGGCACATCCTGCGAACTTCATGGCTCTATTCTCACCCTGGTACCAAACCATAATAAAACGTAAAGCATTTCATAACAATTTCAGTTATTATGCAATTATATAAAGATTTATGTATGTATTTATATATGAAACAGTTAGTACAATAAAAAAGAGAAAATAAACTTACGCTCCAGAATGCTTCTGCAAGAGTTACATGAAACATGTGGAGCCCCTTTTTTGTCCTGGTTTTTAACAGGTAGACCGAAGTAGGCTATGTAGGTCCCGCAAATCCTTGTGTTTTTAGTTAAATCAAACTTTTTTTGTCTTCTTTTAATACATTCCACTGCAAGCAATGGTGAGAAGAGTGTCAATTGTATTTATAGGGTGGGGCCGTGTGCAGAAGTCCACGCAAGTGGGGAAAGTTTCTGATCGCCATTCACCTGGGAATGGCCAGAGCGATTCTTTTGAATGCGGTTCAAGCAGCTCACTACTTCCGGGCTTTGCGCCCAAGTATCCTCTGGGTAACCACCGAACACCCGTTTGGTGGTGAGCTAAACGTGAGAAGGCGACAACCTGGTAAGGCCACTCCGACATAATCGGTTTAAGGGCTTGATGGGGGGTTAAAACAGCAGCGTCTGATCACCAGGTGGTGCGGCTGCAAGCGGGCGTCTGTCTTGGATCAAGCGGCTCGCTATACAAACGTGTAATAGAATTCAACCTCCCGTGAAACGGGTTGTGCGTTGGGTTTGGGACCCACCACATAAAACAACGTTCCAATGAAATTGAACAACAAAGCCTCGGATATGAGAACCCCTTTTTTAGATGACAACTCCTGCAAACGAAATAAGGATTATGAGATAAGGGCATGTACCTGGAATGTCCGGTCCCTTAATGGGGAAGGTGCCGCTGCCCGGCTGGTTGAGGTCCTGAGGAAAGCAAAAGCTGACATCACCGCCATACAAGAGATGCGATGGACGGGGCGAGGAAACACGATCAAAACACGTTGCAACATCTACTGGAGTGGGCATGAGGACAAGCGCAGATTCGGCGTGGGATTTGTGGTGGGAGAGAGACTCCGTCACCGAGTACTGTCGTTCACACCCGTGAACGAGCGTCTCGCTGCAATCCGCATAAAAGTACGATTTTTCACCATATCGTTTATCTGCGCTCATGCACCGACGGAAGAGAAGGACGACGTGGAAAAGGATGCATTCTATGAGCGCCTGGAAGAAGCATACGAACGCTGCCCCCGTCATGATATCAAAGTCGTGATTGGCGACTTTAACGCCAGGGTGGGTAAGGAGGGTGTATTTGGCCCCACTGTCGGGAAGTTCAGTCTCCACGATCAGACTTCGCCAAATGGATTCAGGCTGATCGACTTCGCCGGTGCCCGAAACATGGTCATATCCAGCACTAGGTTTATGCACAAGAAGATCCATCAGGCTACATGGCTGTCCCCCGATCGAAAAACACGCAACCAGATCGACCACGTTGTGATAGATGGACGGCATGCTTCCAGCGTTTTAGATGTTCGCACAATACGAGGACCTAACATCGACTCTGATAACTACCTAGTAGCAGCCAAGATTCGTACCCGCCTCTGTACGACAAAACAGGTGCAACAAAAAACGCAGGGAAAGCTGGACGTCGAAAAGCTGCAATCGCAACAGACCGCCAATTATTTCGCAGATCGCCTCTCACACCTGCTCTCCGAGAGCACAATTAAACCTAGTGGTATGTATGAGCAGTGGGATCATATCTCAGGAGCACTCCGTACCGCAGCCGAAGAAGTAATTGTAAACAGAAGGTTTCAAACCCGGGGCAAACTACTGTAAGAATGAGAACGGCGACCTGGTGACCGATGTTCAGAGAGCACTCAGAATATGGAGGGATCACTTCTCTGCCCTTTTCAATGGAGAAACTGAGCAAGAAACCAGAGAAGATGCCGAACCAGAGCCCACAATCGAAAATTATGCAATTGACGTTCCACAACCCGACTATAATGACGTGCGAATAGCAATATCCCGATTGAAAAACAATAAAGCAGCTGGCGCTGATGGTTTACCTGCTGAGCTATTCAAACACGGGGGCGAGGAGCTGGTAAGACGCATGCATCAGCTTCTATGCAGAATTTGGTCGGATGAATGCATGCCTGAAGATTGGAATCTAAGTGTTCTCTGCCCAATCCACAAAAAGGGCGATCCTGCAAACTGCGCCAACTATCGCGGAATCAGCCTTTTGAATATCGCATGTAAGGTCCTATCAAGCGTATTGTGCCACATATATAGCAAAGCGAATTAGCCGCTCGTTTACAACTTCTCGAAGACATCATTCCTCTGTGATATGCAAAAACATAGTGTCGCCCACAAAGAGTGAGCCAAGAAACTACAGCTTCTTAAAAAAAATTTTAATTACAAAAACGCTATCAGGTAGCTGGCATGCTCTATTGCTAGGCCTGCCAATCGGTCAGTAAAAGTTTCGATGAGTTTCTTAATATGTACTTAACGAATTGCCAAATCTACCTAAAATCATGTGTATCTGGGACCTTTTATTTAATTTTATTGCTTTAAGCAGACCTTTTTTCGATGCATCGCTGCATCAGGTAGCTGCCCGCCGCCCTCTATCGGCCGAAATAGCGCCAAAGGACCTACATTAGCCTGGTGCAAAAATTTTCAAATCGCTATAACTTCTACAAAACCAGATATTTATGATTCGTAATTGCATTTTTATACCTAGTAGTGCTTCGCACACAAGGTATATTAACTTAAGTCGCGTAACGGCATAAACGGATCGAGATATATATTGACTTATACATATCAAAATGTTCAGGACGAAAAGAGAAATTGATTAAGCCATGTCCGTCCGTCCGTCGGTCCGTCCGTCCGTCTGTGAACACGATAACTTGAGTAAATTTTGAGATATCTTTATGAAATTTGGTATGCCGGTTCCTTGGCACTCATCTCCGAGCGCTATTTAAAATGGGCGAAATCGGATGATAGCCACGCCCACTTTTTATACATATAATATTTTCAGAAACACAAAAAAATTGATTCCTCAGTACATAATACACCTATAAGGATAAAATTTGGTGAATACATTGAGATTGACTCATAAAATAAATTTTTCAAGAAATTTTTGAAAATGGGATTGGCACCGCCCACTTTTGATTAAGTCAAATTTAGAAATAATATTAATCATAAATCAGAAACCGTTCAAGCTATCCAAACGAAATTCAGCACGCAGGTTTGCATGCGTGGCGCCGCCTACTTTTTAGCATAAAATTTCTACTATTTTCAAAGATAATCGCTTATAATTTAATCTTGATATTTCAATAAAAATTAGTGAGCTGCTTCATAGTAGTATGTGTTATACTCCTGCCAAAAATTAGCCAAATCGGAAAACACAAAAGCAAAATATTCGGGCACGTATTAATAGCCCACTGCAATAGCGAAGTTATATATCTTTTTTGATTTTCATGTCTTTCATAAACATTAAATATATCTAAGTATGAGCAGAAGAAGAGAAAAGTTCACTTAAATGATCAGCACGACGAGCGGAGTCGATTTAGCCATGTCCGTCTCTCCGTGCGTCTGTCTGTCTGTCCGTCTGTCTATTTGAACGCAAACTAGTCTCTCATTTTTACAAAAGAATGCTGAAATTCGTTGTTTGCTTTCGCCATTTTTTAATATACTAGCAAACCCGGTAGACGTTTTTTGACGTTTTGATACATAGAACACATCTGTATATAAAATGACATTAACTTGAACCAAATAAACTCCTAACTATACCGAGCTGCAGCTTTATATAATTTGGGGGCTTTTCCAAAAGCTATATACAGACTGTGTCGTGCCCAGCGAACTCCTGAACCTATCCTGAAGGTTTAAGAGCAAAACAAAACACAAAATATGTGGGGCCACTTTTGAAAAATTATGTAGATATTGACTAAGTGACACATACGAGGTGTGTTCAAAAAGTATCGCGAATTTTGAATTTTCGCTGGTTACGTATATTCGAATTTCGAATTTTTTGTGGCGTTATGTTGGTACTCATGTCTCTCACTTATGCCGACAAGCTCGGCCATTTTGAATGTTCAGTTAATTGTTGACAGCTGCTTTGCTTGCACGTGTTTTGGATCGTCTTCGATTTTTACGCGAAATTCGTACCAAAATTGCTCAATTGTGACCAAAAACAGCATCGCATGAACATTGCTAATGAGATGTTAAACTCTGTCCGCGACGACCCAAATTTGCTCCAGAGGGTCATAACTGGTGACGAATCGTGGGTTTATGGTTATGACGTGGAAACCAAAGCTCAATCATCTCAATGGAAGCTGCCGCACGAACCAAGACCGAAAAAAGCGCGCCAAGTTCGGTCGAATGTGAAAGTTTTGCTGACAGTTTTCTTCGATTGCAGGGGCGTGGTGCATCATGAGTTCTTGCCACGGGGAAGAACGGTCAATAAGGAATATTACCTGCAAGTTATGCGCAATTTGCGCGAAGCAATCCGCCAGAAACGCCCGGATTTGTGGAAGAACAAAAATTGGCTTTTGCACCACGATAACGCCCCTGCTCACGCATCGTTGCTTGTGCGTGACTTTTTGGCCAAAAACAACACACTAATGATGCCGCAGCCACCGTATTCCCCAGATCTGGCCCCCTGTGACTTTTTCTTGTTCCCTAAACTGAAGAGGCCCATGAAAGGACGACGTTACGCTTCTCTTGACGAGATAAAGACGGCATCGAAGGAGGAGCTGAACAAGATACAAAAAAATTATTTTTTGAAGTGCTTCGAAGATTGGAAAAACCGTTGGCACAAGTGTATAATATCTCATGGGGATTACTTTGAAGGGGACAAAATAGATATTCATGAATAAATAAATAATTTTTGAAAAAACACAAAATTCGCGATACTTTTTGAACACACCTCGTATATCCAAATTTCTTTAATTTAGACCGAAAAAGTTCGGAATTAGTGAGGAATTGAAATTTTATATAGCCTGGGGGCGTGGCTCCGCCTACTTTTCCAAAACTATATATTGTCTATGCTATACCCAGTGAACCCAAGTATATATTGTGAAAATTTCATAAAGATCGGTTGAGTTCTTTGGCGCCTATGAAAGACATCCTTTTTTATATCTATTTTTGTTACGCACACAAGGTAAATTACTTCATTCGGCATAAACGAATCGGTATATATATTTATTAATGTATATCAGAACGTTCAGGATGAAAAGAAAATTGGGATGACATAATAGATCAATACTAGGTATATAATGTTCGGTTCCACCCGAACTTAGACTTCCTTATTTGTTTTTTTATAGAATTGAACATAGAATCCGAATACATAGGGCAAAACCCATGTACACAATTTTTTTTTGTTGACCTGTGTTATGGGTTTACCCTCCTGTGATAACACAGCACCCAAAGCTACGTTTGACGCATCAGTGGTCAAAATAAATTTCTTATTGTAATCAGGTTGCCTTAATTGCAAATGTTGCGACAGTAAACTCTTCAATCTTTCACAAGCAGCTATTCCTGCTTGGTCTAGATTGATAATGGTTTTTTTTGATAAATATTCTTCCTTTCTTCCCTTACAAATGCTTAGTTAGTGCCTACGCCACCATTGCATAATTTTTTATAAATTTTCTTTAATACCCCGTTAATCCCGGAAAACCCCGCAATTGCCGTAATGTCTTTGGTATTGGGTAATTTGTATTACTTCGACCTTCTTTGGGTTCGTTTGAATGATATCCTTGGTCACAGCATAACCCAAAAATTCCTCTTCCTCCTGGTAAAATTTTGAGATCTCGGATGATGTTTTCATGTCCGTCCCCTTTAATACTTCAATTTTTAAACCCAAATGCCTCTTGTGATCCGTCAAATTCCTCGAAAAAACTATAACGTCATCGACATAAAGTCGACAAAACTTCCCCACATATTCCCTAAAAACATTGTCCATAGCTCGCTGGAAAATGCCCGGTGCATTCTTCAGTCCAAACGGCTTTCGTAAAAACTCATATTTCCCATTATTCACTGAGAATGCCGTTTTCTCGATATCATTTTCTTCCATTAATATTTGGTTAAATCCAGACTCCAAATCGATCGTGGAAAAATTTTTCGACCTACCCAAATTTGAAAGTATAATTTCTGGGTTTGGCATCGGGGACCTATTTGATGCAGTTTTCTCATACATTTTTTTGAAATCGATCACTAATCACTTCGGTTCTCATTTATCCTTTTCTTTGGAACTACCCATACTGGAGAGTTGTATGGGCTTTTACTTTCCCTTATTATTCCCTTTTGCAATAAACTTTGAATTTCGTCGTTAACAAAATTATTGACTGACATTGGATAAGGATATTATTTCGACCAAATCGGTCTATCCTCAGTTATTCGAATCTCCGCTCTAACATCGGTGCGGAAAGGTATATCTTAATTCACATTACTATGTGCTGCCAAAATTTCATCAATTGTTTTACTCCGAAAGTTTTCAATTAACTTTAATTTTAATTTTTTCATCACTTAATTCGAAGGACATCCCCGAAAACTAATGGGACCCCTCGGCCACTAAGTTATTTATTACGTTTTCATTTCCAGAAAATGTTTTATGTTGTTTTGTTTTATATTTTTCACTATTTTTGTTTTTTAATTTATTAAATGCGTTGCCGGCATTACCATCGGCGGGCGCCTTATGATTTCCGAATCCCAAGGGGTTTAAATTTTCACCTTCATTAGATTTTTCCTCTAAAAGGCCAGTATTATCATCGGCAGGCGCCTTGGGACTATTTTGTCCCAAGGGGTTTAATTTATTTAAATCCTCAAGAAAGTGTATTTTTTCTTTTTGATTATACCCGTATATCAGCACTCGATTTGGGATATCAATTTTGGCTCCGATTCTATTTAAGAAATTCATTCCAATTAAGAGATCACTCTCTAAATTATCAATCTCCCCGTTTTTTTATCCGGTTTAACAATATAGGGCAAATCGGAGTTTAGCCTAAAAAATGGTTTTCGTTTATATTATTAACCCGTTGCACCTTTTGCTGGGGTTGAGTGCTGAATTGCGCACTATCGTTTGTCCTTTTGGGTACACTATTTGATTGGGTATTACCCTGGAAATTACCCCTATTAGCCCTTATTTGTGGGTTGTTTAATTGCATCAGGCCAGGTCTGTTCAATACCTGTACCGATGGATCAACGTCCATTGGTTGTGGGCGATTTTCATTTGCTCGATATGTATGTGATATCCTTGTTGGATACCTTAAATTGCTTTGGAAGTTCGAGGTCCTTTGGTTCCCCTGTGTAGGACCTCGTGAAGCTTTGTCTGGTTGTTTTTCGAAAAGTGGAAAGCAAATTGTGCTCGCATTTTATTTGAGTACAGCTGCTGCGGTTTTGCAAGAGCTTTTGGCAAATCCTTTGGTGCTAATGTAAACAGAATCTGGTCCAAAGGATGGTTAGGTCCAGTTATAAAAGTTCGAAGGGCTGTGTCCCTATTTTTAATGTTTAGTTCTTTAGTTATGGCCGAGTTTGTGCCATGCGTCATAATAGTTTTATTGATTAACAAAGTTAATTTTTTATTTACTTCATTGTAGAACTCTATCAAGGTCCTAGCACCCTGTCTTAAAATTCTCATTTCCTGCTCTATTATATGGCAGGGCCTCTGATCGGCATAGGCAAAGTCCAGACGACTTAAAATGGCGTCGAAATTTAGGACAGTGCCATGGTTCGTTAGTATGTCATTCGCGTCCTGTGCTATTTTATTCCGCAGGATCGTCAAGGCAGCGAAATATTTTTGATATCGAACTATCGTGCATTGCAACCTAACACTTTAATTCAAGGCCATGGTGGGTGGCGGCGACTAAAACTTAGTTACTGCATAACTCCAGACGCATCGTCAGCATAATTCTATTTCACACGATTGTGAAATGGAACCAACGCATAAGGCACCTGTGGGAACCAATTAACAAGCAACGAGCTGTGAACAATTACATAACTAATGTGCCGCTGCCGGA
The DNA here is from genome assembly GCA_949987695.1 of Merzomyia westermanni. Lineage (NCBI taxonomy): Eukaryota > Metazoa > Arthropoda > Insecta > Diptera > Tephritidae > Merzomyia > Merzomyia westermanni. The sequence continues at coordinate 96,582,585 of OX465289.1, forward strand.
GATTTGGTTTTATAGGGCAGCAGCGAAATCAGAGCAGTCAGTCGAGTCCGGGACGGGAACCCTTCTAGATTAATTTATCTTATTTAAGTATAGTCAATAAAGTGAATCAAGTGTAGTTAACTTTTTAAATGTGTGGTTTCAAATTGTATCTCGTTAGAAACTCTGGGCGTGTTGGCGTAGCAAAATAATTTGTTTGGTAAATCAGGACTAACAGTCCTTAACAAAAATAAAAAATACAAAAACAATGCTGCAATAAGGGAAATTAAAAAGAAATATATAAAAACGTGAAAAATATGGTGGCACATTAAAATGAGTTTATATGAAAGGGAAAAACGTGTTAAATCAATAATTACAATTGACCAGGATGGATGAGTTAAGAGCTACTGAAACCAACCTAGCCGGAGCTGTCAATGCTCTTGCCGATAAACTAACTTGCTTGGAGAGACGTGTTGCACGTATAGATGAGGTCGGCTCCAGAGCACCATTATTAGCTGGAGCAGCTATCGAAACCACCGAGGAGGTAGTGGTTCAAGCCCCCACCACGGAGGCAGATACGAAAGACATCAGCAGGCTCTTTGATTGCGTCAAGGAGCTGCGAGTATTTGACGGCAATCCCGTCCAATGTGTTTCATGGGTACATTCGGTGGAAGGGATTTTATCCGATTTCACAGTGATGAAAGGGAAACCGCTTTAACGCACGATCCTTCAACACATAAGCAAAAAATTGCGGGTGCAACATACTCCACACTAATTTCCTACAATATCTTTGACGGAAACTGGTCAAAAATAAAAGAGTGTCTTTCTCTGCACTACGCAGGCAAGAGAGATGTTCGTACACTCGAACATCAGCTGCACCAATTGAAGCAGAAGGGAATGAGAATTGACGAGTTCTATGCTAAGGTGAATCACCAGTTCCCCCTAATAATTAATAAAAGAATAACCAAGTCCTACACGGATGAGACACTTAAGGTCCTTGTGGAGACCTATAGAAATCGCGCCTTCGATGTATTTATACGTGGGCTTAACGGAGATCTATCTATCACAGATAGACCCCTCATTTGCCTTAGAAATCCAGGATCGTCCCCAATACGTGAGGAACGATCGTCCGTCCTTCAAAAATGACAACAATATTTCACCAGTCGAACAGATGGAAGTTGATCCATCAGTTCAAACCCGTAGAGTAAATTATATGAACCGTCCCAATCCACTCAGGTGCAGAGCCGGATCTGAAAATCTCCCTAGAAAGCAACAGAGAATATTCCATTCCACTCCCAGAAGAGCATGAAAAACAGAGCACTCAAAATGATGGGATAGAAACTCTTAATCCTTTCTGTACTCCGGGCACCTAGCGTACCATACTCAGAATATACTCTACGGCATGGTCGCATCCTTAACTTCTCGATTGACACTGGGACGAACAAGAACTTCATTAAACAAGGTATCGCGACGAAAACAACTCCAAGCAAACACCTGTTCAACATAGCATCAGTAGGAGGTAGCGTCTCAATAAAGGATAAAATAATTTAATTTCTTTGATTTCCCACTCTGGGTGAATTTTCCGGAATGACTGGGACGACGCCTTCAGACAACTAGGTGCCATAGTAGATAGGAAGAATAATCTTCTTCACATTAGTAACAATAAAGTTCCGCTTAAGGCACGTCAGTCGCGTAATGTAAATTTTACATTAGGGAAGGATTTGCACTTGGAAATCCATGAAAGGTTAAGATCTTGACGCAGAAGTACTCCGGACTTATCGAACCCTTGAATGGTCACGAACTTGTGGATATTTCAGATATCCCAAAGACAGCCTTCCCTACGATGAACGTGAAATATGAATTTCTACGTTTGCCGCTCGGTTTAAAAATGCGCCTTCCATATTTCAAAGAATCATAGACGATAAAGGTTAATCTGGAGAAGACATGTTTCTTTGAGAAGGAAATTGAATTCCTTGGCTACGTAATTACTCCTGATGGAGTCCGCGCTGACCCAAAAAAGGTAGAAGCCATAAAAATTATTTCACCTCCCGAAAATTTAAAAGATTTGAAGAGTTTTCTTGGTATGACCTTATATTTCAGGAAATTCATCAAGGACTTTACCAAAGTCGCGAAACCATTGACTAACATAACGCGGGGAGAAAAAGCGGAAGTAAAAGCACGCGCATCCAAGAAAGTAAGGATTGAGCTTGATCAGAATGCTCTAGACGCGTTCTGCGAATTAAAACAACTTTTGGTGTCGGCGGATGTCTGTGTGTTCCCCGATTTCACTAAACCTTTTAATCTGACGACAGATGCATCGCTATTGGCGCGGTACTATCACACGGAAATATAGGCGAGGATAAGCCTATAGCCTACATATCCCGCTCTAATAATCTGTGCTCCTACATGTATGGAGCAAACAAAATCAAGATTTACACTGATTACCAACCTCCGACATTTTCAATGGGTAATCGCAATTTCAATGCAAAGCTCAAAGGTGGAAAGCGAGAATAGAGGAATATACTTGCGAGTTAATTTACAAGCCAGGTAGAACGAATGTGGGTGGCGATGCACTCTCCCGTCTCAAGACGGAAGTGCACGCACTCACAGACTCCATAATCACATAACCATAACCATACACTCATTTGCTCCATAATGGTTCAACCAGCGGGTACTACAGCCGATACTGCATCTACAGAAGGTACTTCATTACGATGCCCTTATTAAATGTCGAAGCTCTGTTAGCAATCATCAGGAAATATTTAAACCCAAATGTCATAAATGGCATTAAAATTTCAGAAGATGAGCTTCATAGTTTGTGATAGACTTTTCCTTTCAAGCCGGGGTTAAGCTCAGTCCATCCAGGATTCCTGTGGAGTAGAGAATATCTCCTACCGACTCCTTTTAAAGAGGAAACCCCTGTTTAATAAGTTTTATCCAAAGGTATGTTCGTTTTGGTAAATCAGTGGTACTTTATTCAAAACTACTTCTGATACGGCGAGGCTAGGAAAACCCACCGCGTATGCCTTAATGATACCCTGCTCTACTAAAGGTCGCGGAGGTAGCAAACCACCACTGACCTTCCCGACAGCGGAGTTGGAAAACCCCCACTGTGTATAAATCTTCTATAGGTTGCGGAGGTAGGAAACACCACTAGCCTTCCAAACAGTAGAATTAGAAAACCCCCTACTGTATATAAAATATAAAGTTCGTGAGCTAGGAAATCCCAGGAACTTCTTTCACCGCTGAGCTATGCGTCAGCAGGCTACTATGCCTATTTAGCTTCTCCCTGACTTAGCGAAATTGTCGCCCTTTTATACTTGTCCGCCCGCAGGCGGACAGTTATTTTACAATAAAAAATCCTTATCCTAGGTTACTACATTATTTACCGAAGCTCGATATATATGTGCAATATGATTTATTAATAGTTTCATAACTTTTTATGTGTGCGCCCTTTCCACCTGGAATGCCTCCTTTCGCCCGCTATCATATGTTTGCTCATATTGGTGCTAGCACTGCTTAGATCAGCTAGCCATATATTCCTCACTATGTGTGATGCTGCTAAATTTGCTGCATTCCCATCGTGTGCTAACAATTCTTTTTCCTTCTCTTCTTTATGCTATGTCCGCTTGCATTGGGTTGCCCAAATATGTAGGCGTCCGCGTGAATGTAAAAAAAGCACCGCTGCTTGAATTGGCTTGCTGGAATGCCGGTTATTTTGGTTGTGCAATATTTGTTTATTGCGAACTAGAATTGTCGATTGGTTAGCGGCTCATATTTTTTTGCCTAATTATTAAAATGTGTATTAGAGGGTTCGGGGAAAAATGTATATTAGAGCATCCAGAGAAATGTGTGTATTTGTACCAATTTATACCGCGGAACTCAGTTTGGTATAATATAATAAATATTAGGATCTTCTAAAAATTGAGAGCGCTCACCAAAACGCTCGCGAAAATGGAGAACAGATCCTTGAACAATTTCATTTTCCGGCAATGTCTAAACAGATTAGGGACTATATTGCACAATGCGAAACATCCAGACTGAATAAGTACGATAGGCACCCTTCAAAGCTGTATATGCAGCCAACCCCTATTCCTAGTTATCCGTGCAAAATCTTGCACATAGACATATTCGAGATAGAAAAGCTAAAGTACTTGAGCTGCATAGACAAATTAACCAATTTTGCTAAATTATTTCCGATCGAAAACAAATCGTCCACTCATTTACGAATGAAACTAACGGTTGCGCTACATTATTTTACAGATCCACGGGCCATGGTCATGGGCAATGAGCGCGGGTTTCTAACACCGCTTGTGTTAAAATACATCAGATCCTTAGGCATAGAAATATATAAAACGCCGACGCAACGAAGCGAGGCCAAGGCCCCTCCCCCCCCGCAATTTTAATGACGGCGGTGAACTGTTCATCGCTAACAGACAAATTAAAGGCAAACCAATACCGCTCTACAAAAAAGAAGCCGTCGCCGCAAATAGAAATGCGACTATTGTCACTCAAAGTGGAAAAAAGTTCCACAAATCGGACATAAAAAATGCTGAAGAACTAAAACTTTAAGTATACTCGTATTGAACAAATCGTTCCAAAAATATTGACATAAAAATGTCTGAAGAATTAAAACAAGAAAACTAAAATAACTGGACAAGTCGTCCCAAAAATATTGATAGCATTGGCCAGGAGACAAGAAAACGTATGCGTAGATCCCTACGCCCCAGCGGTTTGGGTGTAAGTCAACTCCAATTTACTCGGCGGTAGAGGCGATATCAGTCGAAGTGGTTCAACCTTGGGACTATTGGCTTTAATTGACGTGAAGCTACTCGTACCATGAGTAGGCCATTTGCAATTATAAACGCTTATGGCTAAAAGGGATTAACACGAGCCTTCCTTCAGCTGGGTTTGGTGTCTCTATTCCAATGCAAATAAGAAACAAATACGAAAAATTTAACTTACATGCAAAATAAATTTTTTAAGATTTTGCATGCACGAAAAACATGTCCTCTAGGTTTCACAAAAGAAATGCAAAAAAAAAACAAAGAGAAGACACTAACACAACTAACTAACTAACTAACACAAAAACAAGAAACCATTTAAAGGAATAACAAAAAATCTAACAAAAAACCACTAATATCTTTTAACACAAATACCCATAACTAAAAATATCACTGAAAGTAAACTCAACTCTTAACATCACTCCTGGATCCTCGTGTGATCCTTTTCCAAACCGGACTCCACTCGCTAGTTACAGCATTAGTTAGCATATAAGCCACAAGCATTAAATTACCACTTACAATTTGGAATAGTTGTTTAACTAGTTGAAATTTTACTTAAATTTTAGATACTTGAATATTAATGTTTACAAAAAATTCGAAAATTCGTTGAATAGCACTAAGATTGAAATTTAAATTTTTCAATACTTAAACAATAGAATATTATTCAGACTAAGAAATATACCTTTTTCATGAATTATATAAATTAGTTATAAGAATCATTTACACTCTTACTCCTAGAATATGCCTCTGTGCACAAGCATTCTTCCTACTCGACCTGCACTCACCCGTGGTAACCGTACGAGATGGGTATGGCTGGATAATAAACGGAAATTTCAAGTTAATTCACGCAATCAACCTAGCCCGCTATGAAGAGATCGCAAGTCGTCTGGAGTCACCAAATTGAATACAACCAATGATATGACAGATGTCGTCGCCTATCACTTGGAGAGAATTCAAACTCACCTGGATAAACTAAAAGGTCCGAAGCAGAAAAGAGTTAAGCGGGCAATCAATTGGCTAGGATCGGCTGGTAAATGGATTGCGGCTCTCCTGACGCTTCCGATTGGGATGAGAATCTGCAAAATCAGGATTCGTCAGCACGCAAAACCAACCACCAATACAAGGTAAATAATGAAATATATTTCTGGTAGATTTGATATTTCAGACTCGCTTTTCAGCATAAAAAAATCAATCCTTTCTGTCCTAAATTCATAGCTACTAATTGTTTTTTATTCTTTGACTTCTATTTTAACTTTTAACAATAATTTTATTCTGTTAACTAGTTATTTCTTAATGTATAATCTATCCTATATCTACTTTACTTAGCTGATGAGGTTTTCTCTGTAGCTGAGCAGTTTTAGATCTCGACGATTAACAAACCAAAGCCTTTCAACGACTCGGCACGAACGAATAATCCGCGCGTTATGCGGATGCGCCCCTCGCGCCGGTCGGGCGGGATATGGTGGGTAATCCGTTGGGAATTATTATATAAAAAAAAACTCATGAGTTAATGCAGTTTCTCAACAGCATGATAACGGCCACAAACGGTATCCTGCCTCACAGATAGCCAAGGAAGGGGTGGTCAATAGCAATTTATTGAACAAAGAAGAAATCAACGAATTGATAAGCGAAGTTGATGTCCTTCCTTATGGTAACGTCCTCGAAGCCATCGAATACAGCCAACCGTCGATATACATACACGAATGGTACATTTCTACTTTATGTTCTGTCCATGCCCAAAGTAGATGACACGACATTCAACCCTCTTATTAATCGAACAATTATACAAGATGGCCATCGGTTAGAATTGAACTATCATACAGTCCCAATCAACAAGAGGGAAACTTATGGCATTAGGGATAGCTGCATTCACCTTAAACAAAACGCACTGGATCTACTTAGGGAAGAGGATTGTCTGCCGCGATTGCTTAAAGCTGATAAAAATAGCTGCCGCTGCATAACCTGCAACGAATCAACGGTCGAAGTCATCAAGGAAAACATTCTTCTCTTGGACAACTTTAATAGGACAGTATGGTCAGGTGGTACCCCCAATTATCTGAATGGTTCCTACATTCTCCAACTGAACATCGAAACGACACTAATTAGTGATAAAACCTACTGGAGCATGAGCACCTCAGGCGTTCAATTACCTATTCCTATCCGTATCCCTATTCCTATTCCTATCCCTATCCCTAAACAATTTTCATATTTATTCACGTTTTAAACCTTTCCCCAAATAATTCAAGATCAAAATTAACCGAATCAGTCCAGCCGTTCTCGTGTTTTAGTGAGACTAACGAACAACAATTTATTTTTATATATGTAGATTGCATGTAACGCGTAAAATATTTCAGTCGAGATTTTGTTTTTGCAAGAAGGGTTTCGTCTTATGTTTTTTGGTAAACACGAGTTCTAAAACACATGTGTGCTTGACATTAAAACAAAAAGCGGAAATTCACGGCTTTTTAAAAAAAGGCTCAACTGTAACGTTTTTAGCAAAGAAATATAATGGTGCTAAATCAACAATTTGTAACGATGGCGAAATCATTAAATAGTGATCGCAAGTGAACAGCTAATTGCTTGCTCTTCCGACTTGTAACTCGCCGCGTAATTTAGGATGCCATTAAAAGGAAACTAGAAACTATTTGTTTTGAATATACTGAAGTTTTTGTAAATTAAATTCAATAAATTTATATCAAAAATTGTAAAACTTGTGATTTATTGCGTAAATTACGGTGGTTTGCAGGCCGAGACTTGAAAGAGGCATCTACCGACTCGGTGTGCATGTCATTTAGAGCCCGGTTATGGTTTCGCAGACCCAATGGCTGAGTACGTGGTGCCCTTGCTCATCAAAAATACTTACGGATATATTTCATTGTGTCCCTGTGTGGCGCTTCAGCATACAAAGAGTGTTTCGATAGCGAGGTTAATGACAGTTCAGAGGAAATTTGCAGCTCAACATATCCGTGTGCTCAATAAAATTCAGCAATTTAGTCTCTCGGTGTAGGTGAAACTCTGGGGCCGTAAGAAGACATCGTAAAAACCACTCTTAAATCCTCTCGGTCGATCGTTCCGGTGAATGTTGTGGCCGTCGCAAGTTCGGTAATATGAGCGAGGGCCGTGCTTAATTTTCTACGAGTATATTGCACCGGTTTTAATGTTGCGCAGTTGCATGAAAGGGGTTATCTCAGCAAGAGTTGCACTTCACCGATGCCGCAGGCGTATGTAATACTAACCGACAATCCGTGCATGTAGTGAAAGGAACTATGATCTGGTGGCCTAGACTAGTACTCGTGCTGATGCCGGAAAATGAGGGAGGCTAAGTTACGGATGGGGAGAGCCAGTCGCGCGGAATTGCTCACATCTTGAGAGAACGTGTTACTCAGAAAAAGATGTGGGATTCATTAAGAGGTGAACTTAAAGCTCCTCGCCATGCTTGGCCCTTTGTGGAATATGACTTGACGGACCAAACAGGGATATACTGATATCTCGATTCCTTTGTACCGTTCTGACCCGCCGTTATGTCCTTATAATACAGAGATACTGTCTACTACCAGCGTTACTAAGCTAACTAGGTATTCCTTAACCATTTTGATTTATTAAGATACATAGTGTCAAATCTATTTATTTAGTCTCTCCCTCCAAAATAGTCATATTCGGTTCAGCTCCTTGTAGAGCTGGCTACGTCTCACTGCTCTGGTCGGGTGTAGAACCAAACCACGGTCCAAGTGATTGGATCTGCTGCACCAGGATGCTTTTAAAACGGTTGCACTCTAGAAATAAATCAAGAAAGCTACACTCACTAACAAATAACTTTGCAGCAAGAAGCAAAACAAAATCATCTAGTTACTGCATGGCAGTAATTTTGGGCAAGATGGGATGGCAGTACGTTGGTAGTAACATACAAGCCGGGTATGAGCTCCGCGTCAACAATATGTCCGCCGAGTTTAGGGCATATTGTATGAAGGCCGGAACATCATTTCCAGAGCGATACATCAACATTTAGTATGTGAGGAGTGAGGCTAATATGAAGTGCTAGAGACGGAGTAGGTGAATTCTGTAAGCAGTATCTAGTCACTAATAGAGACATTTTGTGGTCACTTTCAATTTTGATACATTTTGGCATTCAGTAAGATGTGTCACATCTAGTCTCAAAAAAAAGTCACTAATTTCTCAGGCTCCAGGCAAGTCACAAACAGTAAAATATTGGGTTAAAAGTTAAAGAAAGTAAAAAAATTTTAAATTTTACGTGTAGAAATATTTATACATTTAAATAAAAATAAAAGATTGTCCGCGAACCCGGGTTCGAACCTGCGTCTCACACTTAGTACTCGAGACGCTTACTACCTGGGCTATCACGATATGTATAGAACCGCTGTCAAATGCTGTACTTGAGATGTATGCAAGTGTGTTTTCACCACATATCATTTGTGAACTTTTTGTGATTATCTCTTACAGAATACCAAAGTCACAAAAATTGTCTCCAATCAAAAATCTCAAATTGATTGACTTGAAATGAGACAGACTTACAGAATACAGCTAATATTCTAATATTCGCTATTGAATACCATGCAGCCAAGGGAATAGAAAGTGCTGCTACCATAATTTTCGCATAGAAGACAAGTTTTGTATATATTGCATGAATAAAGAAAATTTGTTATTTGGAATAAAAAGTGATTTCATATTCGCTTTCACTCTGACATTTTTAAGTACCAGAATTTGAGGGGAATCGAAGCGAATATTCCCGAATTCGCTTTGCTATCATCATGTGAGAACGCAAACGTCAAGCTGTGTAGTTCTGTTTATATTTTTCTCTGTGATTATATTTAATAAATTAATAATATCTTTTATATTCTAAAGTTAAAATTAAAGTTAATAGAGATAAATATCTAATTGTGCTTCACTACTTGGTGTGAATAGTGTTAAAAAGTTTTGATAGTGATTCATTATTATAAATTCATTTTGTTGAATGTGTGTGTGCCGAGTTCTTTGCATATTTTATTTGTTGCTATTGAAAGGCTTTATTTCATATTGCAATTGTTGTTGTGCTCTGACTTGCTTTTCTTATTTCTTTTTCGTTACAGCTGTTTTGCGTGGTTTGTTGAACGTCAAATACAGTGTGTTTAAAACTGTTCGCTCAGTACTGTGTCATTTAAACTGTCAGGGTTGCTTTTCTTTAATCCGCAAAATTTTTTTTCTTAACTTATAATTTTTATTATAAATTTATATCAGTATTTATATGAAAATGTCGTGCATGATAGCAAACTGCCAGTTAAAAAGCGAGTCCGAACGCTTTGTAGCTTGCTGGCTGTGTGATGGACTTGTCCACGCCAAGTGCACTGGGTTAACCGGTAGAATAGCTGACCTGCTTAACGAAGGAAAAGGCCTGCGCTGGTCGTGTTCCAAATGCCGGTCGACGGAAGTTGATCTGTGTAAAATCTTTAGGCATATCAGAAACGGTTTTTCTGAAATAAGCAAAGATTTTTCATTGCTGACTGAAAAGTTCCAAAAATATGAAAATATTTTCAAAACCTTGGAAACTTTGGAGAATTCGCCTCATTTGGAATGCCCTGATCATCGCGAAAACAAGCGCAGGCGTACGGATGATCGGCCTACTACCTCAACAGTCCCGAACTTGCCTCAACCCCTTGAACTTATAGATTTGGCTTCTCCAGTTCCTAGTACGGTTGTCCGAGCAACGTCGAAGAACGCCCCTTCAAAAATGTCCACTAGGAAAAACCAGGAAATTCCAACTGTTGCAATGGAGTCTGAACCAATCGTTGGTAAGCTGGTTGTGGTTCCTTGCAAAAAATCTATTTTTGTGTCTAGGTTCCATCCAGACACTACCGAGGATGATTTGTTGTACCATATTTCTTCTAAAGTTAAAGATCAAAGCGTAACTGTTAGAAAATTTAATTTCACATATCAAAGAAGTATGTCTTCGTTTAAGATTGATGTATCTGGGAAAGATTTCGATACTCTTTTGGACAGCTCTTTTTGGCCTCCCGGGGCTCTTGTGCGGGAGTTTGAATACAGACCGAATAGGAATGTTCAAAATGTAGCGAAAATTTCTCGTAATAACGTTGAGTCAAAAAACTGAGCACTAAATCCGTGAATATCTTTTATCGAAATGTCAGAGGTCTAAATACCAAATTAACTGATCTCTTTTTGAAATCTTTTCATTGTAATTATAACGTAATTGCTTTTACCGAAACTTGGCTAAAACCTCATGTTTTCAATTCAGAGTTTTTATGTAATGAATATCAAGTATATAGAAATCATCGCTTGAACAGAGTCGGGGGTGGTGTTCTACTTGCCGTTCATTCCTCCATCCCTTCAGAAGAGGTTAATATTCCTAACATCGATTTCATTGAGTTGAAATGCATCCGCCTTCAACTAGACAACGTCTCTATGTACTTATATGTTTGCTACATCCCACCAGCATCAGATTTTTCAGTCTACATGCAACATGTCTCTCTGCTCAAAACTGTTAACCTCATGACTAAAGCTTCAGATTCAATTATTGTTTTGGGTGATTTTAACTTACCTCATATATCGTGGAACATATCTGATGGTAACATTATTCCAAATCCGTCCAAACTGGGGTTCAATGACTTTTTAGATGGAATTTCCGATCTTTGCCTTAATCAAATAAATGTTACCGCTAACAAGTTTGGGAAAGTCTTAGATTTAGTGTATGTTAATGATATAAACCAATTTTCTGTAAATCGTTGTGATCCGTTCGTTTTACCAGAAGACCTTTACCACCCTTCTATAGAAATAGTCTACGAAACCATAAGTAATGGCCAAGGCACTCAATGCTACTCATGTAGTAGCTTTGATTATAACTTTTCCAAAGCAAACTACAAGAAATTAAATAAAGAACTGTCTAAATTAACTTGGCCTGAATTTGGTTGTGATATCGATCTAAACGTCTCACATTTCAATCACACTATTTACTGCCTATTTGAGAAGTGTATTCCTAAACGTAAAGTAACTTATGATCATCCTACGCAAGCTTGGTTTACTAAAGAGCTTCAGGCTCTTAAAAATAGGAAAACGCGATCATTTAATTTATATAAGAAATCCGAATTAAATAAACATTACCTACTGTATTCCATTCTACGTCAGAAGTACATAGATTTAAATAAAAAGTGCTATAAAGCTTATATCTCTAAAACGAAAAGAGACATTATTCTCAATCCTAAGTCATTTTATGGTTTCGTAAATTCTAAACGTAAAGTATCAGGGTTTCCCTCAGCCATGAAATATCAAGACATTATATCTAGCGATAATCAATGTATCGCAAATTTTTTTGCTCAATTTTTCACTTCTAACTATTCTGCTGTCACCAATTCAAACTTTCAAAACTATCCCTATGAGCTACACGGGACAAATTCAATTAATTCACCAATTATATGCGCCAAAGATGTTCTAATTTACCTTAAAACCTTAAAAGAATCTTTTAAATATGGTCCTGATAGGATTCCTACATGTTTCTTGAAAAAGTGTGCGAACCATATTTACCAACCCCTTACCAATTTGTTCAATCTATCACTAAAGTGTGGTGTTTTTCCAACTGCGTGGAAAGAATCGTTTCTTCTACCGCTGCATAAAAGCGGGAGTAGGTCTTCTATAGAGAACTATCGTGGCATCGCAAAGCTTTCTGCCATCCCAAAATTGTTTGAAGCTATTGTTACAAATCAACTTACGGGTCCGATCTCTATTTTGATAGCTGACTGCCAACACGGGTTCAGTAAGGGAAAGTCCACAGTTACGAATTTACTTGAGTTTACCAGTCATGTCTCAAATGGCTTTAGAAAAAATCTGCAAACCGACGTTATTTATACGGATTTCAGCAAAGCTTTTGACAAAGTGTGTCACTCATTACTTATTCATAAACTCGATCAGTTGGGCTTCCCGCCGGGTCTCAATCGCTGGATCTCTTCTTACCTTAGTGACAGGACACAAAGAGTAATGTTTAAAAATTTAGTATCCGATGTCATTTATGTCTCTTCGGGGGTTCCTCAAGGAAGCCATCTTGGCCCGTTTCTGTTCTTGTTGTTTATAAATGATATTTCTACAATAATAAAATTTTCAAAAATGTTAATGTATGCCGACGACGTAAAGCTTTTCATGTCATTGGCGTCATTTGAAGATAGAAATAAGCTACAATCAGATCTAGATGCACTAGTTACTTGGTGCGATTTAAATTATATGCCACTTAACCTTAAAAAATGTAAACACATGGGTTTTTCGCGTGGAATTTCTCAGCCGGCTTCCTATACAATTAAAAATTATAGTCTTGAGCAAGTGTATGATTTTGTTGACCTGGGGGTTACTATGGACTATAAACTCAGTTTCAACCGCCATATTAATACAACAGTCAATAAGGCTAGAGGTGTCCTAGCATTCGTTAAACGATGGTCTAAAGAATTTAGCGACCCTTATGTAACTAAAGCCCTCTTCACTACATTAGTCAGACCGATACTTGAATATGGTTCTATAATTTGGAACCCGCGTTACCAGGTTCATGTAGATCGCCTTGAATCAGTTCAAAAACAATTTTTACTATTTGCCTTAGGAGATTTTCATTGGGATCCCTCGTACAATCTGCCACCCTATACGAATCGTTTAAAACTCATTAATCTACACACACTTTCTAGTCGGAGGGAAATGCTTGGAATTATTTTTATGATTAAATTGCTAAATGGTTCACTATCCAGCCCATTTCTTCTAAGTGAAGTGAACTTCAATGTACCGTCTCGTCCTTCAAGGCATTTTAAACCTCTAGTCTTAAAACAGTGCCGAACCAATTTTCAGTTAAATGAGCCTTTTCGCTGTTTGTGTCAAGATTATAACTCTCTTTCTGGTAGATTTGATATTTCAGACTCGCTTTTCAGCATAAAAAAATCAATTCTTTCTGTCCTAAATTCATAGCTACTAATTGTTTTTATTCTTTGACTTCTATTTTAACTTTTAACAATAATTTTATTCTGTTAACTAGTTATTTCTTAATGTATAATCTATCCTATATCTACTTTACTTAGCTGATGAGGTTTTCTCTGTAGCTGAGCAGTTTTAGATCTCGACGATTAACAAACCAAAGCCTTTCAACGACTCGGCACGAACGAATAATCCGCGCGTTATGCGGATGCGCCCCTCGCGCCGGTCGGGCGGGATATGGTGGGTAATCCGTTGGGAATTATTATATTATTAAGAACTTAAAATATTAATTCCGTAATAAATCTTAAGGGTCGTTTTTGTTCCTTTTTTCAATAGCCTAATTAAAACTACACTTTGGAGATGTTAAATGGTTAGAACCATCTAGAAAAATATTATCTTACACTTTTCAATAGATGCTTTGAGGTAAAACTCACAAAGAACGTGAATTAATACTTGAGATATGCAACACATATTTAAATCATTAAACCAATACAGCAACAAAATTCGAAATGACTCGTCGAAAGTTCGCGTTACGAAAATCAAAAACAAGGATTTGATAATATATATCGAATTACGGGAAGCCATAAAATGGAGCAGCCCAATAAAAAAATACTTCATGTAACACTTTTTCGAATATCCTGCCAATAAGGCTAACTTTCCTTCAATTGGGCAAATTTTGTCGAATGTAAAATGTTTTCTTATAAAAATTTACAGTAGCTTATACTCGATTTTCAGGAAAGAAGAGGCACAGCGCCCACAATTTTGCAACGGAACACTAAACACATTTTCTTCTTTCTCATCTTTGCGAAAGCCTTAGTTTGCTTGAACAGCGATGCCTTTATATTACGTTCCCAACAATCTGAACGCTATCATTAGCGGCACCGCAAGCTCTAAACTTCGATGAGCGTTGCGGTCAATTTGGCCGATTTTATTTTAGTTATTTTGTTAAAAAAATAGTTTTTCTACTGCAACTATTAGACCAAGAAAATTTATTATTTATGCGATACTTAAGATCTGTTTACATTAGTCAACTTTGGAATCAATTGCAGTTGCACGAGATGTTGATTCAAAGCTGGCTGCCTACCAACTTATTACATGGAAATGTGGCACTACTCGTTTACACCCAGCAACTTGCATGAACCAACAGGAAGTTGACTATGAAACTGACTAATGTAAACAGCTTTTAAGAGCTTTTTTGGTCGTTTAGTTTAACACGTTGAGTGCCATGTGAGACCAGGTTCGTCTCACATTGCGAAGGGAATTCAAGGCCGGGTGAAGCCACCTAGTCTCACAGGATAATGTTCGAGAAAACGCTGTGTACTGCTGTAGTGGCGTGAAACATGCCATTCCAAAGACGGTATTCATGACATGCTAGATTCATTGCATCGTAGGTGCTTGGATGTGACAACTGGTGCACTATACGGCATTTTCAAATAATAATCAAAAGTAATGGATTATTTTACTCGTCTAGATTTAGTTTTTAATTACACTACCCCACAAATTTTAAAAAATTTCCATATCCTCGACATTTGATGCATAATTCCTATGTAGAATTTTCTGCTGGTTCCAAATATGTAATCACATAATATAAACAGCTCAAGGCCAAGAATTTTTTTTCACTTCTTTGAATTTTTATGAAAATAATTATTGTTTTTTATTTTTTAATAATCATTTTTAATTACTTATTAAAAGTTTTTAATTGAATAGAGTAGGAAAAATGTTTAGAGACAACCGCCATAGCTTTTCTTACAGATCCATTTCGGAAGCTGCTAAGCTTCTTCATCAGAGAAATTTTGGCACGCATTGCTAACCATTAAGCTAACAACACGCTGGTTTTTGATGTCATCTAAACTCCTAGTTCTATTCTACTTTTACCATATGCATTAACCACTTCCGCCATTTGACAGTTAGTAGTGTGATCATGATGGATTTTTTGACAGATCTGTTTTATCAGCAGAACTGCCTTACCGTGTGCTCTCGGTTTTGCTATTGCGTTTTTAATACCAACAATCAGATAGTTTAAAAGTAGATCAGTTTTCGAGATATTTTGAAATTTCAGTTTTTTAACTAAGAAAAAAAGTATGATTACTAATCTGTCAATAGCTCCGCCATTACCGTCTCGATTTTTATGTTATTTCACTTCATTTTGAGAGGATGAAATACCATTTCCACCAAATCTAAAATAATTAAAATCGACGGTAAAGTGACGGAGTTATGGCGAACAAAACTTTTTTTCATGCAAAATTTTCAGAGTTTTTTCGACATTTATCTTCTTTTTTGCAATTTTTTTTACGAAATATTAAATAACCTCCTGGTTTCACAATGTGAGTCAATAGCGTATTTCTTAGTAAACATTTTGGCACTTTTTTGCCATATTTTAAATTTATCATTTAAAATGTAAACAAAGAAGAACAAGAGAATTGCCATGGCAACATCAACAATATGGTTGCTGTTACAAGTAGCAGTAAAGCAACTTCTAAATTTTTCTCCTCCCAATGAAAAAGACCCAGCGTTAATTCGCTTCTGAATTGATCAGCTGATTCATAACAGGGGGATGTCAATGTTAGAATTTTCCGAGCTGTCACATACGTAAAAATGCATCTGTGGGTGACAACCATGATTTAATGATTTATATGGTTGACGCGAACGGCCAACAACACGAAATTACCGTTTGACGTCGGTGAATTCTTATGTCAAAATGCACATGTGAGAGGGAACGCGCAGAAACGATTCGCCTATTTTCTAAGCTTTTCACGTATAACACACACATAAATCACACATTTTCTTAAAATGTTATCACAAAGCACTCGTTAAATATCAATTCACAGCGATTTTTTATTAAAAATAAATAAAACACGAAGCGAACTCAATAGCTTTTCCAAGAACTGTAAACAAAGAATGTAAACAAAAAACAAAGATATGATAGTTTGACATAAGGTGTGGATGAAGAAGAAGAAGACGCTATGTCATTTGAAACGACCATATAAATTATTAGATCATTGGTGACAACCAACGGGCATGAATAGTGTGCGCCTGAAAGAGTTGAAAGCAGAGAGCTGACGAAGAGGGTTAAAAACATAACGGTAGCGCGCAGTAACAAAAATCGAATTAAATGAAAAAAAAATTAGTAATTCTGTACAAGTGTGATTGACTTAATCAAATCTCATTAAATACAGTAACTATTTCTTAAAAATGTCTCTCTCTCATTAAATACATCAATTATTTCTTTAGAACTTCTTTCTGTTGATAATCCAAACGAAACTAGGTGAGTTTTCGGACACATGTAATCTATCTATACGAGTATATATAAAAATTAAATGTCTTTCGTATGACCGCGATGGCTGTCTAAACGACTAAATCCATTTCCATTATCTAAAAATTATTTCTTAGACCTTTTCTGATGAAGGGTTTTCTATAAAAAATATTCTAAGCTTTTAGTTGTTGCTACTGAAAAATTAATGCAGCAGAAGGGTCACAATTCACAGTTTTGTTAAGTTTTCCGCTTTAAAGATTTGGTTGATATTTGGAACACGTTTTGTTGCCTTAGAGAATGTTTCTATCAAAAATTTACTCGATAGATAGCGCTGGAGTCAATCCAAGTTATTGACTAGAAATGGCCCTAGAAAGGTAATTCTGAGTGTTTTTAAAAGGAATACTTCCTCGGCCTACATGTGAACCCGTTACCGAGTTATATACCAAAATGTGGACCAGGGGTGGCACTAGGAGGTGTTTCTAAACCTGGGCATCAAATGAAAGGTGTTGATGAGGGTTTTCACAAGGAAAAGTTCTTAGTCCCATTTGAGACCCCTTTTTCGAGATATTGACCAAAACATGGACCAGCTGTGGCCCTAGAGGGTGTTTGTACGATATGGGTATCAAGTTAAATTGTTTTAACAAGGAAAAGTTCGTAATCCCATGTGAGACCACGTTTTCGAGATATTGACCAAAATGTGTGGCCCTAGAAGATATTTCCACCATACGAGGTGTGTTCAAAAAGTATCGCGAATTTTGAATTTTCTCTGGTTACGTATATTCGAATTTCGAATTTTTTGTGGCGTTATGTTGGTACTCATGTCTCTCACTTATGCCGACAAGCTCGGCCATTTAATTGTTGACAGCTGCTTTGCTTGCACGTGTTTTGGATCGTCTTCGATTTTTACCTATTTTTTTTACCAAAATTGCTCAATTGTGACCAAAAACAGCATCGCATAAACATTGCTAATGAGATGTTAAACTCTGTCCGCGACGACCCAAATTTGCTCCAGAGGGTCATAACTGGTGACGAATCGTGGGTTTATGGTTATGACGTGGAAACCAAAGCTCAATCATCTCAATGGAAGCTGCCGCACGAACCAAGACCGAAAAAAGCGCGCCAAGTTCGGTCGAATGTGAAAGTTTTGCTGACAGTTTTCTTCGATTGCAGGGGCGTGGTGCATCATGAGTTCTTGCCACGGGGAAGAACGGTCAATAAGGAATATTACCTGCAAGTAATGCGCAATTTGCGCGAAGCAATCCGCCAGAAACGCCCGGATTTGTGGAAGAACAAAAATTGGCTTTTACACCACGATAACGCCCCTGCTCACGCATCGTTGCTTGTGCGCGACTTTTTGGCCAAAAACAACACACTAATGATGCCGCAGCCACCGTATTCCCCAGATCTGGCCCCCTGTGACTGTTTCTTGTTCCCTAAACTGAAGAGGCCCATGAAAGGAAGACGTTACGCTTCTCTTGACGAGATAAAGACGGCATCGAAGGAAGAGCTGAACAAGATACAAAAAAATGATTTTTTGAAGTGCTTCGAAGATTGGAAAAACCGTTGGCACAAGTGTATAATATCTCATGGGGACTACTTTGAAGGGGACAAAATAGATATTCATGAATAAATAAATAATTTTTGAAAAACCACAAAATTCGCGATACTTTTTGAACACACCTCGTATGCGTATCAAGTTTAAAATGTTGATTAGGGTATTAGCAAGCAGATGTTTCTAGGATAGGAACTGGGATAGGAATAGGCAAAGCGAGACGGATAGGGATAGGGATTTTTATAGTGATAGTGATAATGATAGTGATAGAGATAGGGTAAGTTGAATAAGACATTAACTATATAAAAAAGGAGAAGCGGATAAAGAGGAAGAAAAGGAAGGCGGGCTGGCAGAAGAATATGGATGTAATTAGAAGGGAGTCAGGTAAAATTGTTAGCGGAACAATATCTGCCGGGCCTGCTACTTTTTTTATGTTATTAAATATTCGCTAAGTCCAGATACGTAAAATATGTTGTGAGTTTTAGTTTTATATTCTAATAAGGTTTGAAATCGCTTCTCTAAACTACTGAACCGATCTCTACAAAGTTTTGTACACTTTTTTTCCAGGAGTATAGAACACGCAACAAGATGCATGCGATTCCAATACCCTAAGTGGTTATGGAGATATGGGCACTAATATTAAAATCTAATTGGTCCAGAGGCTTACTTTAGTTAAAGCACGATATATTATGACGAAATTCGGTATGCAGACAGATAGTGGTCTGGAAGGAAGTATAGGCTAAGCCTTTTGCAAAATTGTGGGCTCCAGGTACCCTAGTAGCAGTTAATTTTTGATACATGTTGATTCTATACTAGCATACTTTTTGATTCTATACTAGCAGACGTTCCTCTTCATTTATCCCTATATCATCCCATTTCTTTCTCCTCCTGCTTTTAACCCTAACTCCATATACCTTTCCTCTCCTTTACCCTGTTAATTTTCCTCTAACACATCCTCTACATTTCAAATTTTCTCTTCCTATTCCCCTTCTACTCCCTTTTCCTCTGCTGTTACTGATATGTACAAAGTTTCGAAGATATAGCGAATAAAATTTTTTTTGTCTTGGTACAGGATACTTTTTTAAAGGTTTTCTTAGATATATAGAACCTATCATTAACTTGAAACAAATAAATTCCAAGCCTGTGGGCTTTTCCAAAAACAAAAACTATATATGGCCTGTGTCGTACCTAGCGGACTCCGGAACCCACTGTGAAAGCTTTTTAGAGATCGACAATAAACTTTGGACATGAATTAAGTACAATGTTATGGAACTGCTTTGTACAGGAGAGGCGGAGCGGCGTTTTGCCATGGTTGTAGCCCGGCTGAGGCTCGTCGGCTTTGAGGCCCGGTTCTTGCCACTTCTCCTATCCCACAGTCGCATTACAAACAAAAGAGAGTTCTGTGATTCTGCAAAACAAAGGTAATAGAAAGAAAGCGGGAGAGATTATCAGTCCTAGTAAGGTGTGGAGCCTTCCCACCCCTTCTGATCACTAACTGTGACCAGCCTTTGAACTCCACTATGGCTCCTTTAACCGAGTGGAGTTACCTTAAACCTGACTAACGTCCGTCTATAAGTCTTTAGTTCGGGTCCATTCCCACCACTCAACTACCTCAACTTACCGTCAGTTTGCCACAAGGGCAACACCTGCACCAACAAAAAGGAGAATTTATCCTCATAAAAAAATTCAAGTCATCAATCTCAAAGAAAGTAACAAAAAATTAGATAAAAAATTCACAATTTATTTAAAAAGATTCAAATTCCTTTACTTCTTAAATTCTAACTAGCCTATTTTTCAACGAAATATTAGTTAACTTCAAATATCCTTTTCCTAACCCTAATGCTACGGATCTCTCCTATCTTACACTATTTACTTATATTTATATTTATGTTTATGTATGTTAATTTTATTTTTATTATTATTATGGTATATATTTTGTTTCTTTTTTTTATTTTCAAAGGTAGTTGCAGCCTAATGTATCCTTTCCTATTTTCCTACTATATTCAAATGCCAATATGCCTAGTGTCTACGTATGTAACTCGCGACAGTTTACTTACATTTACGTGCACCCTAATATCTATCTAACTACTCTCGATCGCTTTGATTCCTTGCCAAACATACAGGGTGGTTGTTTATACACACGTTTATGTGCTCATCCTCACAATGGACAAAAATTAGTATATATGTAAATAAGCATGTGATGATTATTATTATTATCAGTCACCTTTCTTTTGCTTGTTTGCCGATTTTGGTACCAATAATTTATATAAGAAATCCGGATTAAACAAACATTACTTACTGTATTCCATTCTACGTCAGAAGTACATAGATTTAAATAAAAAGTGCTATAAAGGTTGTATCTCTAAAACCAAAAGAGACATTATTCTCAATCCAAAGTCATTTTATGGTTTGGTAAATTCTAAACGTAAAGTATCAGGGTTTCCCTCAGCCATGAAATATCAAGACGTTTTATCTAGCGATAATCAAGATATCGCAAATTTCTTTGCTCAATTTTGCACTTCTTACTATTCTGTCGTCACCAATTCAAGCTTTCAAAATTATTCCTATAAGGTACACGGGACAAATTTAATTACTTCACCATTTATATGCGCCAAAGATGTTCTAATTTACCTTAAAGCCTTAAAATAATTTTTTAAATATGGTCCTGATAGGATTCCTACATGTTTCTTGAAAAAGTGTGCGAACCATTTTTACCAACCCCTCACCAACTTGTTCAATCTATCACTTAAGTGTGGTGTTTTTCCAAATGCGTGGAAAGAATCGTTTCTTCTACCGCTGCGTAAAAGCGGGAGTAGGTCTTCTATAGAGAACTATCGTGGCATAGCAAAACTTTCTGCCATCCCCAAATTGTTTGTAGCTATTGTTACAAATCAACTTACGGGTCCGATCTCTACTTTAATAGCTGACTGCCAACACGGGTTCAGTAAGGGAAAGTCCACCAGTTACCAGTCATGTCTCAAATGGCTTTAGAAAAAATCTGCACACCGATGTTATTTATACGGATTTCAGCAAAGCTTTTGACAAAGTGTGTCACTCATTACTCATTCATAAACTCGATCAGTTGGGCTTCCAGCCGGGTCTCAATCGCTGGATCTCTTCTTACCTTAGTGACAGGACACAAAGAGTAGTGTTTAAAAATTTAATATCCGATGTCATTTATGTCTCTTCGGGAGTTCCTCAAGGAAGCCATCTTGGCCCGATTCTGTTCTTATTGTTTATAAATGATAGTTTTACAATAATAAAATTTTCAAAAATGTTAATGTACAGGGTGGCTGATGAATTTTGCTACATTAAGAAACTCAAATAATTTTTTTTTCAGTGTATGGAATTCATTTTTCTTTTATTCATGTTAAAGCTCATTAAATTTGATTAAATATAGCTTAATTAGTTTTAAAAATAATGGAATTTAAATGCCCCCCCTGCTCGTCGATGCATGTGCGGCATCTTACCAAAAAAATGTTCATTACTGCTTGGAGAGTTGAGACAGGAATAGCCGCAATTGTTTCTCGAATGGATTGCATTAGTTCATTCAAATTTGTTGGTTTTGCTTTGAAGACTTCCTGTTTGCAATAACCCCACAAGAAAAAGTCAGGTGCAGTAAGGTCAGGCGACCTGGGTGGCCAACGGAATGTGGAGTTTCTGGATATCAGCTTATTGGGAAATTTTCGTCGCAATTCTGTCATAACAGGTTGGGCTATATGAGGAGCTGCACCATCTTGCTGAAACCACACAGAGTTGAAAGAAATTCTCATTCGGCGTAATTCTGGATAGAAAAACTCTCTCAACATGCTCAAGTAACGGTCTCCAGTAACCGTAACGGTGTGACCGTTTTCTTCGAAGAAGTAGGGCCCGACAATGCAGCGTGATGAAACTGCACACCACACTGTGACACGAAGTGGATGCAATTCCGTCTCATGGAGTATCTGTGGGTTGGAAGCACTCCATATTCGACAATTTTGTTTGTTTATGTTGCCGTTTAAATCGAAATGGGCCTCGTCAGACATGAAAAGACAGTTCAACATGTTTCCATCCTCTTCCACCATTTGAAGCATCTTCTGGCAAAATTCCAAGCGAATCGGCAAGTCTGCAGCGTTCAGTTTGTTGGCCATTTGAATTTTATATGGGAATAAGTCCAAATCTTTGTGCATAATTGACTGTAATGACTGTCTGCTTACACCCATTTGAGCAGATAAGCTTCTTGTCGAAACACGTGGATTGTTTTGTATGGCAGCAGCTACAGCAGCGATTGTTTCCTCCGTTCGAACTGAAGGGTTTCGATGGTAAGGTCTTCTGTTGACTGTCCCATGCTCGGCAAAATTGTTTACAAGTCTTATTATGGTCCATCTGCTCGGAGGATTGCCGCCAAACGTGCGCCTATACTCTCTTTGAACCGAAACTACGGACTCCAGTGCGTGATAGCGGCGGACAATCCAAATTCTTGTTTCAGGGTCCCAGTTATCCATTTTTGTTAAATGTAAAAGTCAATCTGCAAAATAAAAAAAAAATTAACCAGATTCATTAAATAGAAAAAAAGTTATTTAATTTTTTTTTGGTAGCGGCTTTCATCAGCCACCCTGTATGCTGACGACGTAAAGCTTTTCATGTCATTCGCGTCATTTGAAGATAGAAATAAGCTACAATCAGATCTAGATACACTAGATACTTGGTGCGATTTAAATTATATGCCACTTAACCTTAAAAAATGTAAATACATGGGTTTTTTGCGTGGAATTTCTCAGCCGGCTTCCTATACAATTAAAAATTATAGTCTTGAGAAAGTGTATGATTTTGTTGACCTGGGGGTTACTATGGACTATTAACTCAGTTTAAACCGCCATATTAACACAACAGCCAATAAGGCTAGAGGTGTCCTAGCACTCGTTAAACGATGGTCTAAAGAATTTAGCGACCCTTATGTAACTAAAGCCCTCTTCACTACATTAGCCAGACCGATACTTGAATACGGTTCTATAATTTGAATCCCGCGTTACCAGGTTCATGTAGATCGCCTAGAATCAGCTCAACAACAATTTTTACTATTTGCCTTAAGAGATTTTCATTGGGATCCCTTGTATAATCTGCCACCCTATACGAATCGTTTAAAACTCATTAATCTGCACACTTTCTAGTCGGAGGGAAATGCTTGGAATTCTTTTTATGATTAAATTGCTAAATGGTTCACTTTTGAGCCCATTTCTTCTAAGTGAAGTGAACTTCAATGTACCATCTCGTCCTTCAACGCATTTTAAACCTCTAGTCATAAAACAGTGCCGAACCAATTTTTACTTAAATGAGCCTTTTCGCTGTTTGTGTCAAGATTATAACTCTCTTTCTTGTAGATTTGATGTTTCAGACTCGCTTTTAAGCATAAAAAAATCAATTCTTTCTATCCTAAATTCATAGCTACTAATTGTTTCTTATTCTTTGACTTCTATATTAACTTCTAACAATAATTTTATTCTGTTAACTAGTTATTTCTTAATGTATAATCTATCTTATATTTACTTTACTTAGCTGATGAGGTTTTCTCTGTAGCTGAGCAGTTTTAGATCTCGACGATTAACAAACCAAAGTGAACGAATAATCCGCGCGTTATGCGGATACGCCCCTCGCGCCGGTCGGGCGGGATATGGTGGGTAATTCGTTTGGGAATTATTATTATTATTATTACGGAAAATTGTTTTTTCTAATGAAATTATCTTTACTAAAAAAAGTATGATATCAAATGTGCTAAAATGCACGAAGTTCACATTAAGAATATACCAAAAAGAAAAAAAAAACAGAAATTTCGAAATTGTATGTATGTGCAAACAGTGTAGTGGATGCCTGAGGTAGGAATTGTCGGCTTGTGACCAAAAAAATATCAAAACAAAAAAAAATCCTTTTTCTTTCTTTAACAAAATTTTTAAGTGACAAACATGATGTAAAAGGAAATTTAGAATATTCAGTGATAGTTTTGCTAATATTTAGCTTACCCTAGTATAATAGAAAGAAAATCAATAACCGAAAAAAATAAAAAAAATTTATGTAGACTCTGTTAAAAAATATTTTTAGTGGTTTTTCTGCACCCTAATATGCGAAACGTGGAATGAAGTTGCGCTCGCACTCTCGCAGCGAATTTGTGGTCCAGCTTCTTCCCCTGTTATTGTGATGATCGCGGTCGTGTGTATGTGTGAGCGCAATGAGAGCGCCGTTAACTTGTACCGACGGTCGTTTGTTGCGTGGGTGGATGTCCCACGAATGCTTCTAAATGTTGGGATGTGTGTTGCCAAGGTGTTGCAAAAACTATGTTGCCAGAATGTTGAGATGTGTGTTTCCGAGATATTAAGATGTGTGTTGCCAAGCGAATCGGCGAAATCGAGGTTGCGTTCACCTTTTGATTGTGTTGTGCGTATAAGTATGTGTTTGTGGGAAATTCAACGTGTTGGAAGAAAAAGTTGCCTTTGATGTTATTGCTACTCTGTGTGTGTGTGCCTTTTTTTTGGTTTGATGGGGAACCTCTTTTTCGAGAACCTTTACGACTTCTGCTGAGGTGGCCCTACGCATCGGTATTAAGAAAACAAACTTAGAGAAATGATCTAGACAAACGAACACGTAGACATCACAAGTAGGTGGGTATGGACCCATGAAATCGAAGAAGGAACGTTGAAAAGGGCGTTCAGTGACATGTTGCTTCCCCATCAGAGGTTTATGGAAACCGTTTTGGGTCTTATTACCTTTAAAAACTTTACAACTCTTTACATAGGCTTGCACATCGGTGACAAGTCCTGGCCAGTAATACCTTTCGCGGATACACGCGAAGGTTTTATGCACGCACCCATGTCCTGCAGAAGGTGAGCGACGGCTCTACTAACCCTAACCGAGGTTCAGTCGCTACCCAGAGTTTCCAGACTAGTTCCTGGTACTCCGTTGATTTAAAATACGGCGAATCAACATCAATGTCCAATATCCTATCGCTTACTAATATCTCATTCATGTTGACCCTGGATAAAGCATCCGGCAATACAGTGCCTCGTAGCTTCAAGCTCTATCTCGCCAAGTGGCCGGGGTCATTAGCCACTTCGAGCTGGCGTGATCGGTGATCACAGTAAATGGCAATCCCTCGATGTAGGACCGAAACCTCTTTATGCTCAGGACCTCAGCATAGCCATAAAGGCAGTAATATAAATGAATAATTAATTTCAGAACACCATTTTGACATAATTACGAATAAACGTAACGAATTTATCTTTAAGCACTCAAATTAGCTTTCGAACAAAAAGCAATCAGGAAATGATTTTTATACAGGTTAAAGGTAGAAACTAGTTCATTCTTATAAACGAGTTTCACTTGTGTCTT
This sequence comes from Merzomyia westermanni, assembly GCA_949987695.1. NCBI lineage: Eukaryota > Metazoa > Arthropoda > Insecta > Diptera > Tephritidae > Merzomyia > Merzomyia westermanni. The sequence continues at coordinate 96,608,455 of OX465289.1, forward strand.
TTAACTAAGTGGAGTTATCTTGAATTTATATTTATTGGAGCAATGCAAAAAAAAAAAAACGAGATGAACAATAATGTGTAGTGAAATTAAGTACGTTTCAATCTATTCGTCGACAGATTAAATATGTAGTTTTGTTACAAAGATGTTTAGAAACAGTATACATTACTATTTTTCATAAATTAGGGCAAGCTGTTATGACACAATTCTATATTATAAAATCACTGTTTCGCTTTCCTTTTTATAGCATATTTCTATAATGTTTTCAACGTCGATTTTAATATCCGTATAAAAGTGCTAAACCAATGAGCCTCTCTTCAGTCATAGTTGTTCGTAATAATGTGTTTAATCGCCGAGGGGTAGAAAAACTTCTTTCTGGAGAAGCATTACTGACTGGCAGTGTGGCCGTCGCAGTGATCTAAAACTTCTACAGCCGATTTTGGTATTGATTTTTTGTCAGGCTTTTTTGAGAGAATATACCCTACAGTCAACTGCCAAACTGGTTAGTAAACATTCTAGTTGATTAACTAGAATTTCGTGGGCTTATTCATACCAGTTTAGGCGAATGCAACGCTTCCGTTATCATAAGCAGCAACAACCCTCTAAAATTGTCGATACATGCACACGAGCGAAAAAGAAAACAATTGAGTATTCGGCAGCAATCGTTCAATTAACAACGCCGTCCTACATATTAATTTTCTGCTTAACTAATATTCTTAGTTTTCAAATATTAATTTATTTAAATTAAATAAAAAACTTTCTTGTAAATAATAGTTTTTGTAGTGATATCATAATTCTTTTGAGAATTTCGTGTTCAAATAGTACATTTGGGTTGCAGATCATGTACGTACGTGAATGTCAACAAAATCACTCTTATTTTTTGCGATGTCGCTATTGCAATAGAGGCGCATCAGCGAAGCAAAAACGAGTAAGCATTGCTCAAATGAAGCCACGAAGAAAAGTGGAAAACAAAACGATCATTTGTCAAAGCAATTGTGTAAGTAAATAACATTTATTTTTGGAATAATCAAAGTACCCTTTTTCTAAAGAAAAATTTCTCAACAAAAACATAAAAGAAATATGGAATTGTTTTTATTTTCAGGGTTGACTTATTGTGATTGTGAAATGCAGTTTTCATAAATAAAATAACAATGAATCTCCAATGGAATGGTTTAGAAGCTGCAACAACGAAAAGCAGGGACACATAATAACAAGGTGGCTAAAATAGCACCTCTTAAAAAATTTAGTTACTAGCAACTTGCACATTATGTACTAGAACAAAGAATTCCGAAACTTATATTTATGAGAATAATATATAAATTTTAAAGTTTTCCACAAAATGTTTTAAAAAAAATTTATGCCTGTGAAATCAATTATAAAATTTATTCATAAAAGGACTATTATGAAAAAAGAAGAAAATTACTTTTTGAAATGTTTTGCATGGGTAAAGTTGCTATGAACAGCGACTATATTTTGATTGAAATTTGTTTCCATTGTTCAATGCAGAGAATAAATACTTATTTTGATACATATTTTATATCTGATGACTGAATTTTCAATAAAGTGGTTTGTAATCTAATTTTGGAGTTTTCTTATATTTTTCAAACCAAAAAGTACTAACCTACTAGGATGTGGTGCATAGGCTGGCTGGTATGACGGCTGAAATGATACTGGTGTATGTACTGCCTAGTATGTCAACTGGTATGATACTGGTGAACATACTGTCTAGTATGTCAACTGGTGTATTACTGATGCAGAGGCTGGCTAGTATGTCAATTAGTATGGTGCTGATGCAGAAGCGGACAATTGCCATCTCGTAGGACATCGCCGTATTAAAAATACCAGTTGCTAATATGGAAAAATTACAGAACTCCAACTAGTTGAGCCGGTTTGACAAACTAGTATTTTACTAGTATAAAACTAGTAGAATTGACTGCAGGGTACTTATTATACATTTACATTTAACGCTAGACCAGCAGGCAAAAGAAGATAAGAAAGATTTAATTCGATCTCAATTTTACGGAAATCTAAAAAAATGCATTCGAGTTTCGGGCAAATTAAGCACGTCCACTATTTCTCCTCCCCCCCCTCTGTATCCGCTACTGATCTTAGCAACCTAATCGTCGTTGTCACTGTTTCAATAGACACAAACGAAAGTAAGACCAACACCTTCAGCACATTTTGTATATGCCCATTCCCTGCAAGCTTGACACTGTGTCTTATTTTCTCCTAGTAAACTTTCAATATAGCCTCCGCAACAAATCAGACAGGAATAATAATCGTCATCACTTTCTTCACTTGAGTGAATTATTTTTTTACAGCCACCCTTCTTCTTTTTTTCATCCATGTTCTTCTTTGGGTTCTAAACTTTTTTTTATGGTTTTATTTTACTGTTCTGCTAAAGCCTTCTTTTCGGGAGTGTCTGTTAGTATTGCCACTTTCCTCGTTCTTCTATTAGTTTTAGCTGCTTTCCTAGGGCCAGCCTTTGGGTATGGTCGTACAATTTACGGAGAAAATACTTGTATTAGGTCGATCGTCTCGATCGCTTGCTCTGGATGATCTTTTTCCGGCTCGATAGTTTCTGGTTCAGGACGATCGGTTAGAAATGATGGTGAAAACTGATCCTCACCAAAAATGTTAGAATTATACGGGAAGATGCCTATCTTTCGAAAACCGTTAACAATATTTATACTTGTCCGCGCCAACGGCAACGAATCAGCGACTATTTTTTGGTATATCATAAATAGTAAGGGTTTCCCCCGGGTGGTAGCCATGCATCTTGAGCAGCAGCACAATACTTTTTGAACGGTCCAAAGTCTGACACATCCAATGGTTGTAATTTACAGCATTACAACTCCGTTCCCTTTGGACAAAGTTAGTGTCTTCACGTTCAAGTGAGAGGAGCGATTGTCCAACACTTGTTTTATAAAATGTTGCATAAACTGATAGAATTCTTCGTCTGTAACCCATCCGCTGGCATTGCCTGCTCCTTTACATTCAGAGTGACCACCGTTAAGAAAGTGTGTCTTAAACTGTTTCCTCGGAAATACAAACATAGGAGTTACAGCATTTCCAAGAGCAGATACAGCAGTTACTACTGTAACGTGTCCCTCGTTCCCCGGAAGTCCTTGGGCCGACGTTGCGCTTACCTTTGGCAGCCACAATTATATTTGGTTTCAGCAGAGTGGATACTCCTGTCTCATCTATATTCCAAATGTCTGCCGCAGTAAATCCATATCTATCCATTAATTCCGCTAATTTCTTCCAAAATCTTGTCAAAGTCATCCGTTTGATACTGAACTCTTTAGCGGCGGCATTAACACTTTTTCCTTCATTGTTCACAGCCTTTTCAGCATTTTTTACACCTTCAGTAGTGTAAGAACATCTTGTAGTCTTCCTCTTGTAAGTCCGCATCCTAACAAAAAATTAAACATGCATTACTTTAGTTTGAGTCGTGGGGTAAGTTTTTGTTGTTGTTGTTGTGGTAAGTTGTTGTTGGTGCTGTTGTGGGGCAAGTTGAGCAACTATAGCTCAACTAACCCCAACCCGGAATTTTAAAACAAAAGCGAGGTTATAAAAAAGTCGTTAAAATTATACCCAGAACTTCTCTACATATCAAAAGTACAATAATTCTCTGGAAGAGTAACACTTACCTGATTGAAAACAGACAACAATTGTCTAATACGGACGAAAACTTGCGTTAAACGACGTTTTTACTTTTTGGTCACAAAATAAACAAAACGCACGGGCACTTCACTCGCTTGTCCAGCGACCACCGGCGATGGTGTGGTGATTAATTTTTAATTTATTTCCGGTTAAACACACAACCATAAGTTATTTTTACAGTGCTTGGCCCTTAAAACTAGATTACATAAACAATTCTTAAACAAACAAAAAAGATCTCAGAGTAAAAAATAAGGAGAAACTGGAAAGCTATGAAGGAATACAAACATGAAAAGTAGTAGAGTGGACAAGGTGAAAGGTGATTGGGGTCACGAAAATGGGTATGTTCAGCAACATTCAGCAAAGTACCTGATCAATTCATGCCTGAAACGCAAAGCTCCTTTTATGCTTTTGAGTTTTGGGGGTAAGGTATTCCAAGAGCGGACACAGAACACGAAATATTGACGTTCGGACACAAGACAGCTATATCTCAAAGAGACTAGGTTAAGCGATGGCGAAGATTTGGAGAACTCAAGTTTACTTTTTAGATAGAGGGGCTCATTTGTTGTAACAATTTTATGGAGTAAGACTAAACATTTAAACTTCAACAAATTGTCAAAAGACACAGATGCGATTTGCTTTGAAAACACAGAAATGTGGTCATAACGTTTTTTATTTTATACGTATCTAGCGACATTGTCATACAAAACATTTAGTTTACTACGACACACATTATCACAACTCGAAAACAACTCACAACCGTATAACAACGTTGGTAAGAAATAAGTTTTAGCTAGAAGCATTCGTATTCGCACTGGTGTGAAAAGCTGTGTAGTCCATAAGGTTCGGAGCATACCATAAACTTTTCCAATAGCGAAAGAGATGTGGTTACTCAATGTCAAGTTTCTATTGAAAATAACCCCTAAGTTTTTAACAGTGTCAACGTATTTTATCACAGAGTTGTTTAATTTAATTTCCATATAGTCGTCAAGTTTAATAATTTTCTTATAAATGACGATGCACTGTGATTTATCTGGATTAAGAATTAATCCATTGTCAGAAGCCCACTCACTAATAGAATCCAGGCTAGTATTTAAATTATTAATACACGCATTAATAGAGTCAAGGGGACAACTAACATATAACTGTACATCATCTGCATAAACATGTACATCACTATATTAAATCACATTAAACAAATCGTTGACATATAAGACGAAGAGCCGGGGACCTAAAATAGGACCTTGCGGAACACCTCTAGTTACAGGAAGCTAGTTGGATATACTATTACCAACACATACAGCTTGTACGCGGTCGCTTAAGTAGGTTTTTATAAGAGCTGATACCGTCGTAGAAAAATTTAATAGGTTATTAACCTTTAGGATAAGAATCTCGTGGTCCACGGAGTCGAATGCTTTGGAATGGTCAAGTAAGGTAAGAAAAGTAATATGGTTCTTGTCTATATTGAGCCTAATGTCATCGGAAACTTTTAAAAGTGCTGTAGTACAGCTCATATTAGATCTAAAACCAGACTGAAGTGCGTTAACAAGGGAGTTTTTAAGAATAAAGGAATTAATCTGATCATGCATAATGCGCTCAAGAACCTTAGACAAGTAGGGGCAATATTGCGATGGGACGATAATCGCCGTTTGCTTTCCTTAACGGAATAATCTTGACCTTCTTCCATGAGTTAGGAAACTCCGACGTGGTCAAGATGGTATTTAAGACATGAGTTATGTATTTAAAATTTTTTGGTAGTAAGCACTTGAGAAACTTAGGGTTTATACCATCCAGACCAGCTGCATGGACTGAACTACGTCACAATCATCAACTCGTTTAAAACACAAACTGTGCAGCGTATTATTTATGTTACTACTGTAACAAATGTATATTTTTGTTTTGCCGGCTCTAGGTCCAAAAGTAATGAAAAACAATTTTCTTTATTTTCCCAATATATTTCGATCACAACAACAATAATACAATTATGCTAAGTTTAATTTATATATAATAGTTAACAAATGAAAATATATAAATAAACAATTTTACGTACATATATAAAAACGCACATTTTTTATATATATATATATACATACATTTTAATTTTTAATTTATTTTGCTGAGCTGCGTCCGTACGGTTCGCCAAGTAGCTTTGAACTGCTTTTCGAAGATTCTAACAGGTGGCGGTAGATATGCGAAATGTTGGATGTGTCTGCTTTATAGTTAAGTCTCTTGTTTGGTGGCGTGTATGTTATGTGGAGTATTTCTAAAGTGAAACGTTTGTTGTAATGCTTCTCTGTTTGTAGTATGCTCACTGCTTCGAAGTCTGGTTGATGGCCGCTCTCAGCACAGTGGGCTGCTAGTGCTGTTTTTTGTGTGTTACCAGCTGTTCTACACTTTATATCGGATCGGGGGCCTGATATTCTGGTTTTTTATTTATTCTTAGTGGTACCTATGTACTCTTTATTGCATGTTTCATTTTCTTTTCCGGCGCATGGAATTTTGTATATAACGTTGTTTTTATCTAATGTTGCTATTTTGCTTTTCATGTTGTTGAAGAACATGTTCGTGGTATATGCTGGTTTATGTGCTATTTTAATCTTTTCTCTATCGTAAATGTTCGACCCTCTTAATCTATCAGAGAAGCCCGCTATGTAGGTCATCGATTTGTACGCTGTGGTTGTGTTTCCTCCGTTTTTTGGTGTTTTAATTGGACTGCATTCTTTTATCATCCTCTTTATAATGCCGCGAGGGAAGTCATTCATTTTCAGTATGTTTTTTATTTTTCTTTTGTTTTCCGGGTGAAACACTGTATCGCTTGTGTCCAACACTTTTCTTATAAAATTTTTTTCTGTATTTATAACCATGTTCTTGGGATGTTTTGACTTCTAGCTCATTATACGCCCTGATGCTGTGGGTTTTTGGTACCAATCCAGTTTTATTTGGTTGCCTCTCTTGCACACCAGACAATCCAAGAAGGGCAATCTATTCTCATTTTCTAGCTCCATTGTAAATTTTATATCTTTATGATTTGCGTTTAGAGTTTTCATGGTCTTTTCTATTTCGTCTTCCCTTACTATAGCAAACACATCATCTACATACATACTTGCTAAGAAATCTCGTGTTAGTCACTTTTTTCAATATTTCTTCCATGATGATGTCTGCTACTATCGGTGATGCTGGAGATCCCATTGGAAGTCCCTTTAATTGTGTGTAAATAGTTTCTTCATATTTAAAATATCTGTTTTCCGAGATACAACATGTCAATATGTCTTTAAAAGGGTTTTTTGGTATATCCGTGTGTTGTCTTATGTCATCCCACTTTGACATTATAGTTTCTATTGCTAAGCCCGTTGGTACACTTGGAAACAGTGACACTACATCAAACGACACAAGACGTTTATATATTATAAAACTAACACAGATTTTCCACCTGATGTTGAGGCGACAAAGTGGGATGACATAAGACAACACACGGATATACCAAAAAACCTTTTTAAAGACATATTGACATTTTGTATCTCAGAAAAGAGATATTTTAAATATGAAGAAACTATTTACACACAATTAAAGGGGCTTCCAATGGATCTCCAGCATCACCGATAGTAGCAGACATCATCATGGAAGAAATATTGAAAAAAGTGACTAGCACGAGATTTCTTAGCAAGTATGTAGATGATGTGTTTGCTATAGTAAGGGAAGACGAAATAGAAAAGACCATGAAAACTCTAAACGCATATCATAAAGATATAAAATTTACAATGGAGCTAGAAAATGAGAATAGATTGCCCTTCTTGGATTGTCTGGTGTGCAAAAGAGGCAACCAAATAAAACTGGATTGGTACCAAAAACCCACAGCATCAGGGCGCATAATGAGCTACAAGTCAAAACATCCCAAGAACATGGTTATAAATACAGAAAAAAATTTTATAAGAAAAGTGTTGGACACAAGCGATACAGTGTTTCACCCGGAAAACAAAAGAAAAATAAAAAACATACTGAAAATGAATGACTTCCCTCGCGGCATTATACAGAGGATGATAAAAGAATGCAGCAAATTAAAACACCAAAAACGGAGAAAACACAACCACAGCGTAAAAATCGATGACCTACATACCGGGCTTCTCTGATAGATTAAGAGGGTCGAACATTTACGATAGAGAAAATATTAAAATAGCACATAAACCAGGATATACCACGAACATGTTCTTCAACAACATGAAAAGCAAAATAGCAACATTAGAACAAAACAATTGAAACATGCAATAAAGAGTACGTAGGTACCACTAAGAATAAATTAAAAACCAGAATATGAGGCCACCGATCCGATATAAAGTGTAGAACAGCTGGTAACACACAAAAAACAGCACTAGCAGCCCACTGTGCTGAGAGCGGCCATCAACCAGACTTCGAAGCAGTGAGCATACTACAAACAGAGAAGCATTACAACAAACGTTTCACTTTAGAAATGCTCCACATAACATACATGCCACCAAACAAGATACTTAACTACAAGGTGGCGCAAAAGTAAGCTTCCGATGTTCAGCATATCGGTTGTGGCACGTGCAGTGTGTGCTGTTGCACCGTCTTGTTGGAACCACATGTTTTCCAATCCCAATTCATCAAGTTGCGGCAAAAAGAACTCGTTGATCATTGCTCTGTAGCGCTCACCATTCACAGTAACCGGTTGGCCCCGACCGATTATTGGTAAAATAAATAGTCAGCAATATTCCGCGTTCTGGAGCAGTGTAGCGGAACATTGTTTATCAGCGTGTATTTCGCATGTGTTTACTACACAAATGTCAAAACAGAACTGACTTTACGGGCCAATCGCAAAATTTATAGCATTTTCTGATAGGAGGATTACTTTTGCGCCACCCTGTATAAAACTGACACATCTAACATTTCACATATCTACCGCCACCTGTTAGAATCTTCGAAAAGCAGTTCAAAGCTACTTGGAGAACCGTACGGACGCAGCTTAGCAAAATAAATTAAAAATTAAAATGTATGTATATATATATAAAAAAAAAATGTACGTTGGTATATATGTACGTAAAATTGTTTATTTATATATTTTCATTTGTTAACTATTATATATAAATTAAACTTAGCATAATTGTATTATTGTTGTTGTGATCGAAATATATTGGGAAAATAAAGAAAATTGTTTTTCATTACTTTTGGACCTAGAGCCGGCAAAACAAAAATATACATTTGAACAAATAAAGGTTGCTAAAAATAAAAAACTTATTACTACTGTAACTGTTACAACAAACATTACTAACACAAACGGGCAGGCATGCAAATTTCTCATTCAAGTCGTTCACGTCAACAGTCACTGAGACAGGTTGTGTTTTGTTGCCAATCCCGATCTCGCGAATTTTTTATTATAATTACCTGACTTTTGATACGCTTCCACTTGTCGACATTATCAACGGCTTCTTCAAGGCGCGCGTAATCAATGTATAAAAAGTCGCGATAAGAATAGAAAGTACTTTCATGGCACAATTGGAAGTCAAAAGTCAGGAATATTAAATCGTGTTTGGAAAAGCACGAGGCAGGTAGTTGGTCGAAAAGAAGAATTTTTGAAGTGTCATTTACAAAGAAAATGTGTGGGCATAAAATTATTAGCAGGATATAAGCCCAGATTCTGCATGGCAAGCGCAAAACTGCTGTCGCGAAGCAGGTCGCTGTTGAAATCGCCAGCTATGACAATATTGTTGTACTGAAGGGTTCGGCTTTCTATGTAGTCAACAAAAGGTTGAAAGGCAATATGCTTATTTGGTCTGTATGCACAACCAATTAAAATTTTCAGGGGAGCATTTACTTTCATTGCTACACACAGCTTTCCAAAAATATCTTTTATGCTTTCTTCATTTTCGTCAATTACGTGTGGTATTCCTCCAACAATAATGTCGCTTGAAACATTGTTGGATTCAAAAACTTCCAATTCTTCTTTAAGCCCACATATTTCATTGCGCAGCTAATCAATTTGCGCGCATTCGTACTCAACTTTATCAAGCCTTGCCGCGTCTTCTTTAATGCTATGCTTGATGTTGGATAGATCAGCTGTGATTTCGCTTATTCTGCTCAGCACCCGTTCTTCCGATTCCCTCAATTTCTCAGACATTTTCTTCGATTCATCCTCAATTTTAGCTTCGAGCCGTGCAACCCACGAAGGTGCTATATTTTCGTCTTTACCTACTTCAATTTGAGGAGTAGGGGGCTTTGTTGGTGAATTGCCTATCAGGCGCGCAGATTTTGGGCGAGTTGCCATGCTTACACTGACACACAAAGTAGTAGATGAAAACAGCAAAAGGTAAAAAACTTACAGCAATATCAATTAGAGCGTAATGCAGCAACGGTGACAGCCAAAGCAGCGAGAGATAGAAAGAACGCTAGTGACGACAGCAGAGATAAACAAAGAAGAAATCACCATACAGCTAGCAACAACGGCAAAATAAGCGTCAGAGAGTGATTGACCTGCAAATACGAAGATAGCGGAAGATGATGGAGCACATGATAGAACAGCGACAGTGATTGCAGCATCAGCGTCGGCAGCGGTAAAAAGTTGATAAAGAAAATATTAACAGCGACAATACGTGCGCGTGAAATTAGAAGATTTAAACCGAAAAACAACTCCGGATTAATAGCAGGAACGGCACAAATGCAAGCTATGGTATAGATCCACACTTGTCGCTCAGTTTTAGATTTTATTTGACAGAAATTACGATTTAATAACTGAAATTCACAGAGCGAACCTAAACACTTCTACTCTCAATATGGTTCGTACGTCTCCCGCGACTCCTTCTTTCCGCCATATGATGACTATGTGTACGATGAATAGTTGCGATATATTTCGATTGCCCAACTTGCCCCTATGCTCAACTAGCCCCGCCCTACCCTAAGTCATCTAAATAAACAAATACTGATTCGCGAAAGGAAGGGGGTATAACTTTGTCTACTAGACGGCACATTCGTTGCGCCCCATTGCACAACCCAAACGGCATAACTGTACAAAGGCCTACCAGGTACAGTGAAAACAGTTTTTCCCTAGACTTTCTCTCTAAAGGTATCTGCCAAAACGCGTCCTTTAAATCAATGGCAGATATGTACCTGGTGGTTTGAAACCGACTTAGAATTCCATCCATATGTGGGAAAGGGTAGCATTCCTAATGATACGTTCATTCAGTTTTAGGGCATCCAGGCATAGGCGGTTTTTCGTAGCTTTGATGACAAGTGACACGGGTGAGTTCCAGCAGCTGTTGCTCTCCTCAATAACGCCCTTCTCCAACATCCTTTCTAGTTCAGCATAGATCAACTTTTGTATTGCCGGGGATATAGGATAGTGGCGCTGCTTTACTGGAAGGTGTTCATCTGTAACCTCGATAATATGCTGCTCCATGTCCGTCTGGCCTAACCCAAGTACTGCCAATGAAGGAAACTGTTGTTTTACGCGCTCCAGAGCCACAGGATTCAATACATGCTGCACAGCATCGAAGGACAAGTTCCCCTCAACTGGTGTAATATCGAACACGACAGAAACCTTTGAATTGATTTGGGACCCTCTGCTGACCAGATTTAACTGGAAGGCTTGCCAGAAATCGATTCCAAGATAGACCTCTTGTTGCAACATAGGCAATATAAGGAACTCTATCTCTCTAGTGTCATCGTCCCAGAGTACTGGAAGGATCACTAGTCCTATCACTGCGGTTTCACCCCCATCGGCTGTTTTAACATTTTGTCTCTGAATCGGCAAAATCAGATATTCCTTTCCCTCGAGAAGCCTGTCGGAATTTTTCCCTAAGCAGCTTGCCCCGGCCCCGGAATCTAAGAACGCGAGCACCTCGCGTCCTCCGATCTCCGTTTTCGCGAAAAACTTGTTGTCGGCCTTGTTCGTCACAATCGTTGAAATTATCTTTTTCCTGATTCTCCTTAATTGCTTCTTCTTTTTCCTCATCTTTTGAAGTGTTCTAAAATTTGTATTTTTTCTTTTGGCGTTACCTCATTTTCCTCACATGCAGACTCTCGCCACCCACGCCATTCTTCTTCTCTATCACCTCCTTCGTTTCTTTTTCCTTATTTCTTTTCAATATTGAAATTTTTCCACTCTCTATTAGTTCTCCGGGTGATCCTGGTTTTGGACAGAGGTCCCGGACATCTCTGCCACGGTTTCCCGCCCCGGGTTTGAAAACACAAAACGAAGAATCTCCACCACACGCGAAGCATTTCATCAGGTGGAAAGATGACTTACACTTAGTGTGTTTCGCTGCTTCTGCCGGGTTATTTATGTAAAAATCCACCGGCAGTCCACAGGAAAAACACAACATCAGATGGAACGGGGAAGGACAAAATATTTGACTTTATACTGGACTAACACCTGTGTTATGGACAGTAGACGAGGAACTCACGATAGGACTAGTGGGTTTAGGAGGATCTCGAGAGACAGGGGTATAAGACATATTCCTATTTGCATTTTTGCTATTTCTGTGGTCTTTGCTAGAAGCTTCTACACTGAACTCATCCTGACCATCTGACCACAGGCGTAGTACTCGTCGAAACTCTCTTGGGGTTGCTGCTTCCTTTCCATATTTTCGCGAATAACCTTATAATCTGACTATGCCGACTAAAATTTTTGCTAAAATTCCCCTTTTTAAACCAAAATAATTAAAGGACTCATCATCGGCGTGGTCTTCCAGTACCTGCCAATACCACTTGAGAGCAGGCCCTGTAACTAAACATGATTGAATATGATTTCCATAGAACAGTTGCTCGTAGGACAGCTGGTATGGGACCCCCATCCTTTTTAAACGAAAAACAAAGCTCGCTACTGTAATCCCTTTCGCTGACCCGTCGAATTTAAGGTGCCATTCGTCTAAGTCCGCCTTTTTTCGTTCTGGGTGACTGGTGTTGATGTTGCTGGAGTTGCACTGGCTTCCCAATATATCCAGATCGTGTCCAGGTGTAGACGCAGATGCTGGAGGGGGTAGTGCAGTAGGAGCGCGCATGGATGACTCCACGTCGGCAACGCGATTGCTAAGCCTCGAGACATCCGCTCTCATCTGGCGTACCTCGTCTATATTCTTCGTCATCTTCGCTTTCTGCTGCATCATCACCTCCATAATCTGCGTCAGATGCTTAATCCTGTCTACCAACGTTGATGACGTTCTACCAGGTGAGGTCGCCTCTGCTCCAAGTACCCTTCTAGGAACAGCGCCTACATACGCGGTCGTCTCGGCCTCAGGGATTCTCCTAGGTTTAGCACCTCCAACTTCCCCTGCTCTGAATCTGACATCTCTGCTAGTTTTAAATTTTCCTCGAAAAATTTTGCGACCTATCTGACGTTCAAAAGAGAACCTCTCAGTCACAGTGAACTCCCGTCTCAGGTTGGTTTGTGCCTCTGGCTGTCCAAATACCCTAGCAGCGCAACGGTTGAAGAGGTCTACGAAGACGACTGGAAACTGAATACCTGTATCGAGTTGGGTGTATACAGAGCCAGCCACTTGGTTCTCCAAGGCCCAAACTAAGCTACGCGTCTGTCTTGTGATAAAATTCCTAAACCTGGTCGTGGTATTGCTCCCTGATTCCTGGGTCTTTCCATTAACTAAATGGCTAGTGAAAAGGGAACCCACAACTTAACCCCTCAAACTTGTCGATAGTGGAGAAAATGAAAAAAATAAAAATAACAAATATTGATCAATGACCCAAAAAGAAAATAAAAAGTTGCGGACCTAAGGGAACCACAAAAACTAGCGCTAGATATCGAGAACACCGAGTCACTAACAAATTGCATTAAAAAGCGACTGAAAGTACCGAAAGTAAAAAGTAAAATATTGACTTTAAATTTGGTATTTTACCTAAAGATTTATTAGTTAAATACCAGTGTATGGAGAAAAATTTAAATAGGCTTATAAAAATATTTGAGTATTCAAATGTTAAAAATAACGCAATATGTAGTTATATATATATAAAAGGATACGTATGTATAAACAAACAAGCAATTCAAAAATTCCAATAAAAAAATTCTTAATACTATGTGTATATAGATATGTTTATACATTGTGACGAATTCGATGATTCCTTGATTATTAGTCCTGCAGCCCGATTCTGTAACTTTTAACCACTCGCCGAGAGTTAAGCTTATCGCCAAATTTCGGCGTTTGTTCTTAACGAAAATGCGATTCTGTAACTCTCCTTTAACGCCGCTAAACAGCTGACTCTTGATGGTGATAAAATATGGAAATACTTCTATTTTCGCCGTATTTTGCACTAAATTACATGCAAAAAACTCAAAACTATTTTTTTTACTTTTTCCAAACGCTAAAACACTTGCAAATATATTAACGCGATTGTTAGCACCTCGAAAATAATTCGCGACAGCTAACCACACGAAAAGTGTGAATAGGGAAAATCGTTAAAAATGGTGTTAAGCGAAGTTAACGCTAACACCTGGCGTGAAAATAGTAACAGAATCGACCTACAGGGTTCGATCACTATAAAGTCAAATAAGCATCTCTCTCCCTCTTCCTAGTTACGATTTTTACCTACTCAAAAAAATGGATCAAAGAACCTGTATCAAATTTTGTGTGAAAAACGAAATTAAGTGCGCGGATGCATTCCGAATGTTGACTGTGACATACGGAGAAGCTACCTTGGACCGAAGCAACGTTTATCGGTGGTACAAAATGTTCTCAGAAGGCCGAGAAGATGTGCAAAGAAGAACAAAAATTGCCTTTTGCACCACGATAACGCCCCTGCTCACGCATCGTTGCTTGTGCGCGACTTTTTGGCCAAAAACAACACACTAATGATGCCGCAGCCACCGTATTCCCCAGATCTGGCCCCCTGTGACTTTTTCTTGTTCCCTAAACTGAAGAGGCCCATGAAAGGACGACGTTACGCTTCTCTTGACGATATAAAGACGGCATCGAAGGAGGAGCTGAACAAGATACAAAAAAATGATTTTTTGAAGTGCTTCGAAGATTGGAAAAACCGTTGTCACAAGTGTATAATATCTCATGGGGATTACTTTGAAGGGGACAAAATAGATATTCATGAATAAATAAATAATTTTTGAAAAAACACAAAATTTGCGATACTTTTTGAACACACCTCGTATGCAACAACAGTAACATTACTAGCAGCATTTGCTGGCACCATTTTTTTTTCTGTACTCCGTTCAATGCTTCCAAAATTTTGTCTACCCAAGCCGGAGTGTCCACTTCTACGCCATAAACCTTGTATGCAAGTTTACTCAAAAGCGAGGCTGTTTCCTGCGTCAGAGCATGCGATACCGTTTCAGCGAATGCCCTTTTTTCCTTTTATGAAACATTGGATTTTTACAATCTCCGTATACTCTACAGGTGTCTCATTAGCCTTCTGAAAGCGATTGTAGCTATATTTGGTAATTTGTTTTCGAGGTTAGCTACCATAGCGTCTCTCAACTGCACCCATCGATGCTTCCTAATTATTGCGTTCACCGTCGGGAATCGTCTTTAAGATTTCGGCTGCAGGCCCCTTCAATGCCACGAACAGTGCAGCAACTTTGTCTTCAGTGCCCCAATTATTCACCGCTGCCATCTTCTCAAACTGTAGCTTAAATACCTGGAAAGGAACAGAACCATCAAATGACGGGGATTTTACCTTGGGAGTATTCGCTGAAGCAGATGGACGGTTCAGTTGCAACTCCTGGATACGGCCCCTTAACGCATCTACCTCGGCCTCGATTTTCTCCTCAAACTGAATTATTTTCTCGTCCATGCGTGCCTCTAGCTTCAATGACATCCTAGCTTCCTGCTCTTCCAGCTTCGCAGAGATCTGTGATAACACCTCTGCTGAACTTTGTGATAATATTTCGGATATACGTGCCTCCACCTTAGATGTAATACGTGTATCTTGTTCTTCCAGCTGAGATGTCATGTGTGTCTTCTGTTCTTCCAGCTGAGATGCCATATGTGTCTTCTGTTCTTCCAGCTGTGATGCCATGTGTATCTTCTGTTCTCCCAGTTGAGATGCCATGTGTGTCTTCTGTTCTTCCAGCTGTGTTGAAATGCTTGACGACATCTGAGTCAATACAGCCAACAACGCGTTTGTATCCACACTTGGCACTGGATTCGGAGGCGCCTTTTTCTTTCCAACTTTCGTCGATGCCTCCTTCACAAGATGGAAAGCATAATCATCAACGTTGATTCCTTCCGCTTCCATTGTTCCCATAGTCGTGATTGTAGCTCGTATTTATTGCCTGTGGTGTTTAGTCCGCGTTGTTCCAACTCAGTTTTGAGTTGCTGAATCTTTAATTCATTCAACTTAGCCATGCCCTTGTTATCCTTGCAACCACTGGTATTTATTTAACAATACCGCTTCTGACACCAATTGTGACGAATTAGATGATTTCTTGATTATTAGTCCTGGGTTCGATCACTATAAAGTCAAATAAGCACACGCACAGATATTGTAACTAATAGCTAGTTTTATTTACTAGTAATAAACGCAATACAAACTTAAGAGTTTGGTAACTTCACAGTATTTTACTGTTCAACGCTTGAAGAAAAACCGATCAACCTGACTTGCTTGGTCACTGCCTTATATAGTTCGACAGGGTGCTACTCCACGCACCTAAAAGTTTCTTGGTTGTTCGCTCTTCGTGTTCTGGAAGGGTCGGTGTTATTTATTGACATCTCCTCTTTGCATCATATTCGCAAACATGCGCACCATCTTTCTTCCTCTTCCTAGTTACACGCTTGCACGCTTAGAGTAGCCATCGTTATCTCTGTTGTGTTCAACTAGTGGTGGGAGTGTTATTGAGTTAGGGATGGTACATGTTTCAGAATAATCGCCACAATATGTAGGTTTCCGTTAAACGAAATTCTAAAATTCCAAAAAAAATTTAAAATAAGCAACTCCTATACGAAAATACCTAAAGAGTGTACATATGAAAAAAAAAAATATTGAGATAATCGAATCAATACTCAAATGAGTTCGAAAGAAGGCAAAAAGTTAAGAAACGTAAAAATGCAAGAAACTGAAATAAAATAAATTCACCGATATTTCTATATTGCGATATAATTATAGTATAAAAAAAGTAAAAATATAAAAATTTGGGAACATAAAAAAATTCAGCAAAATACTTCTGATCTGGAACTTCCTTTATAACAAGAAAACTTCAAGTCAGTTGTATAAGTATGCAAGCAATATTCAGCTTAAATGTGTTAAAACCCAAAGTTATTAAAAATAAAAATAAATAAGAATGAAAAACGGATGAAAATAAAAAAACCCTTCTTTTCAATATTGTGGTACTGTTGGTGCTTCTTTGGTGTTGTCCTTGCCTGATGGAATCTGTGGATAAGTTGAGTGGCGTTATATCGTATTCCGTCCAAAGTCAAAGTCATCTAATACCCCTTGGCTTATGAAGTGTGGCACTACAGCGTCTTAAGAACGGGCTCAAGATATGGTTGCCACAATTCCCCTTTCCCTATCAAATTTTCCACCCCCAAACAAGTGTACAGAAGCCTCACATGGATACCGTGCTAGGCCGCATACATGGGAGCTTGTGTTGCTTGCTACCAAAAACACAAAGGCGAAAGAAAAAAGATGCATGTACTGACTATGACCCCTGATACCGCTTTTACAAACTTGATGTCCTTAAAAGTAACTCAAAAATCGTAGCCAGTGCCCCTCCCCCCCCACCAAAGTTAGTCACTCAGGTACATATCACTCAGTGCTAACACTAGGCGGTGTTGTCTTCGTGACCTTAAATCTGTCCGGAAAGCTGGAAAAGTTAAAATAAATGAAAAATAGGGATAGTGTATAGGAGAGATGGGTTAGAAAAAGGGAATTAAATGTAGAAAACAAATGTGGAATAAAATTGAAGTAAGTAGTGGGCTATTCCGTTGGGCGCCATTATTATGGAACTGCTTGGTACAGGAGAGGGGAGCGTCGTTTTGGTATGATTGTAGCCCGGCTGAGTCTCGTCGGGTTTGAGGCGCCGTTTTTGCCACTCCTCCTGTCCCACAGTCGCATTACAAAAAAAGGAGAGTTCATATCAGTCCTAGTCAAGTGTGGAGCCTTCCCACCCCTTCTGATCACTCAGCGTGACCAGCCTTTGAACTCCACTATGGCTCCTTTAACCGGGTCCATTTCCACCACTCAACTTACCGTCAGTTGTTCACAAGGGCAACACCTGCACCAACAAAAAGAAGAATTTATCGTGACATATCTTTTATGCCTTTCCTCATAAAAAAATTCAAGTCATCGATCTCAAATAAAGTAATAAAAAGTTAGATTAAAAATTTAAATTCATTTACCTCTTAAATTCTAACTATCCTATACTATTTTTCAACGAAATATTAATTAACTTCAAATATCCTTTTCCTAACCCTAATGCTACGGATCTTTTCTATCTTACACTATTTACTTATATATATATTTATGTTTATGTATGTTAATTTTATTTTTATTATTATTATGGTATATATTTTGTTTATTTTTTTTATTTTCAAAGGTGGTTGCAGCCTAATGTATCCTTTCCTATTTTCCTACTATATTCAAATGCCAATATGCCTAGTGTCTACGTATGTAACTCGCGACAGTTTACTTAAGTTTACGTGCACCCTAATATCTATCTAACTACATACTCTCGATCGCTTTGATTCCTTGCCAAACATACAGAGTGGTTGTTTATACACACGTTTATGTGTTCATCCTCACAATGGACAAAAATGAGTATATATGTAAATAATGATGATTATTATTACTATCACCTACCTTTCTTTGGCTTGTTTGCCGATTTTGGTACCAAAGACGGTGGACAAAGCTGAAAGTAGAGCATGAAAAAGAAAAACACAAAGTATGCTAGACAAGGATATTTATGCCTGCCGTTAGTAGGTCTTTGGCCGCGTGATCGCGATCAAGGGTATCCCCTTGATGTCGACTCTCGGGTTTGCAAAAAATTCAAACGTAAGTGAAGTGCGGGAAGACTTCCAAAAAAAAAATTAAATTATTACAGAAAATTGATTGCGCTAAGGAAATTGTCTTTACTAAAAAAAAGTATGATATCAAATGTGCTAAAAGGCACGAAGTGCACATTAAGAATGCACCAAAAATAAAAAAAACGAAATTTTGAAATTTTATGTATGTGCAAGCAGTGTAGTGGGTGCCTGAGGTAGGAATTGCCGGCTAGTGGCCAAAAAAAAACAATTCTTTAACAATAGTTTTGCGTGACAAACATGATGTAAAAGGAAATTTAGAAAATCCAGTGATACTTTTGCTAATATTTAGCTTACCCTAGTATAATAGAAAGAAAATCAATAACCCAAAAAAAAAAATAAAAATAATTAATTTAAATTCGGTTAAAAAAAAATTTTGGGTAGTTTTTCTGCACCCTAATATGCGAAACGTGGAATGAAGTTGCGCTCGCACTCTCGCAGCGAATTTGTGGTCCAGCTTCTTCCCCTGTTATTGTGTTGATCGCGGTGGTGTGTATGTGTGAGCGCAATGAGAGCGTTGTTAACTTGTACCGACGGTCGTTTGTTGCGTGGGTGGATGCCCCACGAATGTTTCTAAATGTTGCGATGTGTGTTGCCAAGGTGTTGCAAAAACTATGTTGCCAGAATGTTGAGATGTGTGTTGCCGAGATATTAAGATGTGTGTTGCCAAGCTTTTTGGCTGTGGTATGGGGCGAAATCGAGGTTGCGTTTACCTTTTGCTTGTGTCGGGCGTGTAAGTGGGTGTTTGTGGGAAACTCAACGTGGTGGAAGAAAAAGTTGCCTTTGATGCTATCGCTACTCTGCGTGTGCGCGTGTGTCTTTTTTTCTGATTTTATGTGGCTTTGTTGTCGTGCTCCAAAATTTGTTCTATGTCGCGGCCGGTGGCTGCATAAAATTCCGGAATATGCTTCTTCCGCCAGCAAAACTTGATAGGCCTTGGGATGGCGTCCAATACTTGGGAGGGTTCCCAGGTTCTGCTCCTTCACCTCTTTATATTTTTGTTTATTTAAACTGCAATTTACTTCATGGAAACCCGCATTTCACTACCTTCACCTTTTTTTTTTTTATTGTGCACTTATTATTTCGTTTATTTTTTCACGCTGTCCACAAGACCGCGACTTTGCAACTTTTGCGGCATCGGTGTCACCGGAACCGATAGCCTTCCAGTATTGGTCAAACTAGACCGTATTCGAACCAATAGCGGCAGGTACACACACATAGTATGTGTAAGCAACCGTTCAACCCACTCATGTATACATACATTCGCTTTTCAATTTAACCATCGAAGTGGAGAAACATAACGTGTTAGGGGTTGCTTATCCATCTGTTTATATACCCGATTACAGGCTAGTCAACAAAATTATCAAAGGCTGTCGTAACAACAAGCAAAGCATAAAGGAATGTGGGCGTGGTACCGCCTGCTTTTCTAAAATTACGTAAATCTTGACTAAAATCATTATTAATTTACACCAATTATATTGAGAATTATGACAAATTCCAATTTCATATAGCCTAGGGGTGTCACCGCTCACTTTTCCAAAACTATATATTTATATAGCCTATGCTGTACCCAGTGAACTCTAGAATATACTGTGAAAATTTCATATAGATCGGTTGAGTTCCCTTGAAAAAACGATCTATTATCGAAGTACTCCCAAGAAATCCATTTTCATATACAAAACATGGTCCAATTTACATGACCATGTCCTAGGATTGGTGTTGAATACTCTGTTAAATAACCTTTTGGTAGCATTTCGAAAGTACTCTCACCTAGGCGCGCAGTTCTCGGAATCAAATAAATGGAGTACTCCGAGATGCAGAGCAGGTGGTTCACTTCGGGGACATCACCACGTCAATTTCTCTGCCATATTTGTGCATATTTATAGATAACAGAGTTACGGATCAAAATATGGTTCCCCTCAAACCTTTAAATTTACACCAAACAGTGGGCCAGTTCTCCATGTGAACTTTAAAAATAACTTAAGTTCTATGTGAAGAGTCGTTTTCATATGCTACCCTTAGCGCCGTTTACTCAATGTCTGATTAACTGCTTGGTAAAGACTTTATCGGAGGTTGACCCAAAAACCATTTACTCAATGTCTGATTATCGACGATGCCCTGATTATCTTCTGATAAAAGTTGTCAAAGGATGGGCCTTTGATTATGTGCTTAGAAAACCAAAAAGTGACAGCTGAAAGTAAAAATCTGATTTTGTGATAATTTGCTTTGTTATCAAACTCTGCGAGTAATGGAGTTTAAAAATGTAATAATATCCATATAAAGATATATCACAATCGAAATTTGTAAGCCAAAATGATTCGTTTAAAATAGTTAACAAGAGCAGCTGCCACTTTTCATGCGTTCACAATGCAACCTTTGTGAATTTTTTCCCAGAAACGTTCACAATGACCAACTTTATCATGATAACTTAATCAGACTTTTGTGTAAACGAAAATGTCATTCTGAGGCAAGCCATGATTATGTTATCATGTGATAAAGTTTATCATAACCAGACATTGAGTAAACGGCCCTTAATCTTTATCTAGCTGATAAAGAAAAGCTTCTTCAGAAGAAGTTTTGTTATCTTTGAGCGTTATACTTCTCCCAAGTTTCTACCAGAAAATCGCTATTTAAAACGAAGTCATCCTTTTTTTTCTATGTTGCCACCGGATGTTGGGTTATGACTACCTATTGGGCTGGGAAATCTGTATGTATGATATGCACTTGAGCAAATTCCGTATATGAAGGCAGCAAATTCTTCGTATTTTCCTCTTTCAAAACGAATCCTTGGTTCACATTGGGTTCTATATCTCCTAAACGGGTTGATATGTCAAGCCTTTTTTAAATACCTCATTAACACATTTATTTTGATGCCCATATTGAATATACATTTGCTTACTCAAGATTTCTATAAAACCAAGAAAGATATTTTAAAAAAATCCAGCCCATATTGTGACCCCCCATCAGTTATTATTCACATTATGGGAACGGACAAAGTGATCGGTTAGAGAAAATTAAAAAATAGGGTGGAACCGAACATTATATACCTAGTAATGGTCTATTATGGCATACCAATTTACACAAGCCTATTTTAATACTTTTCAGTTCATATTATATTATTTTATTGTTTTCAATAACAACACTTCTGTTATGAGTTTTGCGGGGTAAATAAATTTAAAAAAATATATGTTAATGTATGGCGCGATTTACATCATAAACCACCTAAGAGATTTTTGCGCCGAGCTTCCCTTCCAATTTGTGGTGCTGTTTTGAGTTTTTTTCTACAAATTGGCGGGACCTACAGATTTTTCCCGACTTTGAACGGCATCTACAAAGCGATGAATTTTTCCTGAGAAGCCTCCTATAGCAGAAACACACTCGGAAAGTTTGCCAAACCACTGCCGAGGGGCGACCCCATTTTAAAAAACTTTTTTAAACCACTTTTGATGTTACCTGTCCCAGGACTCGAACCTTGACCTTCTGTATGGTAGGCCGACAACACTACCGCCACACCACGGCGGCCGCCATTAGATTATTTGTATATAAATAGCTTCCCTACCAACAACTGCTTACCACACTTTTGCAATATACCAATCCATGCACATTTTATGTTTGAAAAATTTGCGTTCAAATAGACAGACGGACGGGGAGACGGACATGGCTAAATCGACTCAGCTTATGGTCCTTATTATTTCAGTTTACTTATTGATGGGCCCATCTCTTCTTCTTCTCATACTTACGAACATTTCATGGTATTTAAAGGTATGAAAATCAAAAAAGGTGTATAACTTCCCTATTGCAGTGGGGCATTATTTACTTGCCCGAATATTTTACTTGTGTGTTATCTGATTTGCCTACTTTTTCGCAACAGTACACTGCATACTATTGAGAAGCAGCTCACCAATTTTGATTGCAACATTTATTTGAAACTACAAGTCATCGTTTTTGAAAATAGCAGAATTTGTATGCTAAAAAGTGGGCGGCGCCCATTTTTGACGGATTTATGGCATAAAAAGTTTTGCGGAATACGCCACTATAAAAGGGGCTCATTTTCAAAAATTTATATTTTTCTACTTTCTTCGTTCACGGACACTTTAAAACGGAAATAGAAATGATATAAAGCTTTTGTACGCAAAGTTATTGCCTATTAAATATATGTATGATCCTTTTCAAAATCTTTCGTATAAAAGTGGGCGTGGTCCTTAACCGATTTCACCCTTTTTTTTTCGGAACATTCCCTTTATTAATAAAAATACGTGTGCTAAATTTCATTTCGATGTCTTAAACGGTTTTTGATTTATGATTAATATTATTTATAAATTCGACTTAATCAAAAGTGGGTGGTGCCACGCCCATTTTCAAAAATTCTTTAAACAATTCATTTTCTGCCTTAACATTAATGTACACACCAAATTTTATCCTTGCAAGTGTATTATGTACTGAATAATCACATTTTCTGTATTTTCGAAAATATTCTATACATAAAAAGCGGGCGTGGGTATTATCCGATTTCGCCCATTTTAAATAACGCTCGGAGATGAGTGCTAAGAAGCCTGCATACCAAATTCCCATTAAGATATCTCAAAATTTACTCAAGTTATCGTGTTAACAGACGGACGGACGGACATGGCTTAATCAATTTCTTTTTTTCCTCCTGAACATTTTGATATACATAAGTCAATATCTATCTGGATCCGTTTATGCCGATACATACACCGTTACGCGACTAAAGTTAATGTGCCTTGTGTGCGTAGCACTACTAGGTATAAAAATAGGTTTATGATGACTTGATCTCTGTTTGTGCTATAACGAGAGGCATAACAGTTATAAAATTTATCGAATAAGCGTTGCTTCGAATCATTGTTTAATTATACAAGGTTTGTCAGCCATTGACAGTAGTTTTCAATCGTTAACATGTTTAAATTGTGCACTCTGACAAAGATCTTAGAAAAATCTAGTTACCTTATTTTAAATGGAAGCGCAGTTTGGTGATAACGTTCGCCTTGCTCATCAAATTCAGTTGACAACTGTTGAGCGAGTTGATCAAGATGCTGATGCAAGAGATGAATTTTGTACGACACATTAACCCCAATTTCATCGAAAGCTGCCAACATGTTTGCAACAAAATTCCCTTAATGACTGCTTTCAGTAAGATCCATGCATTTAATTTTCGGTCTGTCAGAGCTTGGTCAAAATCTTGACGACTCATTAGTTTCCGTATGACGGGACCATTAACAACCCCTTCTTGAATGTTGGCGTTACTTAGTCTTGGGATAATGTCTTTTAAGCGGTTGAGTACTGCTGGTCTTTTTGCGATACATTTCAAAAAATTTTTAGCAATGCCAAGTTTAATGTGAAGCAACGGCAACAAAATTTTAATTTCAGGAACAAGACTTTCGTGTAGCCTATTCTCTTTAAGCCATTTCCGTCCAATGCGACTATTCCAGTTATGCTGTTTGTACTGGTTTGTTCCTCTAATACCTTCTCCGTATCGTAGACGGCCAGATGCTGTTAAGCCTTTAATCAATGAAACTATTTGACTACTTCCAGAATGTGTTTCAAATTATCGAAATTTTCACTAGTGTCAGTGCTATACGAATTGGAACAGAAGGCATTCTATTCGTCTTGTGTGAAAGCACAACTTTTAAGCTGATAAGTGAACTATGGATGAATAAACGCCAATAATCTTTTTTATAGGTTAGCCCTATCGTCTCCGTTAACTTTTCGATATCGTTGCAATAAGCAAAATTTTTTGAATCATTCACATTGAAGAACTGTTCTAACTCTTTTTGGCGTTTTCGATATGCTGTTACTTTGGTACCTTTCGCCAGCAAATTATTTCCTTTCAAAAATGAAGCCAGTTCTTCTGATTTCTTCTGAGTCAAACACAAAATTGCAACAATTGCATCCAATTGCTTTTGTGTGACTAGGATTGGGTCCTTTGATGTTTCATAGGATGTACCTTCACCAGGGTCGTATTCTGAGAAGAAATGCATGGATATAGCAACGGCTGTTGTAGTACTGATATCTGTTTGAAGATCCATACTTCGGTATGTTGGGACTAGAAAGAATTCTGAGTGCGGTAATGGTAATTTGACACTTGGCATAGCCTTCTTCTTTTCACTTTTTCATAACACTTGAATAGCAATTAAAGCAAACTTTTTTAGGGGCATAGTTTACGTCAGTGATAAACTCTGACGAGAAATAATGGTTATAGGCTTCCAAAAAACAATCACGCCCGAGCGAAAATTAAAAGACATCGGCTTCGGCTGAGTTTCGAGTCTTAACTGAATCTTTAGTTCGCTTGTACGAAGTAAATAAAAAACGCTACCTGTGCAGTGGTTGGAAACAAAAAAGAGGAAGACGAGAAAAAGAGGAAGAAGCGCAAGACATTTATTGCATTTGACTGTAAAATTCGAAGGCGATTAAAAAATTCGAACTAACATAAACAAACGCCGCGATACGGGTCTTCTAATTTAGCCTCTATTTTCACCCCTCCTCTCAGAATCGACCTAACTTTCGCTAACCTGGATTTGTTCCACAGTGTAATTTAATATATCTGACAAACTTTTACTGTCCAAACCAAGTTTTACAGGAAATAAAGTGGTTTTAAAATGCTTCCCAAAACAAACAAATTTTACTCGTAAGTTAAATTTAAAAACATGTTTTCCAATCCCAATTCATCAAGTTGCGGCAAAAAGAACTCGTTGATCATTGCTCTGTAACGCTCACCATTCACAGTAACCGTTTGGCCCCGACCGATTTTTGGTCAAATAAATAGTCAGCAATATTCCGCGTTCTGGAGCAGTGTAGCGTAACATTGTTTATTAACGTGTATTTCGCATGTGTTTACTACACAAATGTCAAAACAGAACTGACTTTAGGGGCCAATCGCAAAATGTATAGCATTTTCTGATAGGAGGATTACTTTTGCGCCACCTTGTATAATTAAACCATATATTCGAATAATTATTTGATAAAAAAATGTATTTTTCAAATAGTAGTTGTTTGTCAAAGTTTCTTTTATTTTATCGGGGATAATAGTTATTTGTCAAAAAAAAAATTAAATGTTAACAAATGTTACTATTCACACACACTCCTCGTTGTATTCACTCTTAGCATGGTATAGGCTACCACTGATCATGCATTTTTTGCTGAACCTGTGTTGTCGTTTGACTAGGCTATATGACTGTCCCCTTAAGAAAAACACGCAGCCAATTCTATCAATTTGTGGTAGATGGACGGCATGCCTCCAGGGTTTTAGATGTTTGCACAATACGAAGACCCAACAGCCAAGACGGGTATGAACTCTGTACGACAAAATAGTTTAAGCAAAAAATTTATAAGCAGTGGAAGCATATAGTGGAGACCGCCGTGGTGTGGCGGTAGTGTTGCTGGTCTACCACTTCAAAGGTCCAAGGTGCGAGTCCTGAGACAGGTAACATAGAAAGTGGTTTGAAAAAGTTTTCCCGTGTATTTTTGCTATGGAGGGCTTCTCAGCAAAAATTCAACTGCTTTGCAGGAAAAATTGGAAGCAGCACACCACTTATTGGTAGAGAAGCTCGGCTCATTAATATCCTCAGAGGTATATCGAGCCAAATATTTATAAATTTTTTATTAAGAGAGATTATATCTCGGAAGAACTCCGTACTTGCGATTTCGAAGAAAAACTGGTAAAGAGTACCAAGTTGCAACGCAAAGGGACGGCATCACTCTTAGAGCGAATGCAACGACGAGTGTGTGTAAATATTAATATTTATTGTCTAGGAACTATTATGAAGGGACAAATGTGTCTTTCAAATTCAAACTTTTTAGCAACGCAAAAAAGTATTTCTTATCCATAACAGTTGACAAATAACTATTATCCCCAAAAAATAAAATAAACGTTGGGAAATAACTATTAGGTCTGTTCAATAACAAAAAATTATTACTGGAAGTTACCAATTCTTGCTAACTTCTTCTGTCAAGTGTTCATTAACTCAAAAAATTTGTAAGAGAAAAAAATCGAGAGCGTAAGAGTTTGAGATACTTACTAGTTTTTGCTAGTAATTTTCTTGCTAGTAAAAATTAGTCAACTCAAACAATTCGCTGTCAAACACAAATTGAAATAAAATTAATAAATTTCTTTTTTTAATTTTCAAGAAATAAAATAAATTTAAAATTTGCATAAATGGATAGAAAAGGGAATTTTTGATCAAAATTCAGTTTATTTGTAAACTCTTTAGATGCTTGTTGGCAGGGGGACGCTCCAACAGCTAGACAACGTGACGCAGTGCCGGAAGAGTGGTTATTTTTTAAATTAATTTTTAAAATATGTCAATCTTTTTTTCTTACCATTTTTTGTTCATTTAATTTTATGTTAAATATTTCTCTTCTAGTGAAATTACTCTTCTTTGCACAGTAACACTTTCTTTTTTATTATTTACTGGAAAAGTAAATAAACAAACCTCTTATGTGAAAAATACATTTTTTTTCATCGAATAATTATTACGAAGCAACGTTTTGAAGGGACTTCTTGCGTGCTTTTTTTGCACTGGCTCGGTAAGGTAATTTTGACCCTTCCTAGATAAAAGGGTAAAATATTGTAGAAAAATATTTGCAGGAAAATTTTACAAAATCCTCATCGTACTTAGCAGATGCCATTAGGAGTCAACAACTTCTATGTAAATTAAAAGTAGCAAACCACAAATTGGAAGAGAAGTTTGGTTCTACACCATTTCCAGTTGTATTTTAGAAAACGTCAATTGGATTTTAGAATATTCAACTAAATTACAGAAAGCGGGAATTGGATTTTAGAATTGTCAGTTGGATTTTAGAAAGCGGCAATTGGATGTTAGAAAGCATCAATTGGATTTTCGAAAAAATCTATTGGATTTTAGAAAACTTAAACAAAATTCAATTTATAATTTCTAAAATCCAATTGACTCTTTATGAGTTCTAATTTACGCCCATATGAAAGTGTGAGATACAGACAATTAGATTTCAGAAAACGTAAGTTGGATTTTAGAAAGCGTAACTTGAATTTACTTTACGTTTTCCAAATACAATTGACATTTTCTAAAATCCACATAACGCTTTCCAATATACAATTCACTATTCTAAAATCGAACTGACGCTTCCCAAAACCTAATTGACTATTCCAATTTCCAATAGACGCTTTCTAAAATTCACTTCACCCTTTCTAAAATCGAACTGGAAATGGTGTAGTCTTCTTGTTATTTCTTGGGTGTTATTTCACAGATCATATCTCATTCAGTTTACTCATAAACTTTTGCTAAACTAAATAACATCAGAAAAATTAAGTGTTCAGTATACGTTCTGAGTCAAAGGAGGAAATATTTGACGCGGTAAAATATTTTACTTACGTCGGTTGATAGATCTATTTCAAACATGTGCTCCTTAGCAATCAGGACAAACTTTGTACCAGGAAGTGTTTTGTTTTCGTTGGATATGGCCTGTAAGAAGAAGATAATGTATACATAGGCAAGAGCAATCGTTTCTAAAATTTATCAGTATATAATATTACCGATACATCCAGGAAAAGAGTAAAACTATTATTCCAAAAATCGTGTGATAATATATAGCTGCAGTTCCCCAATTTCCGTAATTCCATATTCAGGCTGACTAAACGCTTGTCAAAGGTTATGTAAAATCCAGAGTTTATCAAGAGGGCACGTGCTAAGGAATAGGTAGTTAAAGTAATTTTAATGAGATTATCAAAAAGTAATAATAGTACAGATGTGCACTAAAGCAACAATAGCAGGAAATGTCTTGTTTTTAAGATTCAACCAGCCCTGCATCATAAATGTAGGTAGTATATTCGCAAAAACAAAAGAAAAACATAATTTGATTTCTGAGCCAGCGCAGTCATCTTTATAAACTTTTATAATCCTGAAGACCAATGGAACTAGTTCAATTTAAAACTTGCACCAATTAAGACTCTGCTCTGATTCTCATATGTATATGTACGAGGTGTGTTCAAAACGTATCGCGAATTTTGAATTTTCGCTGGTTACGTATATTCGAATTTCGAATTTTTTGTGGCGTTATGTTGGTACTCATGTCTCTCACTTATGCCGACAAGCTCGGCCATTTTGAATGTTCAGTTAATTGTTGACAGCTGCTTTGCTTGCACGTGTTTTGGATCGTCTTCGATTTTTACCTATTCAAAAAAATGGATCAAAGAACCTGTATCAAATTTTGTGTGAAAAACGAAATTAAGTGCGCGGATGCATTCCGAATGTTGACTGTGGCATACGGAGAAGCTACCTTGGACCGAAGCAACGTTTATCGGTGGTACAAAATGTTCTCAGAAGGCCGAGAAGATGTGCAAAGAAGAACAAAAATTGGCTTTTGCACCACGATAACGCCCCTGCTCACGCATCGTTGCTTGTGCCCGACTTTTTGGCCAAAAAAAACACACTAATGATGCCGCAGCCACCATATTCCCCAGATCTGGCCCCCTGTGACTTTTTCTTGTTCCCTAAACTGAAGAGGCCCATGAAAGGACGACGTTACGCTTCTCTTGACGAGATAAAGACGGCATCGAAGGAGGAGCTGAACAAGATACAAAAAACGATTTTTTGAAGTGCTTCGAAGATTGGAAAAACCGTTGGCACAAGTGTATAATATCTCATGGGGATTACTTTGAAGGGGACAAAATAGATATTCATGAATAAATAAATAATTTTTGAAAAAACACAAAATTCGCGATACTTTTTGAACACACCCCGTATGCAGGAATATTTGCAACACCTCTGGTAACAAAACATAACTTAAGCACTTACTTCATCGAAGAGAGCCGTATTCTTAAAAAACTTAAAAATTTAAAAAATAATCTTGCAAAATATGATCCGTTGTAAAGTTTTGAAAAATTACCTTGAAATTCGATCAACTGTTTCGATATATGACAAAGAAGTCATTGCCATACGATCTAAAATACCTTAGCTAAATCTTTACTTGTTCAATTAATATACTAAGTTCTTTAGTTCAAAAACTACCCAATTCTATAGTGTAAAATTAGTATTCCCTACAAAAAATTGTGAGATATCTTTTGCAGAACAGTTTAGCAGTTTTCGTCAAAACAAATCTCTCCAGCGATATTTAGGCTAGTGTCATTTACTAAGCAGATTTGGATGCATAAATCGGCTTTATTTGATGAGCTGGCTACAACTGCCTCAAGTTGCATCAACTAAAGTGCAATCGATTTATTTTGTTGTGTTGATCTTCCGACAGGGTAGTAAGCTGATTTTTGTTGGAACGATTTTCCGTCATCCCTTGTCAAGTTTGGTTTTGTGACAAACCGGTTTCGGCGTTCTGCCATTTTCAATGCCTAGCTTCGTTCTGGTCTGTGTCTATCCGCTGCGTTGTTTTTATAGTCCGTGGGTGCTGTGGCAGGTAATGTCAGTCTATGTTTTCGTGGTAGGTAACGTTAATATGCGTGTGTGTGTGCGCGGTATTGATACGTCCGAATTGTTATCTGTCCCAAGGGTTGTTTTTGTAGGTATGTAGACATACCGCTTGTTAGCTAAGCGGTAGGTTGATGTAGGTAGAAATCGGTGATTTTTGCAGTTTGGTTCATATTTCGTTTTTGCTTGTTCATTGTTACGTGTTTGGTTGCTGTACCTGCTGGCTTGTGCTGTTTTTTGTAAACTAGTTTTAAGCGTTCAAATATTTCGTCAGAGATAGTGTTGGTTTGTTCGTTTATGATCCTGCCGTCAAATGTTTTTAACTTGTATATCTCCATGTTCTCAAGTACATTGAGCCGCCGGCCTTTTCCTTGTACGTGAAGTATTCGAGCCGTTGTTTTTATGTTAGCTGGGGTGCAGTTGTTTTCAAACATGTGGTTCGCGAAATTAGATTCTGGTATTATGGTGGGTTTTCGTGTTTTTTTGTTGTAGTCCCTGATATGCTCTCGGAATCTTGTGCTTATTTTCCTTCCTGTTTGTCATATGTAGCTGTATTGACATTCACAAGTAAGCCTATACACTCCGTGTCTGTTGAATGGGTCATCAGAATTAGTCTCGGTTCTTAGTTTTTGTCCGACGTTGTTGGATGTTCTGAATGCTGTGTTAATGTTATATCTTTTAAAGAACTTTGCTAATTTGTACGTCGCTTTTCCAGTGTATGTCATTGCCGTCCAAACCATTGGATTTTCCTCTACGTTTACTCTTTTTTGTGTTCCATGGCTACTTCTGAGTTTATCCACAATCCATTAGGGCTTCACGGATACCGTATTTGGCTGAATGATGCCGTGCGCGATATGACTCACGCTCATCAATCGATGGAGAGGAAACCGTTGATTCCTAATGCGGTGGGCCAAGCCCTAAGCACGGACTGAGAAATTAACCTGCAAGCAACGGAACTGCTAGTGTTTCCTTCAGTTTTTGGTCTTTCTCAAAGGACTGGTCCTTTGATTTTGGCTGTATTCCGACTATTCTCTGTTAAAGAGTGTTTTTGTAAAATTTTTCACAAAACCTACCAAAACGTCTTGTTGCTGGACTTTTGCTCCAGTTTTCACGTTCTTTTCGCAAAAATGCAAGGAACTTACGCCTTTATGAGACACTCCCCACTAAGCCATGACGTATGCTGGATGATGACCTCGCTGAACCCTTGGTACAAACTTTTTTTGTTTCTTGGGATGTTTTAGCATACACCTTATTATTTTGCTTATTAAAAACTTCCTCCACGGTATACATTTTTTCATCTGTAAAAAGGATGTTTTTATGGCCGTTGCTTGGGTGCCTCTGAAAAAGCTTCTTACATCTTTTTAATTTTATTTTTTTAACCCTTTAGTTAAAAGACGGCCAAAAGCCTTCATGAAGCAGTCATCATGGATCAGCCGAGACATGGAGCTAAAGGACATATCCAGCTCTCTGGCAATTATTTTTTGTTTCCTTAAAGAATTTCGACGGATTTGCACGAATTTTATGGTGGACGTCCGCTGACCCCTGTCCTTGACTTGATAAGTTTCTAAGAATCGATTAATAGTAGAATAAGCGAACATCTTGGATATACAGAGTTTTTTTTACCGACGTCAATATCTGACTTATGTAAAGAATTTATCGCAATCCGATTTTTTGTCACCTCACTCCATCATGATTAGAAGAAATTTTAAACCAAACTGATTTGATATATATTGGCATAGAATATGAAGTGAAGCAGAAATCGAAAATTTTTAGTCGATATATCGAGCACGTACCGACAAATATTCCCATGTAATCCTATTATTTCTTTTTTTTCATAACAACCGACAGCCCAAACCATACAATTAAACAGGAGTCTTTAAAGGCTTGTCGAAAATATAGCGAACACTTTTTTGGAGCCACCAAGTAAGCCACCACGAGTAATTATGTGTATTAAAATGTTGTTACCAAAAAAAAAAAGTTGTCACATTACACGCGTTATGACTGAAATGCGTCATTGACCAACGTGTAAAATTTATTTAAAACTAAGTATTCTCGTAGATAAAAAAATAAAAAATTATATTCAACGTGCACAAATACCCCACTTGTAAAAGTCCATACTTCGCGCATGGGCCCGCAATTAAGTTAGTAAGAGGCCAACAGCTTCTCCCCAGCCACCAATTAGTTAAAAAGCCAGGTATCGTCCAGCCTCCGCTGATTCAGGTATAAACCAAAATCTTGAGAGTGAAGAGACCAGATTGCGGTGGAGATCAACCAGCACGGAAAAACCCCATCCAAAATTGTATTACTATTGCCAAACTATACAGTATGGACATACGCTATACGTAAATGTACGTTTCTACATCCAGCTGT
The DNA here is from genome assembly GCA_949987695.1 of Merzomyia westermanni. Taxonomy (NCBI): domain Eukaryota; kingdom Metazoa; phylum Arthropoda; class Insecta; order Diptera; family Tephritidae; genus Merzomyia; species Merzomyia westermanni. Next base: position 96,640,877 of record OX465289.1, read on the forward strand.
GCATGCCAGCGCATACAAAAAATAAATTATATTTAATACCAAAAAATGTTCATTAAAAAGTTAATAAACCTAAAAGAAATAGAAGTTAGAAACCAGAATTAAAAATTTTGAAGTTTTGAAAAGAGGAAATAGGGATATTGAATACACCTAAGTCTGTTTTTACACGGTCTTTTTTTACACGGTTTTGATATAACACGGTTTGAAAATTGAATATTTTTAATTTTTTCACACGATTTTATTCCATTTAGCACGATTTGAAATTTTATGTACTTAAATTTTTTTTGTCAAATTTAATTTTTGCGAAGTGTGTTCATATCACAAAAAAGTATTTATGAAAGAAAAAAGTCTGAAACCATCGATAGTATCGATAGTGCTATTTTATTTTATTTTTTACCTTAAAAATTGAATAACCTATTCTTTTCGTTCACAACATAGTTTTTTAGTTCCTGAACTTGCCATACATTTAATTTATATTACTTTTAAGATTAGAGTGCATATCTTTTTTATCATTAATTACTATGCTTGTGAAAATAAGCATTATATATTTGATTTAATAAAATAAACATGAATTCTTGTTCTTAAAAATTCTTGTTTTTCACTAATTTTAATAGGTTTTAGAGATTAGGAACAAATCACCCATTTTTGTATACGATCAATGTCTTTTTTTACACGGTTTTTTTTACACGGCTTCTTCTGGAACCAATCTACCGTGTAAAAACAGACTTAGGTGTACATATAAGTGAGTTTCGTGTGACGAAAGAATCAGGATGTCAAGAACATCCGTATCCATACAAAGAAGGAAACCCAATAATAAATGGTGGAAAAAAAAAATATTTTTATAAAAAAATAAAACCATATTTTTGTAAGTTTTACGATTTGATAATAATTCTTTGTCAATTATAATTATTTTTGATTAAAGGAAAAAACACGAAAACAGCCTCGACTTCTCGTCAGACTAATTCGTATAGTTTTGCTATTTCTGATTTTTGCAAGCGCAGGTGCCTAACCTATAGGCCATGCTGGGTGTAGTTTGCAAGTTGCTTAGATCGATTTTTCCTTTGATTGTTGTTGTTATCTGCCAACAGTGTACACAATTTTTTAGACATTCTGTCTATATGTAGATCATGTATGTTGGACTTTTTGTTCTTGTACATTCTTCTTTTCTATTTTTAGAAGATAGTTCTGTACATAGCAGATCTCCGGTGTCAATTTTATTTTTGTTTTTGGTTTTTACGGTCTCTTTATTTTCCATATTTTGACAAAGAATTATTATTGACTGGTCTTGAGCTCGTAAGACTTACAAAAATATGGAAAATGAAAAATTCTGAACCCCGTTGGCAGATAACAACAACAATCAAAGGAAACATTGATCTAAGTAGCTTGTAAACTACACGCAGCATGGCCTATAGGTTAGGCAGCTGAACTTGCAAAAATCAGAAGTGCGCGGGTTCGATTCGCAGCAAGATCTTCTGAAATAGCAGAAAAATACGAATTAGTCTGACGAGAAATCGTGGCTGTTTTCGAAATAGTACTATAACTATAGGTTGTGTTTATGTTTGTTACTTTCAATATTTCCTTCAATCAAAAATAATAATAATTGACAAAGAATTATTATCAACTGGCCTAGAGCTCGTAAAACTTACAAAAATATGAATATGAACAGACCGTAAAAACCAATAACCAAGCAAAAAAAAAAAAGAAGAAAACTTAGGGCCTCATTCTCTATTGCGAAACGAACGTGCTATTCGCCTCAGAGACGAATCGTTCGCCTGTTTCCAATATGTAAGACGATCATAGCAACAGAAGAAAATGCTATAAGCAAAATAAAAGTCAAATTAAATAAATTATTTGTCATAAAATAAAATTACTGTTCCCAGATTTTAGAAATTTAATGGAATAACATGAAAAACTTTATGAAACTTAACAGATTCACATAAGTTTCTATATAAGTTACATACGGCAATATGCATTTCAGACATGCTCTCCGATTAATCTTTGACATAACTTAGGAATCAAAGGAAGCGATCGAAAATGATAGAGAATACGCTTGCTAGAAGAAATCGTCAAGAGACGAATCGTTCGTCTGAACTTTCGTTCGCAATACATAATGATACCTTCTAATTTGTGAAATCGGGAAATAAAAATAATAATTTTTCCCTGTACAAAAAAAAAACACAACGAGAACAAGAAAACCCTTCTTTCCAGGTTATGATTACCTACACCAGCAAGCTTATAACACCGCGTTACACACATTCTGTCCTATGAACCAAATATACTATTTCGGAAAGGGGAGAAAAAATAAAAATACACGTGTATCGCCGATTTTCATGTACACGTCAGATTTTTTTTTTTTATGTATAAAGTATAATGGTCGTAGTGTCCGTCTGTCCGCCTACGTGAAAGACTTTGGATCGATTTTTAACCCTACTACTTATAAGTAAACTTGAATACATACATAAAGAAATGTCTATGTGTGCGTGTTCCGATACTACCCTGCAGTCAAACCAACTAGTGCAAACTACTTTACAACTAGTATATGCACCAAGCCCAACTAGTCAGATTTCGACCAGAACATACCAGTCATCTACTACTCATGAAGTACTAGTTTGTATATAGTGGACTAGTATCTGGTCGTAAAATACCAGTTTGAAAGTAGTTCAAAATGGAAGGAAATGTACTAGTAAAATTGCAGTCTAATCATGCCAGTATCATACTAGTTCGAAAAAGATAAAAATATATTAGTCCATTTCATCATTTTCGCTGTGAAACACATAAAATATATCTTTGAAATATTTCAATAGCATGCAATACAAATATAACGAAAGAAATAATTACAGCTTATGCCGTTTAAACACATACTATGAAAATTGTATTCGTAAACTAGTATGTATTGAACATTTCTGAAGCATTGGCCTCCATCGCAAGTGACATCAATCAACCAGAAGACATTAGAAATGAAGCTCAAAGACTAGCAAAAAAATGCAAAATCTTGAAACTGCTCTTCTAACGGAAATATGGAATGATATTTTGGGAATTATGTATAAAACAAGTCCAAGTTTACAAAATAGCACTTTGACTATGGACGTTGTAGCAAAACTTTATGAATCTCTGATAAGTTATGTCAACAACGCACGCAATAATTTTGATCATTACGAAACGGCTGCTAAAGAAAAAGTTCCAGATGCTGACTATAAAGATAAATTTGAAAGAAAAAGGGTTCGCAGCACCCGTATCACTTTTTTTGAAGGATCATCAGAGACTACACAGTTGAGAGGCAAGGAAAAATTTGGGTAAATACGTTCATTCCCATAACTGATACGTTTAATACACATTTAAAAAAAACGTTCGGCAGCATACCAAGAAATTGATAATCGATTTAGTTTTCTCTCTCAATTAACAACAATCGAATCTTGCGAATTGACCAAAAAATGCAAAAAATTTGCAGAAATTTATCATGAAGATATTAATGAATATTAGCTCCAAACAGAATGCTTTTATTTAAGCCAATATTTAAAAAACCATAAAACAAAAGCAACGGGTTTAAATATCTCAGTTTAACATAGCTTAATAAAGTCAGATAAATTAGGGGAATCTTTTCCAAATGTTGAAGTTGCTACAAGAATACTCGTATTTCTTTGCCTAATGGTTTTCAATTGTAGTGGAGAGCGGCCATTTTCGCAGCTTAAGAGAATAACAAAAGAATTGCAAACAATATTACAAGAACGACTCAGTAATTTGTCAACTATGTACATAGAAAGCGATATGCTTAAAAAAATAGAGTTTGAGGATATAAAGAAGATTTTTCTCAACAGAAATCCAGACAGAAACCATTATCGTAATCATGTCGTGTGGCAAATAAACATATTGTATTCTTTATTTCTGATAACCCATATCCAATATCCAAAATTGATTTAAAAGATGCATGCTGGCAAATAGGCTTGACTGAAGGAGGAAAAGCGTTGACGGCTTTCACTATTCCCGGCAGGCCACTTTAGCAGTTTAAAGTAATACCTTTTTGGCTTTGCAATTCATTCGTCTGATGGATGAAATAATACCAGCTGATCTGAAGCACTGCCTGTTCGGATACTTGGGTGACCTTTGTATAGTATCGGAGGCTTTTAAAACCCACTTGGAAATTTTACTTAGGATTGCATATCAGTTTAAAAAAGCGAACTTACCAATAACTATTTCCAAGAGGCATTTTTGCGTTACTTAAGTAAAATACTTAGGGTTTATTATTTTGGTTGGCGAAAATCCTCCGACTGAACCCTCCAAGAGGGTGCCGACAGGTAATGGATACCACAGTTGTCTGTTCAGATTGGTACTTAGTACCTCTCTGTGCGGAAGGTATCCAGCTAAGGTCAGGAATCACAGCTATACGCCTTAGCTCTTCAATAGCCCTGGCGTACGGGCATGATTTTTGACTATGGTCGTGAGGTAAGGGTGACTGACTTAGGACTCTCTTGGACGATGATTTGGATCTAGTTTGCTTTGAGCTGGTAGGTGCGGTATTCTGTCACCTCAGTAGGCTGGGGTTAAACCCAACTGAAATGGCGGGTGGGCTAATATCGCAGCTGCCCACGTCCCGTTAAAACCTTGGCAGGCCTCAGGGTACGTTCCAGGCCCGTCGCCATTTAGTTGGTGGTGTAGGTGCGGTTGAGGATCTCCCGTTTTTCGCTCGGTCTGGCTCTGAACGCATGTCTCATAAGGGCATGCGTCAACCTTCGCGTGGCCTCCCTGCTCGCATAGACAACCACGGGACCATTGAAGGGCGACTACACAATCGAGTCTGGATAGCGGCCCTGAGTGGGGACGTTATTTTTACATGGATAACAAGGAAGTTAAGGAGGGGGAGAAGAACGGGAGGAAGCCGGACAAGGACAACAGGGACAGGGAACCGGCCAACAACGAGGCTCGCCCTTGCATATCGCATGGGAGTAGCTCGGCTGCTGATCGGCCTACAAGTACGCGACATGGTCGCAGAACTGACAGGGTGCTCTTGACTCCGAATCGGAGGCAAAGGGGTCACTTAGAAGAGATGCGACCAGACTGGTGGCTTGAAATCAGGTCGCAGACACGCCCAAACGCGACGCAACAACAGGGCGGAAAGGACGGACAAGCTCCGAAACTTGGAAGCAACTCCCCTCTTAGGTTGCAGTAGGGATGGCGCCCCTGTGAGTGCGGGCTCTGCTGGCAACAAAGGAGCGTCGTAGTCGACATCCGCTGGACAAGGTGCCAGTGTACAAGTAGGTGCTCAGCTACAGAGGGCTCATCCGGTGGGCAACATTGGCGAAGCCGCTAAACGTGCTGGTTCCATCACCCTGGGGGTAGTTGACAGGAGCAGGGAAGACGGGGCCATCTCCAGGGAGGAGTGCAGCTGGGTGGCCAACGCCATTTCTGAAGCCTATTTGACTGCCGTTGAAAGGTACCCTGGGCCGCAGCCATCCATAGAATATATGGGATGGTATCACGGGTTTAGGCTTATTGAGTGCGCTGACGAGCGGTCAGCGAGCTTCTGCAGGTGTCCTATCTCGCTGGTTGGGGAGTTGTGGCGGGGGGCTAGGCTAGAGGCCGGGGCCAGGAGAGACCTCCCTCTTCGATGAAGGGCTCGGGTGTGGGTACCTGCCGAACCTTCTCAGCCAGATAGAATTCTGAGGTAGTTGCGCTATTGCAACCAGAACCTTCCGACCCACAATTGGAGGGTTATCAGGGTTGAGGAACCCGAGGGACCCCGTCGGCAAATGCGATTGATACTAAACGCGGAGTCCATGGGTCCTCTCTCTGTGTCGGGGGGTGTTATCTCCTATGGTATCGAGCGTGTGGTTCTTAGAATCTATAACGCTGATGCCAGGGGGGATGAGGCCTCACCTCCGGGGGTGGGACGGGAGGAAGATGAACCTGCGGAGGGGTCGGTGGACGTAAATACGGTGCCCAACCCTGCAGCGCCGGACAGCGTCAGCGCTGTCGGCATCCCGTCTGTGGCGGGAGCGGTCTGCAGCGTTGGATTGCTGTTCGACAGGGCGGATGAGGAGAGGCTGTTAGCTTCGGAGGGGGAGGCTGCTGAGGTGGAGGAGATTGATTTGTCTGATGATGATCATCCGACTAATAAATCTTCAGCACACTAAGGCGGCCTCTGCCAGCCTCCTACTCTGCCTGCAGCAAGGCGGGGTGGACGTTGTCCTTATCCAGGAGCCGTGGCTAAGCAGCAGCGGCAACAAAATATCTGGACTGAGGACTGATAAATTCAATTTATTTGTGCACGGAACGGCAGGTAGGCCAAGATCGTGTGTACTGGTTAAGAAAGATATTAAAGCCTTTCTTCTTTCCAATTTTAGTGACGATGACGTAACGGCTGTGTGTCTGGAGGAAGGTAACAAGGGATCGTGGCTGGTCTCGGCTTACATGGCCCACGATGATACTTATGGGCCGCCTCCTGAAATCCTATTCATGATTACCGCTGAAGCAAAGCGAAGAGGCGTAGGACTTGTTGTCGGAACGGATGCCAACTCGCATCATTCACTGTGGGGGAGTTCGGATACGAATGCAAGAGGTGAGTCACTATTTGCTTTTATTCTAAATGAAGGGCTATGTATTTGTAACAGGGGTAATGACCCCACCTTTGTAACCTCAGTTAGAGAGGAGGTCCTAGACCGCACTCTTGCTTCAGGAAACCTGTTTCCCCTTATATCCGACTGGCGTGTTATTCCGGAGCACTCCTTCTCTGATCATAGGTATATTCAGTTCTCTCTTGATAAATCTAGACCCAGCAAACCCATGTTTAGAAATCCTAGGCTTACTAACTGGGTCCGGTACTGTAGCAAGCTGGATGAGTTCCCCCAAGAGCACCCGTATCAAGCTCGGAATTGTCCGAGACTGCTATTGATGCTGTGGTGGAGAAATTCACCAATGCTTGTAATAAAGTGTATAAAATCGCATGCCCACTGAAAACCGTAAGTGGAAAGCGTAAACCACCGTGGTGGACTAAGGAAGTAGACGACACGACCTCCTTACGGAAGGAGGGGTAACATGACCCAGAAGGTTTCACTGGTCATACCAAATCGCTACCACGACAGTCGGCCAGTACCGCAAGGGAGTGCCGGAGCGTACCGGATTCATATCCGGCCAAGGGCAGTCAGTTCGACAGCACTCCCCAAAACCTTCGGGGAGTGTTTTTGTCGTTACAACAACAACAACAACGACCTTAGGGCTTCTAGTAGACGCTTGTTCAACAGGGCCAGGAAAAGTAAATTACCTTCCGACTGGGAGCTCTACAAAGCTGGGTTGGGTATTTACAAATCTGCGATCAGGAAAGCCAAACGAGATTCCTGGAAGGTTTTCTGCGAAAGCGTGGAAGGATGTAATGAGTCTGCGAGACTCCGGAAGATTCTCTCCGGGAATCCTGCACCCTTGGGTTACTTGCTGGGGGCCTTTCTGGATATCGAAGGAGCAATAATGTTTTGCCTTCTGCCATCGTACGGGGCTTAGCGAGTCTGGGAGTTTAACCGAGTTTGATAGAATTTATCAACACATTACTTTGTGGAAGGATTGTCAGGGCGGAGTGGGGGGTGCTGGGGCTCAGAGAGGAGTGATAAGGGGCACGCCGCAAGGGGGTGTTCTTTCTACACTTCTCTGGGTCATAGTAGTCAACGGCTTACTCAAGGACCTCGAGCGTAGGGGCTGTCAAGCGATAGCCTATGCGGACGAACTTTCCTCGTCAGGGGAAAGTTTCTTAGTACCGTAAGGGATGTTCTGCAAGGATATCTGGGTATTGTGACAGAGTGGTCCGAATCCTGTGGTCTGGCTGTCAACCCGAGTAAAACGGAACTAGTCCTCTTCACGAGAAGGTATAAGATTGATGGTTTTGTACTACCCTCTATTGGGGGAGTACCGCTGGTGCTTTCTGAAAAGGTTAAGTACCTAGGGGTTATTCTGGACAGGAAGCTGTCTTGGAAGCTGAATGTAGAGGACAGAGCTAGAAAAGCTTCGGTCGCCTTGCATTGTTGCAGAGGAGCCATTGGCAAACGATGGGGTCTCTCTCCAAGGGTGGTTTATTGGTTGTACGAGATGGTTGTAAAACCTATCCTATTTTATGGGGTATTGGTCTGGTGGGGCGCACTAGACACAGCATCCTCCACGAAGAAGATGGTCACGGTGCAGCGAATGGCCATGGTTGGGATCAGTGGGGCCATGCGCACCACTCCTACCCTGGCATTGAATGTTATGCTCAATATGCACCCAGTTGACCTTGTAGGAAAAATAAGCGCAGCTCGGGCTGCAACTAGGCTCCGAGCCGCTGGATATAGGCTTGTGCAGTAGGCCACTCCAATATACTTTCGGGCTTTGACGTTATCCCCAACAGAACGGATTACTGCGCGCCGACCTCTACTCCGGCAAAGGGTTTTTCGACTTACATACCCGCAAGGGACGAGTGGACAGGCGGAGAACCTATCTGGGGGGAGGCTCTGGTGAATCTGTTTACGGACGGGTTAAGGCTGGATGGATGTGTTGGGGGGGTGTTTACTGTCAGGAACTTGGGATTAGCACGAAATTTAGGCTACCTGATCATTGTAGCGTCTTCCAAGCGGAGGTTACCGCCATAAAGGATGCGGTGGATGGGATGCTGTCCAGCGCATTCGCTGTCAAGGAGGTCAACATCTACTCCGACAGTCTAGCGGCAATTAGGGCGCTGAGTGCAGGCAACGTTCGATCGAGGACAGTGAGCGACTGTCTGGAGTCGCTTGCGTCCAACTATTTTAAAATAAAAATTATCTGGGTGCCAGGCCACTGTGACATTCCCGGCAATTGCCATGCGGATCTCTTCGCCAGAGCGGGCACTCGTGAGGCAGATGTGGCTGCCTCCAGAACACTGGGTATTCCCCTTACCACCTGTAGGTTGCTTCTGGGCAGGTGGGTTCCGAATCAGCTAAGCACACGCTGGGCTGACACCACCTCATGTCAGGTGTCGAAGTCCTTCTGGCCGGTGGTTGACTCCAGGCGTTCAATGGGAGTACTAGGGTTCTCCAAGTTACATCTTTCCATATTTATTGGGGTGTTGACTGGGCACTGTCCGATGGGGGTCCATGCGGTGCGGTGGAATATACTTGATAACCCGAGCTGCGTGAGCTGCATGGAGGATGACGAGGTGGAATCATCAAATCATTTCATGCTCAGTTGTCCAGCGTTTGCTAGGGCCAGGCGCAGGTATCTCGGTTCGGATGTTCCTAGGTCTCCGGAAGACGTGTCGAAAATAGATGTGTGCCAAATCCGGAGTTTTATTGTCGCTACGCAGCGATTTGCTAAGCTATCTTAAGTTAGTGTCACCGTTTAGAATTGTGGTATCACAACGGACCTTGTAAGTGTCCAAGTGAGCTGCCCTCCTAGTGGGCCATTGGAAATGGGAGAATACCCACCGACCCCGAATAAATGTAAGCAATTGTTTTATAGCCTGTTCCGAAGACCCTCAAATAAGTCAGAGGTTTTGTGGGTATTGCAGGATGGTATAGGCGATTTATTGAGAAATTTTCGACGTAGCGTTTCCAATAACTCAAGTCTTATCTACAAAAACACAGTTTGTGTGGACAAATGAGGCCAAGCCTTTGAGAATCTAAAATCACTACTTGCCACCGTTTCGGTTGTTTCTAGTCCTGACTTTTCCAAAAAGTTCTTTGTTTATTGTTACGCAAGCGATTATGTCATAAGTGCCATGCTTGTGCAATTAGCGGATTACGGTTCCAAAAAGCCAATAGCGTTTGTTTCAAAAAAACTTAGCTTTGCACAAATAAACTATAACTTTACCGAGAGGAAATGCCATCTCGATAATGTAAAAGATAATGTTGTCCCTGATGCATTGTAGCGTATTCATTCGGAGCTTAGTAATATAGAGGAGGTTGGGCCTGAAGTAGACTGAACACTTTTCCGATGCAGACTACGGAGAATTGAAGGTCAAAGTGAAGGAGGAGCAAAGTAATTTCCCAGATATCAAAGTCCTTGATAGGTTTATTTATCGGCGAACCGACCACGCCACGGGTGAAACTGAACAAGAGAACCGTTTATTGAAATTATGGATCTCGAAAGCACTTCGAGCAGATATTATAACGCGAGCACACGATTCAGTGATTGCGTCACACGGAGAAATTTTAAAAACGCTTAGTTTGATCAGACGGAACTTTTACTGGGTGGGTTTAGCAGCTGATGAACGCGAATATGGCTTGTAAAGCTACGAAAGCACCAAATGTTATTTTAAGACCACCCATGGGTAAGCAAGTCGAATATTATCGCACGTTTTAACGTTTATATATATATATTCTAGGACTATACCCCAGGAGTAAGAAAGGAAATATGGGTTTAATTATCGTGTTGGATCACTTTTCGAAATAGCACTGGCTTTGCCCCTTGAAAAGTTTAATTCCAACTCGATCAAGAATTTCTTTAACAGCAAATTTTTTATTGCTTTGGTGTGCCTGAAGTGATAGTCAGTGATAATGACCCGCAATTCAAATCTAACGAGTTCAATGTATTCCTCACCAAACAAAGAATTCAGCATACTTAGGCCCGGTTTTTCAGTACAAGTTTAACTCAATTTGTCAGTTAAACTAAGTTTAAACTTGTTGCGCAGTTTTTAAGTCAACTTTAAACGAAGTTTAAACGTAGTTTAAGCGGTCAATTCGGCAGGGTTAAACTCTAGTTAATCTGTCAGCTGTTTTGCATATTTGATGGTTTTGGTTGTGAAACAATAAGCTGAACGCAATTAAGAAAGGACGATATTTTTATATTTAATTAAATACTGGATATATCATCTGACGAAAGTGATTATAGTGATGCAGAAATTGGCGAAATGCTAACTATTACAATACTGAGGAGAAGCAATGGCGTTGAATATGTATACAAATATTATCTGTTGCCGTATCTAGATAAAGAAAAAACCAATGTTGCCGTATAAAAAGCAAATATTAAAAGCGGCCTTAAACTCACACTGAAAAACCGCTCTGCAGTTTAACTGGAGTTTAAATTTATGCCGAGTTTAAGCAAACTTAGTTTAAACTGAGCTTAACCAAGGACTGAAAAACCGGGCCTTACACCGCGATATACTCTCCTCAGGCAAATGCGTCTGAACGAGTTAATAGCTCTATTATAGCTGCAATACGAGCATATTTGAAGCAGGATCAATTCTAAGGGGATGAAAAGCTTACTAGCATAAGCTGTGCACTAAGAAATTCATCAAGCGATCGGTTGTTCTCCCTTTTATACACTATTTGGCCTATGTATAATTACACACGGCTTATCATACAAGCTTCTTAAGAACTTGGACTCCCTAGAGGAATCAAATTGCATGTTAGCCAGAAGGGATCGATTAGCATTGCTGCGAGAGAATGTACGGAAAAATTCCAAAAAAGCTCATGAACGAAACGCAGTACAATATAATGTGAGATCACGACCTGTAACTTTTAAAGTAGGTAAAGAGGTGTTCAGAACAAATTTTGCTCAAAGCAATTTCCAGCAATGATATAATGCAAAATTAGGTCCATTGTTCATAAAGGCTAGAGTGAGGGAAAAACTAGGTAATAACTACTACTCGCTAGAAGATTTGCAAGGAAAACTCGTTGGAACTTTCAGTGCCAAAGATATCCGTATCTAATCGCTATTTTCCCTCAAACTTTCCTAAACAGCGCAGCGGCGAAAATTCACATTACAAAATGCAATACTTCTCCAACACTTTGCAGACAGTTTCCCTTCAAGAATCAGTTGCAACCAATATTACTTTCCCATAAGCATGGCCGTTTTGTAGACAGAGCCGATTACATACCTCTTTACTAGTAATGGAATAATTGTGTGAATGTACGGCTATAGAGCAAAGACGAACTTTCACGAACTTTAAACACCTTACGAAGCAGAAATAATAGAAACTCTTTCATTATATGTCAGCATACAATGTAATGGTAACAAGTACTTGTAAGGGTTTCGTAATGCATTATGTGGAAGGACTCATTTCGGCGCTGGGAGCCTTTTACAAGTTCTCGGGTTTGTAATGGGCACCTTTCATTGCTTTGGGTTCCGGCGGAAAAAAAAATGCTTCAAACTATGTAAGACATTGTTATGGTATGCCATGAAGTAAAGCTCTCCCGTTAATTGTGAATGGCTGGTGTCATATGATTGGTAGCAAACCGGAAGAGATGCCGAGAAAAACCAGAATACAATGGTAGGCTAAAAGACATAAAAGTTGTCACCTCACACGCGTTCTGACCGAAATCTGTCATTTAACAAGCCGTAAAATTGATTTAAAACTAAGCATTCTCGTTCAAAAGCCAGGTATCGTCCAGACTCCTCTGATTCAGGTATACCCCAAAATCTTGAGAGTGAAGAGACCAGATTGCGGTGGAGATCAACCAGCACGGAAAAACGCCATCCAAAATTGTATTACTATTGCCAAACTATACACTATGGACATAAGCAATATGTAGATGTACGTTTCTATATCCAGCTGTGCATGCCAGCGCATACAAAAATTAAATTAGATTTAATACCAAAAAAATGTGTATTAAAAAGTTAATAAACCTAAAAGAAATAGAAGTTAGAAACCAGAATTAAAAAATGTTCAAGTTTTGAAAATAAGAAATAGGGATGTTGAATATTTATAAGTGAGTTTCGTGTGACGAAAGTATCAGGATGTCAAGAACATTTACCACCCGTATCCGTACAAACAAAGAAACCCAATTTGGCAGTAAATTTCGATAACGTCGATAGATAGTCTATTACAATTATTCCCCGACGGAGGTTGCGCCGTAATAGCTGATAGACCCCAATAATTTTTCCCCGTACAAAAAGAAAAAAAAAAAACAAGTAAGGAAAGGGCTTTATACTTTCATGAATACACATCACGGTTCTAAATGTCCGATCCCTACTAGCTATATCTTCTTCTTCTCATACTTACAAACCTCGGACCAAAGTTATAATACCATTTCATGGTCATGAAACGTATAAAAATTATATATCATGCGATATATGGTGCTCTTGTTGGATTCGCGTTATGTGATATACTTGTTGGGTTTTCTTATTTTTGGTTTGTGCTCATGAACGCAATTACTAGTTTTTCCTTTTTTTGTTAGATTGTCATTTCCTGGCATCCCGATTCTCGCAGTCCAAAGAACAAAAAAAAAATAAAAATTTGTATTCGTAAGTATAGGCACTAAATGAATTACATAATTAGCTATAATACTTCATAAATAAAGTCTTTTTAGATATAGATATGGAAATTTAAATTAAGTATATTTCTTGAGGTAAAAGAGATGGTCTGGTTTGGGAATTTTGGCAAAGTATTCGGTGCAGAAAAGATCAATAGTAGGGAGGAAAAGATGTTAACACGGTGTCTCCGGACACCTGGAGAGATCTATGACTTCCAGAAGACACGGTTAAGGTTTGGGATTCCTTTAAATCTTTTCCTCTAGTTTTTTGGTACTCGGCGGCTTCTTCCGTTGAAAGAAGTTTCTTTCTTTTTTTTTTTTTGTATCCAAGGGTTGAAAAGGGACTCTACAATAATATTTTGTAGCAGGGATAGGTCGAAGGAGTGTCAAGAACTCCCCCAGCCGAATGATGAGCCCGTTCGGTGAGCTTGTCCGTCACAAAATGTGGGACCTCGTATATATACTGATACATATATATCCATACGTATACCCAATCCCAGTTGCAACTATAACATTACAAAGCAAATGCCGACCTGTTACTGTAGTACTACACAAGGCCTATACCTGCTGTGCTTAATTTTGGTAAAAGCCAAACATCCTTGTCCAATATTATCCACATATCCGTTCCTTCCGGCTTACAGAATTCAAAAGCAAGATTTCTCACCTGTATGAGCAAAGAAACGCGCCAAAGCAAAGCATGTACGTGTTATATTTTACACTTTTGTTATCTATATTGTACTATAGAAAGGATGATAGCTTACATAAAAAAAAAATTTAAGTAATCAGACTTTAGATTTGCGGTTTTAATGGACAGATAGGGGCGAAGTAAGGAAAATACTTCCTCTTCTCGAATCAACACCTGTTGTATTGCATTTCAGAAATGACATCTACTAGAGAATATCGTTTTTCTGGAAAATAAGCAGCGTTTTTATTTGCTTGATGCACTTTACTTTCTGGCACTACTGATAAGGTTGTTCTTCCATTAATCAGGCAGCTTATACCATATGCCACGGGTTTGAGCAAAGTTAATAATAGATCAGTTTCATATAAAATCAGCAGACCCGGCAGACTTTGTCCTGCCTGAAATTTGGCTTACCTAAATTTGACAAATTGTGCTCTCTTCACTCCTTATTTGGCATTTTCCTTTAACACATCCTGTACATTTAAAATTTACTTTTCCTACCCCCCTTCTTCTCACTTTTCCTCTGCTGTTACTGATATGTACATAGTTTCGAAGATATATCGAATTATAGTTTTTTTGGTCTTAGTCCCTCAAACTTTTTCCATGGGTTTTCCTGATTTATAGAACAAGTATCTCTACAGGGTGACGCAAAAGTCATCCTCCTATCAGAAAATGCTATAAATTTTGCGATTGGCCCCTAAAGTCAGTTCTGTTTTGACATTTGTGTAGTAAACACATGCGAAATACACGTTAATAAACAATGTTACCCTACACTGCTCCAGAACGCGGAATATTGCTGACTATTTATTTGACCAATAATCGGTCGGGGCCAAACGGTTACTGTGAATGGTGAGCGCTACAGAGCAATGATCAACGAGTTCTTTTTGCCGCAACTTGATGAATTGGGATTGGAAAACATGTGGTTCCAACAAGACGGTGCAACAGCATACACTGCACGTGCCACAACCGATATGCTGAACATCGGAAGCTTACTTTTGCGCCACCTTGTATATAAAATATCATTAACTTGAGTCAAATAAATTCCTAGCTATGCCGAATTGCAACTTCATATAAACTAGATATGGCCTGTTTAGTACTTAGCGGACACCTAAATCCATTGTGAAAGTTTCATAGAGATAACTTTGATAAATTTTGGACATTAATGAAGGAAAAACTTTCTCTAAAACCATATATAGCCTATGTCAGTGAACCCAAGAATATACTGTGAAAATTCCGTAAAGATCCGTTGAGTTATTTGGACGTCTATGAAAAAACACATTAATTTTTATTTATAAGATATGACCCGAGTCAGGTTTAGCACTTTCTGTTTGCAATGCAGCTGCCCCCTGGAAAACTGTATTGCATTTCGACAAAAAAATACGTCCTCCAATTTTGTGGAAAGAACTTAAAAAAGGCCATCGGACAAGGTCGATCGAAAAGATACCAAGGCATATTATTATTATTATTATTGCTTGACGCAGAGATATATATCCGGCGGATAAGAGGCCCTGGTTCGTCTCACGTAAACCAAACGTTTGCTATAATTTAAAAAAAGGAAAATTCAAAACTTTTTTTATTTATTTGAAATTTTAAAACATGGCTTGGGTATTGAGATAAAGTCTGAGTTTTTTAACTTTTTACGGTAGTTTTCATTTTATCTTTGTGTAATACTAAGCCTTTTTCGAAATAAATGATTTTTTTTGTTTTTAAATAATTATTTCCTTTTCAAATTTTTAAAATAGATAATTTTAGACTGCATTGCGTTTGTTTAGCTGCTAACTGCACCGCTGTTTAATTCCAAATAGTTTTCCAGACTGTTTGTTTGGTTTTATTTACTACTACCTTGCGAACATGCCATACAATATGGGATGTTGATAAAATAATAAATGATGAGAATGCCCTAATCCGTGATAATTTGAAAACTTGCAATATTTAATGTTTTAATTGGGCAGCACTTGTATCAACGTAGGTCTAGCCCACTTTTGGTACATTAAGGCCTTTATTAGCGATAATACTGGTCTACAAATTCTAACTTTTTTTCTTCACCAGAGACGCGAATATGAAATTCGTATGTAAAACCATTCCGAAAATCGAGGCTATTTTTGATTCTATGGTATCGTTGAGATATCTACCGTTATTCCAAAAAAAAAAGATAGCTCCACGCAATCATGTATATCTCAGGAACAAATTGAGCAATTTCAAAACGGTTTGAGAAATGTAAAAGCTAATAAAATTTGCTATAAACAATGCATACAACACTTAGGCCCTGTAGGTTCGAAGATAATGAACAATCAATACGAATTTTTACTTTTTTTTTTTGTAGAAATATAAAAAAAATTTGTACTTTGCGAGGAAGGATATCGAAAACTTTTTATTTTTTTTTCTCTATAAGCTCTGTTTATTAAAAAAAATAAGCTTTCATCCAATCAAATCGATGGACTAATATATAAGCTTTCACATAAATATAGCCATATAATACTTAAGTACCCTACAAATATTAGCATATGTACATATGAGACGATAACAATGTATGTAAGTTTTGTCTTAACTCTATGATCGTCTTTTATACTTGAAAAAGTTATTTGTTTTGTTTTGACGCTTATTTAGATTAGGATCGGTTACTCTTATGAGAATTATGATTCTTATGATTAACGCAAACGTCAAGCTGTGTAGTTCTGTTTATATTTTTCTCTGTGATTATATTTAATAAATTAATAATATCTTTTATATTCTAAAGTTAAAATTAAAGTTAATAGAGATAAATATCTAATTGTGCTTCACTACTTGGTGTGAATAGTGTTAAAAAGTTTTGATAGTGATTCATTATTATAAATTCATTTTGTTGAATTTGTATGTGCCGAGTTCTTTGCATATTTTATTTGTTGCTATTGAAAGGCTTTATTTCATATTGCAATTGTTGTTGTGCTCTGACTTGCTTTTCTTATTTCTTTTTCGTTACAGCTGTTTTGCGTGGTTTGTTGAACGTCAGATACAGTGTGTTTAAAACTGTTCGCTCAGTACTGTGTCATTTAAACTGTCAGGGTTGCTTTTCTTTAATCCGCTAAATTTTTTTTCTTAACTTATAATTTTTATTATAAATTTATATAAGTATTTATATGAAAATGTCGTGCATGATAGCAAACTGCCAGTTAAAAAGCGAGTCCGAACGCTTTGTAGCTTGCTGGCTGTGTGATGGACTTGTCCACGCCAAGTGCACTGGGTTAACTGGTAGAATAGCTGACCTGCTTAACGAAGGAAAAGGCCTGCGCTGGTCTTGTTCCAAATGCCGGTCGACGGAAGTTGATCTGTGTAAATTCTTTAGGCATATCAGAAACGGTTTTTCTGAAATAAGCAAAGACTTTTCATTGCTGACTGAAAAGTTCCAAAAATATGAAAATATTTTCAAAACCTTGGAAACTTTGGAGAATTCGCCTCATTTGGAATGCCCTGATCATCGCGAAAACAAGCGCAGGCGTACGGATGATCGGCCTACTACCTCAACAGTCCCGAACTTGCCTCAACCCCTTGAACTTATAGATTTGGCTTCTCCAGTTCCTAGTACGGTTGTCCGAGCAACGTCGAAGAACGCCCCTTCAAAAATGTCCACTAGGAAAAACCAGGAAATTCCAACTATTGCAATGGAGTCTGAACCATTCGTTGGTAAGCTGGTTGTGGTTCCTCGCAAAAAATCTATTTTTGTGTCTAGGTTCCATCCAGACACTACCGAGGATGATTTGTTGTACCATATTTCTTCTAAAGTTAAAGATCAAAGCGTAACTGTTAGAAAATTTAATTTCACATATCAAAGAAGTATGTCTTCGTTTAAGATTGATGTATCTGGGAAAGATTTCGATACTCTTTTGGACAGCTCTTTTTGGCCTCCCGGGGCTCTTGTGCGGGAGTTTGAATACAGACCGAATAGGAATGTTCAAAATGTAGCGAAAATTTCTCGTAATAACGTTGAGTCAAAAAACTGAGCACTAAATCCGTGAATATCTTTTATCAAAATGTCAGAGGTCTAAATACCAAATTAACTGATCTCTTTTTGAAATCTTTTCATTGTAATTATAACGTAATTGCTTTTACCGAAACTTGGCTAAAACCTCATGTTTTCAATTCAGAGTTTTTATGTAATGAATATCAAGTATATAGAAATGATCGCTTGAACAGAGTCGGGGGTGGTGTTCTACTTGCCGTTCATTCCTCCATCCCTTCAGAAGAGGTTAATATTCCTAACATGGATTTCATTGAGTTCAAATGCATCCGCCTTCAACTAGACAACGTCTCTATGTACTTATATGTTTGCTACATCCCTCCAGCATCAGATTTTTCAGTTTACATGCAACATGTCTCTCTGCTCAAAACTGTTAACCTTATGACTAAAGCTTCAGATTCAATTATTGTTTTGGGTGATTTTAACTTACCTCATATATCGTGGAACATATCTGATGGTAACATTATTCCAAATCCGTCCAAACTGGGGTTCAATGACTTTTTAGATGGAATTTCCGATCTTTGCCTTAATCAAATAAATGTTACCGCTAACAAGTTTGGGAAAGTCTTAGATTTAGTGTATGTTAATGATATAAACCAATTTTCTGTAAATCGTTGTGATCCGTTGGTTTTACCAGAAGACCTTTACCACCCTTCTATGGAAATAGTCTACGAAACCATAAGTAATGGCCAAGGCACTCAATGCTACTCATGTAGTAGCTTTGATTATAACTTTTCCAAAGCAAACTACAAGAAATTAAATAAAGAACTGTCTAAATTAACTTGGCCTGAATTTGGTTGTGATATCGATCTAAACGTCTCACATTTCAATCACACTATTTACTGCCTATTTGAGAAGTTTATTCCTAAACGTAAAGTAACTTATGATCATCCTACGCAAGCTTGGTTTAATAAAGAGCTTAAGGCTCTTAAAAATAGGAAAACGCGATCATTTAATTTATATAAGAAATCCGGATTAAATAAACATTACCTACTGTATTCCATTCTACGTCAGAAGTACATAGATTTAAATAAAAAGTGCTATAAGGCTTATATCTCTAAAACGAAAAGAGACATTATTCTCAACCCTAAGTCATTTTATGGTTTCGTAAATTCTAAACGTAAAGTATCAGGGTTTCCTTCAGCCATGAAATATCAAGACATTATATCTAGCGATAATCAATGTATCGCAAATTTTTTTTCTCAATTTTTCACTTCTAACTATTCTGCTGTCACCAATTCAAACTTTCAAAACTATCCCTATAAGCTACATGGGACAAATTCAATTAATTCACCAATTATATGCGCCAAAGATGTTCTAATTTACCTTAAAACCTTAAAAGAATCTTTTAAATATGGTCCTGATAGGATTCCTACATGTTTCTTGAAAAAGTGTGCGAACCATATTTACCAACCCCTTACCAATTTGTTCAATCTATCACTAAAGTGTGGTGTTTTTCCAACTGCGTGGAAAGAATCGTTTCTTCTACCGCTGCATAAAAGCGGGAGTAGGTCTTCTATAGAGAACTATCGTGGCATCGCAAAGCTTTCTGCCATCCCAAAATTGTTTGAAGCTATTGTTACAAATCAACTTACGGGTCCGATCTCTACTTTTACAGCTGACTGCCAACACGGGTTCAGTAAGGGAGAGTCCACAGTTACGAATTTACTTGAGTTTACCAGTCATGTCTCAAATGGCTTTAGAAAAAATCTGCAAACCGACGTTATTTATACGGATTTCAGCAAAGCTTTTGACAAAGTGTGTCACTCATTACTTATTCATAAACTCGATCAGTTGGGCTTCCAGCCGGGTCTCAATCGCTGGATCTCTTCTTACTTTAGTGACAGGACACAAAGAGTAATGTTTAAGAATTTAGTATCCGATGTCATTTATGTCTCTTCGGGGGTTCCTCAAGGAAGCCATCTTGGCCCGATTCTGTTCTTGTTGTTTATAAATGATATTTCTACAATAATAAAATTTTCAAAAATGTTATTCTATGCCGACGACGTAAAGCTTTTCATGTCATTCGCGTCATTTGAAGATAGAAATAAGCTACAATCAGATCTAGATACACTAGATACTTGGTGCGATTTAAATTATATGCCACTTAACCTTAAAAAATGTAAATACATGGGTTTTTTGCGTGGAATTTCTCAGCCGGCTTCCTATACAATTAAAAATTATAGTCTTGAGAAAGTGTATGATTTTGTTGACCTGGGGGTTACTATGGACTATTAACTCAGTTTAAACCGCCATATTAACACAACAGCCAATAAGGCTAGAGGTGTCCTAGCATTCGTTAAACGATGGTCTAAAGAATTTAGCGACCCTTATGTAACTAAAGCCCTCTTCACTACATTAGTCAGATCGATACTTGAATATGGTTCTATAATTTGGAACCCGCGTTACCAGGTTCATGTAGATCGCCTTGAATCAGTTCAAAAACAATTTTTACTATTTGCCTTAAGAGATTTTCATTGGGATCCCTCGTACAATCTGCCACCCTATACGAATCGTTTAAAACATATTAATCTACACACACTTTCTAGTCGGAGGGAAATGCTTGGAATTATTTTTATGATTAAATTGCTAAATGGTTCACTCTTCAGAACACTTCTTCTAAGTGAAGTGAACTTCAATGTACCGTCTCGTCCTTCAAGGCATTTTAAACCTCTAGTCTTAAAACAGTGCCGAACCAATTTTCAGTTAAATGAGCCTTTTCGCTGTTTGTGTCAAGATTATAACTCTCTTTCTGGTAGATTTGATATTTCAGACTCGCTTTTCAGCATAAAAAAATCAATTCTTTCTGTCCTAAATTCATAGATACTAATTGTTTTTTATTCTTTGACTTCTATTTTAACTTTTAACAATAATTTTATTCTGTTAACTAGTTATTTCTTAATGTATAATCTATCCTATATCTACTTTACTTAGCTGATGAGGTTTTCTCTGTAGCTGAGCAGTTTTAGATCTCGACGATTAACAAACCAAAGCCTTTCAACGACTTGGCACGAACGAATAATCCGCGCGTTATGCGGATGCGCCCCTCGCGCCGGTCGGGCGGGATATGGTGGGTAATCCGTTGGGAATTATTATTATTAAAAAAAAAAAAAAAAACCAACAGTAGTCACCCATCATTGCGACATCCCAGAATCCTTGATACCGACTTTCAATTAACTTCATTTGCTAATGAAAGTGGGAGTGCAGAAATGAATTTTTAAAGACATATTTACTCCTGAAATGAAAATAAGTAGGTAAATTAGATAAATAAGTAACACACTTGTGTGTAATTTTCTTCGGCTGGATTCATCGTTCAATTCCGAACAAATTTTTTGTTTACATTTTACTCGTTCTTTTTTCACTTCTCTGATACAGAATGATAAAGTGTACCTACCTGGAAAACGGCATTAACAGTTTTTTGTATCTAATAACCCTTCGAAAATCTACCTACGTACTAACTAATATATGAATACTAATACATATGTACGTGTAGGGTACTTTAGTAAGCTTATAACTTTTGTATTAGTCCATCGATTTTATTGAATGAAATCTTTTTTTTTTTTGTAACAAACGAAAACTTATAGAGAAAAAAAAAATAAAATGTTTTCGATATCCTTTCTCGCAAAGTTCACATTTTTTATATTCTTACAAAAAAAAGGTAAAAATCCGTATTGATTGTTCATTATCTTCAAACCTACAGTGCTTAGCGAAAAGTTTTGTATGCATTGTTTATAGCAAATTTTATTAGCTTTTTCAAACCGTTTTGGAATTGCTCAATTTGTTCTTGAGATATACATGATTAAGTGGGATCAGGGGGTGGTTTAACATACGAATGGTGGTTTTTGGCTGTAGACCAGTGTAATCGAATGAAAATGGTACCCCATAATTTTGAGATACATCTTGTGGTACAGTGTTTCCACAACTGTAGAAAATAAAGCTTTTGAGTTAAAAGGTCGATTGGAATCTTAGTTAAAACCTAAAGTACAATGAAACTGTTCTATTATTTGTTGTTTGTCGGTTTGTCGTTTTCGTTAAAACTTAAAAAATTAGTGCTTTTATGAAAATAACATCCCTATGCTTGAACTATAACAAAATTCAACTCACTGACCATTGTTATAATTGTGACAATAGATATGTTTAGGTAAGCTTGGAAAAATTCGAAAGCTTTTCCTATATCAACTGTTACTATTTTTGTTATGATCTACTGAGTATAAGAGGCACGATTTATGCGAGCTTCTGTAGAAAGTACTTCCAATGCCTTTTGTGTTGAAGATCCCGTTATAAATTGGATAGGGTCGATTCTGTAGTAAAAAGGTAACCTCAAATTTTTGAGCTAGTGAGACCACAGCACATCTGTGAAAGGTGGTGTCATCTAACCACTGCTCTGCATCGAAGTGATCAGTGGAACCACGCATGGAACCAGGATGGGCAACGACCGCGATGTCCAGCTTAAGCCTCCAAAAATATGCTAAAAGGAAAGTCAGAAGCTTTAGTTCACCTCCCTTTGATGGCCAAAAGTTGCACCGCTCTTAAATTAGTCCTTACAGAACATATGTCGAACGGATAAATTTATATGTTTAGGTATGCTTGGAGCATAGTCGATTGGGTATATGGTTGCATTTTTGGCTCAGTCATAGCATAGGATGAACAAGTTAGCCTCCCGATCCTAGCCTATAAAGCAATGGTGTGTCGCGATGAAGTACATGGTGAATATAATTTGGGACGTTCGATGAGCTGCCCATGGTGCAATTAGGTCGTACTCTCCATAGACTCTATTCAGCAAAGAAACAATATCTGAGGGCGCTCAAAGAGGTCGAGAGATAATAATAAAAATTGGCGCGATATATACCTCCGAGTAGATTAAGTCCGAGCTTCTCTATCAATTTTTGGTGTGCTGCCCCTAATTTGTCCTTCAAATTGGCGGGACTTACAGTTCTTGGCCAAGAAGCCTTCCATGGAGAGTTTGCCAAACCACTGCCGAAGGGCGACCCCGTTTTGAAAACGCTTTTTCAAACCACTTCTGTTGTTACTTGTCCCAGAGCTCTAACCTTGGAGCTTCGGTGTGGTAGGCCAGCAACACTACCACCACACCACGGTCGAGAGATGAGACTCACGTTAACGTTATTAAAATAAAAATTGTCTACATCTGTCCCAGGATAGCCTTCGATCCTTCGAGGATGAATTGAATTCACTCACGGATCCAAAATTGCCTGTTCAGCATTAGTGGGAATCTTTGCACCACATCCCCCTATGTCCTGATCTACATATGTATCTCCTGGGCTCAGAGAGTGTATTTCAATCCGATATCGCAGTTCATGTAACCGCGATTCTAGCGTACATGGTAACGCTGTCAAAAACAAACAATGCGCAATAGAAATTATAATATAATCTCCAACGAAACTTCGTGTAAAAAAATGCTTATATTGTTTTTTAACTCTTCGTCAGACGCATGTTTCGATAATCACATTCGGTACACATGAGTCTGGCTGGACCCACATACAAATTATATGCAGTTACGTTGAAATATAGGAATAAGATGCAAAATTTTTTATTTTTTTGAACCTTTTTGTTGTATGCTATTAAAATATTTATTAAACTACTGATTTTTATTTTGAAAATAAATAAAGAAAAATTAGACTATATTCCATTCTCTAAACACATTGGGAAATATTGACAAATAGTGACCAAAACACTTAATTATTATTGCGGAATACAACAGAAGCAAACGCAGTCGATTTTTGAATGTTGTTGACAAACCGGCTCTGCACATTTCGGGCAAAAGAATCGGGTCTTTCTCCGGATCTTTTCATCTGATTCTGCACACAGTCGACAATACTTCTTTGTAGCTAATGTATCTGCGCCGCTTTTTGCAGGATTTACGAGGGGTTTCTAAAAAAGGAAGAAAAAATTAGAAACCAAAAAAATTGCAGTAAAAATTATAAAAAGTTTTACAAATTTAGAAATACTCACGTTTATTTGTTTTCCTAAGAAGGCCTCTATAGCTGTCATCGTGCTAAATTGTTTAGAGATATGAACGTTGTTCATTCTTTCTTCAATGTTTGGTAGAACCAATGAACTAGCTAATGTCCATAAGAAGTTGCGTCGAGCGTCATTTTTTTTTGGTATTTTCAACTTCTTTGAAAATGCAGTAAGATGCCAGTCCCATAACATCCAGCATATTACAAAAAAAGGCAAATTTCCACCGTTTTGTTGCACGTTTCGTAGTAAAATGCGTTACCATCTGGTCCACACAATCGACACCAACTTTATTTTTATTATAAAACAATATTGCTTCAGGTTTTTTTGCTTCACCAAAACACTCTTTTGTATAGTGTACGGTGGAAATCAAATTGACGACCTTGTTCTTTTTCGGCATATAACTGCAAATGATACCAAATTATCGTGAAATCCGAAACAAGATCAAAGAATGGGACGAGCAGGACTTTTTTTCAATTCGATGGGAATACATCTCTTATTGGCTTGAATAGTACCAACGAAAGCCATACCAATTTTGGCAAGACGCTTTGCACCTTCCAAGGTTGTAAAGAAATTATCTGCAACAACTGTGCGTCTGGTGTTAGTATACGGCTTAGCGAGCTGAAACAGCACATTTTCACCTTGATTTACTTCTCTTTCCTCGCCTTCATTTCGTCCTGTATACAATTTTCCTTGTAATGGGTATTTAGTTTTGGAATCACATGCCCACCAAACTTTGATGCCATATTTCGCTGGCTTTGAAGGTATTTATTGGGTGAATTTGGTTTTTCCTTGATATGGAAATAACTGCTCATCGACTACAATAGTCTCATAAGGTTCGTAGTTATTTGCCAGATTTTGGTTTAGAAAATTCCAAATATCACGAATTGGCGCCGCTTCGTCGAACTTTTGACGATGTTCACGAGTACGACTGTCGTCAAACCGAATATAACGAGCCAGGGCAACGAAGCGATGGTAAGACATGGCAGCTCTAAAGATTGGTAGGTTATCCGTATGCCAGAAAACATCTGCACTTTGCATATTATTGTGTGTAACACCAGCTGCAAAAAGAATGCCCAAGAAGGCATCCAATTCAGCTTCAGTCATATCTTTCCAAGTTTTTTGTTGCTTGTCAGGGTTGGCCGTATTCCATTTCTCAGTTGTTTCTTTGGCGTAACGATTCGTTTCTTTTATAATAATAAAAGAAATGTTTTGAGTAAAAAATTTTTTGAATAGCTCGATCGCAATGGAATTATTTTCTTTTGGTCTTGCATGAAATCGCATGATATTGTGTGCTCGAATACGAACTGCGCTTGGTGCATTTTTGCTCCATCTTGTGTCATCTTCACCACACAAAAAGTCATTGGGATTATGTCCTTCCATTGCTTCTTCAAACTCATCATCACCATCATCATCATCGTCATCATCATCATCAAAGGATAATTCATTTGGTTGGATTATTGGGTCGTTCTCGACGTCCGAAGCTTCATTGCATACAATCCAAATCCTCGATGTCATTGTAATCATCATGCATGTTTATCGGTTGAGATTATCTTCAAGTTCTTCAGCAGCCCTTTCACGTTCCAAATCGTTAGCTAAAGCAGCTGCTATTCGTTCATAAAATTCACTGTCAAAGTTTCTTCTATGCGGTCGAGTGTTATAAATTTTAGCACTCACTTCCTGAACATTCAACTTTTATTTATCAACTTCCATCAAAGCAAAATTCAAAAATATGAGCTAAAAAGAATATAAACTCTTGCCATGACATTAAAAAATTAAAAAACGAATTTAATCGAAAAATAAAAACCGAAAAGGAAAAAAGCAAAGGTTGCCTTGACATTCAAAAATTTGAAAAAATGCATTATGCGCGGTTGCATGCAAAAAATTACATAGAAATGTATGTGGGTCCAGCCAGACCTATGTGTTACGAATGTGATGTATTAATCAACATATCTATATAACTAGATATATATATCAGATATCAAGATGATTTTTTTACAAATCGACGTATGATTAAATTTTAGGAAGCTACCTAAAATTTCAAACCTCTAGCTTAACCCAAAGTGGTCTTTTTTGGAGATTAAAAATGGAAAATTTCTGGCTGGACTCATGTGTAAGACGAAGGGTTAATTCTTGTGAACTAGTATGTGTACAAAATTTGTGGTATTTTTTGTCCACAAAAATATTTACAAAACACGTGCAATTTTTGCGGTTACGCGAAATTGAACTGCAACTTAAGCCGGTAGAGTACCAAAAGGGTGTAAAAGTTTCCAAACTATTTATTTGTCGCTAAAACGAATGTTGTTACCACACTAGAATTAGGGGTTAATGTAAATAGCTATTATTACGTTTTTGGGGAAATTTCAATTCTGAAACATCCATACGATCACTTATTGGGTCTTATTAATAAAAACATAATTTTTGCTTAAATTTCGAATAATTGCTGTGATTTTGAGTAGTTACTTAGTTTCATATTCTATAAACGTTATTTAAGCACTTGCTAAAATGGTATTTGCTCAGTTTCGTATGAATAAACGTCAAATATCTACGTAGTCTTACAACCAAGGCGAATTCATATAAGGTGATCGCAACAGCACAAACACATCCACTCCATGTATTTTGTTGTTGCTTTGGAATGGGCGAATTCGTTTTGAATAAGTAAAATGTCAGAAAAACACATTAGAATGAAGGGGCACATATACACGGGGAGACCCAGTTAGGGTCGCTGACCCCTACTTTATTAGCTTGGCAGTATTGAATTTGAAAAGCAAATAAAACAGTTCGCATTTTTCGTATATTTTTGGTTCGCATTGAATTTAGATCATTTCAATAATCTTAAGCAGATAGCCATCGTATGCTTTATTCATATAATAGTTTACAAAAGCAGCAATGAATATAGCTGTCCGGAATATCGATATTACATTGAGCTCCATAAAAAGATTTAGGTTTTCTCTCAGATAATCCGGATGTGCGCCTGCCTTAACGTTGTATATGAATTTCATTGTGTGAAAGGTGCTTTGTTGCTTTACGTTGAAATGGCGTGTATTCATCATTGATGAAATACTGGTGTCATACCGTGCGTTGAGTATATGTGTCATTGCTCTATTTTGCATTTTTTGTAACTTATTAAGTTGTGATTCCGATGTAATAATTAAGAATATGAAATGTGGCTCTATAATTGATTTATATACTAGTATTTTATATCTTCTTTTTAAATATTTATAAGTTCTTTTCATAAAACCAATTTTTTTCGAAGTCTTGTTCACCACATAGTCAATATTATCCCAGAACTTTAGTTTATTGTCATTGACGACTCCAAGATATTTACTTTTATTTACCTCCAAAATGGGTTCGTTTTGGATATTTAGGGTATATGATTCCACATTAGTTTTATTTGGTGTGGAGATAACCATGTAATTTGTCTTTTTCACATTTACCATTAACTTGTTTTTACACAGCCAAATATACAGCGAATTCAAGTCTTCCTGTATCTTTGCAAATGCAGCATCTGGATTATCTTCGCTAATTGTCAACAAAGCGTCGTCTGCAAAGAGTTTTACTTTACAGTTCTTTATTGCCGAGATAATATCATTAATATATACGTTGAAAAGGTTTGGTGCTAAAACCGACCCCTGTGGAAGTCCGATATTAACTGGTACGCTGTCCGATATCGGGTCATCAATCACCCTAGATTGTCTTCTGTTTGTTAAACCACTCAGTTCAACACCTATAATTCAAATTTGTTTCAACTTCTTTAACATAATTGTCCGATCAATAGTTCCAAGGCTCTTTTTAAATCAATAAATACCACTAGAGTAGTTTTATTTCTTCTCGTATCTTCTTTCCACTGTGATATGACCCATGTAAGAGCCGTTTCACAACAGTGTTTTGCACGAAACCCTGACTGCTCTTTAATTAATATATTATTTCTTTAAATGTATTCAAACAGTTGATTTTTTACCACTTTTTCAAAGATTTTTCTGTGTTTGGCAAGGTGTTTATTGGCATAAACTCTTCTGGTTTTAAACTTTTGTTAACCATTAGAGAATAGAAGTAACCTAAATACGGTATCGTGTCTTTGATAACGCCCTCAGTTAACAGTTTTTTGCCACCAATCTTGTTGTCAAAGCTTTTCACTATTTGCTCTATACTGTAGTAGTTTGGTCAAATTTAAATATAGTGTTTATGTTGTAGTGGTTGTTGTCGTTATTATCAATGTTCTCAATGCTCTCATTTATTCTTACAATACTTTCCACAAAGAATTTATTTAATACGAGTATATCTGCTATACTGTGTTTATCATCAATGCACTGCCCTTCGTGGTGTATCACCATATTGTTCTCTTTTACATCTTTAGTACCTGGGTGACCGAGCCTTAACCATGAATTAAAGATTTTCGAAGAAATGTCGGGAGTATCTAATGTAACCGAGCATAAGATAGTCATGCGAGATGACCGCCCAATTAAACAGCTATACTTTCCCAAAAACCCGAAGATGCAGGATATAACTAACAAGGAAATTGATGAGCTTATAGCGAAGGGTTGCATTGAACCATCACACAGCCCTCACAGCGCACCTATAGTTTTAGCGAAAAAGAAGAACGGCAAATGGAGACTTTGCGTCGATTATCGGCAGCTCAACGCCCGGTCAGTACCAGACGCATATCCGTTGCCACGCATACAACATATTTTAGACAGGCCTAGAAGTGCTCGGTTTACCAGCAGCCTGGATTTAAAGAACTGCTATTGGCAGATCCCTATGGAGGAAGGCAGTAAGCAGTATACCGCATTTACGATACCTGGACGAGGACTTTATCAGTGGAAAGTAATGCCATTCGGACTACATTCCGCTCCAGCAACGTTTCAGAGGGCACTTGATCGTGTAATAGGCCCCGAACTAGAACCACATGCGTTCGCGTACCTAGACGATATTATAATAACAAGTAGCACATTGGAAGATCATATAAGGCACCTCACAGAAGTTTTCCAGCGTCTGAGGCGAGCAAACCTTAAGATTAATCCCGATAAGTGCGAGTTCTTTAAGAAAAGTTTGAAGTACTTAGGCCACGTCGTCAGCGAAGGGGGCATACACACTGATCCAAAAGTGGCAAATCCATTGACGTCGATGTTGAAGAAGGGAAACAAATGAAAATGGTCCGAGGAACAGCAGACGGCGTTCGAATCGATGAAGAGTGCGTTCATACAAGCACCGGTATTAGCTTGCCCGGATTTCACGAAGAGGTTTAGATTGCAAACGGATGCGAGTGACTTTGGCCTCGGAGCTATACTCACACAAGGAGTGGACAAGGAAGAGCGGGTGATAGCATACGCGAGCCGGAGATTGAACAAAGCAGAAGCCAATTACTCACCGACAGAGAAGGAATGTTTGGCCATAGTTTGGGCGATACGGAAAATGCGGCCGTACCTGGAAGGATACAATTTCACGGCGGTGATCACAGACCACTTGGCATTGAAGTGGCTGAATGCAATCGAGAGTCTGTCAGGTCGTATTGCTAGATGGGCGCTCGAGCTACAGCAATATTCATCGATTGCACGTCCAGTACAGGAAGGGGAAGTTGAACGTCGTAGCCGACGCACTATCACGGCAACCATTAGAGGAACAATTTGGAACGATGACCACGCAGTCGAACGAAAGCAGCTGTAAGTGTCACGAATCGAAAATAGCAGAAGTAATGAAGACACCAGAGTGGTTTCCGGACTACGTTATCCAAGACGGGAAATTATACAGGCGAATTATAAGTCAGATGGATGGTGAAGATTCCATTCCAAGGAAGTTGTCCGTACCGACACCACAACGCCGAAGAGTGCTAAGCAAGATTCACGACACACCAAGCGCTGGACATATGGGAATACGAAAGACGATTGCACGAGCGATGACAGGTCACTACTGGCCAGGTATGTTCAGAGACGTGAGGAAGTATGTGCAGCAGTGTCATCCATGTCAAATTTATAAACCCAGCCAACAACAAGCGGCCGGTAAGATGCTGACACGAATCCCGGAGGAACCTTGGGCAACAGTATGCGCGGATTTCGTAGGACCACTTCCGCGTTCCAAGCATGGCAACACGATGGCTTTAGTATTCGTGGATAGATTTTGAAAGTGGGTAGAAGTTGTGGCACTACGAAAGGCAACGACGGAGAGTTTAATACGAGGGTTAAGAGAACGAGTTTTGGCTAGATTTAGATCACCAAAGGTATTGATAACAGATAACGGACCACAGTTCGTGAGTAGAAGTTTCAAGCGATTTTTGGAAGAGCTCGGCGTAAAACACCAGCTAACAGCTCCATATACACCACAGGAGAACCCGACAGAGAGAGCGAATCGTAATATTAAACGATTAATAGCACAGTTTAGCGGCAAAGATCAGAGGAATTGGGACGAGTTCATACCAGAGATAACGTTAGCATTAAATACGAGTGTGTGCGAATCAACTGGTTATAGCCCAGCATACGTGATACATGGTAGAGAACCAAGAATACCAGGCGCTTTTTACGACGCACAAACATTTGGAACGGGAGAGAAAAGAGTTATTCTGAGCGAGAAGGGAACACGGATGAAGGAAGTGTACAACATGGTACGACGTAGGCAGCAAAGCGCGTCCACAGAGCAAGCAAGATATTACAACTTACGTAGAAGACGATGGCAACCGGCCATAGGTGACTTAGTATTGGTGAAAGAGCATCAATTTTTCATAGCAGTAGACAATTTCGCGGCAAAACTAGCACCCAAATACAGTGGCCCCCACCGAGTGATGAACTTTGTGTCACCGGTGATCGTAGAACTGGACAAAGTGCACAAGGGCAAGAGGAGGAGAGCACACGTAAGCGAATTGTACATGTTCGGTGCAATGCAAGAAACTGGCATATGAGGGAAGAAAAAGTACAGGCGTGTGTACAAATGTTCGCTACGATACAAGGAGCCGGCATATGAAATAAACGTTAGAATTTATAAGGAAAATAGGACAATAATAAGGAAAAGGTTGACTTATAAGATTATGTACTATAAGTATATAAGTATTTATTGTTGTTAAGTAACAGTTTGCCTGCGGGCAAATTAGTATAAAAGGGCGATGAGTTCCTCAGGAAAATTGGGTAGTTAGCTACTAGCTAGGCATAGTAGTCGGTGGTTTTCACCTCCGATGAACGTACACCTGGGAGGTTTCATCTCACGAGTACTATTTTTATATTCTGCAGAGGTTTTCACCTCAGTGGACGGTAGGGCTAAGTAGGGGTTTTCACCTCTGCCGCCTTTAATTTAGGCAGGAGCAACTTAAGCTATAGTAAGTGATGGTTTTCACCTCCGCCGAACGTAGGGCTGAGTAGGGATTTCACCTCCACCACCTTTAGCGTAGTTAGAGATAAATTTAAGATGATAGATGATATTTAAAAAAAATTAATTAAAGAAAAATATTAAAACTAAAATAACTAAAAGGGTTTTATCATCTGGAGAAAAACCATAGGGAACTCTATTTGTAGGAACCCTGGACGGACTGAGCATACCCCGGCAATTTGGAAAGTCCGTCACAACATATCCATTTATATACCCAAGAATTTGTATATACTTGTTACCCTCTTCATTGAATATTGGCTACGCTCATATGGTTGTAGAAACTGAGTGCAATGTCAAAAATGAAATAAAATAAATAAAATTTGTTTTGAAAATTTATGAAATTTAAGCTTGAAACACAATACGAAAACGCTGCGAAATAAACACTGGGAATAACCGCCCGGCGTTGTCATTTCTCAAATTACGCCCAACTATTATACACCACAGTGTAATTAAACACTAACAATGGGAGCGACATTTTTTGACATTTTTATTTTCTTACATTATGGATTTTTAATTAGAGTAGCCATATGAAAGTTAAAAGACGAAGATAATGCAAATTCTATACGTTTACTTTTGTGGAGCTAGGAAATGGTCTTGCAAAACTTTATTTTAATACGCGGCTTGCACAATTTGTGTATCCGCATTTTCAAGAGCATAACACTTAAATATTTTTTATACCTAGTAGTGCTACACCCACAAGGTATATTAACTTTAGTCGCCTAACGGCAGTACGTAACGGCATAAACGGATCGGGATAGATATTGACTTATATATATCAAAAGAAAGAGAAATTGATTATGCCATGTCCGTCCGTCCGTCCGCCCGTCTGTGAACACGATAACTTAAGTGAATTTTGAGATATCTTCATAAAATTTGGTATGCGAGTTCCTTGGCACTCATCTCCGAGCGCTATTTAAAATGGGCAAAATCGGATGATAGCCACGCCCACTTTTTATATATATAATATTTTCGAAAACACAAAAAAGTGATTACTCAGTACATAATACACCTATAAGGATAAAGTTTGGTGAATACATTGAGATTAAGGCATGAAATACATTTTTCAAGAAATTTTTGAAAATGGGCTTAGCACCGCCCACTTTTGATTAAGTCAAATTTAGAAATAATATTAATCATAAATCAAAAACCTTTCAAGATATCGAAACGAAATTCAGCACGCAAAACTTAAAATGTTCGAAAAGGGGCGTAGCCCCGCCCCCTTTATAGTGGACTATTCCACAAAACCTTTATGGCATAACTCCGCCAAATATTGATTTGTCGAAACGAAATTTGGTGATAATATTCTGTATATAAAGGTAACTGTTTGCTGTGAAAATAGACGAAATCGGTTAATGTGCATGCCCAGTTTTTTAACGTAGTTCTGAAAATTTTTTTGTATTTTTTTGTAAAATTTAAAAAGCGATATTTCTACAACGAAGCAGGTTATATTAATCAGATTTTGCACACATAATAAGCTTTTTAAGAAAAACTCGGGCGCAAAAAAATTTTTGTGGCGCCGCCCACTTTTTAGCATAAAATTTGTGCTTTTTTCAAAGGCAATCGCTTATAATTCAATCTTGATATTTCAATGAAAACTGGCCAGCTGCTTCTCAGTAGTATGTGTTATACTCCTGCCAAAAATTAGCCAAATCGGGAAACACACAAGCAAAATATGCGGGCACGTAGTTAATAGCCCACTGCAATAGCGAAATTATATATCTTTTTTGATTGTCATACCTTTCATAAATATTAAATGTATGTAAGTATGAGAACAAGAAAAGCAAAGGTCACTAAAATGATCAGCACGATGAGCGGAGTCGATTTAGCAACAACATTTTACAACAATGATTGACTAGGCTATAAGTAGCTAAACTCAGTTTTTAATTTGCATATATGTACCTTACCGAAGAAAGAAAATATAACATTCTTAAAGTTGCCTTTACTTAAGCTATTGCTGACCGAATTGGGGATAGAGTTCCATATGCGGATAGCATTGACGAAGAAAAGTCTTGCAGAGTTTAGATAATTGTAGCTGGGCACGATCAAATCACTTATGCGAGCAAATCTAGAGAATGTTAGCTTATTATATAAGTAAGTAGGCATTTTATCAGCAATCACGCGACACAGAAAGATACAGTTCCTTGCCTTAAGATACTCAGATATTTCACAACCTAAGAGACTCGTTCTCCACGCAGATATGTATATGCTCATACTTTGCCAAACCGAAGACCTTCCGCGTGACATGATTAAAGGCGACATCAATCTTATGTGCCGATTTAGAGTCTAATTTGCTGTATATGCATTCTGAATAGCAGAGATTTGGTAGTATTAGTTGTATTGCAAACCGCTTTCTTATTCCAAGTGGGGTGAAGGCCGCAGCCATTCGTAAATTACGTAGAGTGTAGTAAGCTTTACTTATAACAGCGTTAATATGATCGTCACATGAGGGACAAGAGTTAATAACCACCCCCAGATTCTTTACTTTAGACCCATATTTGAGGCTCTTATTACACTGGTTTACAGCCAAAATGCACCAGAGACGCCATAGTGAAATTCCTATGTAAAATCACCTCCTAATTCCGAAAACCAAGGTTATTTTTACTTGAATGGTACCGTTTTTGAGATATTTACGATTTACCGTTATTTCAAAAAACAAAAAAGATGGCTCCACTTAATCGTGTATATCTCAAGAACAAACTGAGCTCTTCCAAAACGGTTTGAAAAATTTGAAAGCTTATAAAATTTACTATAATCAGTACATACAACACTTTTTGCTAGGTCCTGCAGATTCAAACATATTGAACAATCATTACGGATTTTTAAAATTTTTTTTGTAAAAATATAAAAAAAATTGTATTTTGCGAGGAAGCATCTCGAAAACTTTTTGTTTTTTTGCAGATATTTTTTCCCCCCTCTAAGCTCTGTTTTATTACAAAAAAAATAAGCTATCAGTGAACAAAATCGATGAACTAATACAAAAGTTATAAGCATTCAAGTAAATATATCCATTTAATGCTTAAGTACCCTACTGGTACATATGTGTTAGTATTCGTATATCAGTTAGTTAGCAGGTAGATTTTCGAAAAGTTATTAGATACAAAAAGCTGTTAGTGTCGTTTTCTCAAACCTAGGTACATTTTAAACAAGAGCATATTTTTGAGGCAGGTAGTGTTTTCTTTGTAGAACTAGGGAACCTTTTTGTTTAGGTAGGCTTGAATTTTTACTGGATCTAAGTATAAATAAGAGTACATGCGCCTTGTTCCTTCATAATATCTGCAAGGCTCGCCGGATACTGTTCAGTTTATAATTGCAGTTTATAACCCGTCATTTACTTAAAATAAAAAATGAATAAAAGGGCGCGAGAGTTTGAGTGTACAAATGATCCAGATATGTTCTGTTTCATCTGCGGTCAATTTATTGTTAAAAGTATGAGACGTGTGTTTTCAAATCCTTTGAAAGTTACATACTATAAGTGTTTTGGAATTGAGCCTAAAAACCATGGACACCGAACACTGTGTGCACCACATGCCGAGTCGAATTGATTTCTTCGGAAACCGGAACAAAAAGGTACGTTGTAAAAATTAGGAATTTGTTCCCTTTTAATGCATAGCTGACTAATTCCTGAAACTCTATCTATTTAGGCGACGTGTGAAATTTATTACACCAATGAAGTGGAGGGAACCAACTTGCCATTCAACGGACTGCTATATTTGTACTACAAAAGTACTTGGGGTTGGAAAGTCCAGAAAAGTAACCTATGCGAGCGTATCTACAGTGTCATTACCAGAACTAATTTCAACAGAAGCGACATTGCCAGAATCAAATTTAACTTTAGTTCCGGCTCCAGTTTCATTGTCAACAGTAGTATCTGATTACGCGGCATCATGTTGTACTGAATTTCAAACGGAAAACGAAAGAAATTCTTTGTCACAAGCACAACTCAATGATTGGATAAGGGATTTGGAATTGTCAAAGGAAAAGGCCGAACTACACGCCTCTCGAATGCAACAATTTAAATTTGTTTCATCCGATGTTAAGGTAACATATTATAGAACTCGTCACGAAGAATTTTCCAAGTACTATACGAAGGAGGACAGTGTTTGTTACTGCAAAGACATTGCTGGTCTATTCAAACAATTTGGTGAACCATATGATTCAAAAGAGTGGCGATTGTTCATAGACGGCAATAAATTAAGTTTAAAGGCCGTATTATTGCATATTGGCAACCAAAAGCCATCTATCCCGATCGCGCATGCAGTAAATACGAAGGAAACATATGAGATAATGCAAAAATTGCTCAAGTTAATCAAATACATGATTGGAAAATATGTGCCGATCTTAAAGTCGTTGGAATGCTATGTGGTCTACAAAGTGGATACACAAAATACTGTTGCTTTCTATGCAAATGGGATAGCCGAGCTCGTCAAGACCACTACATCATAAAGGATTGGCCAGAACGAATCGAGTTTCAAGTTGGGGTAGATAACATAAAATACTCTCCACTTATAAAGAAGGAAAAAATAATTCTGCCTCCGCTCCACATCAAGCTCGGCCTTATCAAAAACTTTGTGAAGGCTTTGGACAAAGAAGGCGAAGCTTTTCATCATTTGAAGACAATCTTCCCAGAGATTTCAGAAGCAAAAATAAAGGAAGGGATTTTTGTGGGACCGCAAATAAGGAAAATGATGACCAATAACCATTTCAAAGAACTATTGTCACCAGTGGAGGCAGCAGCGTGGGATTCTTTTGAAAAGGTCGTTACTTCTTTTTTAGGCAAACACAAAAGTCCTAACTACGAGATGATAGTGAACGACTTAATCAAAAACTATTATAATAAATTATATATTACATAAATTTACATGAGAATATATAGCCATAAATCTGAATTCATCGTCCAGTTCCGAACAAACAAGAACGGGAAAAATATAAACAAAAAATTTGTTCTGAATTGAAAGATAAATCCAGCCTAAGAAAATTATATACTAATGTGTCACTTATGTATTTATCTAATTTACTTTTTTATTTTCATTTGTTGTTGAAGCTGGCTCTAGGTCAGTTGCATTAAAAACACGCTGTTTTAGTTTTTTACCTCCAATATATTTCGATTTCCAACGGAAATCATCATCAGGGAATTACTTCAGCTGTTGTATGCACAGCAACTGGTCAGTTCGGCATGCTGTTGTTTTATTTTCTTTCAGGAGTAAATGTGTCTTTAAAAATTCATTTCTTACACTCCCACTTAAATTTTTTCCCGCAAAATCTTGGCGACGAAAGTGACGAGCATGGCGAAAGGTTTCACCAGCAAATGAAAGTGATTGAAAGTCGGTATCAAGGATTCTGGGATGTCGCTATGATGGGCGACTACTGTTAGTTTCTCATAAGAGAAACCGATCCTAATCTAAATAAGCGTCAAAACAAGACACATAACTTTTTCAATTATAAAATAAGATCATAGAGTTAAGACAGAACCATATGTACATATGCTATTATTTGTAGGGTACTTAAGTATTAAATGGATATATTTACTTGAATGCTTATAACTTTTGTATTAGTTCATCGATTTTGTTCACTGATAGCTTATTTTTTTTGTAATAAAACAGAGCTTAGAGGAGGGAAAAAATATCTGCAAAAAAACCAAAAGTTTTCGAGATGCTTCCTCGCAAAGTACAAATTTTTTTATATTTTTACAAAAAAAATTTAAAAAATCCGTAATGATTGTTCAATATGTTTGAATCTGCAGGACCTAGCAAAAAGTGTTGTATGTACTGATTATAGCAAATTTTATAAGCTTTCAAATTTTTCAAACCGTCTTGGAAGAGCTGAGTTTGTTCTTGAGATATACACGATTAAGTGGAGCCATCTTTTTTGTTTTTTGAAATAACGGTAAATCGTAAATATCTCAAAAACGGTACCATTCAAGTAAAAATAACCTTGATTTTCGGAATTAGGAGGTGATTTTACATAGGAATTTCACTATGGCGTCTCTGGTGCAGAAAAAAAGTTGGAATTTGTGATCCAGTGTTATTAATGCACAAAGCTGGGAGATCCAAAGAATTAATTTGCCTTTTAGATATGGGTAACACATACGACTTTTCACTATTAAGGGAAAGACAATTTCTTTGCGCCCAAGACGAAATAGCTGACAAGTCGCTATGAAACTTGGCACAAAGTTGAGAGGCTTGTGCATGTGTTCCAGACATATACAGTTGTATATCATCTGCATAAGCATGCATTTGCGCATACAAACAGGTGCTAAATATGTCGTTAATAAACAGGCTAAATAATAACGGTCCAAGTATAGATCCCTGTGGTACACCACATAACAAAAACTTGAGACTAGAGAGCTGCGACCCCACCTTCACTCGTTGTGCTCTACCACCCAGATAACTCCTCATGCGTCTTACCCCAGCGTCACCAAAAGCGAAATAAGACTTTAACTTCATACATAACAACGTGGGGTTAACAGAGTAAAACACTTTGGAAAAGGCAAGCAAACACAACATTGTTATCTTGTTACTGTCATAGGGGGCCCGTATATCATCCACGATTTTAATAACTGCAGTTGAGCAGCTATGCTTTGCTCTAAAGCCAGACTGGAATGGGGAAAGTAGATTGAATTTATCAATATGAGAATGAATCTGTTCAGATAATAAGGTCTCAAAGGTCTTTGACAGTGCAGGTAGAATGCTTATGGGACGAAAATCACTTAGACATCTGGCTGTCTTAGTTTTAGCTATAGGAATAACAGTAGCAATCTTCCACACATCAGGAAAGCAAGAGGTTGTGATCCAGTGGTTGATAATATGGGTAAGGGTTGGAAGTATCTGTGGAAGAATAATTTTTATAAATTTTTTAGGAATACCATCTGCACCAATAGCATTTGAGCGTACCTTATAAATGCATCTCACCACATCATGCTCCGACACAGCACAAAATTCAAATTGTTGAGAAAAAGTCACAGGACAAGGAATCGGGTGCGTGCTTGGATCATTGGAAGAGGTAGCACAATCTACGAACACAACATTCAGATCTTCAGGGTCAAGTGAGCAATCTGGGTTGTCTTTAACATGCACACGAAGACTTTTCAAGTTACGCCACAACACATTATTTGGAAGTTCACAATTTAACATTCTGCGAAAGTATGACCGCTTCTCATGTTTTATAGTGGCAGTATCTACATTTCGTATATTCGCATACGCACGGAAGTTTATATCTTCCATACCACATAGGCTTTGTTACGTTTTATAATTATATCACAAGCAGTTTTGTTGAACCATGGACAAGAACGTGACTTTCTCTGAGCGTTGCGCATCGGTACATGAGCATTATAAAGTGATAATAGTATACTATTTAAAAAGATTAGCTTATCATTCACCGATGGAAAGCTCCAGCAATAAGTCCAGTCAACACAAGATATATCGGTGCTCAAGTTGTTAAAATTAATCGAGCGATAGTCAGGAAAACTACGAGGAACAGAAACTAAATAATCATGGTCAAAAGCAATGTCAAAGGAACAGAAAATTAGATCGTGATCAGACACAAACGAAATTTGGTCGAATTTTAAGACAGAAGACAAATCGGACACAATGAAATAATCGAGTAGACTAGGACAACAGTTATTTCCGTACCTAGTCGGTACAGAGGAATTGACTATAGAAAGACCAACACTAGACAAATCATCTGGAAGGCGGGAGCTGCACATATCACGACATAACATATTTACATTAAAATCACCACAGACTATTATATCATCATAATCCACTGCTACTACCGACAACGCATTAAAGAAATCGTTTACACTTAAACATCTATTGGGATTATACACGCAAGACAAAAGGACCTTAGACAGGGAATTGGACACCTCCACGAACAAGTATTCCGTTGTACATTCCCCAGCATGGGATACTATTCTCGATTTAAGGTATTTTTTACAGTAAATAGCTACCCCTCCACCCCTTTTATCCATTCGATCATTCTGATATATAGTATAACCCCTTAATTTCTAAATGTGCATCCTTTATCTCATTCCTGAACCATGTCTCCGATACACATATAACATCCACCGAGAATGTTCAAATATTCTCCTCACCTGATGCATTTTCTCATTATTAAGGCTTCTAGCATTAAAATGAACCACATTAAAACCCTTTTGCCGACTGCACAAAATATTCACAAGCGCGAGACTATTATCGTCAACGCTATTCGTATTATAGTCTACCATCATTAGTATAGCACAAGTTAAAAGCAACCTTAAGATAACAAGAAAATAACAAAATTGATAATATGCAATAACTGAGTTTAACTACCTTTACAAAAACTAATGCACTACAACTAGGAAATATGCTTAAGACTAAACTAGCAGCGCTGTCGCTTCTCACGTAAACCAGACCTCTTATTGTGAAAACCGACTTCAGCTTCCCATTTCGACGCAGTTTAACGGCTTCTTGTAGCAGAGCTCTATTTTCTTTAGAGAGGCTTTCATAAATATGAAAGGATCCCTCTATACCAAGAGGAAGCAGGGAAATAGCTTGCAGGGTGCGATTGCGGTCTAGAGGCGAGTGAAATTTGATGATAATGGCACCGTTTACATTTGAGGTTGAGGGTATCGTTCGAAAAATATCCCTTATTTGAAGAGCCAGGAAGTCAATAGTCCCACAAACCATGTTAAATATAGTTTTTAAGTTTTCGCCTTCATAGTAGAGTACGCCAAATACAACCGCATCAGCGGAAATATCAGGCGCATCACTCTGTTCCATGATATCCGTTATCATGTTTTTCATGGAAGCCATTTCCTGCTCAAATTTCATCGCATTCGTTTCCAAAACATATATTGTGAAAATTTCATAATGATCGGTTGAGTTCTTTGGCGCCTATAAAAGACACACATTTTTTTTATATCTATTTTTGTTACGCACACAAGCTTTATTACTTCATTCGGCATAAACGAATCGAGATATATATTTATTAATGTATATCAAAATGTTCAAGATGAAAAGTAAAATATCCGGCAAGTTGTTAATATCCTACTGCAAAAGCGAAGTTGTATATCTTTTTTGATATTCATACCTTTCATGGACATGAAATGTTGGTACGTATACTGAAATGATCAGGAGGATGAGCTGAGTCGATGTAGCCATGTCCGTCTCTCGATACGTCTATCTGTCTGTCCGTCTGTCTATTTGAACGCAAATACGAACTGAAAGTATTAAAATAGACCTGCGTAAATTAGGATGACATAATAGATCACGACTAGGTATATAATGTTCGGTTCCACCCGAACTTACATTCCTTACTTGTTTTTGTCTAAATTTTAGATAATTCTTTCCACCCTACGTCAACTTCTAAAACGCTTCCAAAAATGTCAGGGGGAGTGTCAAAAGACGCGTCTCGGTTCCAGGAACCATAACCCAGTGGGGGAGAAGTTATACTATCAATTGTTAAAAGTTTGCAAAAATTTGGTTTTTACCATTTCCCTGTAAAAACTAATTAAGTCATGGATTAAACCTTTACATAATTTAATTAAATTTGTTCTCAAAGGAATTTGTTAAATAATTCGGTAAATATTTAGCTACCATGGACTTTATTTTGTTATTGGAGAAGTGATTAAAGTTCCGCAAGTGCTAAAAAAAGTAAATAATTACTAATAGTATTACCAATCCATTTATATTTTGTAATAATCCCGACATGTGAAATCGAAAAGAGGCACACATATTCAATTGCGCAAACATACAAAATAATCGTATAATAATGCAATATTTGGCATTACCAATTTGCAGAACATCTTTCTGCATTGCCTGCCTACAGTAGCGTTTCAAAAAAATAACCGTTAGCCTGTCCTACGTCAGCTTCCCGGTACACAGTATTTCTTCGC
This sequence comes from Merzomyia westermanni, assembly GCA_949987695.1. Taxonomy (NCBI): domain Eukaryota; kingdom Metazoa; phylum Arthropoda; class Insecta; order Diptera; family Tephritidae; genus Merzomyia; species Merzomyia westermanni. Next base: position 96,681,928 of record OX465289.1, read on the forward strand.
AGAACACCTTTATAATTTTTACACGATTAATAGTATCACTTACTCCATCGGATTATGATTCCCGGAACCGCAAAGCGTCTTTTAACAGCCCTCGCGACATTTTTGAAGCGTTTTAGCAGTTGACGAAAAATGTAAAATATTACCCAAAATTTAAACAAAAAAAATTTTAGTTTTTTGAATTAAAAAAAAAATATGCGGTCACATGAATGCCGTCATCGCCCGGCGGCAACGATAGAAATAAATCTATCTATATTTCTATTTTGACAAGACGATGTTCGCCGCGATTATTTCGCAGCGTTTTCTTATTGTGTTTCAAGCTTTAGTTTTAAACTCATTTTATTGAATCCTTAATATTGGCGGAAGAATCTGGTTGTGTATAACGAAATTGTGGCCCACAGGACTCTTATTGATACACTGTTGATTAAATATTGCTTTGTTTTTCGTGATATTTATTTTTATATTTTTTTTGCTGATGCCACTCATACTAGCGGGGGTTGTTTGGGGCTTAAACCCCTCATCGAACTTTCTGAAAATATCTCATTGCTAGCTTTGAAGTTTTTGAAGTTTCGATTAAACCCCAACGTTAAATTATAAAAATATTCAACCTCTTTTCTATTTTTGCTACGAATAACAGGATTTCTTAGAGCAAATGTGGATCAATAAAGCTCTGACCAAATTCCCAAAAATCCTTAATTGTTAATGATTCACTTAGTTACAAGAGATGCGATGGACGGGGCGAGGAAACACGACCAAAACACCTTGCAACATCTACTGGAGTGTCCATGAAGACAAGCGCAGATTCGGCGTGGGATTTGTGGTGGGAGAGAGACTCCGTCACCGAGTACTGTCGTTCACACCCGTGAACGAGCGTCTCGCCGCAATCCGCATAAAAGTATGATTTTTCACCATATCGTTTATCTGCGCTCATGCACCGACGGAAGAGAAGGACGACGTGGAAAAGGATGCATTCTACGAGCGCCTGGAAGAAGCATATGAGCGCTGCCCCCGTCATGATATCGAAGTCATGCTTGGTGACTTTAACACCAGGGTGGGTAAAGAGGGTGTATTCGGCCCCACTGTCCGGAAGTTCAGTCTCCACGATCAGACTTCGCCAAATTGATTCAGGCTGATCGACTTCGCCGGTGCCCGAAACATGGTCATATCCAGCACTAGGTTTATGCACAAGAAGATCTATCAGGCTACATGGCTGTCCCCCGATCGAAAAACACGCAACCAGATCGACCACGTTGTGATAGACGGACGGCATGCTTCCAGCGTTTTAGATGTTCGCACAATACGAGGACGTAACATCGACTCTGATCAATAGCTAGTAGCAGCCAAGATTCGTACCCGCCTCTGTACGACAAAACAGGCGCAACAAAAAACGCAGGGAAAGCTGGACGTCGAAAAGCTGCAATCGCAACAGACCGCCAATTATTTCGCAGATCGCCTCTCACACCTGCTCTCCGAGAGCACAATTCAACCTAGTTGAATGCATGAGCAGTGGGATCATATCTCAGGAGCACTCCGTACCGCAGCCGAAGAAGTAATTGGATTCCGGCGAACGCGAAGAAACAACTGGTATGATGATGAAGAGTGCCGCGCTGCAACGAAAAGAAAGGACGAAGCCTACAAGGCAACGCTGAGATCGAATGCAACGAGGAGTGTGTGTGAACACTACCGCGAGTTGAAGAGGGAAGCGAGGCGGCTTTTCCGGGCGAAAAAAAGAGAGACAGAAAAGCGTGAAATAAAGGAGCTTGAGATGCTGGCCAACGGGAATAATGCCCGAAAATTCTATCAAAAAATTCGGCGAATGACAGAAGGTTTCAAACCCGGGGCAAACTCCTGTAAGAAAGAGAACGGCGACCTGGTGACCGATGTTCAGAGAGCACTCAGAATATGGAGGGATCACTTCTCTGCCCTTTTAAATGGAGAAACTGAGCAAGAAACCAGAGAAGATGCCGAACCCGAGCCCACAATCGAAGATGATGGAATTGACGTTCCACAACCCGACTATAATGAGGTGCGAAAAGCAATATCCCGATTGAAAAACAATAAAGCAGCTGACGCTGATGGTTTGGCTGCTGATCTATTCAGACATGGAGGCGAGGAGCTGGTAAGGCGCATGCATCTCCATGCCTGAAGATAGGAATCTAAGTGTTCTCTGCCCAATCCACAAGAAAGGCGATCCTGCAAACTGCGAAAACTATCGCGGAATCAGCCTTTTGAATATCGCATATAAGGTCCTATCAAGAACAGACTGATGGACCTTATCAGTGTGGCTTCAGACCTGGTAAATCTACCATCGACCAGATTTTTACAATACGCCAAATCTTGGAAAAAACCCGTGAGGAAAGAATCGACACACATCATCTCTTTGTTGACTTTAAAGTCGCTTTCGATAGCACGAGAAGGAGCTGCCTATATGCCGCTATGTCTGAATTTGGTTTCCCCGCAAAACTTATACGGCTATGCAAAATGACCTTGAGCAACACCGCCAGCTCGGTCAGAATTGGGAAGCACCTCTCCGAGCCGTTCGAAACTAAACGAGGTTTCAGACAGGGTGCCCCCTATCGTGCGATTTCTTTAATTAAATGCAGAACTTTACCGCGCTGGAACAATATTTTATAAAAGCGTGCAACTGTTGGCATATGCTGACGATATTTATATCATTGGCCTTAACAACCGCGCCGTAACTTCTGCTTACTCCAAATAAAAAAGAGAAGCGGAGAAAATGGGATTGGTGGTGAACGAGGGCAAAACGAAGTACCTTCTGTCATCATGCAAAGAGTCAGCGCATTCGCGCCTTGGCCACCAAGCCACTGTTGGCAGCAATAATGTCGAAATAGTAAAGGACTTCGTTTAGAAAGAGAAAGGTTCTTCGAAAGATTTGTGGACCTCTACGCGTTGGCCACGGCGAGTACCGAAGAAGATTTAATGATGAGGTGTATGAACTTTACGCAGACGCCGACATAGTTCAGCGAATTAAAACACAGCGGCTTCGCTGGCTAGGCCACGTAGTGCGAATGAGCGAAGATTCTCCAGTCCAGAAGGTATTCTTATCGGCACCCGCCGGTGGAAGCAGGGGAAGAGGGAGACCAACACTCCGATGGAAGGACCAAGTGGAGACCGATTTGCGATCCCGCGGTGTTTCCAATTGGCGCAACGAAGAAACGACTGGCGAGCTATGGTGGACGGTCAAAATCGCCCAGGCGGTTAGATGACCATTTAAAGAAGAAGAAGTTACTTTGTAAAAAGGGCTAGATCAGAAAGTGTTTTAAATGGCCTATTTTAAAGTAAATTCAATAAATTTTCAGTTGAGATAATCAAATTCATAACTAGGTCTTATTAGAAAAAGGATTGAGAGCGATATTAAAAAAAAAATTCAGAAACGGGGCTTTCTTCAAAAATATTTTAAATTGGGATATTTGCCACTCAACGGTCTAAAAAAAACAATATTGCCATTCTATTTCAATTTCAATTTAAATGTAGCCAATGTAGGTTTGATATTTGGAGTTTTATGACGATATCGTTGCTGAGGTTTGTGTTTATTTTCACTCATATCGTATAAGAGTTCAATTCTGATATTTTTGGGAGTCATTGGGGCCCAATCACTACTGCACGGGCTTGCCCTATACCGATTACATAGCGCTTTAATTTCTAAAAAATATAGGCAAGGATGTTACAATGCCTTCATAATTGCTGCAGTTTTTGAGAAAAAGTCGGAAACTATCAAATCCTTATTTTCAGGATTTCTATTACTAGAATTGGTTTTACTGAGACAGAAAATAGAATGACTGTCTATAAACAACAAATGGTTCGGTTCTGTATAGAATTTTTTTAGTCAAGTCGCCCATGCAAAGTTTTTTCTGACACCCTTGTTCTAATTATTTAAACTTATAAGTAAATAAAAAATGGTTATGTAAACAAAAGAAATAATTTGAAACTTTCGCCATTTCAGGCCAAGGAAGAAGAAGCAATCAGCTGACGGGAAAATGTCAGCTCTATAAATTCGCTTTGGTTACAACATAGCAACTTTAGCAGTTTGAGAAATAATTGAATTTCTAGTACACTCTTTGAATGTAAAAAAATTATACTTATGTATATTGTGAAGTGGGATGAATCTACAGTTTAAAGTGCAAAAAAGGGCAAATCCTTCGCGCAAACGCCAGTTATTAAATTACGCTACGCATTTGAGTGAAACGTCTAATCTCGCTTAAATGGCAACGACATTATTGATTTACTAACGCATTGTAAACTTTCAAACGGCGAGAACTCACGTCCAAAACGCGAAAACGGAAAGATAATGCAACATATAGCTAGAGGTAGCAAAACAATGTATAACAGGTGTGTAATAGGAGTGGTAAACGAACAAAAATATTAAGCGTATTTTAAGCTATTCCGATCTAATGGGGTATAGTGCAAATAAAAACTTGTAACGTGAATATCACGCAACACAAATATATTATATCACTTACATGTATATACGTAATTATTGTTATGATCATTGACTTGTACTTATGATTAATGCATTAGTGTGTTTAGGTAGTTAGCTAATCATATGGACAAAGAGTTGAAAGCTCTATTGACTTCTCTAGTTTACTTATGTTATTCACCACGCCTAAACTACCGCTAGGATCATATGAGAAAACAAAGCTCTAGCGAAAAGGTATAAAAGGGCAATCCTCTGAGCAATCGTCACTTTATTACGGCGTTGCTCAAGAGGTAAGTGTTTTCTTTTATGTGCAGTGTTTTGTTTAGTTGGACGACGAAGGTTGGCCGCTAGCAATGCATTGTACATACATATATTTTGTAGTAGCTATTGTTGTTTGTAGGTACGTTTGCATTCTCTGCTTAGTTGAACAGCGATGGCTGGTTGCTAGCACGTGCATTGGTACCTATGAACATAATCGAGTATATATATTTGCTGAGTTGAACACCGAAAAGATGGTCGCTCCGTGAAATATGTACTTATGTATGTAAATATGTTTGAACCCATGTATAGTTATACCCAACGAACATTCTTTGTACTTTATACATAGGTTTCTGTGTTCGTACCTACGACTATATATATAATAAATTATACACTTTCCTGTACCTACTGTACAACTCATACAAATACTTCGAAAAAATATACATATATGCACGAAACCCTATTTCTCACTCTCTTTTGTTTTTTTTCACTAAGATTTTTCCCTGCGCTTGTGGTTGATTAATACCCAAGCTACGACTTACTCTTTATCATAACCCAGGGCGGTAAGTAAGCTTTTCAAACCCCGCACTACCACCTCCCCTTGCGTGGTTGTTGCTATAAAATTGGCGCCCAACATAGTGGCAAACGCAAGCCTCTTGATTCAAACGCCTATTCGCCGAAGCGAGCGTATTTTCAATAAAACCAACAAAATGACGACCATCTCTGATGACCAATTCACTAGATTGCTCCAAGCAGTCAACCAAAGCAACCAACGTTCAGGCTCTTTTAGCAGTTGCACTGCCCGTTTTAAAGGTGAGCGTAGCTCCACAAAGGTAGAAGAGTTTTTAGCGGCTGTTTTGACATTCAAAGCAGTAGAAAAAGTTAGCGACTCAGATGCGATTAGCGGTATGCCCATGGTTTTAGAGGGAGATGCAGCAGAATGGTGGCAGGGTGCTAAAACCAAAGCCGAAGCTTTTGGTGACGTTGTCCGCATGCTACGGGAAGCATTTTCACCGCCTAAGCCAGCATGGCGTATATAAGTTAACACCACACCTTACAATACCTCGAATTGGACAATAACCCCATGGGTTAGTGGCACCAATAATACATCCGGTGAATTCATTATAACCGCTGACGCCTGCATCAGCATTCCACGAACATTTACATCAAATTAGTAAATGTATCGATCAGCAACAATAGTTAGTAAACAACAGTCAGCAAATTGGTGGTCGACATAGGTGTAATGTAGAAATAAGAAACATATTGTAATTAATCTTAAGTTCAGCTTCAACGAATAAAGAACAAATAGCGGACACAAGTCCGCCAAGTTTTTAAAAAATAAAGTTATGTATGTAATAACTTAACTGGCGCCCGAGCAGGGACCGGTTAGAGTTCGCGTTCGGTAGTGAGAAAAAAAATTTTAATAACGCCTGTGAAAAAAAAAAAACACAGCCGAGGTATCAACGCGCGAAAATTTTAAAAAAAGTTACGATAAAACGCCTGTAAAAAAAACAGCCGAAAATCAACGCACGGAAACTCACCAAAGGTCATCCACAGCGCGCAAGGAAGTGGAATACCAAAGGAACGTGAACGAAAGAGCCGGTCCAGAAGACATCAGCGTTAGATTCCTGTAGGAAAAAAACGCACTCCTCTTCAAAGTGTGTTTGGTGGTACCGCGAGTAGCTGAAGCAAAAGGGATATTATACCCCAGCACCGGGAGGATCTACGTAAGTTAGTTAAGTAAAGAATTTAAGGAAATATTTAATTAATAGTGAAAGGAAAATGTGTAACATCAAGTTTAAACAAGCAATTCGAATTTAAAAATTTTTGTGTAAAAATGTATTTAAAAATATAGAATCATTGTGCAACCAAAAGTGTCAGTTAAAATACCTAAAGACACGCTTATTTAATAATTAATGAGATTTTTTTTTTTTCCTCATCAACTTATTGTTCACAAATATAATATCTGGCTTGTACAGCCAATAATATAATATAATTTGAAGCTGCGATTCACCACCTATCGGGGGACCCTCCAGCTTATAACAACAAAATTCTCTGCAATTCACCAACCAAGGGACCCTCCAGAAGAATTATAAAATAATAATAAATAGAAAAAAATAAATATAATAAAAATACAAACAAAAACAAAATATAGAATAGAAATAAAATGTCTAATCCCAATAACCTCGTCCGACCCCCTGTGCTGAACGCACCCACACAACCAAGTGCTTCCAATTCTTTTAACATGTACCAATTGACTAATTTAGTGACAGGACTAGTGAACAACATTATAAGACAAGAAGGACGAAATTTAGTTCAGGCAGCTCTTAACCCCAATGCAAATTTTTCAAATATAACAGACGTTACTATTGACGCAAGTCATTTGAATAACATTACAGAATGCGCGAGTTTTCTGGTAATCCAGGAGAGTGTAACTCCTGGAAGAAAAGCGTAGATCGCATCCTGAAGATCTACGAACCTCTTAATGGAACACCGAAATACTACGGCATCCTGAACGTTATAAGGAACAAAGTTGTGGGCAATGCCGACATTGCCCTCGAGTCCTACAATACCCCATTAGATTGGAAGGCTATCTCAATATGCCTTACCCTTCATTACGCTGATAAGCGAGATATAGGTACCCTTGAGTACCAAATGACTTCTTTAGTGCAGGGCAACCTCACTATCCAGGAATTCTACCAGCGTGTTTATTCCAACCTGTCCCTCATTCTAAATAAACTGGGTTGCATGGAAATGAGTTCAGAATCCATGCATTTACTAACACGAACATATCGGGACAAAGCCCTCGACACTTTCATACGAGGACTAAAAGGTGACCTACCAAGACTTCTTGCTATGAGAGAGCCAGTAGACCTTCCTCAAGCGCTTCACCTTTGCCTAAAGCTAGAGAACCAAAACTTCCGTTCTCATTACGCGTTGAACAGCAATAGTCAAAATAGGAAGCCTCACGACTCCCGACCACCTCTTCCACCAAAAAAATTGGTTAACGAATTCTATCCCCAATTAGCATATATGCCAAGACCTCAAATGCACCAACAAAACTTTTCAAATCATTATCGCCCTCATGCTCCTATGAACAATTACCATCAGGCTCCCATTAATAATTATCGCAATAACCAAATTTACAGACCACTAAATCAACCTCCTACTAAACCTCAACTCCCTCGTCCAGAACCAATGGACGTCGATAAGTCCTTACATTCAAGAGCTGTTAACTATATGAACAGACCACTGATAAATAACCAAATGAAAAGACCATCAAATCCCTCACAACAAATTCCATTTAAACAACAGCGAAACTTCCACATAGAAGCAGGTGAACAACAAGACTACCAACAAGACTATCAGCAGGACCCACAATACGATACAGATCAATACTACCAGCAAGACTGGACTCCAACTCCCCAGGAGTATGAAGCTGCACTAACAGCTGAAGGAAACGGACAATCAGGCCAGACTTATGCTGAAGGAAATTCACTCCCTGAAACCCAAGATCATATCGACATTCATTTTTTAGAATGAACAGTTCTTCGTTGCCATACGTAGAATGCAAAACGAAGAACGGAAAAATCCTTAAAATGCTTATCGATACAGGTTCAAGCAAAAATTATATCCAACCCTGCCATGTCCCAAAAAAAATACCTAATGACGAACCATTTTTCGCAAACTCTATTGCAGGACAAATCCAAATTACTCACCATACAATTGTCAATCTCTTCGGCAAAAATGCTACAAGCTTAAAATTTTTCATACTTCCAACATTAAAATCCTTTGACGGTATTATAGGAAACGACAGTCTAAAAGAACTTCGTGCTACAATTAACATACATAACGATACCCTGACATTAGGTAATGGCATTATAATTAAAATTAAACAGAGACTTTCCCCTACAGTTAATAAAATAGACGTTAGAACTGATCATATGACAGCCACACAAAAACAACATATAAATTACTTAACAAAAAAGTACCCCCACCTTTTTACGGAAGCGGACGAAAAACTTACTTACACCACTACGGTAGTAGGAGAAATCAGGACTTCCTCAGATACCCCAGTCTACACAAAATACTACCCATACCCCCTCGCTATGAGAGACTTCGTTACACAAGAAATAGACAATTTGTTAAAGAACGGAATTATCAGGCCATCCCGTTCACCCTATAACTCACCCGTGTGGGTTGTACCGAAGAAATTAGATGCATCAGGCCAAAGAAAATACAGATTGGTAATAGATTACAGGAAACTGAATACATTAACAATAGCCGACAAATACCCAATTCCAGAAACTAATGAGGTTATCTCACAATTGGGAAATAACAAATACTTTTCCGTCCTTGACCTGAAGAGTGGCTTCCATCAGATTCCATTAAAGGAATCCGACATTGAGAAGACAGCCTTTTCAATTAACAACGGGAAATACGAATTTACCAGACTTCCATTCGGTCTAAAGAATGCACCCGCTATATTTCAGCGAGCTTTAGACGACATTTTGAAGGAACATATAGGTAAAATATGTTATGTCTATATAGACGACATAATAGTGTTTGGCAAAGACGAACAGAGCCACCTCCAAAACGTCGAAAAAATTTTTACACACTAGAAAAGGCGAATATGAAAGTCCAATTGGACAAGTGTGAATTTTTTTGTAAAGAAGTCGAATTTTTAGGATTCATCATATCCCCGCTAGGTATAAAAACCAATCCCGCCAAATTAAGTGCAATTCAAAATTTTCCATGTCCAAAAACATTGAAAGATCTTAGATCTTTCCTTGGACTATCGGGCTATTACCGACGCTTTATCAGAGATTATGCCAAGTTAGCAAAACCTCTGACCTCGCTTTTGAGAGGGGAAGATGGACGAGTGTCCAAAAATGCCTCCAGCAAAAAGCTAGTTACGTTCGATAGTGACGCCCTAACTGCCTTCAAGAATATAAAGACAGCGTTAACTTCAGAAGAAGTAGTTTTATCTTACCCCAATTTCAAAGAAGAATTTCACCTTACAACAGATGCATCAAACTACGCTCTAGGTGCTGTCCTCGAGCAATCAGGAAAATCCATTACCTTCATATCCCGCTCACTCAATAAGACAGAAGAAAGTTATGCCGCGAACGAAAAAGAAATGTTGGCAATAATTTGGGCCCTTACTTCACTGAGGAACTACTCATACGGATCCGCTAAAGTTGTAATTTTCACCAACCACTCACCTTTGCATTGAGTAATAAAAACCACAATGGAAAAATGAAGAGATGGAAGTGCATCCTCGAAGAATATAACTACGAGATGAAGTATAAACCCGGAAAAACCAATGTCGTAGCAGACGCACTTTCGAGACCCCCACAAACTGATATTGATACTCTTACAGTTACAGACCAAAGCGACGAAAGCTCCTCACACCTCCTTATTCCGGCCACTGAAGCCTCCATAAACGCTTTTAAAAACCAACTCTTCCTAGTGATTGGCAACGAAGATAGCTACTCATTCCAGCTACCATTCCCAAGTTTCCACAGGCATACTGTTACAAAACCGAATTATTCTGACCAGGACATCATAGACATATTTAAACGCTACATCGACCCTGCACTCGTCAACGGACTGTACACCACAGAAAGACTGATGGGTAAAATCCAAGAAATATTCCCACTCCATTTTAGCAACAGAAAAATTCGCTACACACAAACTCTCCTTCAAGATATTGCATCAGAAACCGAACAAGAACAAATAATCATACAGGAGCATCAGCGAGCTCATAGGAATGGACGCGAAAACAAAACTCAAATCCTACGAAAATTCTATTTCCCAAGCATGCACGCAAAAATCGAAAAAATTGTTAAACAGTGCTCAACTTGTCGTGCACATAAGTACGATAGGCACCCAACCAAACCACAAATTCAACCGACCCCCATTTCACAGTCCCCAAGTGAAATCGTCCATGTCGACATATATTCCACCGAAAAAAAGTTAATTCTTACCGCCATCGATAAATTCTCTAAGTATGCCCAGGTGAAAATTATACCTTCCAGGGCAATAGAACATATCAAAGACCCAATCAGAGAACTAATGATTGCCTTCGGAATACCCAAACTCGTTATAATAGATAGCGAAAAATCCCTTAATTCCGCCACCATATCATCCCTACTCAAAGACCAAATGTCCATTGATATTTATACCACACCACCTTATAGTAGCACCAGCAATGGGCAAATAGAAAGATTCCATAGTACACTTTCCGAAATAATGAGATGTTTAAAAGCAACTTCCGTAGGAATAACGTTTGAAGAATTACTATTCAAATCAGTTCAAGAATACAATTCCTCGATACACTCAACAACGAAAAAAAAACCAATACACACATTTTTCGGTAATAAAATCCATAGCGACCCTCAACAGTTAGAAAAACAAAGACAAGAAACCATAGCACTACTTAAGAAAAAACAAGAACTTGACCTCTCGTACCACAACAAAAATAGACCTCAAAATAAGGACTTCTCACCAGGAGAAATTATTTACGTTAAAATCAATAAAAGACTAGGTTCCAAATTGACTCCAAAGTATAAAAAGGAGAAAGTTTCGGAAAACCTTAGGACCACAGTTAAGACAGTATCAGGACGAATAGTTCACAAATCCCTAATAAAAACTTAATTATTTTCCAGACAAAATGGACCACTATAAACTCTTCATTCTCCTTATTACGATTTCTACTTCTTCATCGGACATACAAATTCTTGATTATAGTAAATCTCAATTAGTAACAATAGACAACGGACAAGCGAAAATACAGGACGGAACATTCAGACTTATTCACCTAATTGACTTAGAAAAATACGAACAATTCCTAACGGAAACCTACGACGAAATAACTGGCCAAATTCCTAAAGACAACCTCCTATATCCCGTCCTAAAACATGAAACAATCCAAACCTTCGAAATCCTTAATACGCTAAAACCCATTAATAACATTAAAAGGAAAAGATCAATTGATATGTTAGGAACGGCATGGAAATTCATAGCCGGATCTTCTGATCACGAAGACTTAAATATAATAACTAATAATTTGAATAATTTAAATGAAAACAATAACAATCAAGTAGTAATAAACAATATATTTGAAAAACGTATAAATAATATAACTGGTATAGTAAATAAGATGTTGAACACCATTAGAAAGGATGATAGTATTGTAATGGAAACTATAGTAAATTTGCAAAACAAAATTAGATTAATAAAAGAAGAACTAATTAATATAGGATACGCCATTCAATGGGCAAAAAATGATATAATTAACTCTGTATTACTAAGCAAAAAAGAAATCGAATTTTCAATTAGCAAACTAAAAAGGAAAAAGTTCCATTTACGAGTGCGGAAGACGCACTAAGATTAGCAAAAATAAACGTTTTGAGTAAAGATATGAAAATCATTTATATTATTAAAATACCCCTAACATTAAGTGAAACATTCAAAGGAATAATTGTAAGACCTGTTAAGAAAATGAATAATATTATAATTGAAACAAAATACAAAGAAATTCTAAAAGGAAAAGATAAATTATATGGTATCAAAAATAAATGTGAAATTTACAATGACTTAATGATTTGCAAAGAAACAGATGTCATAGATATTAGTAATGATTTATGTATAGCTAGAATAATAAATAGCTTAAATTCTACATGTAATACCACCAATGACCACCACATACCAACAATAGAAAAAATAAATAAAGGCGTAATTCTACTCAATAAATTCAGCGGTAAAATAGAAGCCGATAAAATGGCACAGGAGATAAATGGGACCCATGTTGTAACATTTTACAACACAACCATTAGAATCAACAACAAAATATATAGTAATATAGAGGTAATGCCAATTAAATCCATCCCAGCAATATTACAACCGACTCCATTAGAGAAGGACCATATCGAGATACTTTCGCTCGAGTCTCTAAAAGATTTACACATAAACAACACTCATAAAATAAATTCTCTCAAAAAGGCAACACTATCCATCGGAGGCCTAATATCAATAACATCCGTGATAACTATTGCGCTTTTCATTTTGATGAAGAAAAGATCAATAAAGATACAATACATCGAGAAGGAGGTATCGAAGCCCAGAGCAGATAGCTCGCCACAAGAAAGTAATGACATACCCTTCTATTAATGATCGAGGACAATCATACTTAAGAGGGGAGGAGTTAACACCACACCTTACAATACCTCGAATTGGACAATAACCCCATGGGTTAGTGGCACCAATAATACATCCGGTGAATTCATTATAACCGCTGACGCCTGCATCAGCATTCCACGAACATTTACATCAAATTAGTAAATGTATCGATCAGCAACAATAGTTAGTAAACAACAGTCAGCAAATTGGTGGTCGACATAGGTGTAATGTAGAAATAAGAAACATATTGTAATTAATCTTAAGTTCAGCTTCAACGAATAAAGAACAAATAGCGGACACAAGTCCGCCAAGTTTTTAAAAAATAAAGTTATATATGTAATAACTTAACTTATACTCAGAGATCATCGAATCAAAGCAACAGAAAACCGAACCTATAGATACCTTTATACGTAGAAAGCGTGCACTCTTTTCACAACTAGCCAATGTTCCAGCGGAAGCTGACCAAATTGACATTGTGTTTGGTTTGATACATTTTCAAATCCGTGATAGGATAAGTCGTGAGCGAGTTTCCGATTTTGATGGATTGTTAAGGGACGCACGGGATGCAGAGTTATCATTGTATGAGCGTAAAAATCACGTCGTGAACGCTGACTCGCAAAAGTCGAGCGGTCCGGCCCGTTGTAGTTTTTGCCGAAAGAAAGGTCATAGTGCTGAAACATGTTATAAAAAGAAAAATGATGAGGCTAAAGACACACATGCTGCAATTCTGTCGCAAGCTCAGTCGTTAAAGCCGAAATTTTCTTGCTATGGTTGTAATGCGGCTGGAGTTACCCGCGCAAATTGTCCAAGATGCATGAAAAAGCCAGTAGAAAGTTCAGGCACGGTAAATTTCAACACAATAAACGTCACGATAGGCAGAGACATTCCGATTGCGAATATTCAACTTTTTGGGTGCCCAGGTCAAGCCTACTTTGACACTGGCGCACGTACAAGCGTTGCAAGCGCAAACCTTAAAAGGGTCTTGGACCGTATGAAATGCGTGTTCAAAAGCATATTTTGTGAAATAACCCTTGCTGATGGTGTTAGATCACCCCAAAAATGTTTGTCAACCGTAACTAAAATGTTGATTGGTGGACGTTGCCTGGATACGCAATTTATAGTGTTGCCAAACGCTTAAAATAATAGGACGTTGTTAGGTGCCAACTTCATGGAAAAGGCAGGTATTGTGTTGAATATGGGCCAAAAACATTGGTACTTTGAAGACGAACCAGCTAAGCATTTTGATTTTGTTGACTGTTTGCCGCTCCAGTTAAATATAATCGAGCGCGTAGAAGTAACTAATGTTAACGCTAAACGTAAACCAGAAGATGTGGTAAAAAGGGAAGTAGACAAACCCAAAGTATATATGTCTGAATTCGAGTATTATGGACCAGAAGATCCGTGGAAATATTCGCCACACTCGACCCAAGAATTGTTTACCGCCAGAGTCGGTAACACCAGATAGGAAATATGGTAACGGTCTGTTTAGACGTGTTTATAAGCCTCCGTCTACGGACTGTTCTCGATAAACTTTCGTTTTTTAAAAGAGTCAGATGGAGCTGAGTTGTCACAATCTGAAAAGGTGCAGTTAGACGACATGCTGAACGATTACTCAGCCGTTTTTAGGGCATCTTATGAGCCGACACCTTACGCTCAGCATTTTATTGACACAGGAGACCACAAGCCTATTGCTTTACCACCGTACCGTATGTCTTTCCCTAAGCTGCGTGAATTAAAATCCGAAATACAAAAAATGATTGAATATGACGTCATTGAAGAATGTGATTCTGCATGGGCATCACCCGTGGTCATGGTACCAAAGCGAGATGGAAGTACACGCGTATGTGTTGATTACCGCAAGATTAATGCGATTACGAAACCTGATAGGTATCCGATTCCTCGAATGGACGATTTGTTGCATGCCGAAAAAAGCACACAATGTATGACAACCCTGGACCTGCAATCTGGCTATTTTCAAATTGCTGTCGCAGAGGCAGATCGTCACAAAATGTGCCTTATTACGCCTTTTGGCACATACCGCTTCAAACGGATGCCGTTCGGCCTTCGAAATGCACCACCAACCTTTCAGCGTTTAATTGACCGATTCAAAATGTCAGTACCAAATATACAAATACTCGCATACCTAGATGACATAATTATATGCTCTACTTCATTTGAAGATCATATACGTGATTTACGTATTGTTTTTGAAAACCTTCAAAAGTTCAAGTTAAGGATAAATATGGAGAAATGTAGATTTTGTTGCACGCGCGTAAAGTATCTTGGCCACGTGCTTACTGCTGAGGGCATTAAAGTTGACCCTGACAAAACTGTAGCGATAACTCAGCGAAAAGATCCGCGTAATCTTAAAGAACTTATATCGTTCATCCAGACTTGCTCGTGGTATCGCCGTTTTATCGACCAATTCGCAACAATTGCTAAACCACTTACTGATCTCCTCACGAAAAATGCCGTGTGGCAATGGAAAGAGCCCCAAGCAGAAGCTTTTACAAAACTTAAAGATGCGCTCGTGCATCCACCTGTTTTAAAACAGTCAGAAGATAAGATGCCATTCGTTATCAAAACTGACGCAAGTTCATATGCGTTGGGAGCAGTTTTGCTCCAGGGGGAGAAGAATCTCGAGCATCCCATAGAATATGTGAGCCGACTCTTAACTCCAGCCGAACGAAATTATTCGACCACGGAACGCGAAGCACTTGCGATTGTATGGGCATGTGCGAAGTTCAGAGGGTATATTGACGGTGCGGAATTACGCCTAATGACGGATCACCAGCCGTTAAAATGGCTTTTAACCATCAAGTCACCATCTGGCCGCCTCGCAAGATGGGCTTTGCAAATACAGCAGTACAACTTTAAGATTGATTATACCCCTGGGAAAACTAATTGTTTAGCGGACATGCTGTCACGACCAACATGTGCAGAAGAGCAGCATAGCGTACTAAATTGTATTTGTTCTTTCGATGTAGATTTGCCAAGAGCAAAAAGTAGAGAGCTGCGAGAGGAGCAGCTGAAAGATGCATATCTGAAAAACGTTAGTAAATCAATTGAAGATGGTGATGAGAATGCCACTTTATGGTGCAATCGGGGCTACCTCCTAAATGATGGTGTGTTATATTGTTACGCGAACGACGACGTAGAAGATGCTCAACTGGTAGTGCCACACCAGGAGCGGTTGGACATTTTAAAGGCGTACCATGACGAAAGCACTGCCGGCCATTATGGAGTCGACAAAACCATTACCCGTATCGCGAATCGTTATTTCTGGCCTGGAATGCGCTCGGAAATAACCAAACATGTAAGAAAATGTATCGAATGTCAGCGTTATAAAGCAACTAACATGAAGCCGATGGGCTTATTGCAAACAAGCGTAAGCAAACAAAGGTTTGAAGTGGTGGCTGTTGATTTATTTGGGCCGCTACCAAAGACGACTGAAGGGTACCAGTGGATATTAATAGCAGAAGATGTTGCAAGTAGATGGGTGGAACTTTTTCCAATGGTAGAAGCTACAGCCGAGATGTGCGCGAAAATTCTAATAAACGAATTTTTTTTACGATATGGGGTACCGCGGCGACTCAAGTCTGACAATGGGGTACAGTTTGTGTCAGCTATCAGGCAACAAGTTGCATACTGTATGGGAATACAACAAGTATTCACTCCCGTATATCACCCTGAAGCAAATCCGGTTGAACGTAAAAACCGTGACTTGAAAGCTCAATTAGCCATATTCGTTCAAAATCAGCACAATGTGTGGGATGTAGGGTTACCCGCTATTCGCTTCGCTATGAATACTGCTAATTGTCAAACTACTAGCTTTTCAGCCGCTTACCTTACCTTTGGAAGAGAGTTGCGGACTCTCGACGATGTTCATCATGATGTTAGGGCCATAACTGAGAGTGAGAATTTTATACCTCAAATAACGCCGTATCTGAAGAATATGGTAGACAATTTTAAGAGTGCGAAAGAAAGGGAGCAAATGATGCAAGATAAAAACAAAGTGTATGTGGATAGAAATAGACGACGCCAAGAGGACATCAACGTAGGTACAGAGGTGTTAGTGAAGACGCACGTGCTAACCCAAGCGGCAAAAGGGGTGACTTCCAAATTTGTACCCAAACGAGATGGACCATATGTTGTTACACGGAAGATTGGTACATCCACATATGAAATTGCCGCCAAAAGCGAACCGAACGTGCCACTTGGGGCATATCATGCATCTGCCTTATCAATATATAGAGGCACCAATACCGACGATTCACCTACACCAGTCCAACCCATAAGGAAAAGAGGAAGACCTAGGAAGAGCCAAAATTGATGACGAATGACTCGTCTACTCATCATCCGTCAAGGGGGAGGCTGTAACGTGAATATCACGCAACACAAATATATTATATCACTTACATGTATATACGTAATTATTGTTATGATCATTGACTTGTACTTATGATTAATGCATTAGTGTGTTTAGGTAGTTAGCTAATCATATGGACAAAGAGTTGAAAGCTCTATTGACTTCTCTAGTTTACTTATGTTATTCACTACGCCTAAACTACCGCTAGGATCATATGAGAAAACAAAGCTCTAGCGAAAAGGTATAAAAGGGCAATCCTCTGAGCAATCGTCACTTTATTACGGCGTTGCTCAAGAGGTAAAAGTTTTCTTTTATGTGCAGTGTTTTGTTTAGTTGGACGACGAAGGTTGGCCGCTAGCAATGCATTGTACATACATATATTTTGTAGTAGCTATTGTTGTTTGTAGGTACGTTTGCATTCTCTGCTTAGTTGAACAGCGATGGCTGGTTGCTAGCACGAGTTACATATAAAGACAATGACCCTCCTAGTACATACATATCATTTTCTGATGATATAGATAAATTCATTAACTCAATAACAAAATCGAAACTAACTTCCGGTCCCATTTTAACATGATAATGCAGCATTGCATTATTCAGGAAATTCAAGCTAAACTTACCTAAAAATGTAGAATTGCAGAAATCAATTAATTGTAATTTGAATAAACAAAACCAAGCATTTCCACTTAAAGATAAGTAAGCATTTTCTACAATAACAAATAAGCATAGTTAATACAAATGTATAAGTTACATTTTAAGTAAAAGAAATCAATAAAGGCAGTCTGATGTTACCACTTCAAGCGGCAGCTCGCTTTCAACAAAATAACTTCTTTTTTAAAAAGTTCGGACGTACTATAAAGTACGCAGTTGGCGCAGTCGGTAGGATTTCAATACAACTTGGAATCCAGTGATCGAACCGTAAAAGAAAATAAAAAGATTCGTTAATAAAATACATATAGTAAATTCTGCGATTCTGTAGCCAACTCAGGAGTTGACCAGACCCTCCAGAATTATAATCCTTGAAACACTTAACTACAAAAAGCGAAAATATTAGTGCAGTGAACATAAACCCTTGTTATCACCACTAAAGAACAGAAGAATTTTAAAAAGCAAAAATATTGGTGCAGTGAACATAAATCCTTGTTATCACCACTAAAGAACAGAAGATTTTTAAAAAGCAAAAATATCAGTGCAGTGAACATAAATCTCTATTATCACCACTGAAGAACAGAAGATCAAAAATTTTGAAAGTGTAAAGGTCAGTGTAGTGGACACAACGTAGCTTACACCATTGAATCGAAAACAAAAATAAAAACAAAAATCATCATTAAGCGAATCAACCGACAGCCAGCATTTGACGAAGTAAGGAATGCACAGACTCAAGAACAGTCAAATATGTCTCCAGTAGAACTTGTAGAGGAACTAGCGAGAAGAGAACAACAAATCGAGCAACTTCGAAGAGCATACTTGGAACTACAACATCAACAACAACAAAGTCATGGTACCGACAGGGCTAATATATTCAAAGCGATAAATAATCTACCAACGATCACGGGTACAGGTGATATAACCGTAAACAGTTTCTTCAGCAGCGTCGAATACTTTTTATCTACAATACACAATGAAGCATTAAAACGAGAATCGGTACGTACAATATTCTATAAGACTATCCAGGGACAGGCAAAAGATGTAGTCATAAATATATCCGAGCCAGACAATTGGCAACTAATTAAAGAAACGTTAAAATTGAGATATAGGCCAAATGTAGAACCCCACCATATATATAGGATGATATCCAATGTAAAAGTAAATACAGTGAATGAGTTAATTGTTCAAAACATTAAATACAAAGCAGACGAACTGACAGTTTATTATAGGGGCGAACATTACATAGACTTGACAAGCGTGGACAGCCTATTAGTAAACACAGTAAAAGAAATTACTCAGGGAACGCTACTCGACAAAATTTATGATGAAACAAATTTAAATCAAATTTTAAGACTTCTGACTAGGAGAAGATTTGAAGACGCATGTATTAGACCAGAATACAGAAAAATAGCCAGAGACGACAGGAAATATAATAGACAATACCCTAACAGATCAAATAATTCAGATCATAGATATTATAAAAACAACTAAATACAAGCAACCTAATGTCAATGCAAATCAAGGGCAAGCTAATAAAGATAATTTGGATCAAGTTAGACAAAATCCCCAAACATATGACCAGAAGAGATGGGTTAATAATTCGGGACAGTCTAAACATAATCCCCAATATATTCCTAAAAATAAGGAGTATAATGAAAATAATTCGTTTCAAAGAAGACAGGATAATAGATCAGGTCAAAGGAAACAAAATATAGAACCAATGGAAGTAGATAACGTCGGAGTTAATTGCATAGGGACTCAAAGAGCAGGAAACCATAGTCCAAATTATAGCCAAGATCGCTTAAATGAGGATAGGCAAAGCAAAGGAGAACCTGAAGACAATTTTTGTGAAGAAGTAAATACAATTTTTTTTTATGAATCAGCCTCGGAATCCTTACCAAAAATAACGTTAACAATAAATACAAGAAAATATGTAGCGCTAATAGATACGGGAGCAACACTAAGCCTTATAAATAGCGGCATAAAAGATTTTCCAATAAAAAATTTAAAGAATCCATTTTTAGTACCTTAACGAATAAGGACACAATTAAATACGAAGCACATACAGAAGCACCCGAAGAATTTAATTTACCAAAAAATGGAAAATGACACCTTTAACAGAAAGAGAATATGACTTCATTATAGGGTTTGATATTTTAAACTATCTAAACGCAATCATAAATGTCGAAGAGGGAAAATTAATTCTTAATAACAAAGAATCGCTAATTTTAAATAAACCACACACATTTAATGAAATTTGCACACTAGAAACAAATGACGAAAGGATTGGAGGAATACAACTAAATTATTTAAACCCAGAAGAATATGAGGCAGTTATCAAAATTCTAAAACTTTTTAAAAAGTTATTATTTAAGGAGGGCGATAAGCTAACAAATACTACATCAGTGCAACATGAAATAAAAACAACTACAAATGAACAAATCAATTCAAAGTTATATAGATACCCACCACAACATGAAGAGGAAGTTAGGAGACAAATAAAAGAAATGTCAGAGCAGGGTATTATAAAAATAAGTAAATCAAAATATTCAAGCCCCCTTATTGTAGTACCGAAAAAAATTGACAATTCTGGTAAAAAGAAATATCGGTTAGTAGTGGATTATAGAAAATTAAATGAGGTCACAATAGATGACAAATATCCATTACCAAATATTGATTCAATCCTAGATAAGTTAGGAAGAGCTCAATACTTTACTACAATAGACTTAGCGAAAGGGTACCATCAAATATTAGTAAAAGAAGAAGATAGAGAAAAAACAGCGTTTGTCACTCCACACGGATTATATGAATTCATAAGGATGCCATTTGGTTTAAAAAATGCTCCAGCCACATTCCAAAGGCTTATGAATGAGATCCTAAGAGAATATATTAACAAAACTTGTGTCGTATATTTAGATGACATATTAATCTTTAGTACTTCCTTACAAGAAGATGTCAAAGCAGTTACGGAAATCTTTAGTGAACTACAGAAAAACAAGTTAAAAATTCAGGTAGATAAATGTAATTTTTTAAAAAAAGAGACAGAGTTTTTAGGACACATTTTAACCAATGAAGGAATGAAACCCAACCCCAATAAAATAAAAATTATAGAGGGATTAGAATTGCCACGAACAGAGAGGCAAATTAAAAGTTTTCTAGGAGTCACAGGATATTACAGAAAATTTATTAAAGACTATGCTAAAGTTGCACAACCAATTACTAAATACTTAAAAAAGGGTGTAAGGATTAACACCAAAGATCCTACATATATTGAAGCATTCGAAAAACTTAAAAATTTAATTAAATCTCATCCAATACTTCGATTTCCGAATTTCGAAAAGAAATTTACGTTAACGACCGACGCATCAAATTCTGCGTTAGGGGCGGTACTATCCCAAGAAGGACACCCAGTTTGTTTTGCATCAAGAACACTTAATAATCATGAAAGAAATTACTCAGCAACGGATAAAGAATTTCTGGCAATCATCTGGAGTGTAGGATATTTCAGACCTTACCTTTACGGTAGAAAATTTAAAATTTTAACTGATCATCAACCGATAAAATATCTTCATTCAAAATACAAAGGGAAAGACATACCTCCTAGACATCAAAGATGGCTTTTAAAACTAGGAGAGTATGATTGCGAAATAGAGTATTTAAAAGGAAAGGAAAATAAGGTAGCTGATTTTCTAAGTCGATTAGAAAATGAAAATGAAGTAAACGAAAAAGAGAAGTCGATTTCAGAATTTTTTTCCAAAAATACGGAAGATGATTGTTCCGATCTGAATATAATCGATAACATAGAGGATAATGTAACAATTGCTACTATACATGCCGCAGAAGAAAATTTAGGTGACTATTTTCCTATCAAAGAAGAAATCGTAAATAAATATAAAATGCAAATAATCCTAATTAATAATAAAACTGAAGAATTGAAAATAATTCACGGAAAAAAGCAAATCTTTATAGCAGAAAATGATTTTGAAAATATGGGCGATATATTTAGAAGGTATATAAAGAAAGGAAATATAGGAATATTTTCTGAACTCAGCGATCACAAATATAATATAAAGGGTGTTTTTTTTAGGGGTATAGAACTTCGAATTGAAATAAAACACAAGAAAATCGTGTTAAGGTCCATCAATTTGGCTTTATTGGAAGGATAATTTTATGCCATTAATGTTTAAATATGATTTCGGGCATGTGGCCGCCGCGGCTGGCTCGAATAAAGCCAATTCTACAGGTCCAATTTTCAACCACTTTTTCGAGCATATGGGGCCGTATGTCGGCAATAACGCCACGAATGTTGGCTTCCAATTCCCCTAACGTTTCTGGTTTGTTGGTGTAGACGAGCGACTTCACATATCCCCAAAGAAAATAATCCAATGGTGTCAAATCACACGACCTTGGTGGCCAATTGACAGGTCCATTCCGCGAAATTATGCGCTCATCGAATGTTTCCTTCAATAAATCGATTGTGACGTGCGCTGTGTGGCATGTAGCGCCGTCTTGTTGGAACCACAACTCATCCACATTCATGCCATCCAATTCGGGAACAAAATAGTCGGTTATCATGGCTCTATACCGGTCTCCATTAACGGTAGCTGCCTCTCCAGCATTATTGCGGAAGAAGTATGGCCCAATGACTCCACCAGCCCATAGAGCACACCAAACAGTCAGTTTTTGTGGATGTAATGGCGTTTCAAGGGTCTCATGTGGATTCTCTTCACTCCAAATGCGGCAATTTTGCTTGTTGACGTAGCCATTCAACCAAAAATGAGCCTCATCACTGAACAAAATTTTGCGATGAAAATCAGCATCGAAATCAATCTCATTTTCGGCCCATACACCAAAATCACGACGCATTGCATGGTCTCGCGGCTTTAATTCTTGCACAAGCTGGATCTTGTAAGGTCGCAAGCCAAGATCTTTGCGCAAAATCTTCCATAAAGTTGATGGACAAAGCTCCAATTGCTGTGCACGGTGGCGAATCGATTCATTCGGGTCCTCTTCAACACTTTGCTCTACAGCGGCAATTGTTTCTTCGGTGCGCACTGTTCGACGTCTCTGCGGATGCGTATTATCACATAGAGTAAACGTAGTGCGAAAACGATCCATGGTTAACCGAATTAATTGCTCTGATGGACGATTATGTCGACCATAAAATGGACGGAGCTCACGGTAAACTTCGCGAACTGAACCATTATTTTCGAAATAAATTTGCACGATTTGCAAGCGTTGTTCTTTTGTCAACCTGTTCATGATGAAATGGCAAACCAAACTGAACATAAACGACATTAGAGTTGCCAGATTTGACCACAAAATGCCAGTTTTATCTCTATTCGAAAAACAAACCTGTAAAAAAAACACCCTGTAGTACAGGAAAAACTAATTTCTATGTATTCAAATGATAACCAACTTAAATTTATTAAATGCACTCACAGAGCACAAGATATAGAGACAGAAGTTGAAGCTATTAAGCAAATATCCTTCTATCATGTAAAAGAAAGTATGCATTCGGGTATACAAGAGACATATAATCAAATAAAATATAAAATTTATTATCCAAAAATTATGGAATTAATTCAAATAGTAATTAATCAATGCGACATATGCAAAGAAGGGAAATGCGACAGGAATTCGATAAAAGCTAAATTCTATTATACTGAAACTCCATTGGATAAAAATCGAATTGTTCACGTAGACACTTATGTGATGAAAGGATTCCGGTTTTTAACTATAATAGATAAATTTTCTAAATTCGGGGCAGCATATCCATTAAATGATAGGAATCCCATTACAATAATCGAACAACTCGAAGACCATTTTGCAAAAATAGGGAAACCAAAGAAAATAATAGCAGACAACGAATTTAACGCATTAAGAATGAAAGAATTTTTAAGTAGTGAAAATGTTGATTTGCATCTTACTAAACCAAATAGTCACACGGGTAATGCTGATGTAGAGCGATTACATAACACAATAGCCGAAAAGTTTAGAATATTATATAAAGCAAATAAAGACACGCCTATTAAACAGTTAATCCAAAAAGCAATTAGGAATTATAATGATAGATACCATTCTACTATTAAATGTACTCCCAATGAGGTACACCTAGGTAAAGTAGACATACAAAAAATAAAAAATAATATAGAAAATACTAAAAGAAAAATAATAGATAAACTTAATAAAAACAGGATAAGTTATGAAGAAAGGAGAAAAGAGGGTTTTATTAAAAACTATAAAGCACTTAGACATAAGGAACAACCTAGATATAAGAAGGCGTATCTAAAGAATATTCATCCTTGTAATATAAAAAAACCTCTTAAATTTTCAGAAATTCCTAACGATAACGATGATACTACTGACATGGATATTTCTAGTTGAGGGATCACTTACAGCGACAAAATTAACGGACCAGGTAGGGTTTGTTGACATTCAAATAAAGACAGAAGATATAGTAAAAGATACAGACATAGTAATACATGTAATAAACTTAGAAGAAATAGGCAATATAATAACAGAAATGACCGAAAATATTAGCTTAATGAAAATTAAAAACAAAGACATATTACAAACAGAACTTGTAGACACTAGAAATAAATTACGAACATTAATACCAAAAAATAGAAGACTAAGAAGAGGACTAATAAATGCAGTAGGAAGCGTATCCAAATGGATATTCGGGACGATGGATGACGACGATAGAAAAACAATTCAAAACCATTTCCTACAGACGAACGAAAATTTAAATAACCAAATATATGTAAATGAACATTTTAACTTAGCATTAGAACAATTAAAAAATATTGTGAAGAGCGATAGAAGAATAATTGAAAAAGAATTTAATGAAATTAATAAATATGTAAATGAGGATCATGAACAAAATATGTACTTGGAACAAATTGCGAAAATTCAGTTGTTAAAAAATAAAATCGAACAAATACAAGATAATGTGGTATCAGCTAAATATGGAATACTTCACCCAAACATTTTAACAAACCATGAAATAACAAAATACAATATAGATTTTAATAAACTCAAATATTTACAATTAGGGACAGCAACTTTAAATAATACTTTTCTTATATTAGGAATCAAAATACCAAAATCATTTATACAAGTAAATATAAGAAAAATCATTCCCATTCCTAATAAAGAACAAAAAGAAATAGAAGCGAAAATAGAGGAAATTTTTTCTTATGAAAATATGTCAATACAATACCAAGAAAATAAACACTTCAAACATTGTGTAATAAAAAGTAATTGTAAACTTGTGACAAATAAAGAATTAGAAGTTATATCTCTTGATGAAAAAACAATAGTTGTAAAAAACGCAATTGATTTGATTGTAAATAACACATGCAAAAAAGATTACGTTACTCTTAATGGAAATTATATTTTGAAATTTAACAACTGCTCATTAAAAATAAATGATTATTATTTTTCCAACATTGTCGAAACTGTAGAAGAAAATATTGTAAACATGAAACATGAAAATATAAAAAATTTTTACACATAAAATTACATTTGAAGAAATAGATCAGCAAACTAAATTGTATAACAAAAGCATTTTTCAATTGAAATGGCATAGTCAAATAACATATGGATTAAATATTTTTCTTGCAATTATGATTTTGTTGGTTTTTGCAATTTTGATATCAAAGCACAAATACATTAAAATTAAATTAAATAGTAGAATTCAGGAGAATTCTACGCTAAAAGGGGGAGTAGTTACATATAAAGACAATGACCCTCCTAGTACATACATATCATTTTCTGATGATATAGATAAATTCATTAACTCAATAACAAAATCGAAACCAACTTCCGGTCCCATTTTAACATGATAATGCAGCATTGCATTATTCAGGAAATTCAAGCTAAACTTACCTAAAAATGTAGAATTGCAGAAATCAATTAATTGTAATTTGAATAAACAAAACCAAGCATTTCCACTTAAAGATAAGTAAGCATTTTCTACAATAACAAATAAGCATAGTTAATACAAATGTATAAGTTACATTTTAAGTAAAAGAAATCAATAAAGGCAGTCTGATGTTACCACTTCAAGCGGCAGCTCGCTTTCAACAAAATAACTTCTTTTTTTAAAAAGTTCGGACGTACTATAAAGTACGCAGTTCACGTGCATTGGTACCTATGAACATAATCGAGTATATATATTTGCTGAGTTGAACACCGAAAAGATGGTCGCTCCGTGAAATATGTACTTATGTATGTAAATATGTTTGAACCCATGTATAGTTATACCCAACGAACATTCTTTGTACTTTATACATAGGTTTCTGTGTTCGCACCTACGACTATATATATAATAAATTATACACTTTCCTGTACCTACTGTACAACTCATACAAATACTTTGAAAAAATATACATATATGCACGAAACCCTATTTCGCACTCTCTTTTGTTTTTTTTACTAAGATTTTGCCCTGCGCTTGTGGTTGATTGATACCCAAGCTACGACTTACTCTTTATCATAACCCAGGGCGGTAAGTAAGCTTTTCAAACCCCGCACTACCGCCTCCCCTTGCGTGGTTGTTGCTATAAACTTTATTTCACCTTACAGCCCGACGTTTCGCCAAATTTCCTTGGCTTCTTCAAGGGCGACCCTGTATTTATTATTAAAAATTATAAGAATACAAAAACCACATTAATTCACTGGCATAAACACAAGAAACATGATCACAAGAAGGTAAACAGAAGTTAGAGATAGTTTACTTACATTAAAAAAGGTGTATTAAGTCATTAAATAAAAATTATAAAAATTGAAAACTATTGGAATATAAATTGATACCATCTCATGTGGTAAGCTTGTCAAACTAAAAGTAAATAAACGATTATAAACATAAGAGATAAGATGCAGCAATATCATCTGTGTCTTCTTTCTTGTTTATTGTCTCGTCCCTGTTTTGCCCAATTTGTAAACTCTCTAGTGTATACCTTGTTCTCTCTTTTCTGTCTTTGTTGTATTTGGTTGTCTAGTATAATTTTTGTGTCATTTCTTTTCACAGTGGCGAATATATCGTCCATATACTTAACTAAGAATTTCACGCTGTGCTGGCTTTTGCTGAGCTCCAAGTATGTGGTGTTTAAAATATCATCCATAACTATATCTGCGATAGTGGGCGAGAGTGGATTACCCATAGGCATACCAAAGGTTTGGGTGAAGATTTTATTATTAAACATAAAATAATTCTTATCTTTTAAGCAAAACTCCAAGATATTTTGAAATTTATTTTTGGGAATATTTGTGCATGTTTGAACTTTTTCCCAGTTCTTCATAATTATTTTTATAGCTAGAGTCGTGGGTATATTTGTGAAAAGGGATACCGCATCAAAAGACACTAATATATCGTCATCGCATATCACATTTCTCAATCTATCTTTCAATTCAAAGACATTTTTGATATTGTGTTCGTCCGATACTAGAGTTGATATACTAATACTAGTTAGACACGCTGAACAAATACCATAATCGGTTACAATTTACAATAGAAATGGAAGAAAACAACAGCATTCCTTTCTTGGACACGCGCATTCACAAGCACAACAACACCTTAATATTAGATTGGTATACGAAACCGACATCATCTGGGCGCCTGATCAATTTCTTATCCTCGCAACCCAGAAAATATAAAATCAACACAGCCAAAAACTATATAACTAAAACACTTACCATTAGCCACCCAAAATTTCATGAAACGAATATAAACAATATCATAAAAACTCTGAAAAGTAATAATCATCCCAATCACCTTATACACAGTATAGTACAACAAAAGCGCAATGAAATAACACAACCACCAAACCAAACACAAACAACAACCAACAATGAGACAAAGCAATATTATATCATCACGCACATTACCAGGCTAACAGAAAAATTCGCATACGATATAATTAAGAAACCCAATATAACTCTGGCTTACAAATCAAATTGCACATTAGCAGGTTGTTTCACACAAACATACCCCAATAAGCATACAACAACAAAGCAACGTGGTATATCAAGTGCAATGCAAAGGCAACAGCAATGAACAATGTGACAAAGTCTATATCGGTACGACTCGGCGCGCGCTAAACAAAAGGCTAGCCGAGCACCAAGCTGATATCAGAAAACAAAAACACAGTACAGCACTATCACAACATGCAATTACAAATAAACACACAGCTGACTTTGCAAATACAACAATTTTAGATAAAGAGAGAACAAGGTATACATACACTAGAGAGTTTACATGGGCAAAACAGGGACGATACAATAAACAAAAAAGAAGACACAGATGATATTGCTGCATCTTATCTCGTATGTTTATAATCGTTTATTTACTTTTAGTTTGACAAGCTTACCACATGAGATGGTATCAATTTATATTCCAATAGTTTTCAATTTTTATAATTTTTATTTAATGACTTAATACACCTTTTTTAATGTAAGTAAACTATCTCTAACTTCTGTTTACCTTCTTGTGATCATGTTTCTTGTGTTTATGCCAGTGAATTAATGTTGTAAATTCGAGCGTTGTGCTAACTGGGAGCGGCGGTGGCTCAAAAGCACGGCGGTCGAATTTGTGCTTAATTATTGATGCGGGCGAAGAATCCTGGGCTGGCCGTGCTGTGGTCGTGTCGACTGTCTCTGGAAAAGTAGACGGTTTTTCGATCGAGGACAACCGTTGAACCTGAAAATCATCCTCCGGTTTTAAGGGGAGGTGAACCCACACATGCACACCCCCATGCATGTATATGTGTGCTGACAAAACACGAATATGCATGCATGCCCACACAGGTGGGTGGGTTGGTGTGAGTGATTGGAAGGGCGCTAACGTTACATTAGGGTGGCCCATTTTTTGAGACTTTAGGCATCTCGCCTAAACATGCCGGCCCCCTTGCGATACGCAACATCTTACCCCGCCCCAGGATTTTCCACCGCGCCTCCTCTTAAGCTAAGGACTTAAACTATCCTAGTGAGTGCCGGCTGGCGCTGTCCCAGTCGTCTGCCTCCGAAATGCCGTTTGAAGTTTGGCGGCTCCATCGTATCGCACCTAGAGCTAAGAGAGAGGAGGAAGAAACTTTAGAAAATAAGAAAGCTGTATATTTCTTGCCATGAAATAAGTGGTTTTATTTACTTTAAATAAAAACAAGAAAAAGAAAAAAAATGTTATTTGTTCTTAAATCTAGCCTTACATACTAACGGCTCCCGATAGCACAAATCCGAAAATTGTGCTTTGGGCAAGCAGTGGCCCAAACGACGGCGGAAGCGTGCCCGAGGCTACGACGTCGGCATAGACGTCGCCCCCGAGCACGATCTGTATCGGCGCCGCCTTGTAGAAATTTGGATCCGCCAACCGGATGTGCTGGTACGGAACAGCAACCTGGGCGTCCGCGTTGTGCACCGGACTTATTCGGTGCATATGGTTCACGCACAATGCATGGGCGGTGACCGTTTTATTGTTCCCGTGGTTGCCGCGGATTCGGAGGAAACAACCGCGCTCTCCGCCCGAGTAGGTGGTGGGCAGCCCTAGCTCTTCCGCCAGCCCGCGGCCGATGACTGTGCGAGGGAAGCATGCATCGAGAAGCGCACGGATGCGCCGTAGTCCCCCCCCGGCTTCCAGTTTCACGATCGCGGTTGGCGCAAGAGCAATCATGGGGCGTAGCGGTGGACCCACCCGGGCGAGAGCGCGGCTGAGACCGTCCCGGAAACCAGTAGTTTGGGGTAGCTGGCGCGGCTGTAGGGCCAGTCTACCGTCGATGGGATCGTTGGTGCGGAGCTGGCGCGGCTGGGAGGCCAGTCTACGCTCGTCTGTAGGTGTGCGTCGATTATTGGTGCGAAGTCGCTGGCGCGGCTGAGTGGCGAGTCGACGTTTGCCGCTATTTCGGTGGGCGCGTCGTGCAGTACGGTTGCCCGTGTTATTATGATGGCTGGCGTTATAGGTGTTGCGTTGCGGTGACCGCGGGGTGCGCCGTTGGAAGGCGCGCCGCTCGTGAGCTAGAAGGGGCCGGAACGGCAGTGAGTCCGGTACCCCTTCGACCGGTCGGAACGGCCGTGGTTCCGGTACCGGCTCGGTGATCTCGCCTTCTTCTGGCGACCAGGCTGTCTCTGATGCGTGGAGTGACAGCATCTCCTCTTCCATCGCGTCCACTGTAGCGGCTTCCAGCTCGGCCTCTTCGACTTGTTGGGCCCAGCTCTTGTAGGGCGTAGGCGCGCGTACTTGATCGTCCATGGGCAGATGGAGGGTGGTGTGGTGTTTTCCACCACATCGTCGGCACCTGACGTCGCTTGTGCAGTCCCTGGCAATATGGACCATCTACAAACAGTTGTCGCAGTAGCCCGCCCGGATAACCTCCTTGAGGCGCTGCAGAGGTTCCATCCCCTGGTATCGGGTGCACGCACGCAGTGGGTGGCTATCGCCACACAGCGGGCATGGCTTTGGGTACCGGGCGGCTAGGCGTTCGGCCCTCTTGCGCAAGGATGCGTAGCGAGTCATACTGCATATGACCGAAAAAGAAAGAAAAAAAACAGAAAAATCCCCTTGAATATTGGTATATTGGTATGGACGCCCATATACGTGGGTGGCGAGCGACCTCGTTCGGGGTTTCTCAATGCCATATAATGTGGCACGATTCTGATCTATGATGAAATTTTATAATTACAATGCATATGATTCGTACATGGGAACTGGTTATTTTTTCCCACACGGCACGGTAGCGACAAGTTGAGTACGTTGATCGCCTTGTATTCCGATTCGCCACTGGCCCTCATGCAGAGATTTATTCTTACTTGCATGGTCGCCGTCATAAGTGGCGTCAGTGCCGTGCACACAGCGGCATTTTCGCTTTTTTCGGTACTTGGTTTCGGTACCGAACTGGGTAGAGAGTGCGAATGTGGTGACTGTTAGAGTTTATTTTTTGTTGTTTTGTGGGCAAAACAGTCCTGCCCCCTCCGAAAAAAAACAAAACAAACAAAACCCCGCGAAAAAATGGATAACAAAAACAACCAAAAAAAAATTTCCCGTAGTTCGAAAAAACCAATTTTCCAAATTTTTGTGTGAAAATTCATTATTTATAGGTTATTTCCTATTTTACTAGAAGCGGGATCTTCGCCGATCAGGTACGAACGTAGATTTCGTTACCCTATTGATCCCGCAGTGAATGGTACCGATTTTGGCAGATCGGGATTTCGGTACCCGGTGACCAAAATATCGCATCACTAACGTGATGGTAAAATTATGCATATATACATATATACATATGCTAGCAAATTTTTTGCGAGTAAATGAGAGCTCGCATGGCGTGATGGTTTGTATTTGCACACATACATATATGTGCGTACTCACGCTTTGCAAAGTCGTGAACAAGAAACAAAGAAAATTCGTTGAATTGGAACAATTCATAATTTTCTTGTTTCCGGCACGCGTGGGTCAGCAGCTCTGCAAGGTAAGTAAAAATTGTAAATTTTAATTGTAAAGTGTATGAAATCTAATTTTTTTCTTTTATTTTCAGGGGCACATGGACAACTGGAGATGCAGCTGTGGAAGATCGCCTGGCGCATGGACAATATCTGGAGAAGGTAAGTATTTGCTAGCGCTGCCCGAAACTCTGTATCGTTTCGGTAGCAGCGCAAATTCTAGGAACCAAAAAAAAATGTGTCTCACACGCTGTGGCGGCCGGCGCATGCTTTGAGACACATTTTGTATGTATATGCATATATGTCGCAATTAATTGTATTCAAATATTAATGATTTTTTTCTTTTCATTGCAGGTGATCAATAGCAATAATCACTATCAGCAACATTCATCTATGATGCAACATGAGGGACCAATGTTGTTAGGTCAACAATCTCTACAGCATTCTTACCAGCAGCATAATCATTCGTATGGCCCTGTGCAACATCATCATCAACAACATAATATTGCGCAGTCTCACCATATGCAGCACCATCATCACAACGGCGACAATAGTAATCTATCTCTACCTTCACCAAATGCAATACATCTTTCAGCTCACCATGGCATGTCATCAGCTGCAAGTAACTCGTCGGGTGCATCAACATCAGGTTTGCTAGATCCAAATACAGCTATGCTCGACACCAAGCCACTGATACAAAACGTAAGTCCAACCCATTCGACCTGCAGTTCCAATGCAAGTTCTCGCGGTATGGGTTATGCAAAATTTAGTAAAAATTCCTCTTGTGGGTCTTCGTCGATAGTGGCAACTGCGTCAGTTGCTGTGGTGTTGCTGTGGCAGCAACAGCAGCTGGTATTTTGCCACCATATTTTTGTTTGTCGCGGTATCGTCATTGATTGATGTTGACCATTTGATTGAAGCGTGTTCGTTGTATTTAGAGGATGTTTTTTTTAATTATTTTGGCTTCATAAATGTTCAGGAAAAAGTAAAAAAATATCTAAAGAAACTTATCATGTTTAAAAAAGGGGCTTAGCGTATATTCGTACCTTGAAAAGTGAGCTCAATTTGTATTCCTCGTACTGCTTACAAGTAAGAGAAAACACAAATTACAGTTTTCAAGGCGTAGTACGTGAAAAAATTCCGATAAAATTTTTTCTGTGTATACGTGAATGAGGAAAAAATTTTTAAACACCCTAAAAGATATGTTATCAATCAATTGAATTCACATATTAAAAGCTTTTTTGTTTAGAAACAAAATTTTAAAATGGTGTTTGTGTTTTAAACGGAGAATTTATGCATCGCTTGAAATGTAAATACATACATATATACATGTCCATCAGTTTTTGCTTGGATAATATTCCACTAATCCTGATAAATCTGCAAATAATAACGCCCTTAATTTAAAATTCCAAGCAATCGCAGCTTATGAATGTGTGTATGCTTTATTTATTCACAAGGACGAACGACGCACATTTCTACAAATATAATATGTGCACCCTTCAGTACGCAAAGCAGCTGAGATTCCTTTCTGAATTTAGTCAGATGGAAATTCATATTGTTAACATCAAAAATTCCCGAGCAAATGAGGAATTAATATACATAATTCTGTCTTAAACATCTTTAATTCAGTTATGGAGGATAATCTAAATAATGACAGCAAAGTATGCCAAAACAGAAAGATACTAAATCTTAATAAAACGAAACGGACTTACAACGAAACCCTATATTTCTTTGAAATATATAGAAAATATTATTTAGTTTAACAGTTTTTTTTCTGCCCAAAAATGTGAATTTTACTGCCACTCTAACACGATACCTGGGTTTCTTTCCATACATTTTAGAACGTTTCAAATGTAAGTGTGTTTTTATAGGCAAAAACCCACATCTCAAATCTATGATTTAAACTGAAATTTCAACTTTCTAAATCGTTATATTTTTTTTTTTAAAAGTAATGAGTAATTAAGAGCATTTCTGCTAGTGTTCCAAGACTTGTACAAATTGGTTAATAATTCTAAGTAAGTCGTCTACATTTTACTGCGCATAGTTTTAGAAAACTTGTTTACGTTTTAATGTATATGTTCCTTTTAATGACTTGCCGATTTTTAAAGATATAGGGTATTCCACGATTTTCTTACTTATATACTTATATGTATTATCTGCTCTGTATCATTTGATATCTCAATTCTTAAAATGCACTTCCGAAAACAGTCTTTATATCCCGTTTTCGAAGCAAAGCAAATAGTTGACCAAGTACACGAACGGGTATTGCGGTAGAACTGTTTTTTTTTTTTTTTTTTTTGACCAAATGATAATTAGCATTAAAGGCGGTAGTGTTGCTGGCCTGCTGGTCCAAGACCGCCTACGCGGTCCACAGTATTCCTGCGCAGAACACCTTTTGCACTTTTCGGTACACCCTAATCTGTGATTACAACAACCACATGAAATCAGAAAATTTCCAACTTTGATTTCAAATATCTCTTCACTGAGGCAAAGACTCGAAAGTCCGCTTCCGGATTATTGTTACCGGGGTCAAAACGCGTCTTTTGATACCTTTCCCGATAATTTCGGACGGGTTTTAGTAGTTGTCTCTTCAGGGTAACAATTACCAAAATTCACGTCACGTTCGCCATATCCTGGTTTGCCGAACGATTTTTTTCGGCTGACTATGAATATTGACTTTGTTGGTGCATAGAGAGGTGTCCATCCCCTTGGAATATACTAATGTTTGTCCTACTTCCAGGTACGGGAGCAGTTGCGGTACAAAGGGTGGCTGTGAGCGGTAAAACTCCAGCGCGCTACTCGACAATATGGGATTGGAGCTAGAGCCAAGGATAGGGGTGAGAAAATATTTGTTTCATATGTATATTTGAAAGATATGAACGTATAGGTATATGTATATGTATACGAGGGTGGGATCATCTGCTACCAACTTGTCGTGGCAGATGGATAGATTTTCAGTGGCAGATTGGTCCGCCTTTCTGCGATAGGTTTTCTTGGGCCTCGATATCGAGTGCAATCGCGTTTTCTGTGGCAGAATGGATCGCCCTTCTGCGGTAGGCTTTCTGGTGTCCTCGTTAAGGGTAGCGAGTGAAGGGTGGAAAATTTTGGGATAGGGGAGGTCAAAACGGTTGGGAGGTGATGGAAGGGGATGGTTAAGATGAGGCCCCCGGCCTCTCGCCAGCCATTCCCTCCATAGGGAGCAGAATCAGTTTGACCAGCGGTCTTCTGATCTGCCCCTTCTCGGTCATGAGGTCCACTACACGCACTCGGTTATCTTCGCCGGGGTGTACGTGGGTAACTCGGCCGAGCCTCCATTCATTGGGAGACAAGTTGTCTTCTTTGATGACAACGAGATCCCCCACCTTAATATTTTGTTTCGGATGCTTCCACTTCACTCGTTTGTGAAGTTCGGATAAGTATTCCACCTTCCATCGCCTGCAGAAGGTTTGATGAAGAGCCTTGAGCTTCTGCCACCTATTAATAATGGAGGCAGGGCTCTCATTCACCTCGGGTTCTGGCGGAGCCAGGAGATGACTTCCAGTCAGGAAGTGCCCGGGGGTCAAGGGTTCCAGGTCCGCGGGCTCATTTGAGGCTGGACTAAGGGGCCGCGAGTTGAGGCATGCCTCACTCCGGCACAATAGCGTATGGAATTCCTCATGCGTGAATTTATGAGGCGAGGCTAACTTCTTGAAGTGGCTTTTGAAGCTCTTCACTCCCGCCGCCCAGAGTCCCCCCATATGTGGAGCCCCGGCCGGAATGAAATGCCATGTCATGGCTTGATGGCTATATTTGGAGATAGCCTTGTCTCGGGCTTCCGAGATAAATGCTTTAAATTCAGATCTCAAAGATCGTGAAGCGCCGACAAAGTTGGTACCATTGTCGGAGTAAATGTTTCTCGGACATCCTCGTCTAGCGATAAAACGTGAAAACGCTGCTAGAAAGGATGGGGTGCTAAGATCACTGGTCGCTTCCAGATGGATCGCTTTAGTCGTGAAACAAACAAAGAGGCAAACGTAGCCCTTTGATAATCGACATCCTCTACCGCGGTAACTTTTAATGTCGAAAGGCCCGGCAAAGTCTACCCCGGTATTGGTAAACGCGCGGGTGAAAGTAGTGCGTTCGCAAGGAAGGGTACCCATAAGTTGGGTTTGCGCTCTTTTTTTATAAATGGTGCAGACCTTACAGTTATGGATGGTGGCCCTAATCATGTTCTTAACATTCGGAATCCAATATTGGGTGCGGATGAGACGGAGCATCAGTTGGTTTTCCCCATGGAGGGAGATTTGATGTATCATTTGTACAGTCAGACGCGTCAACCTACAATTGTATGGCAGTATGATTGGGTGGCGCTCGTTATAAGCGAGGTCTTGAGACGCTCCAAGACGACCACCCGCCCTAATAATATCATCTTTGTCGATGAATGGGTTGAGTGGCAATATCTCGCTTTTCCTATCGATTACCTGTCCCTTCTTCAAGTTTACATATTCCGCATTATAATGTTGCTTCTGATAGAGTTTAATCAAGAGTTGCGTCGTGGTCTTGATCTCATCGGATGAGATTAGGCACGATTTTTCTTGAAAGGAAGCTTTTGTCTTGGGATGAGTTCTTCGAAAGAATCTCATAACATATGATAGTACCCTCAAAGCCCTCGGTAAATTCGAAAACCGGTCAAGAATCTCGATCTCTTTTTGCGTTGATATTGCGTAGGCCTGCGCTCTCTTTTCCTCCACGGATGTATTATACTCCTTTTCTTGTACTGGCCATTGGGAATTGTCTTCTTGTAGCCAAGAAGGTCCCTGCCACCACAAAGAATTGTTGACCAAATCCGATGCCGGTAGTCCTCTGCTTCCTAAGTCTGCTGGATTCGTTTCCGAGTTGACATGAAGCCAGTCCTTGCTGCCGACTAGGTCGATGATTTTTGTAATCCTGTGTGCGACGAATGTTGACCAGGAACAGGGTGGTTTCCTTATCCATGCCAAAACGATGGTGGAATCCGTCCATAGATACTGTTTCACTGGTCCAAGTTTGATGTTTCGGAATATTGATTCCATCATTTCCGCTAACAGTACTGCTCCGCAAAGCTCCAAACGCGGAAGTGAGATGGTCTTCACTGGTGCTACTCTGGTTTTGGCAAGGAGTAGATTCACGAAGATATCATCATTGCTTTTGACTCGCATGTAGACAGCTGCAGCGTATGCTTTTTCCGAAGCATCGCAGAATCCATGTATTTCGACATCATCTTCTGGTGAAAAGTTTACCCATCGTGGTATCTTTATGTTGTCGATTTCGTGGTATTGATGTCTGAAGTTTTGCCATCGTTCCAA
Organism: Merzomyia westermanni; assembly: GCA_949987695.1. Classification (NCBI taxonomy): domain Eukaryota; kingdom Metazoa; phylum Arthropoda; class Insecta; order Diptera; family Tephritidae; genus Merzomyia; species Merzomyia westermanni. The sequence goes on from OX465289.1 coordinate 96,718,577, forward strand.
TGTATTGGACGAAACTGGTTCATCCCAATCGGTGCCCTCTAACCAGATGTTCTGCATCAAAATTTTTGCCACAATGACCATTGGTGCAAGCCATCCTAAAGGGTCGAAGAGTCTGGCGATGGCGGATAGAATCGCTCGCTTTGTCAACTTTTCACTTTCTTCTAGTGACCCTGCTTTAAAGTAAAACAGGTCTGAATGGGCATTCCATCTTATGCCCAATGCCTTAACGGTGCTGGTATCTTCGAATGCCAGAAAGTCCTCGGTCAGCCGATCCGATATTGGGATGTCGTTGAGAATTTCCTCAGTATTCGAAGTCTATTTTCGTAGTGGGAAGCCCGCGGAGAGTAAGACTTGTCGAATCTCATTCCTCGCGTTAATGGCCGATGCGAGTGTGTGTCCCCCCGCTAGTACGTCATCTACGTACATGCCTTCCCTTAATATGCTAGATGCTGTAGGGTGAGAACTCTCTACTTCATCTGCTAGTTGTAAAAGGGTTCTAATTGCCAGATAAGGCGCACAATTAACCCCGAAAGTGACCGTTTTCAGCTCGTAAAGGCTTATGGGTTCTTGAGGCGATGTTCGGTAAATAATCCGTTGGAATTTGACGTGATCATCGCTCATCCAAATTTGCCTATACATCTTTTCGATGTCACTATTGAAAACGAAGCGATATAGTCTCCATCGCAGTATAAGCACTGGAAGATCTGATTGTAGTACTGGGCCTGGCAGGAGAATGTCGTTCAAACTTGTGCCATTTGCCGTTGGGCTCGACGCATTGAATACGACGCGTACCTTAGTGGTGGTACTCTCCGCCTTTACTACGGCGTGATGGGGCAAAAAGTAATTGTCCGCCGAATCGGCTGGTACAATGGCAGTGACTTTTCGCATATGCCCTAATGTCTCGTATTCAGACAGGACCCTTATATATTCTTTGCCTAATTCTGGGTTCTTTGCTAAACGCGTTTCGTTTCTAAAAAATTGTGAACACGCCCGCCTAAGAGACCCTCCTATGTTTATCTGATCTGGGTAGTCCTGTCTGAATGGAAGAGAGACGACATATCTCCCATCCTCTCTACGACTTGTAGTTTCCCTATATAAATCTTCGCAGTACTTGTCATCTGCGTTTGGGCTTTTGTTTCTGGGCAGATTTTCCAACTCCCAGAATGCTGTAAGCTGTTTGTCCAAAGCAACGTCGCTGTAGAAGGACACTATATTTCTGGTTGGATTCGGTGCTTCTATGCGCCCGGTTAATATCCAACCGAACACCGTTTCTTGGGCGAGAAGTGTACTAAGTACATTCTTTTTCAGCCCACTCAATATAATTTGCGGATATACGTCTCCGCCAAGTATAATATCAACTTCCTCGTTGATGCAGAATCGCTTATCTGCCAAGACTAAGTCTGGGAAAGCCTGCATAGTCGTAGCATCGATATGGCAGGATGGCAGATTCCCAGTTAGTTTGGCTAGAATTAGAACTGATGTTGTTAAGCTGAAGCAAGGGTCCACTGGTGAACGGAGTTCAATATTGGAGGCCTCCTTGACTTGAGCGGACACGGCATTAGTGATGCCCGAAACTTGAGCATGCATCCTTTTTGCCGGTAAATTGATTCTGCGTTTGAGTCGTTCTGTCATAAACGAGCACTCTGAACCAGAATCAATCAGTGCTCTTGCTGGGAAGTCTGTACCATTATGATGAATGGTTACTCGAGCTGTCCCTAGCAGCACACCTGCACTTGAATGAACATGGCAGGATTTAACATTTCGGTTTATGGCCGAAACAGATTTTTCCGCTTCCCGTCTCTCTTGTGCCTGTTTTGAAGTTGAGGCAGCATTATCAGCATGATACTGATTAGGGCTGGTGGTTGCCTGCGTCTGGAGAGACTCCGCATGCAGGAGCGTATTATGTCGAGAGTGGCACTTGTTGCAGTCATAAGAACTGGTGCACTTCGACACAGTATGTCCTGGGGATAGGCAATTCAAACAGCCCTTGGTGGATTTGACAAAGTTAATTCTCTCCACCGGAGTTAATTTGAGAGAACGGGGACAGTTTCGTAATCTGTGGGTATTCGATTTGCACTTTGTGCACAGTAGTTTAGTCACGTTTGCTTGGTATGTACCAAGTCTTTTTGCAGGGGTTTCGTTGGCAATCCGCGTACTTTGCGGCTTTTGCACTTTCGAAGAACTCCCTATGAACCCAGACACTGTTTCGAGTGTCTGGAAGCGGTTGGACAAAAATTTGTCCATATCCTCCCACTTGGATATTTCCACTTTGTGGTCTATGCTTTGCTCCCATAGACCAAGCGTACTTTCCGGCAATTTCGTCGAACACAAATACGTTATAATTGCGTCCCAGTTCGAAGTGTCAATTTTATGACTTCGCAGGGACGAAAGGCAATTATTTATTTCGCGCTGAAGTGTTTTAATCGCGCTACCACATTCACTCTCTACCTTTTTCAAGTTGAATAAAATTTGGAGTTGCGAGTTTACTAAGATACGTTTGTTTTCGTATCGCTCGCATAAATTTCTCCAGGCCGTATCAAATCCCTCATTCGTGAGCGGACATTTTTTCACGATATCTTTTGCCTCACCTTGTGTCTTATTGTTCAGATGGAACAATTTCTCCACTGGTGTTAGGCGTTTATTTAAGATGTATATAGCCGTGAACATGTCACGAAATGTTGGCCATGACAGATAATCGCCCTTGAAAACTTCAGTATCACATGGAGGCAGGCGGATACTATGTTCAAATTCGGGCTTTTCTTCAGATTTATTTTCTGTTTTGTTGTATGTCGCTTGGCGTGTAGCCATATCTGACATGCAGCGTAAATATACTGCATATGATCTCTTATACTTCTGTTTGACAGAAACTATACCAGTGGCCTCTAACTTATCTGAATTTAGTAAGTCGTCATAAGCCGTTCTGGTTTTCCTCCACATTGCCTTCAAGTCCTCTTGTTGAAGCCCAAGAGTGTACTTGCTGTGGACTGAATCCTCTAATTCATTGTAGTCTGATTCGAATTCAAAAATCGAATCAGCCAGCCTAATGAAACTTTCCATATTTTGGACTTAGAGGATCTGTAGAATCAAAACAAAACCGAAAAAAGAAAGCTGAAGGTACGATGAAATGCTCAACCGTACAAGAAAAATGCTGAATAGAAAAGGTAAAGGCAGTATTTTACCCAGGAAAACCAAACCAACCTCAATAAAATTGTAGTAAACTCAATTAATGTATAATTTAATTCAATTATTTTTATTTATTGTTAATTTTTGAATTATATTGCAGACTTGGCCGATTTGTCTGACGAATAATAATAATAATAATATTTGTTTGCTACAAACGCAAAAATGTAAACAGAATCTTTGTGACTTACTCGCCACCCACACGTATAAGGGGAATATGTATATATAAATGTGTGTATGTGTTGCCGCAATAAAGAAATACACAACAAACACAGATAAAGTGCGCGGTGTATCAAACGAGCGAAAGTGAATATTAAATGAAGAAATGTGAAAACAAAGAAAAGTGCTATACAAATAGTGAATTTTATCAGAAAATAATAACTAGCCTTCGATTAAAATTTTGCTCTGTAATTACGGAAAAAAAAAACAAGTGGAAAAACCAAAAAAAACAAACTGAAGATCGAAAGGCTACGTGAACTTATTTGTGAAAATGAGGTTATGTTACCTCTTGCCTTGCGCTGTGTCCAAAAAACCTTACCACTGGTGGGGGGATAATCCGGATAGACACAAGGATTTTTAAGCGTTTAATTTAATTTAAAATTTAAAGAAAACTAAAGCACTTAACTGAACCAAAAAAAATCACTATTATTAAATATTCACTAAACGCACTTACGTTTGATTACACTCGCGGGCGGCACTTTTATACAATTGTATGCAACACACAAAAAAAAAAACTAAGTGGCAAGAAATATACAACTTACGTGCTTTGATGTGGTGATCGGCCGAATTTGTTGTATAAAGTTGATGTTGTTTGTTGTGGTATGTGGCAGAGTGTATGGCAGAGTTGTTCGCTTTTTGTAATTGCGCAGAGTGTGTGGCAGAGTTGTGTGTAATTTGTGATTGCGGCAGAGTGTGACCAATATTGAGTATTTTCTCCTTTATTGTGTGGCAGCTTCTGGTAATACAAATTAGATTCTTGATTAATACTCCAATTGTTGTTGTTGTGGACTGTATGCTGGTGTCTCTTGACGGGGAGATGGACCATGTAAATTCGAGCGTTGTGCTAACTGGGAGCGGCGGTGGCTCAAAAGCACGGCGGTCGAATTTGTGCTTAATTATTGATGCGGGCGAAGAATCCTGGGCTGGCCGTGCTGTGGTCGTGTCGACTGTCTCTGGAAAAGTAGACGGTTTTTCGATCGAGGACAACCGTTGAACCTGAAAATCATCCTCCGGTTTTAAGGGGAGGTGAACCCACACATGCACACCCCCATGCATGTATATGTGTGCTGACAAAACACGAATATGCATGCATGCCCACACAGGTGGGTGGGTTGGTGTGAGTGATTGGAAGGGCGCTAACGTTACATTAGGGTGGCCCATTTTTTGAGACTTTAGGCATCTCGCCTAAACAAATGTGGTTTTTGTATTCTTATAATTTTTAATAATAAATACAGGGTCGCCCTTGAAGAAGCCAAGGAAATTTGGCGAAACGTCGGGCTGTAAGGTGAAATAAAGTTTTTATTTGCACTATACTCCATTAGATCGGAATAGCTTAAAATACGCTTAATAGTCTTACAAACCGATCGGAAGAAAATACGTATAAATAAAACAAAAAGAAAATAACAAGTGATTGTGGGTGAAAAAAAAAATTAGCTGAAATGGCTAAAATTTATGTATTGATGCAATGAAATAACTATATTATATTATAACGATAAGCAACTTCTGACAAGTGGTTCAAAAGCTGAATTAATACAAGCTAATATAGAATTCACAGGTTCAGACGAAGTACAAGATACCAATAAGAGTAAGCAAGTGCAATTAAATGAAATGCCTAAAATCAGTGGGATGAGGAAGACTCATGTTATCATCTAAAGCCGTATACTCGAATTGGGTCGATTTTTCCCCTGAATTAATTAGTGAATTTGGCTTAAAATCTTTACGCCCCGTCGAAATAATGGAAACGTATCTAATTGAATATTGTTTTCGATTACATTCATTGGGTAGGCGTTTTAACTTGAGTGAGCAAGCTATATTAAGATATATAATTGATGGTTTGCGACATCGCGATTTACAAACTGTTATTTCGGCAATAAAATGTCGGTCTATAAAAGAACTTTTTGAACATATAGAGAGAGATACGTTCGTAGACAAATCGAAAGATTATAATACAACTAGAAGTTTACAAACCATTGAATCAAAATCTGCAGTGAAGTGTTGCAACTGTGAAGAAGTAGGACATATATCGTATAAGTGTACCAAACCACCACGTTGTACAGATTCATCCCAGGGGATGCGTTAAATAAAGACAAGGGTAGTGTGTATTAAAAATCCGTGGCATTTGTGGTGGTGAACGATTTGCTATAGCAATACCTGAAATTAAAGCTAATATTGATAATGTAATCGGATCAAAACATGTTTTTATAGCTGATGATGAAATTTTAACACACGATTTGTGAATTGGTCAAAATATTTTTCGGGATTTAAATAGCGGGGTAAAAGAAAAATTTGCAATTTAGTACAAATAAATAACATAACTTTCGGAATAAGTGATGTGAATGTTCAAAACGATGTTTTAAATAAATTAAGTAATATCGAGATATATTCCCTTGTGGTTTGCATGAAACGCTCGTAAAAAAAAGAATGGTCAAGAGAGACACTGTGTTGATCATCGTAAATTGAACTATTTTACAAAAAAATTAATTTTTCCAATGCCTAATATTGAGAAAACCTGGCACGTCGCGAAACGGTATCGAATATTTTGTGCGTTAGATTTAAATAGTGGTTATTACCAAGTGCCAATTGCAAATGAAAGTTTTGCGACAACATAAGGATTGTACGAATTTAAACGCATGCCGTTAAGGCTAAAAATGCAACTTCGGTTTTTCAACGATTGACGGCGAAAGATAAAGAAACCCTGAACCAGGTGGCACGATCCATTACATGGATGAAGTTTTGGTTGGCGGTAATACTCGTCAAGAAATTATGCAAAAGTTAAAACTCGTTATACCTAACACAATACTGGTAAGTGCATTTTCTTTCAAGAGACCACTGAATTTTTGGGTCACCAAATTGTTCTTGAGAGTATAATTCCTGCCAAATTGAAAACTTTAGCCATGTGCAATTCTAAGCCACCAACAAATGTTACCGAAGTTCGGAAATTTTCAGGCCTCAGTGGTTATTTTAGGAAATTTGTTCCAAGCTACGCTATGTTGTCAGAGCCTTTGTGATTACTTTTGTGCAAAGATCAGCCGCTCATTTGGGGGTGCGAGCAAAATGAATCTTTCGTCAGATTAAAATGATCCCTTTCCTTGCAGCCTATTTCGAATTGAAGCTGAACATCAATTACATTACCGGCTTGGCTGGTGTGCTGCATCAAAGTGAGCTAAATGATTGGAAACCAGTATATATTATCATAGTGTGTGTTTGTCTGCAGTTGATTCTTTTGAGAAATTTTATACTATATTCAGGGTAAACCAATAGTTGTTGGGCCCGATATCAGTGCTATAAAAACAGTCATGAAAAAGAGCGAATTAGTGCCACTTTTTTGAGCAGACTCCATGGAGTATTCGTGTGATTTCAAATTTTGTAACCAATAAAAAAAATATTTTACATATTTCTATTATCACCAGAGCTCGGAATTTTTTTTTTTAATATGGTAAATATATGACAAAAGAATGTAAATAAATATCCAAAATTTATGAACGTAAGAAACTATAGGAACATTTTTTGCTTTTGTTTTTGTAACATCAATTTGAGCCAGGATATCGCTTAGCCACCGGAAAGGCTAATTATTGTTTTCGACCGGAAAAACTGTAATTTACAATGGGGCGAAATCAAAGGGTTTCCTTACCAATCCTGAGATTTTAAGTTCAGGTTAGGTTAAGTTGGCGACCTCTCGGCTGTGCATGCTCATGAAAAAGAGCGAATTAGTGCCACTTTTTTGAGCAGACTCCATGGAGTATTCGTGTGATTTCAAATTTTGTAACCAATAAAAAAAACATTAAACATATTTCTATTATCACCAGAGCTCGGCATTTTTTTTTTAATATGGTAAAAATATGACAAAAGAATGTAAATAAATATCCAAAATTTATGAACGTAAGAAACTATAGGAACATTTTTTGCTTTTGTTTTTGTAACATCAATTTGAGCCAGGATATCGCTTAGCCACCGGAAAGGCTAATTACTGTTTTCGACCGGAAAAACTGTAATTTACAATGGGGCGAAATCAAAGGGTTTCCTTACCAATCCTGAGATTTGTAACGAAGCTTTCTTGTTGCCCCGTTGCTTCTTTGGTAATTGCTGGGGTATACTCGCCTTGTCCAGGGTTCGCTTACAATAAATTTGTAAATTCGGGACACTGCGCAAATCGTTTCGCTGTATTAATCTTACTTAATGCTAGAATATTAATTCATTCGTATTTTATTTTAAAATTCAACTCCCTCTGACTTCATTCGTCGCCACTCGGCTGTGGTGGCGTGGCTTAACGGTCCAGCCGCGTTCCGTTAGACGGATTCCGTTAGGGTCTGGTGCGTTGCACTCTACCGTGCTTCCGTTGGCGTCGCTGTCGCGTACTATGCTGGCGTACTGACTTCGGCGTCGTGTGTTGCAGAGGCGTTGCTCTGCCACGCCCGGTGTCGGTGCCCCTCTTAGGTGCGTTGTATTTCGCCGCTCTGCTGCGGTCTCTGCTGACGTATCTCTGCCGTGCGGTATTTCGCCGCTCTGCTGCGGTCTCTGTCGTGCGGTATTTCGTCGCTCTGTTCGGTCGTGTGGTGCGTTCGCGCTGTTACTCCGCGGGGTATCACTCTCGCGGCGCGGTCTTTTTGCTGAGGCGGGTGTGCGCGAGGTTTCTAGTGCTAGTTGTACTGGATGGACCCAACTACAACCCCCTTCGCTCCCACGGCTCACTCCTACGAGGCGAATCTCTATTGTACTGGATAGACCCAACTACGATCGAGATGCGCTCGCTAGTCGCTCTGGTCGTGACCACAGCTCCGTGCTGACTCACTGCTGCGATGCTGTGTTGATGCTTTTATGGCTGTACATGTTGCTGGCTCGGGTGGTTGTGTTGCCCTGGTTACTGTGTTGCTGTGACATGTTGCGACCGCTCGTTGTGTTCATGTTGGTGCTAGTTTTGTTATTGAGCCTTGTTGTATGTTCATCTGGTTATGTGGGGTCGTTTTTGTGTGGGCCAAATTAATGGGGATTTATTTGGTCCTCACACTCCCCCCCTACTTCGGAGAGTCAGCCCTCGGTGTCGCGTAGCTGTATGCAGGCCCTGCCTTTTACGATGCTCACCTTGTACTGGTGTGTGCGGAATTCAACCCGGGAGCTTCTTTTGCCTTCGGCGATGCGTCGGAATATGCTTCGCACGTTGTCCGATATATCCGGGAATTGGTCCAGCATCGGCCCCTCCGCGTCCTGTGCCTCGATTATCACCTTTTGGTGACCTTCTGTGGTTGGCTGTGGCAGCGCCTGTACGGGCTGATTGTTGGTTTCGGCGTTCAGCGTCGCCTCCATGGTACTTTGAAGGAACCGGGTTAGCATCTCCGTGCGTTTCTGGCTCGCCATTTCCTCCGTGAACGGTTGCTTGATCAGCCCGAGTGCTCCTTCCCCGCGTCCCGTGTATCGCAATATTCTGTCCATGTTCTCTGCCACATAGACGCCGCAATCGTTCGTGTTCTGTTGCTGGGGCACCTCGAGGATTAGTTCCTGGGCTTTGAAACCATCATGGCCGTACCGCTGCATGTATTCCCAACGAAGGAAGTCTGCCCAAGCCTGCGTCGCGTGCTGCGTTTTTACTCTGCGTAGTGAGTCTGCTACCAGTATGTACCGCTCTTGCCAGCACTCCGTGTCGGTGACGTGGTGTGTGGTTGCTGCGTTGGCCAGGCCGAGCAGGTACCAATGATGGGCGATGTTGTGCGGTGCGAGGATCGCGCCTTTCCCGAACAGGTCTATCTTCCGGACCTCGCGATGTACGCGTCGGTACCTCTCATCCATGTTTCCCTTTTGGGTCAGCTGCCAGATCACGAAGGGGCTGAGAGTCGTTTGTTGTTGCTCGTGGTGCTCTTCCAGGCCCTTCGCCCAGGCGTCAATGACGGCGTCCGTCAGCTAGTGTGATCCCTGGAGCGATTTGAGGTCCACGTTGTATAGGGGTATGCCGTCTTGTCCTGCCGGGAATATTATTTTCGGATCTTCCTCTTCCGGTGTGCCTGCTTCGTCGTCCGAGGAGAGCTCGATGATTGCCGATGGGTTATTTTCCAGTGGGGCTATGTCTTTGTTCGAGAGCTCGATGATTTCTGCCTGCTGCTCTACCTCCAACTAGATCCTATCCAACGTGGCTGCTGGTGGTGATGCTCTGGCCTCATTATGGGTACTGGGCGCGGCTTCCTCCCACTTTGCCACGCGCATGGTGCATATAATGGTTTCAGTGGCTCGTCGGACTGTATGTGCTATGCGCCTGGCGTTGGCGTCGTCGTGTCCAGCGGCTGCGCGCGTGGGGTTGGTTGCATTGGCGTACTCAGCGACTGCGCGCTGAGCGGTTGTGCGTATGGTGTCACGCGTGGTGCTCGGACCATCCTCCGTCTCTAGCAGCATTGCCCTTGGCCGTTTCGCGCCCTCCTCCGCGTAGCGCTTGATGCTTTTGGCTAGTTTGTTGTTGTAATTTTCCATTTTGATTGTTTGGAGAAAAAAAAATTTCGTAGCAAAATTTATTTGATGTTTTCACCTCGGTGGTTTGCGATTGAATGTTTAAGCATCGCTCTGTCCTCCCACCCTTGGTCTTAATTACAATTATATTTTTGTTTCTAATCGCTTGCGGCGGTTTCTGCCGCATGATAGGCTTTTAGTTCCGAGATGTTTACGGTTTTCTCCTTCCCGCCGTCGGTTTCTGCTGCCTTCGATAGGTGGTGTTCCTTTACGAGAACTAATTCGCCGATTACGGGGGTCCATTTTCTCCGCCGTAAATTGTAGTGCCGTGCTTGGTCTACCGCTGCTCGTTCCATGTTTTGCCTTACAATTTTGGAGGCCTCCTGCATTCTGCTGTGTTTCTCCTCGGCCGTGGTGGTAGCTGTGCCGGTTCCGATGTTAACCTCGTCGAACAGTGCCCCTGGCAGTCGCGGTTCCCGTCCTTGTACGAGGAACGCAGGACTGTACCCTGTGGATGCGGTGACACTGGTGTTTACGGCAAGCTCGATTTCCGGGAGAAGATCGTCCCATCGGTTGTGCTGCGATCTGGTGAGTTGCGCCACGATGCGTTTGACGATCCGGTTTGCTCGTTCTGTGGGGTTCTCTTGGGGGGTGTACGGTGCCGCGAATTGTTGCCGTATCCCCATCTCCTTGAGGTAGCGCTGCCACATTGTGCTGGTGAACTGGACCCCGTTGTCCGATATCAGTATCTTGGGAGTACCGAATCTTGCAAGGATGCGTTCTCTGAATGCGCGGCGGAGCCCGTCAGCTGTAGCACGCCTCATTGGGATCAATTCCACCCATTTGCTAAACCGGTCGAAAAATACCAATAGCGTCGTATTTCCGTGAGTTTACCGTGGTAGAGGTCCGATGAAATCGGCGCATACCGTGGCAAATGGTTCCTGGGCTACCTGTGAGAGCATTTTTCCCGCTGGCTTTTGTTGTGCTTCCTTATACTTCTGGCAATTGCATAGTCGGCGTACTTCTCCGGGTTGGTGCGTACTTCATCCACCCGCTTGCGCCACCACTTGCATTGAGTCTCTGTCGTCGTCGTTAGTCGCAGGGTCTCTAGTGGTTGTCGAGATAGTGCGTCGGCTACCAGGTTGAGCTTACCTTTTCTATACTCGATGTCGAATGTGTGTTGTTGCAGCTCCAATGCCCATCGTGCTATGCTGCCTGAGGGGCTTTCTATCGAGTTTAGCCACTTCAGCGACACATGGTCCGTTATAACTTTGAACCGGTATCCTTCCAAGTATGGCCTCATTTTCCGTATTCCCCACACGATAGCAAGGCACTCCTTTTCGGTGGGCGAATAGTTGGCCTCCGCCTTGTTTAGTTTTCGGCTGGCGTTAGCGATAACGCGCTCTCCACCTTCCAGCTCCTGTGTCAGTACTGCTCCCAGACCGAAATTGCTGGCGTCCGTCTGCAAGGTGAACAACTTTGTAAAGTCCGGGCATGCGAGTATAGGGGCTTCCGTGAGTTTCTGCTTGATGATATCGAATGCTTCTTGTTGCTCTGCTCCCCACTTCCAGTGCTTGCCCTTTTTCAGCAGGGCCGTGAGCGGCTGGCTTATAGTAGCGAAGTCAGGCACGAAACGGCGATACCACGATGCTATCCCCAGACACTGGCGAACTTCCTTCACGTTGGTTGGTGGTTTCAGCTCCTTGATAGCTGCAACTTTCTCGGGGTCCGTGTGGATTCCCTTATCGCTTACCACATGGCCTAGGTACCGAAGTTCCTTCTTGAAGAATTCGCATTTCCCCGGGTTGATTTTGAGGTTGGCGTGTTGCAGCCGTCGCATGACTTCCTGTAAGTTGCGTATGTGTTCCTCCAACGTGGAGCCTATGACAATTATGTCGTCGAGATACGCGAAGGCATGTGGTTCCATTTCTGGCCCAATGACTTGGTCGAGTGCCCTCTGGAATGTTGCTGGTGCGGAATGCAAACCGAAAGGCATAACACGCCACTGAAATAATCCTCACCCTGGTACTGTGAAGGCCGTGTAAGGACGACTCTGCGGTTCCAATGGTACCTGCCAGTAGCCGTTCTTCAAGTCCAGGCTGCTGATGTATTTCGCCCTTCGTAGCTTGTCCAGTATGTGTTGTATTCTTGGCAGGGGCTATGCGTCGGGTATTGATCGGGCGTTGAGCTGCCGATAATCTACGCACAACCTCCACTTACCATTCTTCTTTTTGGCTAGCACGATCGGTGCGCTGTGGGGGCTAGAGGATGGCTCGATGCATCCCTTGTGGAGGAGTTCGTCAATTTCCTTGTTGATGATGCTCTGCATGGCCGGATTTCGGGGGAAGTAGCGTTGCTTGATGGGGCGGTCGTCGGTGAGGATAATCTTGTGTTCCGCCACTGTCGTTACTCCGTTCATAGTCTCGAATTTTTGGAGTTCTTTCGCGAGAAAATCTTGTATGCCCTCTGCCTCGTCCTGGTTGGAGGCGCCGTTGATTCTGTTGATTCTCTCATCTATGTCGTTATTGTCTTCCCCTGGCGGCGTTGCCTCCTCTGTTATCTGTGTCGGTACGCCTGGTGTCAATGTGGGTTGGGTAAGTGGCCTGGATAGCGCGAGGTGTCCTCCTCCGCAGGATATCGTGGCTCCCATGCTCCCTAGCGTATCTAGTCCCAGTATGATGTCGTCTATTGCCCCGGGCATAACGTGTAAAACTGTGTGGTGTGACGCGTAGCCGAGGCGTACCTCAGTCCCTATGGCGTCGAAGATTGTGGTGCTAGTCCCGTTTGCCATCGTTATTTTGATGGCCACTCTCACCATTTCTCCGCTCCCAGAGTTCACCACACGTTTTGCTAGGCTACTCGAAACGAAACTTTTCGATGCCCCTGTATCGATGACCGCCTCCGCTGATTCCGCGCCGAGCCTGGCTACGGCGTAAAGGCGGCCATGCTCTTGGTACATTGCTACTGCTGATTCGGCGCTGGGTTCCTTGGGCTCACTGCGCCTTGTCCTTCGTGAAGCCCTCTGCCGTTTCCCTGACGTTGACGGCAGCATTCGATTGTGCGTACCTCACTGCGGCGGCACTCCCAGCAAAAATTTTTTCGGGGGTTTCGGCAACTATTGGCGTAGTGTCCTTGCTCACCGCATCTCCTGCATGCATTGTTGGGGTCGAATCCCTGATTTTCTGGAGGTGAGTAGTGCGGTCTGTTCGGTGGTCGTGGCGGGGTTGCAGGTTGTGGTGGTGAAATTAAAGTTTTGTCACCTACTACGTGTCGCGCGACTTCTCGGCGATTTCCGTCTGGTGGTCGTCGATAGCCCTCGTGGATACTCTCGTATTCCTCGGCAAGAATGATGAGCTCGGTGAGATTGTTGAAATCCCTACGTTTGATGTACAGTTGGTAATCCGGTGGCTATTGCGGAAGATTCTTTCCAGACGTTGCTCGTGGCTGTACCCGGCGTGCCTCATCAAGTTTTGGATCGCTAGCACGTAGTCCTTGTATTTCTCGCGTGCGTGTTGCCTTCGTTGCCGTATGTCATCCTCGAGGCGTTCGAAGTATCTAGCGGGTAGGAAGAAACGTAGAAAATCCTGCCTGAATGTCGCCCAACTACTCCAATGTGCGTTGTTGTTGCGATACCATTGAAGAGCGGTGCCTCCTAGTAACTCGGGCATGGTTTTTGGGAGAAGATCCATGTTTAGCGTGTATGCCTCCGACAACTCTTCCAGTCGTGCGATGAATGCTAACGGGTCTCTACCCCCGTCATACTTTACCGACCACTTCCGCACTTGGTCGATGATGGGTGCGAATATAATGGTTGGCGCCTGGGTTACCTGTGCTGTCGCACAGGTGCCTGCTGATGCTACTCCTGATGCGGGGTTATGTCGTGAGGGTTGCGTATCCCGAGGGGGGAAGGCCGGTATGTTCTGCTTAGGTGGTCCATTGTTTAAACTTACGCCTGTGTCCGGAGAGTCTGTTTCCCCCGTCTCGCTTTCGTCCTCACTGGAGGTTGCAGCGTCCTGGTAGGTGGCCTCCAATGACGCAAATTTGGCCTGTATTTCCGTGTCCGTCGCCGCCTTCGCTGCCAACGCTAATATCCGTTTTCGGATTTCCCGGGCGGAGCCTGTCTGTCCGATACCAAATTCCCGTGCGATGGGTACCAGCTGCTCCTTGGGAACGTTGTCCAGCCACGTGGTGTCTATCTGGTCGGCCATTTTGTAATTTCCGGTGTGTAGTCAGGAATGTTCCTTCTGACGTTTGAACGATTTGCGGGGTCCCTGCTCGGGCGCCAATTGTGACGAAGCTTTCTTGTTGCCCCGTTGCTTCTTTGGTAATTGCTGGGGTATACTCGCTTTGTCCAGGGTTCGCTTACAATAAATTTGTAAATTCGGGACACTGCGCAAATCGTTTCGCTGTATTAAACTTTACTTTATTCTTACTTAATGCTAGAATATTAATTCATTCGTATTTTATTCTAAAATTCAACTCCCTCTGACTTCATTCGTCGCCACTCGGCTGTGGTGGCGTGGCTTAACGGTCCAGCCGCGTTCCGTTAGACGGCGTCGTGTGTTGCAGAGGCGTTGCTCTGCCACGCCCGGTGTCGGTGCCCCTCTTAGGTGCGTTGTATTTCGCCGCTCTGCTGCGGTCTCTGCTGACGTATCTCTGCCGTGCGGTATTTCGCCGCTCTGCTGCGGTCTCTGCTGACGTGTCTCTGCCGTGCGGTATTTTGCCGCTCTGCTGCGGTCTCTGCTGACGTGTCTCTGTCGTGCGGTATTTCGTCGCTCTGTTCGGTCGTGTGGTGCGTTCGCGCTGTTACTCCGCGGGGTATCACTCTCGCGGCGCGGTCTTTTTGCTGAGGCGGGTGTGCGCGAGGTTTCTAGTGCTAGTTGTACTGGATAGACCCAACTACAACCCCCTTCGATCCCACGGCTCACTCCTACGAGGCGAATCTCTATTGTACTGGATAGACCCAACTACGATCGAGATGCGCTCGCTAGTCGCTCTGGTCGTGACCACAGCTCCGTGCTGACTCACTGCTGTGATGCTGTGTTGATGCTTTTATAGCTGTGGTGTTACATGTTGCTGGATCGGGTGGTTGTGTTGCCATGGTTACTGTGTTGCTGTGACATGTTGCGACCGCTCGTTGTGTTCATGTTGGTGCTAGTTTTGTTGTTGAGCCTTGTTGTATGTTCATCTGGTTATGTGGGGTCGTTTTTGTGTGGGCCAAATTAATGGGGATTTATTTAGTCCTCACAGATTTAAAGTTCAGGTTAGGTTAAGTTGGCGACCTCTCTGCACAGCCGAGAGGCACACTTATGCCGAATGGCCTATTGTGATAAAACTGAATAAAGGCTAAGTCCCATCCTCTTCTAGACAATCAGGAAGTTGAACCATCCTGTCGGCTTAATATATCGCAGAATGTCTCCGATCCACTAAACTAATGATTAATCACTTATCTAGGTCTTTCGGCCGAGTCCTAGCCAGTGCGCGGCAACTGCAGAGGAAGTTTTCACCTCTTTCTAATTTCCCTCGTCCCTACAGCTACCACAGAAGTAATTCTATGTGACCCCCAATGCGTTGACAATATATTCCTATTAAAAAATGTCCCTTGAGTGCCCTAATCAAGGGGTCTAGGGAGGTCGTTTGAGGTTGAGTATGTACTCGGTCTGTTTCCCACAGGTGCGGGCTCACGTTTACCTGGACAACCCACATGTGGTTTCCAATGTCTATCTAGAATTAGCTTTTCCTCGAATTCGCGTAGGAACCAGTGCTTGGCCGTAGCAAGAGAGGGGGCAATACCCTTTCTCTGGTTTGCCTCCGCTTGCTCTGTGGCTTTCCTTGCCATTTCGTCGGCCCCCCGTTGGTCTGGGACCCATATCACTATTGTGGAGCATACCGAATCCAGTTCATTAAGCGATTGGCTGTAGTCAAGTGCTACCTTCGACGTAGTGTTGCTACCCTGAAGGGCTTTGATCGCTGCTTAACTGTCGCAGTATATTGACACGGTTGTGCAGTTTTTAGAGAGCAGCCAGCGCAACTTCCTCGGTTGTCTAATGCCTAAGGAGTGTTGTAGATCCTCCGAGTAGACGCGGCTACCCACCTTGAAGTTAAGCTTAGAGCCATCGGTGAAAATGCAGGTTGACTGTGGGCTATAGAATATGGCTCTCGGGATTCTAGCAGAGAACTTGTTGTCCGACTCAGAGAAGGTTTGGTGTAGTGTAGTCTACAACCTGCAGATTTCTCTGTGTCGTCTCCAGGATGCTTGCATTTCCAAATCTGGTGTCGCGCTAGCGCTGAAAGACATTCAGTCGGACTGCGCTACAGCTTGCATGGAATTTTCCATACAGGTAAAGCGGAAGTAGGTTAAGCATAACCTCCAAAGCTTTTTTGGGCGTAGATGGAAGTGTCCGCGTTATAAGCACTGAGGCCGCTCCCAGATTACCTCGGTTGTTTTCTTTGTCAAGAGTTGTCTCACGAATTCTACCAGCGGGGGTTCCAGTCCCATTCGTAGAAGAGTTTAAGGTAATTCAATATCCAAATCGAAGTTGATTCTAGTTTTATAAATGTGGATTTTATTTCGTTGCTGTTCAGAAGGCGCGGATCAAACGGTGTGTAGCATTGATCCCTTTTTCCTCGCAATATAAGTGAAGGGTCAGCGTTACTCGTGACCGACTGGTCGAGTGCTTTGTACGTTTATATGACTGTTTCTTTATCTCTTCCTGAAGAAGAGCAAGCTGGTGATTTAAAGACGTATCAGGGCTTTGAGCTTTAGTGACAGTCGTGGTAGCCCCCCCCACTTACTATTTTAGGATATGGGACAGTATCGGTTTTGAGATAACCGGCAGGCGTCAGTGAAAATTTGGGGCATATCTAGACCACGAAGAGTCAAACAAGATGTGCCGCAGGGTGGTGTCCTATACCCCTTTTGTGTAATTTCAATATTTAGAGGTTACCTTCCCCACAGAGGGAGTCTCAATTCTATCCTCCGCTGACGTCTTCACGATTATGGCCTTTCCAGCTTCTTTAACGAACGAAATCTGACCCTGTCCCCGACTAAATCGACGGCGTCTCTTTTTATGACATGGAATACGCTGGTGGGACAAGAGCTAAACGTCCACGTAGATGGAGTAGCTCTACCTACTGTCAACCACCCTAAAATCCTTAGTGTGGCGTTCGACAACAGCCTCACCTTCGCTAGTCATGCCATCCTCATATCACTGGCCGGCAGTACTTGGGGGAAAGATAAAGAAACATTGCTTCCTACATATAAGGCTATTGGCCGACCGGTTATTGATTACGCTGCGCCCATATGGTCGCGCAACCTCGCTGACACCAACCGTAGGAAGTTGCAAGTCTGCCACAACACCGCCATCAGAACTACCACGGGATGTCTGATTATGTAATCAGAGTCTCACCTTCACCAAGAGGCTAAAATGCTCAATGTTCGCGAGCATGCAGAACGGTTGAGCAGACAGTTTTTACTGAACTGTCACAAACCTAGTCATCTATTGGATGAAGCTTCGCTCACTACAGACATGAGCAGTGGCGTATTGAGCTCACCTAGCGCCCGGGGCCCAACTAGCCCCCTCCCCTCAATTCCGAAACTATTATATTTACATATATGAAAATTTGTAAAATAAAATTTTTAAATTCTGTTGTCTCAACTTTTTTTTATTTTATTTATGTCACCTTTATCCATGCTCGTCTTCATTTATAAAGATTTTTTTTTTAACACTAAGCTTTAAAGCAATAAAAAAAATTTATCTCTAAGCAGATAAACATAATTAACTAGCTTACCCGTAAACTTCGTTCTGCCCAAAATATATTTTTTTAATGAGTTCATTTCAAAAATTCTCGCGATTATTTACAATTTAAATTGTGTATAGATTAAACCCCCGATTCTATATCCTTTATAAATTGTAAATGTTGACAAGTAGTCAAGAAAACAATTAACGAAGTCTAATTTCGGGTGGAACCGAACATTAAATACGCAGCTGTGTAAAAGCGGTAGTGGTAAATTGTTGTGGAGTTATGACCTATAGAGGCTTTAAACTTTTTCTACTACCATGTGGGCAATCTTATAAATAACAAGTAAGGAAGTCTAAGTTTGGATGGAACCAAACATTAAACACCCAGCTGTGTAAAAGTAGTCGTGGTAAGTTGGCAAATTGTTGTAGAATTATGACCAATAGAGGTTTTAAACTTTTTCTACTACCATGTGGGCAATCTTATAAATAAAAATGAATGTGTGTCTGGCGTCCAAAGTACTTAACCGCTCTTTATGAAACTTTCACAGTAAATTCATGGGTTCACTGGTTACAGTATAAGCTATATATAATTTTGGAAAAGTGGACGGTGCCCCGCCCCCATGCTATATAAAATTTGAATCTTGTATAGGCGTCCAAGGTACTCAACCGATCTTTATGAAATTTTTACAGTAGATTCTTGGATTCACTGGTTACAGCGTAGGCTATATATAATTTTGGGAAGCATAGATAGTATATCTCGTATCATGTTGCGTAATTTTATTTAACATGGTTCTGAAGTTAATAATAGCTGAAATTTGACATTTTGTTCATTCATTTGTGGGCCATTACTAAATCACTAATAAGATCATCAGGGGGGTCAATTCTGGTTTTACGTTAACGTGAAGTGAAAAGTAAATGCGTCAATTCACCACGATATTTGATTCTTGTTTTACTTTAAATTTTCGATTTGAAGTGAAGTGAAAAAAGTTAGCGCCAATATAAATTTGGTGTTAACGTCAGAATTTCTAAAAATTACTTTTATTCTTGCAATTCTATATTAAAAAGCAAGAACAACTTGTGTCAACGCAATTCGCAAAGTTCTTCTGGAAACAGATTTCATCGCACAAATCAGAATCGGATTTTAGAGTTCAGTGAAGTGAAAAAGGGAAAACGTCAGTGATAACTAAACTGAAAACTTTTTCACTTCACGATAACGCCCAACTAGAATTGACCGTCAGGTTATTGTATCTACGAAATTCTAGCATTCTGTCTGCATCTTTTTTTATTTCTTTTAGAAAACTATGGCCAAAAAGTGGCCGTGGTCGTCTACCGATTTTGCTTATTTTCAGTAGGCGTCCTCCACATGTCCATAGTAAACCTCGTACCAAATTTTGGAATTCTATCTTGCACGGTTATGAAGTTATTAACAGTCGAATTTGAAATTTGTTGGACTCATTAGTGGGCGGTGCCATACCCACTTTCCCAAAATGTTGCAAAAATCGTAGAAAGAATAAGAAATTTGAGGTAACTGCCAAATTATATCATTCTACCTGTAAAAGTCAATGAGAAATGGGCAGTTCAGTATTTCTACTTAATTTTTTGATGACTTTTATGAAAAAGCAGGCGTGGTCGAAAAGCGATTTCGCTTATTTTATATGGGTGTATGTACCACAACCATAGTATACCTTCTACCAAATTTCGTTAATCTAGCGTTTGTGTAGTTATTAACAGTCGAAATTTGAAAATTTGTTCACTCATATGTGGGCGGTGCCACGCCCCTTTTAAAAATATTTGGTAAAATCGTCATTAGGAAGCGCAACTAAAAAATCTACCAAATATCATTATTGTAACTGCTTTTAATATTGAATTATCTCAGTTTAAACGTTTTATGTCCAAAACTATAATACCCTGTGTACTACACCTTTTTCAGTTTATATTCAAAAAGTTACAATTAATATTCAGAAAACTACAATTAATATTCAGAAAGTTCCAATTCATATTCAGAAAAGTTGAACTCATTTTGTTTTGTAACTTTCTGAACATAAATTGTAACTTTCTGAATAAGAATGGTAACTTTCTAAATATGAATTGCAACTTTCTGAATATAAACTGAAAAAGGTGTAGTATAAAAATGAGTGTATGTCTGTGGGTCTGTGTGTCCTTTATAGGCGTCCAAAGTACTCAACCGATCTTTATAAAATTGTGACAGTGGGTTCACTGGTTAAAGCATAGGATATATATCGTTTTCGAAAAGTGGCCGGTGCCACGCCCCCTTGCTATGTAAAGTTTCAATTCGTCATAACTCTGAAAGTATTTGGTTTAAATTAATTATATTTGGATATATGTGTCACTTAGTCGAGATTTACATAATTTTGGAAAACTGAACGGTGCCACGCCCACATATTTTGTGTTTTGTTTTGCTCTTGAACTTTCACAATAGGTTCAGGAGTTCGCTGGGCACGACCCAGTCTATCTTGAAATATACAAGATTAAGTGGAGCGATCTTTTTTTTATTTTGAAATAACGGTAAATCGTAAATATCTCAAAAACGGTACCATAGAATCAAAAATAACCTCGATTTTCAGAATCAGAAGGTGGTTTTACATTCGAATTTCATATTCGCGTCTCTGGTGGTTTGTAGACCAGTGTTATTAACAACATTTCCTTATATTTATTTATTATATACCGTTTTCTTTTCAAGAAAAAGTGTCACCCTGTTGGTTATTCTCAGCTCTCCTCTATCAGGTTTTTTGCTCCCTTAAAAATTTCCTTCTTATGATTGAACAGGACGCCACTATCTATAAAATCAGGTCAAGAGATAAAATTTGATAGGGTAACACGAGGGTAACATTTTTATTGAAAACAAAACGCAATTAGTTTCTTATACAAGGTGGCTCAAAAGTAATCCTCTTATCAGAAAATGCTATAAATTTTGCGATTGGCCCCTAAAGTCAGTTCTGTTTTGACATTTGTGTAGTAAACACATGCGAAATTCAAGTTAATAAACAATGTTACCCTACACTGCTCCAGAACGCGGAATCTTGCTGACTATTTATTTGACCAATAATCGGTCGGGGCCAAACGGTTACTGTGAATGGTGAGTGCTACAGAGCAATGATCAACGAGTTCTTTTTGCCGCAACTTGATGAATTGGGATTGGAAAACATGTGGTTCCAACAAGACGGTGCAACAGCACACACTGCACGTGCCACAACCGATATGCTGAACATCGGAAGCTTACTTTTGCGCCACCTTGTACTAACACCAACTTAAATATTCTTCTTTTTTTAGTTCAGGTTCGAACAAATCATTAATAAATTTTTTTCTCTTTACTTATATATTTTGATTTCTACAATTTAGTGAAAATTAGCATTTTTTTCTGTGGAGTTCAGTCATGAAGAAATCGTTGGGGAGTGTGGTTTTCCTGACACTTTAGGTGTTGGCTGCTGTAGAGTGACCTGTGAAGTATTTTAAAAATCTTACACGTGGTAATGGAATTCAAGGAGACGTAAGGAGAGGTAGTTACTTGTGGTATGCACAACCAACCCACATGCATCTGATCAAAAATCAAGAATATATTATTGAATAAAATCTGGCGGAAAATAGAAAACCGAAAATTTTGAGCGAGGGTATTGGGGTTTTTATTTATGTAGTCTAAAGAGAAAGCTAATACCTATATTTATATTAGAAAACTTACCAAATATATTTTTGCAAACTGGATTTGGCCGCCGGATGTTTCTCTTGAGGATTGAATCGATATAAAACGCGCCCTAATACGTGTGTAAATAAAAGCTCCAATAACTTTTATAGTTGCAACAAAACCACTTTTATATTTATATATTAATATTTTCACACCAAAGTTCGATTTTTATCGCGACCACTTATTAGACGATGTTGTGCTTCAGGAAACTACACAGGAAAGGGAATATAGTTTTATCGTAAGTGGTATTAGACCTCACTGACACTATGATATGTCTTTAATAAAGTCCAATATCAGGTGTTTTTGACAAAAGGGTTGTTTAGTGAGATTATGATGTTTAAACAGTGGTGGCTAAACAAAGGATATCTAGTGCAAAGCAAATAATTTGGAATCAGCAGGAGTTAACAAAATGAAAAAGGAGGTGAATAAGTCCACGTTGTAGGTTTTGCAGCTCGACAACATAGCGCAATAAATTCGTGCTTCCAAGTTCAGAGCATTTAAGCAGGTGACATAAGCAAAGGCAAGAGTTGAATTTGATCGATGTCGCCGGTAAATATAATCTCAACCGACAAACAGTGCACATGTCGTAAGGGGTCAGGAGCTGGTGGCTTTGGCTAACATTCGTGGTAGTGCTGGATGAAGAAGGGGAAATTGTTGGTGGGGTAGGCTGTCGCTCAGCATTGCTCACATCCAAGAGTGAGGTACTACGCAGAAAGTACCTGTGAGCTCCTGTCTGAGGTGTTTGGGGCGGCGGCCGTGAGCGGCAACAGTTTTAGTGCTGCTACTCGTGGAGACTGTATCTAGAACATGTGGCGGTGCGACAATAGATCGAAGTTGGCCACGGGACTCCCTAGGGTGTGAACAGCAAAGGGGTCACGACAGTTTTGAAGAAACTACCGGGTACTTTTATGGAGGAATTTAGCCCGGAGCAACTTGTTTTCTGCAGCCTCCTGTTACATTCGGAATATTGGAAGGAGTGTGAAAGTTTAACATAAATCTTCTTTCAGCAAACGCAGCAGATCCAATCTCTTGGTCCAGGGCTGGGTAAAACACAAGTCTGGAGCCAGAGAGTATTGAGCAGCTCTGCTGTAAGGAGCTGCTCGAAGGATGACAGTGTTAGGGGGAACAAGTAAGGAAGTCTAAGTTTGGGTGGAACCGAACATTATATACCTAGTAGTGATCTATTATGTCATCCCAATTTACGCAGGTCTATTTTAATACTTTCAGTTCGTATTTGCGTTCAAACAGACAGACGAACAGACAGATAGACGTATCGAGAGACGAACACACCTACATCGACTCAGCTCATCCTCCTGATAATTTCAGTATACTTTTTTGTAGGGGTGTTTCTTCTTCTTCTTATACGTACAAACATTTCAAGTTCATGAACGGTATGAAAATCAGAAAAGATATACAACTTCGCTTTTGCAGTAGGGTATTAACTACTTGCCCGGACATTAATAAACATACGAGTATATCTCAGTTCGTTAATGCCGAATAAAGTAATATACCTTGTGTGCGTAACAAAAATAGATATAAAAAAAAAGGTGTCTTTTATAGGCGCCAAAGAACTCAACCGATCTTTATAAAATTTTCACAATATATACTTGGGTTCACTGGGTACAGCATAGATAGTATACAGTTTTGGAAAAGTAGGCGGAGCCACGCCCCCAGGCTATATAAAGTTTCAATTCGTCATAACTCCGAACTTTTTTGGTCTAAATTAATGAAATTTGGATATATGTGTCACTTAGTCAATATCTACATAATTTTTCAAAAGTGGCCCCACATATTTTGTGTTTTGTTTTGCTCTTAAACTTTCAGGATAGGTTCAGGAGTTCGCTGGGTACGACACAGTCTGTATATAGCTTTTAGAAAAGCCCCCAGGTTATACAAAGCTGCAGTTCGGTATAGTTAGAAGTCTATTTGGTTCGAGTTAATGACATTTTATATATAGATGTGTTCTATGTATCAAAACGTCAAAACAACGTCTACCGGGTTTGCTAGTATATTAAAAAATGGCGAAAGAAAACAACGAATTTCAGCACTCTTTTGTAAAATTGAGAGACTAATTTGCGTTCAAATAGACAGACGGACAGACAGACAGACGAACGGAGAGACGGACTCCGCTCATCGTGCTGATCATTTAAGTGAACTTTTCTCTTCTTGTTCTCATACTTACATACATTTAATGTTTATGAAAGGTATGAAAATCAAAAAAGATATATAACTTCGCTATTGAAGTGGGCTATTAATTACGTGCCCGAATATTTTGCTTGTGTGTTTCCCGATTTGGCTAATTTTTGGCAGGAGTATAACACATACTACTGAGAAGCAGCTGACCAATTTTCATTGAAATATCAATATTGTATTATAAGCGATTTCCTTTGAAAATAGCAGAAGTTTTATGCTGAAAAGTGGGCGGTGCCACTTCTACTTCTTCAAAATTGACAAAATTTTTTGCGGCCTAGTTTTTCTTAAAAAGCTTATTATGTGTAGTCTTAACATAACTAGCTTAGTTGTAGAAATATCGCTTTAAAATTTTTTACAAAATTTTTCAGAACTATGTTAAAAAACTGAGCGTGGACATTAACCGATTTTGTCCATTTTTACAGCAAACAGTTACTTTTATATATAGAACATTATCACAAAATTTCGTTTCGACAAAGCAATTTTTGGCGGAGTTATGGCATAAAAGGTTTTGTGGAAGAGTCCACTATAAAAGGGGCGGTGCTAAGCCCATTTTCACAAATTTCTTGAAAAATGTATTGCATGCCTTAATCTCAATGTATGCACCAAATTGTATCCTTATAGGTGTATTATGTACTGAATAATCACTTTTTTGTGTTTTCGAAAATATCCTACATATAAAAAGTGGGCGTGGCTATCATCCGATATCGCCCATTTTAAATAGCGCTCGGAGATGAGGACCAAGGAACCCGCATACCAAATTTCATTAAGATATCTCAAAATTTACTCTAGTTATCGTGTGCACAGACGGACGGACGGACGGACGGACGGACGGCTTAATTAATTTCTCTTTTCGTCCTGAAATTTTTGATATATATATAAGTCAATAATATCTATCTCGACCCGTTTATGCCGTTACTTACTGCCGTTAGGCGACTAAAGTTAATATACCTTGTGTGCGTAGCACTACTAGGTATAATAATTGTTATAATATTTATTCTGGTTGGTTTAAATTATGCCTCGGCGAGAATGACCAAATGTTACGGCGTAGTCGTTCCAATGATGGGGGAGCGCTCGCACGTAATAAGAAAGAGAAAAGGGAAAGGCAATGATTTAGTGATTAGTGGAATCAAAACACGGCACGGTTAAGAAACACGTATAAATAATTCACAAGTTTATTGAATTTAAATCGAATTAATCGACACAATGAAAATTCACTTTTATGGCTCATCTGGCGGCAGGATGGTTGCTGGATATTCACGGACGTTCGGAATAGAATTGCAAGAGAAAAACTAGGGAAAGCTCGTTGCAACCGCCGCGCAGTAACTTTCGTTGGGTGTGCTACTCTGCTTAGTTACCGCTTGGCGGGGTATGCACGGTTACCGGTACAACAACATTAATTGGGCTGGTGCTCGTACGAGGGAGGATCCTAATATTTAGGCTTGTTCATCATTATCATTATCATTATCCCTATCCCTATACAATTTTTATATTTATTCACTATTTAAACCTTCTCTGGATTCTTTCAAATAATTCTAGACCAAAATTAGCCGAATCGGTCCAGCCGTTTTCGAGTTTTAGTGAGACTAACGAACAGCAATTAATTTTTATAAATACAGATTGCATGTAACGCGTAAAATATTTCAGTCGAGATTTCTTTTTTTTGCAAGGAGTGTTTCGTCTTAGGTTTTTTTGGTAAACATGAGTTCTAAAAAACCTGTGTGCTTGACATTAAAACAAAAGGCTGAAATTAAAGGCTCAACTGTGACGTTTTTTAGCAAAGAAATATAATGTTTGCTAAATCAACAATTTGTAACCTTAAAGGGAAAAAAGAAGAGATTTTGCAATGCGTAAACAATACGTATTCTGGACCTGGAAATAGAAAAACACTGTTTTCTTCATGGTTACCCAAAATGGTTTATCCGAATTCACTGCATGCAAAATTGAAAGAAAATGAAGCAAAGAAAAGAAAAGAAAGTTCTTTCCTCTTTTATTGAAAAAAGCGGCGCAGGCAAAAAGTTGGAATAAGAAATCGCATGACTTTTAGTTCCAAAGTTTTATTTTTTTATTATGATAAGAACTTAAAATATTAATCTCGTAACAAATCTACACTTTGGAGATGTTAAATGGTGAAAACAATTTAGAAAAATATTATCTTACACATTTCAATAGATGCTTTGTGGTAAAATTCACAAAAACGTGAATTACTGAATGAATAAAACATAAATTTTAATACTTGAGATATGCAACACATTTTTAAATCATCAAACCAATACAGGAACAAAACTCAAATCAAAAACAAGGATTTGATAATATACATATATGTAATTACGGGAAGCCATAAAATGGTTCAGACCAATAAAAAAATACTTCATGTGAAACTTTTTCGAATATCCTGTCAAAAAGGCTAACTTTCCTTCAATTGGACAAATTTAGTCGAATGTAAAATGTTTTCTTATAAAAATTTACAGTAGCTTATACTCGATTTTCAGGAAAGAAGAGGCACAGCACCCACAATTTTGCAACGGAAGACTAAACACATTTTCTTCTTTCTCATCTTTGTGAAAGCCTTAGTTTGCTTGAACAGCGATGCCTTTATATTACGTTCCCAACAATCTGAACGCTATCATTAGCGGCACCGCAAGCTCTAAACTTCGATGAGCGTTGCGGTCAATTTGGCCGATTTTATTTTAGTTATTTTGTTGAAAAAACAGTTTTTATAATACAACTATTAGACCAAGAAAATTTATTATTTTTGCGATACTAAAGATCTGTTTACATTAGTCAACTTTGGAATCAATTGCAGTTGCACGAGATGTTGATTCAAAGTTGGCTGCCTACCAACTTATTACATGGAAATGTGGCACTACTCGTTTACACCCAGCAACTTGCATGAACCAACAGGAAGTTGACTATGAAACTGACTAATGTAAACAGCTTTTAAGAGCTTTTTTGGTCGTTTAGTTTAACACGTTGAGTGCCATGTGAGACCAGGTTCGTCTCACATTGCGAAGGGGATTCCAGGCCGGGTGAAGCCACCTGGTCTCACAGGACAATGTTCGAGATAACGCTGTGTACTGCTGTAGTCGCTTAAACCATGCCATTCCACAGACTGCATTCATGACATACTATTAGATTCATTGCTACCCACTCTGAAATTTTAATGACATGTTCTACAAACCGTACACTTATTTTGGTTTAAAAATAAACAAACCAGCATGGCTTTTTGCATCTATTGACTTTTGTTTATTTAAAAAAAAATTTAATTTATTTTGTATGAAAAAAAAAATATTGTATTTATTTATATTTAAAAAGTGTGAACGATTATTAAGATAACCTGTAAATTTCGTTTTTGTAGGACAACTCGTTTTAAAACAGCAACCCTTTAAAATATGTTCGAACTGCCGTATTTTTTCGTTTTCCAAAAGTTTGAAAAATTGTTACTCGAAAATTTTGCATAATACGGTAAAATAAAAAAAATACGTGTCGATTCATCCAGATCATAAAAAAATTGTTTCGGGCAAATCTATGTTTTGGGTTGTAAAAATTTTATGAAATGACCCATATGTAAATAGTAACTCCTTTCTGTTTGTTGTTGTTCCCGCAATGCGTATTTAACCGGTTCGTTGTTGAGCGTATTCTGTTATGTTATCAGAATTTTTGGCAATTCCTTGCCGCACACTCATTATCATTCGTTGACCAGAGAAATCTGGGAGGCACACATTACGGTAAGCTGAATATTATTAAATTATTTATATTTTTAAATAATTTGCATTATTATTAAATAGTTTGTATAAGTCCTATCCTTATATTTTTTACCATGGATATTCGTCGTTTTCTGTGTAATAAAAGGCGAATCGAGAACGAAGATGTAAGTTTAATATAATATTAAATACAGCATAAATTCAGGTCTGTACTAAGTGCATAATATTATTTGGTTCATGCTAAGACGTTGGCGAATGTAGTCGTACTGAGCTTCAAACTCAGACAAATATTGCTGAAAATGATGCAGGTAAGCCACAAGCGGGACTAGCACTGACTACTGCAAAAGTGGAGTTTAATTTGGAGGTTCCGAAAAGCCCGTTTGCTCTTAAAAAATGATCTCAGTTCCTATGATATTCGATTGTTTGTTCAAAAATCAGCAGCTGATGGAATAAACTCGATTCCTGGATTGCAAAAGAAGATTTGGAGTCCCCTGACAGCTACAGTTTTCCTGAATCGGGTCCTAGAAGATTGAAGTTTCAACGCTCTCAATGGCTAGCGTATCCGGCAATAGAAGACGGTGCATATTGCAAATACTGTGTCTTATTTTGTGCTACATTGAGAGGAGTCGGTAATCAAACTCTGGGCCAGTTAGTTACCACCCCGTTCAAAAACTGGGAAAAAACACTAGAAACTTTCGAAAAGCACAGTTCATTAGAATACCAGAAAAAATGTCTGTTACAATGGTCTTTGAGAATGGGAATCGAAGAAGAATTTGCAACTATCGTAACAAAAATTAGACTTTCTAATTAATCAAACTACGCATGATTCCAATTATTGAAACAGTTATCCTGTGTGGCCGACAAGGATTTGCTCTCAGAGGTTCCAATGATACTGGAAGAATTTCTGAAGACGAACCGTTGACGAATGATGGAAACTTTAGAGCTCTCTTAAGATATCGAGGCAAAACTGATGAGCAGTTGAAAAACCACCTGAGTGATTCACCAAAGAATGCTATTTACATAAGCAACCGTGCCCAGAATGAAATAATCAACATTTGTCACCACCTCATCATGTGCTACAACATTGCTCGAGTGAACAAATCGAAGGGCTTTTCTTTTCTCGGAGATGCCACGCCAGACATTACAGGAGTAGAACAAAGTTCAACTTGCATTCGCTACTTGGATAAATGCGGCGAAAAGTTCATCATTCAGGGAGATTTTTTGTGTTTTATTCCTATCACCGATTTCACTGGAAAGGGAATAGGAACTGCTTACCTTGATTTCCTAAAATCTTCCGGACTGGATTGCAGGTATTTCTTCGAGCAAGGATATGACGGTGCGAAAGTGGTTAGCGGAGAGTTCCAAGGGGCTCAAGCTATGGTCAAAAAAACCTATCCACTCGCGCTCTACTTCCATTGTGCTGCTCATAGCTTCAACTTGGCGGGAAGCTCTGCGTGCAATATAACGGGAATCGAAAATTGTGTATGAGTTCTAGAGAATATCCATTCCATCTTCATTCATCCGACTTCGTCTGGAGCTTTCCAACTGCTTTCAGCTATAAAAACCGCAAAATTTCCAGATATCCATGCATATTTTGAGCTCGGTGCACTATCTCACATTGTTTCTGAGTAGATCCCTTCAAGGAGAAATCAAGATCTGAGAGAGGCTATCAAAAGGGGAGTTCAGACAAATTTTCAAAACCGTGAGTGAAATAAGCGAGCAATACGAAATTGAATTGCGAAACCCAAGGATCGCGTCGAAACAGACCAACGTTCCAATGTACAAACTGATTCAGTTGAAGATTAATTCCGTATAACAATCTACATACCGTACATTGATTCGTTTCTTAAATCACCGCAATATTTTATCAAATTTCGCTTGCCTTTTTCCCAACAAAATGAAAATTTTCGAAGAAAAGTCCTGCGCTCAACTATTCCAATCATGCTGTTAAATTTTGCACGAAGATTTCCGTGACATCTGGGTGAACGAAGTACAACTTTGGCGGAAGCTCATTGCCGGAAAGGAAATAAAAAACTCACTTGAAGCACTCGATATTTGTAATGAAGATGCGTTTCCAAATGTTAACCAAATGCTTCGCGTTATGGCAGTTTTGCATGTGACAACAGCGACGAATGAACGATACTTCTCAACTTTGCGACGACTAAAAACATATTTGAGATCAACAATGTCTGAAGATCGTCTGAACGGCTTAGCCTCACGCAATGTACATCGATGTCGAAATCGATCCGGAAATAATTTTGAAAGAGTTTTTTTCAGTACCTCGAAGAGTTGATTTATTAAATAATTGTAACTAAATATGACTTTTGACAATGAAATTTCCGTACTCCGAAAATAAATTTATTATCTTTTTTCATTGATTACGTAAATTGAGTTTAAACCCCCCCTCGGATATTTTCTGTGCACGGGCCTGCGCTTTATCCCCGAAACTATACTATATAACTACATATCAGTACCCGCAGAGGAAAGGGGAGTAGGAAAATAAAATCTGTGAAGTAGAGGAGCTGTTAGAGGAAAATGGAGACGGGATATGAGGGTGGGAAAAAGAAAAAGTAAACAAAAAAATTACTATATAGGAATAGAGGAAGCGAGGAAGCGCCAAGGTGGAAGAAAGAGAGTACAACTAGTTGAATGTAGGCAAGTCAAATTTTAAACAGGACAACGTCTGCTAGGTCTGCTAGTTATAATAAAAATAAAAACAATTCAGCCATTTACTGTTTTCCGAACCATTTGGCGCCCGTTTCTGAGTTGCGCCCTTGGCAAGATGACACCACCCCCTTCACTACCTCACTGATGATGAGATCCCGCACCACATTACCTTGCCGTTTGATTTGCGTAACCATAGGCGGCCTCTAACTAACCTACATACCGAGTCGGTACACAGATCCCTTAGATGTCGGCCTGTGAATACCGTAATAGACATTGAACCACTTAGACAACTTTGTTCTAGATATTGTAACAGTCTAAACTCTTACTTAACCAGACTGAACCCCACCATACCAAATACGTGCCCTGCATGAGGAATGTCCCCTCATGATTCATAACATCTCTTTCCAGTTCAATTGAACCTACTCTTCTAACACCAATATCACTCTTGTCCAAACTTGCTGAAACTGCGCGTTTCCTTAGAAGAGCTTGATGACGATTCTCAGAGTGATCGTGCCCATTAGGCAAAGCGAAGCACTGTTAATAACAACAACACAACAAGAAGAAATATTTGTTTTTTAAGAACGCAGGAAAATACCTTTCGTTTGACGTCCTTATTGTAAATTTAACTTCATTTTAAAAAAATCAGATAGGTGGCAACCCCGTAGAAACATCTTCTGTGAAAACACCTAGATAAAAATTCTGAGGATGTGGTGCACTATGTACATCCCAAATTTCATCCAAATCGGTGAGCCATTTTCGAGATAGTCTGGATATACAAATATATTAGAGATGCCACGAATATTCGGAAACATGAAAAGAATAACTTAAAATAGTACTCACAAATGTCTTTTTTTGACCGGCAAATTAACATCTTAATATTTAAAATCGACTAGTGGCAAATTAAGATAAAGGAAAACACTCTTTTCAGCATTGGTTGATAGCAGACTATTGCTTTTCTCCTGTTGTTGTTATTAACAGTGCTTCGCCCTGCCTTATGGGCACAATCACTCCGAGAATCGTCATCAAGCTCTTCTAATGGAAGTCGAAGGAAACGCGCAGTTCAACAGGATTGTATGATATTGGTGTTAGAAGATTAGGTCAGTCCAACTGGAAAGGAGATGTTTAGTATCAAGAGGGGACATACCACATGCATCACTCGTATCTGTTATGGTGGGGTTCAGTCTGGATAAGTAAGAGTTTAACCTGTTACAATATCCGCCACGAAGTTATGCTAGCATGACTCTACGAGTACTATATGGTTACGCAGATCAAACGGCAAAGTAATGTGGTGTCGGATCTCATCATAGTGCTTACAAAGATATTTCCTTATGTCTCTAGGGGGCGGAGCTTTATCCAATAGGTGACGGTTTGGATGACTAGGTTTGTGGCAGTTCGGTAAAAGCTGTCTCCTCAACAGTTCTGCATGCATTGAACATTTCAGCCTCTTCATGGAGGTGAGACTCGGATGACATAAGCAGACATCTCGTGGTAGCTATGATGGATGTGTTTTGGCAGACTTGCAACTTCTTCCAGTTTATCTTTGCCCCAAGTACTGCCGGCCAATGACTTGAGGACTTTGTTGAGGCTATTGCGGTGGTATGACTAGCGAAGGTGAGGCTGTTGTTGAACGTCAACCCCAGGGTTTTAGGGTGGTTGACAGTCATTACAGGTACTCCATCTACGTCACGTTTAACTTTTGCCTCATCTGCGCATTCCACGTCGTAAAAAGAAACACCGTCGATTTAATCGAAGGCAGGGTCAGATTTGGCTCGGTGAAGAAGCTGGAAAGGTATCGGAGGTAACCGTTAACCCTCGCGCAGACTTTTTCAATGGAGGGGCCCTTACCCCTAGCCATACTCGTGCAGTGGTCGGCATAGGATACAATGGAGACTCCCTCTGGTAGGGAGGAAGCCTCGAAATATAGAAATTAAATAAAAGGGGGATAGGACACCACCCTGCAGCACCCCTTGTTTGATTCTTCGTGGTCTAGATATCATGTTCCTAAACTTAACTGAACGTTGAGGTAGTTAGCGGTCCACCTTTTTAGGCCGGCAGGGAGCGGTGTCACTTCCAGATCTCTTAGAAGCATGGCGTGATTGACCGTGTCGAGGACCGTCCCATGGTTTAGAGGATGTCGGTTGAGACCATAGGTTATCTGCGTCGTTATAGCATTCAAAGCGGATGTTGTGCTGTGTGTCTTCCAGAAGCCATGTTGGTGTGTGGCCAAGTACAGGTTTGCTGTGATATACGGGAGCACAGTGGTCTCGAATAATTTCGCGACCGGCGACAGGAGAGATATCGGACGATATAATTATCCTTGGTTCACCGGATTCAATGGTTTTAGGAGAGGGACAACAATCGCTTGTTTCCAAATCTCTGGAATGACGAAAGTGGGTAGCGAGATGTTAAAGAGTGCCGCCAAATAGCTGTGTCTATCAAGGACTAGGTGTTTCAACATCTGTCATGTCGCTCACTGTTTTATTGGTAAGGGGTGGGGGCAAGCAGGTATGCCCGCCGGCCCCTGCTAGCTCATTATCTTGGGCGGAGGCTTTCCACCACCCTTACTAACAGTCACATGGACAAAAATTAAAAAAAGTGTCTGAGCTATGGAAAAGGGGCGAGAGTCATGAAGGGAGGAGTAAGAGAAAAAATAAGATCCGTCTCGTCCGATGGAGTCTTCCCACCCTCTTCAGCGCAACTTTCGTGAAGCCATGGGCACTGTGCTGTCCCCTTCTTTCTTACAGTTCCCCCAAATCTGACACCAGTCCCTCGGTCACTAAGTCATTTCCTGACTTACCTTCACCTACCTTTGCGCGCACGGAAGCAGCACCCACCGCCAAAATATTACGCCTCAGGCCTCTATGTTTAATAATGAATTCACCATTCAACCATTCATTCCTTTATTCAAAAACGCCTTTTTTGTACTCTAACCTTAATTACACCTATCCTATAACTAAAACTTCAGGTTTAATGTAAGTAGAAGAATATAGTACAAAACAAATCTTCAAAAATTAGTAAGATTTGGATTCAACTGTAGGAATACAAGGATGTAAAAAAAAATTATAATCTTAACCTAGGCATATTTCTACCGAATTGCTTATCCGTAGACAAGTACAAGAAATCCAATTTGTAATCTAACTTCAAAGCACAAGAAAGACTACTTATGTCCGTAAAAGCAATTTACAGGTGAATTAAAGCTTTACTTAAAAATGTGATTACGAAAACTAGGTGCCGGCAAGAACACTAAAAAAAAGCAATAAACAAACAATCAATTCATTTTGGTCGAGTTGCGGTGACCCACCTTAACGTTTTCGTTGCACAAAGCCTAAAAGATATAAGCGTTCGCTGCTAAACGCTCGGGCAGGAACCGTAAGCTTTTGCTTAGCGTGAGCTCCTTGACCTACCACAATACTCACTAAGAGCTGAGGAATTTATAAAATAGGAAACCGGTTATGTGCAAAACAAAAAAATTAAAAAGAATGGATACTAGCTGATTAGGAGCGCGTATACCGATAGATGTACATACATACGGGCATATATGTTTCTATGTTTTGGTTTGCACTCACTTGCTGCTAAAAAAAGACCCAAAAAACATATATGCATAACATACATACATACATATGCTGAGCGTGATCACTACTATCAGTTGCCTGCCACTCACTTTGGGATACTACGTGGGATGGGCCAACACGCATTGAGACTATATAAAAAAAATAAAAAAACTGTGATCGCTACTAAAAAACATTTACAAAAAAATGTGTCTCCTGACCCTCAATATGCTAATCTCGGTCAGCTATTTGGACCAAAACATGTGCTTAGACAATGAAGCTAGTAGGAAGCAACTTAGCTTAGCCCAAAAGAAAACGGCTTACCCGGGTACATAAACTAGAAAAAAACAAGCAAGGAAAGAGCTGTCTTCGACTGTGCCGAAGACTTTATACCTTTCATGAATACGCACCACATTTTTAAGTGTCCGATCCTTACTCACAATTAGTAAAAACTTTGCAAAACTGATCATTTAAAGATACATATCCCAAACCCCAATTATCGGAACAATCGATTGTATGGAAGCTATATGTTATGTAGGTCCGATCTGGCTGATTTTCACTACACACATTACTTACATAATAAGTACCAAACTTGCAAGACTTTACGTTCCTAGCTTTTTAATTGGAAAATTTGTAGCCCAAAACCCATTTATCGAAACTATCGATTGTACGGGAGCTATGCGTTGTATTGCTCCGATCTTGGTGATTACGACAAATGATTAATCTTATGCAAAATGGCGGCTCGATACCAAATTTCATCAAGATATCTGAAAAACTGAGGGCCTAGTATGCGTACAAACAGACAGACGGCCAGACGGACATGGCTAAATCGACTCAGCTCATCGACCTGATCATTTCGGTATACTTATTGGTGGGTCTAACTCCTTTTCTTCTCATACTTTCAAACATCGGACCAAAGTTATAATACCATTTCATGTTCATGAAAGGTATACAAATGTGATGAAAATAAGCTTTAACAGAAAGATTTAAAAATAGAATAGATGCAAGCAAAATCAAAGAAATGCGACTTAGAGCGGATACAATAGTGAATCCAGCAAGGAAAGGTTAAGTGATAAAAACAATCGATAAATATACTTTAGTAATATAAATAGAAAAAAAATACGCGAGGTGTAATACCCCCCCTTTGGTTCTTCTACCCCTGCTAGATTATCTATTTATATATAAGTTATCATAATCATATTTCTACCGCGGAATATGCCACCAACTGCACTTTAGCTACGTCAGCAGAAGTGCTATAATTAACCTAATAATGTTCCCACTGAATATGCCACCAACTGCACTTTAGCCATTTCAGCGAAGGTGCTGTAGTTACCATAATAATGTTCCCACGGTGGAATGTGCCACCAGCTGCTCTTTAGCCGAGTCAGCGAAAGTGCTATAGGTATTGCATCATGATATGTCAACATCGCTATCGCAGGCAGAACATCAGCAGCGCGAGCGACGTCTGGGCTAGGTGGTGGATATGTTAAAATAAGTAGCTTTAGTTTTAAGACTCCGCTCGAACTGATCGAGCGTAGCAATCATGAAATAAAAATTATATTACCTCACATAATTTATATGTAAACTAAATATTAAAAGTAAAAAAGTGCTCCAATAGTGCTGCTCTCCTCTGAACAAATGTCGGTGTCTCAGGGTTCTTCGTCTTTTTGTTGTTGCTGCGGGCCTTTAATAGGGCGACCTTGCTGTTATCACGGCCTGTAGTTGCTGTTGGTGCAGTTATTATTGCAGCGGGTATTTATTAGGTTGGCCTCTGCTGATGTCGCTGTCGTAGTTGCTCTGGTTACTGCGCTGTGGTGGCGGTTTGTGGTGGACGTTGGCAGTGTCGCGTAAAGCTATCTCCTCGGTTTTATGTCAATTAAAGTGCTGCACAAGCTGATTCACTTCGCTATGCACACACTGTGATTCGGTGTTATAGCTGATGTTTGGTTTGATTCGGTTTGCAAACGATCAACACTCACTCAACAGCAATCGTCAACAAGCATTGAGCGACAATGCAGCAGCTCTTGCAATTTGTATTGCCTTTCGACTCACGAGCTAGTTAACAGTTACAACACCATTAAATGCTGTAAATACCTTGGCGCATATAAATGGTGAAGTAATTAAATTTGTCCCGTGTACCTTATAGGAATAATTTTGAAAGCTTGAATTGGTGACGACAGAATAGTAAGAAGTGAAAAATTGAGCAAAGAAATTTGCGATATCTTGATTATCGCTAGATAAAACGTCTTGATATTTCATGGCTGAGGGAAACCCTGATACTTTACGTTTAGAATTTACCAAACCATAAAATGACTTTGGATTGAGAATAATGTCTCTTTTGGTTTTAGAGATACAACCTTTATAGCACTTTTTATTTAAATCTATGTACTTCTGACGTAGAATGGAATACAGTAAGTAATGTTTATTTAATCCGGATTTCTTATATAAATTAAATGATCGCGTTTTCCTATTTTTAAGAGCCTTAAGCTCTTTAGTAAGCCAAGCTTGCGTAGGATGATCATCAGTTACTTTACGTTTAGGAATAAACTTCTCAAATAGGCAGTAAATAGTTTGATTGAAATGTGAGACGCTTAGATCGATATCACAACCAAATTCAGGCCAAGTTAATTTAGACAGTTCTTTATTTAATTTCTTGTAGTTTGCTTTGGAAAAGTTAAAATCAAAGCGACTACATAAGTAGGATTGAGGGCCTTGGCCATTACTTATGGTTTCGTAGACTATTTCCATAGAAGGGTGGTAAAGGTCTTCTGGTAAAACCAACGGATCACAACGATATACAGAAAATTGGTTTATATCATTAACATACACTAAATCTAAGACTTTCCCAAACTTGTTAGCGGTAACATTTTTTTGATTAAGGCAAAGATCGGAAATTCCATCTAAAAAGTCATTGTACCCCAGTTTGGACGGATTTGGAATAATGTTACCATCAGATATGTTCCACGATATATGAGGTAAGTTAAAATCACCCAAAACAATAATTGAATCTAAAGCTTTAGTCATAAAGTTAACAGTTTTGAGCAGAGAGACATGTTGCATGTAGACTGAAAAATCTGATGCTGGAGGGATATAACAAACATATAAGTACATAGCGTTCTCTAGCTGAATGCGGATGCATTTGAACTCAGTGAAATCGATGTTAGGAATATTAACCTCTTCTGAAGGGATAGAGGAACGAACGGCAAGTATAACCCCGACTCTGTTCAAGCGATCATTTCTATATACTTGATATTCATCACATAAAAACTCTGAATTGAAAACATGTGGTTTTAGCCAAGTTTCGGTAAAAGCAATTACGTTTTATTTACAATGAAATGATTTCAAAAAGAGATCGGTTAATTTGGTATTTAAACCTCTGACATTTTGATAAAAGATATTCACGGATTTAGTGTTCAGTTTTTTGACTCAACGTTATTACGAGAAATTTTCGCTACATTTTGAACATTCCTATTCGGTCTGTATTCAAACTCCCGCACAAGAGCCCCGGGAGGCCAAAAAGAGCTGTCCAAAAGAGTATCGAAATCTTTCCCAGATACATCAATCTTAAACGAAGACATACTTCTTTGATATGTGAAATAAAATTTTGTAACAGCTACGCTTTGACCTTTAACTTTAGAAGAAATATGGTACATCAAATCATCCTCGGTAATGTCTGGATGGAACCTAGACACAAAAATAGATTTTTTGCGAGGAACCACAACCAGCTTACCAACGATTGGTTCAGACTGCATTGCAATAGTTGGAGGTTCCGGGTTTTTCCCAGTGGACATTTTTGAAGGGGCGTTCTTCGACGGTGCTCGGACAACCGGACTAGGAATTGGAGAAGCCAAATCGATAAGTTCAAGGGGTTGAGGCAAATTCGGGACTGTTGAGGTAGTAGGCCGATCATCCGTACGCCTGCGCTTGTTTTCGCGAATATAAGGGCATTCCAAAGGAGGCGAACTCTCTAAAGTTTCCAAGGTTTTGAAAATATTTTCATATTTTTTGAATTTTTTCAGTCAGCAATGAAAAATCTTTGCTTATTTCAAAAAACCCGTTTCTGATATGCCTATGAAATAAGAAAAGCAAGTTAGAGCACAACAACAATTGCAATATGAAATAAAGCCTTTCAATAGCAACAAATAAAATATGCAAAACACTCGGCACACACAAATTCAATAAAATGAATTTATAATAATGAATCACTATCAAAACTTTTTAACACTATTACGTTCACATGCAATCCGAAGTGGACGGAAATTGAACGTGAGTTGGACCCGGGCCAACAACCGCAAGATCGCCATGACATAATCGCCAGAGTTTTTGAGCAAAAACTTAAGGTTATGATTGCACAATTAAATGAAGTGGATGACATCATATCAGCTGAAATTCCTGATCCCGTCAATGATCCCCATCTACACGACATTGTGACGATACAGATGGTGCAAGGACCGTGCGGTGCATTAAATACATTATCGCCTTGCATGGCTGATGGAAAGTGCACAAAAACGAAAAATGGACAAAGAGTTTACTTCACTGAGGCTAATGCGGCACAACGAGCTGAGAGACCACCATCGACAACATTGACTAGCTTCTTTGCAATGTGTGAAGCAGATCCATTCGCAGCGACGCTGATGTACGTTGAAATGCCCAAGTATTACACTTGGAATCAATCAGCAAAGAAATTTCAAAGTCGCAAACAAGGAACCCCAGTTTCAGGTAGGCCACAAGTGTTTTCCACTGATGCGCTAGGTCGCATGTATACTGTTCATCCTACAATTTATGAATGTTTTTATTTGCGACTGCTGTTGGTAAATGTATGTGGACCAATATCATTTGCGCATTTGAAAACTGTGAATGGCCACCAATGCCAAACATATCGAGAAGCATGCCAACTATTGGGTTTGCTGGAGAACGATTATCATTGGGATTTAACACTTGCGGATTCAGTTGTTTCATCAAATGCGTACCAAATACGAACGCTGTTCGCAATAATCATCACCACATGTTTTCCTTCACTACCAATTTAGTTATGGAACAAATACAAAGACGACATATGTGAAGACATCTTGCATCGCTTGCGCATTCCAACGAAAAATCCCGACATGCAAATAACCGATGAAATCTACAATGAAGGATTGATTCTGATTGAGGATCAATGCTTGAATATTGCAAACAAGCTACTGATTGAAGTAGGAATGATTGCGCCAAATCGATCGATGCACGATGGATTCAACCAATAATTTAATCGAGAGCAGCAATACAATGTTGATACATTGCAGGAATTCGTTCGAAATAATGTGCCGTTGCTGAATGAACAGCAAAAACATAGCTTTGGCGTTAGCATCATCTGGAATTTCGGCGACTCTTCTAGATGGCGGTCGTACTGCACATTCTGCGCTTAAGTTGCCATTCAATTTAAACATAGTTGATACTCTAGCATGCAATATTTCCCGATCCAGTGCAATGGGAAAATTGTTGATGCAATGCAAGCTCATTGTTTGGGATGAGTGCACAATGGCAAATAAGAAATCACTTCAAGCACTTAACTTTACACTGAAGGATCTTCGGCGAAATAACAACACCTTTGGCGGCTTGATGATATTGTTGGCAGGCGATTTCAGGCAGACGTTGACAGTAATTCCTCGTGGAATGCCTTCAGATGAATTGAATGCTGGCTGAAGGCATCACCTTTGTGGAATAACGTAAAAACATTATCGTTAACCACTAATATGAGAGTTCAACTTCAAAATGATCAAAGTGCTGCACAATTTTCAAAACAATTGTTAGCTGTTGGAAATGGAAAAGTCCCAGTTGATGCGACAACTGGATTAATTACTCTTAGCAACGACTTTTGTTTTATCAAACATTAGTGAGAATTATTAGAATTATGCTTGGTAAAGTCAACGAGCAATTCTGTCCGCAAAGAATAATGATGTACACGCACTGAATTTCACCATTCAATAAAAAAACGCTGGCAATTTGGTGACATACAAATCCGTTGATTCCATAACAAATCCCGATGATGTAGTAAATTATCCAACGGAGTTTTTGAACTCTCTGGTGTTACCAGGATTTCCACCACATAGCTTGCAACTCAAAGTTGGTTCAGTTATTATGATAT
This sequence comes from Merzomyia westermanni, assembly GCA_949987695.1. Lineage (NCBI taxonomy): Eukaryota > Metazoa > Arthropoda > Insecta > Diptera > Tephritidae > Merzomyia > Merzomyia westermanni. Next base: position 96,758,080 of record OX465289.1, read on the forward strand.
TGCGTAATTTGAATCCACCGCGACTTTGCAACGGTACTCGACTTGCGGTGAAAAAACTTATGCCGAATTTGATTGAGGCAACCATTATTAACGGAAAGTACGCGGGTGAAAATATATGTATTCCTCGAATACCAATGATTCCGACTGATCTTCCTTTTGACTTCCGGTTAACCTTGCGTTCGCAATGGCAATCAACAAGTCGCAAAGAAAATCGCTTAGTGTTTGCGGGATAAATTTAGAAAATCATTGTTTTGCACATGGTCAGCTATACGTTGCGTGTTCACGAGTTGGGAAGCCATCCGCTTTGTTTGTGTTAGCGTCAGACAAACAAACAAAAAATGTGGTTTACCAAAGAGCACTTCAATGAGACGGATAATTTCCGGACACGTATAAAGCTTCGATTCAGTATTTACTTTGGATTCACTTTCATTTTTTTACTTATAGAAATTCAACTAAATTACGCTTCATTTTTGTAATCGAAATGAATTCATTACTGTTGTGAAATGAAATAAACTTTTCCTTTTCAAATATAAAACAAAAAAAATTGTCTTCATCTTTTAATCCCCAAACGAAATATTAAAAAAAAGCGAGCCCATCTGATGGCGAAACGAAGTTCGTAGGGTTTGCTAGTACGAAATAAAAATAAGAACAAATGTACCTGAGTTAAGAAAACTCTTCTGTTTTTAACTACACATAATTTTTTTAAAAAGTGTTAAATTTACGACACAAAGTTCGAATTATCCAAAAATTATGTTTCTTTAAAAATAGCCGGTTTGTTTATTGTTGTTGTAAAATCATCTAAAACTCGATTTATTTATAACCGTATTTTGCGCTTTGTCGAAATTGAGTCATACATTTAACACTTTGTAAAAAATTAGGAAATACACGCTCATATGTATATTAGACCGTATCACCAAAAAAAAAGGCCGTACCTCCCCTCATATGAAGTGTTTTTGAAAAACATTTAAAAAAAAATTTATTTTTTTTTTCTGGCAACCCTAGATGTCGCCCAACTACATTTTTCTTCATATCGTTGGCATTTGTTGTCCGATTTTAAAGTGTGACACATCAATTTTTTTGTCTCAAAGAGGAGGTTTTTCACAAGAAAGTTCGTTGAGCTCATGCGTTTCGTTGTGGTACTTACCCACCATATCTCAGTTTCTACCATCCTAATGTAACAACCTAATGTCAGTTAATTGAAGACTGTAAAAAATCATAAATCTTTTGCGAAAAAAGTATTTCGATTCAATCAGTAGAACCAGAAATATTACACAATTTATTTTTAGTCTAAAGCCATACAAGAAAAAGTTAATTTTATTTATTTTCCTCGCTCGCGAAACAGTTAGTGAATTGTTTGTTTTGTAACGGAAATTTTAGTCCATAAAATTTTGTCGGGATACAAGCTTGCTGTATTTCTGCCGGCTCTCGAGCTTAGATAAAATGTGGCCCATGCGTTGTTCATCGGTGACCGCAATTGCAGATTCATGAACTGTATGAACAAATCGCTCGGTATTTTGGGAATGACAAGGATATGCTGTGAAAAGATCAGTGAAAATGCTGATAAAAGAGAAGCAAAGAAAAATTAATGGTTTTCGTTGTGCATACCTGGTAATTAAATTATTTCATTGGAATATTGTAATGCTTCGATGTGATCTTTCGCGAAGAACTGCAAGCGTGGTGGTTCAGCCGGTTCGAATCTATCCCAATCTATTACATTAAAATATTTGTCACTCTTGAAATTTATAAAATTATCCTCTTTCGGACCAAACATTTGACGAACACATCCATTAGCTTCTCTGCGGGCTGCCAAGATTCTCGTGTATTCATCTGAACGTACGAATGGATCTGTATCGGTTATCATCGATATCAAAATATTTTCCGGGTGTAGAAAGTACGAGTTATTTTTTATGACCGGACGGACAATATTTTGAATGTCTTGTGGCAATTGGCGAATCCATGTGATGTATTTGAAAACGTGACGACATCCGTGAATTACAAGTGGTTGGTTTTAACCAGAAACCAGAAAGGAGCATAAACTTTTACAATAAAGTCAGCAAGTGTTTTAGTGTTATTGAGGGTTGCTCGCACGTTATATAATAGCGCAGAATTCGAGACGCGTTGTCAGCCAAGTAGATAAACACTACTCCAGTTAATTTATAAAAAAACGGTCTTCATAAAGAAAAATGTATAAAGAAAATAAGGCATCTAATGTATAGCTTTCAACTCAAAACAAAATTTGGTTTAATTCGAGTTCTACTGAATTATTTGATCGGTACATTAGGGTGGTAGGAACTGAGATATGGTGGGTAGGTACTACAACGGAGCGCCTGAGATCAATGAGCTTTTTTTAGGAAAAACCCACTCCTTGAGACAAAAAAATTGGTGTATCACACTTTAAAATCCGACAATAAATGCCGAAGATATGAAGAAAAATGCAATTGGGCGACATCTAGGGTTGCCAGAAAAAAAAATTATTTTTTTTTAAATGTTTTTCAAAAACACTTCATATGAGGGGAGGTACGGCCGACTTTTTTTTGCCTGTAAGGCGAGACGCTCTAATGTATATGTTTGTAGTTGAATATGATACTATTGCCTTTCGAATCAATTGTCAATCAACTCAATTGTCAATCGACTCAGTTGCCTTTCGAGTTAAGTGCATAATGTGCCACAAAAACAAACGCGCATTTCTCATCGCTGCAGTGCAGTGAGATTCGCTTCGGTCGTTGCTTACAAGCTGTTCGTCTCATATGGCGAGTTATTGTTGTGTAGACTAGTAAGCAACGATTTTTGCTAGTGGCTTAAAACGCCGACTGGATGATTCGTTGCAGGTCTTTAATGTCAATCTTCCGTTGGAGTTGCTAAGGCTGGGTAGTGTCAGTGTTGGTGTATTGTGCTGAACTTTACCTTCTTAGGTTTTATTTATGAGGTTATCTGAAAAAAAACAAAAAACAAATTAATTAGTATCAACTAGGAGGCTACGGGTGGCTTCATTACACATGTTAGGTTGCGCTTATGCACACGGAGTATTACCCCTTTCCTCTTTAGTGGTTTGCTCAGATATCTGTCACTTCACAGACCTCAGCCTGCCGGCAAGGGTTGGAGAAAGTGGGTATTTTATTTGCCGTGTTTCAACGTGGAGGCGTTTTGAAATCGAAGACCCCGCTAGTAGCCAAGGGAAATACCCATTGGTGTATAAATCAAACTAAGTTTACTTACCTCATACTTGGGTCTGCGGCCGTAGCTTAAAAATCTGGGAACGATTCAGCGCTAACTTGATTTTTATGCCCGTACATGAAATATAGACGAGCACCTTTTTTTTTTTTTTTTTTAAACACACCTTTTTTTAAAGATTTGTTTTTCTTTTAGTTGCACAGCCGTTACTTCAAATTGGATCCCTTGCCTTTCTATACCCCCTTTTATACCCATTGCCGGGGCACAGAAAGTAAAGTTACAAACGGAATAATTCACCAACACAAATGTATCTTAACTTTCGGTTTTCCCTTATTCCCACGTATCCATTTTTTTCACACCCATACGCTCGCACACGCCTCTTCTGCAACATTTCCTGTGGGGAAAATGTCTAGTTCTGAACTGGTGCGCATCTAGTGCGTTTCGAATCACAAGTAGCTCGCCCTCAATCTCTTTCACATGTAATCAACTGGCGAATTTTACATGACGATGTCCTAGGCGGTGGAAATTGTCCCCCGCTGCATTACCTTTTCGACAGTTCCGAACTAGTGAAAAATTCGAAAGTTGGGATGTAGTTCTTTTACTGCTAATATTGCTCTAGTTCTGAACTATTTCCAAATTCTGCAGTTTGGATGTAATTAGTTTGGAATAAAACAAATAAATATTTGGAGAACCCTTCTATGGTAGAACTACACTCGGAGATTTTTTGGCAAATGACTGCCTACGGTAGCGACCCCAGTTTAGAAAAACTTTTTCAAAACACTTTTGATATTACCTTTCCCAAGACTCGAACCTTTGACCTTCGGTGTGATAGTCCAACAACACTACCGCCACGCCATTACATTTTAAGCCAATCTATGATAATGTATACATATATAACTTTTTCTCACACTATTGATGCGTGCGCCGTACCTGAGTGGGTAGGGCACTGGACTCTGATGCGGGACGCGTCGGTTCGAATCCTACCAACTGATACATTTTTGTATTTATGATTTCAAATTTAAGCCTTTCCTTAAAGAACGTTACAATAACAAAACAAAAAAATACGAATCTAAATTTTATTAAATTTTAATGATTACACAACTGCCGGTTTCGATCTTGTGAAAATCTAGTTACTATTTCACTAGTTCTTATTAGCGACTTTATCTCTAGTTCTGAACCAGAAATTATTCTCACTAGTTACTGACTTCCCCACAGGGATTGTTTCGAACACCTACCTATGTGTAGTGCGTATGTGTTGCATGTCACTTTATCTAATGCGGGGAAAGGCTGGCTATACAGGCTCGAGACCGCCGAAGGTGCCTGCCTCCCTTTAACCTTAACGGTGTCACACGTGTGGCCTCGACCCACACTTAAAGCCGGGCAGTTCAACTTTGCCTTTTCATTGGGTATCGCTTTAGGGCAGTTATCCCTACCGTTAACAACGCATGGCATAAAAGGGTTTACTAGCTATATGCACACATATATATTTAACAGTGTACTGTATCCGTCAATATCATCACTGGGAAGAACTTAAATCTATATCACAGATGCCTCTAAGCCTAAATTACATGGGATGGATATGGTAGAATAGATAAAATAATTGATAAATACATAATCTACAGGAAATCTAAAAGAAAATATCACAGATCGAAAGGTGTCAAAATAAAAGTATCACAGATGGAAGATATCGATAAAAGGCATCAGCGATGAAAGGTGTCGCCAGGCATAAATTTAACTACCAATTACAGCAACAACAAAAACGACACAGCGAACTACCCTGCAAAAAACGGAAATACTCCGTTTCATACTCCAAAGAATACTCCTAAAGGAGTATTAAAACATTTAGTTTTCTTAGAATACTACGTCTATCAATTAGTTGGATATTCATTTTATTCCAAATTTCAACCAATTTATCAATTAAATTTTTATGCGAAAACATTTTACATTTAGATTAAAAAAAAAAAAATCTTAAAATGTCACGACTAGACGGTAAATTCAGATTATTTAATTCACTTGATAAACCAAATGCAATAATATCGTGTTCAAGTATATGTGATAAAGTGGATTCAGATGATGTCGAAGGATTTGGTTCATCCATTTTAAATATGTTTTCACAAGTGTATGATAGCTTTGGGGAAGTAACTTGCGGTGAGCTTTCTGCAGTTTTCAAAAATAATGATAGATAATTTACCTACTTGATTTATATGAACTTTATTAAATGGACAACTTGATGTAGGGTAGTGTTGCTGGCCTACCACATCGAAAGGCCCAAAGTTGGAGTCCTGGAACAGGTAACATCAAAAGTGGTTTGAAAAAGGTTTCTCAAAACGGGGTCCGAGGATATTTCTGCCATGAAAGGCTTCTTAGCGAAAATTCATCTGCTTTGCGTTGCAGATGCCGTTCAGAGTCGGCAAAAAACAGTAGCGCCGCAATTTAGTAAAAAAAAACTCTCGCCGGATATTAAAAAAAAAAATTTTTTATTATACTTGAATTGTAAAAAAAGTAATGAATGGAACTGAAATAACTATAAAACATACTTTAAAATAATTATAATGTATTTAATAAAAAAAGTTAAGAAAGTTGTCGGGACTCGAGCCAGCAACCTTCGGAGCAAAGGTTTAGTACATATTCATTAAGGTACTGGCCCATTTTTACCGTCGTTGCCTAAATTGGAGTTTATCAATCAGTTTTCAACAAACCCTTACTGTACATTGAATGAAACGTTAATTAAAAATTGTTTTCCAAACTTCATTTGCAATTGTTTAAAATTGGATCACTTTCGTTGATTCGACAATTCTTTCCAAACGTTTAACAATGATTAAAGTAAACGTCTCCAAAGAAAAAGCTTGCTAAAGTAAGTTTAGCGTAAGCTTAACGTAAACGTATTTTGCTTATTGGGTTACATCGTACCATACGTATAGATGTCTGTACTTACAAAAATTATGTGATTATCCACACTTTCTTATCAAATCTGATTATGAATGAATATTGTTTTAGATAAAATTATTTTATAATATTGATTGATGTAATTTTTTATTGTTAGTGTAATTATAAAAGTAATAGGTTATGGCTAGTTATTTTTAAATAAAATTCGAAAAAAAAATTTATAAATTTAGGTATGATTTTTTTCGAAAAAATTGGTTCGAAAAAAGTAGATTATTTAATTTAAATAAAAAGTAACGATTGCGATTAGAAATAGGCATGGTTTTTGTGAAAACCATGGAATTGTGAACATTTTTTGAAAATTTTAATTTAAATTTGGTAAAAAAATATAGAAGTAAAAATGTAAATAAATGAAAAGTTATAATAATATTATTGAAATTTGTATTTTGTGAAGCAGAACACTTTGCAGTCAAATATGTTATACTTGTAAGCATACCTTGCATATCTTGAAGCATGCTTTTATTATCCAGTTGAAAAGTTTCTTTTGTTTTATTTTTAATCTAAAATGCGTTTAATATTAAAAAAATACCAAATATTAGTAACAAAAAAAATGTTTTTCCCCTGCGGTGGGACTCAAACCTGGGTCTAGTAAGCCACACCACCATACCAAATAGAAGCTCGCATGCATATTTTATGGAAGTAAAAAAAAAATATCTTTAAATATCTATTGGAAAGCATTTTTCATTAATAAAATGAAAAAATTCCAATAGTTTGATATTTGTCATATTTAATATTTTATTTTCATTATGTTGATCAATTTGCACAATAATAATAGGCAAATATCTTCAATTTCATGCAAAAGCAATGCCGTGAAAAGCTCAACTTTATCAAAAACGCAATGAGGTAAGCTACTCAAAATAAAAATTTGCTGGTCATTCGATCAGCTGATATTTGGCAAAGTGACTCTAAATAAATTAAGAAAATCGGAATGCTTGAAACCCTAATAGATATCGGAGAGCAACTCCAGCGAGTAGCTCTGTTTAGAGTTGGCAGATCCCGTGATTTTTGCAGAACAGTGTGATTTGTGACTCTGACTTCTCTGCCACATCTCTTTTGATCCGTGACTGTGACTGCCCCTTGGGAAGAGCCACCAGCAGTGATTGTTATTATCGATTGTTTTGGTTATACATCTCTGTTTGTAGTCTGAAATATTATTACATAGTCATAGTCAAAGTTTAGTATGACTTAAATTTTGATGAAGCTTTTGGGTAGAATAGCTACAACTAAATTCAAATCATACTTAAATTTGCCTATGAGTATGCCCAATTGTCTCCAAATGGTTGCAAATAGATGGAAGTTTCAGTAATAATTTTTTAGTAAATTAAACGACGAGAAAAAATACGTTTTACTTCAGTTAGAGTGCAACAGTTTATTAATAATTTCTTGTTAAAATTGCCAAGGTAATTTGTTTGCGAAAAAACTCCATTCAGAATTATTCCGTAACCTTAAGCTGAATGCAGCACAATTTTTTTAATCATCACGTATTTGTGTCTAGCAATAACATTTCGCATTTATCCGCAATGCATCTTAAATGGTGATTGCGCCATCTACTGATACTTAGTCGCAACTCAAATCATAGATTCATATGTCAGCAGCCATTTGCTCCTATGAGAGCTATAATTGCGTTTATTGGCAACCGTGATTGGGAACGATGGCAGCGAGCAGATGCTGTCACAGGTAAAGTATTTTATTTGAAGCTGTCGCTCTGATTTACTTGTGAACTTCCAGCCACTGTTCACAAATATTTGCCAACTCTAGCTCTGCTCGAACATATGAGCTGGTGCCTCTTATTCATACATGCTCTTTGCAGTGGGTACGCCAATTAAGGGTTTAGGGCATTAATTTTATCTTTTCCTAGTTAAGCTTATCCATTATAATTATTGTTAAAGTTATGTTATATTATAGTTACATACGCTTTGCCACTATATAAAGGGTGTTTTTTTTAGGGGTATAGAACTTCGAATTGAAATAAAACACAAGAAAATCGTTTTAAGGTCCATCAATTTGGCTTTATTGGAAGGATAATTTTATGCCATTAATGTTTAAATATGATTTCGGGCATGTGGCCGCCGCGGCTGGCTCGAATAAAGCCAATTCTACAGGTCCAATTTTCAACCACTTTTTCGAGCATATGGGGCCGTATGTCGGCAATAACGCCACGAATGTTGGCTTCCAATTCCCCTAACGTTTCTGGTTTGTTGGTGTAGACGAGCGACTTCACATATCCCCAAAGAAAATAATCCAATGGTGTCAAATCACACGACCTTGGTGGCCAATTGACAGGTCCATTCCGCGAAATTATGCGCTCATCGAATGTTTCCTTCAATAAATCGATTGTGACGTGCGCTGTGTGGCATGTAGCGCCGTCTTGTTGGAACCACAACTCATCCACATTCATGCCATCCAATTCGGGAACAAAATAGTCGGTTATCATGGCTCTATACCGGTCTCCATTAACGGTAGCTGCCTCTCCAGCATTATTGCGGAAGAAGTATGGCCCAATGACTCCACCAGCCCATAGAGCACACCAAACAGTCAGTTTTTGTGGATGTAGTAACGGCGTTTCAAGGGTCTCATGTGGATTCTCTTCACTCCAAATGCGGCAATTTTGCTTGTTGACGTAGCCATTCAACCAAAAATGAGCCTCATCACTGAACAAAATTTTACGATGAAAATCAGCATCGAAATCAATCTCATTTTCGGCCCATACACCAAAATCACGACGCATTGCATGGTCTCGCGGCTTTAATTCTTGCACAAGCTGGATCTTGTAAGGTCGCAAGCCAAGATCTTTGCGCAAAATCTTCCATAAAGATGATGGACAAAGCTCCAATTGCTGTGCACGGTGGCGAATCGATTCATTCGGGTCCTCTTCAACACTTTGCTCTACAGCGGCAATTGTTTCTTCGGTGCGCACTGTTCGACGTCTCTGCGGATGCGTATTATCACATAGAGTAAACGTAGTGCGAAAACGATCCATGGTTAACCGAATTAATTGCTCTGATGGACGATTATGTCGACCATAAAATGGACGGAGCTCACGGTAAACTTCGCGAACTGAACCATTATTTTCGAAATAAATTTGCACGATTTGCAAGCGTTGTTCTTTTGTCAACCTGTTCATGATGAAATGGCAAACCAAACTGAACATAAATGCCATTAGAGTTGCCAGATTTGACCACAAAATGCCAGTTTTATCTCTATTCGAAAAACAAACCTGTAAAAAAAACACCCTGTACTTGTGTTTTTATAGACCAGTTATTCTTTTGTAATGCTTCTGAGGTTTTTCAATTCTGTCCAATATTTTTTTCATTTGAAAGATTCAATTTTAATAAATAACACTTCCTTGCCTATATTGTACATATATACTTCTGATAAATAAATATAACATAAAACACAAAAATTATTAACTTATTTGTTTTTAGTTAATTACCCTGGTCTAAAAATTCGATCTTTTTTCTCCACCAGAGACGCGAACATGAAATTCGTATGTAAAACCACCCCCTGATTTTTGAGATATTTACGATTTACCGTTATTTAAAAAAAAAAGACTCCACTTAATCATGTATATCTCAAGAACAAATTGAGCAATTCTAAAACGGCTTGAAAAATTTAAAAGCTAATAATAGTTTAATAGGTTCGAAGATAATGAACAATCAATACGGATTTTTATCTTTTCTTTGTAAAAATATAAAAAAATGTGTACTTTGCGAGGAAGGATATCGAAAACTTTTTATTTTTTTCCAGATATTTAGGCTGTGTTTTATTACAAAAAAAAATAATCTTTCATCCAATAAAATCGATGGACTAATACAAAAGTTATAAGCATTCAAATAAATATAGCCATATAAAACTTACTGAAGTACCCTACACGTACATATGTATTATTATTCATATGTTAGTTAGTACGTAGGTAGATTTTCGAAGGGTTGTTAGATACAAAAAACTGTTAATGCCGTTTTCTGAAGTAGGTAAACTTTGAAATTTCAAACCTAGGTAGAGTAAGTTAGGGTATTGTGATATAGGCGTAGCTTTTTTTATTAAGTAGACAGGTAGGATATCATACAATTCGATAGATTCCACTATTGCGAAGCTAATTCCAAGGCGAGATCGATTTATCTTAAGTATTCCATAAAAAGTCAAAAAAGCCGATTTGTTAAAATAGGGGGGTAATGTGATATACTATACCTCATACTTAGCTCTCCTATGAAATATGTGTAAACCGCATTAAATAATAATCCAGCCACATTGTAGGTATGGTAATTTACATCTATTCAGATATGTAACAAGCTGATTCGGAACCAGGAAGAGCATGTTCCATCAAAAGTGGAGAAGGTTTTCCTTTTTCTGCTGATCGCATGCACTCAATTTGTTTTTCTGTTGTAGTTAACATTTTCGGATGCTTACTTGGCGTAATGGTGTTATCAACATTGAACTACTTCTACCATATCACATTACCCAAACTAGAGCTTTAAAGGAAGAACAACTTTTTTATTAAAATTAATTTAAAAATATTAAGTTATCACCTGAAACATTGGTGCCTATATTTACAAAAAACGAAAATAAAATATAAGAAATTGACAACCTAAAAACATTTCGGAATTATCCTTGTTTAAAAAATGCTCTAAATTATTGACGACCGCACGATGAAAAATGTTTTTTCACACTGATAGCAACCTAGTTGACCAATGCCAGCCGTTGCTTTGCAGTAGCGGTATTTGGTCATTACCATTATAGTAAAGAAGATATTCTTGCTCAAACATGAATAATTTAGGAAATACCCAGGTATATCACTTTACGAACCCATATCACAATACCCTAACTTAGTCTACATTTGAAAGAAGACCAAAATTTTTTAAAGCAGATAGGATTTTCTTTGTATAACTAAGGAATTTTTTTGCCTAGGTAGGCTTCGATTTTTACTTGATCTGAGTATAAATAGGAGTAAAAGCGAATTGTTCCTTCATAATAACTGCAAGGCTCACCGGATATTGTTCAGACTATCAGGGGTGTTCTGGATTTTTATAGTTATCGGAAGCGGAATTAAAACCGACAAAAATTCGGGTTTGGTGTCACAGATTCTGATTTTATCGTTTTCATGTTCGAATCTGAATTGATATCGATTTTAGGTGTTACAGAAACTGATTTATCGGTTTATTTATCTGAACTAAACCGAAGGGCTTTGAGTTAATTGTAAATTTAATGCGCAAATAGTCGTTTTTCATCGTTGGTCGCGTTGTGTGCTTACTTTTTTTTTGAATATTTGAGACTGATAAAATGTGCGTTAGTAATTTAATTATATAAATAAAACACATTTTTACTCTTTAATTGTTTTTTCTCATACTTATTTAGGGGCAAACATAAAAATCAGAGCCAAATCGCAATTTTAATAGAGTTTATGGAAGAGAATCCAGATTTAGCTAAGGGATTTTCCAAGCGAGATGGGTCCCTCGTAAACTCCTTATGGAAGGAATTAGCAGAGTCGTTAAACGCTGCAGGTCCACCAACAAAGGATGTTAGTGGATGGAAAAAAGTAATTAAGAACTTTAAATGAAATCTTAAATTTTGTATAACGGTACATCTTCTATAGGTATGGGCCGAGTGGAAAAGCGACACAAAAAAGAAATTGGGAGAGAATAAACAAGAAATGCGAGCAACTGGTGGAGGGCCTTACTCCAAAAACACTTTAACACAGACGGAAGAGGCTATTGTTCGAATATGTAAAATGGCACAGGCCGTTGACGGGGTACCAGGCAAGTCACTAGGCCCAAGGCAGGAGGCGGACGATGAACAAAGTGATGATACTCCCACGAAATCATCAAGGAGGAGAGCCGAGACTCCACCTGCTCCCAACACACCGAAGAAACGTAAACAAGACATTTCGCAGCAGCTCACATCATTTTTGGAAGAGGACACTGAAAATAAAAAGGACTTAAATAGTTTGTCGGTGAACTTATACATATACAAAAAGACAATGCTAGTAATATACGACGGGTATATAATGCCATTGAAAAAGGTACTGAGGCGTTTGAGAAGAAAGCAGTAGAATTTAAAAATGAGCTGTGTAGCATCAGTGTCCGCGTGTTAACTGCCATGAAGGAGAAAAATGAATTGAAGAAGAGGCAGTTAGATTTAGATATTTTAAAATATGAATATGAAACGAAGAAGAAATAATTAAATGAAGAATGAGAGATCCAGATTCAGATAAAAATGTGGTATGCAAATGAAACAACAACGAATATCTCGATCACAGAGATGCTGTTGTATTTGCATGGTAAATTTTCATTCCGATCTGGATTATTGACCTTTGGAACATATGTATCTAAAAACTTATTTTTTTATACTATTAATAAGACGTGAATTATTTTGTTTTAGTTTTTTGTTTTTATGTTGAAATAAATAGACTGAAATGAACTGTAACAAATAAATGAAAAGTGATAATTGAAAATAGTTGAAAATAAGGCTTTCTATTACAATCTTAAATACGTGTACTGAAGGGTGGCTGCGATTTCATTCCTTATTCTTTGACCTTCATTTTGTAAAGACAAGGTAGGGAGTGAATCACTATCACTATCGTCAGGCAAAGTTTCGAAGGATTCCAAATGGTTCTCGATACATTGTATTTTGTAATGTCTGCAAATGTTGTGAAGTGCACAACAAGCATTCACGATTTGAACCACTTTTTTTGGGCTATAATGCAGCATTCGTATCAAACAGCGAAATCGATTTTTTAGCACTCCGATCGTCCTTTCAATGAGATTTCTCGCTGAGGAGTGTACCATATTGAATTTGTATTCACGGGAGTTGTATTGTGGATCCCTGTATGGCGTTAAAAGGAATGGTTCAATTGGATAACCGCCATCTCCTAGCAACCTATGATTTTTTCGCCGCCTCATATTGATTAAGATAGCATATTCGCTCTCAGCTTATGTTCCAAACAAAATCGTCGTGGCTTGAACCAGGATACCTGGCATCAACCGCCCGAATTAACATGTCGTTGTCGCAGATCTTTGAAAAAAGTAAATATAATAATTAAAAGATTTAACGACACATTCAATCTACATTTTTTACTTACAATGATAGCATCTGAAATATCCTTTCTATTAAAATATAAATGTTCCTCAACAGAGGGTTTAACAATCTTTATGTGCGTTCCGTCAATGCACCCAGTAATACCTGGAATGCGGTGTTTGGTGTAGAAATATTCTCTAGCCCTTCGTTTCTCACCTTCGCTCATTTCAAGTTTAATCCAGCGCCTGCATATCAACTGTTATATGGCTTTCAATACTTCTGTTATCACCACAGGCACCTTGCTCCTTTCCAAGCACACGCTCAGATCGTTACCTACCGATCTTTGATAAGATCCCTCAGCGAAAAATCTCATAGCCGCTGCAAGTTGCAATACTGGAGGAATAGACAGCCGACTGAGCTTACATTTTACAGTGTCTAGCACCATAACAAAAGCACCCTTATTTAGGCGATATTGTTCAACAAACCTGAAAAAGCGACGAAGAATCCTGAAGACACAGAAAAGTTGAGACACAACTCTTACGTTGCCTCGGGGAGGTCCAGTGGATTACTCTTATCTCTCAAAATCTTGCGCTTTATTTTTTGAGAAACTTCTCTGCCCTCATTCATTAAAATAAACGCAATCACGGTCGAAGTCATATTTTGTGCACTTTTACTTTTTATTTCTTGCTTCACAATAAACAAAACAGCTGATTTCGAATATCGGTTTTGCGTATCTTCGAAAAAAGCAAAATCAATTCGGTTTCATAACATCATTTCAAACCGATATCGGTTTCAAATTCCGACAATTGGCAAATCCGATATCTTTTTTGTAACACCCAAGTATAAGTGCATTTTATAACCCGTGATTTACTGAAAAAAATAATATGAATAAAAGGGCGCAAGAGTTTGAGTGTAAAAATAATCCAGATATGTTCTGTTTCATCTGCGGTCAATATATTGTTAAACGAATGCGACGTGTGTTTCAAATTCTTTGAAACTACTACTATCAGCCCGATTCTTAACGAAAAACTCGCAAGTATTTTTCCGCTACTCCCTATTTTGAACACAAAATCCGCAAGTCTTTGTTCGCTTCTCGCTCTTCGCCTATTCTAAACTATGTTCGAAAAAGCGAAAAGTGATTTGGCGAGTAAAGTAGGTATCACAAATGAAAAGAAAAGGGAGAATACACAACAGTTTTTTGCGAGATATTTCGCCAGGCAATTTTAAGTGAGCGCTGAACCAAATGTAAGTAAATTAAACTTTTAATAAAAAAACAAATTACTTTTATACAATAATATCGTATTGCTTCTGTGTTTTTAGGACGAAAAGTATAAATAAGCTGAAAGTATAAACTTTAGTAAGCCTTATGCAAGGGCAGCCGGAAATTCTCGCGCCTTCTATAAAGGAAGAAAGAAAGCGCTGAATAGATTTTGGCAAAATGCAGAGAAGTTAAATTCGGCAGGACCACCAGCAAAATGTATTGTGGAATGGTAAAAGGCACCCTCTTATTTATAACACAAATTTTATCAATAGGAGCTCAATCGGCGAAACTACAACTGCTTTTTGGCCTGTTGTGTGCGCGTTGGTAAAATGTCCAACAAATATTTTTATCCTATAATTTTAATTAATCTGCAACACAACTGAATCAATAAAATGTACTAAACATAAATTTGTTTCCGCTTACAATGATTCCGGCAACTCATGTGCGTTCTTATAGATCTCTGTTGAGGTTCCTGTGCTACATAATCTTCGGTTTCTTCTACTGCTACCATTCGAAAGGCAATACTATACATTTATTTAATTTAACAACTTTTTTTTATCAAAAACTATTATTTTTCAGTCATTGATTACAAAAGGTAGTGCCAAAACAAGACATGAAATAGCAACACAGCTGAATTCGAAAATTCGAAATCCCTATTCGCCAACTTATCTATTCACTAGCAAAAAAAATTGGCGGAAATTTTACTGGCGAACAAAATTTTCTACAAGGAAAGAAATCCTAGCGGATATTTAGAATCGGGCTGTATAAGTATTTTGGCATTCAGCTTAAAAACACTGAAAACCCTGGGACAACGAATACTGTGTGCACCACATGTCGAATCGAATTGATTCATTCGGAGTCCGGAACAAAAAGGTGCGTAGTAAAATTCAGGAATTTGCCACTTTTTAATGCATATCTGACTAATTTCTGAAACTATCTACTTAGGCAACATATGAAATTTAGTACACCAATGAAGTGCCATTCGACGGACTGCTATATTTGTACTACAGAAGTATTTGGGGCTGGAAAGTCAAGAAAAGTAACGCATGCCAGCGTATCTACAGCATCATTGCCAGTACTAAATTCAACGGAAGTTGCTCATCTAACTACATTGCCATTGCCACATTCAACTTTAGTTCCGGGTCCAGTTTCATTGTCAACAGCAGCATTTGAATACGCGGCATCAAGTTGTACTGAACTTTACACGGAAAACGAAAGAAACGCTTTGTCGCAAGCACAACTCAATGATTGGATAAGAGATTTGGAATTGTCCAAGGTAAAGACCGAACTACACGCCTCTCGTATGCAACAATTTAAATTCCTTTCAATCTATGTTAAGGTAACATATTATAGAACTCGTCACGAACCATTTTCCAAGTTCTATACAAAGGCGGACATTGTTTGTTACTGCATAGACACTACTGGTTTATTCAAACAGTTTGGTCAACCATATGATTCCGAAGGGTGGCGATTGTTTATAGACGGCAATAAACTAAGCCGGCCTTTAAGTATTATTACATATTGTCAACCAAAAACCGTCTGTCCCGATCGCGCATGCAGTAAATACCAAGGAAACGTACAAGATAATGCAAAAATTACTTAAACCTTTCAAATATGAAGAGCATGATTGGAAAATATGTGCCGATCCTAAAGTCGTTGGAATGCTATGCGGTCCACAAAGTGAGTACACAAAATACTGTAGCTTTCTCTGCAAATGGGATAGCCGAGCTCGTCAAGACCCCTACATCATAAAGGATTGGCCAGACCGAATCGAATTTAAAGTTGGTGTGGATAACATAAAATACTCCCCTCTTATAATGAAAGAAAACATTATTTTACCCTCGCTTTACATCAAGCTCGGCCTTATCAAAAACTTTGTTAAGGCTTTGGACAAAGAAGGCGAAGCCTTCCGTCATTTAAAGACCATCTTTCCAGAGATTTCAGAAGCTTAGATAAAGGAAGGCATTTTTGTTGGGCCACAAATAAGAAAGATGCTTCACAATAACCAATTCAAAGAACTATTGTCACCAGTGGAGGCAGCAGCGTAAGAATCTTTTGAAAAGGTTGGTGCTTCTTTTTTAGGCAAACGCAAAAGTCCTAACTACGAGATGATAGTGAACTACTTAATCAAGAGCTATGCGAAAATGGGTAAATAAAAAATAACATATTCAAGGCCGTTTCCTAAAGTAAACTTTAAAACCTATCCGCCCGATAAACCAAAAATTTGTATGAAATTTTAAAATTTACATGAGAAAACGACCCTAAAGCTGAATTCATCGTTCAGTTCTGAACAAATTTTTTGTTTACATTTTGCTCGTTCTCTTCTCATTCTGTATCAGAGAAGTGGAAATAGAACGAGTAAAATGTAAACAAAAAATTTGTTCGGAACTGAACGATGAATCCAGCCTAAGAAAATTACACACAAATGTGTCACTTATAAGATTTACTTATTTATTTTCTTTCCAGGAGTAAATATGTCTTTAAAAATTCATTTTCTGCACTCCCATTTAAATTTTTTTCAGCAAAATCAGTTAGTTGAAAGTCGGTATCAAGGATTCTGGGATGTGGCAATGATGGGTGACTACTGTTGGTTTCTCATAAGAAAAACCGATCCCGATCTAAATAAGCGTCAAAACAAAACAAATAACTTTTTCAAGTATAAAATAAGATCATAGAGTTAAGACAAAACTTACATACATTGTTATTGTCTCATATGTACATATGCTAATATTTGTAGGGTACTTAAGTATTATGTGGCTATATTTATTTGAATACTTATAACTATTGTATAACTATTGTACTAGTCCATCGATTTTATTGGATGGAAGCTTATTTTTTTTGTAATAAAACAGAGCTTACAGAAAAAAAAATATCTGGAAAAAAATACAAAGTTTGCGATATCCTTCCTCGCAAAGTACACATTTTTTATATCTTTACAAAAAAAGGTAAAAATCCGTATTGATTGTTTATTTAAATTTTTATTAGCTTTTAAATTTTTTAAACCGTTAGGGAACCGCTAAAGTGGCTCTTGAGATATACAAGATTAAGTGGAGCCATCTTTTTTTTTTTTTGAAATAACGGCAAATCAGAAATATCTCAAAAACGGTACAATAGAATAAAAAATAACCTTGATTTTCGGAATCAGGGGGTGGTTTTACATACGAATTTTATATTCGCACATACGAATTTTATATTCGCGTCTCTGGTGGAGAAAAAAAGGTCGAATTTGTAGTCCAGTGTAATTAGCATAATAAACTTTTATAAAAAGCAAACGGTCAATAAAGAAAGTTAAGTTTTATTCCCGTCAAATTCCCGGTTAAATTAAGTTATAAGCACTAAAATTTAGCAAAAATAAAAAGACTTAAACGTTTTACTGGAAACATTTTAGTGCAAATTTAATAAAAGCACCTAAGAAATTGTTTTTCACCAAAAAAGTGCAAGAAAAAAACATTTGAAGTTAAGAATAAAAAGAACAGTTTAAGTGCTTATTTTAAAAAAGCAAAGAAGAAGTTTTGGTACACCAAAAAATTAATTTACTTTTCATCCTGAACATTTTGATATATATAAGTCAATATCTATCTCGATCCGTTTATGCCGTTACGTACTGCCGTTAGGTGACTAAAGTTAATATACCTTGTGTGCGTAGCACTACTTGGTATAAAAAGGGTGTCTTTCATAGGCGCCAAAGAACTCAACCGATCTTTATGAAATTTTCACAATATATACTTGGGTTCACTGGGTACAGCATAGATTATATATAGTTTTGGAAAAGTAGGCGGAGCCACGCCCCCAGGCTATATTAAATTTCAATTCGTCATAACTCCGAACTTTTTTGGTCTAAATTATTGAAATTTGGATATATGTGTCACTTAGTCAATATCTACATAATTTTTCAAAAGTGAGCGGTGCCACGGCCACATCTTTTGTGTTTTGTTTTGCTCTCGAACTTTCACGATAGGTCCAGGAGTTCGCTGGGCACGACATAGTCTGTATATAGCTTTTGCAAAAGCTCCCAGGTTATACAAGGTGGCGCAAAAGTAAGCTTCCGATGTTCAGCATATCGGTTGTGGCACGTGCAGTGTGTGCTGTTGCACCGTCTTGTTGGAACCACATGTTTTCCAATCCTAATTCATCAAGTTGCGGCAAAAAGAACTCGTTGATCATTGCTCTGTAGCGCTCACCATTCACCATTGACCGATTATTGGTCAAATAAATAGGCAGCAATATTCCGCGTTCTGGAGCAGTGTAGCGTAACATTGTTTATTAACGTGTATTTCGAATGTGTTTACTACACAAATGTCAAAACAGAACTGACTTTAGGGGCCAATCGCAAAATTTATAGCATTTTCTGATAGGAGGATTACTTTTGCGCCACCCTGTATATGTAGGGTACTTATGTATTATGTGGCTATATTTATTTGAATAGTTATAACTATTGTACTAGTCCATGGATTTTATTGGATGGAAGCTTATTTTTTTGTAATAAAACAGAGCTTACAGAGAAAAAAAATATCTGGAAAAAAATAAAAAGTTTGCGATATCCTTCCCCGCAAAGTACACATTTTTTTATAGCTTTACAAAAAAAAGATAAAAATCCCTATTGATTGCTTATTTCAATTTTTATTAGGTTTTAAATTTTTCAAACCGTTAGGGAATCGCTCAATTGGCTCTTGAAATATACAAGATTAAGTGGAGCGAGGTTTTTTTTATTTTGAAATAACGGTAAATCGTAAATATCTCAAAAACGGTACCATAGAATCAAAAATAACCTCGATTTTCGGAATCAGAAGGTGGTTTTACATTCGAATTTTATATTCGCGTCTCTGGTGGTTTGTAGACCAGTGTTATTAACAACATTTCCTTATATTTATTTATTATATACCGTTTTCTTTTCAAGAAAAAGTGTGTAACGAAGCTTTCTTGTTGCCCCGTTGCTTCTTTGGTTATTGCTGGGGTATAATCGCCTTGTCCAGGGTTCGCTTACAATAAATTTGTAAATTCGGAACACTGCGCAAATCGTTTCGCTGTATTAAACTTTACTTTATTCTTACTTAATGCTAGAACATTAATTCATTCGTATTTTATTCTAAATTCAACTCCCTCTGACTTCATTCGTCGCCACTCGGCTGTGGTGGCGTGGCTTAACGGTCCAGCCGCGTTCCGTCAGACGGATTCCGTTAGGGTCTGGTGCGTTGCACTCTACCGTGCTTCCGTTGGCGTCGCTGTCGCGTACTCTGCTGGCGTACTGACGTCGGCGTCGTGTGTTGCAGCGGCGTTGCTCTGCCACGCCCGGTGTCGGTGCCTCTCTTAGGTGCGTTGTATTTCGCCGCTCTGCTGCGGTCTCTGCTGACGTACCTCTGCCGTGCGGTATTTCGCCGCTCTGCTGCGGTCTCTGCTGACGTATCTCTGCCGCGCGGTATGTCGCCGCTCTGCTGACGTGTCTCTGCCGCGCGGTATGTCGTCGCTTTGCTCGGTCGTGTGGTGCGTTCGCGCTGTTACTCCGCGGGGTATCACTCTCGCGGCGCGGTCTACGTCGGCGTAGGCGAGCGGACGTCGCCTGTTCGCGGTTGCGCGTTACTGTGGCGGGACTTTTGCTGAGGCGGGTGTGCGCGAGGTTTCTAGTGGTAGTTGTACTGGATAGACCCAACTACAACCCCCTTCGATCCCACGGCTCACTCCTACGGGGCGAATCTCGATTGTACTGGATAGACCCAACTACGATCGAGATGCGCTCGCTAGTCGCTCTGGTCGTGACCACAGCTCCGTGCTGACTGACTCCTGTGATGCTGTGTTGATGCTTTTATAGCTGTGGTGTTACATGTTGCTGGCTCGGGTGGTTGTGTTGCCATGGTTACTGTGTTGCTGTGACATGTTGCGACCGCTCGTTGTGTTCATGTTGGTGCTAGTTTTGTTGTTGAGCCTCGTTGTATGTTCATCTGGTTATGTGGGGTCGTTTTTGTGTGGGCCAAATTAATGGGGATTTATTTGGTCCTCACAAGTGTCACCCTGTTGGTTATTCTCAGCTCTCCTCTATCAGGTTTTTTGCTCCCTTAAAAATTTCCTTCTTATGATTGAACAGGACGCCACTATCTATAAAATCAGGTCAAGAGATAAAATTTGATAGGATAACACGAAGGTAACATTTTTATTGAAAACAAAACGCCATTAGTTTCTTATACAAGGTGGCTCAAAAGTAATCCTCCTATCAGAAAATGCTATAAATTTTGCGATTGGCCCCTAAAGTCAGTTCCGTTTTGACATTTGTGTAGTAAACACATGCGAAATACACGTTAATAAACAATGTTACGCTACACTGCTCCAGAACGCGGAATATTGCTGACTATTTATTTGACCAATAATCGGTCGGGGCCAAACGGTTACTGTGAATGGTGAGCGCTACAGAGCAATGATCAACGAGTTCTTTTTGCCGCAACTTGATGAATTGAGATTGGAAAACATGTGGTTCCAACAAGACGGTGCAACAGCACACACTGCACGTGCCACAACCGATATGCTGACCATCGGAAGCTTACTTTTGCGCCACCTTGTACTAACAACCACTAACTTAAATATTCTTCTTTTTTTAGTTCAGGTTCAGTTCTCTTTACTTATATATTTTGATTTCTACAATTTAGTGAAAATTAGCATTTTTTTCTGTGGAGTTCAGTCATGAAGAAATCGTTGGGGAGTGTGGTTTTCCTGACACTTTAGGTGTTGGCTGCTGTAGAGTGACCTGTGAAGTATTTTAAAAATCTTACACGTGGTGATGGAATTCAAGGAGACGTAAGGAGAGGTGGTTACTTGTGGTATGCACAACCCACCCAAATGCATCTGATCAAAAATCAAGAATATATTATTGAATAAAATCTGGCGGAAAATAGAAAACCGAAAATTTAGAGCGAGGGTATTGGGGTTTTTATTTATGTAGTCTAAAGAGAAAGCTAATACCTATATTTATATTAGAAAACTTACCAAATATATTTTTGCAAACTGGATTTGGCCGCCGGATGTTTCTTTTGAGGATTGAATCGATATAAAACGCGCACTAATACGTGTGTAAATAAAAGCTCCAATAACTTTTATAGTTGCAACAAAGCCACTTTTATATTTATATATTAATATTTTCACACCAAAGTTCGATTTTTATCGCGAACACTTATTAGACGATGTTGTGCTTCAGGAAACTACACAGGAAAGGGAATATATGTAGTTTTATCGGAAGTAGTATTAGACCTCACTGACACTAGGATATGTCGATAATAAAGTCCAATATCAGGTGTTTTTGACAAAAGGGTTGTTTAGTGAGATTATGATGTTTAAACAGTGGTGGCTAAACAAAGGATATCTAGTGCAAAGCAAATAATTTGGAATCAGCTGGAGTTAACAAAATGAAAAAGGAGGTGAATAAGTCCACGTTGTAGGTTGTGCAGCTCGACAACATAGCGCAATAAATTCGTGCTTCCAAGTTCAGAGCATTAAAGCAGGTGACATAAGCAAAGGCAAGAGTTGAATTTGATCGATGCCGCCGGTAAATATAATCTCAACCGACAAACAGTGCACATGGTGTAAGGGGTCAGGAGCTGGTGGCTTTGGCTAACATTCGTGGTAGTGCTGGATGAAGAAGGTTAAACTGTTGGTGGGGTAGGCTGTCGCTCAGCATTGCTCACATCCAAGAGTGAGGTACTACGCAGAAAGTACCTGTGAGCTCCTGTCTGAGGTGTTTGGGGCGGCGGCCGTGAGCGGCAACAGTGTTAGTGCTGCTACTCGTGGAGACTGTATCTAGAACATGTGGCGGTGCGACAATAGATCGAAGTTGGCCACGGGACTCCCTAGGGTGTAAACAGCAAAGGGGTCACGACAGTTTTGAAGAAACTACCGGGTACATTTAT
This sequence comes from Merzomyia westermanni, assembly GCA_949987695.1. Lineage (NCBI taxonomy): Eukaryota > Metazoa > Arthropoda > Insecta > Diptera > Tephritidae > Merzomyia > Merzomyia westermanni. The sequence goes on from OX465289.1 coordinate 96,780,355, forward strand.
GGAGGAATTTAGCCCGGAGCAACTTGTTTTCTGCAGCCTCCTTTTACATTCGGAATATTGGAAGGAGTGTGAAAGTTTAACATAAATCTTCTTTCAGCAAACGCAGCAGATCCAATCTCTTGGTCCAGGGCTGGGTAAAACACCAGTCTGGAGCCAGAGAGTATTGAGCAGCTCTGCTGTAAGGAGCTGCTCGAAGGATGACAGTGTTAGGGGGAACAAGTAAGGAAGTCTAAGTTTGGGTGGAACCGAACATTATATACCTAGTAGTGATCTATTATGTCATCCCAATTTACGCAGGTCTATTTTAATACTTTCAGTTCGTATTTGCGTTCAAACAGACAGACGAACAGACAGACGGACACACATACATCGAATCAGCTCATCCTCCTGATAATTTCAGTATACTTTTTTGTAGGGGCGTTTCTTCTTCTTCTTATACGTACAAACATTTCAAGTTCATGAACGGTATGAAAATCAGAAAAGATATACAACTTCACTTTTGCAGTGGGGTATTAACTACTTGCCCGGACATTAATAAACATACGAGTATATCTCAGTTCGTTAATGCCGAATAAAGTAATATACCTTGTGTGCGTAACAAAAATAGATATAAAAAAAGGTGTCTTTTATAGGCGCCAAAGAACTCAACCGATCTGTATAAAATTTTCACAATATATACTTGGGTTCACTGGGTTCAGCATAGACAGTATATAGTTTTGGAAAAGTAGGCGGAGCCACACCCCCAGGCTATATGAAGTTTCAATTCGTCATAACTCCGAACTTTTTTGGTCTAAATGAATGAAATTTGGATATATGTGTCAGTTAGTCAATATCTACATAATTTTTCAAAAGTGGCCCCACATATTTTGTGTTTTGTTTTGCTCTTAAACTTTCAGGATAGGTTCAGGAGTTCGCTGGGTACGACACAGTCTGTATATAGCTTTTGGAAAAGCCCCCAGGTTATATAAAGCTGCAGTTCGGTATAGTTAGGAGTTTATTTGGTTCAAGTTAATGACATTTTATATATAGATGTGTTCTATGTATCAAAACTTCAAAACAACGTCTACCGAGTTTGCTAGTATATAACAAAATGGTGAAAGCAAACAACAAACTTCAGCATTCTTTTGTAAAACTGAGAGACTAGTTTGCGTTCAAATAGACAGACGGACGGAGAGACGGGCATGGCTAAATCGACTCCGCTGATCGTGCTGATCATTTTAGTGAACTTTGCTTTTCTTGTTCTCATACCTACATACATTTAATGTTCATAAAGGGTATGGCAATCAAAAAAGATATATAACTTCGCTATTGCAGTGGGCTATTAACTACGGGCCCGAATATTTTGCTTGTGTGTTTCCCGATTTGGCTAATTTTTGGCAGGAGTATAATACATACTACTGAGCAGCAGTGACCAATTTTCATTGAAATATCAAGATTGAATTATAAGCGATTGCCTTTGAAAATGCAGAAATTTTATGCTGAAAAGTAGGCGGCGCCACAAAAAGTTTTTTCGGCCGAGTTTTTCTTAAACAGCTTATTATGAGTACAAAATCTGATTAATATAACTTGCTTAGTTGTAGAAATATCGCGTTTTAAATTTTCCAAAAAATTTTTCAGAACTATGTTAAAGACTGGGCGTGGACATTAACTGATTTCGCCCATTTTTACAGAAAACAGTTACCTTTATATATAGAACATTATCCCCAAATTTCGACAAATCAATTTTTGGCGGAGTTATGGCATAAAAAGTTTTGTGGAATAGTCCACTATAAAAGGGGCTGGGCCGCGCCCATTTTCGAAAATTTAAATTTTTTTATTTCTTTGTTTACGGAAACTTTAAAAGTGAAATATAAATGATGTAAATCTATTTTTTACGCAAAGTTACTGGTTTTTTAATATATTTACGATCCTATTTAAAATCTTTCATATAAAAGTGGGCGTGACCTTAACCGATCCCGCCCATTTTTTCCTGGAACATTCCTTGCATACCTGGAAACCTGCGTGCTGAATTTCGTTTCGATATCTTGAACGATTTTTGATTATTATTATTTCTAAATTTGACTTAATCAAAAGTGGGCGGTGCCACTCCCATTTTCAAAAACTTCTTGAAAAATTTATTTAATGTCTCAATCTGAATGTATTCGCCAAATTTTATCCTTATAGGTGTATTATGTACCCAGTTATCACTTTTTTGTGTTTTGGAGAATATTCTTTATATAAAAAGTGAGCGTGGCTAAAGTCCGATTTCGCCCATTTTAAATAGCGCTCGGAGATGAGTGCCAAGGAACCCGCATACCAAATTTCATTAAGATATTTCAAAATTTACTCAAGTTATCGTGTTTACAGACGAACGGACGGACGGACATGGCTTAATCAATTTCTCATTTCGTCCTGAACATTTTGATATACATAAGTCAATATCTATCTCGATTCGTTTATGCCGTTACGTACTGCCGTTAGGCGACTAAAGTTAATATACCTTGTGTGCGTAGCACTACTAGGTATAACAATTGACGAGTTAGGCAGGGCTACATCGAAATAACAGCCCTTGGTCGGGTAAAACCCGAGTCATTCCGGAACGTAGAACCGGCTGTTGTGTGAACGAGCCCTGCTCATGAGTACTAGCTATTAACTTGAAAGAGTTATTCTTATCTTTAGAGGTCCAATCGTGTATACTGGCACCTGGAGGAAGCAGTTTTTGGGATCACCGGTGGTTCATTAGTGGTCAGTGCGCAGTTGGATTTGAGCACTTTCGAGGGAAAATGGAGGTACGTTTGCTGGCAAAATATAAGTACCTTGAACATTTGTATTAACTTGCTTGTTAATGCCAATATACATAAGTACTTTCGCACTGAGCTTTGATCACATGGTAAGACAGTGTATAAGTACTTTAGCTTCAGGATTAAGGTGCTTAATTGCTAGCCCTATTTCTTGCAGTGAAGTATTATTTTCCGTCCTAGACAATATGAAATACTTTAATAAGGACTCTTGTGTTTAAAAAAAATTTTTTTATAAGTACTTTTACTTGCACAAGTTTAACTTAATACTTACAGAAATGTGACGGCACCCAAACTTTCGGATCTAAATATGATCGTATATCATAGATGTGCCTAAAAATCGATACGTTGCTGGCAGTCAATATATTTTTGATTTTTATAACCGTCTGGTATTCTGAAATTTCATTAAAATGGGGTGTTTCATTAAAGGCGTGCCATGACATTGGCAGCTTTTGTTCAAAATCGATTGCCCCCTTTTCTGGATCAAAAATGAACTTGGTTTTTGCTTCGCGATACATATTAGCTACTTCTAGAGCATTTAAAGAATAGCTATACAATTTATTAAGCATTAACCCATATAATTTATGCAAATATTGGTTAGCTCTCACTTCTCCTGCAATCCACTCTAAGTTCAATTTAAATTCGATTAATTTGTTAACAACAACTTTTATTTGTCTTATCTTTTCCAGCTCTTTAATTTCATACCAAAGTTCTTGAATTACTTCATTTATCTCGGAGCCAAATGGTATTAGTTTGTGGTATTTTTCCTTTACGAATCTCCAAATGGTAGTTGTATACTTTTTAAAGTTAGTAATTATGTCATTAGATTTAAAATCTTTGTACAACTTTTCCATATCCTGTGTAAAGCTTGAAATTTGGTTAAAATACGTAGACTCTGCCAATTCATTTGTTCGTTCATAAATAAGGCTAAAAAGCTCTTTGCTGAGATCCCACGCAGTTTCTTCTAAAAAGCTCATGGCTTTAAAAATATGTGGCTCAATACGTTTCAGAACTCCTTTGAAATAAGTGGAAAGTAAATAAGAGAACTTGGTCCAAATATATTCCGTTTGATTTATGCAAGATATGTGCAGATCCTTCACGAATTTCTCATATTTTTCGAACCCTTTCGCTAACAGCTCAGTCAAACGCGTGACTGATTCGCCATGGAAAAAACTGGTAATGACATTTATAATGTTATTATAAGTAGCGTTAATCATTTCGATGAACTCGACTACGCTCTTGCGTAGACTTTTGCCAGTTTCTCCTAAAACTTGCTGAATTTCGCTGATTATAATAGGTAATGATCCAATGTTATCTTGAAAAGCTTTGTCATTCAACAAGATAAGCGTATAGTTTAAAATGGTTTTTAAATAAAAGTCATCATCTTCGTACGATTTATTCACAAACACTCGAAAATCTTCAAAGTCTTCTGCCAGGACCTTTATTTGTTTGATATCATTAATGAAGTCTTTATTGTATTCTTTCGATTGCTCCCAAACAACTGATAACGCAGATAAAGTTTCAACGTAAAAAGTCTTTGTCCAAAATTCAACATTTTCAGCAAAAGAATTCAAGAGAGCTTCTCGAATGCTAATGATCTTCTCTTTTATCTCCCTTTTTATATATGGACGCCAATGAAAACTTCCGCTTAGTTGCCGTGAGTGATTTAATTTAATGTATGAAGCGACATCAACTATACTTAACTCTTCATAATTACGCCAAATATCTATGTGGATATTTCTGGCGTTCGGAATTGATCCATACATGATCAGATTGTGAGTGTTATCCTCTGTTAAGTTGAAATACATATGTGCTTCCTTCTGAAGAAAATCAATATATATATATCCCGAATTGTTAGTATCGGGGGTATTCCAAAGTGTTGCATTAAGTCCATATATTGGATAGTTCATGTTTGGTTGCATCCATAATCGCACTGTTTGATGAGGAGATTTCCACTAGAAAAAGACGAATCCATCAGTTCATATTTATAGAAAAAATACGCAAAAAGAAATGCTAAATAGCTGTGTTTGGAAGCTGGCTTGAGGTCAACTAGTTTTAAATAAAACGCAAGTTTTTTTTTTTTAATTCGATATATTTCGATTACCCACTGTAATCGTCATCAGGAAATTTTTTTTCAACTGTAACAAAATATAAACACAAAATATAAATATAATAACAATTCACATTCAGTTTTTTAAAAACAAAAATTTTTTCTTTTTTCTCAAAGACATTCACTACATACATTTATTTGAGTGTCCGCATCAGTTGACGTGGTGTTTTACACTGGATTTTTGTTTGTCAACAAATGCCTAAACAAGTGTGCAGAGTTCGTATCAATGTCGCTTTTATAGTTGATTCGGTTGTTTGTTGGTGTGTTTATAATATGCAGCATTTCCAACGTAAATCTCTTGCTGTAATGCTGTTCTTGTTGGAGAACGGTCGCTTTGTCGAAGTTCGGTGTGTGGGAGTTTTTGGCACAGTGGGCCATGAGTGCTGTTTTATAGTTGTTATTTTGATGACAATATTTGTAGTCTGATTTATGTTGTGATAGTCGTGATTTTAATTTTCTTTGGTTGTCCCCACATATATGCTATCACATGGTTCATTTTCTTTTCCATTGCACGGGATTTGGTACACTACGTTACTTTTTTTGGAATATTATAAAAAAAAAAAAAAAAACAAAAAAAAAAAAAAAAAAGTAACGTAGTTACACAGTTAAAGAAAAAAGGTCGCAAAAACAATTATTTAGAAATGCTAAATAAATAAAATAGCTTTTCTATTTTTTATAGTTATGCATTTATAAGCGCGTTTAACTATTGTCAAATGGTCAATGGTCAAAGTAACATGTAAATTTGTATGTGCAAATTAATATATGTACATTAGAGCGTCTCGCCTCATATGAAGTGTTTTTGAAAAACATTTAAAAAAAACATTTCTTTTTTTTTCTGGCAACCCTAGATGTCGCCCAATTGCATTTTTCTTCATATCTTCGGCATTTGTTGTCGGATTTTAAAGTGTGATACACCAATTTTTTTGTCTCAAGGAGTGGGTTTTACTAAAAAAAGCTCATTGATCACAGGCGCTCCGTTGTGGTACCTACCCACCATATCTCAGTTGCTACCACCCTAATGTACCGATCAAATAATTCAGTAGAACTCGAAATAAACCAAATTTTGTTTTGAGTTGAAAGCTATACATTAGATGCCTTATTTTCTTTATACATTTTTCTTTATGAAGACCGTTTTTTTATAAATTAACTGGACTAGTGTTTATCTACTTGGCTGACAACAGCGTCTCGAATTCTTCGCTATTATATGTATAACGTGCGAGCAACCCTCAATAACACTAAAAACACTTGCTGACTTTATTGTAAAAGTTTATGCTCCTTTCTGGTTTCTGGTTAAAACCAACCACTTGTAATTCACGGATGTCGTCACGTTTTCAAATACATCACATGGATTCGCCAATTGCCACAAGACATTCAAAATATTGTCCGTCCGGTCATCTTAACATATTATAAAACAAAGTCACTTTTTCTGTCTGTATTTCCCCTTGAATGCTTAAATCTTGAAAACTAAGCAACGGATTTTGATGCGGTTTTTTTTAATACATAGATTGGTTGAAGAGGAAGGTTTATGTCATTATAACGTGAAGAAATATATAAAGGGGGCGTGGCAATCGGACAAAATGTGGTAAAAAACCATAAATTTTTCTTTTATACAGCCATAAATCCTAAACGAATCCACCGATTAAAATGAAACTTACTTGAAGTTAAACTTTGAAATATTTACTTTCGTTCTGCATCAAAAAAAATGGTGGTTTCATATCTTATTTAACCAACATTGTTTAAACAAAAGCAGCACTTTTTCCAAAAAAGCTGTTTGTGTGTTTGTTCGCTGTTAAACGAATGAGCCATTAGAACTTGACAGCGAATAAACACACAAACAGCGTTCTTTCACCATACGATCTAATTCAACATGAATGAGGTGGGGCGACATCGTATGGTGAAAGAACGCTGTTTGTGTGTTCGTTCGCTGTCAACCGATTATGCGGGAATCTCATCCCACCTCAGTCATGTTGAATTAGATCGTATGGTGAAAGAACTTGGTACGTATGTATGTAAGTACATATGTACGAATCTCTGGCATAATTAAAGTTCGGACGTATGTATGTATGTATGTTTTCAATTCAATTATATCAGAGAACGTATACATAATGAGAAGGCGTAATTGATATGTTCCAACTTTTTCCCACGCAACCGTCTCAGTTGATTCACCACCCGTCCATATGTTTCAACTAATTTCAGATTTTTCCAACTTAATTGACTCACCACCATTCTCAGCGCTGTTAAATGTATGTTTTCTGCTATATGTAAGTTTGCAAATAAATTCTCTGCTGTTATCACTTATGTTAGCGTACTTGAACAATTGTTGGCAAAATAAAGAATTGTATTATACAATTTAATTTCTTTGTTTTATTTATTATTAGTATTAATAGGGTAATTTATAAATATTTAGTTATTATAAATAATGAAATAAAGTATAAAAAGTAAACATTCTGTCAATTTCATCATGAAATTGAGGGACAAAGATCTGAGTTTTTGGTTCTACTGCTGGTTTATTGTAAAGTACCCAATTAGACTTTGCTTATTTATAATATCTTTGGTGTAGAGTGTAGAGCCATGGTCATAGTTTACTTTTGTGGTGTTGCGAGTTCGAATACCGCTGTCGGCTGTCTAGATTTTTTGCAGGTTTGATTTTTTGTGTCTTCTTGTTATATTTGTCGCTAAGACGAAGACGGGTGGAAACAAGAAGCATATTTCTGCAACAATATATGTGCATGTGTTTATGCACCATGCGTGGTACAAAGGAAATATTTACATAAGTGTGTCTATTAGGATCATTAATTTATTTGAATATTTTTAAACGGGCAATGGCATATTTTTATGATTGCTTGGTAGCATGGAAGTGTGGAGAGCAAACTATGCTTCTTCATGTTCAACTACGGATTTATAAAATCGACAAAAATTGAATTTTATGATATTTGTTCAAATCCTTGTTGCAACATTTCATTAGAACTTTCTGGATTCTATAAAATCGACAAACATTGAATTTTATGATATTTGTTCAAATGCTTTGTTGCAACATTTCGTTCTAACTTCCTCGACAAAATATTTTATTTCTTTTATGAATGGAGGCTTGAATGAATTCTTGTTCTTACATTTTAAGGTTTGCGCGTAGAAATGGATTTTTGTTGTTGGATTTTGTGCGTAAGAATAGATTTTGTTGTTGCATATAGATAGGACGATTTGAAGACGGGTGGAAACGAGAAGAATAATTTGAATATTTCTGAACAGGCAAGTGCATATTTTTATGATTGCCTGGTAGCATGGAAGTGTTGAGAGCAAATTTTTGTTCAGTGTGCTTCTTCAATTTCAACTTTCTTGATAAAATATTTTAAATTACCAAGTTTTGTAAGATTTTGGCAATTATGGACATTGAATTTGTCTTCTTGTTCTTCTTCACTTTGATCTCTTGATGAGACGAATGCGGGCATGGAATTTTTTCAAGTCAATATATTCAATGGGTTGGTATCCTCATATGTGAACAAGACTTGTAAATATATGTATGTGTAATGGACATCAAAAATCTTTTCATATTTTCGACTGACACCTACATATTTTTATGGTCACTTGGTGTAACAAAAGTTTTCGATGGTTCTAGTCTTCTTCTTTCGACATTCATTCATTTCTAAACTTGAAAACGTTGTCCAAATCAGTCAAATGTCGCAAAAGAAGGAGTTTTTGCAAAAGTACAACTCTACGCACATATATATGAAGTAGAAGTGTACATCATTACGCACATAAATATCCACGCATTTGTTGTTGTATATTTTGAAGCACGAAGAATAAGACAAATTTCAATAGCGACAAGTGTACATTATGGTGCACATTTATATGCCCGCAATTTTTTCTGTATGTGAATCGATGTGTGTTTGATCGTACTTTGATCGGGACGGGGAAGACTGGAGTATGAAACGCATATGTTCTGTGCACATTATGACGCGCATACATATGCTGGCATTTATATGACAATGTGTGTGCTAGGAATATTTGCAGCGCGAAGAAGACAAATTAAATTATGCTTGCAGCATAAGGGCATGACATATTTTTATGAGCGCCTAGTGAATACGGCTGTTTTAGCTATTTGGCGCTGATTTTTTGATTTTTGCCGAATCATCTCGAACAAAAGGAAAAATGAAATTGGTTATTTTTATTATTGATTGATTTATCAAACAAAAATAAAAGAAATATAAGCTGTGAGTGCATTCGAACTCGCAAACTTAGAAAAAATAAAATCCGAGGTCTTAACCAAAACGCCAAAAATTTGATTGTTAATCGTCCTCTAATACTACAGTTCAAGTCCATGAACATTATGCACTATCTACTAATGAAAACATGTTTATTATTAGTTTTTGAATTTTTAAATCACATTTATTAATATATTTTTTATATAAAATAATAATATAAAATCATTTGAAAAATATACGATAATTGTACTTATCCATGCATCAAAGTAAATAATTGTTAAATTCTGCAAATGGAAATTCTCTTGTTTCTTTGCTAACAGAAAATGTTATTTAAAAGATACAGAAATTCTCAATTATTTGGTGAATCAACTGACACAGTGGTGATAACTGACACAGTGGTGAATCAACTGAGACGGTTGCACGAGAATGGAAGCCATCCATGGAACACAAAAATTACGCCTTCTCATTATGTATACGTTCTCTGGTATACGTTCTCTGATTATATTTTATTTCCGTTCGAAGCCGGAGCGGGTTGCTAGTTTATCTATAAATGTATGAAATATGTTTCCTATGCGAACCACGTTTCTATGCGAACCACGTTTGGACCGATAACTCATTTATCTATCCTTTCAATTGACACCCATACTACAAGCAAATTTCAAAGTTTTATGGGAACTACAATTTAAAAGAGAATTCATTTATCGATAAATATATCGAAAAATGCAAACTTCAGTAAGCGTGTGGCTTTCCCCTTTCGATTGACACCCATATTGCACGCAAATTTCAAGTTTCTATTCGAACCACGGTTTGACCGATAACTGATTTATCTATAAATGTATTGAAATGTGGGAAGGCCTAAATGAAACATATGTCCTTGCCCTTTCATTTGACACCCATATTACACTCAAAATTTCAAAGTTTTATGGGAGCTACAATTTAATAGAGAATTCATTTATCGATAAATATATCGAAAAATGCAAAGTTCAGTAAACGTGTGGCCTTCCCCTTTCGATTGACACCCATATTGCATGCAAATGCCAAGTTTCTATGCGAACCACGGTTTGACCGATAACTCATTTATATATAAATGTTTTGAAATATGGGAAGGCCTAAATGAAACCTATGTCCTTGCCCTTTCATTTGACACCCATACGACAAGCAAATTTCTAAGTTTTATGGGAACTACAATTTAAAGGAGAAGTTTAGTAAACGTGTGGCTTTCCCCTTTCGATTGACACCCATGTTGCATGCAAATTCCAAGTTTCTATGCGAACCACGTATTGACTGATAACTCATTTATCGATAAATGTATTGAAATATGGGAAGGCTTAAATGAAACATATGCCCTTGCCCTTTCATTTGACACCTATATTGCACGCAAATTTCAAAGTTTTATGAACCTACAATTTAACCGAGAACTCCTTTATCGATAAATATATCGAAAAATGGAAAGGTCAGTAAACTTGTGGCTTTCCTCTTCCGATTGACACCCATATTGCATGCAAAGTCCAAGTTTCTATGCGAACCACGGTTTGACCGATAACTCATTTATATATAAATGTTTTGAAATATGACAAGGCGTAAATGAAACCTATGTCCTTGCCCTTTCATTTGACACCCATACGACAAGCAAACCTCAAAGTTTTATGGGAACTACAATTTAAAAGAGAAGTTCAGTAAACGTGTGGCTTTCCCCTTTCGATTGACACCCATATTGCATGCAAAGTCCAAGTTTCTATGCGAACCACGTTTTGACCGATAGCTCATTTATCTATCCTTTCAATTGACACCCATACTACAAGCAAATTTCAAAGTTTTATGGGAACTACAATTAAAAGGATAATTCATTTATCGATAAATATATCGAAAAATGCAAACTTCAGTAAACGTGTGGCCTTCCCCTTTCGATTGACACCCATATTGCATGCAAATTCCAAGTTTCTATGCGAACCACGATTTGACCGATAGCTCATTTATCTATAAATGTATTGAAATATGGAAAGGCCTAAATGAAACATATGTCCTTGCCCTTTCATTTGACACCCATATTGCACGCAAATTTCAAAGTTTTATGGGAGCTACAATTTAAAAGAGAATTCATTTATCGATAAATATATCGAAAAATGCAAAGTTCAGTAAACGTGTGGCCTTCCCCTTTCGATTGACACCCATATTGCATGCAAATTCCAAGTTTCTATGCGAACCACGGTTTGACCGATAACTGATTTATCTATAAATGTATTGAAATGTGGGAAGGCCTAAATGAAACATATGTCCTTGCCCTTTCATTTGACCCCCATATTGTACGCAAATTTCAAAGTTGTATGGGAGCTACAATTTAAAAGAGAATTAATTTTTCGATAAATATATCGAAAAATGCAAAGTTCAGTAAACGTGTGGCTTTCGCCTTCCGATTGATACCCATATTGCATGCAAATTTCAAGTAACTATGCGAACCACGGTTTGACCGATAACTGATTTATCTATAAATGTATTGAAATATGGGAAGCCCTAAATGAAACATATGCCCTTGCCCTTTCATTTGACACCTATATTGCACGCAAATTTCAAAGTTTTATGGGAACTACAATTCAAAAGAGAATTCATTTATCGGTAAATATATCGAAAAATGCAAAGCTCAGTAAACGTGTGGCTTTCCTCTTCCGATTGACACCCATATTGCATGCAAATTCCAAGTTTCTATGCGAACCACGGTTTGACCGATAACTCATTTATATATAAATGTTTTGAAATATGACAAGGCGTAAATGAAACCTATGTCCTTGCCCTTTCATTTGACACCCATACGACAAGCAAATTTCAAAGTTTTATGGGACCTACAATTTAAAGGAGAAGTTTAGTAAACGTGTGGCTTTCCCCTTTCGATTGACACCCATGTTGCATGCAAAGTCCAAGTTTCTATGCGAACCACGTATTGACTGATAACTCATTTATCGATAAATGTATTGAAATATGGGAAGGCCTAAATGAAACATATGTCCTTGCCCTTTCATTTGACACCTATATTGCACGCAAATTTCAAAGTTTTATGAACCTACAATTTAAAAGAGAATTCATTTATCGATAAATATATCGAAAAATGCAAAGTTCAGTAAACGTGTGGCCTTCCCCTTTCGATTAACACCCATATTGCATGCAAATTCCAAGTTTCTATGCGAACCACGATTTCACCGATAGCTCATTTATCTATAAATGTATTGAAATATGGGAAGGCCTAAATGAAACATATGTCCTTGCCCTTTCATTTGACACCCATATTGCACGCAAATTTCAAAGTTTTATGGGAGCTATAATTTAAAAGAGAATTCATCTTTCGATAAATATACCGAAAAATGCAAAGTTCAGTAAACGTGTGGCTTTTCCCTTCCGATTGATACCCATATTGCATGCAAATTTCAAGTTTCTATGCTAACCACGGTTTGACCGATAACTCATTTATCTATAAATGTATTGAAATATGGGAAGGCCTAAATGAAACATATGTCCTTGCCCTTCCATTTGACACCCATATTGTACGCAAATTTCAAAGTTGTATGGGAGCTACAATTTAAAAGAGAATTAATTTTTCGATAAATATATCGAAAAATGCAAAGTTCAGTAAGCGTGTGGCTTTCCCCTTTCGATTGACGCCCATATTGCACGCAAATTCCAAGTTTCTATGCGAACCACGTTTTGACCGATAACTCATCTTAACATATTATAAAACAAAGTCACTTTTTCTGTCTGTATTTCCCCTTGAATGCTTAAATCTTGAAAACTAAGCAACGGATTTTGATGCGGTTTTTTTTAATACATAGATTGGTTGAAGAGGAAGGTTTATGTCATTATAACGTGAAGAAATATATAAAGGGGGCGTGGCAATCGGACAAAATGTGGTAAAAAACCATAAATTTTTCTTTTATACAGCCATAAATCCTAAACGAATCCACCGATTAAAATGAAACTTACTTGAAGTTAAACTTTGAAATATTTACTTTCGTTCTGCATCAAAAAAAATAGTGGTTTCATATCTTATTTAACCAAAATTGTTTAAACAAAAGCAGCACTTTTTCCAAAAAAGCTGTTTGTGTGTTTGTTCGCTGTTAAACGAATGAGCCATTAGAACTTGACAGCGAATAAACACACAAACAGCGTTCTTTCACCATACGATCTAATTCAACATGAATGAGGTGGGGCGACATCGTATGGTGAAATAACGCTGTTTGTGTGTTCGTTCGCTGTCAACCGATTATGCGGGAATCTCATCCCACCTCAGTCATGTTGAATTAGATCGTATGGTGAAAGAACTTGGTACGTATGTATGTAAGTACATATGTACGAATCTCTCGCATAATTAAATTTCGGACGTATGTATGTATGTATGTTTTCAATTCAATTATATTTTATTTCCGTTCGAAGCCGGGGCGGGTTGCTAGTAAAAAATAACTCGTACTTTCTGCACCCGGAAAATATTTTGATATCGATGATAACCGATACAGATCCATTCGTACGTTCAGATGAATACACGAGAATCTTGGCAGCCCGCAGAGAAGCTAATGGATGTGTTCGTCAAATGTTTGGTCCGAAAGAGGATAATTTTATAAATTTCAAGAGTGACAAATATTTTAATGTAATAGATTGGGATAGATTCGAACCGGCTGAACCACCATGCTTGCAGTTCTTCGCGAAAGATCACCTCGAAGCATTACAATATTCCAATGAAATAATTTAATTACCAGGTATGCACCACGAAAACCATTAATTTTTCTTTGCTTCTCTTTTATCGGCATTTTCACTGATCTTTTTCACAGCATATCCTTGTCATTCCCAAAATACCGATCGATTTGTTCATACAGTTCATGAATCTGCAATTGCGGTCACCGATGAACAACGCATGGGCCACATTTTATCTAAGCTCAAGAGCCGGCAGAAATACAGCAAGCTTGAATCCCGACAAAATTTTATGGACTAAAATTTCCGTTACAAACCAACAATTCACTAACTGTTTCGCGAGCGAGGAAAATAAATAAAATTTACTTTTTCTTGTATGGCTTTAGACTAAAAATAAATTGTGTAATATTTCTGCTTCTACTGATTGAATCGAAATACTTTTTTCGCAAAAGATTTGTGATTTTTACGGTCTTCAATTAACTGACATTAAGTTGTTACATTAGGGTGGTAGAAACTGAGATATGGTGGGTAAGTACCACAACGAAACGCATGAGCTCAATGAACTTTCTTGAGAAAAACCTCTTCTTTGAGACAAAAAAATTGATGTGTCACACTTTAAAATTCGACAACAAATGCCAAAGATATGAAAAAAATGTAATTGGGCGACATCTAGGGTTGCCAGAAAAAAAAATTTTTTTAAATGTTTTTCAAAAACACTTCATATGAGGGGAGGTACGGCCGACTTTTTTTTGGTGATACGCTCTAATGTACATACATATGTAAAGCTTTGGTTTCCTTGAAAATCGGTGCAGCAATATAACGTTCGCTACATAGCGGCCGCTTTGCCTACCGTCATTAGCGGCGTAACTTTCCTGAAAAGTGCGATTAGCATTGCAGTCAATTTGCCCGATTTTCTTTTGATTATTTTAACGAACGTTTTCTGTTTTCTATTTTTATTGATTTCAGTTTTTTTTTTCGAAACAACAGAAATCTCAGAACTGTTCTTTTGAGTAAAAATATTTAAAATATTTGATAGAATTCTCACCGTTTTGAATATGATTGTGGCAAAAATCTTGCGAACGAATTGCCACCGTCATGACGGCCGTAATAATTATGCTTGCCGCTATATTACGTTACGGTGGATTTCATCGTCTCTTCAGTGTCCACGTGATTGCTTTTACATTGCAACATTTTTGATAACGTACACCACCGCAATGTTACGAGCGCTATATGGCGCCACCGCTTTCGAGGAAACCAAAGCTTAACAGCCCAACATAATATAAACGCAGTCCGGCAAATTTTCTGTCAAAAATGTCTCATGCACATACAACTTAAAGAGAACAACCTAAATTAACCACACAGCGTAAAAACTTAAATCGATTTCCAATTTTAGTTTTGCGTGACGTTTACACTTAGCTGGCACTTGGTGTATATGTATTAGAGCTACTCACGCACGCAAAATTTATTTTGGGTCGGAACCATGGCATACCTATACAGGTATTATTATCTCAACAGCTGATTAGATTTTTTTCATTTGAATTTTCTCTCAACTGTCAAACTTTCCTGCAGACCGATTGCTTACATTTTAACAAGTGCTGTGCTGTTCTGACATTTTAGAGAAGCAATTTCCAATATGGCCGCCGTGCTATTACCTGTTCTACTATGCCATGGTTGGAACCAAAAAAGTCGTTTGTGCTCATGCGGTAAAAAACGCTGTGCGTTTATATTGGGTTGGGCAGCAAGTGTTTTTTTTTTGCTGGGGTGGATCTTTTTTGGCCGATAAGGTTGAACGAAAAACAAAAGTTTTAACTTTTCCTTCCGATGTATTTCAACGCTTTCCCGTTATCCTCAGGGAAGTCTATATATATTTCAAACAACATATAAACAATGATATATTAAATTCAAAGTTTTATGGGAGCTACAATTTAATAGAGAATTCATTTATCGATAAATATATCGAAAAATGCAAAGTTCAGTAAACGTGTGGCCTTCCCCTTTCGATTGACACCCATATTGCATGCAAATGCCAAGTTTCTATGCGAACCACGGTTTGACCGATAACTCATTTATATATAAATGTTTTGAAATATGACAAGGCGTAAATGAAACCTATGTCCTTGCCCTTTCATTTGACACCCATACGACAAGCAAATTTCTAAGTTTTATGGGAACTACAATTTAAAGGAGAAGTTTAGTAAACGTGTGGCTTTCCCCTTTCGATTGACACCCATGTTGCATGCAAATTCCAAGTTTCTATGCGAACCACGTATTGACTGATAACTCATTTATCGATAAATGTATTGCAATATGGGAAGGCCTAAATGAAACATATGCCCTTGCCCTTTCATTTGACACCTATATTGCACGCAAATTTCAAAGTTTTATGAACCTACAATTTAACCGAGAACTCCTTTATCGATAAATATATAGAAAAATGGAAAGCTCAGTAAACGTGTGGCTTTCCTCTTCCGATTGACACCCATATTGCATGCAAATGCCAAGTTTCTATGCGAACCACGGTTTGACCGATAACTCATTTATATATAAATGTTTTGAAATATGACAAGGCGTAAATGAAACCTTTGTCCTTGCCCTTTCATTTGACACCCATACGACAAGCAAATTTCAAAGTTTTATGGGAACTACAATTTAAAGGAGAAGTTTAGTAAACGTGTGGCTTTCCCCTTTCGATTGACACCCATGTTGCACGGAATCTTCAAGTTTCTATGCTAACCACGTTTTGACCGATAAATCATGTATCTATAAATGTATTGAAATATGTGAAGCCCTAAATGAAGCATATGTCCTTGCCTTTTCATTTGACATCTATAGTGCCCGCAAATTTCAAAGTTGTATGGGAGCTATAACTTAAAAGAGAATTCATTTTTCGATAAATATATCGAAAAATGCAAAGTTCAATAAACGTATGGTTTTGCTCTTTCGATTGACATCCATATTGCGTGCAAATTTCAAGTTTCTATGCGAACCACGTATTGACTGATAACTCATTTATCTATAAATGTATTGAAATATGGGAAGGCCTAAATGAAACATATGTCCTTGCCCTTTCAATTGACACCCATACTTCAAGCAAATTTCAAAGTTTTATGGGAACTACAATTTAAAAGAGAATTCATTTATCGATAAATATATCGACAAATGCAAACTTCAGTAAACGTGTGGCTTTCCAAGTTTCCAAGTTTCTATGCGAACCACGGTTTGACCGATAACTCATTTATATATAAATGTTTTGAAATATGACAAGGCGTAAATGAAACCTATGTCCTTGCCCTTTCATTTGACACCCATACGACAAGCAAATTTCAAAGTTTTATGGGAACTACAATTTAAAGGAGAAGTTTAGTAAACGTGTGGCTTTCCCCTTTCGATTGACACCCATGTTGCATGCAAATTCCAAGTTTCTATGCGAACCACGTATTGACTGATAACTCATTTATCGATAAATGTATTGAAATATGGGAAGGCTTAAATGAAACATATGCCCTTGCCCTTTCATTTGACACCTATATTGCACGCAAATTTCAAAGTTTTATGAACCTACAATTTAACCGAGAACTCCTTTATCGATAAATATATCGAAAAATGGAAAGCTCAGTAAACTTGTGGCTTTCCTCTTCCGATTGACACCCATATTGCATGCAAAGTCCAAGTTTCTATGCGAACCACGGTTTGACCGATAACTCATTTATATATAAATGTTTTGAAATATGACAAGGCGTAAATGAAACCTATGTCCTTGCCCTTTCATTTGACACCCATACGACAAGCAAACTTCAAAGTTTTATGGGAACTACAATTTAAAAGAGAAGTTCAGTAAACGTGTGGCTTTCCCCTTTCGATTGACACCCATATTGCATGCAAAGTCCAAGTTTCTATGCGAACCACGTTTTGACCGATAGCTCATTTATCTATCCTTTCAATTGACACCCATACTACAAGCAAATTTCAAAGTTTTATGGGAACTACAATTAAAAGGATAATTCATTTATCGATAAATATATCGAAAAATGCAAACTTCAGTAAACGTGTGGCCTTCCCCTTTCGATTGACACCCATATTGCATGCAAATTCCAAGTTTCTATGCGAACCACGATTTGACCGATAGCTCATTTATCTATAAATGTATTGAAATATGGAAAGGCCTAAATGAAACATATGTCCTTGCCCTTTCATTTGACACCCATATTGCACGCAAATTTCAAAGTTTTATGGGAGCTACAATTTAAAAGAGAATTCATTTATCGATAAATATATCGAAAAATGCAAAGTTCAGTAAACGTGTGGCCTTCCCCTTTCGATTGACACCCATATTGCATGCAAATTCCAAGTTTCTATGCGAACCACGGTTTGACCGATAACTGATTTATCTATAAATGTATTGAAATGTGGGAAGGCCTAAATGAAACATATGTCCTTGCCCTTTCATTTGACACCCATATTGTACGCAAATTTCAAAGTTGTATGGGAGCTACAATTTAAAAGAGAATTAATTTTTCGATAAATATATCGAAAAATGCAAAGTTCAGTAAACGTGTGGCTTTCGCCTTCCGATTGATACCCATATTGCATGCAAATTTCAAGTAACTATGCGAACCACGGTTTGACCGATAACTGATTTATCTATAAATGTATTGAAATATGGGAAGCCCTAAATGAAACATATGCCCTTGCCCTTTCATTTGACACCTATATTGCACGCAAATTTCAAAGTTTTATGGGAACTACAATTCAAAAGAGAACTCATTTATCGATAAATATATCGAAAAATGCAAACTTCAGTAAGCGTGTGGCTTTCCTCTTCCGATTAACACCCATATTGCACGGAATCTTCAAGTAACTATGCCAACCACGTTTTCACCGATAAATCATGTATCCATAAATGTATTGAAATATGGGAAGCCCTAAATGAAACATATGCCCTTGCCCTTTCATTTGACACCTATATTGCACGCAAATTTCAAAGTTTTATGGGAACTACAATTCAAAAGAGAATTCATTTATCGGTAAATATATCGAAAAATGCAAAGCTCAGTAAACGTGTGGCTTTCCTCTTCCGATTGACACCCATATTGCAGGCAAATTCCAAGTTTCTATGCGAACCACGGTTTGACCGATAACTCATTTATATATAAATGTTTTGAAATATGACAAGGCGTAAATGAAACCTATGTCCTTGCCCTTTCATTTGACACCCATACGACAAGCAAATTTCAAAGTTTTATGGGACCTACAATTTAAAGGAGAAGTTTAGTAAACGTGTGGCTTTCCCCTTTCGATTGACACCCATGTTGCATGCAAAGTCCAAGTTTCTATGCGAACCACGTATTGACTGATAACTCATTTATCGATAAATGTATTGAAATATGGGAAGGCCTAAATGAAACATATGTCCTTGCCCTTTCATTTGACACCTATATTCCACGCAAATTTCAAAGTTTTATGAACCTATAATTTAAAAGAGAATTCATTTATCGATAAATATATCGAAAAATGCAAACTTCAGTAAGCGTGTGGCTTTCCTCTTCCGATTAACACCCATATTGCACGGAATCTTCAAGTAACTATGCCAACCACGTTTTCACCGATAAATCATGTATCCATAAATGTATTGAAATATGGGAAGCCCTAAATGAAACATATGCCCTTGCCCTTTCATTTGACACCTATATTGCACGCAAATTTCAAAGTTTTATGGGAACTACAATTCAAAAGAGAATTCATTTATCGGTAAATATATCGAAAAATGCAAAGCTCAGTAAACGTGTGGCTTTCCTCTTCCGATTGACACCCATATTGCAGGCAAATTCCAAGTTTCTATGCGAACCACGGTTTGACCGATAACTCATTTATATATAAATGTTTTGAAATATGACAAGGCGTAAATGAAACCTATGTCCTTGCCCTTTCATTTGACACCCATACGACAAGCAAATTTCAAAGTTTTATGGGACCTACAATTTAAAGGAGAAGTTTAGTAAACGTGTGGCTTTCCCCTTTCGATTGACACCCATGTTGCATGCAAAGTCCAAGTTTCTATGCGAACCACGATTTCACCGATAGCTCATTTATCTATAAATGTATTGAAATATGGGAAGGCCTAAATGAAACATATGTCCTTGCCCTTTCATTTGACACCCATATTGCACGCAAATTTCAAAGTTTTATGGGAGCTATAATTTAAAAGAGAATTCATCTTTCGATAAATATACCGAAAAATGCAAAGTTCAGTAAACGTGTGGCTTTTCCCTTCCGATTGATACCCATATTACATGCAAATTTCAAGTTTCTATGCTAACCACGGTTTGACCGATAACTCATTTATCTATAAATGTATTGAAATATGGGAAGGCCTAAATGAAACATATGTCCTTGCCCTTCCATTTGACACCCATATTGTACGCAAATTTCAAAGTTGTATGGGAGCTACAATTTAAAAGAGAATTAATTTTTCGATAAATATATCGAAAAATGCAAAGTTCAGTAAGCGTGTGGCTTTCCCCTTTCGATTGACGCCCATATTGCACGCAAATTCCAAGTTTCTATGCGAACCACGTTTTGACCGATAACTCATCTTAACATATTATAAAACAAAGTCACTTTTTCTGTCTGTATTTCCCCTTGAATGCTTAAATCTTGAAAACTAAGCAACGGATTTTGATGCGGTTTTTTTTAATACATAGATTGGTTGAAGAGGAAGGTTTATGTCATTATAACGTGAAGAAATATATAAAGGGGGCGTGGCAATCGGACAAAATGTGGTAAAAAACCATAAATTTTTCTTTTATACAGCCATAAATCCTAAACGAATCCACCGATTAAAATGAAACTTACTTGAAGTTAAACTTTGAAATATTTACTTTCGTTCTGCATCAAAAAAAATAGTGGTTTCATATCTTATTTAACCAAAATTGTTTAAACAAAAGCAGCACTTTTTCCAAAAAAGCTGTTTGTGTGTTTGTTCGCTGTTAAACGAATGAGCCATTAGAACTTGACAGCGAATAAACACACAAACAGCGTTCTTTCACCATACGATCTAATTCAACATGAATGAGGTGGGGCGACATCGTATGGTGAAAGAACGCTGTTTGTGTGTTCGTTCGCTGTCAACCGATTATGCGGGAATCTCATCCCACCTCAGTCATGTTGAATTAGATCGTATGGTGAAAGAACTTGGTACGTATGTATGTAAGTACATATGTACGAATCTCTCGCATAATTAAATTTCGGACGTATGTATGTATGTATGTTTTCAATTCAATTATATTTTATTTCCGTTCGAAGCCGGGGCGGGTTGCTAGTAAAAAATAACTCGTACTTTCTGCACCCGGAAAATATTTTGATATCGATGATAACCGATACAGATCCATTCGTACGTTCAGATGAATACACGAGAATCTTGGCAGCCCGCAGAGAAGCTAATGGATGTGTTCGTCAAATGTTTGGTCCGAAAGAGGATAATTTTATAAATTTCAAGAGTGACAAATATTTTAATGTAATAGATTGGGATAGATTCGAACCGGCTGAACCACCATGCTTGCAGTTCTTCGCGAAAGATCACCTCGAAGCATTACAATATTCCAATGAAATAATTTAATTACCAGGTATGCACCACGAAAACCATTAATTTTTCTTTGCTTCTCTTTTATCGGCATTTTCACTGATCTTTTTCACAGCATATCCTTGTCATTCCCAAAATACCGATCGATTTGTTCATACAGTTCATGAATCTGCAATTGCGGTCACCGATGAACAACGCATGGGCCACATTTTATCTAAGCTCAAGAGCCGGCAGAAATACAGCAAGCTTGAATCCCGACAAAATTTTATGGACTAAAATTTCCGTTACAAACCAACAATTCACTAACTGTTTCGCGAGCGAGGAAAATAAATAAAATTTACTTTTTCTTGTATGGCTTTAGACTAAAAATAAATTGTGTAATATTTCTGCTTCTACTGATTGAATCGAAATACTTTTTTCGCAAAAGATTTGTGATTTTTACGGTCTTCAATTAACTGACATTAAGTTGTTACATTAGGGTGGTAGAAACTGAGATATGGTGGGTAAGTACCACAACGAAACGCATGAGCTCAATGAACTTTCTTGAGAAAAACCTCTTCTTTGAGACAAAAAAATTGATGTGTCACACTTTAAAATTCGACAACAAATGCCAAAGATATGAAAAAAATGTAATTGGGCGACATCTAGGGTTGCCAGAAAAAAAAATTTTTTTAAATGTTTTTCAAAAACACTTCATATGAGGGGAGGTACGGCCGACTTTTTTTTGGTGATACGCTCTAATGTACATACATATGTAAAGCTTTGGTTTCCTTGAAAATCGGTGCAGCAATATAACGTTCGCTACATAGCGGCCGCTTTGCTTACCGTCATTAGCGGCGTAACTTTCCTGAAAAGTGCGATTAGCATTGCAGTCAATTTGCCCGATTTTCTTTTGATTATTTTAACGAACGTTTTCTGTTTTCTATTTTTATTGATTTCAGTTTTTTTTTTCGAAACAACAGAAATCTCAGAACTGTTCTTTTGAGTAAAAATATTTAAAATATTTGATAGAATTCTCACCGTTTTGAATATGATTGTGGCAAAAATCTTGCGAACGAATTGCCACCGTCATGACGGCCGTAATAATTATGCTTGCCGCTATATTACGTTACGGTGGATTTCATCGTCTCTTCAGTGTCCACGTGATTGCTTTTACATTGCAACATTTTTGATAACGTACACCACCGCAATGTTACGAGCGCTATATGGCGCCACCGCTTTCGAGGAAACCAAAGCTTAACAGCCCAACATAATATAAACGCAGTCCGGCAAATTTTCTGTCAAAAATGTCTCATGCACATACAACTTAAAGAGAACAACCTAAATTAACCACACAGCGTAAAAACTTAAATCGATTTCCAATTTTAGTTTTGCGTGACGTTTACACTTAGCTGGCACTTGGTGTATATGTATTAGAGCTACTCACGCACGCAAAATTTATTTTGGGTCGGAACCATGGCATACCTATACAGGTATTATTATCTCAACAGCTGATTAGATTTTTTTCATTTGAATTTTCTCTCAACTGTCAAACTTTCCTGCAGACCGATTGCTTACATTTTAACAAGTGCTGTGCTGTTCTGACATTTTAGAGAAGCAATTTCCAATATGGCCGCCGTGCTATTACCTGTTCTACTATGCCATGGTTGGAACCAAAAAAGTCGTTTGTGCTCATGCGGTAAAAAACGCTGTGCGTTTATATTGGGTTGGGCAGCAAGTGTTTTTTTTTTGCTGGGGTGGCTCTTTTTTGGCCGATAAGGTTGAACGAAAAACAAAAGTTTTAACTTTTCCTTCCGATGTATTTCAACGCTTTCCCGTTATCCTGAGGGAAGTCTATATATATTTCAAACAACATATAAACAATGATATATTATATATAAATCAAAATCAATTATTTAACATTAAAATTAAAGTTTTAAGCAAAAACTCACATAAATTTTGGTAATCAATTAACAATCACATCACCAGTTGCATTAAACGGCAACACAACATATTCCTTTATTTTTGTATTTATTACATTATGACAGCTGTGTAAGCGCTGTTCGTATCGTCTACATCTTCTTTAAAATGCATAACATTGCTCAGCTGCTGTTGTATGCGGCGAGTTTCCAATGTCATTCTATGCTTTGCTCTTCTCTCAATATCCAAAATTCGTGTATTTGCTCAATCAGCTGTATGATTGGTAACAGTCAGGTGTTAAGCCAGTGCTGTTGTTGTTTTCTTGATTTTGCGACCATTTCATGTAGATTCTCTAATGCTCTTTTTGTTGTGCCTATGTAGCATTGATTGCATGCATTGGTCTCATCACCTTTGCATTTTATTTCATTACATTACACTGTTGTTCTTTGTCAATGGACAATCGTCTGTGTTTATATGTTGTTTGAAATATATATAGACTTTCCTGAGGATGACGCGAAAGCGTTGAAATGCATAGGAAGAAAAAGTAAAAACTTTTATTTTTCTTTCAACCTTATCGGCCGAAAAAGCTCCAACCCAGCAAACAATATTATATACAGCTTGGCCCAGCTACAATTTCAGCAAGTTTTTTTTTAGTAATAAACCCCGAAGGAAAAGTTTATTACAAGAATATTTCTTGCAATGAAAAATGTTTGATGTGTAAACATTTTTGGGCTCGATAGGGGCTGTTCCGAAAAGTTACGCGTCGCTGCCTGGAATCGTGCCTTTGCAGCTGTTGTAACCCTCCCTCTGTTGGTGTCTTGTTGATGTGTAGACATCTTTCGGCTCTGTAGAGTAGTCACGCAAAGTTAAGCGTCGCTGCCTGTGATCGTGCCTTTGCCGCCGCTAGTAACCGCGCTTTGCTCTGTGCCGGGTGTAGAGAAATCTTCTTTGCTGATATGTATGTGACGCTCTGCTTATGTGGGTGGGTGCGTATGCGAGTGCCTTGCTGTTTCCCAACAGACCAAAAGTCTTGAGTACAATGTTATTACAAGCTCTCGAATGTAAGCATTAAGCTTGAGAAAGACTAAAGTGTGCTATTAAAAAAGACTACCCAAGGAATTGTAGAAAAATCATAACGGTACGCTTTTTCATAAGCTTGTAAAAACAATTGTAGAATAATACTACTTGTGCAAGATTCATATAAGCTTCTAAACGCAATATCAGCATAATATATCCAGTAATATATATTACTTGTCCAAGATTTATATAAACTTTTATGAAATAATTTTATTTACGAGCTCTAGGCCAATAATCAAAAGAAATAACAACTTAAATTTTTTTTTCTTTTGATATTTTTATTTTTCTTTTACTTGAGTTGATCCGATATTTCGATTTCAATCTGAAATCATCATCAGGGCTGAAATAAATAAATTCAAAATTTTTCTAACAAATTTTGCACTAATTCCGTAATACACAACACTTACACTAATGGCTGAGCCTGATCAACTAATTTGCTATCGATCTTTACAAGGCAAAAGAACATAAAAGTAAATATAAACAGATAAACTACCGTAATTGTAAACAAAATTTTGTATAAACAATAATGCTTAGGCTTATGCACTGCGAGAGGCGCACAGAAAATGTAAATATGTATATATGCTGCAGTTACACTGTTGTTGTCTAAAATGACCGCATGCCTCTCCTACTGTTGTTGGATATCATGTGGCGGTAGGCCGAAGCACATTGTTCTGTATCCGTTTTGTAATTGATTCGCTTTTCGCTCGGCGTGTTGATTATATGTAGCATTTCAAGTATATATCTTTTGTTATAATGTTTTTCTTGTTGTAAAATTGTAACATTGCTTAAATCTGGAGAGTGTCCAGTAGCGCTACAGTGTGTTGTTAAGGCTGTTTTGTTATCACTAGTGTTGTTACGGTTTTTTAGATTTGTCTTATGTCCGGAAATCCTCGTCTTAAGTTTAGATTTAGTTGTTCCCACATATAGTTTTTCGCATAAGTGGGACTCGTCACCGTTGCTTTTTATTTGGTATATTACGTCCGATTTCTCTAGTTTTTCAATTTTACTCTTAGTGTTACTATAAATTTGGCGTAAAGTGTTGTCATAGGTAAAGGCCATTTGGAAGCTATGTCTGTCATAGATGTTGGAGTATTTTATTCTATTAGATAGTCCTGGTATATATGTGCAGGTTTTATAGAATTTAGTTTTATCGTGTTTAATCGTTGTTTTGTTTGATTCGGCGTAAAATTCACGAATGTAGCTGTTTATTTGTAGTTTTGGAAAATCGTTATCCTCTAGGATCTGTTTTATTATTTATATGTTCTCACTGTGGAAACATGTCACGGTGTTCCTGAAGCAAGTTTAATTGAAGGGTCAAAGCATAACCGATTTTCTCGTGGATTCTTATTTTATGGACCAAATTAAGTCAGAATCCAATATTTAAGCTTTTTCTATGGAGTCGTTTTTGAGAAAATTCGATTTAAATTTTGAAAATAGCAAAAAATCAATACGAACTTTTTTGATATAAGATCAATGGATTTTATTATTTTTACCAATTTTTATTAATGTGAAAACATAAAAGTATGTAAATAATTAATTTTTTTTGGTACCATGTGTCCATAGAAATTCATAAATTATATTCTTTTAATAGAATTGTTTAAAAATCTTGAGAAAAAGAAACAATGACTTTAATTACAGGGGAAACATTACACTATTATATGTGCCTTGAATTATACTCTCGCACTGCTTGGAGTAGTCTTCTTCCATAATCTGTATGGTCTTTTGGAACCTTGTAATTTTTCCAAATGGTTTAGAAATCAGCGTGTACTGATTCTATAGCTTGCTCGCTATAAAATCCAAGACCTTGCTGTGTTCTTTTACAAAACTCAGGAACATGAAAAAAGACAGCATGAACCTTAGGAGTGACAGAATTCGCCCAATCTTTTTAGCTTTTTGCGAATTTTTGTATATTTCTTCATAGGTTATTTTGAGATCACTGGAAAAACATGAAATTATTACATTATTGAAGTCGTCAAAGCAGCAAACATATTTCAAGCATCCCAAAGAACAAGAACTTCGCAAGATATCCACTTTCTTCAAAAGTGTTCGACACGCGTTTCCTGCAAAGCCGTGTCCGCCATGAATAAACTGCTGGCTAACATTACATTTTATAGCCCATTCAGCAGCATCTTTTTCGAACTCCTTGCTCATATGCTTATAAAGTGTGTTGAGGACTCCTATCATTTAATGAAGTTCAGGTGGAGGAATAATGCCTATTATTTGTGTATCCTTTTTACTAGAAATAATGGGTACATGCACACAATTTTCATGGTTTTTTGCTTGAACTTTCTTACTACCACCCTCCCGCCAAGCAGTATAATTTTTAGCACAAGTTTCTACAGTTCTGTATTCTTCGCAAATATCTAGGTGGTCCTTGTGAGCAGAACACCATGTACACGGGAAAGCACTAGAATGGGGCGCAATTCCTGTGAGAATGTTAGCTAATTTCAATTCCGTTGCTATAGTCGCCTCATATCCACCTATTTGTAGTAATGACCACAACATATCTACGTTTTCATAATTTTCTTCAGTATGAGCGACAATTCCAAGCAAAAACAATTTCTTTACGCCAGTATCCTTAAACTTGGATGGAATACCAGCTCCCTTGTACAAAGTTCCTCGTCCTTCATTGGTGAGATTTCTATTCGGCGCTTGGACCGAAAGACAAATTTTCAAAAATCCTCCACCATCAATTCCAAATTTCAAATGCGTTTCATTTACAACTCTCTTTTCACGAATCACGTCTAAAAGACCATCAATGCTACTACAATACGCTAATGTTTCTGTACTCTTAATCTTCTTATTATTCTCTTTTGTACGAATGACATTGCACTCCTTTATCATAAAATAGTTGTCCAATGAGTGTCTCATAGTGCGCAGTTTATCTCTCATTTGTGGCTCGAACATTTTTCTATTTCTGGTAGTTCTATGCAACGCTGAGGCTACGCCAACAACAATATTATTTGAAAGTCCAAATTCTGTCCCGATTTTCAAAACATCTTCACTTTTAATAGGTTTTTGTTTATTTTCAGTTTTATTATTGAAAGTTACGCTTAGTGGTCGACCGACCTTTTGAGATAAAGTAATTTGAGCACCACGGTGTTTTTGCACATTATTATTCGAATTCAAAGTAATATTTTTCATCAAATCGACTACTAAATGTTCTTGAGATTTTGGAGGTAATGTGGACTGAATGTGTTTCACAAGATTGTCGTATTTCAGAGGGGCACCTGTAGGTCGATTATGTAACTATTTTAACGCCAGGTGTTAGCGTTAATTTCGCTTAACATCATTTTTAACGCTTTTCCCTATTCACTAACTTTTAACCACACGAAAAGTGTTAGCTAACACACGAAAAGTGTTAGGTAACACTTTTTGTGTGGTTAGCTGTCGCGAATTATTTTCGAGGTGTTAACAATCGCGTTAATATATTGACAAGTGTTTTAGCGTTTGTAAAAAGTAAAAAAATTAGTTTTGAGTTTTTTGCATGTAATTTAGTGCAAAATACGGCGAAAGGAGAAGTATTTCCATCTTTTATCATATAGCACCTTAATGCGGCAATGGCTCCAGTAATTCTGGCAATTTAAGCGGACGTAAACGCAAAGCTGTGGAAGATGAGCAAGATGAACGGAAAGCGAGTAATGTCACTGTTGAAGGCTACGTGGACGAGAAAGAGCGCTTGCTGACTGTGGATACTGGTGCAACACATTCCATCATTCGGAGTGCCTTGATCAGCGGGAAGGTGAGACGATTGCAGAAAGCTAAATTGTGGACAGTAACTGGTGAAAGCAACAAATCCTGGGAGAGGTGACATGTAAGGTTGTGATTGGGAATATAGCCACGTATCACAACTTCTTGGTAGCGAATATTGTGGACGAAGTCATCATTGGCGTCGATTTCTTGGCTGAGAAATATGTACAACCACAGAATATGGTAGCCCTATCCTGCATCTTTGACGATGTGCTTAACAGTACCTCAACAAAGACAAAATTTTCGAACAACGCTTTATATATGAAAAAGCTGATGTGAAGAGTGAGTCAGAAATATATTCTACCAATACGGCAAACAACCAAATAATTATAAAACAAAAAAAAAGTAATAAGTAATAGTTTCATAAGGCATAAGGTGTGACAAGTTTTATGGAAAAGCTTCTTATTCAATTTGCCAAAGATTGAAGCTAAATACAGTTCATTATCGACTCAGAACAAAATCTATCACCTTCGCAGACCTTTCTTCAAATTGTTTTAGTAAGAAACCATTTGGACCGATTCCAGCCGAAAAGCCTCTGTAAAGCTACATATTTTAATTGTAAAATTTTCAATACCAGAGTGAAAGGCAGGAAACCATTCAAGAGTCGTAAATGGTAGTAAAGTACCAGCCAACGGCTTATCCATGGATGTGATCCTTTTCACCTTTGGCTATTGATCGCCTGTTTATTCTTCACGTTAGATTAAAATACAAAAACAAAATTTCTGCTATTGTTAATGTTAAAAAGTAATTAATTTTTTTACTCCTTTTTTACAAAAACGGGCAAAAATTCTTTGAGATTTTACCCTCCTGCGTACATGGAAAATAC
This sequence comes from Merzomyia westermanni, assembly GCA_949987695.1. Classification (NCBI taxonomy): domain Eukaryota; kingdom Metazoa; phylum Arthropoda; class Insecta; order Diptera; family Tephritidae; genus Merzomyia; species Merzomyia westermanni. The sequence continues at coordinate 96,809,243 of OX465289.1, forward strand.
ATCCGTACCCTTTCAGATAGGGTACGTTTTCTGTCTCTTTTTATTTACTTCACCTTGTTGATTATACTATGGCATCAAGCAAAATAAAAATGTTTTTATATTGGAAATTTGGTGTTGTTGTGCTGCAAGCGGCCTGTTGTTGGCTATTTTAAAAAACAAACCGGGTGTTTCTCGATATCGAAACCGAGTAGCTCCTCAGGAAAATAAAATTAGAATTTTGTGCTGAAAACCTCAACGTTGGTATTGTTTTGCAATAAGTCATAAAAACTGACTCTTGATCGTTTCACTAAACACAAACCTAACTTGTTGCCGATAAAATTAACTTATGTATGTCCACACATCTTCGCGTAATTATTGTAGTTATTCCCACTAATCGTTCAGCTGGCCTAGTCAGTAATATAAAATTAATCGAGCTACTATAGTTGTTGCTACGTTCCTTAACTAGACAGGATTCTATTGCTAAATCTTAAAACCCGTGCGCATGCTATGAAAAAGTCCCATATTAAACCCAGATATGAACGCTCAAAAACAAAATAACTAATCCCAATACAAAGGTAATTTTTATCGAAGGCCAAAGGCAAAGCACAAACACCATTTTAAATGCTATCCCCTTAAATGCAAGCACTACTTCTGTTGGCGTGGATTCAAAGTGCTAAATGCTAGCCCTAGCAGCAATCGTAGTTCAGGTGAAGGCAATGTTACTTTGACGGAAAGCCAATTTAGGCAGTTGCTAGGTAACTTTCAAGTAGCCCTGGAATCCACTAGATCAACGTCAAGTAAGTGCAGCGCTCGCTTTAATGGCGGGAGATATGTAACCAAAATTGAAGAATTCATAGCAACAATTCTCGTATACACGCAAGCACAAAAAGTGGCATACCAAATGGCGTTGTTAAGTCTACTTTTATTGTTAGAGGCCTAGGCTTCGTCCTGGTCGCAGGGAGTGAAAAACGAAGTATCATCTTTTAATCGAGCTATCGATCTTCTTATGAGTGCGTTTTCCCACCAAAGCCGGATTCGCGAATATTCGCTGAAATAAATAGCGGAAAACAAAAATCTCTTGAAAAAACGGACTATTTTATATGCAGAAATATGCAGCCTTTGTCGCAACTGTCCGAAAGATTTTCGGAAAACACCATGATCGACATGATTTTCTCGCAACTATTGTTCAAAATAAGAGAGAAAATACCTCGCGATATCGTAAAAACATTCCATGATTTGCTGGAAAAGGCGAGAGATGCTGAAATGCTTTTAATAAAAAACACCGAAGTTGTAAAAATAGTGCAACCGATAGACAGAATGACTGGTCGCGGTTCCTACTGCCGAAAGAAAAATCATACAGCTGAAACATGCTTTAAGAAAATGGAATCAGAAAATAGAGGGTCAAGCAAGTTGGAAGAAACTACCTACAGTTGCTACGGGTGTGGCACGCCTGTCCTAAGTGAAATAAAACGAACCCGATAATTAGCCCAACCCAGTGGCGGATTAAAGAAAAAAGGCCAGGTCAGCAAATTCTCCGGGGGCCCGGGTTCGTGGTACTTCGGGGAATTGTATATTTCAATTCTTATCCATCTGAACTTTTGCTCATACCAATCTCTATTAATAAAATTGTATTTTGGTCGTTTTCCCAGCCACTAATGTTTGTTTTTATTTTGTCACCGTTTCGACTCATACTGCGAAGTTATTTTGAAGACTGAAAATACATAATTATGAGATTTGTTATGGAATTCGCAACAAAAATGGAGCAGTAAGGAAGGCGGTCGGCACGATATGAGGTCGCACTGTGGCTAGTCATTGTCGGCTGGGGTGGGTTCTTGCCAACCTTACCGTCCTGCGCCATAAACAGAAACAAATCGTGCCTTTAAATACGCGGGGAAATGCACAAAACCGCGCAACCAACTATAAAAACAACATCCGGTTAAACCCGGATGCCACGGACAGACCGTTGACATTCAAAATACAAAAACTCAAATAAAACGGAAAATCAAATAAATTCAAAATGAAACGGGCGAAAAAATGTTCAAAAAGGAAACTTAAAATTCAAAAATAACTGAAAAGGAGAACGAACTAGTAACGGAAATCAAAAATAAAACCCGAAATTTTTAAACAAAAAGGAACCGAACCGGAACCGACCGGTTACCACATCTGGAAAAAAAAAGCTGAAAATAAAATTTAATAAGCGTAAAGGGCCGAACATATAAGGGGGCGCCGCGGGTGTTGTTGCGACGCCCTGGTGCTGACCCACCCTCATCCATGGCCATCGGTGCACCAAACCGAATCCCGATGGCCCCTTATCTAAAATCCTATATTCCTTCTAAATCAAAAGAGTCAGCATTCCCATATTAATTACAATTTATTTAATATTCATTTCTTACGAAAAAAAAATCTTAAGTTAAATTATAGTTTGTCGTAATACTACATTTACGCTGAATGAAATGAGCGATTTTCATAGAACTGTTTGAAATGCGGCACATTTCCCCATACAAATCGCATTCACAAAATCACGAATTCGAACAAAATTACACAGCAAATGCGATGAATTCATGAATGTCTGATTGGAACGCGTCAACTTGTTTGGTTGATACTTTATAAAAAAAGGAAAGTACGTATTTAAAGCCAGTATAAACACATTCGAATTATTGGACTGCAATGCCGCATTTTATATCAGTATAAATGGGTTATAAGAACGAAAAATGACAATAAAAGCAACCTAATCCAAGGCAAATATTGTTTTCTTCTTTTTTTTTTTTGATTAGTTTTGATAGGTTATATATAGCTGTTTGTTAATTATTTATTTGTTTATATATTATTAAGTGGCCATTTATTTGTTATTATCAGGTGGATTAAGTTATGTTATTAGAAATTATATATTTTGGTTTTACTCAGCACATTATTATTTTTATTTATTTTAATAATTAAAGTTTACGGTTGTTCCGTTTTTTGTTTGTTTGCTTTTCTAACTCGTTTAGTTATAGCTAACCTAAGCCTAATCTAATAAGTCTCTAATTTAAGTTTCTTTTCTACCATATTTTACTTAAATTTAAATTACTTTCTTCTCTTATGTGTTTATCTTTTTTTTTCTTCTAGTTTTGAAAATATACTTTACATTTAATTCTACCAAATTTTTTTAATCTTAATTTATAAAAAGGTTACGTCTACATCAGATAGGTCTCACCCGGTTGTTGTAGTAGGCCGTTAGTGGGGCGCTACTGTTGTTGTTGTAGGTAATAGTGCAGCGGGCCTACATTACGGCGGCCCCTGCTGTTGTCACTGCTGGTTACTGTTGTTGTTGCCGATGCTGCTGAGGCTAGTGCGACGGGCCTATATTACGGCGGCCCTCGCTGATGTTACCGCTGGTTACTGTTGTTGTTGCCGCTAGTGCGGCGGGCCTATATTACGGCGGCCCTCGCTGATGTTACTGCTGGTGGTCCTGTTACCGGTTTAGTCGTGTTCGGTTGTTGTTGCCGGTCTTGTTACAGGTTTACTTGTGGCCGGATAGTTGTTGCCTCGTAGGTGTGTTGCTTTAACTTAATTTTTAGGCGTTAAGCAAGTAACGTCAAGTTTCTCGAGTGCTCGAAAACGAAAATAAAAGCTTTGTATTTGTAATCGTTGTAGCTTGCTGCTTTTTTTTTTTTGTTTATTTATTTATTTTGTTATCTATGTTTATGCTTTACTAGCAAGTCTTTTACAGCACCGCACGCTATGCACTTTTAATTATAAATTTGATTAAGGTGGTAAGCTTTTTGTAGTTCGCTAAGCAAGACAATTTTTGAATGAGCAGAATCGCTTTGCTCTTGGTTAAACATCTTGAGTAGGCATACTGACTTTAAAAATGCATCATAACTTAGATTTATTTTAATTTCTTAAAGGTTGTTGTTTACGGTTTGAAGACAAGTCGGTTCATAGTTTACAGATTTTTTTTTTTTTTTTTAAATAGGTTTTAGGCCGAATGCTAAAACTATTCAGATTCAATGGCAATTCTATACGACAGCATTCAACCGCCAATATACGTTCAAAAATCTCGGGAAAGGCATCAATCGACGCGTTCCGATCTCTGCACCAACAATCCGAAGGCGGGAATCAAATAATCTGTCTCAGTGAAAAGCTATTAGCAAAAAACTCAAAATGCGCTAGGTCCGATCCCAAATAGGCGGCTTCATCCAAGGTATTTATGTGCACAACACCTTTTCGCGTAGGCGGCCTTTGGCCACCTTTCAAAAGAATAACCCTTAGCCGGTCCAACCCCCGGCTACGCGGTCCACAATATTTTTGAGCAGGACACACTTTTTGCACTTTTTGGTACACCCTAATCTGTGATTACAACAACCACATGAAAATGACGAAAAATTTTCAACTTTGATTGCAAATATCTCTAAACAGACACAAAATATAGAACTTCCGCCCCCGGACCATCGACATGGAGGTCAAAACCCGTCGCCCGATACACCCCCCGAGACTCTCGGACGCACATCAGCAGCACGTGCCGTCGTACAGAATTGCCGATTCAATAGCTCAATTTAAACTTGATTCAGAATGCTTTCATAAAAGTGAGCTGCGTATTTAATTCGAAAAGAAGTAATTTTCTAAACGAGTTACAGTATCAAAAAACTATACAAAAAACAGTATCAAAAAACTATATACTAATTATTGTTAAAAATACCCCCTTCCCAAGTTCTTAAATGCCAAAATAGCAAGGCCAAATCCATTTAATGAAAAGATTTCACTTTATATAATGATTTTATAAGTCAGGGTGCCACTACAACCATTTTTCTCACAGAATTTTTCTCCAACCTTTTTTGCTAAAAAGATTAAGCAAATATCACTCTTATGGGGTATTTTTGCCTCCTAAATAGGTTGCTTTGATTGTTAAAAAAAAGTGCAACGCCTTTACAAAGATTTGGCAGAACAAATATGTTGAAACCACTTGTTCTTTATGAATTTTGCTTTTCTCCTTTATTTTTGCTACACGACACACAATCTCAACGACGAGACACACACGTACGCAAGCGATTTTAGAGTTTCCTCGAGAATTTTTAACAATTCAATTGTACACGTATTTCGGTAGCGATAGTAATCGTCACTGTATTTTTAGGATAAATCTTAAATATTTTCTTTTCAACGCAAGTTGATTATTTTATGCAGAAACAAAAGCCGCTACGTTTCGTTTCAGCATTGACACATTCGCGAATTTTTTAATTTTTTTTGTTTTTGTTTTACGCGCACGACCGCTCGGTTCAAATCAGGTATACTTTTTGAATTGGTCGAATGCCGGTGACGCTGCTATGCCCAAAATTATTCACTTAACGCGACTGCGCAATGGAAAAGTTCCGTTGCCCGTTGACGTGGCGTGATTATTGCCAGGTGGAACATTCTGATTGGTCGTTACCTTCAGATGATTGCTATGAACGGATTGCACCATTTGGTGCTGCCACTTCAGCAAAAATCACGCACTTTCCCGTAGCTAAACGTCAAACCGGAAGGTGAATCAAAACTGTCACCCAACCAACCGCATTGAACCAAATAACAATTACTATCAGTTGAAAGTAAACCATAACAGGCCTGCTTCGCTTCGAAGACCGGTCGATGAAGCGAACAGGAAAAAGGTTTACTTGCAAGGAAGCCATTTCTGGGTAAAAAACGTGGGGCACGACTCACCCTAAGATAAGAGTCTCTAGTTCTACCACGAGCTAGCCGGGCAAGAAGATCCGCCAGTAAAGGAAATTTTTTTGAAGTATTTTGTTTCATAGTTTAGTAGGCTTTGCGGCAAATGGAAATTTGTTAAGTGGTTTTACCCCCACCGAAATAGGCTTATAACAAAAACGTGTAATTTAGTTAGACATTTTGATATCGGAGAACGCGTCAAAACTCCGAGGCAAACGGAGAATTTATTTTGGTTTCCTAGTTACAATGCTTCGCGGCTGTAGACATTTTAATAAAGGAGAACTCGTCAAAACTCCGAAAATTTTTGATTCTAGTGGTTTCACCCCCACAAAAAGGTTTAGCAAAAAAATAACCGGAGAAGCTTGTTCCATGAAAAAAAAACTTTTCACCCGGTAGACATTTTAATTAAGGAGAACTCGTCAAAACTCCGAAAGACAATCCGCATAACCGAGGATTGCCAGGTTATCCACTACATCCGATGGAAGCGTATGTAAATACCCTATTAAGTCAATGCTCGGGGATGATACTGGGCGAGTTGTCCCCGACCGCCAAAACGCCCAGGTACGGTTCCAAATGTCAAAATGTATATATGAAAAAAAAAAATCAAAATTGTTATTGCGGGCGAATATCCGAAGCGTGAAAGCGACCTATCAGTTTCCCTGTCAGGTCCTCTAGATCGTACAACGCATTGCCTACTTTTCGACGAACTCGGCACTTGAGGTATTTTTGCAAGAATTTGGCGTTTATGCCTTGTTTGAAGTTACTCAAAGCAAAATTTTTCCTAAAAACCTCCTGACCTTCCCTATAGTTAACTTGCCTAGAGCGTTTGTTATAAACGTTGTTTCCCCTATCCTTCGCCTGATCTAAATTCTTACGAATTTGCTCGCGAATATTTGACAACTTGTCAGCCTTAGCTACTATTGGGATTTCATCTTGCTTAAGAGTGCCGAGTTTATTTAATAAGTTATATGCCGATGCATGCTGAATCATGTTCTGACCATATAATGCAAAGTATGGAGAGCACTGAATTGCGGTATGAAAGTCACTTCTTAAAACTGCTAAAATTTCGGGTATATGTTTGTCCCAGTCAGTATGGTCCTGTTTATCCTTCAGAAAAACTCTTATTTTTGGAACAATTTCTCGGTTTACTCGCTCCGACGCGTTAGCCTGCGGGGAGTATAGCCCTGTCTTAATATGGGTTACACCGTAACTATCTAGAAATTGCTTCATCTCCTTTGAGATAAACTGTTTACCGTTATCGCTGTGGATATACTGCGGGACCCCTACCGCTGAAAAAATTTCAGAAGTGAAGTAATTTATAACGTTTACCGTCGTCGCTCTCTGCATGGGCTTCAACCATACATACTTTGTAAAATGGTCCAATATAATAAAAAGAAATTGATTTCGTCGCTTCGATCTTGGATAAGGTCCAAGGAAGTCGCAATAAAACCGCTGAAATGGCCTTTCCGAGGTGAAGGTATTCGCTATAGGTGGTCTTGCCTCTTGATTTGTTGCCTTCACTGCTTTGCAAATGTCGCACCTGCTTACGTACTGACGGACGTCCTTAGCTTGGTTTGGCCAGAAGTATTTCTGTCGTACGCGCTCCAAAGTTTTCTGCCACCCGCCGTGGTAGCTCCTATTCGCATCATGCGCAAGTCGTATCGCCTCCTCGATTATTCCGCCCGGTAGCCACAAACGCCATAGCGAATCCTCCACACCTTTACGAAATTTGACCCTTTTTAACACTATGCCTTCGCTTACACGCAAATCCGGTAGTGCCTCTTCGTTATCTAATATAGTTCGGATTAAATCCGAGTATTCGGCACTTCTAAATTCAGATCACTCTAAGTCTATTTCACGAGGTGTGTTCGGGTAGGTCGGTGCGTCTACATCAAAGCGCGATAAGGCATCCGGTACGATATTCAAGGTCCCCTTGCGATGTTCCATTTTAAAGTTATATCTTTGGAGCAGAAGCGACCACCTAGCCAACCTACCACTCAAATCTTTCTGAGTCATCAACCACTTGAGACTCGAATGGTCTGTAATGATTCGAAACGGCAGGCCCTCAACGTATGGTCGAAAACGTTTGACACTGACTATGGCTGCTAGGCATTTCAGCTCGGTCACGGTATAATTGCGCTGAGCATTGTTTAATTTCTTTGAAACGAACGCTATTGGATGCTCAGCGCCCTCGTCGTCGACCTGGAATAGCACACCACCCACGCCTATTTTGGACGCATCGCACTGAATGGCAAATTCCCTAGAAAAATCGGGTTGGGCCAAGACAGGAGCGGAGCTCAAGGCTACCTTCAGCTTTTCAAAGGCCTCTATTGCCTCTGGGGTAAGTTTGAATGGTCCTGGCTTTTTACGGAGGCAATCGGTCAAAGGGCCTGCTAAATCAGCAAAATTTGTAATAAACGCCCTATACCAATTCGCCATACCCACAAACCTACGCACCTGCCGAGGAGACTTCGGGATTGGAAAGGTTTTAACTGCCTCAATCTTCCCTGGGTCTACCTTCAAACACCCGCTACCTATCAAGTATCCCAAATAGCGAATATCCTTCTGGCAAAACTTGCTCTTCTTCACGTTGATTGTCAGGCCCGCATCCCTCAAACAATTCGCCACTTCCGCCAGCAACTTTAGGTGGTCTTCAAAGTTAGTGCTGCATACCATTAGATCATCCAGGTAGACGAAGACATTCTCCCGCAAACGCGAGGGAATTGCCTTGTCCATCAGGCGGCTCATTGTCTGCGGTCCATTGCATAGCCCAAACGGCATCACTTTAAAGTGGTACAGAGGCTTTCCCGGAACTGCGAAGGCTGTCTTCTCCTTTGAAGACTCAGTCAGCTTGATCTGAAAAAACGCATCCTTCAGGTCAATACCACTAATAAGGTGAGTGTCCTTTAACCTGCTCAATAAACCGTTGATATGGGGCAGCGGGTAGGAATCCTTTTTAGTTGCCGCGTTGACCTTCCTGGAATCTATGCAGAGCCTGACCTTCCCTGGCTTCCGAACTAGAACAACTGGACTACACCAAGGCGAGTTTGACTCTTCTATAACTCCCATTTCGAGCAGCCTATCTATTTCGCTAAAAGCTTCGGCTTGCCTCGGTGGCGAAAGAGGAAAATGTTTACTTTTGATTGGGACTGCATCACCAGTATCAATGTGATGTTCGACTAGCTTTGTTTGCCCCAGACCTATCTTCTCAAACGACGGGAACATATCTACTACCCTCTGCAGTTTGGCCTTCTGGGTTTGTGTCAACTCATGGAAGTTATGTCCCTCCTCCTTTTCATCGATAACCTCTAGACATGCTATACTCGGAAATATTTCGGGAGCTAACGCAAACGCTCTCCAGAAGTCAACTCCGAAATAGGCTTCTTGAACAAGGGAAGGAACAAGATAAAAACGAATAGTTTTGGTAGTATTTTTAAAAGTCACTGGTAAGGAGATAGAACCTAATATTTTCTGTTTTCCACCGCCCGCAGTATACACGAAAGCCTGTAGTGGGTGGTACTTAAGCCCATTTGCATCCAAAAACTTTTGACAATCCTTGCCGAGAATAGAAACATTCGCACCCGAGTCCAGCAATCCTACCAGAAAACTATTTTCAATTTGCACTCGCACCAGAGGCCTGTCATCCTCCGTAAGAACTAACGTGGTGCTTTGTAAAAGTTTACGCTCCTGTACTCGGCTGTTATATCTCTTCCTACATTTCAAAATATCTTCCGATACAAATGACTCTGGGTTATGAAAAATTCTCGACCTAACTAGCTCGTAATTGGTTACCCTTTGTTCCAAACTAGGTGAGAGACTGGCCTGACACGCAAAATCTCTTTTCAAAGCTTTCAAAACTTTTATTGGTTTGGAAATTGCCGTTGATGACCTCGGACTATCGGAATCAGAACCGTCTGTACTGTCAGGAAAAGTTACAACTATTTTTGGGTATTCCTTCTCCAGAGTGCCACTGCTCCTTGGAAGCTCAACACTGCCTTGGAACTCTCCGCTCGCGCGGGACCTACCACTTGGTTCAGTACTCGAGGCGACTCCTTGAGCACTGGCTGATATGGGGGCTATGGCACCGAACGAGTTTCCCCCATCTTCTCGCTCGGATATTGGTTTCCCTGCCGGCGATGGTCCTTTGGACATTTTGGGGTAAACACGCCTCTATGCCCGCACTTAAAGCAGAAGGGACTCCTAATGGGTTCCTCACAATACATATACGAATGCCCCATGCCCTGACAATTCCAACATTGAATTCCGGAATAATCCGATTTTCTATTGCGCCGGTACTCCAACGCCTCTATCTGCGGGTCAGCTTCGCAATCCTCGCCTTCCATCCTCATGTCCGGTGTTATCGTGCGGGCCTCGTTGACCTGACGTCCATGGTAAGTGGTTCCCAATATTTTGCTTTCTTTCAGAACTTGTTCTCCTTTTCGTGCTATGTCGCGTAAATCATGCAATGTCCTGGCATCCGCATTGAAGAGCATTAGCTTAAGGCTACTGTTGACGTTTCTCTTTATAATGTCAATCAGGAGGACCTCTGACATTGGTTCCCTAAGGCGCGCATTTAATGAGACTATGTCCGTGTGGAACACGTCATAGCACTCACTTAGCTTCTGCTTACGCATAGAGATCTCCATCATGATCTCGTGGTAACTTTTTAGGGTACCAAACTCACGCTTCAGTGAGTAGCACAGGAAGGGATAGTTCGCGTTGGGATTCTGCCTGGTAAAAAGCCAGTACCATTCTTCAGCCCGCCCCGACAGAAATAAGTGAAAACTTGCCATTAACTGATCGCTAGAACATTGGGTCCGCTCGCATAAAGTGTCCAACTTGAACAGGAAGTCCGCGACGCTTCCAGTTCCATCGAAGGAAACCTTCCAATCCTGTGGTTTCACTGCCACGCTATTCGAAACGATGTTGGCCTGGTTACTAACGAGTGTCGGGGCTTGGTTCCTTTCCTCCCTATTGGTGTTCCTGGTATAGGTCGCACTACCCTGCGACGATGTTACTGCGGCGTTGAGTAAGTCCATGTTCTCCCTGATCGTCCTCATTTCATTCCGCATCTCCTCCTGCGATGTCCTGAACAGCTGATGTAGCACGTTCACCCACGAATCTACCGGAGGGACCTCGGCATTGTTCCTTTGCGTAGTGATCCTATCACCTAAAGTGTCAGGAGGTCTACGGTCTTGAACCGAAGCTCTAGCTTCCCCCTGTATACCTGTTAACACGCCAGTTGAAGGGTCAAAAATATTTTGCATTGGATCTGCTGCCATGGACGCGTCAAGGATCTTAGTACTAGCTGGTCTATCCATTTTATGGTTGGAAGCAGGATTCAACACTATCCTGGTCGGATCTCCCCCGCCCGGACCACCTGTTGGAGAATGCAGTACCAGAGGCCGATTGGTGGGTTACTTCGGAAGCGCCCCTCTACCCTGACCTCTAGGCTTGCCCCCACTTCCTCGTACAGAGTTCCTAGTAGTCATGCGTTCAGCCGACTGATCCATATTGAAAAAAAAAATCCCCCAACCACGTTAGATAAACAAGAAAAATATCTAAAAAAGTATTCGGTTACAAGGGGCGGTTGGAAGGTATAACAAGTCAAGATTCACTCCCCCCCACCCTATAATACCGACGATTGAAAAGCTTTGAAAAATAAAAATTTAATTAATGCAAATTTTCCTAACCGATATTTGCATCAACTGATTACCGCGGATATGTCAAAAAAATAAATATATACATATAAATATATATATGCTGAAAGAAATTGATTATTAGTAAATATACGTGTTGAAATGTACTATGTAAAAAGCAAAAACGGTATAAAGTTTGGCAAAAGCTAGTTGTGTATTTATATATTGAATGGGAATGCTGACATCCCATCATTAGAAGGCATAGGCATAACAAAAAAAACGAAATAACACTAGACAAGGACATTCTTCCAGGTACACCTACCGCAATGCAGGGGTGGTTATAAGACACCTCGCCCTGAGACATGTTGGTGTACCGTGGCGAAAATTGGTACAATTTTTAAACTTATTTGGACTCCACTACTCCGGACCGCAGTGCAGGGGCTGCTAATGGCTGCCTCCCTGAGACTGGTCGGAGCACTGGACACCAGCGATCAAAACGTCAAAACTTTATTTAATTTTTTTTTTTTTTGAAGCACCCCTCCTCAACCACGCCGCAATGAAAGGATGCGGTTGGGTACCGCTTTTCCCCAGACTTGCGCAGTTTGAAAGGGGTGGATATGGGGTCCCTACTCCTCCTCCCGCAATGCAGGGGCTGCTAAGGGCTGCCTCCCTGAGACTGGTTGGAGAAGTAAGGATCAGTACAAAAAAAAATGCATACAAAAAAAACGAAGACAAAACAACACATCACGTTCGGCAAAAACATAAATATTAATAATCCCAAAAGAAAACTAAACCCCACTTAGCGGACATATAAATTTCCCGAAGCCGACATCGGACAACAGACCCGGGACAAAAAAAATTTAGTAAACTACAAAAAAACTAAGTGCGTTTAGCACTGCCTCACCGGGTGAAATGAAAACTTCCGGTGGACATGACGTGAAGTCTCGTGGAGCCCTCAGCTACTGAACACGATGACTAATCCGGACAACTTGATCAGTCCCACCATCCCGTCGCAACGCAGGTCGCGGCTCCTGGGCCTGCCTACCTTGGACATACGGAATGGTGAAACCTCACAAGCTGACCCGAAAAGTCACCGCGATCAGCGCTTCGGGCCCCACGTTGGGCGCCATCTGTTATGGAATTCGCAACAAAAATGGAGCAGTAAGGAAGGCGGTCGGCACGATATGAGGTCGCACTGTGGCTAGTCATTGTCGGCTGGGGTGGGTTCTTGCCAACCTTACCGTCCTGCGCCATAAACAGAAAAAAGGTCAAATCGTGCCTTTAAATACGCGGGGAAATGCACAAAACCGCGCAACCAACTATAAAAACAACATCCGGTTAAACCCGGATGCCACGGACAGACCGTTGACATTCAAAGTACAAAAACTCAAATAAAACGGAAAATCAAATAAATTCAAAATGAAACGGGCGAAAAAATGTTCAAAAAGGAAACTTAAAATTCAAAAATAACTGAAAAGGAGAACGAACTAGTAACGGAAATCAAAAATAAAACCCGAAATTTTTAAACAAAAAGGAACCGAACCGGAACCGACCGGTTACCACATCTGGAAAAAAAAGCTGAAAATAAAATTTAATAAGCGTAAAGGGCCGAACATATAAGGGGGCGCCGCGGGTGTTGTTGCGACGCCCTGGTGCTGACCCACCCTCATCCATGGCCATCGGTGCACCAAACCGAATCCCGATGGCCCCTTATCTAAAATCCTATATGCCTTCTAAATCAAAAGAGTCACCATTCCCATATTAATTACAATTTATTTAATATTCATTTCTTACGAAAAAAAAAATCTTAAGTTAAATTATAGTTTGTCGTAATACTACATTTACGCTGAATGAAATGAGCGATTTTCATAGAACTGTTTGAAATGCGGCACATTTCCCCATACAAAACGCATTCACAAAATCACGAATTCGAACAAAATTACACAGCAAATGCGATGAATTCATGAATGTCTGATTGGAACGCGTCAACTTGTTTGGTTGATACTTTATAAAAAAAGGAAAGTACGTATTTAAAGCCAGTATAAACACATTCGAATTATTGGACTGCAATGCCGCATTTTATATCAGTATAAATGGGTTATAAGAACGAAAAATGACAATAAAAGCAGCCTAATCCAAGGCAAATATTGTTTTCTTCTTTTTTTTTTTTGATTAGTTTTGATAGGTTATATATAGCTGTTTGTTAATTATTTATTTGTTTATATATTATTAAGTGGCCATTTATTTGTTATTATCAGGTGGATTAAGTTATGTTATTAGAAATTATATATTTTGGTTTTACTCAGCACATTATTATTTTTATTTATTTTAATAATTAAAGTTTACGGTTGTTCCGTTTTTTGTTTGTTTGCTTTTCTAACTCGTTTAGTTATAGCTAACCTAAGCCTAATCTAATAAGTCTCTAATTTAAGTTTCTTTTCTACCATATTTTACTTAAATTTAAATTACTTTCTTCTCTTATGTGTTTATCTTTTTTTTTCTTCTAGTTTTGAAAATATACTTTACATTTAATTCTACCAAATTTTTTTTATCTTAATTTATAAAAAGGTTACGTCTACATCAGATAGGTCTCACCCGGTTGTTGTAGTAGGCCGTTAGTGGGGCGCTACTGTTGTTGTTGTAGGTAATAGTGCAGCGGGCCTACATTACGGCGGCCCCTGCTGTTGTCACTGCTGGTTACTGTTGTTGTTGCCGATGCTGCTGAGGCTAGTGCGACGGGCCTATATTACGGCGGCCCTCGCTGATGTTACCGCTGGTTACTGTTGTTGTTGCCGATGCTGCTGAGGCTAGTGCGACGGGCCTATATTACGGCGGCCCTCGCTGATGTTACCGCTGGTTACTGTTGTTGTTGCCGCTAGTGCGGCGGGCCTATATTACGGCGGCCCTCGCTGATGTTACTGCTGGTGGTCCTGTTACCGGTTTAGTCGTGTTCGGTTGTTGTTGCCGGTCTTGTTACAGGTTTACTTGTGGCCGGATAGTTGTTGCCTCGTAGGTGTGTTGCTTTAACTTAATTTTTAGGCGTTAAGCAAGTAACGTCAAGTTTCTCGAGTGCTCGAAAACGAAAATAAAAGCTTTGTATTTGTAATCGTTGTAGCTTGCTGCTTTTTTTTTTTTTTGTTTATTTATTTATTTTGTTATCTATGTTTATGCTTTACTAGCAAGTCTTTTACAGCACCGCACGCTATGCACTTTTAATTATAAATTTGATTAAGGTGGTAAGCTTTTTGTAGTTCGCTAAGCAAGACAATTTTTGAATGAGCAGAATCGCTTTGCTCTTGGTTAAACATCTTGAGTAGGCATACTGACTTTAAAAATGCATCATAACTTAGATTTATTTTAATTTCTTAAAGGTTGTTGTTTACGGTTTGAAGACAAGTCGGTTCATAGTTTACAGATTTTTTTTTTTTTTTAAATAGGTTTTAGGCCGAATGCTAAAACTATTCAGATTCAATGGCAATTCTATACGACAGCATTCAACCGCCAATATACGTTCAAAAATCTCGGGAAAGGCATCAATCGACGCGTTCCGATCTCTGCACCAACAATCCGAAGGCGGGAATCAAATAATCTGTCTCAGTGAAAAGCTGTTAGCAAAAAACTCAAAATGCGCTAGGTCCGATCCCAAATAGGCGGCTTCATCCAAGGTATTTATGTGCACAACACTTTTTCGCGTAGGCGGCCTTTGGCCACCTTTCAAAAGAATAACACTTAGCCGGTCCAACCCCCGGCTACGCGGTCCACAATATTTTTGAGCAGGACACACTTTTTGCACTTTTTGGTACACCCTAATCTGTGATTACAACAACCACATGAAAATGACGAAAAATTTTCAACTTTGATTGCAAATATCTCTAAACAGACACAAAATATAGAACTTCCGCCCCCGGACCATCGACATGGAGGTCAAAACCCGTCGCCCGATACACCCCCCGAGACTCTCGGACGCACATCAGCAGCACGTGCCGTCGTACAGAATTGCCGATTCAATAGCTCAATTTAAACTTGATTCAGAATGCTTTCATAAAAGTGAGCTGCGTATTTAATTCGAAAAGAAGTAATTTTCTAAACGAGTTACAGTATCAAAAAACTATACAAACTAGATAACGTTTTTGTGAAATTATTGTTAAAAATACCCACTTCCCAAGTTCTTAAATGCCAAAATAGCAAGGCCAAATCCATTTAATGAAAAGATTTCACTTTATATAATGATTTTATAAGTCAGGGTGCCACTACAACCATTTTTCTCACAGAATTTTTCTCCAACCTTTTTTGCTAAAAAGATTAAGCAAATATCACTCTTATGGGGTATTTTTGCCTCCTAAATAGGTTGCTTTGATTGTTAAAAAAAAGTGCAACGCCTTTACAAAGATTTGGCAGAACAAATATGTTGAAACCACTTGTTCTTTATGAATTTTGCTTTTCTCCTTTATTTTTGCTACACGACACACAA
Source organism: Merzomyia westermanni (assembly GCA_949987695.1). Lineage (NCBI taxonomy): Eukaryota > Metazoa > Arthropoda > Insecta > Diptera > Tephritidae > Merzomyia > Merzomyia westermanni. The sequence continues at coordinate 96,825,011 of OX465289.1, forward strand.
TCTCAACGACGAGACACACACGTACGCAAGCGATTTTAGAGTTTCCTCGAGAATTTTTAACAATTCAATTGTACACGTATTTCGGTAGCGATAGTAATCGTCACTGTATTTTTAGGATAAATCTTAAATATTTTCTTTTCAACGCAAGTTGATTATTTTATGCAGAAACAAAAGCCGCTACGTTTCGTTTCAGCATTGACACATTCGCGAATTTTTTAATTTTTTTTGTTTTTGTTTTACGCGCACGACCGCTCGGTTCAAATCAGGTATACTTTTTGAATTGGTCGAATTCCGGTGACGCTGCTATGCCCAAAATTATTCACTTAACGCGACTGCGCAATGGAAAAGTTCCGTTGCCCGTTGACGTGGCGTGATTATTGCCAGGTGGAACATTCTGATTGGTCGTTACCTTCAGATGATTGCTATGAACGGATTGAACCATTTGGTGCTGCCACTTCAGCAAAAATCACGCACTTTCCCGTAGCTAAACGTCAAACCGGAAGGTGAATCAAAACTGTCACCCAACCAACCGCATTGAACCAAATAACAATTACTATCAATTGAAAGTAAACCATAACAGATTGTTTTACTTCCTTTTCTAACATCACACATTCTATTGCTTTAATACTCGTACACTATCGTACCTTTGTTGAACGAACCGTAACATTTTGACTTTTTCATGAATAGATAGTTAATTTCGAGCTACAACTATTACTACTATATCATATTCCATTGTTCTGTTACAAAACATATTTACAACTTAAAGAGTATACGAGTACTCTCAATACCTGCAGACATGATTAATGTTTGCTCAACAAAGGTACGATATTGTATCGATTTAATAGAATGTATGGAACTGTGGATGTTTGAAAAGAAAGTAACATGATTTCATAATAATGAATCTCCACAGTCTTGAAAATGACTTTGCAGTAGAAGTCGAAACGTTGACAAAATAAAAACAAGTAAGGAAGTCTAAGTTCGGGTGGAACCGAAAATTATATACCCAGTAGTGATCTATTATGTCATCCCAATTTACGCAGGTCTATTTTAATACTTTCAGTTCGTATTTGCGTTCAAATAGACAGCCGGACAGACAGATAGACTTATCGAGAGACGGCCATGGCTACATCGACTCAGCTCATCCTCCTGATCATTTCAGTATACGTACAAACATTTCATGTTCATGAAAGGTATGAATATCAAAAAAGATATTCAACTTCGCTTTTGCAGTGGGGTATTAACTACTTGCCCGGATATTTTACTTTTCATCCTGAACGTTTTGATATACATTTATAAATATATATCTCGATTCGTTTATGACGAATGAAGTAATATACAAGGTGGCGCAAAAGTAATCCTCCTACCAGAAAATGCTATTTATTTGACCAATAACACTGGATCACAAATTCCAACTTTTTTTCTGCACCAGAGACGCCATAGTGAAATTCCTATGTAAAATCACCTCCTAATTCCGAAAATCAAGGTTATTTTTACTTGAATGGTACCGTTTTTGAGATATTTACGATTTACCGTTATTTCAAAAAACAAAAAAGATGGCTCCACTTAATCGTGTATATCTCAAGAACAAACTGAGCTCTTCCAAGACGGTTTGAAAAATTTGAAAGCTTATAAAATTTACTATAATCAGTACATACAACACTTTTTGCTAGGTCCTGCAGATTCAAACATATTGAACAATCATTACGGATTTTTTAAATTTTTTTTGTAAAAATATAAAAAATGTGTACTTTGCGAGGAAGCATCTCGAAAACTTTTTGTTTTTTTGCAGATATTTTTCCCCCCTCTAAGCTCTGTTTTATTACAAAAAAAATAAGCTATCAGTGAACAAAATCGATGAACTAATACAAAAGTTATAAGCATTCAAGTAAATATATCCATTTAATACTTAAGTACCCTACAAATAATAGCATATGTACATATGGTTCTGTCTTAACTCTATGATCTTATTTTATAATTGAAAAAGTTATGTGTCTTGTTTTGACGCTTATTTAGATTAGGATCGGTTTCTCTTATGAGAAACCAACAGTAGTCGCCCATCATAGCGACATCCCAGAATCCTTGATACCGACTTTCAATCACTTTCATTTGCTGGTGAAACCTTTCGCCATGCTCGTCACTTTCGTCGCCAAGATTTTGCGGGAAAAAATTTAAGTGGGAGTGTAAGAAATGAATTTTTAAAGACATATTTACTCCTGAAAGAAAATAAAAAAGTAAGTTAGATAAATACATAAGTGACACATTAGTATATAATTTTCTTAGGCTGGATTTATCTTTCAATTCAGAACAAATTTTTTGTTTATATTTTTCCCGTTCTTGTTTGTTCGGAACTGGACGATGAATTCTATGGCTATATATTCTCATGTAAATTTATGTAATATATAATTTATTATAATATGTTTTTTTATTTACCCATTTCCGCATAGTTTTTGATTAAGTCGTTCACTATCATCTCGTAGTTAGGACTTTTGTGTTTGCCTAAAAAAGAAGTAACGACCTTTTCAAAAGAATCCCACGCTGCTGCCTCCACTGGTGACAAAAGTTCTTTGAAATGGTTATTGGTCATCATTTTCCTTATTTGCGGTCCCACAAAAATCCCTTCCTTTATTTTTGCTTCTGAAATCTCTGGGAAGATTGTCTTCAAATGATGAAAAGCTTCTCCTTCTTTGTCCAAAGCCTTCACAAAGTTTTTGATAAGGCCGAGCTTGATGTGGAGCGGAGGTAGAATTATTTTTTCCTTCTTTATAAGTGGAGAGTATTTTATGTTATCTACCCCAACTTGAAACTCGATTCGTTCTGGCCAATCCTTTATGATGTAGTGGTCTTGACGAGATCGGCTATCCCATTTGCATAGAAAGCAACAGTATTTTGTGTATCCACTTTGTAGACCACATAGCATTCCAACGACTTTAAGATCGGCACATATTTTCCAATCATGTTCTTCGTATTTGATTAACTTGAGCAATTTTTGCATTATCTCATATGTTTCCTTCGTATTTACTGCATGCGCGATCGGGATAGATGGCTTTTGGTTGCCAATATGCAATAATACGGCCTTTAAACTTAATTTATTGCCGTCTATGAACAATCGCCACTCTTTTGAATCATATGGTTCACCAAATTGTTTGAATAGACCAGCAATGTCTTTGCAGTAACAAACACTGTCCTCCTTCGTATAGTACTTGGAAAATTCTTCGTGACGAGTTCTATAATATGTTACCTTAACATCGGATGAAACAAATTTAAATTGTTGCATTCGAGAGGCGTGTAGTTCGGCCTTTTCCTTTGACAATTCCAAATCCCTTATCCAATCATTGAGTTGTGCTTGTGACAAAGAATTTCTTTCGTTTTCCGTTTGAAATTCAGTACAACATGATGCCGCGTAATCAGATACTACTGTTGACAATGAAACTGGAGCCGGAACTAAAGTTAAATTTGATTCTGGCAATGTCGCTTCTGTTGAAATTAGTTCTGGTAATGACACTGTAGATACGCTCGCATAGGTTACTTTTCTGGACTTTCCAACCCCAAGTACTTTTGTAGTACAAATATAGCAGTCCGTTGAATGGCAAGTTGGTTCCCTCCACTTCATTGGTGTAATAAATTTCACACGGCGCCTAAATAGATAGTTTCAGGAATTAGTCAGCTATGCATTAAAAGGGAACAAATTCCTAATTTTTACAACGTACCTTTTTGTTCCGGTTTCCGAAGAAATCAATTCGACTCGGCATGTGGTGCACACAGTGTTCGGTGTCCATGGTTTTTCATTGTTTTTAGGCTCAATTCCAAAACACTTATAGTATGTAACTTTCAAAGGATTTGAAAACACACGTCTCATACTTTTAACAATAAGTTGACCGCAGATGAAACAGAACATATCTGGATCATTTGTACACTCAAACTCTCGCGCCCTTTTATTCATTTTTTATTTTAAGTAAATGACGGGTTATAAACTGCAATTATAAACTGAACAGTATCCGGCGAGCCTTGCAGATATTATAAAGGAACAAGGCGCATGACTCTTATTTATACTTAGATCCAGTAAAAATTCAAGCCTACCTAAACAAAAAGGTTCCCTAGTTCTACAAAGAAAACACTACCTGCCTCAAAAATATGCTCTTGTTTAAAATGTACCTAGGTTTGAGAAAACGACACTAACAGCTTTTTGTATCTAATAACTTTTCGAAAATCTACCTGCTAACTAACTGATATACGAATACTAACACATATGTACCAGTAGGGTACTTAAGCATTAAATGGATATATTTACTTGAATGCTTATAACTTTTGTATTAGTTCATCGATTTTGTTCACTGATAGCTTATTTTTTTTGTAATAAAACAGAGCTTGGAGGGGGGAAAAATATCTGCAAAAAAACAAAAAGTTTTCGAGATGCTTCCTCGCAAAGTACACATTTTTTATATTTTTACAAAAAAAATTAAAAAAATCCGTAATGATTGTTCAATATGTTTGAATCTGCAGGACCTAGCAAAAAGTGTTGTATGTACTGATTATAGTAAATTTTATAAGCTTTCAAATTTTTCAAACCGTTTTGGAACAGCTCAGTTTGTTCTTGAGATATACACGATTAAGTGGAGCCATCTTTTTTGTTTTTTGAAATAACGGTAAATCGTAAATATCTCAAAAACGGTACCATTCAAGTAAAAATAACCTTGGTTTTCGGAATTAGGAGGTGATTTTACATACGAATTTCACTATGGCGTCTCTGGTGCATTTTGGCTGTAAACCAGTGTAATCGGTCGGGGTCAAACGCTTACTGTGAATGGTGAGCGCTACAGAGCAATGATCAACGAGTTCTTTTTGCCGCAACTTGATGAATTGGGATTGGAAAACATGTGGTTCCAACAAGACGGTGCAACAGCACACACTGCACGTGCCACAACCGATATGCTGAACATCGGAAGCTTACTTTTGCGCCACCTTGTACCTTGTGTGCGTAACAAAAATAGATATAAACAAGTAAGGAAATCTAAGTTTGGGTGGAACCGAACATTATATACCTAGTAGTGATCTATTATGTCATTCTAATTTACGCAGGTCTGTTTTAATACTTTCAGTTCGTATTTGCGTTCAAATAGACAGACGGACAGACAGATGGACCTATCGAGAGACGAACATGGGTACATCGACTCAGCTCATCCTCCTGATCATTTCAGTATACGTACAAACATTTCATGTTCATGAAAGGTATGAATATCAAAAAAGATATACAACTTCGCTTCTGCAATGGGGTATTAACTACTTGCCTGGATATTTTACTTTTCATCCTGAACGTTTTGATATACATTAATAAATATATACCTCAAATTTTCACAATATATACTTGGGTTCACTGGGTACAGCATAGACAATATATAGTTTTGGAAAAGTCGGCGGAGCCACGCCCCCAGGCTGTATAAAGTTTCAATTCGTCATAACTCCGAACTTTTTTGGTCTAAATTAATGAAATTTGGATATACGAGTATGTGTCACTTAGTGCCACATACTACTGAGAAGCAGCTGACCAATTTTCATTGCGGCCGAGTTTTTCTTAAAAAGCTTATTATGTGTGCAAAATCTGATTGATATAACTTGCTTGGTGGTAGAAGTATCACTGTTTAAATTTTACAAACAAAATTTTCAGAACTATGTTAAAAAACTTTATATATAGAACTTAGCACTGAATTTCGTTTCGACAAATCAATTTTTGCGGAGTTATGGCATAAAAAGTTTTGTGGAATAGTCCACTATAAAAGGGGCAGGGCCACGCCCATTTTCGAAAATTTTAAGTTTTTGAATTTCTTTGTTTACGGAAACTTTAAAAGTGAAATTTAAATGATGTAAAGCTATTTTACCCAAAGTTATTGCCTATTTGATATATCTACGATCCACTTCAAAATTCTTTATATTTAAGTGGGCGTATACCTTAACCACTCCCACCCATTTTTCCTGGAACATTCCTTGCATGCCTGGCAACCTGCGTGCTGAATTTCGTTTCGATATCTGGAACGGTTTTTGATTTATGATTATTATTATTTCTAAATTTGAGTTAATCAAAAGTGGGCGGTGCCACACCCATTTCCAAAAATTTCTTTAAAAATTTATTTTATGCCTCTATCCAATGTATTTACCAAATTTTATCCTTATAGGTGTATTATGCGCTGAGTAATCACTTTTTTTGTGTTTTCGAAAATATTCTATATATAAAAAGTGGACGTGGCTAACATCCGATTTCGCCCATTTTAAATAGCGCTCGGAGACGAGTGCCAAGGAACCCCCCGCAGACCAAAGTTTATTAAGATATCTCAAAATTTACTCTAGTTATCGTGTTCACCAAATTTCGTTTCGACAAATCAATTTTTGTCGGAGTTATGGCATAAAAGGTTTTGTGGAATAGCCACTATAAAAGGGGCGGGCCACGCCCATTTTCGAAAATTTTAAGTTTTTGAATTTCTTTGTTTACGGAAACTTTAAAAGTGAAATATAAATGATGTAAAGCTATTTTACCCAAAGTTATTGCCTATTTGATATATCTACGATCCACTTCAAAATTCTTTATATATAAGTGGGCGTATACCTTAACCACTCCCACCCATTTTTCCTGGAACATTCCTTGCATGCCTGGCAACCTGCGTGCCGAATTTCGTTTCGATATCTGGAACGGTTTTTGATTTATGATTAATATTATTTCTAAATTTGACTTAATCAAAAGTGGGCGGTGCCAGGCCCATTTTCAAAAATTTCTAGAAAAATGTATTTTATGCCTCAATCCAATGTATTCACCAAATTTTATCCTTATAGGTGTATTATGTACTGAGTAATCACTTTTTTTGTGTTTTCGAAAATATTCTAAATATAAAAAGTGGGCGTGGCTATCATCCGATTTTGCCCATTTTAAATAGCGCTCGGAGATGAGTGCCAAGGAACCCGCATACCAAATTTCATTAAGATATCTCAAAATTTACTCAAGTTATCGTGTTCACAGACGGACCGCCGGACGGACGGACATGGCTTAATCAATTTCTCTTTTCGTCCTGAACATTTTGATATATATAAGTCAATATCTATTTCGATCCGTTTATGCCGTTACGTACTGCCACTAGGCGACTAAAGTTAATATACCTTGTGTGCGTAGCACTACTAAGTATAACAAGCATTAGTGGCTTAGTCCAGGCGAGGAAGACAGAAAATCGACTGAATACGGAAGTGATTCGGACCATAGGTTTTTTGGCTTATTTAAGTCTCTTACTAGCGGACATGAAGGGGTAGTAAATAATCAAAAACAAGTAAGGAAAGGACTGTCTTCGACTGTGCGGAAGACTTTATACCTTTCATGAATACGCATTACGGTTCTAAGTGTCCGATCCTTACTAACAATTAGTACAAAGTCTGCAAAACTGTTAATTTAAAGATACATATCCCAAACCCCATTTATCGGAACAATCGATTGTATGGGAGCTATATGTTATGTTGCTGCGATCAGGGTAATTTTCACTACACATATTACATATCTAAAAGTTATTAACCTGAATAATTTTACGTTCCTAGCCTTTAAATTTGCAAAAATTTAGAGCGCAAGCCCCATTTATCGGAAAAATCTATTATATGGCAGCTATATGTTATGTTGGTCCGATCTTGGTGATTTTCTCTACACTCATTACATATATAATATGCACCAAACCTACAAAATTTTGCCTTCTTAACTGTTTCATTGCAAAATTTATAGCCCAAAACCAATTTATCGGAACTATCTATTATATGGGAGCTATACGAGGTGTGTTCAAAAAGTATCGCGAATTTTGTGTTTTTTCAAAAATTATTTATTTATTCATGAATATCTATTTTGTCCCCTTCAAAGTAATCCCCATGAGATATTATACACTTGTGCCAACGGTTTTTCCAATCTTCGAAGCACTTCAAAAAATCATTTTTTTGTATCTTGTTCAGCTCTTCCTTCGATGCCGTCTTTATCTCGTCAAGAGAAGCGTAACGTCGTCCTTTCATGGGCCTCTTCAGTTTAGGGAACAAGAAAAAGTCAAAGGGGGCCAGATCTGGGGAATACGGTGGCTGCGGCATCATTAGTGTGTTGTTTTTGGCCAAAAAGTCGCGCACAAGCAACAATGCGTGAGCAGGGGCGTTATCGTGGTGCCAAAGCCAATTTTTGTTCTTCTTTGCACATCTTCTCGGCCTTCTTAGAACATTTTGTACCACCGATAAACGTTGCTTCGGTCCAAGGTAGCTTCTCTGTATTCCACAGTCAACATTCGGAATGCATCCGCGCACTTAATTTCGTTTTTCACACAAAATTTGATACAGGTTCTTTGATCCATTTTTTTGAATAGGTAAAAATCGAAGACGATCCAAAACACGTGCAAGCAAAGCAGCTGTCAACAATTAACTGAACATTCAAAATGGCCGAGCTTGTCGGCATAAGTGAGAGACATGAGTACCAACAAAACGCCACAAAAAATTCGAAATTCGAATATACGTAACCAGCGAAAATTCAAAATTCGTGATACGTTTTGAACACACCTCGTATGTTATGTTGGTCCGATCTGGCTGATTTTCACTAGTCACATTGCGTATGTAATATAAACTTAACCCGCTAAATTAAAAGTTAATTTCAATATTTATAGGTCAAACCCCGATTTTTCGCCATTGTTGTATGGGAGCTATGCGTTGTATTGCTCTGATCTTGCTGATTCCGACAAATGATAAATTTTATGCAAAATGGCGGCTTTGTACCAAATTTCATCAAGATATCTCAAAAACTGAGGGACTAGGTACTTTGCGTACAAACAGACAGACGGACATGTCTAAATCAACTCAGCCCATCGCCGTGTTCATTTCGGTATACTTATTGGTGGGTCTATCTCTTCTTCTTCTCATACTTACAAACATCGGACCAAAGTTATAATACCATTTCATTTTCATGAAAGGCATAAATATGCAGAGGATACTTTTCTGCAGCCATTTAAAATGCATTTTTTTGTTTTTTTTTTTAACTATTTCGGTAATGGTAACATCTGTAAAAAATTTTCTTCTACAGCTGGTGGGATAATTCCCATCGAAAGTGCATTTACAGTTTCTCTTGTGAATGTTATAGTTTTTCCGCTACAATCACTTTTTCCCAGTGGAAACAAGTAGATGTTAAGATGCATTTTTTTGGGGGCAAACAAAAATTTGTTAGCAAAAGTTAATTTTTTTGGCGGATTTCGGTAGAGCGATCAATTCCTATGAACGTTTGTTCTAGCGATTTCTTGATAAAGGTGACTAACCCCTCGAAAACTGGCGTAGCAGCCACGCTACATATGTTCAAAATTTCATAATTTGTTAAGTTATCCCGTCAAAATGACTTTTAGACATGTGGAATCTCTCTTAAAATATACCCAATATTTGTTAACGCATATTAGGCTATAACACTGTAAATTTGTATCTAAATCCGTTGTAATTTTGGCGGGATAACTTAACAAGTTATTAAATGTTTAACATAGGTAGGGTGGCTGCCACGCCCATTTTCGAGGGGTTAATCACTCTTAGCAAGAAATCGCTAGAACAAACATTTATAGCAATTCAACACATTACCGAAATCAGCAAAAAAAAATTTGGTTGCCCCATACAAAATTTATTACAAACATCTGCTTGTTTGCATGTTTTTTGTAATAATGCACAGGCAAAAAGCGGAAAAACTATAGCATATACAAGAAAAACTGTAAATACACTTTCGATGAAGAATCACCTCACCAGCAAACTGTGGAAGGAAACTTTTGCCAGATGTTACAATTACCGAAATAATAAAAAAAAAAAATCCACTTTAAATGGTTGCAGAAAAGTATGCTCTGCATATTTTTTGATTATTTTTTTACCCTTTCAAGTTCACTATAGTGTGACCAGGTGATAGAAAAACAAGAGGCTAAATCGGCAAAAAAAAAGGTTAAAAAAGGCTTAAATCAGGAAAAACAGAAGCTTAAAAAAAGTCAGAAATTTTCTTTCGAAATCCATTTCAAACTTTTTATTTTAGTTTAAACCATTTGTATATAAGGCTGTAGACATAACTTAAAGGAACTATTCATGTTTCAACACATATCAGGCAAATTTTTTTTTGATTAGGAATTTTTTCAAAGAAATACATAATATAAAAAAATCACTACAAACTAATTAATTTTATAATATTTTCTTCGTCTGATGTATCAGAAGAGCTTGAGTCTGCGTACAAAGTTTTGGTATTTATCATAGATGTGAGATCATCGGTAATTTCAAAATCAGTGCAACATTTGGATAAGCTTTTTAACGAACATCTAATATTAAGCAGCGAGCTAAGCATTTTAATTTTTAATCTATTCCTTAACTTAGTTTTTAAAATGTTTATGGCACTAAAAATTCGTTCAACCTCCCTATTACTGAAGGGTAATACCAAAAAGCTAGATACGAATTCGACCAGTTTTAAAAAAGGGGGTTCGTTTAATGAATTTGTATGTTCTCGGACTTCCGCCCAAAATTCTATTATTATTAGCTTTCGCCACGGAAGCTCAATCAATGCTACTTGACTTGGAGAATACCTAAACTTATCTTCTTGAAAGTGAGAAAATACATCCGGCTTTGTAACTTTCAAAGAATTATCAACTGAAAAAAAATTTTTTTTTGTAAAGAGTTCATATTAGCAGGTAGGCGATGTCCCAATTGGGTGATCGACTCCATTAAAAACAATTGATAATTTTTACGAATAATTTTCTGTATTTCGTCATCAATACTACCTTTATTCAACTTTAATTTTATATATTCCTCGAATTTGTATGAAAAATATGGTATTGGGACCAGAAAAGGTTTGGAGTCAAGAAAGGCTAGAAAAAAGCCACGAAGCTAAACCCAAAATTATGAGGCTAAATGACAAAAAAAAAGGCTAAATCTAGCCTCGAAAAGGCTAACCTGGTCACACTGGTGAACTAGTAGGTGAGTTAGACAAACCAAAAACACCTATGGTCCGCGCCACTTCCGTGTTAAATCCCTGTCGCCTGGACTAGCAAGGAAAACGACTAAAAAATATTTTCATTGAATGTTACCCAGCAAAGTATGAGCAATATCAGCAAGAGTTTCTATTATCTCGTCAACTCAAAATGCGAACAAAAAATCGTTCAAGTTTCGCTTGTTTTGGATTATTTTGCGCCTCTTCGAGTTTAAGTTTTTCTTTGTCTTTTCATATTTCGAATCCACTCTTATGTTTTTCGGACGGTCCATTTTCTTGACCTAAAAAATTATTTGAAAAATAATACAGAATAATAAATACGAAATTTAAATCTGAAAATAACTTGAGATCGTAGTATATGTCTACTAGTAGCGCAACTTACTCCGAATCTGCACACATGCACAAACACACACGGTGCGTTGTATTTAATAATAAAACAATCAAATTTAAAAACTGCAAATATTGAACGTGAAGATATAAAATACCCAAGTTATTGAATATAAAGCAATTATAACACCTAGTCAATTCCTACAGAATGTAGATTTCAGTTTAAACTCAAGTTTTTAGTTGTAGTTTTTACTTTAAAACAACTCTGAACGCGATTTCCTTCATTCCACTCTAATTCGCAAAGGAGGATTTCAAACTAGTAGAGGTAATCAATGCTAGAGATTGAATGACAAGCAAAGAAAAAATTAATGGTAGGGTTATTTTTTGAAGCACGGCCGAAGATGTACTGCACATAAATACCATGGATCACTCCCCCTATTTGGGATCGGACCTGGGTAATTTTTTGGTTTTTTGGCAACAACTTTTCACTCAAACAAAATAATCGAAATTCCGCATATCATTTAGCAGGTAGAGCCCAAAGTTAAGTATTATATTTCTTGTGCTGGGAAAGCACACAGCACAACATTTCGGGCTACCTAAAGCTATATGGGACACAAACTAACAACCAATAAATGTACACACGTAAGTACACTATAAAATGACCGAAATTGTTTTCACTATTTTTTTCACATAAATGAACATTTGCTAATCCTGGACAATTAAAGCAGGAGTAAACAATTTTGGGCCTTAAAACCATGTTGATGTTATTAACTTCACTCAAATTAAACATAGCCAAATATTCCACTCGCAATATGGTACCTGGCATTCTGCCCACAAAATGTATGCACTATTAAATTGTTTGCATTATACACTAAACACTGCACTACCCCGATTATTAAATAAATGTATTTATATATTTTTTTATTACACTTACTTAAAATGCAAAAATAAATTGTACGATTTCTTACCGAATTTCACGATTTAATGCACGGTTGCTTTTGAGGTGTTAGGAATGCAACTTTCTGATAAAAACCTACTTGCGCACAAAAGTCACCATGTCCTGGGTAATACTTAACTTTGACTTACAACTGTTAAAAAACGAGGAAAAATTGTTATTGGGGTACCCAAGGACGTGTTTTAGTCCCAGAACTAAGGAAAATGAGCCTGAAAGTTACTATTTTGAATGACGTCAACGCTAAAAATTACTAGAGAAAAATTATACTTGCCTGGTGTGTGTAAGGTATGGTCAGAGCCGTTTTCATATAAGCCGACTAGCGTTAATTGGGGGTTAATTTGACTGCGAACCGTGCAAGATACGTCAATTAAACCCGTTAACTGGAGATTGCGAAAACGGCTTTCAACACATAGTTAATTGCCGTCAGTACATTGGTACAAATACACTCCGTTTTGCTACTTTTTTTTATAAAAGACCTTTTTATAATACTAAAAAGTTTTCTAAAAACAGTAATTTTCAACCGTCCAAATTTTATCCGGTAAGCCATAACCATCGCTCTCGCGCGTGTATGAAAAGTACATTAAAAAAAATTACAGTTTTTTCATAACAGAACTCACTTTGAATAAGCGAGGCAGAGTAATATGAGTTTCGCAACACTGCCAAAGCTGATATCAGTCTTTCAAGGCCCTTTCTGGTTAGGTTATTGTTGTTACAAACAAAATTTACTCTAAACCCAGGATAGCAGGACGCATCTGTCTGTCAACAGGCTCTGACCAAATCTAGCTAACCAACACACAACGACTGTAGCTGTCCGTGCAGCGCAATTGCTCTCCCGTAACCATCGAATGCTACCTTACCGACACTTTTGAATTGCGTGTCATGAGTAAAAACTTATAGTATCGCATTTTTTTCAACTTTATCATCATCACTATTATTTATTAAGAATCAACGCGCATCATCTAATACAACTATTATTAAATAGCTATCAATTATTATAAATTACTATCAATTATTATCAATTCTTTGATATCAGTTGTTTTCATAGCTGATACACAATTTAAAAAGCACTGTGATTGTTGTTATACGTCAAAAACGATGAAGTCACTACATTTTGAGAAATTACGATTTTTGAACATTTGCTTATAATAAAGGCCACTTCTAAAACAATAACTTCTAGTTTTATGCACTGCACAATGCCAATGGTCTAAAACAGTATTTGTACATGGTCAAATGATTGAAAAAAAAAAAAAATTGCGGAAAACTGAAAATGAATAATGAAGTGCTTGACTGTATATTTCATTCACAGTTCCACACTTGATGTAATTCTAGTGCAACAAGGACGAATTCCGTTTAGCGGCAATGAATGGAAAACTTCTTGCAATTTTGTGGTATTTCAAGAAATCGCACAGTTTGATAAGCTTATATTCAGAAATATAACAACGTAAATAAAATTGTATATGCTACTGAAGCGGCCCTGGGGCTCTTCTACATGGGGGGCCCAGTCAGCAAGTGTCTCTTTTGCTGACCGTTAAATCCGCCACTGCCACAACCACTTCATTTTAATTCTGTAAATTCAACTATAATCGGTAGAAAAGTACCCACAGTCAATATTAATGTTAATGGACTAAACGGCCAAGCATACCTCGATACCGCCACTTGAAAAAGTGTTACCAGTAACGACCTGTTTGAAAAATTAAGAAAAAGAGATATTAAGTTTGAACAGTGTATGCGGAAATGAGATTAGCTGACGGAATACCACGTAAATACATGGTTTACTCAACTATTGTCGATATTTTAATCGGAAAACGATTAAAAAGAATACAGTTCATTTGTCTAATGTAAGAAATAATCGCACACTACTCGGTATTGACTTCCTTGAACAGACTGGAATAGTAATGGAATTAGCTCAAACAACATGCCACTTCAAGGATGACCCTAATACAGTTTTTGAATTCAAGCCACAGGAACTAAACATAGAAAATTATGTTTCCCTAACTGGAGCTAACTTGGAAAGTTATAATAGCACCCAAGATAAATTGCTTAACTTTTTAGACAGGTTTGAAAAAGCGAATATTGAGATCTGTGCTTGTAGTATCACACTGAATACGCTTCACTTGCAATGCATTTTATGCATATACAAATATTGACCACACACTGCCAAGCCATCACGACCCAAACAAATTATGTTGAACCCAGCGGGAATTTAACATCATATATACACGCCGACACACAAGGCACATATCTGATTCCATTTGTCTACCCTATTACTCAAGCCGTCACATTGACCAACACACGTATAGATCAGCATGACTGATCGACAGTGTCGGTTTGTCAATGTGAACTGCCAAAATATCAATAAAATAATATGCTCACTTTGCATACAAACATTAGCAATGTAAATATTTTAGTTTGTAAGTATTAGTGTAAGAAATTTGGTATAAAAGAGAAAGTATTTTCTAATAAAGAACAATTCTTTAGGAAACACAATTCATGGCGATTCTGCCAGTTTGGGCATTAGTTAGCAGAAAATTTGCTAAATAAGCAAAACCGCTAAAAATACCAACGGAGTTGAAATAGAATCATCAGTTCAAATCAATTTTACACACTTGATGGTAGAGATTGGATGGCTGCTTGGACATACTCTATGGCGATGAGACACATCTCCAAGGCATAATGGAAGTCAGCAACATCTAAATATCCGAATCAACCCGACTGGCGGCATAATGGACGTCAGCAAACTCCTCCTAGGATAAAAAGGGTGGAATATATATAATTTAATATAAATTGAGCAAGCCTCACGGCAGCTTAACCAAGAGGAATAACAAAAAAAATATATAAAGATAAGAATAAAGGAATTAAAAATTTATATAAGTATGCAGGAGAGTACGACTCAGGAAGAATTTAATAGAATATTTAAAAAGTGCGAAGACACTATGTTTAGGCGAGATGCCTAAAGTCTTAAAAAATGGGCCACCCTAATGTAACTTTAGCGCCCTTCCAATCACTCACACCAACCCACCCACCTGTGTGGGCATGCATGCATATTCGTGTTTTGTCAGCACACATATACATGCATGGGGGTGTGCATGTGTGGGTTCACCTCCCCTTAACACCGGAGGATAATTTTCAGGTTCAACGGTTGTCCTCGATCGAAAAACCGTCTACTTTTTCCAGAGACAGTCGACACGACCACATCACAGCCAGCCCAGGATTCTTCGCCCGCATCAATAATTATTAATCAAGGTAAACTAATTGTTCATAATTATATTTTATATAAATACACGGCCACTTTTTTATAACGAGAATTCTCGTTGTTTCTTGTTTATTTTCTATTTTCGAGCACAAATTCGACCGCCGTGCTTTTGAGCCACCGCCGCTCCAAGTTAGCACCAAGCTCGAATTTACATGGTCCTTCTCCCCGTCTAGAGGAACCTGCATACAGTCCACAACAACAAAAATTGGAGATTTGATACTAAACAACCATAAGTGGGTCAATACAAACAACTCTTCCATACACTCTGCCGCAATTACAAAACAACTCTGCCATAAGAAAACCTCAATATTTCACGCACTGCCGCAATATCGCCGCAATATCAACAAACAACTCTACCACATACCACAACAAACAACTCTGCCACATACCACAACCAACAACACAAACAAACTCGTATATACAACAAATTCAATACGGCCAATCACCACATCAAAGCACGTAAGTTGTATATTTCTTGCCACTTAGTTTTTTTTTTTTGTGTGTTGCATACAATTGTATAAAAGTGCCGCCCGCGAGTGTAATCAAACGTAAGTGCGATTAGTGAATATTTAACAATAGTGATTTTTTTTGTTCAGTTAAGTGCTTTATTTTTCTTTAAATTTTAAATTAAATTAAACGCTTAAGAATCCTTGTGACTATCCGGATTATCCCCCCACCAGTGGTAAGGTTTTTTGGACACAGCGCAAGGCAAGAGGTAACATAACCTCATTTTCACAATTAGTTCACTTAGCCTTTCGATCTTCAGTTTGTTTTTGTTTTTTCCACTTGTTTTTTTTGTAATATATAGAACAGAATTTTAATCGAAGGCTAGTTTATTATTTTCTGATAAAATTCACTATTTTTATAGCACTTTTCTTTTGTTTTCACATTTATTCATTTAATATTCACTTTCGCTCGTTTGATACACCGCGCACTTTATCTGTGTTTGTTGTGTATTTCTTTATTGCGGCAACACATACACACATTTATATATACATATTCCCCTTATACGTGTGGGTGGCGAGTAAGTCACAAAGATTTTGTTTAACTTTTGCTTCTGTAGCAAACAAAATATTCGTCAGACAAATCGGCCAAGTCTGCAATATATGAATAAAATTAATTATAAATAAATATCATTGAAGTAATATACACATTAATTGAGTTGATTAAAATTTTATTGAAGTGGTTTTTTTTTTGATTTTCCTGGGTAAAATACTGGCTTTACCTTTTCTATTCAGCATTTATCTTGTACGGTTGAGCAGTTCATCGTACCTTCAGCTATATTTTTTCGGTTTTGTTTTGATTCTACAGATCCTCTAAGTCCAAAATATGAAAAGTTTCATTAGGCTGGCTGATTCGATTTTTGAATTCGAATCAGACTACAATGAATTAGAGGATTCAGTCCACAGCAAGTACACTCTTGGGCTTCAACAAGAGGACTTGAAGGCAATGTGGAGAAAAACCAGAACGGCTTATGACGACTTACTTAATTCAGATAAGTTAGAGGCCACTGGTATAGTTTCTGTCAAACAGAAATATAAGAGATCATATGCAGTATATTTACGCTGCATGTCAGACATGGCTACACGCCAAGCGACATACAACAAACCAGAAAATAATTCTGAAGAAAAGCCCGAATTTGAACACAGTATCCGCCTGCCTCCATGTGATACTGAAGTTTTCAAGGGCGATTATCTGTCATGGCCAACATTTCGTGACATGTTCACGGCCATATATATCTTAAATAAACGCCTAACACCAGTGGAGAAATTGTTCCATCTGAACAATAAGACACAAGGTGAGGCAAAAGATATTGTGAAAAAATGTCCGCTCACGAATGAGGGATTTGATACGGCCTGGAGAAATTTATGCGAGAGATACGAAAACAAACGTATCCTAGTAAACTCGCAACTCCAAATTTTATTCAACTTGAAAAAGGTAGAGAGTGAATGTGGTAGCGCGATTAAAACACTTCAGCGCGAAATAAATAATTGCCTTTCGTCCCTGCGAAGTCATAAAATTGACACTTCGAACTGGGACGCAATTATAACGTATTTGTGTTCGACGAAATTGCCGGAAAGTACGCTTGGTCTATGGGAGCAAAGCATAGACCACAAAGTGGAAATATCCAAGTGGGAGGATATGGACAAATTTTTGTCCAACCGCTTCCAGACACTCGAAACAGTGTCTGGGTTCATAGGGAGTTCTTCGAAAGTGCAAAAGCCGCAAAGTACGCGGATTGCCAACGAAACCCCTGCAAAAAGACTTGGTACATACCAAGCAAACGTGACTAAACTACTGTGCACAAAGTGCAAATCGAATACCCACAGATTGCGAAACTGTCCCCGTTTTCTCAAATTAACTCCGGTGGAGAGAATTAACTTTGTCAAATCCACCAAGGGCTGTTTGAACTGCCTATCCCCAGGACATACTGTGTCGAAGTGCACCAGTTCTTATGACTGCAACAAGTGCCACTCTCGACATAATACGCTCCTGCATGCGGAGTCTCTTCAGACGCAGGCAACCACCAGCCCTAATCAGTATCATGCTGATAATGCTGCCTCAACTTCAAAACAGGCACAAGAGAGACGGGAAGCTGAAAAATCTGTTTCGGCCATAAACAGAAACGTTAAATCCTGCCATGTGCATTCAAGCGCAGGTGTGCTGCTAGGGACAGCTCGAGTAAACATTCACCATAATGGTACAGACTTCCCAGCAAGAGCACTGATTGATTCTGGTTCAGAGTGCTCGTTTATGACAGAACGACTCAAACGCAGAATCAATTTACCGGCAAATAGGATGCATGCTCAAGTTTCGGGCATCACTAATGCCGTGTCCGCTCAAGTCAAGGAGGCCTCCAATATTGAACTCCGTTCACCAGTGGACCCTTGCTTCAGCTTAACAACATCAGTTCTAATTCTAGCCAAACTAACTGGGAATCTGCCATCCTGCCATATCGATGCTACGACTATGCAGGCTTTCCCAGACTTAGTCTTGGCAGATAAGCGATTCTACATCAACGAGGAAGTTGATATTATACTTGGCGGAGACGTATATCCGCAAATTATATTGAGTGGGCTGAAAAAGAATGTACTTAGTACACTTCTCGCCCAAGAAACGGTGTTCGGTTGGATATTAACCGGGCGCATAGAAGCACCGAATCCAACCAGAAATATAGTGTGCTTCTACAGCGAAGTTGCTTTGGACAAACAGCTTACAGCATTCTGGGAGTTGGAAAACCTGCCCAGAAACAAAAGCCCAAACGCAGATGACAAGTACTGCGAAGATTTATATAGGGAAACTACAAGTCGTAGAGAGGATGGGAGATATGTCGTCTCTCTTCCATTCAGACAGGACTACCCAGATCAGATAAACATAGGAGGGTCTCTTAGGCGGGCGTGTTAACAATTTTTTAGAAACGAAACGCGTTTAGCAAAGAACCCAAAATTAGGCATCGAATATATAAGGGTCCTGTCTGAATACGAGACATTAGGGCATATGCGAAAAGTTACTGCCATTGTACCAGATGATTCGGCGGACAATTACTTTTTGCCCCATCACGCCGTAGTAAAGGCGGAGAGTACCACCACTAAGGTACGCGTCGTATTCAATGCGTCGAGCCCAACGGCAAATGGCACAAGTTTGAACGACATTCTCCTGCCAGGCCCAGTACTACAATCAGATCTTCCAGTACTTATACTGCGATGGAGACTGTATCGCTTCGTTTTCAATAGTGACATCGAAAAGATGTATAGGCAAATTTGGATGAGCGATGATCACGTCAAATTCCAACGGATTATTTATCGAACATCGCCTCAGGAACCAATAAGCCTTTACGAGCTGAAAACGGTCACTTTCGGGGTTAATTGTGCGCCTTATCTGGCAATTAGAACCCTTTTACAACTAGCACATGAAGTAGAGAGTTCTCACCCTACAGCATCTAGCATATTAAGGGAAGGCATGTACGTAGATGACGTACTAGCGGGGGGACACACACTCGCATCGGCCATTAACGCGAAGAATGAGATTCGACAAGTCTTACTCTCCGCGGGCTTCCCACTACGAAAATGGACTTCGAATGCTGAGGAAATTCTCAACGACATCCCAATATCGGATCGGCTGACCGAGGACTTTCTGGCATTCGAAGATACCAGCACCGTTAAGGCATTGGGCATAAGATGAAATGCCCATTCAGACCTGTTTTACTTTAAAGCAGGGTCACTAGAAGAAAGTGAAAAGTTAACAAAGCGAGCGATTCTATCCGCCATCGCCAGACTCGTCGACCCTTTAGGATGGCTTGCACCAATGGTCATTGTGGAAAAAATTTTGATGCAGAACATCTGGTTAGAGGGCACCGATTGGGATGAACCAGTTTCGTCCAATACATTGGAACGATGGCAAAACTTCAGACATCAATACCACGAAATCGACAACATAAAGATACCACGATGGGTAAACTTTTCACCAGAAGATGATGTCGAAATACATGGATTCTGCGATGCATCGGAAAAGGCATACGCTGCAGCTGTCTACATGCGAGTCAAAAGGAATGATGATATCTTCGTGAATCTACTCCTTGCCAAAACCAGAGTAGCACCAGTGAAGACCATCTCACTTCCGCGTTTGGAACTTTGCGGAGCAGTACTGTTAGCGGAAATGATGGAATCAATATTCCGAAACATCAAACTTGGACCAGTGAAACAGTATCTATGGACGGATTCCACCATCGTTTTGGCATGGATAAGGAAACCACCCTGTTCCTGGTCAACATTCGTCGCACACAGGATTACAAAAATCATCGACCTAGTCGGCAGCAAGAACTGGCTTCATGTCAATACGGAAACGAATCCAGCAGACTTAGGAAGCAGAGGACTACCGGCATCGGATTTGGTCAACAATTCTTTGTGGTGGCAGGGACCTTCTTGGCTACAAGAAGACAATTCCCAATGGCCAGTACAAGAAAAGGAGTATAGTACATCCGTGGAGGAAAAGAGAGCGCAGGCCTACGCAATATCAACGCAAAAAGAGATCGAGATTCTTGACCGGTTTTCGAATTTACCGAGGGCTTTGAGGGTACTATCATATATTATGAGATTCTTTCGAAGAACTCATCCCAAGGCAAAAGCTTCCTTTCAGGAAAAATCGTGCCTAATCTCATCCGGTGAGATCAAGACCACGACGCAACTCTTGATTAAACTCTATCAGAAGCAACATTATAAGGAGGAATATGTAAACTTGAAGAAGGGACAGGTAATCGATAGGAAAAGCGAGATATTGCCACTCAACCCATTCATCGACAAAGATGATATTATTAGGGCGGGTGGTCGTCTTGGAGCGTCTCAAGACCTCGCTTATAACGAGTGCCACCCAATCGTACTGCCATACAATTGTAGGTTGACGCGTCTGACTGTACAAATGATACATCAAATCTCTCTCCATGGGGAAAACCAACTGATGCTCCGTCTCATCCGCACCCAATATTGGATTCCGAATGTCAAGAACATGATTAGGGCCACCATCCATAACTGTAAGGTCTGCACCATTTATAAAAAACGAGCGCAAACCCAACTTATGGGTACCCTTCCTTGCGAACGCACTACGTTCACCCGCGCGTTTACCAATACCGGGGTGGACTTTGCCGGGCCTTTCGACATTCAAAGTTACCGCGGTAGAGGATGTCGATTATCAAAGGGCTATGTTTGCCTCTTTGTTTGTTTCACGACTAAAGCGATCCATCTGGAAGCGACCAGTGATCTTAGCACCCCATCCTTTCTAGCAGCGTTTTCACGTTTTATCGCTAGACGAGGATGTCCGAGAAACATTTACTCCGACAATGGTACCAACTTTGTCGGCGCTTCACGATCTTTGAGATCTGAATTTAAAGCATTTATCTCGGAAGCCCGAGACAAGGCTATCTCCAAGCATAGCCATCAAGCCATGACATGGCATTTCATTCCGGCCGGGGCTCCACATATGGGGGGACTCTGGGAGGCGGGCGTGAAGAGCTTCAAAAGCCACTTCAAGAAGTTAGCCTCGACTCATAAATTCACGCATGAGGAATTCCATACGCTATTGTGCCGGATTGAGGCATGCCTCAACTCGCGGCCACTTAGTCCAGCCTCAAATGAGCCCGCGGACCTGGAACCCTTGACCCCTGGGCACTTCCTGACTGGAAGTCATCTCCTGGCTCCGCCAGAACCCGAGGTGAATGAGAGCCCTGCCTCCATTATCAATAGGTGGCAGAAGCTCAAGGCTCTTCATCAAACCTTCTGCAGGCGATGGAAAGTGGAATACTTATCCGAACTTCAAAAACGAGTGAAGTGGAAGCATCCGAAACAAAATATTAAGGTGGGGGATCTCGTTGTCATCAAAGAAGACAACCTGTATCCCAATGAATGGAGGCTCGGCCGAGTTACCCACGTACACCCCGGCGAAGATAACCGAGTGCGTGTAGTGGACCTCATGACCGAGAAGGGGCAGATCAGAAGACCGTTGGTTAAGCTGATTCTGCTCCCTATGGAGGGAATGGCTGGCGAGAGGCCCGGGGCCTCATCTTAACCATCCCCCTCCATCACCTCCCTGCCGTTTTAACCGCCCCTATCCCAAAATTTTCCACCCTTCACTCGCTACCCTTAACGAGGACACCAGAAAGCCTACCGCAGAAGGGCGATCCATTCTGCCACAGAAAACGCGATTGCACTCGATATCGAGGCCAAAGAAAACCTAACGCAGAAAGGCGGACCAATCTGCCACTGAAAATCTATCCATCTGCCACGACAAGTTGGTAGCAGATGGTCCCACCCTCGTATACATATACATATACATATATGTTCATTCTTTCAAATGTACATATGGAAAAAAAAATATATATTTTTTGTTAACACCCAACAAGCAAAGTCTTTAATCAAAATCTTTAAAAAGCTTTAATTGTAAAACGTTTGAAAATAAACGTTGTTTAATTTAAACGACAAGTTATTAAAAGGCTTATTAAGATAAACCAATAAAAAAGATTTTAAAGAAAGCTTTCTAAAAGTTTTTTTTAACTTTATTCAAACCATATTTTGTATATTAGTTGGATATTGCAATAAAACCAACCAACTATTATTAGTTTTCAGAAGTGATTAAGATGCATCCATGATTTTTTACCATCATTCTCTTAGATACAATCTTGTTTGAAAAGAATTGGAAATAATTTAAGTTGAAAAGAGAAAAAAAAACTGATACATAGTTTTTCTGAATTTTTATAAACATTTGCATTTCACTTTAAAAATTGAAATAATCAGTAAAAGTTTTTCTTGAAAGTTTCTGGAAGTTTATCAAGATTTTCAAAGAAACTACAACGACAAAAGCCTACATATCGCTTATTGCAGCAAATCTATTTTGAAAAATATTTACAGAAATTATTGTTGGGTGCACATATATCTATGTAATAATATAAGACTTACCCTCTTCCTACGGTGCGCATCGCCTATAGCGCTAATCCCATATGGTCTAGTAGAGTTCATAACCACCCCCTATATCGCAATTGTTACTAAGTACCTGAAATTAGGACAACATTAGTATACATCTTTCAAGGGGATAGATATCAATAATCGCAACAACAATGTTAATATTCGTCTTCAGCCGAGAAAATCGTTCGGTAGGCCAGGATATGGCGAACGTGAAGTG
The DNA here is from genome assembly GCA_949987695.1 of Merzomyia westermanni. Lineage (NCBI taxonomy): Eukaryota > Metazoa > Arthropoda > Insecta > Diptera > Tephritidae > Merzomyia > Merzomyia westermanni. The sequence continues at coordinate 96,848,195 of OX465289.1, forward strand.
AATTTTGGTAATTGTTACCTTGAGGAGACAACTACTAAAACACGTCCGAAATTATCGGGAATGGTATCAAAAGACGCGTTTTGACCTCGGTAACAATAATCAGGAAGCGGACTCTCGAGTTTTGGTCTTAGTGAAGAGATATTTGAAATCAAAGTTGGAAATTTTCCATCAAATAAAAATGACGAAATACGATTTTATATTAATGTGTGCTGGAGCCGTATTTTTCCTAATAATTTTTAATTTTAATCCGGAAATAGCTTATAAATTTGATGAACGCGAGTGAGTTACCGCCAAACCATGCAGAGCCCATCTCGTTTAGAAGTTTACGTCGAAACCGTGAAACGCAAACAACTTATACAAAAAACCAACATGAAAGTGTACCACAAAATGCCAATGCGACAGGCAATGACAATCAGAAATCAATAGAAACAGTGACATCAACGAATATATCATCTATAGTTCCATATAATGCAGCTGATGGATTATTGGGTGTAAATGGTACTGGTCAAAGAAAAGATATCAGGTCACAATTGTCACAGCCACAATTGTCACAGCCACGGGCAAGACAACTAGGCACAGCCGCTGCACCGGGAGTATCGGCGAAACCAGCGGAACCGAAAGTGGACAATGCCAGTAGCAGCAATGATCAATCGAGTAAAACGCCTGATGAAAAACTAATTGACAATGTCGATGTCCCGTATAACGAAACAATCAGTGAAATTGGAAAACACAATTATACAATTAATTCTACTAATGATCATCATGTCTACCATAACAGTTCTATATATGTTGATAAGGTTGAAGCGGATCGAGTTTGGAATCGTGGTAAAAATATTACCTTCAATTCTATGCTGTCGCAATCTCGTCATCGAGCTATGACCGTTGAAATGAGTTTTAAGTTTCCTTTCTATGGGCATCCTGTTCAAAATGTTACAGTAGCTACCGGTGGTTTCCCTTATAGTGGTGATTATGTGCACTCCTGGTTAGCAGCATCACTTTACATAGCACCGGCGATATTGTTTTTATTTACTATCACATACCAATCAGCATTAATGCTATACAAGATGATAAACATCCCGTTAAAGTGGGACTTTCTGATGCATACGTAATCGATAAAACCTCTCTCAATGCACGTAGGAAAGCTATTTACGAATATCATCGCGTGAATTTATCTAACAACGGAATCTCGAATGCAACAATTATTTATTTAAAGGCTTTACCAAATTGTCTTGACTACAATGATTGTGCTGGGATGCGAACGTATTCAAATTACAGATGTGTCTGCGTGCCCTTCTTTAGGATCAAAAGGAAATGACGCTAAACAGGATGATGACAGCACTCACAGTAATGGTGCTACCCATACTGCTCCGACAAATGCGCCCAATGTTGTTGTTGACAGTAATAGTAGCATCAAAAATATGAACAATAGCAGTCAACACTCGAGTGATGCAAATAATGATACTACTACGCTAACGCAAGATTCCGATCGTGTGAGGGAGGCTGTTAGGCAGGCACCTTCCGAGACTCAAAGAATGGGACTAGCTCTTGTTTTTCTAGTACCAATCTGTCTGGTGCTAACTGCGATGCTGTGGGTACTCTATGCCTATAGAAATCCACACACTAAAAGCGGACAACTTTTAATTCAGTACCGTCCAGGTCAATGGTCATGGAGACGTGGGGAAGCGCGTTATACAGCCGCAACGATTCATATGTAAATTTAGGTTCTTCACTCTTTATACCTATACCTCAATTAAATTAAAATGTTTGCTGCTTTGATTGGAGCGAATTAGAATTGTTAACATTAATTTTAAATTTTATCTTTGTCCTATTATAATGAGGAAGCCTTTGCCATATATACCTGCAACGAAAAGAAAGAAAACCATTAATATTTGCATACAATTAATATGAACATGTATGCATATACTCGTACATACAAAATGTGTCTCAAAGCATGCGCCGGCCGCCACAGAGTATGAGACACATTTTTCTTGTCCCTAAGTAATTTGCGCTGCTACCGAACCGATACAGAGTTTCGGGCAGCGCTAATATATACTTACCAGCTATGTTGCACTTATGCCCATGGGCCGGCCAGGCGATCTTCCACAGCCGCATCTCCATTTGTCCTTGGTACACCTGAAAAGAAAAGAAAAAATTAGGTTTAATACAATTTTTCAATAAAATGCAATTTTTACTTACCTCTGCTACTGCTGCTGCCCACGCGTGCCGAAAACAAGAAAATAATGAATTGTTCCAATTCTTTCTGCTACGCTAGGGCAGAGAAAATTGGAACAATGAATTTCTTTGTTTCTTTTTCACGACTTTGCAAAATCGTGAGTACGCACATATATGTATGTGTGCAAATCTTGAACCATCACGCCATGCGAGCTCTCATTTACTCGCAAAAAATTTGCCAGCATATGTATATATGTATATATGCATAATTTTACCATCACGTTAGTGATGCGATATTTTAGTCACCGGGTACCGAAATCCCGATCTGCCAAAATCGGTACCATTCACTGCGGGATCAATAGGGTAACGAAATCTACGTTCGTACCTGATCGGCGAAGATCCCGCTTCTAGTAAAATAGGAAATAACCTATAAATAATAAATTTTCACACAAAAATTTGGAAAATTGGTTTTTTCGAACTACGAAAATTTTTTTGTTTGTTTTTTGTTATTCATTTTTTCTCGGGGTTTTGTTTTTGTTTTGTTGTTTTCGGAGGGGGCAGGACTGTTTTGCCCACAAAACAACAAAAAATAAACCCTAACAGTCACCACATTCTCACTCTCTACCCAGTTCGGTACCGAAACCAAGTACCGAAAAAAGCGAAAATATCGCTGTGTGCCCGGCACTGACGCCACTTATGACGGCGACCATGCAAGTAAGAATAAATCTCTGCATGAGGGCCAGTGGCGAATCGAAATACAAGGCGATCAACGTAATCAACTTGTCGCTACCGTGCCGTGTGGGAAAAAAATACCCAATTCCCATGTACGGGTAATATGCGTTGTAATTCTAAAATTTCATCATAGATCAGAATCATGCCACATTATATGGCATTGATAAACCCCGAACGAGGTCGCTCGCCACCCACGTATATGGGCGTCCATACAAATATACAAATATTCAAAGGGGATTTTTTTTTTTGCTTCTTTCTTTCGTTTTCGGTCATATGCAGTATGACTCGCTACGCATCCTTGCGCAATAGGGCCGAACGCCTAGCCGCCCGGTACCCAAAGCCATACCCGCTGTGTGGCGATAGCCACCCACTACGTGCGTGCACCCGATACCAGGGGATGGAACCTCTGCAGCGCCTCAAGGAGGTTATCCGGGCGGGCTACTGCGACAACTGTTTGTCGATGGTCCATATTGCCAGGGACTGCACAAGCGACGTCACGTGCCGACGATGTGGTGGAAAACACCACACCACCCTCCATCTGCCCATGGACGATCAAGCACGCGCGCCTACGCCCTATAAAAGCTGGGCCCAACAAGTAGAAGAGGCCGAACTGGAAGCAGCTACATTGGACGCGATGGAAGAGGAGATGCTGTCCCTCCATGCATCGGAGACAGCTTGGTCGCCAGAAGGCGAGATTAACGAGCCGGTAGCGGAACCACGGCCGTTCCGACCGGCAGAAGGGGTATCGGAGTCACTGCCGTTCCGGCCCCTTCTAGCTCACGAGCGGCGCGCCTTCCAACGGCGCACCCTGCGGTCACCGCAACGCAACACCCACAACGCCAGCCATCATAATAACACGGGCAACCGTTCTCACCAATAATCGACGCACACCTACAGACGAGCGTAGACTGGCCTCCCAGCCGCGCCAGCTCCGCACCAACGATCCCATCGACGGTAGACTGGCCCTACAGCCGCGCCAGCTACCCCAAACTACTGGTTTCCGGGACGGTCTCAGCCGCGCTCTCGCCCGGGTGGGTCCACCGCTACGCCCCATGATTGCTCTTGCGCCAACCGCGATCGTGAAAGTGGAAGCCGGGGGGGGGACTACGGCGCATCCGTGCGCTTCTCGATGCATGCTCCCCTCGCACAGTCATCGACCGCGGGCTGGCGGAAGAGCTAGGGCTGCCCACCACCTACTCGGGCGGAGAGCGCGGTTGTTTCCTCCGAATCCGCGGCAACCACGGGAACAATAAAACGGTCACCGCCCATGCATTGTGCGTGAACCATATGCACCGAATAAGTCCGGTGCACAACGCGGACGCCCAGGTTGCTGTTCCGTACCAGCACATCCGGTTGGCAGATCCAAATTTCTACAAGGCGGCGCCGATACAAATCGTGCTCGGGGGCGACGTCTATGCCGACGTCGTAGCCTCGGGCACGCTTCCACCGTCGTTTGGGCCACTGCTTGCCCAAAGCACAATTTTTGGATTTGTGCTATCGGGAGCCGTTAGCATGTAAGGTTAGATGTAAGCTAAAATAACATTTTTTTTTTAAATTTTTATTTTTTTTCTTGTTTTTTATTTAAAATAAATAATACCAATTATTTCCTGGCAAGAAATATACAGCGTTCTTATTTTCTAAAGTTTCTTCCTCCTATCTCTTAGCTCTAGGTGCGATACGATGGAGCCGCCAAACTTCAAACGGCATTTCGGAGGCAAACGACTGGGACAGCGCCAGCCGGCACTCACCATCCTAGGTTAAGTCCTTAGCTTAAGAGGATGCGCGGTGGGAAATCCTGGGGCGGGGTAAGATATTGCGTATCGCAAGGGGGCCGGCATGTTTAGGCGAGATGCCTAAAGTCTTAAAAAATGGGCCACCCTAATGTAACTTTAGCGCCCTTCCAATCACTCACACCAACCCACCCACCTGTGTGGGCATGCATGCATATTCGTGTTTTGTCAGCACACATATACATGCATGGGGGTGTGCATGTGTGGGTTCACCTCCCCTTAACACCGGAGGATAATTTTCAGGTTCAACGGTTGTCCTCGATCGAAAAACCGTCTACTTTTTCCAGAGACAGTCGACACGACCACATCACAGCCAGCCCAGGATTCTTCGCCCGCATCAATAATTATTAATCAAGGTAAACTAATTGTTCATAATTATATTTTATATAAATACACGGCCACTTTTTTATAACGAGATTTCTCGTTGTTTCTTGTTTATTTTCTATTTTCGAGCACAAATTCGACCGCCGTGCTTTTGAGCCACCGCCGCTCCAAGTTAGCACCAAGCTCGAATTTACACACTATAAAAGTATTTATAAAAGTCTCTGACGAAATTCTTACAAATCGTAACACTGTAAAGCAAGGCCCGACAGCGATTACCATAGAAGAGTATCGGCGACGGAATAAGCTTAATAAAAAGGAAGAAATTCCTAAAATACCTCCCCCTATAAAAATCCACAAAAGGAAACGGGGCGGCAGACAATTCAGAAAAAAGAAAGAAATAGCTGAAACTTTTAGGCTACTAAATTTAACAACAAATACAATAGATAGACTAAAATTAAAAAAAAAAAAAAAAAGAATTAAGAAATAGAAAATAAAAAATAAAATATAGAAAATAGAAAAAAAAGAAAATTCGCATTATTACTGATTAAATTGGAATGCCGAGCGATTTCTGAAAAAGCCCCTTAAATAGGATAAAACTGCAAATTCAAATTATAATAAATTTAATGAAAAAACATGTTTTTTCCCTTTCAATAAACAAATTAAAATAAAAGGTATAAAGAGTTAACTCATTTAGAAAATGGCATGGTGCAAAACCGTATTAAACGGTATCCTAATAGGAAAATCAGAATACGAAGTCGGTAAGGAAAATTCTGCATAGAAAAACTCTGAAAATAAACTGGTCAGATACGAACCAAAACTTAGTATAGAAAACAAAGAAGAAATTTCAGATAAACGGTTAACTATTTTTGCATGCGTAACTACATTCTTAATTGTCGTAATTGCAATTTTAATAAAAAATTATGTAAAGAATAAATTGAGACCATTGAACAATGCACAACAACGCGTCTAAAGAAAAATTCTATATGCCAAGAAATGAATCAATGGCAAGAAATATACGACACATTATCTGAAGAAAAAACAAAAGCCGAGTAAGTCATACAAATGCATAAATAAAAATACCCCTATAACAACAGAAACAATAGTAAAGCATTTGAACATAATTTTAGAAGCTCTAAATAGTATAGGACAGGTGATCAAAACGGTAAATCATAAACTTACCAAAGAACACCAACAATAAGCTTACCAATTTCCGCCGTACGAGATAAATTGGTATCTTCTTTAGCTAGACACAATATAGAAGTAACAATACCAATCACAGTGGAGGAAAAACTACAGGTTGATTTCAATTCAATTTTATCAGAATGTGCTCAGAGCCCGACTCCATCACCTTCTTTGAGTCAGACTGCATCAGTGGAAGAAAATAAACCATTAGACTTCCCAATCGTAAACGTCACAATGGTACAAACTGTAGTTGAATTTATTAAAACTGCTTCATCAGTGCTATCAGAGTTTTATGGTAAGCCAGAGAATTTGCACCGCCGTGGTGTGAAGGTAGTGTTGCCGGCCTACCACACCGAAGGTCCGTGGTTCGAGCCCTGGTACAGGTAACATCAAAAGTGATTTTTAAAAAGTTTTTCAAAACGGGGTCGCCCCTCGGCAGTGGTTTGGCAAACTCTCCGAGTGTATTTCTGCCATGACAGGCTTCTCAGCAAAAATTCGTCTCCTTTGTAGATGCCGTTCGGAGTCGGCAAAAAAACTGTAGGTCCCACCAATTTGTAGGGAAAATTCAAATCGGCACACCACAAATTGGAAGAGAAGCTTGGCGCAAAAATCTCTTACGAGGTTTATGATGATATACCTGTTGTATATCGCGCCATAGAGAGAGAGAGAATTTGCACAGTTTCTTAGATGCCCTTCATATACTTGATCAAATCAATGATAACCACGAAGCCTTAGCAATAACAATGATAAAAACCAAACTAAAAGGCACCGCAAGAAACTTCATTAGTAACGAGAGTACAATAGCACAAATAAAAGCAAAGCTAAAAACTGCAATAAAAGGCGAGTCAGTAGAAGTCTTAACGGCAAAACTCCTGAACATCCAAGAACACAGCAAAACTGCAAATCAATACACCGCCGAAATAGAAAAAATCACCAGATCATTAGAAGGAGCTTATATTTCGGATGGACTTAATCCAGACTTAGCAACAAGATATTCAACACAAGCAGCAATCAAAGCTATGTGTAAAAACTGCTGCAATGACAAGGTCAAAATGAAAGTTCACAACAATGAACAGAAATAACGGGTAGCTCAAACGCAATTTTGAATGTACGACAACGAACTCAGTACCGGAGTAGTTTCCGTGGAGGTTACCGAAGTAACAACTATGGGAGTTACCAAGGTAGAAGATTTAGAACGCAACCAAGATACACAATAACTTTAGGTCAAATAACAATTCCCAGAGAGGATCATAAATATGAAAAATGACGTAAGAAAATCCGTAAAGAACTGCATTCACTGTAAGAAAAATAAAAGTAATAAGCATATAAAAGAGCCAAAGACAATAACTGAGATACCTCCGAAGGCATTCGATACTGTACAAATCGATACAGTCGGACCATTACCGAAGTCGATAAATGAAAACGAATATGCGGTTACCATTATATGCGATCCAACCAAATACTTGGTAGCGATCCGAGTCCCGAGCAAACACGCAAGAACAGTCGCTAAGCTAAAGCCGTGTTCTAGCATTTCATTTTGATTTATGGACGCATGAAAACAATCATAACGGACATGGGCACAGAGTGCAAAAATAACTTATTCAAAGAACTGTGTAAACTGTTAAAAATTGAGCATAAAACTTCAACACCGTATCATCATCAAACTTTGGGTACTGTAGAACGCAGTCGGAGGACATTCAATTAATATGTACGTTCATACATATCCAGTGACAAAGATGATTGGGATGAATACCTCAGGTATTTTGCGTATTGTTACAACACAACGCCATCAACCACACATAAATATTTTCCTTTTAAACTTATATTTGCGAAAAATCCACCAAATTACGAATTTCGAAGAAAATAAAATCAGCCCATTGTAGAACCACGAAGCTTGCGACAAAGAAGTAAAATATAGACTTCAGATAGCACAGCAAAGAGCTAGGAAATTAGTCCAAGAGGCTAAAGAAAAACAAAAATCTAATTACGATAAAAGTAGCTACAGTAAGGAAATAAACCTAGGAGATTTAGTGTTAGTTAGAGAAGAGGCCCCCCATAAGTTAGATAATAAATATAAAGGGCATTATAAGGTTAAAACTATTGATAAAAATAACAATTTTACTTTAATACCATATAGAATAGGAAATAGCAATAGAAAAAATAAAAATAAAAATAAAGAAACTATAATTCATAAGAATAGACTTAAAACAGTATAAAACCTTTAGTAATCACAAAAAAAAAAACAACCAAACAATAAGCACTCCAGTTTTCTCATAATAATAAATAGGCACATGAGCCAAAGAAAACAAAAACAGCATGTTATGTTCAAAAAAAAAACAAGAAAAACAAAGTCAGCACAATAAAGACACATGTGAAACAAATGTAAACAGATAAAAAACCACATAAACAAACTCTTTTTGCAATAATTGCAATAAAATACGAAAAGCAATTAAAATTTTGTAAACTCAAGCAAACCATAAGTGGGTCATTAAGTCTTTCTAATAGTCGTATACAATTGTCTGCAATTATATACGGCTATTCTTAAGGCAATGCATTTTATGCATATATGTACAAATATTGGCCACACACAGCCAAGCCATCTCGACCCAAATAAATTATGTTGAACCCAGCGGGAATTCAACATCATATATACACCCCGACACACAAGGCACATATCTGTTTCCATTTGTCAACCCTCTTACTCAAGCCGTCGCATTGACCAACACACGTATCGATCAGCATGACTGATCGACAGTGTCGGTTTGTCAATGTGAACTGCCAAAATATCAATGAAATAATATGCTGACTTTGCATACAAACATTAGCAACGTAAATACTTTTAGTTTGTAAGTATTAGTGTAAGAAATTTGGTATAAACTAGACAATATTTTCTAATAAAGAACAATTCTTTTGGAAACACACTTCAGTGTACCAGTAAACTACCGAACTCCTGAAAACAATAATTTATTTCCGCCTGTTTATAGCAGTGATGCAACGCGATAGATTTAAATGAATTTCACATTTATTTAGTACTAGCTTATACCCGTCAGTTTCACCCCACATTTCTATAAAAAAAATGTCAGCTGTATGGGAGGTGCCACGCCCCCGTTTTTGTTATCCCCAATTTTTTTGGAGGTGGTAGGGATTAACCTCATATAAACCCTTACCAAATTTCATTGGTCTAGCCTAAATACTTCCAGAGATATGGACTATAAAAAATTCCAGTTGTATGGGAGGTGACACGCCCCATTTTTCGTTTTTCCCAGTTTTCTTGGAGGTGGTAGGGATAAATTTCATATAACCCCTTACCAAATTTCAGTAGTCTAATGTAAATACTTCTAGAAATACGGACTGTTAAAAATTCCATTTGTATGGGAGGTGCCACGACGCCTATATATATCAAAATATTTTTTAGCCCATGACCATCCCGGTAAGGTATCCAGTTCGTGTTTCAAATTTGGTTACGATCGGTTTATACGTTTAGGACGCAAGTCGATCCATAGATACATATATACATAATTTGAATTTTTTATAAATAGAAGATGTCTTAAATCTAACAATATTAATGATATAATGATAATTCAATGAAAACACAATAATGTTATTGTAGTAATTGGAAATCAAAATAGAAATGAAGGTAACTTTACTTCAGGTAATTTAGATATGTCGTCTCAGCATGATCGTTTTACGATTCTTGCAATGATGAATTCACCCAAGTGTGGTAATATCACATGGAAGTTTGGAATTATAACAAAAAATGGCACATCGCAACTGACCGGCACGAACAAAATAATGTATACTTGTAACTTACGAATGAATTGATTTAAAAATACTTCCTTGGATGAATATTGATGGAAATGAGGATGATTGAAGATGGTAATTTAAATTGATGATGATTATACTTGATCGCTGGTGCTGGTTTTAATTGATGATAATGATGAACCGACTACTTACGGATGATTTTACTATTATGTAGATTGACGTGCTGGTACGCTTGCTGATGATAATTAAAAGAGAACGATATCGTTCTTCCTGTTATAAAGTAAAATCCCTGGAAAGCAACTCCAGTGAGTTAGTTGGCAGCGTTGGAAGGCCACTCCAGTACACTTTTCCAATTATCGCAGGAATGCGTGAAATAGGGAAGTAGAGTATGAGTGAACGCAACTCACATATAAGTCGGAATGCTCCGAATCATTTAAGTGAGCACAAGTCACTTAAACATGTCGCCCCCGTTGCACAGGTGCAATCGAACTACGAAGGCGTTGCAAAGCTCGAATGCAGCGATGCAACTCGATGCACGTGCGTCAAACACTGGTGCCTGAGTTGGCCGAAGTATGGGCCTTTGTACAGGCCGCTGCCTAGGTTGTGGAGATGGAGCTTTTTTTGGCTTGTCTGACATAGGGAAAGCGGTCGGTAGTTCACCACTGTTTTTAATCGCGCAAGCAATGTCGCCAGTTCTTCAAATGTGAAGTGGTGACTGCCAACAATGCGTAGTAAAGCTTGAAGCTTTTAACAGCTGCCTCCCAAGGGCCACCCATGTACGGGGAGTTAGGTAGTAGGAAGTGCCATTCAAACCCGTGCAAAGAATATTTTGACCTAATGTCATCAGTCGCCTTTTTGAGGAATTGTTCGAAATCCCTTTGAAATTCCCGGTTGGCCCCGACGAAATTTTTACCATTGTCGGAGAACATACGTTGAGGAAGTCCTCTTCTTCCAACGAATGTGGAGAAGTCTGCTTGAAACGCTTTGGTTGAGAGGTCAGAACATGACTCTATGTGGAATGCCATGGTTGAAAAATATATGAAGACGCAAACGTAACCTTTTACTATAGGGGCCCTTCGAAGCGAAGACTTTTTAAGGTCGAAGGGACCAGCGAAGTCCAACCCGGTACATGTAAACGGTAGGGAGAAGTTGGAATGCTCTGACAGTAAGGCGGGAATGCTTTAAGACCGAGTGATTTTCATGAAGATGGTGCATGTTTTGCAGTTGCGAATGCAATATCGTACTTTCGATTTCAGTTGAGGGATGAAATTATCTTGCCTAATGATCCTGACCATAAGTTGATGTTCCGCATGTATCAATAAAGTATGTACCAACTGCGGAATGATGTAACAATACCGTGAGGATTAAGGGATAATTATAGAATGTCTCTCACTGTATGAGAGATCAGAGTTGGCTAATCGACCATTACTCGGAGAAGACTCCTTGGATCTAGAAATGGATTTAGTTGCAAAAGTGGACTCTTTTTAGAAATCGGTTGTTTATTTGAAAGATTGAAGTACTCATTAGGGTAGTGCCTTTCTTGAGCAAGTTTCATCAGGCGTGCTTTAATCAATTGCATTTCTGCTTACGAGATAACTAGGGATTCATAATTGATTAACTGAGTGGACTGTACGGGCTTTTTCGATGAATAAAGCCAGACATGTAAGTTATAACTCGCAGTGCTTTCGGCCAGGATGAGAAGTGATCTAATATGTCAGGCTAGTTTTCCATAGAATGACAAACTTGGACCTTCCGTTCTTCGGCAGGAGCAACCTTTTGCCGAGACGAAATGAACCATTCTTCGAGAGGTTTTTGAAGCCAATTTGATCCAGTCCACCAAAAGGGATTCTGAGTATACCTTTCATATGCACTATGGGTTTTCAAGCGACAAAACGACAATAGATGAATGGGACCATAAAAAAGTTTTGAACTCTCCTAGAGGAAGTTGATTGGTTAAACTTTTGATGGATTTTGATAGTACGACAGCACCACACAGTTCCAAGCGAGGGAGGCTAACTGTTTGCAAAGGTGCTACCTTTGTTTTAGAAAAAAGAAGGTGCGATGAGACCTCCCTGTCCCATTCAGAGCGTAAGTAGATGGCTGGACAATATACTTTCTCTGACGCATCGCAAAACCCGCGAATTTGAGTTTTTTGGTTTGTCCAAATTCAATCCATCTTGGTATCCGAATTCGCTAGATGATGGGTAGGTCTGATACAAACTGAATCCAATTTTTTAAAAGAGGGTATTATAAGAGCAAGTGATTCGCCATATGCATCGCCGATAGTTATGGTTAAGAAAAAAATTGAGATTTAAATAAATACACGTTGAAGGATAATTTTCTGATTCCTTTGATTGAAGATTGTTTGAAATATTTTGCGTGGAAAAAGTTCTATTCTTCATTAGACCTTCGGAACGGGTTTTTTCATAAGTGAGCAGTCGAGAAAATATACATCATTTGTAGCACCACAATAAAATGCCTTTTGGTTTAAAAAATGGACCATCAGTTTTTCAACGTTATAGACTCGAAGAAAATTGTGATATACTTAGATGGTATATCTATCCTCCTCAGTCCTGAGACCAAAATAAAGGAAAAACCAAATAAAATTCATTGTTTTCGTGTTACATTCTTCTCAAATAACTATAAAATTCATTTTTTTTTATTGTTGTATTTAAGAATTCTTAGTACTGACAGGTACAGCCGGCTGGACATTCGGACCATACACCAACGAAAAAGCAAATAATTTTTAAACTAAAAGTACATCAAATATTCAGTTAGTTTAAATAAGTGGTTAACTTGTTACCAATTTCTTACGAATAAAACTCCATAAAACAGTGTCTATCGCTGGCAATGCATAAAAACATATTGCAAGAAACGCATTTGAATTTGGTTTTTTGATTGCATTCTTTTTTACGGCATCTCATAAATTTGTTTTTATCCTGAACACCGCAGATGGGTAAATGTCTGTTTTCAGTCCTTCGCACATCTTTTGGGGGTAGCGGCTGTATGGCTCTAGCTCTTTTTTCGGGGACACCGTCTTCGATATCTGTGTCGCATAGCCTTCTTTTATCTGCACATGAGGAAAGACATTGACCTACGTACATCTTAAAATCTAGAAGGACCATCAGCTCAGAGACCTTTGCACCACATGCAAGCTTGTCTTTCTTATAAACAACCCAGGAATTACACAGTGCGAGGTCAATCATATGCCAAAAAACTCGTGTGGGGCACTTCTTCGTTCTAATGTTTATACGATAATAGGATATAAACCTGTCCGCAAGATCAACCCCTCCCATTGACTTGTTGTAACTTGCAATTGTGTTCGGACAATTGACATTTCTGCATTGTTTGGCGTTCTTATCCCATCGACGAACAGGTATAATTGGCCTTGTTCCAGCCGCCGTAGCTGCCATAAGAACCGAACGGCTGTCCATCCATTTTACAACCGCTAGTTTCTCATCTTCTCTCACAAACTCATTGAAGGTACCTCTTCCTCTTTTCAGAAGGTCTTTGTCGGTTGAAAGTTTTGTTCGCAGCTCTTTGGGGATTCGGTTCAACTGAATGGTGCCTGTAGCATATATTCCATTTTCCAGCAAAAAGTCTAGCAATAGCGGTCAATAAATATTTCGCTACCATTCCTAATATTTTCTGCAAGTCCTTGAACTACTGTTCCGCCAATACCCAAATCGTGGTTATATTTGTTATTGGCCCAAGTTTTTGCTCCCTGGTAAATGAAAAAGTCCAGTACTAAACCATCTGGAGCTTCGGCAACCAGAGACGATTAGTAATGTTGAGGATTTGGAGAAATCCACAGATATCCTAACAACAACACTAACAAAAGCTTATAAATCAGCCTGTCCCCTCAGGAAACCCAGGAACAAAACGAAACCACCATGGTGGAGTAAAGAGCTGGGTGCCCTAAGGAGCCAGACTAGAGACTTATTCAAGCTAGCAAAGCTAGCGGACTCAGCTGAGTGCTGGGACGAGTACAGAGATCTGCTAAAGATGTACAAGAAAGAAATTCGTACAGCAAAAAGAATCTCTTGGCAAAAGTTCTGTGGTGACATGGAAAGTTCCAATGAGACTGCGAGATTGAGAAAGGTTCTTTCGAAGGGCGTACAAGTTCAGGGCCTTATTAAAAAGGAAAATGGGGAATGGGCGCGTAATGGTGCAGAATCCCTCGAAGCACTCATCAATGCTCACTTTCCATCAGAAGAAGGCATTGACGGACAAATAAATAGCATAGGCTCATCAATACAGGAGCGTGATATTGAAGGACTGATAACACATTCCAAAATTAAGTGGGCACTAAACTCGTTTTCCAAGTTTAAGTCGCCAGGCCCAGATGGGATCTTCCCCGCCATGCTCCAAATGGCCGGAAAGAGAACCATAGAATGGCTTAGTGTAATATTCGAAAGTTGCATAAGACTGAGGCACGTGCCGGAAGTATGGAGAACTGCCCGTGTGGTGTTCATACCGAAGGCAGGCAAGAGCAGTCACATGTACACTGGAGACTACAGGCCGATTAGTCTGACGTCATTTATACTAAAAACCCTCGAGAGGCTAATAGACACTCACATTAAATTAAATGTGAAGGAGGATTTAATTTCCAATACACAACACGCATACACCAAGGGCAGGTCTGTGGACACAGCTCTGCATAGGGTCGTTATGCACATAGAGAAAGCCCTAGAACATGGGGAATTTGCAATAGGTGTCTTCCTAGACATAGCAGGAGCATTCAACAATCTTTCAAAGCGAGCCATAATGGACGGACTACGACACATTGAGGTGGATCCCGCCTTGGAAAATTGGATCGGCTGCATGCTGGGGTGCAGGAAGATCACTTCCAGTTGGGGCGGTTACGAAACCACAAAAGTAGTACATAGAGGCACCCCGCAGGGTGGAGTACTATCGCCGCTGCTGTGGAACCTGGCCCTTAACAAACTGCTCAAGCAGTTCGAAGGGGGGCCAGTAAAACTGACAGCATATGCAGATGACGTCTCAGTCATAATAAGCGGGAAATGTCTATCAACGCTCAGCTCGCTGATGAACCAGGCGCTTAGGGTCATCCATGACTGGGCCTGCGAGGTTGGGCTGAGCACAAATGCTGATAAGACAGACCTAATATTATTTACCAGAAAATACAAAGTACCAAGTTGGGTAAAGCCAAAACTAGGAGATGTGGTATTAGAACCGAAGGTTAGTACCAAATATTTAGGTATTATACTGGATAGCAAGTTGAGTTGGAAACTCAACGTACAAGAACGGTCGAAAAAGGCCTCAGCAGCTCTGTATACCTGTAAGAGGATGCTGGGCTGCACTTGGGGTCTTTCGCCTGCCTTGTCTTATTGGGTTTTCAATGCGATTGTTAGACCAATTTTATTCCATGGGGTCCTGGTTTGGTGGACCGCCTTAACGAAGAAAACGTATATGAAGTCAATAGAGAGAGTGTATAGAACATCTATGATAAGCATAACGGGTGCGCTTAAAACCACACCGACAGCAGCGTTACACGCCATTTTGCATCTACCGCCCGCAAACATAACGGCAAAGAACATAGCGTTAACAACTGCAAACAGGCTATATGCCACGGGGCAGTTTGAGTGCAGATCATTTGGCCATAGTAGTATAGCGTCTTCCTTGATAAGACATGTAGACTACACGGTCCCTTGCCTGCGCTTCGAAGAGGTTCTGGAAGCCACTATAGAGGAGGAGGGCTGGAGGAGAGGTGCAGAAATGACGGAAAACACGGTACACATATATACAGATGGTTCCAAAATGACGGAAGGAGTAGGAGCCGCAGTGTACTGTAATGACTTGGGGATCACTAAATCATTGAAATTGCCAGATCATTGCAGTATATTCCAGGCGGAAGTCATAGCCATCAAAGTGGGAGCAGAAATAGCTGTAGAAAGTCTAGCGCTCGGAGAGCGGGTGAACTTTTACGTCGACAGTCAGGCGGCTATCAAGGCCATAATCTCAAATAGTAGCACTTCTTTGAGCGTACTAGAGTGCAAAAGAAGTCTTGAAAAACTTAGTATAGAACATAGAGTACATATCTTTTGGACCCCAGGCCACAAAGGTATAGAGGGAAACGAGAAAGCTGATGAGCTAGCAAAGAGTGGAGTGGCACTAGATGCGAGCAACAGTATTAACGTACCCATCCCGCTAAGGGAATTAAAGCGTAGGTGCGATTTACACATGGTTAAACAAGCAGATAAGGCATGGGAAGAAGTGCAAGGCTGTAAAATCTCCAAAATCCTGTGCAAATCGTACGACATGAAACTTACAAAAACAATTGTATCCCTCAAAAGGGAAGACTGTAGACTGCTAATTGGTATCCTTACAGGGCACTGCCTTCTGGCAGGCCATGCCCACAAGATCGGTCTTGTTTCCGACAGCATGTGTAGGAAATGCAAAGCGGAGACGGAGACTGTGGAGCATGTCATGTGCACATGCCCCGCTCTATCCAGACTGCGGCTTCAAACATTTGGAAAGGGACAATTGCCCAACCTAGCTTCACTGACAGAAATAGGCCCAAGTAGGCTTCTGGTTTTTGCGAAGAAAACATTACTGTTTTGTAAAATAGACACTGAAGTGTCAACTGTATAACAAGAGGTCGTCAAAGTTTTTCTGGTAACACTACGGACGCTATGCGTCTATGTGAGGCCACTGCGTTGGCCTGCCAGCACAACCTAACCTAAACCATCTGGACTAGCGAGAACAAAATTTTTTAATCCAACTGGACAGGGTTTTCCTCTTACATATTGTTTCAATTGTGTTGTGCCGGAGAATGGAATCATTTGTTCATCGATGCTCAGTTTCGCTGGCTTTGGCAGCGATTGACATTTATTCAAACCGCTTTTACAATTGGTTCAACCTTCCACAATTTATTGTTTTCCTTTTCTTGTCGACAAAATGCACATAATTTCTCAATTTAAAAAACCTGTCCCTTGGTATCTGTGTAATAGCTGGAACTTTAATTGCAGGTCTATAATACATCCTTACTGGCGGAAGTTTCATGCAACCAGCGATTATGTGGGCGCCAGATTATTTCTGGTCCTCATTGTAGTTTGAATTCAAACTTTGGTCGTTTTGTAGAGCATACATATTACTCAGCTGTAAAATTTCGTGCCAAAAATCGTCGTCATAGTGCTCAGAGAAATATTGGAACGGTGTCCACTCAAATCTATCATCTGCGTTCCATTCCTCATCTGCAGCAATAGTATTAACTTCACCGAATTCCTTGGCTAGCCATTTAAGCGGTTTTTTATTTTGACGAGCTGAGGGCTCTTCCTCGGCATCAATCAATTCTTGTTCAGCGGTATTATCTTCTCCATTGTCAGAGTCTGCATTGTAGTCGGAATCCGAATCAATTGAAGAACACTCATCCGAACAGTTAGGAACGACTTCCAAGTCTTCATCGTCCGACAAACCTTCAAAATAACTGTCCATGAGCATCTCCAGCACCTCTTCTTCCGTAAAACGTTCTTTCGACATAGTTGTTACCAAGTGTGCAGCCCACTGGACATTGAAGACACAGTACTCTTATACCAATGCTAATCAACTTATTCAAAAGATTTTGCACTTACCTTTTGTAACTAGTATTTATCAACTGTATTCAATAAAATATTAAACTTTATTTGAAGAAATATAGCAAAAATATTGACTTCAAAGTTTATTTACAAAGAACACTTGGTTTTTTTCAAGTAACTGTTAACTTATTCGATTGAATTGCGGCAGTATTGCCAGGCAAAAAAAGAATCATTTAGTTGTATACTTAAGATGTCCAGTTAGCTGTATAGTTGGATCGAACTCAAATAAATTAAAGAATTTTTATTTTGTGGAAATTTAAAACGTGTCCAGCGGGCTGCATGCGAGGACCGAGGAGGCTATTGCAACCAATGATTTACGATCGCACTTAGAACTATTAATAGAAGTTCTCACAGGTCTGGCCAAGCGTGGATTAGAGTTAAATATGAGCAAGTGTAGGCTTTCGTACCAAGAAATAAATTATTTGGGATATTCTATTAGTGAAAAGGGTATTGAACCAAGCGAGGATCATATTTTATCGATAAAAACGTACCCAATGCCTAGGAACATAAAGGAGGTTAAAGCTTGTTTGGGACTATTTTCTTATTTCCGCAAATTCATTCCAAACTATGGTAAAATCGCTCCTCCATTACAAAGTTTACTTCGAAGCGTGTTAAGGCTTTCGACGAGCCGCAAGAGTCACGATTACATAGTTTTGAGCTAGAGACGTTGGCAATAATACATGCTTTAAGGAGATTTGATTGCTACTTAAGAGGGATTGCATTTAAGATCGTTACAGATTGTAACGCAGTTACAATGACATTAAATAGAAAAACTATATGTCCAAAACTAGCCCGCTGGTATCTCGCGTTAGAAAATTATGATTATGAAATTCGGCATCTAAATCGTATGACACAATTGTATCTAAAGCACCAGAGGACAATTCGGCCTTTCAGAATAAAGCAACTACATATAGCCATAGCAAGAGCATAGAGGAGGAACAGAAATTACTAAACTAGATTTTAAAATACGGGTAGCTCAGAATAGGGATAAAAATATCTTACAATTACGTGAAAGTTTAGAAAAGGAAAGCGTAACTAACTATCAATAGAAAGATGGAATTGTTTTTCGTCAAAGCGAAACAGGAGTTTTTCAGTTATATGTTCCATTGGAAATAGAAACTAATGTAATTCGTCTTATTCTTGAAAAAATTGGTCACCTAGGAATAGACAAAACATGTGATGAAATTCGAAATTTTTATTGGTTCCCTGGAATAAAAGAAAAAGTTGTTCAATATATTAAAAACTGTATAAGATGTATTATTATGTGTTCTTCGCCTATTAGAATTCGTGAACAAAATCTCCATAGTATCCCAAAAGAGCCTTTACCGTTTCACACTTTGCATGTGGATTACTTTGGTCCTTTACCTTCTATAGATTCGCACCGTAAACATGTATTCGTAATTATAATATTAATATAATCATATATACGAGTATTATTTCTGTAAGGTCTTTTTGTGTTATTTCCTAATTTTCTGCTCTCATTTGGAACCAATATTAATAAATAAGGTATCGTTTTAAAGGTGGGGGTTAGCTCTACATGCGAAACCATGTTTTAATTAGCGAAGTGCTTTTGTTTAAGCGTATTTTATAAAAATAAATTCTTTAAAATAAACGATTGTGGATGCCCAAAAAAATCAATTTGTACTGCAACGCTATTGTGACTGTGACATTAATATGCCTCGCGACATCTACAGTTGAATAGTAAGACTGACCAGTGCTAGAATAATTAAAGGCGAGCGCGCCATCTACACTTGAACATTGCTAAAATAAGTGAATAAGACTGCGTTCACACTGGGTCATAAACTCGAGTTAAAGGGACATTTTTTGAGTTAATTCATATTGATGTTGGCAATCAACTCAAGTTTATGGCTCAATGTGAATGTAATATAAGTGGTGGAATTTCAAATAGCTGTTTGCGCATATTTGTATAATTTTTTGGGTAATTCTATACGACAGCACGTAACTGCTAATATGGGTCCAAAAATATCGCGAAAGGTATCAAACGACGGGTTTTAACCTTCGTATCAATAATCCGAAAGCGGAAATTCGATATTTTATGTCTGTTCAGAGATATTTGCAATTAAAGTTGAAATTTTTCTGTCATTTTCATGTGGTTGTTGTAATCACAGATTAGGGTGTACCGAAAAGTGCAGAAATGTGTTCTGTGCAGAAATATTGTGGACCGCGTAGCCGGTGTTGGCCGGCTAAGGTTATTTTTTTGAAGCCTACGCAGAAAGGTGTTGTGCACATAAATACATTGGATCAAGTCCCCTATTTGGGATCGGACCTAGGCAATTTTTGGTTTTTTACTAATAACTTTTCACTGAAACAAATTATTTAATTTCCGCTTTCGGATTATTGATACAGAGATCAAAACGCGTCGTTTGATACCTTTCCCGATTGGACCTACATATATTAGCAGTTACGTGCTGTCGTATAGAATTACCATTTTTGTGGTCTCACTACAAGTGTAGGTGAAAATCTTTTTTTATAATTTGAGAAAAAGGTTTGAAAAATCCTGAACCTGGACTAACAAACGGTTTCAAACCATTTTGGTTTTTTTTTTTTTTTTGCGCAAGGAGCGCACGGGTCCAGCTAGTACGAGTATAAGTAATATTATGTTTAGATAAATATTTTACGTATTATAGTAGGCCTAACTGATTAGCGATCGCGGATCCTGTTTTAGTGCCCTTGAGTTTAGATCCTATCTTTTGAAAATGAATATAGAACATGTTAAAATTGCTGTCGCTTCAGCTCAAGCCAACGGTCAAGTAGGGAGGGTGAATAGCACCCTAAAAAGAATATTTTCTAAATTAAATAACCTCTTAAATCTTGCGGATTGGAGCAAAATGTTAGACAATGTAGAATATTCAATAAATAACAGTAAGCACAGCTCTACGAAATATACACCATCTCAATTGTTGTTCGGAACCAACCAACGCGGCTCTATTATAGATTATCTTAGTGAATATGTGGAAAATAAGCAAAATTTCACCGGTTGTAATATCGTGGAAGTTAGATCACACGCTGAAAGTGAAATTAAAAAGTCACAAGAGAGAAATTTAAAATATTTTTGGCAGAAAAGCAAACCTGCGAAAGTATATGAAAAGAGAGACTTAGTCGTTATAAAAAACATTGATAATACTATTGGAACAAACAAAAAACTAATAGAAAATTACAAAGGTCCATACGTGGTACATAAGGTTTTACCCAAACGATAGATACATAATTCGTGACATTGAGAATTGCCAAATAACTCAGCTTCCTTATGATGGGGTAATAGAAACATCTCACATGCGGAAGTGGCTTATCCTGTAAAGGTCGTCGACAAGTAAGCGTAACACTACAATGATTGAGGGCAATCATATAATCAGGATGACCGAAAGCAATGAATTCACCATATTGTTATTTCAATAGTTTAGTAAACATAAGAAATCTTATATAATCCGCATTTATTTAAGTTTGTAGTATAAAACACATGCTCATATGGTACAGTAGATCCCATTCTATTTGGATAGGTTTTAAAGGAAACAAGTAAGGAAAGGGCTGTCTTCGACTGTGCCGAAGACTTTACACCTTTCATGAATACGCATAACGGTTTAAGTGTCCCATCCTAACTCACAATTAGTAAAAAATCTGCAAAACTGATAATTAAAAGATACATCGCCCAAACCCCATTTATCGGAACAATCGATTGTATGGGAGCTATGCGTTATGTTGGTCCGATCTGGATGATTTTCGCTACACACTTTACGTAAATAATAAGTACCAAACGTGCAAAATTTTACATTCCTAGCTTTTTAATTGCAAAATGTATAGCCCAAAACCCATTTATCGAAACTATCGATTGTATGGAGCTATGCGTTATGTTGGTCCGATCTGGGTGATTTTCGCTACACACTTTACGTAAATAATAAGTACCAAACCTCCAAAATTTTACATTCCTAGCTTTATAATTGCAAAATTTATAGCCCAAAACCCATTTATCGAAACTATCGATTGTATGGGAGCTATGCGTTGTATTGCTCCGATCTTGCTGATTCCGACAAACGATTAATCTGATGCAAAATGACGGCTCCATACCAAATTTCATTAAGATATCTGAAAAACAGGGACTAGTTTACGTACAAACAGACAGACGGGCATGGCTAAATCTTCTCAGCTCATCGCCCTGATCATTTCGGTATACTTATTGGTGGGTCTATCTCTTCTTCTTCTCATACTTACTGACATCGGACCAAAGTTATAATACCGTTTCATGTTCATGAAAGGTATAAAAATGATGTATTTGTACATAACAAAACCAAGCGATAAGTATTCGCTACTTCAGTATCTAGTTTGTTTTTTATCAGGATGACCGAGTTGTGGCATCTTGAGTAAATTTTCCGTAAAACATTTTAAAACATTATGAAATAGTGTATGTAACCCTGCAGTAAGATTGATTTCTTTTAAACTTAATAATATGGCATCTCGGTATAGTTGCCTTATGAGAATGGAACATTGTAAGAAGGAAGAGAAAAAGAAAGAATGAATAAAGAGACAGTTGGAATTTGACTATTGGATGAGAACGTTGTTATACAAGTTATATCGAAGATCGGATGTCTTGACCAGTGTTCGTTACTGCTTGACTATTTTCAATGACTTCGAAACTGCTTAGCTGTGACTACGAAAATGTTCGCAATCAACAGAAATGAACACAACTGCTCTGCTGGCGACTGCGAACGGCGCGCAAGCTAAAGTCAGTAGCCGAAGCTGTTTGCTCATACTTAACTGTTAACTTGAGTTGTGGTTTTATTTTGAGGCGTAGTCAATGCATAGCGAAAACTGTTTTTGCAAGCAGGAACGACTGGAAATGACTACTCACTAGCTGCAATTGACTACGCAGTCTTAGAACTTTTTTGCTGAAATATGTATACATATGTACATTAGGGTGATGCAAAAAAAATCTCTAGGTCTTGCCCCCTCAAAAGTTAGTAATTGATGAAAAATTGTAAAACAAAAATTTAAGCATCTATTAAAAACAACTCCAAATTTTTTATTTTAAAAACCCTTAAGTCTCTAATACATAGTTAAAAATTTTAGTTTTCCATATCTTCAAAAAGCGGTAATTCATTAATTGCTTTGTCTAGGTATACTGAATTTAACTTCATAATTTAGATGTTCTCCAATGTATCATGGCTCAGTCGGTAGCGGTTATCAGCTAGTATCAATTTTAGAGACGAAAATGCTCTTTCGACCGTTACCTAGGGAAACGTAGATGCAGATAGTGGATTACTAAATTAATACGAGTAGATATGTATATTACATATTGCATGTACACTGAACCAAAAATTTCATAAAAATCCCTTCACCAACCGGTATTCATAGAATTTAAAAAATATTTTTAAAAATATATATTTTTTTTCTTATATTCTAATGGGTTCATAGATTTTAAGAAAAAATATTTATATTCTAAGAAATATTCTTTAAATTCTATGAAAAACGGTTTTTGGAGAGATTTTAATGAAATCTTTCTTTTTTTTTAGTGTAAGAATGTGATGATAAATATCAGCTGCTCAATATTTAAATCACAATTTACGATCACATTCTTAAAGGAAATATATGTACATATAAAATCTGCTGTCATGTCTATCAGGAAATTTACAAGTTTTTAATCATGACAGTGTAATTACCTGCGTTGGAGGTATCGCAAAGCAAATTGTACTCAGCAAATATAGTTCCGGATCAGCGAACTCCCTTTCCCTCAAGAATTCCAGTACGTTTGTGTAGACTTTTTGAAAAGGTAACTTTAAATTTTCAATTTTGCTGTACACATCTATGGAATTTTTATTTGTGTCCTACAAGTTTTGGCTAAGGTAGTCATTAACATATTGATCTCCATCATCAAAATCTTCTACGTCGAGTGTGGTGGAAGTACAGTGCACTCGGGAAAACGGCAAGGCTCGTTTACGTCGACATCCCAAAACGTCAACCCGTTTTTTTTTTTACATTGCCTACTCTAAAACGTCAACTCAACCACAAAGCTCTAAAACATCAACTCTGAATAAAACCAAATTTTGAATTTAGCAGCAGGTAATTTGTACACACACACACATTTATTTTATGAAATAATTTCTGAAATTGGGGACTCCCCTTATAAGTAGAGTAGAAAAGTAGTTGCAACTGCACGTATTATCTTTATATTTATGTTCAGTTGCTTTTTTGTTCTCGACCAAAGTGAGCTCAAAACAACCGAAAGTGCTAAAATTGCAAGAAAAGGCAAATATTTTGGACTTATTGGAAAAGGGTACAATATGGTGTAACAAAGTCAACAATTAGCAAGATAAAAATGAAAAAAAGAAGATTTTGGACTGTGATAATAACACAAAAGCTAAAGAGATACATCTAAAACTGAAAGAAAAAGAACGCTCGTTCAACGCAAGTGATGGATGGTTGCAGGGATTTAAAAAAAGATTTGGAGTTCGTTTGCTTAAAATAACTGGGGAAAAGCTATCTTCGCAACCTGCGCTTGTCGCACCAAGCTGAAGCAAAAATTGAAAAATGGGTCTATCCCATGATCAGCTATACAATGCTGACGAATCTGAATTGTTTTGGAAAATTTTGCCAGAAAAGTCTTACGTATAAAGTGCCGAAAAGACTGCTCCGGGCGTAAAAACTGAAAAACAACGAGTCACTGTTTTATGTTGTGCTAATGCCTCCGGAAGTCATAAACTTAAATTGTTGGTGATTGGGAAGGCAAAAAATCCACGAGTTTTCAAAAATTTCAACTGCCCTACTGAGTACAAAAGTTCCAAGTCCTCATGGATGACATCAGCCATTTTTAGCGATTGGTTTCACAAATCAATTGTGCCGTAGGTTAATATTTTTTGTGCTGCAGAGAAAATATCATTTTCAGTAGCTAAGATTTTCTAATTTTAGGTAACACATTTTCTTTCAAACAAGAACTTGCCAGTTAAAGCGCTCCTCCTAATTGACAATGCTCCGTCTCATCCAAGTGAAATGGAGCTTAAAACCGAAGATGGAAACATAATTGCAATGTTTTTTCCTCCAAATGTTACCCCACTTATCCAACCAATGGATCAGAACGCAATCAAAATAACGAAGCTGTACTACAGAAATAGCCTCTTAGCCATGATAGCGGCAAAAAATTTAGATCTAGTAGAGTCAATAAAAGGTGTGACATTGAGGGATGCTGTTACAATTCTAGAATCCGCATGGAATAAAGTAACCAAAGATACAATGGTAAAATGTTGGAAAAATGTTTTACGTTTCGCGGAGTTAGAAGTACTAGATGATGAGGAGAACGATTTAGATACAAATGTGCAGACAATAAAACCAAGAGAAGCCGTCGAAATATTAAACAGGCTCGATGCGAGAATGTTGAGCAGAATGACTTAAATGTATTAAGACGTTTAAGAGAGAAGCCTCTCTTCCAAGTGTTGGAAAGAAAAAAACAACAGAAAAAAATGACCGATTTTTTTAAATGGATATGTGTGCACGTACAATTGAAAATGTGATCTTTTGCTTCTAGTTGTCTTCTTTGTTTCTAGTCAGGTTGAACGCCTTTTTTGTTTCCTTTTTGAATTTGTTTATGTTTGGTTTTAGTTTATAATTAATAAAAACTTTTGAAAGCAGATATGTAAATATGTGTTTTATTATATAATTTTACATTTGTAAACGTCAACAATTGTTAAACGTCAACACCCGCGGTTTTAATTAGTTGACGTTTTCCCGAGTGCACTGTATTAGGGAAGGAATTTGCTCTATCGCACTTAATGGATCTTGTTTCCTTTAACTTTTCATACAGTTTTTTTAAATATGTTATTGCATCTGATCTTTAGTTTGCTGTAAGTGTGTGACTAAATCGTGGATCCAAAAATAAGCAAGCGTTAAAACTTTCATTTGCTAGCAGCTTGGGCGTTCTTCTTTCAATGCTGCGTAGAAGACTACTCCCGATTTTCTGAGACCAGGGATCATTTGATGTTTGCAAATTTTTCTCAGTCAAAAATTTGCATTTCAGCCAGTGGGCATAGAAACTCCCATAATTGAGTTCTTCCTCATGAAATTTGATAATAGCTTGCTGAAGTGGTTCAAAAATTGTATAATCATTTTTTATGAACGCCCAAAAATCATCGTTTAATTCGAAATTTTCATCTTCCAATTTATTTTTGATTGACTCAATGTTAGCTAGTACTTCTTTAGCATTACAGATATTTTTAATCATATTATAGGCTGAACCCCATCTCGTTGGGCAATCCAGTTGAGGTAGTGTTAATTTTTTTAGTTCAAAAATTTCACGATAACCATTTGAATTTTTTTTAATATATTTTGTTAAATTTCGGCAGTTTATTATATAAGTTTTTACGGTGGAATCCTTAGAAACATCCAATGCACAGAGTTGAGCTGTATGTGCCGCACAACGACAGATTTCAATGTCTCCCAGTTTAATATTTTTTGTGTCATTGAAAAGTTCAATATTTTGTAAATAACTATATGTCATTTGATTCTTCAATATCGTCGTTATCTTCTTTAAATATGGTACAATGTGATAGTAGTTTGGAATATTTAATCATATTGTTTCCATTATCCGATGTAATGGACACTATTTGGTTTAAACTGACACCATATCTGTTTAAAATGTTAATTATTGCAGTCGCAATATTGCGAGAAGAACTTGATCCAGCTCCCTTAAGCTCCACCATACCGAGAATTTTAGACTGAATTTTATAGTTATTAATATATTGTGCACTAAGAGCGAATATATTTCGTGATAGGCGAGTGGCACTTTCTATTTTTAGTGATACTAAACGATGCTTCAGCTCCATTTTTATTTCTTCTTTTATATTTTTTGCAACTAACTTCAGGACGTTTTTACAGTTTCGACTGTTCAAGCCAACATTTTTATTATATTTTTGACTTAAGGCACGGCAAATTGGATCAATAATATTTTTCATGTTTTCCGAATCTAGCACATTAAATGGAACACTGTCGTCGGTAACCAATCCAATATAGCTTTTGAATAATTGTTTTTTACTTATTTCAATTTTTAAGGATTGCTTCCGAAATTCAGTCTTAATTACTCCACTATCAGCAATGCATGTAGTGCCACTATTACTGATGTTAATTTTATGGACTTTACTCAAATGAGCTTTCAACTTAAATAGTCAATTTTTTTTTAATCCATGGTTGCAAACTTTGCATGCAGCCATATCATCTTCCTCTTTTACAATAAAATGTGTAAAAATTGATTTTTTATTTAACCGCGGAGCCATGACGAACACTACTAATAACAACGCGAAATCAACTGACGAATTTGCAAACTTGTCATTTACTAATGCATTGACTACGCATAAAATAAAACAGCAACTCAAGTTAACAGTTAACTATGAGCAAACAGCTTCGGCTACCGACTTTTGCTTGCGCCCCGTTCGCAGTCGCCAGCAGAGCAGTTGTGTTCATTTCTGTTGGTTGCTTGTTCACTTTCATTTGACTGCGGTAATTTTTTTAGTCATAGCCACAGTCGTGGTCGTTACTAAAACAAATGACTGTGAAACTGCAATGCAATAGTCATATTATATTGCTTTTGCTAATTTTCAGTCAGCAATTCAAACACTGGTCTTGACTGCTGGGATGGTTCGGTGTGCAATAGGTTTGTGGTATTCTTGGAAGGTATGGTAGGAGGAGTTCTACCGGATGCCTTTGATTCGGTCTTATGCATTACTGGAGGGTGTAACATGGTATGATGATTCTTTTTGCAGTGTATACATCTGAACGTACTCGGGCAATTGGGCAGAGAATGGTTGTATGCAAAACAATTGGTACAATAACGGACAGGCTTAACAAACTTAGTACGCTCAGGAACACTCTCTTTTCTCTTTATGGCGCGTTATACAACAGGTATATCATCATAAACCTCCTAAGAGATTTTTGCGCCAAGCTTCTCTTCCAATTTGTGGTGTGCCGATTTTGAATTTTCCCTACAATTGGTGGGACCTACAGTTTTTTGCCGACTCCGAACGGCATCTACAAAGGAGACGAATTTTTGCTGAGAAGCCTGTCATGGCAGAAATACACTCGGAGAGTTTGCCAAACCACTGCCGAGGGGCGACCCCGTTTTGAAAAACTTTTTTCAAATCACTTTTGATGTTACCTGTATCAGGGCTCGAACCATGGACCTTCGGTGTGGTAGGCCGGCAACACTACCTCCACACCACGGCGGCCGCCAGGAACACTAAGTTTCCGAAATTTGGGGCATGATTTTAAAGAATGGTTATTTTTACACCATTTGCAAGTAAACCATAGCTTTTCTTGGGAGTGATAAACTTGAATCTTAGGTGACGATACGGCGGTTTTGATACCTTTGTAATCATGTCTGCTCTCGACTACCTCGTGGCAACTGTTCAAGAGCTGGTCCATTTGGAACCACTTAGGGATCTTTTTCCTTGATTCTAAGGATTGCTCCCAGTGGGAAAGCGATTCCTTCGGAAGCTTGGAGGACCATAAATAGATTAGGATTGGGTCCCATTCGGAAACGGAAATTCCTTGGGACTTCAGGATCACGAGGCAATCGTAGATGGTGTTTTGGATATTTTGAATACCTTCGCTACTTTCAATGGTGACTGGACTGTTGTTGGAAAGCGTTTTTAGCTGCTGGTCTATCAGGATTCTTTTATTTTCGAACCTGTCTCTTAGCGCCCCCACACGCCAAGGGAAAATTTTCGTCACACCGAGTATATTGTTTCAGGATCGCATCCGCTTTCTCTCGAGTTTTGTTTCGAAGGTGATATAATTTTTGAGCGGGAGTCAAATTGGGATGCTTGAGGTAAACGGCCATGAACACATCACGAAAGGATGGCCAGTCCTCATAACTCCGGTAAAACGTTTCGGTATCGGAAGGGGCAACTTTAATACAAGGTGCAGAATTTTTATTGAAATAGGACTGTCGGGAGGTGCTACTGGGCTCCCTTAAGCTAGTTTGGAAAAGTTTTAGTTGGTCCAGAATGTGAGCTTTCCATATATAGTAGCTGTCGGTACACAGCTGATATTTGTTCGTTGCCGAGAGACAAACGTTTCTGTAGGGTATCTGCAGAATCTCCCAACGTATGGTAAGATCTTGGATCCAGCAAGGTGTCCGAATGATTACCAGGTTTTCCTTTTCAAAATGTGAACAGAAATTCACCGAATTGTTGGAATCGAAAATAAAAGCAGTCATTGCTGTGGTATCAGTTGCCATAGTGGAAAATTGTGAAAAAATTTAACTTTGGAGTTGGAAATGAATTGAAAACCAGATTATCTAGTTTCGTTAGACACTGCTTTTGTCCCCGACAAAAAAGCCTTTATTGGATGAGATAGCAAGATGAGTTCAAATTCTCGAAGATTGACGTACCCGTATGGTCGAAAGAATCTTAAAAACAAAAAACAACAGACGCAAGCCGAGATGAAGCAATAATTTACTAAAACTTAGAAGCTGTTCCCGCAGAAATTCACAAAAAGGTAGCACTATTTAGAGATTCCCGAGTCCGTAAATACATATATACTCGTATATGTACGTGTGATAGTTGAAATATACGTATGAAATAAACGTCTATAAATTAAACTAAATAGTTGTACGCAAGTAACGCATTTACTAAATTACTTGCTTTTGATAAATAGTTTTGCCAGCAACAAATTTGAAGTAAGCGATGTCACAAGCACAACCGTTTTATAATGTTAAAATGACATTTTCATCATTTTAAAATTAAAACTCCGTCCTAGACATAAAATGTATTTTAAGTTGACTATGACAGACATGAAAGGATGTTTATTATAGAATCATGTTTAAGTTGATAAAACTCTATTTTAATTGGACTATGATTACACTGCGTTACAAAAACGAGCTTTAGTTCTGTCCTGTGAACCAAATATACTTTTTCGGAAAGGGTCAGATTTTTTTTTTTTGTATAAATTATAAAGGTCGTAGTGTCTGTCTGTCCGCCTGTGTGAAAGACTTTGGATCGAAAAACAAAAAAGTTAAAAATCGATTGCGCTCACTGCAAGTCACTTAAACACCGCCTATGAAAAAAGTGAAGAGATCCAAGCAGTCTAAAGGGAGAGTAAGCTGCTCCATCAATATAAATTCACTTGACTAAAGTCTTAAGCAAAATACAGTTTTTGAAGAAAATGCATCAACGATACCACAAGTCGAACATTTTATTGATACTGTAATCATACCCTCATATCATTTGCACCATATCGTATTTCACTTGCCATGAAAATAAAGTTGAAAGCAGAGATCGAAGGTATGTTGGCAAAACGTATTATTCAAGAGTGCGAGTCTCCTTGGACATCCCCAGTAGTCCTTATTTCTAAAAAAGATGCCACAGTAAGATTTTGTGTGTACTATCGCCGCTTAAATGCTATTACCACGACTGACTCGTATCCCCTGCCAAGAATGGATGACTTGTTGCACGCTGCTGGAAAGGCGGCTTTTGGCAAGTTAAAATGGCTGAAAGAGATAGAGCTAAAAATGATTTTACAACGTCTTTCGGCATATTCGTTTTAAATGGAATGCCGTTTGATTTAAAGGATGCGCCCGCAACATTTCAATGGTTAATCGTCAAGCTTAAAGCGGGACTTCCACACATTCCAATTCTAGCGTATCTCGACGATATTATCATATGTTCTAAAGATCTTGCATCCGACCTTAACGACTTGTCAGACGTATTTGAAAAGTTAAAATCTTTTGAGCTGACGCTTAACAGGGCAACATGTGTTTTCTGTCGCTCCGAAGCTAAATATCTGGGTCATATTTTGACAGCCAAAGGAATAAAAATTGACATCGGGAAAATTAAAGCCATTATAGACCACGCGAATCTCAAAAATTTTAAACAACTTATATCCTTTCTACAAACCTGCTCATGGTACAGGCAGCGAAAAACTGAAAGTGGTGATGGAAGGCGGAGCAACAAAAGGCATTTGACCTATTAAAAACACGTTTGGCATCTACCAGTACTGACACAGGTAGATGAAAATAAACCGTTTATCCTCAAAACTGACGCAAACAACTATGCGTTGGAAGCTGTTCTGCTGCAGGGGGAGAAGGAAACAGAACATCCCATATAGAATACGCCAGTCGTCTACTACTTCCGGCGGAAATTAACTATTCAACAACGGAAAAGGAAGCACTTGCATTTGTTTGGGCCATACAGAAATTTCGGGGATACTTAGAAGGACGACAACAGTGCTCACTGATCATCAACTTATTACAAAAAAGTGGTACCGTGCAGACGTGTTTTCTTTTACTTCGCTGATTTATTATTTTTATAAACATTCAGATACATACACAACATTTTTTCAATCTATAAACTCTCATTTTGGATTAATCTATCTATCTATGGCGCGATATACAACAGGTATATCATCATAAACCTCCTAAGAGATTTTTGCGCCAAGCTTCTCTTCCAATTTGTGGTGTGCCGATTTGAATTTTTCCCTACAAATTGGTGGGACCTACAGTTTTTTGCCGACTCCGAACGGCATCTACAAAGGAGACGAATTTTTTGCTGAGAAGCCTGTCATGGCAGAAATACACTCGGAGAGTTTGCCAAACCACTGCCGAAGGGCGACCCCGTTTTGAAAAACTTTTTTCAAATCACTTTTGATGTTACCTGTACCAGGGCTCGAATCATGGACCTTCGGTGTGGTAGGCCGGCAACACTACCTTCACACCACGGCGGCCGCCGGATTAATACAACCAATAAATATCACCGTCATAAAAATTTATATCTAAAACTAAAATTATAAGTGAATTTAACCTATCTTCAAACATTAAACAATTTTTAAAGTTTCTGTGCTTTCCTTCAATATGCCTTGTGTTTGTCGATCTAAAGTTGATTCGGCTCTCATTATCTAAAATTCAGTGTGGTAATTGCACTGAATTTTTTCATATGGAGTGTGTTGGTGTTGTGCCCGCTGACATCGAGTATTTGGTTAGCACGAACAAAAAGTTTTTTTGTAAAAACTGCTCTGCTGTTCGCCGCAAATCTATTTGTTCTCCGCTTCCTACTTAACTCGTGTGAACTCAGCATCGGATATCTCATTGTCATCGAACTCTGCTGTTGTCATCGTTGACACCGATCTCTCACAGCAAGCTAATGGTACGAAAATGTCCAACGACAGCAACATCAACAATAATATGCAAATCAACGGCAACAATAAAGAGGATACTAACGCCAACAACAACGTCAACAATAGTGAGCAAATGAGTCCAGCATCAATAGCTAACACACTTGCTGCTCTTCGTAATGAGAACGCGAGTATGAATGCTGTAATTACTGTTCTAAAATTAGATAATGACAACCTGCTCAAAAAAATTGATAACATGCTTGATAGTTTTTCTCTATTACAACGAAGTATTGCACGGAAAGACGATTCGATTGCTGCGCTGGCCAGTGAGGTCAAAGAACTTAAATGCCTGCTTACTGGTTTTCTTGCTGAAGCAAGCTTGAAAAATCCACCCCTAAATAATAACATGTCTGCTGCCTGCAGTGCTACTATGCCATCATTGCCTTCCACTTTTTCAAATATTGCTGCTGCTAATGTCACGGCCATTGCATCTAATGCTACCAACAACAACGCTTCGGTGCCGGCATCAGCATCATTTACCTTTCCTACATTGCAGCCTATTTCTCATAACTCTGCCGCTGATACTAATGAAGAGGTAAATATTGATAATCAACAGTGTGATGATATGCATAATAATCATACTACTGCGCGTCACATGCATGTTTTCAACTCTAATAATCTAGTGGTTGGTAGAAATACCTCTACAGAGTTAGAAGTCGCCACTATCAGGAAATGGGTACATATTTCATCATTTAAACCATCACTATCCGAAGATATGGTTATTGATTATGTCAAAAAGCACTCGGGTATCGATGATAATTTTATTTCATGCTACAAATTAGTTAAGAAAGACACTCCGCTCCAGAGTCTAAGGAAAATTAACTTTAAACTGGGCGTGTCTCCAGATTTCTATAGTCGGCTTTTAGATCCAAATCTATGGCCAACTGGGATAAACGTCAAGCCATTTCGTAACGTTCCAAGGGACCAAGGCGAATAACTTAAATAACAGTGTAGTTAATGCTCCTAGTCCTTCTTACTCTAGTATTGAAAATCATAAACTTCTTAAAATTTATTACCAAAATATCTCTGGAATGCGTACTAAGGCTAAAGAAGTATTTTTATTTACGTCTCGATGTGAGTTCGATGTTTTTGTGTTAGTCGAAACGTGGTTAACCAACGACTTTTTTGATGCAGAGTTTTTCGACCCTAATATTTTTCAAATTTATCGTAAAGATAGAGATGCGCTAAAAACTGGTTGTAGTAGGGGTGGGGGTGTCTTAATTGCGGTAAAACGTGTATTTAGATCGGCAGTCGTTGCTCTTACAAATGCCGATTCGCTTTTAGATCAACTGTGTGTCCGCATTTTCGGTACCTTTGGTAGCCTGTTTATCTGCGTCTCATACATTCCGCCAAACAGTTCTGACTACTTATATTCACTCCATACCAATAACTTTTTACATATCTATGAAAATCATGAAGATGACCATTTTTGCATGCTTGGTGATTTTAATTTAAACAAGATCGTATGGTCTGACCTGCTTAGGAATGGTGTCTTAACTGTCTCTAATGCGAGTCTTCCACATGAGATCCATGTCCTGGATAGCCTTTCCAGCATTAATCTAACACAAATCAATTATATTCCCAACATGCTTGGTAATTTTCTTGACCTTTTATTTATTGATGAGAACCTTATTTTTCAGTTACAAGAATGTAATTTCCCTATCTGCAAGTCTGATATGCACCATGTGCCGCTCTTTTTATCCATTCAGTTTTGTACATTTCCTATAATCCGCACAATTGATCCCCAGTCCTTAAACTTCAGAAATGCCGATTATGTGTCTTTAAATGCAATTCTCCATGAAATTGATTGGAATTCCATTTTTCTTTCACCTAATGTCTCCGATTGCTATGGGGTATTTCTTGAACAAATTCACGCAGTCTTAAACTCTAATCTAAGTCTGATCTCTCCTCGGAGTCACAAGCTTCCTTGGCATACGAGAAGGCCTAAGAGACTGAAGAACAAACGAAACAAATATTTTAAACTTTTCAAGTCCACTAATGACCTAAGCTTCAGAGAAAAGTATGTCAGCCTTACTAATGAATTCAATGAACTTGATAAAACACTCTATAACAATTATATATCTCGGTATGAGGATGAGTTGAAGTCGAATCCCAAAGCTTTTTGGAACTACATCCGGTCCAGGAAAGGGTGCTCGAATATTCCCAGCTGGATGGCTCTCGATGGGGTTTCCTCCTCTTCTCTGTCCGACTCTGTTAATCTCTTTGCCGACTTTTTCAAATCCAACTACGTAAGCGATGCTGGTGGGAGCACTTATAACTCATATGGTGATGATCTTGGACCGCATTACCTAGACTTCGGAGCACTTTCGATCACCGAGTTAAATGTTCAGATGGGTATCTCTTCCTTGCAACTGTCTCATAAAAATGATGCCGATTCTGTTCGTCACTAGCCTTCCCTTTAACCCATTTAATTAACCTCTCCCTCTCCTCTGGTAATTTCATTGACAAATGGAAGATAAGCTCCATTACCTTCATCCATAAATCAGGTAACAAAAATGATGTCAGGAATTACCGCCCAATTTCAAAATTAACTACATTCTCAAAACTTTTTGAAAAGGTGGTAAAAGAAAAGTTATTCTTCTCAGTTAAAGAAATCATTGATCCCAACCAGCATGGTTTTGTTCGTGGTCGCTCCACTGTAACGAATCTTGCGGTTTTTTCTGAGTACTGTATATCGGCATTTAAGAGTGGATCTCAGGTAGATACCATTTACACCGATTTCTCTAAAGCCTTTGATACAGTATCTCATGATATATTACTATACAAGCTTGAACGGTTAGGTTTCCACTCAGTGTTTCTTCTATGGTTGCGCTCCTACCTCACGAACAGAACAACGTTTGTAGAAATTGATGGTACTGCATCTTACTCTTTTGTGGTCACCTCTGGAGTCCCGCAGGGTAGTATTCTGGGCCCGCTTCCTTTTGTTCTTTTTATTAATGATATCCGGTCCTGTTTTAATCACTCGCAATTTTTACTATATGCCGACGACCTGAAATTGTTTAGTAGAGTTACCTGTCAGTCTGACGTGCTTCGGCTACAAAACGAACTCAGCAATCTTACTGACTGGAGTGTCAAAAACAAACTGTTGCTCAATACCAATAAATGTTTCCATTTAACTTTGTCGAGAACCCGGAATCGCATTAGTTCAAGTTACTCGATTTTTAACAATCAACTGTTCTCAGTCGAGGTGTTTTCTGATCTAGGCGTTCTGTTTGACTCCGGTTTTACCTTTGTCAGTCATGTGAACACAGTTATCCCTAAGGACTTTTCGAATTTGGGCTTTTTGAAGCGTTATGCAAAAGACTTTAAAGATCCCTATACAAGGAAATCCCTTTTTACTTGTCTTGTCCGTTCTAAGTTGGAGTACGCATCAATTATCTGGAACCCTTTATATAGTTCTCATTCCGACAGAATCGAGCATGTACAGCGCAACTTTACTCGCTTTGCTCTCTATCCACTTCATTTTGTCGACCCCTTTCCATTCTATAATGCACGGTGTTTGCTCATAAATTCGAAATCTCTCTCTAGTAGGCGCACAATCCATTCGATAATGTTCATTTTCGACATTGTTAATGGCTTAATTGATTGCGTGAATCTGCTCGATCAACTTTGCTTTAATGTCCCAAATCGCATCCTACGTTCCCACTACCCTTTCCATCCTATTGCAGTTAAATCTAATTACCACTATCTCGCGCCCATTGCTAGGGCAGTCAGTGAAATTAACAATATTTACAAACCGCTAGATCTTGACTTTGCAATGCCGAGATCCCAGTTCGTCGATAAGATTACTTCATTTTATCCCTAGTACCCAACTCCAGCCTATTTAGTCAGTAAGTAATTTTCCTGTACAATTCTAGTCTGTAAGATATTGTTATCATAGACCGAATAAAGAATAAAGAAAAAAAGAAATAAATGGCGTTTTTCCCCGTTTTTGTGCGGAGGAAGATTCTAAAAACTGCCAATAGGTGGTGCGGAAGACGACCCTACAGCAGGTCATTGCGGAATCTAGCGTACAATTGGTAGAATCACTATTACTGACGTGGAATGCGAACTGAAATCGCTGAATATGTCAAATAATGCACTGAATGCAAGAATTACAAGCCAACGAACTTGAAACCTGCTGGTCTTATGCAAACAGTCACCAGCAACAAAAGGATCGAAGTAATTGCCTCTTTGGTCCGTTGCCATGCACCATGAACGGTAATCGGTGGATATTCGTAGTGGAAGATATATGCAGTCGTTGGGTGGAGCTATTTGCCTTAAAAATTTATCAGCGCCGTCTTGTGCAGCAATACTTTTAAACGAAGTTGCAGATAACGGTAGCCAGTTTGTTTTATCCGTTATACAAAAGCTGGCATTTTGCTTAGGCATTCAACAAACTTTTACCCCGGTTTATCACCCAGAGTCCAATCCTATAGAATGAAAGAATAGAGATTTGAAAACACAGCTCTCAATCTATGTTGGAAAAGACCATATGTCATGGGATACATGTCTCATAGCAATACGGTTTGCAATGAATACGACGAAGTGTGAAAATACCGGCCAGATGCCCGCATATTTAACTTTTGGGCGCGAACTCCAATTGCTGCTCATCATGACCTTAAAGCCATAGTAGAAGAAGAAAACTTTGTACCGCAGATGTCACCACATCTATTGAAGCTAGAGGATACGCTCGAAACATCTATTGAGATACAGGAGAAGCAACAGGACAGGAACAAGGCGTATGTCGATGGTAAAAGAAGACCCCGTCCAAATTTGTGTGTAGGTGATAAAGTCCTTGTTGCAACGCATGTAATAAGTAAAGCTAGCAAAGCTACAACAACTTCCAAGCATGTTTGCAGAATTTGACTATGTAGTTTGCATCTCTTTCGCAAGTTCTGAACAATTTTTCAAAATAATGTTCGTGGGAATGAGTACGACGTAACGCCCCCCCTACTAAGTATTTTGCCAAAGTCCACTACAAGCGCTAAGACTAGCTTTATTTGACGGAGTTTATTACAAAAAGGCAGAACGCACCGTGTTTGAGTAAGGGATTTTTAGTTTTGTGTTAACAAAAATGCTAAAAGACTGCGTTTATTATTTAAAAAAAAAAATAGTTTTCAATGTAAATTTTCCTAGGTTTTGTAGAAAGTTTTAAATTTGTTATTGCATGTTTTTTATTAGGTAATGGTCTATACTCTTATAAAACATGTGTAAAACCTTCTAGTCGCTATCTATTTTTCCGCCATTGTGTGCTCGGGTTAAATAAATCAGCCTGCTTACCTTAGTCTTTTCAGACCGCCTGAATTCGGATTTTTATAGAATTGAGAGATAAGGGAGTAGAGTTTTAGCTCAGAAATTTCAGACCGCGAAAATTAAGGTATTATTTCGATCTGTTATTTTATTACTACCAAAACGAATGTGCACGCATACCTCGAAACCGGTTATGTTGTCTTGAAAGCATAGTGAATCTCGCAGAAGGTCTGAAAAGACTAGTATATGTAAATTAAATTAGCAGGTACCAGAATACTGCCTAACGGCGCACCCTCTGCTCACGTTGTCAATCATGTCACTTATTTATTTCACCAAAGAACATTCGCTGACGCGGCACACGCGCAACCACCGATCAGGTCAATATTCGCTGACGCGGCACACAATGGGAAAAGCATGGGAACTGCAACATTAACACTTTAGCTAAGTCAGTCAATAATAATGTTTAACTGATTGAAATTGGTTTAATTAGTTTATAGACCGATTATGAGTCCACTTCAACTTAAATTTTTTATAACTCTCACGACACGAGAGTTCACTTCAACTTAAATTTTTTATAACTCTCACGATACGAGAGTTCATTGGCACCCGAACAGTTCGGTGCAGTTGTAGCATTACTCAGAATGCTTTTCACTGTCAATGCACTTCAAATATTGACCCACTTAAATTATGTTGAACCCACGGGAGTTCAACAGCATATACCAACTGACACCTATCAAATTGTCAACTCATTACTCAATGCGTCGCTTTGACCAACACACGTATCGATCAGCACGACTGATCGACACTATCGGTTGGTCAACGTGAACTACCAAATTATGTGCTGACATTGCACACAATGCAAATACTTTTAGTGTCTAAGTACACTGGATCACAAATTCCAACTTTTTTTCTGCACCAGAGACGCCATAGTGAAATTCCTATGTAAAATCACCTCCTAATTCCGAAAATCAAGGTTATTTTTACTTGAATGGTACCGTTTTTGAGATATTTACGATTTACCGTTATTTCAAAAAACAAAAAAGATGGCTCCACTTAATCGTGTATATCTCAAGAACAAACTGAGCTCTTCCAAGACGGTTTGAAAAATTTGAAAGCTTATAAAATTTACTATAATCAGTACATACAACACTTTTTGCTAGGTCCTGCAGATTCAAACATATTGAACAATCATTACGGATTTTTTTAATTTTTTTTGTAAAAATATAAAAAAATTTGTACTTTGCGAGGAAGCATCTCGAAAACTTTTTGTTTTTTTGCAGATATTTTTTCCCCCCTCTAAGCTCTGTTTTATTACAAAAAAAAAAAGCTATCAGTGAACAAAATCGATGAACTAATACAAAAGTTATAAGCATTCAAGTAAATATATCCATTTAATACTTAAGTACCCTACAAATAATAGCATATGTACATATGGTTCTGTCTTAACTCTATGATCTTATTTTATAATTGAAAAAGTTATGTGTCTTGTTTTGACGCTTATTTAGATTAGGATCGGTTTCTCTTATGAGAAACCAACAGTAGTCGCCCATCATAGCGACATCCCAGAATCCTTGATACCGACTTTCAATCACTTTCATTTGCTGGTGAAACCTTTCGCCATGCTCGTCACTTTCGTCGCCAAGATTTTGCGGGAAAAAATTTAAGTGGGAGTGTAAGAAATGAATTTTTAAAGACATATTTACTCCTGAAAGAAAATAAAAAAGTAAATTAGATAAATAACTAAGTGACACATTAGTATATAATTTTCTTAGGCTGGATTTATCTTTCAATTCAGAACAAATTTTTTGTTTATATTTTTCCCGTTCTTGTTTGTTCGGAACTGGACGATGAATTCAGATTTATGGCTATATATTCTCATGTAAATTTATGTAATATATAATTTATTATAATATGTTTTTTTATTTACCCATTTCCGCATAGTTTTTGATTAAGTCGTTCACTATCATCTCGTAGTTAGGACTTTTGTGTTTGCCTAGAAAAGAAGTAACGACCTTTTCAAAAGAATCCCACGCTGCTGCCTCCACTGGTGACAATAGTTCTTTGAAATGGTTATTGGTCATCATTTTCCTTATTTGCGGTCCCACAAAAATCCCTTCCTTTATTTTTGCTTCTGAAATCTCTGGGAAGATTGTCTTCAAATGATGAAAAGCTTCGCCTTCTTTGTCCAAAGCCTTCACAAAGTTTTTGATAAGGCCGAGCTTGATGTGGAGCGGAGGTAGAATTATTTTTTCCTTCTTTATAAGTGGAGAGTATTTTATGTTATCTACCCCAACTTGAAACTCGATTCGTTCTGGCCAATCCTTTATGATGTAGTGGTCTTGACGAGCTCGGTATCCCATTTGCATAGAAAGCAACAGTATTTTGTGTATCCACTTTGTAGACCACATAGCATTCCAACGACTTTAAGATCGGCACATATTTTCCAATCATGTTCTTCGTATTTGATTAACTTGAGCAATTTTTGCATTATCTCATATGTTTCCTTCGTATTTACTGCATGCGCGATCGGGATAGATGGCTTTTGGTTGCCAATATGCAATAATACGGCCTTTAAACTTAATTTATTGCCGTCTATGAACAATCGCCACTCTTTTGAATCATATGGTTCACCAAATTGTTTGAATAGACCAGCAATGTCTTTGCAGTAACAAACACTGTCCTCCTTCGTATAGTACTTGGAAAATTCTTCGTGACGAGTTCTATAATATGTTACCTTAACATCGGATGAAACAAATTTAAATTGTTGCATTCGAGAGGCGTGTAGTTCGGCCTTTTCCTTTGACAATTCCAAATCCCTTATCCAATCATTGAGTTGTGCTTGTGACAAAGAATTTCTTTCGTTTTCCGTTTGAAATTCAGTACAACATGATGCCGCGTAATCAGATACTACTGTTGACAATGAAACTGGAGCCGGAACTAAAGTTAAATTTGATTCTGGCAATGTCGCTTCTGTGGACTTTCCAACCCCAAGTACTTTTGTAGTACAAATATAGCAGTCCGTTGAATGGCAAGTTGGTTCCCTCCACTTCATTGGTGTAATAAATTTCACACGTCGCCTAAATAGATAGTTTCAGGAATTAGTCAGCTATGCATTAAAAGGGAACAAATTCCTAATTTTTACAACGTACCTTTTTGTTCCGGTTTCCGAAGAAATCAATTCGACTCGGCATGTGGTGCACACAGTGTTCGGTGTCCATGGTTTTTAGGCTCAATTCCAAAACACTTATAGTATGTAACTTTCAAAGGATTTGAAAACACACGTCTCATACTTTTAACAATAAATTGACCGCAGATGAAACAGAACATATCTGGATCATTTGTACACTCAAACTCTCGCGCCCTTTTATTTATTTTTTATTTTAAGTAAATGACGGGTTATAAACTGCAATTATAAACTGAACAGTATCCGGCGAGCCTTGCAGATATTATGAAGGAACAAGGCGAATGTACTCTTATTTATACTTAGATCCAGTAAAAATTCAAGCCTACCTAAACAAAAAGGTTCCCTAGTTCTACAAAGAAAACACTACCTGCCTCAAAAATATGCTCTTGTTTAAAATGTACCTAGGTTTGAGAAAACGACACTAACAGCTTTTTGTATCTAATAACTTTTCGAAAATCTACCTGCTAACTAACTGATATACGAATACTAACACATATGTACCAGTAGGGTACTTAAGCATTAAATGGATATATTTACTTGAATGCTTATAACTTTTGTATTAGTTCATCGATTTTGTTCACTGATAGCTTATTTTTTTGTAATAAAACAGAGCTTAGAGGGGGGAAAAAATATCTGCAAAAAAACAAAAAGTTTTCGAGATGCTTCCTCGCAAAGTACAATTATTTTATATTTTTACAAAAAAAATTTAAAAAATCCGTAATGATTGTTCAATATGTTTGAATCTGCAGGACCTAGCAAAAAGTGTTGTATGCACTGATTATAGTAAATTTTATAAGCTTTCAAATTTTTCAAACCGTCTTGGAAGAGCTCAGTTTGTTCTTGAGATATACACGATTAAGTGGAGCCATCTTTTTTGTTTTTTGAAATAACGGTAAATCGTAAATATCTCAAAAACGGTACCATTCAAGTAAAAATAACCTTGGTTTTCGGAATTAGGAGGTGATTTTACATAGGAATTTCACTATGGCGTCTCTGGTGCATTTTGGCTGTAAACCAGTGGTATTAGTGTAAGTTTGTATACGTAAGTTAAGCTAGAAATGTATAAAAGAGAAAGCTTTTGAATAAAGAACAATCAATTCTGATCATACGCTACACATCAGCGATTCAATCACATTACATGGCGATCCTGCCAGTTTTGGTCGTTCTATTGCAATTATTTAAAGATGAAGATACAGTTTTTGGCTCTCAGCATGTAAATTTGAATTTAATAAGCTGCCTGCACTGAACACGAAACAGAAGGAAAATTTAGATGCTACAACTGGTGAGGACACTACACCATTTTATGCGGATACCTACCTGCTTTTCATGAAACCGCTATATACGGCGGGTAAACAATTGGACTTACCTGGTGGCAAATCCGTCGAATGGGCTTCACAAATAAAGGCATAAAAAGGGTGGAATAATAAAAGCAACCCAACTGGCGGTATAGTGCAAAAAAAAAAAAAAAGAGTGGAATAATTTGATGACAATAAACCCCAACACTCAACAAGACTGGCAGCACAAAATATGGTGACTGGCAGCAAGAATAGCAGCTATTAAAATATAAGTATATTAGAATAATTTGAGCACGCCTTATGGCCGCTAAACCAGTAGCAATTAAATTAGCTTAGGGATTATAAATAGTTTAATTACATGTCAGTATCAATAATGAAAGAGATTGAGACTCAAAAAGAATTTGACAAAATTTTTCATCAATGTTAATAAATTGAGTAAATTGGAATGTAAAAATACCTATTTCCTATGGATAATGCACTACCACCTGATCTTGATTATGAATTAATCAATGATATTGTTGATAAGCTAGAGCATGAAAACGAAGAAATAGGAATACAAAGGTCAAGACCTCGTAACAAGGGAGGCAACAGGAAAAATTTAGAATATTTAAAACACGTTTGGTCCTATATAGGAGTGGATAGAGAACCCACAATGAAAGACTTAGTATACCCTTCCACATTAGAAGAAGAAATAAATAGATTAATAAGGAAACTGAGTAAATAAAAATAAAAATGTAAGAAGAAAATTTTTTACTGTTTTAAAATGGCAGCATGGTGGAAAATTGCTGTAAACAGCATTCTAGTAGGTATAGCAGGATATGAAGTTGGTAAAGAAAGTTCAGCAGAGAAAAACTCTGAAAATAGAATAGTTAAGTACGAACCACACCCTATACCTGTTGAAAATAAAGAAGAACTGTCTGATAAATTTTAATATTAAATTTTAAAATTTTCAACCAATACACGTCCCAATAATAAACGTCACAATGCCACAAACAGTAGTTGAATTTATCAAAACTGCTTCGTCAGTATTACCAGAGTTTGATGGTAAACCGGAAAATCTACATAGTTTCCTAGATGCACTCGATATACTTGAGCAAATCAAGGATACACACGAGGCATTGGCCATTACCATGATAAAAACAAAACTGAAGGGTACGGCAAGGAATTTTATAAGCAACGAAAGCACGATAGAACAAATAAAATTAAAATTAAAAACCGCGATTAAGGGTGAATCAGTAGAAGTGTTAACCGCTAAACTCCTGAACATCCAGCAGCGTAGCAAAACTGCAAATCAGTACACAGCGGAAGTAGAGAAAATAACAAGGTCGCTAGAAGGAGCGTATATCTCGGATGGATTAAACCCAGACCTAGCCACGAGATATGCAACACAGGCAGCAGTCAAAGCCATGTGCAAAAACTGCTCTAATGACAAGGTCAAAATGACCATGCAAGCAGGAACGTTCACAACGATGAACGACGCAATCTCTAAATTTACAAACAGCTGCACCGAAATTACAGGCAGCTCTAATACAATTTTAAATGTACGACAACAAGGTCAGTACAGGAGTAATTTCCGTGGAGGTTACCGAAGTAACAACTATGGGAATTACCAAA
Organism: Merzomyia westermanni; assembly: GCA_949987695.1. Lineage (NCBI taxonomy): Eukaryota > Metazoa > Arthropoda > Insecta > Diptera > Tephritidae > Merzomyia > Merzomyia westermanni. Next base: position 96,891,264 of record OX465289.1, read on the forward strand.
ACAGGAGATTTAGACCGCAACCAAGGTACAACAACAATTCTAGACCAAGTAGTACAAACAATAATAGTTATAACAATAACCAAAGAGGATCACAATCCCGAAATAGCAACAGACCCTACAACCAGACCCGTAACGTGCGCAGCTGCACGCAGACGGAAAACTAAGAAGCTCCACTTCAAGAGTAAAAGAAAGAAAAATATGCGTACTAAACTTACATCTAAACAGCTATATAGCAACAAGGACATCTCTAAATAATGTAATTTCAAACTTTTTAATCGATACAGGAGCAGACATCTCCATTATAAAAAAGAATCAAATTAATCAAAGTCATAAAATAAATACGGAACAAATTACAGATCTAAAAGGCATTGGTCAGGGAATAACCAGCACTCTAGGCACAATTAAAGCAGACTTAAAAGGCGATGACCTTCTTATTTACCATAAATTTCATGTCGTAGACGACGATTTCCCAATTCCATGCGATGGAACAATAGGGCTGGATTTCATAAAAAAGTACAATTGCATTCTAGACTATGGAAAAACAGAGGATAAATTAATCCTGAGACCATATGATTTTCCCCAAACAATAACAATGCATCTTACAAATTGTCTGTCCGTCAACACAATCACAATTCCAGCTAGATCGGAAGTTATTAGACAAATTAAAGTAAATACCGGTAACAAAAACATTTTTATCCCACACCAAGAATTATCTGAAGGCATTTTCATAGCAAACACAATAACAAATAAGGATCAAACTTTCGTTAGAATCATTAACACTACACATAAAAACACAACTATCCAAAATTACAAAATCAATACCGAAAACTTAGATGATTACACACTAATTAAAACACAAACACACAGTAAAAATTGCACCGATACAGAAAAATTAAAAAGATTAACAAAAAATTTTCCAAAATTCGTCAACCCTCAATTAACAACACTTTGCACAGAATTTATAGACATATTCGCATTAGAAACCGAACCAATCTCCTCTAATAATTTCTATAAACAGAAATTATACATGAAGGATGACACCCCAGTCTACATAAAAAATTACAGATTGCCTCAAACCCAGAAGGGAGAAATCAGCAAACAAATAAATAAGCTAATAGAAGATGATATAATAGAACCTTCCATATCGGAATATAATAGCCCAATCCTACTAGTCCCTAAAAAATCACTTCCAGGAAAAACAGAAAAAAGATGGAGACTAGTGGTCGATTACAGACAAGTAAATAAAAAGCTAGCAGCGGACAAATTCCCACTTCCAAGAATTGATGACATTTTAGACCAACTTGGAAGAGCAAAATATTTTTCATGCCTGGACCTTATGTCAGGTTTTCATCAAATCGAACTACACCCAGATTCGAGGGATATAACTTCATTTACAGCCGAAAATGGCACATATAGGCTCAAAAGACTACCCTACGGTTTAAAAGTAGCACCAAATTCATTTCAAAGAATGATGACCCTAGCATTCGCAGGTCTCAAACCATCCCAAGCATTTCTCTACATGGATGACTTAGTTGTATTAGGTTGTTCCGAAAATCACATGCTAAAAAATCTAAGAGACGTATTCTCCACTTGCCGAAAATACAACCTAAAATTACATCCAGATAAATGCCTATTTTTCAGTCAGGAAGTAACTTATTTAGGACATAAATGCACGAACAAAGGAATATTACCAGATCCAAGCAAATTTGAAACCGTACAAAACTATCCAATACCGAAAACAGCGGATGAAGTTAAAAGATTCGTAGCTTTCTGTAATTATTACAGAAGATTTGTACCGAATTTTGCAGAACATTCTAGAAAGTTAACTAGGCTATGCAAAAAGAATGTTGCCTTCGAATGGACAGAAGAATGTCAAAAAGCTTTTGTCTACTTAAAGGAAGCATTAATTAGTCCAAAACTCTTGCAATACCCAGATTTCGGAAAAGAATTTTGCATAACAACAGACGCTAGTGGATACGTTTGTGGTGCAGTCCTTAGCCAAGAACACGATGGCAAACAGTTACCAATTGCTTACGCTTCAAGGTCCTTTACAAAAGGCGAAACCAACAAGTCTACAATAGAAAAAGAATTAGCCGCAATCCATTGGGCCATAACTTTCTTCAGACCATACGTATATGGCAGAAAATTCCTAGTTAAAACCGACCATCGCCCACTAACATACCTATTTTCAATGAAAAGTCCTTCCTCAAAGCTGACACGAGTAAGACTAGATTTAGAAGAGTACGATTTTGAAGTGGAGTATATAGCTGGTAAAGAAAATCATATCGCGGATGCATTATCCCGCATAACAATTACAAATTTAAAAGATATGTCAGTAGAAGCAAATAAAATATTTAAAATAACAACAAGATCAGCAGCTAAAAAGATCAGTAATAAAACTGAAATTAAAGAAAGTCACAAAGAGAACCCCAAAATATACGAAGCGCTAAATAAATTTGAAGTAAAAAGACATGTCGAGCTCGTTTTCAATCCTCCGAAATTTTATTTCAAAAAAGGAAAGAAAATTTGTAGCAATTTTGATACAAGCAACCTAATTGTTGAGGATAAGATTGACTTAGGACAATTCTTTACCAGGCTCGAAAGAGAAGCCGGCAATTTAGGACTTGTACAAGTACAGTTGTCCTTAGGGGACAAATTGTTTAAAAAGAATTATACTGCAGTAGGCAAATTTATAGAAATGGGTAATAAAGTTCTCAAAAAGTTAACAATAGCTCTAACCCCAGAGGTTATATACGTGACAAATCCCGGGAAAATAAAGGAAATTCTGCATAAATATCATGACGATCCTATTAGTGGTGGCCACCCAGGAATAAATCGCATGACAGATAAGATCAAGCAGAAGTATAGCTGGCTGAACATGAAAAATGATATAAGAAAATATATAAAAAACTGCATCCACTGCAAGAAAAATAAAATTAATAAACATATCAAAGAACCAATGACAATAACGGAGACACCTCCGAAGGCATTCGATATTGTACAAATCGATACAGTAGGCCCTTTACCGCAGTCGATAAATGGAAACGAATATGCAGTTACCATTATATGCGATCTAACTAAATATTTGGTAGCTATCCCAGTCCCAAGCAAACACGCAACAACAGTCGCTAAAGCCGTGTTCGAGCATTTCATATTGATTTATGGACAAATGAAAACAATCTTGACAGACATGGGCACGGAATATAAAAATAGCTTATTCAAAGAACTGTGTAAATTGTTGAAAATTGAACATAAAACTTCAACACCGTACCATCATCAAACTTTGGGTACTGTAGAACGCAGTCACCGAACATTCAATGAATATATACGCGCATACATATCCAGTGACAAAGACGATTGGGATGAATACCTCAAATATTTCGCGTATTGCTACAATACGACGCCATCCACCACACATAAATATTGCCCTTTTGAACTCATATTTGGGAAAAACCCACCAAATTACGAATTTTTAAAAGAAAATATAATCAGCCCACTATACAATCACGAAGCTTACTACAAAGAGGTAAAATATAGACTCCAAATAGCCGAGCAAAGACCTAGGAAATTAGTCCAAGAGGCTAAAGAAAAACAAAAAACGAATTATGATAAGAATAGCTATAGTGAGGAAATTAACATAGGAGATTTAGTATTAGTTAGAGAAGAGGCCTCCCATAAGCTAGAAAATAGATATAATGGACAATATAGAGTTAAAAATATTGATAAGAACAACAATTTTACTTTAATTCCACATAGCATAGGAAATAGCAATAAAAACAAAAAAGAAATCATAATTCATAAGAATAGACTTAAAACAGTATAACACCACTCACCACCAGCAATCCAGTTTACTCACTTTAATAAACAGGCACAAGCCAAAGAAAATAAAAACCACATATTATGTTCAAAATACAACTATACACTAAATAAATAAATGTAAACGACTGAAAATAAAAAGAAAAAAAATATATATAAATGCAATAATGACAAACGAGAAACAAATGTAAACAAGTGAAAAAAAAATTCTTATGCAATAATGGCAATAAGAGCCGAAAAACAATTAAAATTTTGTAAACGCAAACAAACCCTAAGTAGGTCAATAAGTCGCTTTAATAGTCGTATACAATTGCCTTCAAGTGTATACGACTATTCATAAGGCGGATGGTGTAGCATTACTCAGAATGCTTTTCACTGTCAATGCACTTCAAATATTGACCCACTTAAATTATGTTGAACCCACGGGAGTTCAACAGCATATACCAACTGACACCTATCAAATTGTCAACTCATTACTCAATGCGTCGCTTTGACCAACACACGTATCGATCAGCACGACTGATCGACACTATCGGTTGGTCAACGTGAACTACCAAATTATGTGCTGACATTGCACACAATGCAAATACTTTTAGTGTCTAAGTATTAGTGTAAGTTTGTATACGTAAGTTAAGCTAGAAATGTATAAAAGAGAAAGCTTTTGAATAAAGAACAATCAATTCTGATCATACGCTACACATCAGCGATTCAATCACATTACACAGTCCGTGGAACTTCAAAAAATAAGCTAATACGAAAACTGAAATAAAGTGAAAAGAAAACCTTCAAAAACACTAAAAAACAAACAATAACGAACAATAAAAGAAAAGTGAAAATCAAACCTGGTGAAATACATTTAGTAACTTTAGTTCTTTTAATTTCAGCACAAACATTAACGCCGACGAAATGAAAAAGGCCCTTACAGAAATGAATGGCGCCGTATATGCCATTCTCGCCCAGCTTAGGTGATTCGAAGAGCGTATCAAAAGCGTGGACTTACAAGGGCTTACCCAGAGTTTGGAACGGTTAACAAACCGAGTAGAAGAGGTTCGGAAGCAATCTGCTTGATTGTGACGCAACACCAGTGGAAGAACCACTTACGACTTCTCAGACGGAGGACGATTTAAAAGAAATTTCGAAGTTACCGGATTGTGAAAAGGAGCTCCAAGTGTTTAATAGATCTCTCGAGCACTATACCTCCTGGATTCATAGTGCACAGCAGGTTCTAAACGACAACAATCGTTCGGAACAAGCCAATATATAGGGCTATTTTAAGGCACATTAGGTTTAAGATTAAGGGAGCAGCAGATACTGCACTGATGTGCCACAACATCTTAGATGATGATTGGGAGAAAATTACAGAGATTATGTCTTTGCACCACACAGACGTTAGGGATATAGAAACCTTAGATCAACAACTTACTCTTATGACTCAGGGACGGCAAAAGTTATCCGAGTTCTACGCCTAAAATAACAACCAGTTGTCGCTTATGATCAATACCATAAACATCGACAAATACGTGCATGCGGAAACGGTGAAGGCATTAATTATATAGATTTTTATGTGCAGAAGCCGAAATCTCTACCTGAGGCATACTCGTCATGCCTCACGTTCATGAACGTGGATCGCCGAACGTAGATTACCGCTCCTCACAAGTATTGAATAGAAGTGGCTGCATTCTCGGCGATACATACCGACACAACGAAATTTTCTTCGGGGCATCATAAACTACACTGGGACACCGCAGAGTTCAGTCCAGAACCATTCGAGGACAGGACAGCCAATTGGGAGCTATGCAGGCCGACCCCAAAATCAGGGAGGATTCGATTCCTCCTACAGTGGGTCAGGACAAACAAGGACTCGCCACCGATCTGCGCAAAGCTGGGGCAACAACAGTAATTCCCCAGCGGCTTTGAGAATATCCTCTCAAAGGTGTCAGGAGGGTAGTTCTCCGTTTCCGAGCTATGATGGCTCAAAGAGAAGCCAAGCCTCCATAAGGGTTTCTAACAATAACCCAAACAAGAAACACAAATTATTTCTTTCAGTGCCCATAGACGGAAGAGGGAGGAAATACCTCCAGCGAACACAATAAAGAATCACCAGGCGACCAAGTAAATTTTACGCGGGATCAAGGTATTTTAGAGTTCTTAGTGGGCAAACAAAAAATATATTAGCGAGCGCGTAGCTGTAAACTCTTCGCCAGTGGAAAAGCCATTCTACGTAATTTCGGCGGGGGAAAAATCAAAATTGACAAAAAGGTTTACGGCAATTTTTTTCAGTTTGTTGGTAAGGACCTGCCCAATACATTCTTCATTCTTCCAGGGCTAGAATCATTCGATGGGATAAAAGAGTATGTCGGAAATTAAAAAAATTTTAGATAGGGAACTTAACAGTCTCATTGGAACACCAGACATACTGCTGCCTCTTAAACGGAAAACAACAGCATTAACGTAAACAACGCTCTTGACAACCATGTTACCGAGCTTAGGAAAAACAAGCTGTATGAGATACTGAAAAAGTATGTAATTTTATTCGACCCAGTCGACCGAGGTATGGAAATCCAAGCCAATGTCAATGCTGAGATGAAAACAGAAGCCTAAAACCCTATTTACACCAAAAGCTATCCCTACCCCATTAACGTGCGCGGGGAAGCCGAAAGAAATATCGGATGGTCATTGATTTTAAAAGGTTGAACGCCGTAACTATTCCCGATACATATCCCATCCCAGAAATCAACGGTGCTATTGCTAGCCTTGGCGAAGCCAAATATTTCACCAAATCCCAATGAAGAAGCGTGACATTCCTAAAACGGCATTTTCCACCGTGAGTGGAAGATATGAATGTTTGCGTCTTCCTTTCGGAATAAAAAATGCACCCTCAATCTTTCAACGCATGATAGACGATGTGCTCAAATAGTTTATAGTTCGAATTTGTTTGGTATATATCGATGACAAAATTATCTTTAGCAAGGACGGAAACACTCACTTGAAGGACATCGAAACAATCCTATCTAGATTACTAGCTGCGGGGTGCAAAGTTAACCTTCAAAAAACACAGTTTTTAAAAAGAGGCGTCGAATTTCTGGGTTACGTCCTAAGAAAATAAATTCGATAAGAAACCTGTTGCCACCGTCAAATCTAAAAGAGCTTAAAACTTTTTTAAGTTAAACTTCTTCTTACAGAAAGTTCATTCGCGGTAACGCAAAAATGGCGAAACTACTGACTAACCTCACAAGGGGCGAACATGCACAGGTTAAAGCTACGTGTAAAAAAGTGCCAATATCATTAAATGAAGACGGCCTAAGAGCGTTCGAAAACTTTAAGGAAGTGTTGACAACCTCAGAAGTCTTAACATTCCCCAATTTCGAAAAAGCTTTTAATTTAACGGCAGACACTTCAGACTACGATATTGGCGCGGTATTGTTTCAGGACTACGATGGTAAAGACAAGTCAATAGCGTTTATATCGAGAAATTTGACAACCACGGAAGAAGGGTATGCTACAAACGAGAAAAAAATGCTCGCCATTGTTTGGGCATTAGACAATCTCCGAAGCTATTTGTATGGTGCCCAGAAAATACGTTTATTTACCGATTACCAACCATTAACTTTCTTCCTTAGCAATCGTAATTACAGTGGTAATCTGAAACGTTGGAAATCCCGAATAAAATAGTACAACTAAAACACAAGCGAATCAATTTACGGATTCAATACTGCCCCGTACGGCCGATACGGTTCACAGCGCAGAACAGGACAATACAGACCTAATCCCAGTCGTGGGCGTACCGTTAAAAGTTTTCAGAAACCAGATCGTATTCGGGCATATGCTTCAGATTTATGAAGAACCGCACCCTGGACACTTACGTCACTATGAAGGAAAGAAGAATGAAGGTTGAAGTGAACAAGTTAGCATACTAAAAGAAAAACTGAATCCAAATGTCATTAACGGTATCAAAATTCCGGAAAATCAGTTAGGCCTATTACAGAAAGTTTATCCAGACCATTTCATTAAGCATACAATCCGAATAGCGCAAACCCTTATGGAGGATTTGCGAAACCCAAATATTGTGTGTGAGGCAATAATGAAGGAACACAAGAGAGGTCACCGCAATTACAGGATGAGCAGTCAGATTAGAAAATATGTGCTGGCTTCTGAAACATGCAGGCTAAGTAAGTACGATAGGCACCTTAATAGGCCGGAATTACAGGCTACACCAAGCCCATCGCAACCGTGTGAGATCCTTCACGTGGACATATTCGATAATCGGGGGTAAAATGTTTGGGTTGCATTGACAAATTCTCAAAATTCGCGAAATTTTTTCACATCCCAAAGGATCCCTGCACCTTAAGCAAAAATGAGTGAAACTTCTGCACTATTTTACGACCCCAAGAATTTTAGTCACTGATAACGAACGAGGATTGATTAGTCCAGTAATACAAAAGTTGTTAGAATCTCTAGGAATTCAGCTTTACCGCACTCCAACTCAGGGAAGTGAGGTGAATGGCCAAATAGAGAGATTTCACTCTACGTTATTAGAAATTTTTAGGTGCCTAAAGGCGGAGAACGAAGAACATAGGGCTAAAGAACTCGTTAATATAGCTGTAGATCGATAATAATTCAGTTAATTCAGTAACGAGCAAGAAACCGGACGAAACATTTTTTAACCGCTCAGAAGCTTCCAAGAACTCCTCGACAAGAGCAGGAAAAGGAATAGGTTTGTCAAAAGATTATTGAGGAAAAAACAAATAGCACATATAGATAAACACAATAAAAGAAGGACGCTACCGGAGCGTTATGACGAAAATGACGTCATATACGTGAAGGATAAACAAGTAAAGGGGAACAAAAACCTCTTTATAAAAAGGAAGTCGCTGCTAAAGATAACAAAGTTTCTGTCACCACACTTGAGGAAAAAAAATTCACAAATTATACATCAAAACAGAAAAAGGACGAGACACCCTACTCCCATGTAGAAAGAAAAGAAAAGAAAATAAGTAAGGAAGTCTAAGCTCGGGTGGGACCGAACATTATAGTGTAGTGACTTGACTCATCATAATTGTAACAAGATATGCGGTACGCTCGTTAGAAGTCAAGCGCCCGCTGTGCAGTTTAATGATATTTAAATGGGTCACAATATTTTGGCATTGTGTGTGGTCACTGAACATGTGCATACCAAATGTTTGTAAATGCAATGTGTTCAACAGTGATACTACACCTTCCCCCTTAAAAAAAAAATAGACATATATATTGATGCTTGTAGCTACATATATATATGTTTATTTTTCTATACATGCCTTATTGTTTGTGTTTACAAAAATTTAATTGTCTTTTGGCTCTTATTGCCATTATTGCATAAAGCGTTTTTCATTCTTTTCTTTTCATTTGTTTACATTTGTTGGGTTCATTTTTTTTTTGTATTGCATGGGCAATATTGTATAAGGGGAATTGCATGGTAAGCAATACCTGCCTGCACGCGCAAGTAATATGGGCAAAGCATGGGAACTGCAACATTAACACACTAGTTAGGCTTGAGAGGTTACTTAGTAAGTAAAGAAGATAGTTCAAGGGCCGTTTACTCAATGTCTGATTACCTGGTTAAGCAAGACTTTATCAGAGGTTGGCCCAAAACCCATTTACTCAATATCTGATTAGCAACAATTATTAAAGGATGGACCTCTGATTATGTGCTTATCAGAACAAAAAGTGAAAGCTGGAAGTAAACATTTGATTTTGTGATAAATTGTTTTTCTAAAAAAAATTTGCTAGTAATAGAATTAGAAATGTAATAATATCCATATAAAGAAATATCACAATCTATATGTGTACGCCAAAATGGTTCGTTTAACCCGAATCTTCCCACGATTACCATATGGTAATGCAAACATGCCGTTGCAATTTTACGTATTATGTCTGAAGTAAATAACAAAAACCAAAAAGAATAACTGTATTTCACGCAGAATAAATGCAGCTCACGGAAAAACATAAGTTTTTTGTTATTTTTAGTGCAGCTAGCAAAGCTATAAGTCGTCAAAGTCAGGTGAAAAAAAAGTGAATTATTGTGGTTTTTTAACATGGCACGTCGGTAAGTATATGAATAACTTTTTGATTTTTTGATATATTTCCAAAAAAATTACATCAGTTGGTAGCTAATGACTAGTAAATGCAAGTTTAGTTTTGTTTGAAATTTGATTTTTTGTGTAACTTTTTTGTATTTTACTCAAGGCGTTACCATATGGTAACCGTGGGACGTCTAGGGTACAGGGTTTTAGTTACGTTTGGTGTAGTTTTTTTTTGAGATTTTTGATCATATTTATTGATATTTTGTGAATTACAGCGGTTTATCGTTGCAAGAAATGCTTGATTTCATTCAAGAACTCGATGAAGCAGAAGATCAAAATCAACTGTGTGATATTCCAACCACTCTTTATATCGAGCCTCCTGTGGATGGCAACGAATCTGGCGAAGATGACGCTGAAGATGATTGTGCGGGCATTCCAGATAATGTTTGCCCGGCTCAGCTAAGAGGTGGCTGCGAAGTTGTTATGGCTAGTGGGCGACGTATACAAGGTTTCGATGAAGAGGAGGATATGGGAGGCATGTTTAGAGACGGTATAAGCATACCATCATTTTAATCTTATAAACCTTAAATTTTTCAGCACCAAATCCAGTTGATTTGCCTGTTATTGAGGTTGAAGGCACTTTTAGTGAGATGGAGGATGAAGAAACAACGGCTAATAGTTCAGAATCTCCAATGAGGAAGCGCTTACGTAAAATTGAACCGAAACCTTCAAACGTTGCACTGCCATCAGGAAACATGGAAACTGTATTTGAATGGGTCAAGAAGAAATCGTCATCTCTAATTCCAATTTTTCCAATCGCAAATTACGAAGATTGTCGCCATTCACTGCCACACGAACAGTTTGAAAAATTTGTTGATGACACATTATTGGAACATATTTGCGAACAAAGTGCGTTATATTCGGTGGAACAGAATAGACCGAACCCAAATATAACAGTCAACGAACTTAGAGCATTCATAGGCATATTGATCGTCACTGGCTACAATTATCACTCCAAACAAACATTTGTGGAGTCAGGATGAAGACATTCGGAACAATCTTGTCAGTAACACCATGCGTCGGAATCGTTTTCAAGAGATTTTGCAAAATCTCCACTTCGAAGAAAATTCCAAGGCTTCTTCAAAAGACGGCCCAAATCCTGAAAAAATGTGGAAACTGCGTCCACTTACGGATCAGTTGAAAGCAAAAATGATAGAAAATTTGCATCCGGAACAAAATCTTTCTTTCGGCGAAAGTATGATATCCTATTTTGGTAAACATGGATGCAAGCAATTTATAAAGGGCAAGCCATTACGATTTGGATATAAAGTCTGGTCCCTATGAACTCCATCTGGTTATTTGGTGAATTTTGAAATTTACCAGGGGAAGAATCCTCGATCGAATTTGGAGTACGAAGCAAAGTTTGGAAAATGCGCCGCTCCTTTAGTCAGCATGATCGACGATTTTCCTGATGAATTGAAATCGCTGTCATTCCACTTTTATTTCGATAACCTGTTTACTAGTTTCCTCTGTTGGCATATCTCAAGTCATGCGGATATAATGGTACTGGAACAATCCGAGAAAACAGAATTCCAGCAAGCTGTCCACTAGTGCATAAAAAAGACTTCAAGTCAATGGAAAGAGGTTACTCTGAATCAATTGAAATGAAAAGCACTGGTATTTGTTTGGTGAAATGGAAAGATAACAATGTTGTCTGCATGTTATCTACCTGCTTTGGTGAGGATCCGAAATCAATGGCACAGCGTTATTCGAAGTCAAGTGGATCGAAAATAAATGTACCCCGTCCTTGCGCAATCACGGAATATAATAAATTTATGTGCGGAGTAGACCGATTAGATCAAAATCTATCCCTGCACCGCATCGCATACAGGGGAAAAAAGTGGTGGTCTAGCATTTTTACCTGGCTGTTAGATGCTTGTATTCAAAATGCATGGCAACTTTACCGAAAAGATCAACATATCAGTCAGTTAGAATTTCGACGACAACTTGCAGTATACTACTGCAAACACTATGGTATACCGCCCAAAAGTCCTGGACCTGCGCCCTTTCACAGATATGCATACCAACCAGGTCGAGTTGAACATGCTCTGCGCTATGATCAGGGTGGACATTTTGTGGTACCATCAAATCGTAGGCATTGTGCCGGTGACGGATGCAGAGTTAATGGACGAACTGCATGTGGTAAATGCAACGTAGGACTTTGCGTACAATGTTTTGCTCAGTACCACACAAAACCATGATAAATTTCAGTTCAAAAATGTTTTTTTTTTCATTGTCGTGAATTCATTTATTTTACTTATTTTTTAAATAAAAATGTTTGAAAACAGTTATTTTTTGAAAAATTAAAAATAAAACGACATTCGAAAACCATTTTGTCTTCATTAAAAACATGTACCCTAGAGGTTCCACGATTACCATATGGTAACGCTAGTTTTCCGCACTTTCCGGAAAATCGAAGCGAGGAAAATGAAAATGGACTTCATTTTCGTGCTCAGGAGATCGAAATATATAAGTATACAACATTTCACAAAAATCCAAAACAAAAAAAGTTATGGGACTTCCCGGGTTAAAATTGTAAATAAGAGTTGCTGTCACTTTTTAAGCGTTCACAACGGATTTTTCCCCAAAAACGTCAAAATGACCAAGTTTATCATGATAACTTAATCAGACTTTTGTGTAAACTAAAATTTCATTCTGAGGCAAGCTATGATTAGGAGTAAACGGTCTTAACTCAGTCGATAATTAGCGTGAAATTAGCACACAATAAATGATTATAACGTTTAACAATTGACCGATAATTTCATATACTCATAAAAAAGTACTTTGTCATTAGTCTAAATGAGAAGATTATAAATCAGAAGCATAAAATGGTATTGTGTTATTAAATCAAAACTAAAAAATATAGTATATAGGGGGATACCCTACCCCCTGGTTACGCCACTGACTCACCATATATTCTATTTCCTTATCATTAAAATCAAATAGGGCCAGTAACAATCTATCCTTTTCGGTAAAATATTCTCTTTTATATAATGATTGAGTTTCAATTTGTAAATAGGAAGAACGTGCTGTTGTAGATCCATTGAGCTGAACATCTACCTCAGAAGCCCCATGATAGGCTAAAAAATGTATTGCATATTTTGTAAGATCATATTCATCCCCTAAATTGACCAATGAAGTGCTGATTACAACTGCATGTTCTAGATTTTCTGAGTATTCTATTAGTACATTCGTTTTTATTAACTCTCTTGTACCGCGATAAAATCTTCCTTTCAGTGTAATATCTTTTTCCAGCAGATGATGTCGCAAAGTGAATACCAACGTTTTATTATCGAGGTCATCTTGTACTAAGGATTCTGAACGCCATAAAATACATGTTTCTAATGAACTCTTATCTCGAACAGTGTCAGACAGTCCGTATGTCATGTTGACGTTAAATTCATTCAATGCAATAAAGTAAAAGCCATCCATAAAAAGTTTACGCTTTGGGTATGACAGTTCAGCCTCGAAATTATAACCTGGGTTTTTCTGAAATCGGATGATAGTTATAAAATACATAAGTTAAAATATGCAATAACTTTAACAGTACCGTATTATTTTTTCCAACTACTATGTTGTATCCCACCCACTCATCCTTAGACAACTCTATTTTACCACGGCGATGGCTTGTATAGTTATTCGGCTTTTCATTATATGCAGTGAAAATAACAGTACGATTAGGGTAAATAGCTAGTAATTTGATATCGTTTTTGGTTTTCGAAGTAACCGCATTTAATTCAAATGTCAAGTTGAATTTCTTTGGGTTGTCTAAGTCAAATATTTCTATACGCTTCAAGCAGGAATGTTTACTTATATCTTCCCAAGAACCAGAGATGTTAACGAGGTGTAGGCCAATAGGCTTGATATCATTTTCCAGCGTAATATCCGTTACTTTTCTTGAAGTATTTGTGTTCTGTTCCTTATGCTGATATGTTCCACTAAGAACCAACTTTTTATTGTATAGTACCTTGACCTCGCCTTTATCCATTTCCGTTTTTTCACTTAGATTATATATAATATCAGCACGATGACGTGTACTAAAAGGCATTTCTACTTCAATTATTCCCTCTAAAATAGGTCCCACCTTACTACGGGTGTAGTTTCTTTGAAGTCTAATGAAAGAGAAATCTGATGGCCAGTCAAGTCGACAAAATCGATAGCTGTTTCCTCTAAAAAAAAGGTTAACATTATTTGGGAACTTCTTTATACTGAAATAAAATGGCAGTCTCACATCTTTATAAGACTACATATTAGAGCGGGTCAAATTGTATGGATGGATTTTTTTTCATCAGGAGTATAGCAAAAACGTAATCTTCAGATGATTCTAAGAAAAATTGCTGAAGACACCATAGCTCTAAGTCCGCTTCCGAGTCCCCCACTTTTGCAAAATAGATATTTTGCCATAGGAATGTAGGGTTTTGTCAAAAAATCTTCTTAGCTTCTGATGGAATTATAGGAAAAATATCATATTGGGCTTACTTTAAAGGTATTTTACGTATGTTTTTACGTTTACGGGTGTTTTTTTTACAGGTTTGTTTTTCGAATAGAGATAAAACTGGCATTTTGTGGTCAAATCTGGCAACTCTAATGCCATTTATGTTCAGTTTGGTTTGCCATTTCATCATGAACAGGTTGACCAAAGAACAACGCTTGCAAATCGTGCAAATTTATTTCGAAAATAATGGTTCAGTTCGCGAAGTTTACCGTAAGCTCCGTCCATTTTATGGTCGACATAATCGTCCATCAGAGCAATTAATTCGGTTAACCATGGATCGTTTTCGCACTACGTTTACTCTATGTGATAATACGCATCCGCAGAGACGTCGAACAGTGCGCACCGAAGAAACAATTGCCGCTGTAGAGCAAAGTGTTGAAGAGGACCCGAATGAATCGATTCGCCACCGTGCACAGCAATTGGAGCTTTGTCCATCAACTTTATGGAAGATTTTGCGCAAAGATCTTGGCTTGCGACCTTACAAGATCCAGCTTGTGCAAGAATTAAAGCCGCGAGACCATGCAATGCGTCGTGATTTTGGTGTATGGGCCGAAAATGAGATTGATTTCGATGCTGATTTTCATCGCAAAATTTTGTTCAGTGATGAGGCTCATTTTTGGTTGAATGGCTACGTCAACAAGCAAAATTGCCGCATTTGGAGTGAAGAGAATCCACATGAGACCCTTGAAACGCCATTACATCCACAAAAACTGACTGTTTGGTGTGCTCTATGGGCTGGTGGAGTCATTGGGCCATACTTCTTCCGCAATAATGCTGGAGAGGCAGCTACCGTTAATGGAGACCGGTATAGAGCCATGATAACCGACTATTTTGTTCCCGAATTGGATGGCATGAATGTGGATGAGTTGTGGTTCCAACAAGACGGCGCTACATGCCACACAGCGCACGTCACAATCGATTTATTGAAGGAAACATTCGATGAGCGCATAATTTCGCGGAATGGACCTGTCAATTGGCCACCAAGGTCGTGTGATTTGACACCATTGGATTATTTTCTTTGGGGATATGTGAAGTCGCTCGTCTACACCAACAAACCAGAAACGTTAGGGGAATTGGAAGCCAACATTCGTGGCGTTATTGCCGACATACGGCCCCATATGCTCGAAAAAGTGGTTGAAAATTGGACCTGTAGAATTGGCTTTATTCGAGCCAGCCGCGGCGGCCACTTGCCCGAAATCATATTTAAACATTAATGGCATAAAATTATCCTTCCAATAAAGCCAAATTGATGGACCTTAAAACGATTTTCTTGTGTTTTATTTCAATTCGAAGTTCTATACCCCTAAAAAAACACCCTTTACATTTCAGAATCTTTTTCCAACAACTTTCATGCAGACAGTTCTTCTTTTTTCGAATTCGTTTTAGAAGAAAAAAATGTTGAACAAAAAAACCTATATTTTCAAGAAATAAGCAAAAAAACACAATTTTTATAATTATAATGTAATTTATTTAAAAAATTATTTTTTTATTCAGAATTGACCATTTTAACGTATTTTTCAAAATAAAGGTTATGTTATGTCATTATTTTTTAAAATCAAGTATTCATGAAACGAGCTCGAGGCCAAGAATAATAATTTTTCACTTTTTGAATTTATGAATTATATTAGATATGGTTTTTTTATTTTTTATACCTAGTAGTGCTACGCATACAAGGTATGTTAACTTTAGTCGCCTAACGGCAGTACGTAACGGCGTAAACGGATCGAGATAGATATTGATTTATATACATCAAAATGTTAAGGACGAAAAGAGAAATTGAATAAGCCATGTCCGTCCCTCCATCCGTCTGCCGTTTGTGAACACGATAACTTGAGTAAATTTTGAGATATCTTAATGAAATTTGGTACGCGAGTTCTTTGGAGCTCATCTCCGAGCGCTATTTAAAATGGGCGTAATCGGATGCTAGCCACGCCCACTTTTTATATTTAGAATATTTTCGAAAACAGAACAAAAGTGATTACTCAGTACATAATAGACCTATAAGGATAAAATTTGGTGAATACATTGAGATTGAGGCAAGAAATTAATTTTTTAGGAAGTTTTTGAAAACGGGCTTGGCACTGCCCACTTTTGATTAAGTCAAATTTAGAAATAATATTAATCATAAATCAAAAACCGTTCAAGATATCGAAACGAAATTTAGCACGCAGGTTTCAACGTATGCAAGAAATGTTCCAGCAAAAATGGGCGGGATCGGTTAAGGTCTACGCCCACTTTTATATGAAGGATTTTGAAAAGGATCGTAGATATATTAAATAGGCAATAACTTTGCGTAAAATAGCTTTACATCATTTATATTTCACTTTTAAAATTTCCGTAAAGAAAGAAATCCAAACACTTAAAATTTTCGAAAATGGGCGTGGCGCCGCCCTTTTTATAGTGGACTATTCCGCAAAACTTTTTATGCCATAACTTCGCCAAAATATGATTTGTCGAAACGAAATTTGATAATAATGTTCTATATATAAAGCTAACTGTTTGCTGTAAATTTGGGCGAAATCGGTTAATGTCCACGCCCAGTTGTTCAACATAGTTCTGAAAATTTTTTTTGTAAAATTTAAAGAGCGATATATCTACAACTAAGCAAGTTATATCAATTAGATTTTGCACACATAATAAGCTTTTTAAGAAAAACTCGGCCGCAAATAAATTTTTTCAATTTCGAAGAAGTAGGCGTGTCGCCGCCCACTTTTCAGCATAAAATGTCTGCTATTTTCAAAGGCAATCGCTTATAATTCGATCTTGATATTTCAATGAAAATTGGTCAGCTGCTTCTCAGTAGTATGTATTATACTCCTGCCAAAAATTAGCGAAATCGGGAAACACACAAGAGAAATATTCGGGCACGTAGTTAATAGCCCACTGCAATAGCGAAGTTATATATCTTTTTTGATTTTTATATCTTTCGTAAACATTAAATATATGTAAGTATGAGAAAAAGAAGAGAAAAGTTCACTAAAATGATCAGCACGATGAGCGAAGTCGATTTACCCATGCCCGTCTCTCCGTCTGTCTGTCTGTCTGTCCGTCTGTCTATTTGAACGCAAACTAGTCTCTCAGTTTTATAAAAGAATGCTGAAATTCGTGGTTTGCTTTGGCCGTTTTATAATATACTAGCAAACCCGATATACGTTGTTTTGACGTTTTGATATATAGAACACATGTATATATAAAATTTCATTCACTTGAACTAAATAAACCCCTAACTATACCGAACTGCAGCTTTATATGACCTGGGGGGTTTTCCAAAAGCTATATACAGACTGTGTCGTGCCCAACAAACTCCTGAACTTATCGTGAAAGTTCAAGAGCAAAACAAAACACAAAATATGTGGGCGTGGCACCGCCCACTTTTGAAAAATGATGTAGATATTGACTAAGTGACACATACTCGTATATAAAAATTTCATTAATTTAGACCAAAAAACTTCGGAATTATGACGAATTGAAACTTTATATAGCCTGGGGGCGTGGCTCCGCCTACTTTTCTAATACTATATATTGTCTATGCTGTACCCAGTGAACCAAAGTATATATTGTGAAAATTTCATAAAGATCGGTTGAGTTCTTTGGCGCCTATAGAAGACACCCTTTTTTATATCTATTTTTGTTACGCGCACAAGGTATATTACTTCATTCGAGATATATATTTATTAATGTATATTAAAACCTTCAGGATGAAAAGTAAAATATCCGTGCAAGTAGTTAATACCCCACTGCAAAAGCGAAGTTGTATATCTTTTTATACCTTGTGTGCGAAAGGTATATTAACTTTAGTCGCGTAACTGCAGTGCGTAACGGCATTAACGGATCGAGATAGATATTGACTTATATATATCAAAATGTTCAGGACGAAAAGAGAAATTGATTAAGCCATGCCCGTCCGTCCGTCCTTCTGTGAACACGATAACTTGAGTAAATTTTGCCATATCTTAATAAAATTTGGTATGCGGGTTCCTTGGCACTCATCTCCGAGCGCTATTTAAAATGGGCGTAATCGGATGCTAGCCACGCCCACTTTTTATATTTAGAATATTTTCGAAAACAGAACAAAAGTGATTACTCAGTACATAATACACCTATAAGGATAAAATTTGGTGAGATTGAGGCATGAAATTAATTTTTTAGGAAATTTTTGAAAACGGGCTTGGCACTGGCCACTTTTGATTAAGTCAAATTTAGAAATAATATTAATCATAAATCAAAAACCGTTCAAGATATCGAAACGAAATTTAGCACGCAGGTTTCCAAGTATGCAAGAAATGTTCTAGCAAAAATGGGCGGGATCGGTTAAGGTCTACGCCCACTTTTATATGAAAGATTTTGAAAAGGATAATAGATATATTAAATAGGCAATAACTTTGCGTAAAATAGCTTTACATCATTTATATTTCAGTTTTAAAGTTTCCGTAAACAAAGAAATCCAACTTCGCCAAAAATTGATTTGTCGAAACGAAATTTGATGATAATGTTCTATATATAAAGGTAACTGTTTCCTGTAAAAATGGGCGAAATCGGTTAATGTCCACGCCCAGTTTTTTAACATAGTTCTTAAAATTTTTTTTGGAAGATTTAAAAAGCGATATTCTACAACTAAGCAAGTTACATATATCAATCAGATTTTGCACACATAATAAGCTTTTTAAGAAAAACTCGGGCGCAAAAAAATGTTGAAGAAGTAGGCGTGGCGCCGCCCACTTTTTAGCATAAAATTTCTGCTATTTTCAAAGGCAATCGGTTTTCAAGCAATCTTTATATTTCAATGAAAATTGGTCAGCTGCTTCTAAGTAGTATGTATTATATTCCTGCCAAAAATCAGCCAAATCGGGAAACACACAAGAAAAATATTCGGGCACGTAGTTAATAGCCCACTGCAATAGCGAAGTTACATATCTTTTTTGATTTCCACACCTTTCATAAACATTAAATGTATGTAAGTATGAGAAGGAGAAGAGAAAAGTTCCCTAAACTGATCAGCACGATGAGCGGAGTCGATTTAGCCATGCCCGTCTCTCCGTCCGTCTGTCTATTTGAACGCAAACTAGTCTCTCAGTTTTACAAACGAATGCTGAATTTAGTTGTTTTAACGTTTTGATACATAAAACACATCTATATATAAAATGTCATTAACTTGAACCAAATAAACTCCTTACTATACCGAACTGCAGCTTTATATAACCTTGGGGCTTTTCCAAAAGCTATATACAGACTTTGTCGTGCCCAGCGAATTCTTGAACCTATCGTGAAAGTTCAAGAGCAAACCAAAACACAAAATATTTATGTGGGCGTTGCACTGCCCACTTTTGAAAAATTATGTAGATATTGACTAAGTGACACATATATCCAAATTTCATTAATTTTGACCAGAAAAGTTCAGAGTTATGACGAATTGAAACTTTATATAGCCTGGGGGCGTGGCTCCGCCTACTTTTCCAAAACTATATACTGTCTATGCTACACCCAGTGAACCCAAGTATATATTGTGAAAATTTCATAAAGATCGGTTGAGTTCTTTGGTGCCTATAAAAGACACACATTTTTGTTACGCACACAAGGTATATTACTTTATACGGCATAATCGAATCGAGATATATATTTATTAATGTGTGTCAAAACGTTTAGGATGAAAAGTTAAACATCCGGGCAAGTATTTAATACCCCACTGCAAAAGCGAAGTTGTATATCTTTTTTGATATTCATACCTTTCATGAACATGAGCTGAGTCGATGAAGCCATGTCCGTTTCTCGATAGGTCTATCTGTCCGTCCGTCTGTCTATTTGAGGCCAAATACGAACTGAAAGTATTAAAAAAGACCTGCGTAAAGTGGGATGACATAATAGATCACTACTAGGTATACAATGTTCGGTTCCACCCGAGCTTAGACTTCCTTACTTGTTAACATTTTTTCTAGCGTAATATGAATTATTTTGGATTACATCATCTACAATATTAAGTAAATTAATGACCAAATGGTATATTTAAATGCTTTTCAAAAAGTCTTATAACACCATTTTCTATGCCAGTATTAGCTGGTTATCCATCGCTGCATATGCCAATTAATTGATCTATTGACAGTTTTTTGCTATTGAAGAATTCATTTAATTTTTTTTATTTGTGTTTTGCATTTTCTTCTTCACCCAAATTAACATATCCAAGTAATTAAGCATTAGGCTCTACTAGAACAACTAAATGGGGTTCTTTTACCACATTTGTATGAAATTTCTCGTTAATTTTCTCTCTGTTAATGAAACATTTTCTGCCATCGAAATAAAATGCAGTTGTGTTGGAATCTATGTATCGCTTACGAAGCACTTCGTCTCTGGCTTTAATTTTTTCTCTTGCAACTTTAGATTTATCCATTATGACAAGTTCACCACGAACATCTCGAAAATTTATATCTTCGAAAAGGGCTGTTGCTAAAGATGAAGCAATTCTATCTGAAACACCGAATCTGTCACACATCATAGCAAAATTTATAGCATCGTATCGTTGAGTATAATGTCCTCGTTTCATTGTAACAGATACTTCTGCAACTGCTTCATTTGCAGTTTATGCTTCACCTGTTTCCATATCTGTTTCAAGTGGTTCGTATCTTGGATCATCACTAACTGTTGGCATTGTTGGTATTGTTGTAGGTGTTTCTTCTACAATGTCATCCATATATTCAGGTATTGTGAATTTTCTATCATTATGTTGGTCCATCATAAATTCTTTTAAATGGTTTGGAATTAAACCACATGAGCATTCTGTTGTTTTCAACTTGCATTTACATTTTTCCATGTAAAATAATTCATTTGTTGATTTTACGAATCAAGGCAAATTAAACAAGGTAAAATTGACAACTGAAATATTTTGTTTTTGTAGGAATTCTTACTTCATAAAAATATAAACAAGCGTATTAACACTTTGTGGCCCGAGCCCGATATTTGGGTCCCATCATGGCATAGTAAAACAGGTAATAGCACGGCGGCTATGTTGAAAATCGCTTCTTTAAACGTCAAAACAGCACAGTGCAAGTTAAAGTGTAAACAAACCGATTGAAAGCAAGTTTGAAAGTTTAGAGAAAATTAAAATGAAAAAAATCGAATCAGCTGTTGAGTTTATATTACCTGTATTGGTATGCCATGGGTCCCATACAACTTTTTTTATTAATAAATTAGATCGTATCTGCTAAAGACGTAAAGCTAAAGACGTAAAAGCATTACCAGCCAAAAAAAGCTCCAACATAGAAATTAAATGCAGTTACTTTTTCCACCAAGCGCTTCTTCGGCATCTACGTCTTTAAGGACCATTGCATTATGACAAAGCCGAGTATTGAATATTAGTCGATTCCCGCCGGTGACACCGCAGCGAGGAGATCCTCACTGTGTTGAAAACACTGGTGGGTAAGGACTTGGTTTGGCGGCCGCCGTGGTGTGAAGGTAGTGTTGCCGGCCTACCACACCGAAGGTCCATGGTTCGAGCCCTGGTACAGGTAACATCAAAAGTGATTTGAAAAAAGTTTTTCAAAACGGGGTCGCCCCTCGGCAGTGGTTTGGCAAACTCTCCGAGTGTATTTCTGCCATGACAGGCTTCTCAGCAAAAATTCGTCTCCTTTGTAGATGCCGTTCGGAGTCGGCAAAAAACTGTAGGTCCCACCAATTTGTAGGGAAAATTCAAATCGACACACCACAAATTGGAAGAGAAGCTTGGCGCAAAAATCTCTTAGGAGGTTTATGATGATATACCTGTTGTATATCGCGCCATAGAGATAGATAGAAGGACTTGGTTTCTCCTAAAGTTTTTTATGGGCATCAGTGACTGAAAAAACTTTATTTATATAATGACCTTTGTCGATTTTTCGCTTAAGTGTTTCATTCTAAGAAATATCCCGCCTCGAATAAACGATTTCGAATATATACATATGGCTTTAAAAAGCTTTACAAGTTCGAGCACTAAATTTTTTTGGTGGGAAATTTCTTGGCCATTGTATTCGGTGAATACCAGCTTTGTAGATTTAATTTTATTAATAGCCCACTGCAATAGCGAAGTTATATATCTTTTTTGATTTTCATATCTTTCAGTAACATTAAATGTATCTAAGTATGAGAAGAAGAAGAGAAAGGTTCTTTTAAATGATCAGCACGATGTGCGGAGTCGATTTAGCCATGCCCGTCTCTCCGTCCGTCTGTCTGTCTGTCCTTCTGTCTATTTGAACGCAACCTAGTCTCTCAGTTTTACAAAAGAATGCTGAAATTCGCTATTTTATAATATACTAGCAAACCCGGTATACGTTGTTTTGACGTTTTAATACATAGAACACATCTATATATAAAATGTCATTAACTTGAACCAAATAAACTCCGAACTATACCGAACTGCAGCTTTATATAACCTGGGGGCTTTTCCAAAAGCTATATACAGACTGTGTCGTGCCCAGGGAACTCCTGAACCTATCGTGAAAGTTCGAGAGCAAAACAAAACACAAAATATGTAGGCGTGGCACCGCCCACTTTTGAAAAATTATGTGGATATTGACTAAATGACACATATATCCAAATTTCATTAATTTAGACCGAAAAAGTTCGGAGTTATGACGAATTGAAACTTTATATACTTTTCCAAACCTATATATCGTCTATGCTGTACCCAGTGAACCCAAGTATACATTGTGAAGATTTCATAGAGATCGGTTGAGTTCTTTGGCGCCTTTTGAAAGACACCCTTTTTTATATCTATTTTTGTTACGCACACAAGGTAAATTACTTCATTCGGCATAAACGAATCGGGATATATATTTATTAATGTATATCAGAACGTTCAGGATGAAAAGTAAAATATCCGGGCAAGTAGTTAATACTCCACTGCAAAAGCGAAGTTGTTTATCTTTTTTCATTTTCATACCTTTCATAAACATTAAATGTATCTAAGTATGAGAAGAAAAAGAGATAGTCCCATTAAAAGGTATATTGAAGTGATCAGGAGGATGAGCTGAGTCGATGTAGGCATGTTCGTCTCTCGATACGTCTATCTGTTTGTCCGGCTGTCTGTTTGAGCGCAAATACGAACTGAAAGTATTAAAATAGACCTGCGTAAATTGGGATGACATAATAGATCACTACTAGGTATATAATGTTCGGTTCCACCCGAACTTAGACTTCCTTACTTGTTTTACATAATTTTCCATTGTGAAGTGAATCAGAGTGAAAATAATATAAGAAAATTTAGAGTCGAATCGCTTGCGAGAAACTATAGCTAACCACAACAATCACGTGAAAACTCAAGAGAAAACTACAACACAAGTCTTGAACTACCAATCGCGCAAAAAAAAAGGAGCTTGAAATGTTTTATGATCCTGCAGTGGAATTCCAGACATCGCCATCGCCAAAGCAAATGAACTCTCCGCATATTAGGCGGCTTCGTTTATTTGCTAATCTGCGAACGCAAGTCGCCTAGTTAAAATATTATGTTGTCTGTAGCCCTTTTCTGTACCTTTTCGTTATAATAACGAATGATTATGTATCGCATGGCTTGTACCGATTTCGTTATGAAAAGCGTTTCTGTATGAAAAAAATTCACCTTGCGATATGTTCGTGGTGTGTTATGTAAAAATGAGAAAATGATATGAAAAAAGTTCTAGGTGAAAAATAAAACATTTAACGCACACCGCACAATGGTCTCAATAGCCTAGTAGATAAGATATTGCTCTAACTAGCGGGGGAATCGAGTTCGAATCGTGGCAAATTTTTATTTTTTTTCAACCTTTTCTTACATTTTATTTTTGTTTTCATTTTATTAAATATTTTTAATAACATTGAAAATTTGCACATAGTGCAATTAGTTTGGATTTTACACTTGTTATCACTGCCATTATAAGCATCGTTATTTTCATCGAAATCGATAAGGAAAATACATTTTTACCACACTTATAGAAACACTTTCAGCGATAACTACATAACAGGGTTGCACTTTGCGTTAAAACTCTTATCGAAAGGTTACAGAATCGGGCTACTGGTCGCTTGGGGCGCTGGGATAGCATGCCAGATGTCAATTTAGTTGCGATTCCTTACGAGCCAGAAATTGGCAGACGTAGTCAGAAATAGACAGAGGTTACTAAAAGTCAACCCCATACTTTTTAGCGTTACTTATCGGCCTCAGTAAATTTTAATTTTTTAAAATTTTCCTAGTTTAACTCAGAGAAATATGGGATTAGACCAAAATATCTGCCAATGTTTCGAAACTAAAAACATTTGACAAGTGTTCTTGAAATAAGCAGGCCGTAAATCAACAAAAATTGTTGGTATAAAATGCAATAACTAAAAACATTTAAATGTTTCACGAGTGCCCCTAGAAGATATATTTCAATTAATTCGCAAAGAATTTTATGATCCGTTGATTATTGATCCCTTCATTATTTCGAAGGATCTGCTCTAATAATAATAGATTGCGCTTGCACTGGGGTGTAGGAAGTTCGGGGTATTAAGCATGTCCTTCGCAGTTGCTACCTATTTTCCACAAAAGCGGCAGAAGTTTCTTAATTTGCTCATATAAGCCTTGATCCTATATTGGCTTATTTCTGGATTTTCCTCGGATATACCGATTATTGAATCGTTTAGTCTGAATTAGACTGTTCGGCTCTTTATCTGCAGCTTCTTCCGGTGGCTCAAAAGCTTTCTCGTTACCCTCAACCCCTGTATAGTCCTAGTTGGCATTGTGCCCAACAGAAAAATATGCCCTTGTTGTTGTTGTAACGACAAAACCACTCCCCGAAGGCTTGGGGGAGTGCTGTCGAACTGACAGTCCTTGGCCGGATATGAATCCGGCGCGCTCCGGTGCTCCCTGTCGGTACTGCCCGACTGTCGTGGTAGCGATTTGTTATGTACAGTGGAACCTTCTAGGTCATGTTACCCCTCCTTCCGTAAGGAAGGAGAGATGGGTAACGAGAAGTGAGAGGCATCATATCCGTAGATCAACCATCGAGTTGCACGTCATTACCTTTGTGCATAATAGTCGCCTCTTACGACCGGTGTCTCTACCTCGGGCATATTCTAAACCCCTAACCCGGGAAAATATGCCCCTCAGTATGATGTGCTTGTTGAAATAGCTGCGTTGCAGATTTATCTATGTAAACAGGCTTATAATATGCATCCAGCTGATTGAGTAATATTTTCAATCTATTCTCAAACATTATGATCTAAACTGTGTTGTCATTTGGAAGTTGGCAAATTGGAGGAAATTTTTTCAGTTTTCTACCCTAAGCAACGATACTAAGTAAGCAAGTCACATAATAGCATGAATAGATGTTCTAGAAAAGTTTTTAACATTATGGACAAATTCATTTTGGATAAATATGCAAATTTTTAGATTTTTTGCACAAATTACATACATTTCTGTGGCAATAAGCGACCGAAGCCAAACTCAAGATTGGTCGAAAATGAGATACGTACACAACTTTTCCAGCTTTTGCTCAAAAATTGTGGATTTTATGGCCAAAAAAAAACCATACCTCGATTCCATACATTCACACTACAATTTCAAATTTCAAAACGCTCTACTGAAAGATTCAAAAAAATTATTTTGGTAGTTTTCTCTTATAGCCAGAGATTTTATATCATTGAGTGTTTATCTCACCTAAAACAATATAATTATAACCTTTTATCACATATTTTGCCTTTTAGCAACAGATTCTTTTCGTTGTCACAATAAGCTGCCTCTAGAAGAAAAATGGAGATGGCTAAAATTTCAGAATAGCATGGTTAGTTAAATTAGTTTCCAAAAACAGCTGTTACTTTATCTGGTTCATTTATGTTCATCACTAAAATGTTCCAAAAATTAATCAAAATGAACCAAAAAATTTAGATTTTATGAGATTATCTTTCACTGGAACCGCCAAAAGTTACCAAAAGTTGCCAAAGTGCATTTAGAGATTTTAAGCGACTGAAATCAAGCTTTAGCGACTTCCAGAATTCCGCTTCTAAACAAGAAAAACGACATATTACAGCCAGAAACGCCGAATTCGTACTTGTGATATTTTGCATCAGCCATACTATTTCTGATGAAACAACAGATACATTTTTTTTTATTATGGGCACTTCCCATCTATGCACAAGCTATGTCAACAGACATCTTGCGATACATATTTATTTCCTGTGCCGTAACATTTATAACTTATTTCGCACAACACTTAAAGCATCAATGATATGAAAGAGTTTTAGGATTATTTCTCAGTTTAGCATCAAACATTTTTGGGATTTTCCCGGGCTCGATGGCAGTCATTGGAGGGTGTAGTTTCATGGCTTAATGAACAGTCGGATAGCTTACAATTGTATTTCATTTTTTGTTTTTACGTAATGTGTTATTTTTTGTTTTTAATAATACTTATTGTTAATAACCTACTGGTAATAAAGAGTTCCATTCAGAGAGTTCCCGGCTTTTCATACAAAATGTTCGGAAGGAAAAAAGAAATTGATTAAGCCATGCCCGTCCGTCCGTCTGTTAACACGATAAATTGAGTAAATTTTGAGATATCTTAATGAAATTTAGTATCCAGGTTCCTTGGCACTCATCTACGAGTGCTATTTAATGTGGGCAAAATCCCACTTTTTATATATAGAATATTTTCGAAAACACAAAAAAATTATTATTCAGTACATAGCAAACTAATGAGGATAAAATTTAGTATGAACATTAATGTTAAGGCAGAAAATACATTTTTTTTTAAATTTCTAAAAATGGGCGCTATTTAAAATGGGCGAAATCGGATAATAGCCACGCCCACATTTTATGTATAGAATATTTTCGAAAATACAAAGAAGTGATTAATGTTAAGGCAGAAAATAAATTTTTCAAAATATTTTTGAAAATCTGTGTGGCACCGTCCACTTTTGATTAAGTCAAATTTAGAAATATTATTAATCATAAATCAGCACACTAATTTTTTTTAATAATAATAATAATTCCCAAACGGATTACCCACCATATCCTGCCCGACCGGCGCGAAGGGCCCATCCGCATAACGCGCGGATTATTCGAGTGGTTGAAAGGCTTTGGTTTGTTAATCGTCGAGATCTAAAACTGCTCAGCTACAGAGAAAACCTCATCAGCTAAGTAAAGTAGATATAAGATAGATTATACATTAAGAAATAACGAGTTAACAGAATAAAATTATTGTTAGAAGTTAATATAGAAGTCAAAGAAAAAGAAACAATTAGTAGCTATGTATTTAGGATATAAAGAATTGATTTTTTTATGCTGAAAAGCGAGTCTGAAATATCAAATCTACCAGAAAGAAAGTTATAATCTTAACACAAACAGCGAAAAAGCTCATTTAATTGAAAATTGGTTCGGCACTGTTTTAAGACTAGAAGTTTAAAATGTCTTGAAGGACGAGATAGTACATTGAAGTTCACTTCACTTAGAAGAAGTGGGCTGAAGAGTGAACCATTTGGCAAATTAATCATAAAAACAATTCCAAGCATTTTCCTCCGACTAGAAAGTGTGTGCAAATTAATAAGTTTTAAGCGATTCGTATACGGTGGCAGATTATACAAGGGATCCCAATGAAAACCTCTTAAGGCAAATAGTAAAAATTGTTTTTGAACTGATTCTAGGCGATCTACATGACCTGGTAACGCGGGTTCCACATTATAGAACCGTATTTAAGTATCGGTCTGACTAATGTAGTGAAGAGGGCTTTAGTTACATAAGGGTCGCTAAATTCTTTGGACCATCGTTTAACGAATGATAGAACACCTCTAGCCTTGTTGGCTGTTGCGTTAGTATGGCGGTTGAAACTGAGTTTAAAGTCCATAGTAACCCCCAGGTCAACAAAATTATACACTTTTTCAAGACTATAATTTTTAATTGTATAGGAAGCCTGCTGAGAAATTCCACGCGAAAAACCCACGTATTTACATTTTTTAAGGTTAAGTGGCATGTAATTTAAATCGCACCAAGTAACTAGTGTATCTAGATCTGATTGTAGCTTATTTCTATCTTCAAATGACGCGAATGACATGAAAAGCTTTACGTCGTCAGCATACATTAACATTTTTGAAAATTTTATTATTGTAGATATATTATTTATAAACAACAAGAACAGAATCGGGCCAAGATGGCTTCCTTGAGGAACTCCTGAAGAGACATAAATGACATCGTATAGTAAATTTTTAAACACTACTCTTTATGTCCTGTCACTAAGGTAAGAAGTGATCCAGCGATTGAGACCCGGCTGGAAGCCCAACTGATCGAGTTTATGAATAAGTAATGAGTGACACACTTTGTCAAAAGCTTTGCTGAAATCCATATAAATAACGTGGGTGTGCAGATTTTTTCTATAGCCATTTGAGACATGACTGGTCAACTCAACTAAATTCGTAACTGTGGACTTTCCCTTACTGAACCCGTGTTGGCAATCAGCTATCAAAATAGATATCGGACCCGTAAGTGGATTTGTAACAATAGCTTCAAACAATTTTGGATAGCAGCAAGCTTTGCTATGCCACGATAGTTCTCTATAGAAGACCTACTCCCGCTTTTATGCAGCGGTAGAAGAAACGATTCTTTAGTGATAGATTGAACAAATTGGTAAGGGGTTGGTAAAAATGGTTCGCACATCTTTTCAAGAAACATGTAGGAATCCTATCAGGACCATATTTAAAAGAGTATTTTAAGGCTTTAAGGTACATCTTTGGCGCATATAATTGGTGAATCAATTAAATTTGTCCCGTGTAGCTTATAGGGATAATTTTGAAAGTTTGAATTGGTGACGGCAGAATAGTAAGAAGTGAAAAATTGAGCAAAGAAATTTGTGATATCTTGATTATCGCTAGATAAAACGTCTTGATATTTCATGGCTGAGGGAAACCCGGATACTTTACGTTTAGAATTTACGAAACCATAAAATGACGTTGAGTTGAGAATAATGTCTCTTTTGGTTTTAGAGATATAAGCTTTATAGCACTTTTTATTTAAATCTGTGTACTTCTGACGTAGAATGGAATACAGTAAGTAATGTTTGTTTAATCCGGATTTCTTTTATAAATTAAATGAAACCAAGCTTGCGTAGGATGATCATAAGTTAATTTACGTTTAGGAAAAACTTCTCAAATAGGCAGTAAATAGTTTAATTGAAATGTGAGACGTTTAGATCGATATCACTACCAAACTCAGGCCAAGTTAATTTTACAGTAATACAAGGAATGTTTTGGGAAAAAATGGGAGACATCGATTACGTTCCACGCCCACTTCTACACGAAAGATTTTGAAAAGGATCAAAGATATATTTAATAGGCAATAACTTTGCATGCAATAGCTTTATATCATTTCTATTTCACTTTCAAAGTGTCCGTGAACGAAGAAAGTCGAAAAATAAAAATATTCGAAAATGGGCGTGACCTAGCCCCTTTTATAGTGGCTTATTCCACTAAACTTTTTATGCCATAACTCCGCCAAAAATTTATTTGTCGAAACGCAATTTGGTGATAATGTTGAATATATAAAGGTTAATGTTTGTTGTAAAAATGTCAAGTCAAGTCCTGATCACATTCGCAAATTTGATCAAATTAGCTTTATTTCCGATCATGACCTAATTTTTTGTACACTTGATGTTACGCTTAATTGTTCAGCTGAGTCTGTTACTTCTGGTTTTCGTGATTTTAGGTCTCTGAATATTGATGAGTTGTTTGCAGATCTGTGTAATGTCGATCGGTGCCCCTGCTGGTACATGACCACGGTTGATGAGAAGCTTGCATTTTTAAATAACATCTTGCGCGAAAGTTTTGATATACACGTCCCTTTACGTGAAGTCCGAATTTAAAATAACTCTTGTCCCTGGTTCAACAAAAAAGTTAGATCTGCTATAAAACTGCGTAACAGGCTGTACTAAGTGCAAATTCTGAAACTGTTTGGTCGCAGTATAAAAATGCACGTAACAAAGCCTCCTACATAATTAGGAAAGCCAAGCAAATGTATTGTGAGAGCAAGTTAAAACCGTCACTTCCATCTAAAGACTTGTGGCGCAACTTGAAGAACTTAAACATTCATGGAAATCAGAGGACCGAGTGTGAGGTTGACCCTAATACCCTGAATGACTATTTTAGAACTCTAGTACTAGCCAGGGCAATGCAGTCTCTCTGAACCGTGAAATCCATTTCTTACCGGAGAAACAATTTCAATTCTGTGCAGTGTTTGAAAAAGATGTACTCGAATCCATTATGCGCATCAAATACGATGCCATTGGGGAGGATGGGATATCCTTGAAATTTGCGAGACTTGTACAGCCATTTATTCCAGGACCGCTCACACACATTATCAACCATTGCTTCACTACATCGTGTTTCCCAACGGATTGGAAAAATGCCATGATTGTTCCTGTCGTCAAAAAAAATAATGCCATCGAGCCTTGTGATTATAGACCTATCAGCTCAAATTTCGTCTTTTGTTCAAGCGAATAGTCTGTTAAGCCCTCTGCAGTCTGGATTCCGACCTAAGCACAGCTGCTCTACAGCTATGCTTAAAATACTAGATGACACTAGAATCAAGTTTGATAATGGTGAGTTAACTCTCCTCTGTCTCCTGGATTTTTCCAAAGCATTTGACATGGTAAACCACAGTCTTTTATGTGAGAAGCTTAAATATTACTTTGGATTTTCTGATAGCTCGGTCAAGCTTATGACTAGCTACCTTGATGGAAGGACTCAAAAAGTGGTATGCAGAAGCTCTGCATCTAGATCTTCTGTTGCTTCCTCTGGTGTACCGCAAGTCTCTGTACTTGGTCCACTTCTCTTCAGTCTTTTTGTCAACGATGTGTTCTCTAGGTGTCAGTACTCGTATGTTAATGCCCATGCTTATGCTGATGACATTCAATTGTATTTGTCAAGTCGTGTTGGTCTTGTTGAAGATTTGTGCTTCAAAATGATTAGTGACTTGTCTGCTATTTCGAAATGGGCTTATGAAAACCATCTCTCCTTGAATGCTTAAAAGTCATACCTTTTGCCCATTAGTAATAATATTATCCATACTGAAGATATTCCTCAGCTGTTCGTTAGTAACAATGTCCTTTCCTTTACTGATAAGATAAAAATTTGGGCTTTGTGATTAATTCTAAGTTAAGCTGTGCCGACCACGTAAATAAGGTTGTGAGTAATGTTTATTTAATTTTACGTAGACTGAGAATGTCCACCTCATTTACTCCGTTGGAAACTAGAAGAAAGCTAGCAATTCAACTGATTATCCCACACCTAACGGATTCTGAGCTGATTTATAGTCAATTTGATGCTGCCTCGTGTCATAAAATCGATGTTGCTTTTAACAACGTTACACGATATGTATGTATATGGTTTAAAAAAATATGATCACATCTCATCATGGAAGCGAAAACTTCTAGGATGCAGTATACTTGAGTACATTGCTGCTAGAAATTGTATTTTTGTTTATAAGCTCATCGAATTTAAAACACCGCAGTACCTCGTTGAAAAACTGTCGTGGTAACATTTATGAACAGTGAAGCCTTCTAGGTTATGTCACCCCTCCTTCCGTAAGGAAGGATTAGGTGGGTAATGAGAGGTGAGAAGCATCATATACGTAGATCAACCATCGAGTTGCACCTCATTACCTTTGTGCCTACCTCGGGCATATTCTCAACCCCTAACCCGCAGGGGCATTTCTATCGTTTAATGAGTATGCTGCGCTAAACTTAGAAAATTTATCGTTTATAGTTTTAATAAATGAAATCCTCTCATTACATAAGTATTTACATGAACAAACTGGTTTTTATCTATCGGGGTTTCACTATAATAAAATTTGGGTTTAATCGAATTTCTATCGTATTTCACTTCTTTGCAAACGTCACATTGGTTAATTACTATTTGAATCAATTCCATGTGTTTTTGGTAGTAAACTTTACTTTTTATTTGATCATATGTTTTTGTATGCCTGAGTGCATACTCTCTTTGACATGGTATGGATATTTGTTTAAGAGCTTCAACTTCATTCTCTAAATCTTTTGCTCTATTGGTGCACTTAGTAAATTTAATTTGGTTATCATTTGAATACATAGAAATAAGTTTCTTGTACTATATTATATTTGTGATCGCTAAGCTCTGAAAATATTCCTATTTTTCCTTTCCTTATATTTGTGGCAATAAGCACAAGCTACCAAACTCAATTTTGGTGGAAAACTGATATAGATAGTACCACCATTGTGTTCTCCGTGTGAGAATCTATAATCAAACAAAACTTCACTACTTTTGTTCGAAAGGTGTGGATTTTATGGACAAAACTTTTATCTCAATTCCATACATATCCACTACAATTTAAATTTTCAAAGCTCTCTACTGAAAACTTCACGAAAATTACTTTGGTAGTTTGTTCTTATTGCCACAGATAATTCTTAAGTTTTATTAATTGTCAAGATTATTTGTATTTTGTACTTATTTACAATTTCTTCCTTGATAGGAAAATAGTCACCTAAATTTTCTTGTGTAGAATGTATAGTAGCTGTTGTTGCATCGTCCTCTATGTTACCAATTACACTGCGTTAAAAAAACGAGCTTTAGTTCCGTCCTATGAACGAAATAGTAGGCGTGGTCGAAAAGCGATTTCGCTTATTTTTTATGGTTGTATGTACCACAACCATAGTATACCTTCTACCAAATTTCGTTATTCTAGCATAAATGGTTATGTAGTTATTAACAGTCGAAGTTTGAAAATTTGTTCACTCATATGTGGGCGGTACCACGCCCGTTTTCCACAAAATTTGGTCAAATTATCAATAGTACGACTACCTTAATAAATCTACCAAGTTTCATTATTGTAGCTGCTTTTATTATTGAATTATCTCTTTTTAAACGTTTTTCGAAATTTTCGATATCGAAAAAAGAGGCGATTTCGCTCATATTTAATAGCAACCTACATTGGCCCTGTTTGCAAAATTTCATTTAAAATAAAAAATATCTCAATTTTTACTCAAGTTATCGTGCCCACGGACGGACGGACGGGGACATGTCTTAATGGATTCCTCTGTTCATTCTAAGAACTTTGATATATGGAACTATGTATCTATCTCCATTATTTTGGACCGTTGCGATCCACCGTTATATGACCAAAACTATAATACCCTGTGTACTAGTACACGCTGGGTATGAAAAAATTAATGTGTGTCTGTGTGTCCTTTATATGCGTCCAAAGTACTCAACCAATTTTTATGACATTTTTACAGTATATTCTTGGGATCACTGGTTAAAACATATGCTATATATATGTTTGTGGGCGGTGCCACGCCCCCAGGCTATATAAAATTTCAATTCATTATAACTGTGAAGTTCTTTGGTCTAAATCAATGATATTTGGATATATGGGTCCTTTAGTCAAGATTTACATAGTTTTGGAAAAGTGGGGGGTGCTACGCCCAACTTTTTTGTGTTTTGTTTGTTCTTTATTAATGTTCAAAGTTTATAGTCGACCTCTCTCTTCGCTGGGTACGGCTTAGGCTATATATAGTTTTGGAAAAGTGGGCGGTGCCACGCCTCCAGTATATATAATATTTCAATAACTCTGACCGTGTTTGGTCCAAATTAATGGTATTTGGATGTATGGGTCCTTTAGTGAAAATTTACATAATTTTGGAAAAGTTGGCTGTGGTACGCCCACATTTTGTGGTTTGTTTGTGCTCCATTAATGTCAAACATTTAGAGTCGATCTCTATGAAACCTTCACGATAGGTTCAGAAGTTCGCTGGGTACGGCATAGGCTATACAAGGTGGCGCAAAAGTAAGCTTCCGATGTTCAGCATATCGGTTGTGGCACGTGCAGTGTGTGCTGTTGCACCGTCTTGTTGAAACCACATGTTTTCCAATCCCAATTCATCAAGTTGCGGCAAAAAGAACTCGTTGATCATTGCTCTGTAGCGCTCACCATTCACAGTAACCGTTTGGCCCCGACCGATTATTGGTCAAATAAATAGTCAGCAATATTCCGCGTTCTGGAGCAGTTTAGCGTAACATTGTTTATTAACGTGTATTTCGCATGTGTTTACGGTATAAGGTGTTAGTACTCTTGGTTTCACTACACGTGAATATGCTACATAGAACTGTTTATGAGCGAAAGAGGGATATTCCAAATCAATGCCGCACAATTCCAATGATTGACCTTGCGCTTTATTTATCGTCATTGCAAAAGCAAGACGTATGGGGAATTGAAGTCGTTTAAAGTCGAAAGGCAATTCCCGCGGAATCTTGGGATGCGTGGTATCAAAACATTCCCCCTATATATTTTCCTTTCGAAATGGTAGCTTCAATAAAATTTTCTAGAACCCCTTTTATTACCAAACAGGAACCAGTACAAAGTCGTGGCGGACTAATATCACTGGTTTACAGCCAAAATGCACCAGAGACGCCATAGTGAAATTCCTATGTAAAATCACCTTCTAATTCCGAAAACCAAGGTTATTTTTACTTGAATGGTACCGTTTTTGAGATATTTACGATTTACCGTTATTTCAAAAAACAAAAAAGATGGCTCCACTTAATCGTGTATATCTCAAGAACAAACTGAGCTCTTCCAAGACGGTTTGAAAAATTTGAAAGCTTATAAAATTTACTATAATCAGTACATACAACACTTTTTGCTAGGTCCTGCAGATTCAAACATATTGAACAATCATTACGGATTTTTTAAATTTTTTTTGTAAAAATATAAAAAAATTTGTACTTTGCGAGGAAGCATCTCGAAAACTTTTTGTTTTTTTGCAGATATTTTTCCCCCCTCTAAGCTCTGTTTTATTACAAAAAAAATAAGCTATCAGTGAACAAAATCGATGAACTAATACAAAAGTTATAAGCATTCAAGTAAATATATCCATTTAATGCTTAAGTACCCTACTGGTACATATGTGTTAGTATTCGTATATCAGTTAGTTAGCAGGTAGATTTTCGAAAAGTTATTAGATACAAAAAGCTGTTAGTGTCGTTTTCTCAAACCTAGGTACATTTTAAACAAGAGCATATTTTTGAGGCAGGTAGTGTTTTCTTTGTAGAACTAGGGAACCTTTTTGTTTAGGTAGGCTTGAATTTTTACTGGATCTAAGTATAAATAAGAGTACATGCGCCTTGTTCCTTCATAATATCTGCAAGGCTCGCCGGATACTGTTCAGTTTATAATTGCAGTTTATAACCCGTCATTTACTTAAAATAAAAAATGAATAAAAGGGCGCGAGAGTTTGAGTGTACAAATGATCCAGATATGTTCTGTTTCATCTGCGGTCAATTTATTGTTAAAAGTATGAGACGTGTGTTTTCAAATCCTTTGAAAGTTACATACTATAAGTGTTTTGGAATTGAGCCTAAAAACAATGAAAAACCATGGACACCGAACACTGTGTGCACCACATGCCGAGTCGAATTGATTTCTTCGGAAACCGGAACAAAAAGGTACGTTGTAAAAATTAGGAATTTGTTCCCTTTTAATGCATAGCTGACTAATTCCTGAAACTATCTATTTAGGCGACGTGTGAAATTTATTACACCAATGAAGTGGAGGGAACCAACTTGCCATTCAACGGACTGCTATATTTGTACTACAAAAGTACTTGGGGTTGGAAAGTCCACAGAAGCGACATTGCCAGAATCAAATTTAACTTTAGTTCCGGCTCCAGTTTCATTGTCAACAGTAGTATCTGATTACGCGGCATCATGTTGTACTGAATTTCAAACGGAAAACGAAAGAAATTCTTTGTCACAAGCACAACTCAATGATTGGATAAGGGATTTGGAATTGTCAAAGGAAAAGGCCGAACTACACGCCTCTCGAATGCAACAATTTAAATTTGTTTCATCCGATGTTAAGGTAACATATTATAGAACTCGTCACGAAGAATTTTCCAAGTACTATACGAAGGAGGACAGTGTTTGTTACTGCAAAGACATTGCTGGTCTATTCAAACAATTTGGTGAACCATATGATTCAAAAGAGTGGCGATTGTTCATAGACGGCAATAAATTAAGTTTAAAGGCCGTATTATTGCATATTGGCAACCAAAAGCCATCTATCCCGATCGCGCATGCAGTAAATACGAAGGAAACATATGAGATAATGCAAAAATTGCTCAAGTTAATCAAATACATGATTGGAAAATATGTGCCGATCTTAAAGTCGTTGGAATGCTATGTGGTCTACAAAGTGGATACACAAAATACTGTTGCTTTCTATGCAAATGGGATAGCCGAGCTCGTCAAGACCACTACATCATAAAGGATTGGCCAGAACGAATCGAGTTTCAAGTTGGGGTAGATAACATAAAATACTCTCCACTTATAAAGAAGGAAAAAATAATTCTACCTCCGCTCCACATCAAGCTCGGCCTTATCAAAAACTTTGTGAAGGCTTTGGACAAAGAAGGCGAAGCTTTTCATCATTTGAAGACAATCTTCCCAGAGATTTCAGAAGCAAAAATAAAGGAAGGGATTTTTGTGGGACCGCAAATAAGGAAAATGATGACCAATAACCATTTCAAAGAACTATTGTCACCAGTGGAGGGGCGTGGGATTCTTTTGAAAAGGTCGTTACTTCTTTTTTAAGAATACGCTTGTCGGTTGATTAGTAACCGACAACAATCGAGCCTTTATTAAATACTAGCAGCCCTGCAGAAGTTGTCCTGCCTAACATTTTACTTGCCACTTTTCGCTTTTTCAACATTTATCCTTATCTCCTCATTTTTCTTTCAACTTTTGCTTTTCCCACATCTCCATATACTACTACTCTTCTTTACCCTCTTAATTTACCTCTAACACCACCTCTATATCTAATTTCTATTCCTACTCACCTTCTTCTTCCATTTCCTCTGAGGGTACTGATATGTACATACTTTCGAAGATATATTGAATTAACTTTTATTTGATCCTGGTACTGCTTTCTGTTGCCAAGGTTGTTTGATATATAGAACACATGTCTTATTATATAAAAAAGGAGCCTAAAATGTGTGTTCGTTGGTAGCCAGTGTGTGAAGAGATGTGCCGACCGATCTATTTGAAATTTTTGCATGAGATGCGTTTATCTATTGTGGTTGTGGTAAAGTAGTTGTGGTGAAAATCAACGCAAAACTTTGTGTGTTGTGAGTATTGCAATGAATATCTCTTATCATCCTCAACTTGAGATAAATTTGAGAATCGTTTACGAATTTATTATTCCTTTGAGGTCAAGTTGAAAATTTAAATATTTAAATATTTTCAACTTGATAACAGTAAAATATTAATTGTTTGGGATAAATGCACAATGGCATACAAAAATTCACTGGAGGCCTTATATAAGAATAGGAAAGATCTACGCAACACCCAAGAGTTGTTTGGTGGTCCGTTGATTCTATTGGCCGCGATTTTCGTCAAACATTGCCTGTTATTCCCCCATCTACTATGACCGATGAATTGAATGCATGTTTGAAACCGTCCTATTTATGGATATATGCTCAAAAACTTATGTTGACTGAAAATGTACGCGTTCAGTTGCAAATTATCCATCAGCGGAACGTTTTTCAAAACAACTGTAGAAATTGGAAATGTCACAATTTTTGCTGATGCTATCACTGGAATGACTATGATTTTTGCCATTAAACACCGTCAAAACAAGAAGTGGTTTAAAAGTATCTTTTCGGCATTGCAACAAACTATAGAAACCACGATTGGTTGAGTAAAAGATCTTTTTAGCTGCGAAAAATACAGATGTTTCGGGCCTCAATGTGAATGTGATTCCGGGGGAAATCATTACTGACTTGTCACGAATCAAGATGACTTTATCAATTACCCTATCGAATTTTTGAATTTCCTCGAGTTGCCTGGCCTACCACCTTACCGCTTCCAACTCAAAGTTCGTGTACCCATCATTTTACCACGAAAGCGTGTACTAGTACACAGGGTATTATAGTTTTAGTTATATTACGGTGGTTTGTAACGGTACAAAATAATGGGGATAGATATATAGTTCCATATATCAAAGTTCTTAGAATGAACAGAGGAATCCATTAAGCCATGTCCCCGTCCGTCCGTCCGTGGGCACGATAACTTGAGTAAAAATTGAGATATTTTTTATTTTAAATGAGATTTTGCAAACAGGTTGCTATTTAAAATAAGCGAAATCGAACCATAACCACTCCTCTTTTTTCGATATCGAAAATTTCGAAAAACGTTTAAAAAGAGATAATGCAATAATAAAAGCAGCTGCAATAATGAAACTTGGTAGCTTTATTAAGGTAGTCGTCCTATTTGATCAAATTTTTTGGAAAATGGGCGTGGTACCGCCCACATATGACTGAACAAATTTTCAAAATTCGACATAACCGTTTATGCTAGAATAACGAAATTGGGTAGAAGGTATACTATGGTTGTGGTACATACAACCATAGAAATAATCGAAATCGCTTTTCGACCACACCTACTTTTTCATAAAAGTTATCTGAAAAGGAGGCAGAAATACTGATCTGCCCATATCTCATTGACTGATACAGGTAGAATGATATAACTTGGCAGTTACCTCAATTTTCTTATATTATTTTTTATACGATTTTTGCAAAATTTTGGAAAGTGGGCGTAGCACCGCCCACTTATGAGGGAAACAAATTTCAAATTCGACTGTTAATAACTTCAGAACGGTGTAAGATAGACTTACGACACTTAATACGAGGTATTTAATAGACATGTCATCTGCTATTATTAGCTGCAGAAACGTGTTAAATAAAATTAGGAAACTTGACTACTATCAACGTTTTTCAAAACTGTATATAGCCAATGCTGTAACCAGTGAATTGAAAAACCTACTGTGAACATTTCATAAAGATCGGTTGAGTACCTTGGACGCCTATACCAGATAAACATTGTATATAGCATTAGGGCGTGGCACCTCCCAATTTTCCAAAATTATATATAGCCTATACTGTAACTAGTGAACCCAAGAATCTACTATGAAAATTTCATAAAGAGCGCTTAAGTACTTTGGACGCTAGTCACACCGACACACATTCATTTTTTTATTATTTATAAGATTGCCCACATGGTAGTAGAAAAGTTTGAAACCTCTATAGCTCATAAGTCCACAACAATTTAGCACTTTACCACGACCACTTTTACACAGCTGGGTATTTAATATTCGGTTCCACCCGAACTTAGAGTTCCTTGCTTGTTATACCTAGTAGTGCTAGTCACTCAAGGTATATTAACTTTAGTCGCCTAACGGTGGTATGTAACGGCATGAACGGATCGAGATAGATATTGGCTTATGTATATCAAAATGTTCAGGAGGAAAAAAGAAATTGATTAAGCCATGCCCGTCCGTCCGTCCGCCTGTTAACACTAGAACTTGAGTAAATTTTGAGATATTTCAATGAAATTTGGTATGCGGGTTATTTGACACTCATCTCCGAGCGCTATTTAATGTGGGCGAAATCCCACTTTTTATATATAGAATACTAGAGGGACCGGCAGACTTTGTCCAGCCCGATGTTCGCACGTCGTCTTCTAGGCATTTTGGACTATGGACAGACTGGTGAATTTAACCTCAAATGCACGATCCACATAATTTACACAATTCAACTTACCACCTTAAGGACAAATGCTTGCTGTTGAAATTGACTACAAATTTGCACAATACGCGTGATTGTTTTGATGGTTTCCAATTGATCTGTTAGGAAACGAATAACTTCAACCTCAATTTCACAGTGAACACAATACCGGTTTTAATTTTGCGTTTGAAAGAACGTGCGCATAATAAAAAATGTCACATAAAATTAACTGAGCAGAGTACAATGAGTAGCTGTCAAACCATGTAACACGCACCAGCGCCATCTACTTCAAATAATGGCGCCATCTGCACCACCACCATGCAAAACCATATTGGTATGTAGTACATGCTATGTATCAGAGATGGCGCTGTATGTGAAAAACGATTTCCCCTGTTTTTCTGCTTTTCTTTTGAAATTTTTCCTGAATTTTGTTTGCTATAAACCTCACGGCGCCCGAGACCTTTCCAACGAATGCAAAACCGTGGAAATCGGTTCGTGCGTTCTGGAGTTATAGCGTCAGGAAGGAAACCCCGACTTATTTTTATATTATAGATTTTCTAAAGTACAAAAAAGTGATTAGGTATTCGGTACATAACAAACGTATAAGGATAAAATTCAGTATGAACATTAATGTTAAAGCAAAAAATAAATTTTTTTAAAAATTTCTAAAAATGGGCGCTATTTAAAATGGGCGAAATCGGATAATAGCCCCGCCCACTTTTTATGTATAGAATATTTTCGAAAATACAGAAAATGTGATTATTCAGTACATAATACACTTATAAGGATAAATTTTGCTGTGTATATTAATGTTAAGGCAAAAAATAAATTTTTCTAGAAATTTTTGAAAATGGGAGTGGCCCCGCCAACTTTTGATTAAGTATAATTTAGAAATATCATTAAACACAAATAAAAACCCGTTCAAGATATCGAAACGAAATTCAACACACGTATTTACAGCAATACAAGGAATATTTCGGGAAATATTGGAGACATCGGTTAAGCTCCACGCATAGTTTTATACTAATATTAATAGGCGATAACTTTGCTTAAATAGCTTTATATCATTTATATTTCACTTTCAAAGTCTCCGTGAAAGAAGAAAGTCGAAAAATATAAATTTCCGAAAATGTACCCCTCCCCTTTTATAGTGGATTATTCCACAAAAGTTTTTATGCCGCAACTTTGGCAAAAATGCATTTAGCGAAACGGTATTAGGCGAAAATGTTGAATATATAAAGGTAAATGTAGTCCAGTAACACTACCGCCACACCATTGCGGTTAGTTTATATACGGCTAAAAATTTGAGCCTAAATTTTATAACATTCTTTCATAATGTATACATACATATGTAACCTTTTCTCACACTATTGATGCGTGCCCCATAGCTGAGTGGGTAGAGCACTCGACTCTGATGCGGGACGCGTATGATATTTGAATGTATGTGTCTTTTAGTCAAGATTTACATTATTTTGGAAAGTGTGTTGTTCCACGCACACATTTTTTGTATTTATTTTTTTTGTGCTTCAATAATGTCCAAAGTTTATAGTGGATCTCTATGATACTTTCACGATAAGTTCAGAAGTTAGCTGGTATATCCTATATATGTGATACGCCCAAATTTTTTTGTGTTATGTTTGTGCTTTATTAATG
Source organism: Merzomyia westermanni (assembly GCA_949987695.1). Lineage (NCBI taxonomy): Eukaryota > Metazoa > Arthropoda > Insecta > Diptera > Tephritidae > Merzomyia > Merzomyia westermanni. The sequence continues at coordinate 96,932,891 of OX465289.1, forward strand.
TCCAAAATTTATTATCGATATCTGTGACCTTTGTGGCAAAGCCTCCAGGCTATTTAAAGTAGCAATTCGGCAGAGCTAGGCATTTATGTGGTTCAAGTTAGTAATACCTAATCGAGTCCGAATGTATGACCGACCCCCACTAACTTTGGAGGGCGACCCACCGATGCCAGTGACACACCCCCTGGAACCCCCTGGGGGTTCACCATACAAACATTTCAAAAAATCGCCGGTTTTGCACTTTACATGAAAAAATCAGAGAAATTCCTGTTTTTTCTTTATTTTTATTTGTTTATTTAGAATAATATTTATTATTTATTTATAATAATATCTAAGAAATTTATTTAGTCAGAAAATATGTAAATGAAAAAATTAATTTAAGTGAGTTATAGAAAAGAAACTAAAAAAAATTATTGTTTGAAGTCTTTTTTACTTTCAAGTCTGAGCAATTTCGCACGGCTCTCTAATGTCGTCGCCATAACAGCCTCTACATTTTCCGGTATAACCCTTTTGGAAACGCTACCTAGCAATTGAACATGTAGTTCCGTTCCTTGTATGTGTGATGGCATTTTTGGATCATTAAACGGTGGATCATCTTGATTTAAATATTCTTTCAATGTATCGTACGGAGTGCTTCGCGTGAATGGTGGTTCAAATACGATATTTATATCATTCAAATTGATCATTTCCGTATAACTTGGGCAATTAAAGTTTATATCTGGTTTTTTATAAACTCTAAGTTCCATTGGCTCGTCAATATCGGTTCGATGGCGTCGAATTTTCTTGATGGCACAGTCGCGCTTTTCTTTCCTATCATCAAACAACATTGATAACAAGATATTTTCCGAATGCGCATAATATGAATTATCTTTAATTACTTGATTGACAATTTTGCGTAAACGAGGTTGTAGAAATCGTGACCAACCAATGAACTTGAAAAATAATGCACTGCCGTACACGACAGAGCTGAAATACTTGATATTGAAGTACATTGGCACATAACATTTAATTATAAATTCAACCAGAATTCCTCAATTTGCATCTGGATTTTCCGTTGTCACATATAATCGCAATAATCTAGAGTGAGCCACCGAGAATGTACAATTTTCCCTGATTTGATGTTAGCCAGATCCACCGGCACCACGCCGCTAGAAATTGCATGGGCCATGTCGTATAAGTACTTCGAATCGGTGGAAAATTCAATTTTTCTTGGAGCAGGGGGCATATTTTGCAACTCAATTTTCTGGAAGCCGTCCACCACCTGAAAATATATAATAATAAAATAATTAAAAATGGTTGACAATTATAATAAATGAGTGATAGCAATAACTTACCGGAAGAGTTTCACAAGTTTCGATTTGACGGCTCAGTTTTCCGGTTGCCGATCTTGGTCCAGTGCTGGTTGATTTATTCAAAGCTTCAAACAAATGCCGAAACGGAAGTTCGTTGAAGTGTAGAAGGCAAACGAACCAATGCAATGGTCTTTTTAACAGCAATTCGAATCGTCGTATAATTCCATCGTGTGGGCCAGTGTTTGTTACCTCACCGTCAGTGCATATTCGAATTAATGCATCCAGTGATATATTTTTATCGTTGAAAAACCCATTTAATTTGGTTGTTTTGTATTCAGCGGTTTCATGTTCCAGTCTTACGTAACCAATCAATTCAGAATTGGGTTCTCTCAAAATAACAAGATGAGGTTCTTTTACCATCCTAGTATGATACTTCTCATCAATTTTATCTATCGTTAAAGTATCATCTTTTCTGCCATCGAATGAAAACGCTAACAAATTGGTATCATCTAACCGTTTGCGAAGCACTTCTTGTCTGCATTTCTCTTTTTCTCTGCGAACTTTCGATGTATCCATGATGAGAGGTTTCCCATGCTTATCTTTAATTTTAAAATCTTGCAAACGAGCGGTTCCCAATGCTGATCACATACCAAGGCAAAGTTAAAACAATCGTATCTCTATGTGTATTGTGAACTTGTGCTTCTATCCATATCTTCTTGAACCGGTGGCGGTGCGTATGTTGAATCATCGGGATCTTGGTATGCTGGCATTGATGACATAGACGTTGCTCCTTGCTCTTCAGTTGCCATCATAAATGCATCCATTGTTAGTCTTCCCTGATTGTGTTGATCGTGCATGAACTCTTTGAGGCGTTCGGGAACCCAGCCGCATGCACATGGAGCTGCCTTCAAGTCGCATTTACATGTTCCAATGTAAAAAATTGTTTCCAGAGATTTTACATACTCTGTAAATTGTTGGGTGTTGTTTCTTCTCTTGATTTGCTCTTGATACTTGTCAAGTAATTTATTCAATTTATTAAATACACTTTTTTTCAGCATTATTTCCATACCAAGTTTTTCCCAAATTCCAATCAACTTATCTTGTACTTGAATAGTGAATGATTTATGGGAAAACTTTTTTTGTTCTGTTTTAGCACGTTCGCTTAAGTAAAAATAATATCTCAAGATATCCAGATGGGTTGGTAAATTAAGATCAGTTAAATCAGTAGACACACCAAAAACAGTAACATCATGCTTGGGTATATGACTCATTTGGTTTTCGATAGTTGTTGATGTAGTTGCTTCATCTTGCGGTGTAGAGGATGGTGGATTCATTGTAAACTTTTTGATTTGGAATGATCACTTCACTTATTATTTTTTTTGAAATATTTTTTTATCTGAAATTAGCACTTCACACTTTGAGTTCTTCACAACGACTTAATGCATTCACAAAAACTGTTGCGTTATATATGGTCTACGAGACGAGGTAATGAGAATGAAATGGTAATTTCAATTCTACCTGCTGTGTCTTGTGGTGGCTTAAAAAAAACAACACAAGCAATTTACGATCTGCAATTGTGTCACAGTGATACATTCACAACTAGGTTTACGATATGCAAATGCATCACAGTGATGCCTTGGTTTTAAAAGGGTTGTAAAAACGCTAATTTCTAATAATTTTTTTTAATTTCTTTTCTATTACTAAGTTAAATTCATTTTTTCATTTACATATGTTCTGACTAAATAAATTTCTAAAGAGAAAACTAAACTCCAAGAAGAAAAAACATAGGCATTTCGCTGATTTTTTCATGTAAAGTGTAAAACCGGCGATTTTTTGAAATGTTTGTATGGTGAACCCCCAGGGGGGTTCCAGGGGGTGTGCCACTGGCATCGGTGTGTCGGGCCTCCAAAGTTAGTGGGGGTCGGTCATACATTTGTACTCGATTGGAGCACTCTAAATGGGTCGAAGTGGGATTTTTCAAAATTTTCCCCTACCCAAAAGTTCGACCCAAATTGGGGGACATCAGAATTCGTTTTAGAGGTATGGTTCCTTCGGCAAAGTTTCTTATTTTGATCCCTAGAATACGACTTTCACAGAGCAATGAGCGATTTTTAAATCGACCCGCCCTAATGTACATATCAGTACCCCCAGAGGAAATGGGAGACGAAGATATAGAGGTGGTGTTAGAGGAAAATTAAGAGGGTAGAGAAGAGTAACGGTATATAGGGATGGGGAAAAGGCAAAGGTTGAAAGAAAAAGGAGGAGATAAGGATAAATGTAGAAGAACCGAAATGTGGGGAGGGAAAAGAGTAGAATTTGTTTAATGCAGGCAAGCAAAATTTTAGACAAGACAATATATATAAAAAAGAATTTGTGTGCGTGAATACGTTCAAAACTCAAAAACGGCTTGACCTATTTTAATAATGGAACTACGAGTTTGATGACGTCAAAACCAGCGTATTGTTAGCTTAATGGTTAGCAATGCGTGCCAAAATTTCTCTGATAAAGAAGCCTATAAACTTCCGAAATGGATCTATAAGAAAAGCTATGGCGGTTGTCTCTTAACATTTTTCCTACTCTATTCAATTAAAACACTTTTAATAATTCATTAAAAATTGTTATTAAAAATAAAAACAATAACACTTTTAATAATTCATTAAAAGTTATTATTAAAAATAAAAACAATAACAATTTTCATAAAAATTTTAATTGTCCGTCCGTCCGTCTGTGAACACGATAACTTAAGTAAATTTTGAGATATCTTAATGAAATTTGGTATGCGGGTTCCTTGACACTCATCTCCGAGCGCCACGCCGGATGATAGCCACGCCCGCTTTTTATATATCGCATATTTTCAAAAACACAAAAAAGGTGATTACCCAGTACATAGTACACCTATAAGAAAAAAATTTGGTGAATACATTGAGATTGAGGCATAAAATACATTTTTCAAGAATTTTTTGAAAATGGGTTCGGCACCGCCCACTTTTGATTAAGTCAAATTTAGAAATAATAATAATCATAAATCAAAAACCGTTCAAGATATTGAAACCAAATTCAGCACGCAGGTATCCAGGTATGCAGGGAATGTTCCAGGAAAAAATGGGTGGAATCGGTTAAGGTTTACGCCCACTTTTATATGAAACATTTTGAAGAGGATCGTAGATATATTAAATAGGCAATAACTTTACCTAAAATAGCTTTACATCATTTATATCTCACTTTTAAGGTTCCCGTAAACAAAGAAATTAAAAAACTTAAAATTTTCGAAAATGGGCGTGGCCCCGCCCCTTTTATAGTGGACTATTCCACACCACTTTTTATGCCATAGCTCCGCCAAAAATTGATTTGTCGAAACGAAATTTGGTGCTAGTGTTCTGCATATAAAGGTAACTGTTTGCTGTAAAAATGGGCCAAATCGGTTAATGTGCACGCCCAGTTTTTTACCATAGTTCTGAAAAAATTTTTTTGTAAAATTTAAAAGGCGATATTTCTACAACTAAGCAAGTTATATCAATCAGATTTTGCACACATAATAAGCTTTTTAAGAAAAAATCGGCCGCAAAAATTTTTTGTCAATTTTGAAGAAGAAGGCGTAGCGCCGCCCACTTTTCAACATACAATTTCTGCTATTTTAAAGGCAATCGCTTATAATTCAATTTTGATATTTCAATGAAAATTCGTCAGCTGCTTCTCAGTAGTATGTATTATACTCTTGCCAAAAATTAGCCAAATCGGGAAACACACAAGCAAAATATTCGGGCACGTAGTTAATAGCCCACTGCAATAGCGAAGTTATATATCTTTTTTGATTTTCATACCTTTCATAAACCGCCCACTTTTGAAAAATTATGTAGATATTGACTAAGTGACACATATATCCAAATTTCATTAATTTAGACCAAACAAGTTCGGAGTTATGACGAATTGAAACTTTATATAGCCTGGGGGCGTGGCTCCCCCTACTTTTCCAAAATTATATACTGTCTATGCTGTACTCAGTGAAAACAAGTATATATTGTGAAAATTTCATAAAGATCGGTTGAGTTCTTTCGCGTCTATAAAAGACACACATTTTTTATATCTATTTTTGTTACGCACACAAGGTATATTACTTCATTCGGCATAAACGAATCGAGATATATATTTATTAATGTATAGCAAAACGTTCAGGATCAAAAATAAAATATCCGGGCAAGTAGTTAATATCCCACTGCAAAAGCGAAGTTGTATATTTTTTTTGATATTCATACCTTTCATGAACATGAAATGTTTGTACGTATACTGAAATGATCAGGAGGATGAGCTGAGTCGATGTAGCCATGTACGTCTCGAAACGTCTATCTGTCTGTCAGTCTGTCTATTTGAACGGAAATTAGAGCTGAAAGTATTAAAATGGACCTGCGTAAATTGGGATGACATAATAGATCACTACTAGGTATATAATGTTCGGCTCCACCGGAACTTAGATTAAGTCAAATTTAGAAATAGTAATAATCATAAATCAAAAACCGTTCAAGATATTGAAACCAAATTCAGCACGCAGGTATCCAGGTATGCAGGGAATGTTCCAGGAAAAAATGGGTGGAATCGGTTAAGGTTTACGCCCACTTTTATATGAAACATTTTGAAGAGGATCGTAGATATATTAAATAGGCAATAACTTTGCCTAAAATAGCCTTACATCATTTATATCTCACTTTTAAGGTTCCCGTAAACAAAGAAATTAAAAAACTTAAAATTTTCGAAAATGGGCGTGGCCCCGCCCCTTTTATAGTGGACTATTCCACACCACTTTTTATGCCATAGCTCCGCCAAAAATTGATTTGTCGAAACGAAATTTGGTGGTAGTGTTCTGCATATAAAGGTAACTGTTTGCTGTAAAAATGGGCCAAATCGGTTAATGTGCACGCCCAGTTTTTTAACATAGTTCTGAAAAATTTTTTTTGTAAAATTTAAAAGGCGATATTTCTACAACTAAGCAAGTTATATCAATCAGATTTTGCACACATAATAAGCTTTTTAAGAAAAAATCGGCCGCAAAACTTTTTTGTCAATTTTGAAGAAGAAGGCGTAGCGCCGCCCACTTTTCAGCATACAATTTCTGCTATTTTAAAGGCAATCGCTTATAATTCAATTTTGATATTTCAATGAAAATTCGTCAGCTGCTTCTCAGTAGTATGTATTATACTCTTGCCAAAAATTAGCCAAATCGGGAAACACACAAGCAAAATATTCGGGCACGTAGTTAATAGCCCACTGCAATAGCGAAGTTATATATCTTTTTTGATTTTCATACCTTTCATAAACCGCCCACTTTTGAAAAATTATGTAGATATTGACTAAGTGACACATATATCCAAATTTCATTAATTTAGACCAAACAAGTTCGGAGTTATGACGAATTGAAACTTTATATAGCCTGGGGGCGTGGCTCCCCCTACTTTTCCAAAATTATATACTGTCTATGCTGTACTCAGTGAAAACAAGTATATATTGTGAAAATTTCATAAAGATCGGTTGAGTTCTTTCGCGTCTATAAAAGACACACATTTTTTATATCTATTTTTGTTACGCACACAAGGTATATTACTTCATTCGGCATAAACGAATCGAGATATATATTTATTAATGTATAGCAAAACGTTCAGGATCAAAAATAAAATATCCGGGCAAGTAGTTAATATCCCACTGCAAAAGCGAAGTTGTATATTTTTTTTGATATTCATACCTTTCATGAACATGAAATGTTTGTACGTATACTGAAATGATCAGGAGGATGAGCTGAGTCGATGTAGCCATGTACGTCTCGAAACGTCTATCTGTCTGTCAGTCTGTCTATTTGAACGGAAATTAGAGCTGAAAGTATTAAAATGGACCTGCGTAAATTGGGATGACATAATAGATCACTACTAGGTATATAATGTTCGGCTCCACCGGAACTTAGATTAAGTCAAATTTAGAAATAATAATAATCATAAATCAAAAACCGTTCAAGATATTGAAACCAAATTCAGCACGCAGATATCCAGGTATGCAAGGAATGTTCCAGGAAAAATGGGTGGAATCGGTTAAGGTTTACGCCCACTTTTATATGAAACATTTTGAAGAGGATCGTAGATATATTAAATAGGCAATAACTTTGCCTAAAATAGCCTTACATCATTTATATCTCACTTTTAAGGTTCCCGTAAACAAAGAAATTAAAAAACTTAAAATTTTCGAAAATGGGCGTGGCCCCGCCCCTTTTATAGTGGACTATTCCACACCACTTTTTATGCCATAGCTCCGCCAAAAATTGATTTGTCGAAACGAAATTTGGTGGTAGTGTTCTGCATATAAAGGTAACTGTTTGCTGTAAAAATGGGCCAAATCGGTTAATGTGCACGCCCAGTTTTTTAACATAGTTCTGAAAAATTTTTTTTGTAAAATTTAAAAGGCGATATTTCTACAACTAAGCAAGTTATATCAATCAGATTTTGCACACATAATAAGCTTTTTAAGAAAAAATCGGCCGCAAAACTTTTTTGTCAATTTTGAAGAAGAAGGCGTAGCGCCGCCCACTTTTCAGCATACAATTTCTGCTATTTTAAAGGCAATCGCTTATAATTCAATTTTGATATTTCAATGAAAATTCGTCAGCTGCTTCTCAGCAGTATGTTTTATACTCTTGCCAAAAATTAGCCAAATCGGGAAACACACAAGCAAAATATTCGGGCACGTAGTTTATAGCAAACTGCAATAGCGAAGTTATATATCTTTTTTGATTTTCATACCTTTCATAAACCGCCCACTTTTGAAAAATTATGTAGATATTGACTAAGTGACACATATATCCAAATTTCATTAATTTAGACCAAACAAGTTCGGAGTTATGACGAATTGAAACTTTATATAGCCTGGGGGCGTGGCTCCCCCTACTTTTCCAAAATTATATACTGTCTATGCTGTACTCAGTGAAAACAAGTATATATTGTGAAAATTTCATAAAGATCGGTTGAGTTCTTTCGCGTCTATAAAAGACACACATTTTTTATATCTATTTTTGTTACGCACACAAGGTATATTACTTCATTCGGCATAAACGAATCGAGATATATATTTATTAATGTATAGCAAAACGTTCAGGATCAAAAATAAAATATCCGGGCAAGTAGTTAATATCCCACTGCAAAAGCGAAGTTGTATATTTTTTTTGATATTCATACCTTTCATGAACATGAAATGTTTGTACGTATACTGAAATGATCAGGAGGATGAGCTGAGTCGATGTAGCCATGTACGTCTCGAAACGTCTATCTGTCTGTCAGTCTGTCTATTTGAACGGAAATTAGAGCTGAAAGTATTAAAATGGACCTGCGTAAATTGGGATGACATAATAGATCACTACTAGGTATATAATGTTCGGCTCCACCGGAACTTAGACTTCCTTACTTGTCATTTATAAGATTACTTCAAAGTTTCACTTTTTCACCATGTTAATTGCCGTGTTGGAAAAAATGTGTTACTATGTTGGAATCAGAGTTATGCCGTGGGTGGTAAGGCTAAACATTGAACTCAACTTTGATTGTTCACTAACTTCAGTTAAACACTCAACTCGACTTTCGTTGTCAGTTTGTATCGAAGGTAAAATTATATTAGCTAAAATATTATTATATGGAGGTTTTTCAAAATTTTTGTCTAGTTATATATGAACACGAACAAAGAGTTATTGAAATCGGTCAAGCAGTTATTGATTATTAGCTAAAATATTATTCAATTAAGGTTGTTTAGTAAAGTTTGTCATAAATGAGCCTTGTAGCCCGATTCTGTAACTGTTAACCACGCGCCGAGCGTTAAGCTTATCGCCAGATTTTGGCGTTTGTTCTTAACGAAAATGCGATTCTATAACTCTCGTTTAACACCGCTAAACAGCTGACTCTTGAGGGTTATAAAATATGGCAATACTTCTCTTATCGCCGTATTTTGCACTAAATTACATGCAAAAAACTCAAAACTAATTTTTTTACTTTTTCCAAACGCTAAAACTCTTGTAAATATATTAACGCGATTGTTAACACCTCGAAAATAATTCGCGACAGCTAACCAGGTTTGCGTGGTTAAAAGTTAGTAAATAGGACAAAGCGTTAAAAATTGTGTTAAGCGAAGTTAACGCTAAGACATGGCGTTAAAATAGTTACAAAATCGACCTACTGAATCAGATCAAATATACTAAAGAAAAAATTAAACGTATTCACGCACACAAATTAATTTTTATATATATACTCGTAGATTACTTCAAAGTTTCACTTTTTCACCATGTAAATTGTCGTGTTGAGAAAACTTTGTGATTATGTTGGAAACAGGGTGGTGCCTTGGATACTAAGGCTAAACATTGAACTCAACTTTGATTGTCAGTTAAATACTGAACTCAACTTTGGTTTTTAAACTAACATCCGTTTTGTATGACAGGCAAAGTTGTATTAATAAAAATTTTAATAATTGAGGGTTTTAAAATTTTTTTTTAAATATATGAACACTAATTCCGATCGAACAAAGAAAAGAAAAAATTATTGAAATCTGTGAAGCGGGTTTTGAGTATTAGCTAAAAAATTAGTCAATTGACGTTTTTTTTTTGAGCCCTGAATCAGATCGAATATATTTAATAATATAAAGAAAAATTAATTTGTGTGCGTGAATACGTTCAAAACTCAAAAACGGCTTGACCGATTTTAATAATAGAACTAGAAGTTTGATGACATCAAAACCAGCGTATTGTTAGCTTAATTGTTAGCAATGCGTGCCAAAATTTCTCTGATAAAGAAGCCTATCAACTTCCGAAATGGATCTATAAGAAAAGCTATGGTGGTTGTCTCTTAACATTTTTCCTACTCTATTCAATTAAAACACTTTTAATAATTCAGTAAAAATTATTATTAAAAATAAAAACAATAACAATTTTCCTAAAAATTCAAAAAGTGAAAAATTATTATTCTTGGCCTTGAACTCGTTTCATGAATACTTGAAAACGTACAGGCCGTAAATCAACAAAAAAATTTGGTATCAAAAAGCAATAATTTTTTCTTTAATATATTCGATCTGATTCAGGGCTCATTTATGGCAAAAAAATTACTTTTTCGCCACCTTGTAGTTATTTGTCAACTGTTATGGATAAGAAATACTTTTTTGCGTTGCTAAAAAAGTTTGAATTTGAAAGACATATTTGTCCCTTCATAATATTTACACACACTCCTCGTTGCATTCGCTCTAAGAGTGATGCCGTCAGTTTGCGTTGCAACGTGGTACTCTTTACCAGTTTTTCTTCGAAATCGCAAGTACGGAGTTCTTCCGAGACATTATCTCTCTCAATAAAAAATTTATAAATATTTGGCTCGATATACCTCTGAGGATATTAAGGAGCCGAGCTTCTCTACCAATAAGTGGTGTGCTGCTTCCAATTTTTCCTGCAAAGCAGTTGAATTTTTGCTGAGAAGTCCTCCATAGCAAAAATACACGGGAAAACTTTTTCAAACCACTTTCTATGTTACCTGTCTCAGGACTCGCACCTTGGACCTTTGAAGTGGTAGACCAGCAACACTACCGCCACACCACGGCGGTCGCCACTATATCCTTCCACTGCTTATACATTTTTTGCTTAAACTATTTTGTCGTACAGAGTTCATAACCGTCTTGGCTGTTGGGTCTTCGTATTGTGCAAACATCTAAAACCCTGGAGGCATGCCGTCCATCTACCACAAATTGATAGAATTGGCTGCGTGTTTTTCTTAAGGGGGACAGTCATATAGCCTAGTCAAACGACAACACAGGTTCAGCAAAAAATGCATGAGCAGTGGTAGCCTATACCCTGCTAAGAGTGAATACAACGAGGAGTGTGTGTGAATAGTAACATTTGTTAACATTTAATTTTTTTTTTGACAAATAACTATTATCCCCGATAAAATAAAAGAAACTTTGACAAACAACTACTATATGAAAAATACATTTTTTTTATCAAATAATTATTCGAATATATGGTTTAATTATACAGGTGGCGCAAAAGTAAGCTTCCGATGTTCAACATATCGGTTGTGGCACATGCAGTGTGTGCTGTTGCACCATCTTGGTGGAACCACATGTTTTCCAATCCCAATTCATCAAGTTGCGGCAAAAAGAACTCGTTGATCATTGCTCTGTAGCGCTCACCATTCACAGTAACCGTTTGGCCCCGACCGATTATTGGTCAAATAAATAGTCAGCAATATTCCGCGTTCTGGAGCAGTTTAGCGTAACATTGTTTATTAACGTGTATTTCGCATGTGTTTACTACACAAATGTCAAAACAGAACTGACTTTAGGGGCCAATCTCAAAATTTATAGCATTTTCTGATAGGAGGATTACTTTTGCGCAGTAACCGTTTTTCACCGACCGATTATTGGTCAAATAAATAGTCAGCAATATTCCGCATTCTGGAGCAGTGTAGCGTAACATTGTTTATTAACGTGTATTTCGCATGTGTTTACTACACAAATGTCAAAACAGAACTGACTTTAGGGGCCAATCGCAAAATTTATAGCATTTTCTGATAGGAGGATTACTTTTGCGCCACCCTGTATATAGATTTGTAAGAGTGAGCGGTGCCATGCCCCCAGTCAATATAAAATTTCGATTCGGCATAACTCTGAACTTATTTGGTATTAATCAATGATATTTGCATATATGTGTCCTTTAGGCAAGATTTACATAATTTTAAAAAAGTGGGGGTACCACGGCCACATTGTTTGTGTTTTGGTTGTGCTTCATTAATGCCCAAAGTTTAAAGTCGATCTCTATGAAACTTCCACGATAGCTTCAGAAGCTCGCTGGGTACGGCATAGCCTATATACAGTTTTGGAACAGTGGGCGGCGCTTCTCCTCAGGCTATATAAAACTTCAATTCGTCATAACTCCGAACTTGTTTGGTCTAAATCTATGATATTTGGATATGTGTGTACTTTAGTCAAGATTTACATAATTCATAATTTTGGAAAAGTGGAAGGTGCCACGCCCAAATTTTTTTTTGTGTTTGTGCTTCATTAATGTCCAAAGTTTAGAGTCAATCTCTGTCAAACGACACAGGCCATATTTAGTTTCTGGCAAGGCCTCCAGGCTATTTAAAGTAGCAATTCGACATAGCTAGGAATTTATTTAGTTCAAGTTAATGATATTTTATATATAAATACTTTGTGTTCTATGTATTAAAAAACCTTGGAAACAGAAATAAGTATCAGGATAAAAAAAAAGTAAATTCGATTTTGGTTTGGAGACAACCCGGTTTTGGCGTTGTGCCATTATCAGTGTCCTTCTTCGTTCTGTTGCGTTCGTGTATATTTTTCGGAGGGCAAACAAATCAGAATCACAGACTTCTACATGCGAACTAGCTGAATCCTGCAACACATACAAGACGTACCTAAATAAGAGGCACAGCTGAACAAAAGACTATAAAGCAGCTAAATAAACACGAACGTAACAGAACGAAGGACAATGATGATGACACAACGCCGAAAACGAAAAACTCATATAAAATATATGTCATCAGATATCAATTTCAATAAAAATATAGTTGCTATTCATAGCAACTGTACCCTTGGAAAACATTTCTAAAAAGTAACTTCCTTCTTTTTTATTTATAGAAATTTTTTGATTAAATTTTATAATTGATTTCACAGGCATAGATCTTAAAATTTTCTTGAAAATTTTAAATATTAATCTCAGATGGAATCTAATCAATACACCAAATTAAGTAAATTCAAGGAAGATTAGCTTTTTATGGTGAAAATATAAAGTTTCGAAGTTTTTTGCAAAAAACCATTTAGATAACTAGCTTATGACATTCTAGTACATAATGTGCAAGTTCTTAGGAAATACATTTTATAAAAAGTGCTTTTTTAACCACCTTGTTATTGTATGTTCCTCTGCAGCTTTTAAACGATTCCGTTGGAGATTAATTCTTATTTTATTTATGAAAACTGCATTTCACAATCCCAATAAATCAACCCTGGAAAAAACAACAATTCAATTTTTCTTTTTGGAGTTTTTTGAAAACTTTTTTTATAAGAAAAAGGTATCTTAAATTATTCCAAAAAGAAATGTTATTTACTTAACCAACAAACCAACACTATCTCTGACGAAATATTTGAACCCTTAAAACTAGTTTACAAAAAACAGCAGAAGCCAGCAGGTACAGCAACCAAACACGTAACAATGAACAAGCAAAAACGAAATATGAACCAAACTGCAAAAATCACCGATTTCTACCTACATCAACCTACCGCTTAGCTAACAAGCGGTATGTCTACATACCTACAAAAACAACCCTTGGGACAGATAACAATTCCGACGTATCAATACCGCGCACACACACACGCATATTAACGTTACCTTCCACGAACACATAGATTGACATTACCTGCCACAGCACCCACGGACTATAAAAACAACGCAGCGGATAGACACAGACCAGAACGAAACTAGGCATTGAAAATGGCAGAACGCCGAAACCGGTTTGTCACAAAACCAAACTTGACAAGGGATTACGGAAAATCGTTCCAACAAAAATCAGCTTACTACCCTGTCGGAAGATCAACACAACAAAGTAAATCAATAATTTTTCACTTTTTTTTTTTTAATTTTTATAAAAATTATTATTGTTTTTATGTTTTAATAACCATTTTTAATCAATTATTAAAAGTTTTTTTTTTTTTAATTGAATAGAGTAGGAAAAATGTTTAGAGAAAACCGCCAAAGCTTTTCTTATAGATCCATTTCGGAAGCTGCTAAGCTTATTCATCAGAGAAATTTTGGCTCGCAATGCTAACAATTAACATAACAATACGCTGGTTTTGATGTCATCTAAACTCCTAGTTCTATTCTTGTTTACCATATGCATGAACCACTTCCGCCATTTGACAATTTAGTAGTGTGATCATGATGGATTTTTTGATAGATCTGTTTTATCAGCAGAACTGCCTTACCGCGTGCTCTCGGTTTTGTTATTGATTTTTTATATACCAACAATTTTGTTGATTTACATTTTCAAGTATTCAAGAAACGAGCTCAAGGCAAAGAATAATAATTTTTCAATTTTTTTTTTTTAATTTTTATGAAAATTATTATTGTTTTTATTTTTTAATAATCATTAAATAATAATCAAAAAATTTCTCTGAAGAAGAAGCTTAGCAGCTTCCGAAATGGATCTATAAGAAAAGCTATGGCGGTTGTCTCTAAACATTTTTCCTACTCTATTCAAATAAATAAAAAAAATTTTTAATAATTAATGAAAAATGATCGTTAATTGATATTAGTATTGTTTAAGCGACATAAGCTATAACGTTTTACTTCGTCTATTTTATTTGCGCTGCACTCTCTTGTAATTCGCAAGCAGCTTATAAAATATCCCAAATATATAGTTTATGTTTTGTAATCCCAAAGGGGGGTTTTCCACAACGGAAATGAGGAAGCCAATCCCGTGCAATGCCTCAGAGCCAACAGTGCTCGCCCCCAATTAATACATACAAGGTGTAACAGGTGCGCCGCACCGCGTTCTTTATAGAACAAATAATTTAAATAAATAAAATATTAATAAAGTAAATATTAGAAAAGGGCTCCCTATTTAACATGTGCTCCGCACACCCCCTTTTCCTCTCTAAACTAATAATATAATATAAATAATAAAATAAAAGAAAAAATAACTCAAAAAAACTACTCGCCCTCCATAAAGCTTAGACAAGTATTAAAAAATAAAAACGATAAGAATTTTCATAAAAATTCCAAAAAAAAGTGAAATATTATTATTCTTGGCCTTGAGCTCGTTTCATGAATACTTAAAATAAATTTTTTTTTGTAAATAATAGTTCTGATAGTAAAATCATAATCCTTTTGAGAATTTCGTGCTCGTTTCATGAATACTTGAAAATGTACAGGCCGTAAATCAAGAAAAATTATTGGTATATAAAAAAGTTTTATATTTAATTTAATTTATTTTAATGAATATTTCAAAACTCCGAATATTAGTTGAATAGAAAATTAACGTTGTTTACTGAACGATTGTGGCCCGAATACTGAATTGTTTTCTTTTTCGCTCATGTATGCCTGTATCGACAATTTTAGAGGGTTGTTGCTGCTTATGATGGCGGAAACGTTGCAATCGCTCAAATTGAATAAGCCCACGAAATTCTAGTTAATGAACTAGAACGTTTACTAACCAGTTTGGCAGTTGGCTGCGGGGTTTGTATAGGTTGGACTCTTCACATTTGTTTAAGTAAGTCCTAAGGAGAGACCAATTATACCCATTTATATCCGAACGGGTACGAAAGGACTAATCCACTTTTCACCCAAGAGGGGGCTTTTAACTCTTTTAAGTATGCCACAAAAACTGGAATTGAGTTACACCTATGAGTATGCTTCACAAATAAAAATGTGCTTATGTATATTATTATAGCCCACTGAAGATCGCTCTCTTTAGATATTAGTCTCATTACTTTGTGCAGGGAAAAAACAGGCAGTACACAACTCCAAGTCGCATAGTGCAGACGTGTAAAAAATGTATGTAAATAATGTGTTTAATTTTATGTTGATTGTTTATTATCTGTTATAATTTATTATTTTATGTTTGTCAACAATCTGCCCCGAAGACGGTTACCGTTCAGTAAATGAAAAATTTTGGTATAAAAGTAGACCAAATGTGTTTTAATTCACATTGACCTGCAGCCGTCAAAAGACAATTAAGTTTTAATTTTTTTTGATTGAACACACTTCAGCTTTTCGATGTCTGATATTGCTGCGCTAAAAATCGACTCCCTTATCTCTCACGTCTTTAAAAATCCGAATTCAGGCGGTCTGAAAATACTAGAGTAGGCAGGCTCATTAAGTTAATCAACGGCGAAAAAATAGATAGCGACGAGAATATTTTATACGGTTTTCATAAAAGTAATTAAAAACATTCAAGAACAAATTTGAAATTGTATAAAAAACCTAAGAAACTTTAACCAGTTTCATCAAAATTCCACACTCTTTAACCAATATTTTTTTGAAAAACGTGGATATGCAGTTTTATGATCTATTAAATTTAAGTATTTGTAATAAAGTGTCAATCATGGGCATTTATTTATAGCTTTATGGTGTCAGTTTTGTAATGCGAGAGGCTCGAAATTTAAAAAGTTTCAATATTTTTTCTGATTTTCTGATTTTTGCTTAGTATTATAAAATTCTCAGGTCAACATTAAAAATTGTTCTTTTTAAATAGACGCAGTCTTTTAGCATATCTGTTTACACGATGTGTTCTGTCTTTGTGTAATGAGCTTCAACAAATAAATATAGACTTAGCGCTTGCAGTGGACAGGCGCGGATAAAGGTCTCTAGTTGAGGGGGAGCGATCATGGCCGAAAGCTTAAAATCCATGAAAGTCAGTAATATAAATAAATGATTAATTTCAGAACACCATTTTGACATAATTACGAATAAACGTAACGAATTTATCTTTAAGCACTCAAATTAGCTTTCGAACAAAAAGCAATCAGGAAATGATTTTATACAGGTCAAAGGTAGAAACTAATTCCTTCTGATAAGCGAGTTTCACTTGTGTCTTTTAACTAAGTGGAGTTATCTTGAATCTATATTTATTGGAGCAATGAAAAAAAAAAAAAGAAATGAACAATAAAACTCCATGTCATTGGATAAGCTCTTACAGTTCTATTTTTTATGTTTGTTCCAAGTACAGTGTAATATCTTTTTTTACTATTGCTTAATTTACTATTACTGTTTCCTTCTTGCAAAATGTTTGTACTGAAAATGTTAACCGATTTAACTAGCACTATTAATTATAAGGTTTTACCCTTGCTGTGTTAGGATTGATCCATAAATTGAATAAATAAATAAATAATGTTTAGTGAAATTAAGTACATTTCAATCTATTCGTCGACAGATTAAATATGTAGTTTTGTTACAAAGATGTTTTTGAAATTGATGTATATTGGAACGATTTTTCGTCATCCCTTGTCAAATTTGGTTTTGAGACAACCCGGTTTCGGCGTTGTGCCATCATCAGTGTCGAAAAATCGTTCCAATATACATCAATTATTCACCCTGTCGGAAAAACAACAAAACAAAATAAAATGTTTTTGAAACATTATACATTTTTATTTTTGATAAATTAGTGTCAAGCTGTTATTATACAATTATATATTATAAAATCAATGTTTCGCTTCCCTTTTTTTCGAATCTTTTTATAATGTTTTCAACGTCGATTTTAATATCATAATGTACGTCTAAAAGTGCTAAACCAATGAGCCTCTCTTCAGTCATAGTTGTTCGTAACCATGTGTTTAATAGCCGAGGGGTTGAAAAACTTCTTTTTGGAGAAGCATTACTGAATGGCAGTGTAGCCAGAATGTGCAATAGCATCCTTATCAGTGGAAAAGCATTTCCGTCGCGGTGATCTAAAACTTCTACAGCCGATTTTGGTATTAATTTTTCGTCGCGCTTTTTTTGAGAGAATATACTTATTATATATTTACATTTAACGCTAAACAAGGAGACAAAAGAAGATAAGAAAGATTTCATTCGATCTCAATTTTACGGAAATCTGAAAAAAATGCATTTGAATTTCGGGCAAATTAAGCACGTCCAATATTTCTTCAGGTTTGAGGGGGCGGCGGGCGATAGGTGTATCCGCTACTGGTAGTGGATATCGTAAAATACTTAGTACGGAGTTACGACATATTCGTTCCGACGAACATGACTATTAAAACTGGTTCAGAACTAGTGACTTGAAATCAAATAGAACCGATTCAAATCTAATCAAAGTCTGCAAGCATGTAACCTAGATGTTTATTTCAAGATTTCTGTTTTTTATCCATCTATGTATATCATATATATTATTTCTGTAAGGTCTTTTTGTGTTAGGTCCTAATTTTCTGCTCTCATTTGGAACCAATATTAATAAATAAGGTATCGGTTTAAAGGTGGGGGTTAGCTCTACATGCGAAACAATGTTTTGATTAGTGGAGTGCTTTTGTTTAAGCGTTCTTTATAAAAATGAATTCTTTAAAATAAACGATTGTAAATGCACAAAAAAATCAATTTGTACTACAACGCTATTGTTACTGTGACATTCACGTGCCTCGCGACATCTACATTTGAATACTAAGACTGAACAGTGCTAGAATAATTAAAGGCATTGCGAATATCACAGCGCTCAACCTGTAGCTATTAACGCCGGCCCCCACAACATTCAAACAGCGCTTTTAAGTTCTAATGACTTTATTGTACAATTCACTTGCGAACGGTAGTTCACCTCAAAAAAGATATATATATAAGGAAAAGTCTGATTTTATTTTCCGCTAGAGAATAAGTCGCGTTAGAAAACGGTTCTTGGCAAAAGCAACTGCTTTCGCTGTCGACGACGAGGCTGAGTTGTATTCTTAAGTCGATCATTGCGCCGCTCTGCGGGTAAGTTGCTGTCAGCTGGAGACGGGGTTGCTACATCCACTCTCCCCCCAGTGACCTACGTAGAATGCGCAGGGAACGAAACGGACTTGTCCTTCTTGGAGTACGTGCGGAGGGGTTTGTCCATGAATCCGGCTCGTGGTTGAAATGTACCGGAGCCCTGTTCTTCAGGACATTGGAGCATTTGGTTGTCTTCAGAGGGCTCTGAATTTTAAATGCTGGTCTCATCTTCTTTGGCGGTGTAAGCCGGCTTGAGCCTCTCCACCGATACAACTTTCTCAGTTCCATTAACTTTAATTTTAAATGCGTAGTCGGCGACGCGCTCCACAACTTCATGAGGTCCAGACAAAACAGACAAAAACATGTGTGCATGAATACGATTTTTTTAGGATGAAAAGTCGAGATTTCGTGTGATGAGCCCTTGATGTCGGTCGAAGACCTCTGATGTGTTCTCGCATTTTTTCAAGAAATACTTGCGGATATGCAGGCATGTCCTCCGACACGAAAAATTCTCCTGGCACGCGTAGCTTTGTACCATATATGAGGTCAGCAGGGGACGCTTTCAGATCCTCTTTGTAGCTCGTTCGGAGGCCCAGTAAAACTGTAGGGAGCACATCTGGCCACGGTGCTTGATCGTTGCACATCAGGGCCGCTTTGAGTGTTCTGTGCCACCTCTCGATAAGCCCTTTGGACTGCGGGTGGTAAGGAGTCGTCCTAATGCGATTGGCGCCAATTAACCGAGTCAAGGCAAGAAAGAGTGCAGACTCGAACTGGGATCCTTGGTCGGTAGTGATGGTAAGAGGTGTACCGAACAGGGCAACCCAATTCGAATAAAACGCTGTGCACACTGGGTCTGCTGTCATGTCCAGCAAGGGCACAGCAACTGGCCACCTGGAGAACCGGTCAATAATAGTTAGACAGTAACGTAGTTGGTTGACCACCGGCAGCTCGATGAGATCAAGATGCACATGGTTGAAGCGAGCGTCTGGTACGTTAATGTGCTGAGGTGTCAAGCGATTATGGCGTTGGATCATTGAGCGTTGGCACGGAATGCAGGTTCGACACCACTCTAGTGCATCCTTCTTAATGCCAGGCCAAATATATTTCTCCCTGAGCATGCGTGCGGTGACTCGACCACTGGGGTGGGCCAGGCCATGAACAGTGTCGAAAGCTTCTCTGCGAAGAGTTTTCGAAATGAAAGGTCTTACCAGACCTGAGGAAACATCACAATATAGAGAAGTGACGCCGTTGATCGCTAGACGTTGGAGCTTTACGGATGTATTGTTACTACGTATCAGCTGCTGAAGCTCTTCATCGCTTTGCTGCTCCTGATGGATTCTCTCTGGGCTCAAGATAGTTGGCATATGGATGGTGCAGATCCTGGAGAGGGCGTCAGCAACGACATTATCTTTATCTTTTAAGTATACGATTTCGGTGGTGAACTGCGAAATGAAATCGAGCTGCGCGAGCTGTCGAGGTGAAGCCTTGATGGCCTTTTGGGCATAGGCGTGGACCAGTGGTTTGTGATCCGTCTTGATAATGAATTGACGTCCCTCTAAAATATGTCGAAAGAATTTTATGGCTGCAAATATTGCAAGAAGCTCTCTATCATATGTACTATACTTAGCTTCAGTGGGACTCAGCTTCCTGGAGAAAAAACCGATTGGCTTCCAGACTTCGTTTCCGAACTGGACCAGCGACGCACCTTTGGCTGAATCGGAGGCATCAGTTGTGAGTGAAATCGGCGCCGTTGACGATAAGAAGGCAGTGCGAGTGGCCGCCGCTACGCCCTGTTTGCACTTCTCCAAAGCTTGCTCTGATTCTGATGTCCAGGGAACCTTACGCTTGTCGTTCTTCTTGGCGTTCTTCAAGAATGCATTGAGGGGCGCTTGCAGCTCCGAGGCATTTGGAACACACTTACGGTAGTAGTTAACCATTCCCAGAAAACGGCGGAGATCCACAATGGTTTCCGGCTTAGGGTAGGCCAAAATGGCCTCAACTCGCTCGGGTGGGGGATTGTAGCCGTCCTTGCTGGTGGTATAACCCAAGTATAAAACTTCATCCTTGGCAAACTGACACTTCCCGGGATTCAAGGTGAGTTTACTGTCACGTAGTATTGTGAAGACGCGTTTCAAATGCTGCAGGTGCTCCTCATGGGTCTCAGAGGCCACTATGAGGTCATCTACAAAGCACCCGACGAAATCTAGGCCTCTCAAAATGTTGTCCATGTGCCGCTGGAAGGTCTGCGTCGCATTTCGAAGACCAGGTGGCATACCTAAAAATTCGAAAAGGCCAAAGGGTGTTGTTACCGCTGTCTTCTCGATGTCTTCCGTGGCCACGGGTATTTGGTGGTACGCGCGTACAAGGTCTATTGTGGAGAATATTTTTTGCCATGAAGCCGTTCAAACAAATCCTCTGGAACTGGGACTGGATAACGGTCAGGAACCGTTATCGCATTCAGGCGCCTGAAGTCCCCAGTTGTGAGCCAACCTCCTGACCTTTTCGGTACCATGTGAATTGGACTGGCCCATTTGCTGCTGGAGGGTCGTATGACGCCAAGTTGCAGAAGGAGGCCGATGTCGTCCTTTGCGGCCTTTAACTTGTCACCCGCTAACCTGCGCACCCGCTCAACCACAGGTGGACCTGTGGTGACGATGTGATGGGCCACGCTTTTGCTATCATGGGCCGCTTAGTGATATCGATGAATTGCTGTAAGAGTTTTAGATACCCGTCACCATGTGCTGGAGAAAGCGCTCTGATCCAGAGTTGATATACCATATTCAGTGGTTTCAGGGAGTCCTGCCGATGTGGAAAGTGACGTGAGCGGATCTATGAGTCGATGCTTCTGGAGGTCTATCAGTAACCCGTAATTCACGATGAAATCAGCCCCGATGATGGCAGACTGAACGTCGGCAATGAGGAAAGGCCATGTAAACGCACGTCGAAGGCCAAGATTAATCGTTAGTGATGACCGTATGTATTGATCCTAGTGGAATTTGCTGCGTAAAGTTCAATGTCGGATGACTCAAGTTTTTCGTGGTGAGTGCACGTGGAAATACAGAGACGACTGAGCCGGAGTCAACGAGAAACCTTTGCTTCGAGTATCTGTCGTACACATGAAGACGGGACTCCTTGATGGATGGACTACGATGATTTGCTGTCGTCAGCTGCCTGTATTACTGACGACAGCTCTCTTAGTTTCCCTGCCTTGTAGGGGGCTTGTAGCTGCAAGGTTGGAGGCAACGATTTGCCTTTTCACCGAATCTGCTGTGATAAAAACACTGGCCTGATGTAGCCGGTGTACGCGAACGTGATCGTCTTTAACGACCTTTGTTGAGTTTCGTGGATAGTTCAAAAAATGAAGCGGACAGTGACTCAATCGATTTTTCGTGGTTGCAGAGTCGGTGCTCTATGTTGCTTTTACCGATAATTCCGGAATGAGTGTTGGCTGGAATAGCTCCAGCTGATATAGCTTGGACTTCACTTGGCATAGTTTGAATACTAGCTGCCATGAAACGTGAACTGGTGTGATTTTCCATTGCGTTATCAGCAGCCTCGGCTAGTTGATGAAGGGTGCTGTTGTTTTGAACAGCCTTTAGGATTTTGCATACAATGTCGGGTAGAAGGGCCAACTATTTACTGCGTATCAGCTCTTCAGATGCCCTGTTTCCAGCGGGGGACCTCATCTCCCTTAGCAGTTGGCTTGGCTTCCTATTCCCGAGTTCAAGCTCTGTCAACAATTTAAATAACTGTCGGTCAACTGAATCGGTGAAACGTTTTATCAAATTTGTTTTCAAATAAGTATACTTATCTTGTGTGGTGGTGCCCTAAGTATGTCAGACACTTCTCGTAGTACCTCAGGCTTCAGGGCGCCAACTGCCTGGTACATGCTGTTGTCATTCCTGATGTTCCGAGTGGCAAACTGCGCTTCGATATGGATGAACCAAATTTCGGGATCGGTGACCCAAAACTCAGGAAGCTTCAGCTGTGTGATTGCCATGATGTGAGCGTCGTTATTACCATTGAAAGGAAGAGAATAATAGCTGTTGAAATTGTTCTGCGGAGCGTTTCCGTTGCTATCTAGTGAAAAATGTTGAACAGCTGGCTGCTCGGCCGATGCCATTTGCGTTTGCTGTACCTGTTGCGACTCGGCTTGCTGCTGCACCAACTGTGTCGGCGCCGGTTGATTTGGAGCGGTGCGATTTGGCGAACGGTCTAATGGCATATTATTGCCAATGAATATGCATGTGTATATGCGCGGTGGAAAAAATGTGGAGTTCTCTATGCAAGGATTTAAAAATCACGTCGCGGTCACCAATGGTAGCTATTAACGCCGGCCCCCACAACATTCAAACACCGCTATTAAGTTCTAATGACTTTATTGTACAATTCACTTGCGAACGGTAGTTCGCCCCAAAAAAGATATATATACGAGGTGTGCTCAAAAAGTATCGCGAATTTTGTGTTTTTTCAAAAATGATTTATTTATTCATGAATATCTATTTTGTCCCCTTCAAAGTAATCCCCATGAGATATTATACACTTGTGCCAACGGTTTTTCCAATCTTCGAAGCACTTCAAAAAATCATTTTTTTGTATCTTATTCAGCTCCTCCTTCGATGCCGTCTTTATCTCGTCAAGAGAAGCGTAACGTCGTCCTTTCATGGGAACAAGAAAAAGTCACAGGGGGCCAGATCTGGGGAATACGGTGGCTGCGGCATCATTAGTGTGTTGTTTTTGGCCAAAAAGTCGCGCACAAGCAACGATGCGTGAGCAGGGGCGTTATCGTGGTGCAAAAGCCAATTTTTGTTCTTCTTTGCACATCTTCTCGGCCTTCTGAGAACATTTTGTACCACCGATAAACGTTGCTTCGGTCCAAGGTAGCTTCTCCGTATGCCACAGTCAACATTCGGAATGCATCCGCGCACTTAATTTCGTTTTTCACACAAAATTTTATACAGGATCTTTGATCCATTGTTTTGAATAGGTAAAAATCGAAGACGATCCAAAACACGTGCACGCAAAGCAGCTGTCAACAATTAACTGAATATTCAAAATGGCCGAGCTTGTCGGCATAAGTGAGAGACATGAGTACCAACATAACGCCACAAAAAATTCGAAATTCGAATATACGTAACCAGCGAAAATTCTAAATTCGCGATACGTTTTGAACATACGAGGTGTCTGATTTTATTTTCCGCTAGAGAATAAGTCGCGTTAGAAAACGGTTCTTGGCAAAAGCAACTGCTTTCGCTGTCGACGACGAGGCTGAGTTGTATTCTTAAGTCGATCGTCGCGTCGCTCTGCGGGTAAGTTGCTGTCAGCTGGAGACAAACCCACTGCGAGCGCGCCATCTACACTTAAACATTATTAAAATAAGTGAATAAGACTGCGTTCACATTGGGTCATAAACTCGAGTTAAAGGGACATTTTTTGAGTTAATTCATATTGATGTTGTGAATCAACTCAAGTTTATGGCTCAATGTGAATGTAATATAAGTGGTGGAATTTCATATAGCTGTTTGCGCATATTTGTCTAATTTTTTGTAGTCTCACAACAAGTGTAACCGAAATTTTCTTTTATAATTTGAGAAAAAGGTTTAAAAAATCCTAGACCTGCACTAATAAAAGGTTTCAAAAGATTTTTGTTTTTTTTTTTGCGCAAGGAGCGCACGGGTCCAGCTAGTATCATATAATATTGGAAGTAGATAGTCAAAGAAGAAGATGACACACATTTTTGAAAGCTTTCTGATTTTTATGAACCACTTGTTCAAAGCCAAAATATAGTGGCCGAAACCAATTTATGGAGAAGGTTTTTAAAGTGACATAATCTTCCCCCTGAGTTTTACGCACCTCAGAGCTGCGACAAAATATTCTTTTCATAACTTATACAAATTGCTGCAAAATTTTTGCAACCCTACCGTTTCCACTTCTACAGTAGAACTCACCTTTTTAGCCCTTCTCTTTCTTTAAACACCGCTTAACTGTCTAAGCGATATTGGCCTTTCACCATAGCTCGTCACTAGTTACGTCTTTATTAATCAATTAGCGCTAATTGGAAACACCATGGGATCACAAATCGATATCCACTTCGTCCTTCCATCGGAGTTGTGGTCTCCCTCTTCTTCTGCTACCACCGATGGGTGCGGATAAGAATACCTTCTGGGCCTATGCATCTTCATTCATTTGCACAACATGGCTTAGCCAACGAAGCCGCTTAGTTTTAGTTCCTTGGACTATGTCTGCATATATGTCCTGCATCTCGTCATTAAATCATCTCAGGTACTCGCCGTCGCTAACGCGTAGGGGTTCACAAATCTTCCGGAGAACCTTTCCCTCCCTATTCCCAGAGCCGCCACATCAGATGTTGTCAGTGTCCCAGCTTTTGCACCATAAACTAGTACCGGTGCGATAAGTGAATTATTTATTTTCGTTCTTCGAGAGTTACTTCTCAATTGCCAACTCAGTTTGAGGTAGCACTTGTTTGCGTGAGTGTTTCTTCGTTAGATTTCTAGACTGACATTATTGTTGGTGCTAATGCTGGTTGCGAGATAAAAAAAAAGCTCTAAAGAAATTAAAAACTTATCTACGTAGCTCTACCGGAAAAGTTATTAAAATATTGATTCGTGTATTACGTATTTCAATTGTTGAATATCCTATCTTATTTATCCCTTTTCTTTATACAAGAAGATTAAAACTCACTATAATATTTTGTGCGGACTTCTGTAATTTCCTCAATACAAGGTTATGAAAGCAATTTCTTTTATATGAAAGAAAACACTTTAGATCTTTGGGGAAAAAATTGCCAAAAATCAGCAAAAGGTGTCACGACCTTGAGATTAACTAATTTTTAATGAACTACAAAACTGCATACTCCAAAAAATTTCACAAATTCTGAAAAAAATGAAAGACTTGGATAAAATTGCTCTGAATTTTCGCCAATGTTGCGTAAATTTTTAAAACAAAATTTATTGTGTGGGTCAAATTTTAGGTTTCGATTCAAATACTTTTTTTTTTATGGCTAAGCCACTGTATCAATACATATGTAATTCTTTATACTCTGATGTATATTTGGCCAGAAATCTGCTCAGAATTTTTCAACTTGCGCATTTATGATATAGACTATGATTAATTATATCCTAGCCTTAAGGGTTTTAAGGTCCTGATTATAGTACTATAGTTGCATAAAATATTTTCTAATGAATTGTCGTAAGAAATACTTACCCATAAGTGCTAAAGTTGACAGCAATTTTACACCAAGTCGACTTTAAAAAAGGCGTTGTACAGTTTAAATAACCTTTCAGGTCTGAAAGAGATTGAATTGCTAAGTCCATATCAGCTACTCGATTAGTATATGGGTAATCGATAGACCAACTGTTATTGAAAATAAAAAATTAAAACCTTTAAAATATATAGTTACTTTTAAATCCTCACTTTGTAAAATGGTAGCCTTTTTCTTTTTTATCACAAGAACCAATAAGAAAAATAGTAGAATTGCTTCCGAATTTGGGCGTAATGAGCTCAAAAATAAATTCTCTTCTAGCTTTCGATTTTATTAACATTTGCAAATCTGCTTTGTATATGATAATATCATCTGCGATTCCCCATTCTGCATTAACTATGCTTCGAATATCCGTATTATTTGTGTATAATAAACTAGTAAGACTACGTCGTTTAGATTTCTTTTCATCAAATCTGATTTCAACGAATACATCTAAGTTTCTTCCGTGGTCACTGATTAGATTTCCACGATATGTATATCTCAATTCTTGTATGTCGTCATTTATTGTAGGCCAGTGACTTATTATACCAAATGCAACATCATCCGTAGATACAAAATTTAAAGTTCCATTTAGCTGAAAATTCCACTCTTTGTTAAGATTTAATATTCCACCAACTTCTAGTTCCTTGAAATGCTTATTAGGATTAATGTATTTTAGTTCCGTTAAAAAATAACTGTTATTAGCTGTTGGCTGATTGATATCACTTTCTATTAGCAAACGAATATCCTCTTCCGGTTTCATCGACCACTCCAGCCTTCCTTTGCCTTTGTGGGAAACAATTGAATAACCTCCTTCTACTTTACCCTGGTCAGATTTTCTGTGAATTTTAGCCCAGAGCTTTACATTTTCAATTCCCATGTCACGCCACGGTGTTTCTAGATATAAATTAGCTAACGTGCGATTAATTTCGATATGCTGCCAGTTGCTAGTAATATAAATCCTATTTGCTGCTGGCTCAGTGGACACAACAAGCACAGAAAAATTGAAACCGGTTAACTGGTCATAAAAATAGTCACCGGAAATTGCACAGCTTTTTTCGTTTTCCGTTGCATAGAGCTGCATTTCGAAACTTTCTGAAAAGTTATTTTTCTGTTTGATTTTAATTTCAATAATACTTTCCGGTCGACCAGACATTGGTTGTATTTGGAGATGTGTTCTTACTGGGAAGTAATCTCTCATATTCATAGAACCTTTGACATTATAAACCTCCATATCTCGATATAAAACTCCTTCAACTTTATATTGGTTTGAAGATGTTCTTTTTAAAGTACCATGAAGAGATATATTTTTTAAATTTTGAATTGGTGTCCACATCTCCATATTGAAAACTTCGTCATTTTGTGTTGAACGTAAACCGTAATCCATTTGAATACCATGTTGGTTAGAAACCCTTAAATCTAAATTAAGTTGAGGTGTTCTTCGTTTGTTAAAGTAAAATGAGTACTCAAACGTTTTAATGGGTAGCATACTGGTTAGTATTTTACCTACAGAAACAATTTTGTCATTGCCATTTTCAATCTGCCACACAGACTGTGCTTGCAACTAATTTGAAATATAATGGAAAACAAATGGTTTAAGAAACGAAGAACATTAAATGGCAACAATATGGAATATTTATATATACGAGTATGGTAGCAACATATTCACTTTACCTTGTTTATTTGGTTTCTATTATTGATATCAACTTTGATGTTTAGGGAGTTGTTCGCTTTCGAAAAATCTTGTTCAAAGTATGCGCTGCATTTGTACTGGGTTATAGAATTTTCTGTTAACAAAGCATCGAAAGATCCTTCGAAAAAGTTTTCTTCAGTCTGTAAATAAATAAAAATATGTGCTTTAGAGATTTAAATTTAAAATGGGATGAGCATACCACTTTTACCAAAACAAATTTTCATATGATTTACCATGGTACAAGAATAAGGTAAGGTCAACTCTTAAGCAACAACATACTGGGTAGATTGTCAAAATCAACTGACTGATGTTAGCGAATGAAGTGAAGATAAACTAAAGAAATGTTGATTTGTGAAAAGTTATGTGTTGCGAGCATGGTTGAAAAGCAATTATTATTGAATAATATCGTCATATTTCCATTTGTGTTCAGCAGGAGCATTAGAAAAAACACAAAATTGCTAATGCAAATCACTATTGTTTACATGGTGCTGGATTACATGTTGCTGTTTGCATCTCCTTTTGAAAAACTATACGCCAGTGTGTTAAAAAAAATTCTATCAGCTGATGAAACGAGACAACCTTATTATTGAGCCATGTGATTTACTTAATATTTTGATATGGAAAACACATTTTCTCCACTCTCCAACATTGATATCTTTCAAAAATACATAAAAATGAGAATTGAAAAATTTCAAAATAGGAAAAAGCTTTAGAAAATTGAGTTGTATCTCCAGATTATATATCCGAGAAAAATTAAAAAATTAAAATTCAAGTACGTGTCAAACAATTTTATAGTGAGAACCTATGAATAAGAGGTTGAATGTCATATTTTTTACTAACCTTGGCTCACTTGGAAAAGGGGGGTTCATATTCACTTCCCTTGGTTTCTCATAGTGACCAAAATTGTATAAGATTTATGCGTCACTTTAAGACGAGAGGAGGAATGGTTCCAACTTCGAAAAACGCTTACACAATTAAGATCAGGATAGTACAGCAAGATAAACTATATATCGAGCAGTGTGCGCAAAAAAGACGTATGCGCCAAAAAGTAAATTGTTCAGGAGACGGTTCTTTTTTAATTTCTTTGCATCCAGTATATAAATTGGCATGAAATTTAGTAAGTAACTTTATTTAGTTCCTATTTATATAATGCAATAAATATTTTTTTAATATTCGTAGCAGAAGGGTAATTTTTGGCGCATACGTCTTTTTTGCCTCCACAAAATCAAGCAACTGTCTGAAAATTTGGCTGTTACGTCAGAATTTTTTTTCAACAAATCTTTGTTTTTTGTTCTATTATTTCATTATTTCAAGTTATTATTATATAAAATTAAGTCGTTTAGTAAAATTCAATGTTTTTCATAAAAAAAAAGTTTTTCAATGGAATGCAAATTAATATACATAAGGTAAATGCACGTATTTACGGAATGTTAAGAGACGCCTGTAATAAAATAGGTATTGTGTTCAACCTCGGCTATATCGAACTTCAAAATTGCATTCCATGCATTCCCAGTTCATTTATTGATAAAATATAGTTCATAAATAATTGAATTTCAATAAAACTTCTTATATTTTATATGAATTGTAAAAACATAATTTTTTCCCATTTCCGGGACAAAAATGTGCGCTCGTCTCAATTCTGTGATAAATCGTTCCTATCTCCGTGCCACATATATAACACTATATCATTTCACAATTTAATCCTATAAATTAAGTAAAAATCGAAATATTCAGTTTTATTTTTTATTTAAACATATTTTTAATTACGTTACATAAATTTTTTTTCCAGTACAAATTTCACATACATATAATAATTGAAGTCATTAATTAAAAATACTCCTCTTTTGTTTATGAGCTGTGGGGGATTAATTTTTTAAATTATTTCCTCAGCTTCATAATCCAGAATATCGTCTCTTTCTGGCCAACGCCAATTTGGCCCACTCATTGTCATTGTTTTAATCTGGAACTTAACAGGATCGCCATTAATAATATTAAGTACTTTGCCCGGAAACTTTTCGCCTTCATATTGAATTACCACATAGTCTCCTTGTGTAATAATCGGTTTTGGAAGAGATCCCTTTTTTTGTGCTTCGTTAACTTGTTTGTCTTTCTTCTTTTCCTTTTTTGAAGCGATTTTCTCAATCTTTGACTTTCTTTCCTCGTCTAGTCGACGTTGATATTCAATATACTCCGATGCTATCGCTACAGTTGGGGTCAGTTAATTTTTTTTTAACGATTTTTTTCTTTGAATCGCTTGGGATGGTTTCGGGCCAAAAGAACGCGTTTTTGAATGGAGTAGGAAACTGGGAGTCCTTTGACATTTGTTTCCTATTTGTTGTTTCAGCTGAAGCCAAAATAGACGCTTTAAAAGTGCTCGGAATTTCATCCATACTCCGAGAGGCATCCTCAATTATTTGGTAAGTAATAAAATCTTCCACATGTGAGACATTGTTGTGACTATGTTGCTTATTGGAGGTCGAGGTTTCTAAGCCGCCTTCCTTACGGGTTCCTAGATCTACAGTTGTAACATTACATTCCTCTAAGAAATCTATACTCATGTTCTCAATATCGAATGAAGTTAAATCGTTGCCGGCTAATAGATTTGAAATACTGAGATCATTTATATGTGAACTTGGCTCTTCGTCTTGATCATTGATGAAACTTTTCCAAAAATAATATAAGTTTTCGTCAATGACATCCCCATTCCACTCACCATTACATTCAGTAAATGATTTAAATTTTTCTGGTGGAAGTCTTTCTTCAAACAACTTAATAATTTTTTGTGTGTCACTTTTCGTTTTTTGTGCGTCATACGTATTATTTTCCAAGTTATGTATAGTGGTTTGATGGGATGGTGTCTCAATAGAAGATTTTAAAATTTTGTCATAGAGCACTGCATCTGGATTAAAAGGATACAAGCCACATGCTTTAAGCCCGTTTCTTATGATTTCCGGATTCACGGCCATATCTATACATTTTTGAACAATAGGGGCAAAGTCGTCGCGCTTCAATCTCTGTCCATTGTTACCTATTCTCCAATTTTGAACCTCTTTTCTCCATTAAGTTTTAAGAGAATGAAATACTGCCACATCCATTGGCTGCAGCAAGTGGGTAGAGTTGGGAAGGAGCGCCACAAGTATGATTCCATTCTCCTTACAAAACTCACAAACGTGAAGAGACAAATGAGATGTGTGTCCATCAAGAAACAAAACAACTGGGAGCTTTGTGCCTTCCTTAACCAGGAAGGGATAGAATGCATTGGCTATATATTCATAGAAGGTTTCGCTAGTCATCCAACAACTTACCAATGGCCCAATCGGTGGGATATTTTTGCAGTATATTATTTGGAAGTCTTTTATAAGGAAAAATTGCAAATGGTGGCATAATTTTACCGGATGCAGAAGCCCCTATAGAAAGTGTGAGACATTCTTTTTCATCATTGCCTGCCCTGAAGTATACATTTTTAGAGCCACGTTTTGTCAAAACCGCTTGACCCTTAGTGCAAAGGAAAAATGCCGACTCGTCGCAGTTGAAAATCCTGTCTGAGTCCTCTAAAACATCCAACCAATCATTATCCTGAATGTACTTATAAATCAGGTCAAACCAAGCTCTTATGCCAGATTCCGTGACTGAAGCCCGAGCGACTGTTAGACATTGTGAAACTCGTAGACTTATGGACGTATTTCTTTTTAAAAAACCTTCGTACCATTTCCTACCCGGAACTCCATTTTTAAAATCATTAGGCCTCTTCAGCTCTTTCACAAGACATGCTACGCAATTAACTAGCTGCTCTTTTGTGACAGGAAATCCCATTTCGGCCAAATGATGCACCCATTTAACTATCAACCCTTCTTCCTCGTTTGATAATACTGTTGGAGGTCCTGCAGATGCCTTGGTGTACTTGTTGTTTTTTTTGTCCAAGAGGGTCTGATATGGAATATTATATAGTTTCGATGCTTTGTAGCAAGTCATTTGGTAAGATTTTACCGCCTCAAGGGCTAATCTTAGTGATTCCTGAGAATATTTCAGCATGTTTTCAAATAAGTATACCTGCAAAAATATACATGCCGTAGGTAGACGCTACAACTTCCCAATTACGTTATATAGAACGGAATTAGGAAAGTATTCAAAAATTATGTGCCCATTTATGTTATACGTTAATTTGAAATACAATTTATCTCTTCATACGGATTTTTGAAATAAATAAGTTTTCCAACTTAATTGCTTCACGATTACATTCGAAAATTATTAAAATTATGATTGAAACTTTAATTTAATTACAGTTTTAAAGTTCGTACTTAGCCCCTGTTTGACTTATTTTAGCACAGCATGGGTAACCTTTTACACAGAAAATAAGATAATTTTGCACAATATTATAGAACGGAACTAGAATTTTGGACAGTTTGTTAAGTTTTTTATTATCTCCATTAAAAAGAAAATATTTTATTTGTTTATGTAAAAAAATAAGCCAGAAACAAAAATGTGGCACGTTTATCTAATTCCGTTCTAGTAACGCAATTGGGATAACTTCAAAATAAGAGCGTACCTAATTCCGTTATAGCTTAAAGCTATATTTTTTATATATTTCACTATCACAAACCAACTTTACAATACAGAAAGGGTAAGCTTATATTCCTAGCTTTTAATTTTTATTATATAACACTATATTAATACTTACCAGATCACTTCAAAAAGCTTATGAATCTTTTGATGAAACCTTAACACTTTCACTAAGAAAATCGCTGATTTTCGCTGCCACCCGCACTGACTGCTTAAAAAATGAAAATTATGTACATTAAGGCGCCTCGCCAAAAAAAGTTGCAGTGTTTCCACCGGAAAATTTAATCCTCTTGGTCTGTCTCAGGAAGACGATCCTTCACGTTCTCATCGTGTTGGAAATTTAAAAACTCGTTGTGAAACTGTCGAGGTATTGTGTTGTTTTCGCAAAGTTTTTTTAAATCTTTGTACTTCCTCGATGAAATTTTCAATTCATTCTTATATATAGGAAGTGGTTCATTTGTTATTATTTGAGTGTTGCGTCTTGACCGTGCGATGGAGTCCATATCAAAATTTTTAATTTCGGAATGATCACAGTATCCATAGTTAAGTTTAATATTAGGATTATTTTTCTCAAATGTTGCTGAGCGTAAAGTTGGAAACGATATTTTGTTTGAATTAGGAAACAGTGCCTGTGAGTATGTTTTCCAGTCTTTGAAGTCCCAATGATTCATTAAAATACATTTATAATTAACAGGACTAGTTCTCGCGTTAGATATCATAGTGTACCATTCACTTGGAGCCCAAACGGTCCTATCTCGGACAAATGATTCGATAGTACTATGAATGGAATCAACGGGCATCATAGTATGTGCAGGTAATAAATATGTTACTCGTATATTGTTGATAAAATTTGAGTTTTCAAGGAAATACAATATCATAGCTAGCAAAGCTCTATCGCGATTTTGACCGGCACAACTATCGAAGTAAAGACTAATTGAAGAGTACGTGCTTTTTTCATCTACAAGTTGAAGATAGCGGAAGATAATGGTCGAAATTTCGTTATAACCTCTTTTGCCATCAGCTTCTCCCCACAAAAAGCAGTAACCATTCCGGGTGCCATTCTCATTTATGCCTTCGTTATAATACGAATATTTTCGTGAATAAAATAAGGTTACACTTATCCCGTGAGTTGTATTTAAAACTTTTTGAAGATTGAAGCTTGCACAAAGGAATCCCGGCTTTGAATTACTTTGTTTCTGTTCCTCTAAAAAAATTTCTTTAGACTTATTTTTTCTCTTATGTGGTTTTGATATGACTAGAGATCGCCCAGTGGTTGAAATTCAACCACAAAACTTTATTTTATTTTAATTATTTGCAATACCTTTCATTTGTATTTTTCCCTTCCTTTTCTTGCCTTTCGTCCATTTCCTTTCCATTCCCTTCCTTTCCTTTTCCTTTTCTTTCTTTTCACTTTCGTTCCCTTCTTTTTCTTACCTTGTCTTTTCTTTTCTTTACTTTCCTTTCCATTGCCTTCCTTTTCTATCCCTTACTTTTTTTCCTTTCCTATTCTTACCTTTCCGTTGCTTTCAATTAATTTCCTTTCCAGTCCATTCCCTTCCCTTCCTTTTCTTTCCTTTTCTATACCGTCCTTCCCTTCACATTCTTTTAATAAACTTTTTTTATTCTATTTCATTTTATTTAATTTTTTTATTTTATTTCAATTCACACAAACCCAACCACAAATACAAAAACCAAACTAAATCCAGTGTTGAATGCTCTATGAATAATCATTTATTTTGTTTTTGTAAACACTGTTTGTAGGTATCAGCAATGCAGTTTACATATTTGCTTATATTTTACATTGCTTGTTTAATGTGTCCAACAAAGCAACTTTTCGTGCTCTCAGGAGAGTCCCTGACACTGGGCATCGTAGCCAGTAATCAATACAATAACAACAACTAAAGCAAAAATGCATGACAGCTTTACTCACACAACAGACGCTCTGTAGTGCGAATACTTGTTTTTCATTGACCCACTACCAGCTCTTCGGCACTCATAGTGAGAGCCGATCCCACGAGTAATACAATACATGCTTATTTTGTTTTGTTTTTATAAACACTTGATGCATGATCAGCTATGTATTTTTGTTTCATTTTCATTGTTGTTTAATTTTTTCCTACAAAGCAACTCCTCGGCCATGCTCACGATTCAGCATAGTACACAAAAAGCAAGTACACACACACACAGCGTGTCTATAGTGTGAATAAGTGAATGTGTAGTGGTGTGACTTTTATGTTAAATTTTTAATATTAAAATGATTTTAAAAATTTTTTTTATTTACGGATATAAGTACACCTCAAAATTTCCTATCTATACATACATAATTTGTATACCTTAGAATTATAGTTTAGCAGAAAACGGTTCTACATTGCATTCATCTTGTCTATTTATATATAAGATTCTGTTTGCTCTAAGCTATGTCGAACTTCATTATTCAGGTTATTATAGTTTACGCAAGTTACGCATTTGTCTTTTCAAGGCTAATGAAAACCGATATGGAAACGATTTTTAAAAATGTTTCGAAAAACATACAAGGACACTTTATCAGCCTCCTTATTTATACTTTGAAGATGTTTAATATAGCATTTATATACTCTTTTTATGTTACGGAATTCTTGTGGGAGATACAGCTTGTTTCTTTTATTGCGACAATAATGCGAAGGAACTGCTGGCAGCTGCTCAATAAAAGAGGTTATAATTGCTTCGTCAGCATCACTAGTTTTGTTATAAGGCTTGAATAGTTTTACGTTAGCAGTGTAGGTTTTCAAACAACTTTTTTTATTTCTTACCGATATTAACATTTTTTGTGATATATGAAGAGTACTCAGCAGAAAATGTTGACATACAATGTGCCAAATATTATTGTAATCAATTGCATAATTATAGCTGACCTGCTTTTTATCACTGCCTCCCTACGCCTGTTTACATTTTTGCTCATTATGCAAGAAAGCAACCAGTCCTTTTGTCTAATTTTGTTACCTATGCCCCAAAAACGCTCGTTGATTGCCAAACGATCCGACTCGTTGAACTTTTCGTTACACTTATAGGTACATTTTTTATTTGCACATGGACTCGGAAGAACACCTTTATTACACTTTTTAATATTCTGCAGTCTCTTAGGTAACGGTTTACGCTTTCTGTAACCTATTTATCCAACACATGTCTCTTCTTCAACATCTTTCGGAGTAACTATAGATACGAAATCTTCAGAATATTCTGTATCGCTTTCACTGTAGGGAACGATAGCTTTTTTACTTGTAACCTGAATTGAATTCAATTGCGGCCGCCGTGGTGTGGAGGTAGTGTTGCCGGCCTACCACACCGAAGGTCCATGGTTCGAGCCCTGGTACAGGTAACATCAAAAGTGATTTGAAAAAAGTTTTTCAAAACGGGGTCGCCCCTCGGCAGTGGTTTGGCAAACTCTCCGAGTGTATTTCTGCCATGACCGGCTTCTCAGCAAAAATTCGTCTCCTTTGTAGATGCCGTTCGGAGTCGGCAAAAAACTGTAGGTCCCACCAATTTGTAGGGAAAATTCAAATCGGCACACCACAAATTGGAAGAGAAGCTTGGCGCAAAAATCTCTTAGGAGGTTTATGATGATATACCTGTTGTATATCGCGCCATAAATAGAAATAGAATTGTTTCATCTAAAATATACTTTCAAATTGTAGAAATATTTAAAGCACAATTACCTCAGGTAGCCAGGACGTCATATTTAAAAAACAAACGTAATAAAGAACAAAGCAAATTAGTTCTAAACCACTTATTCATCCACTAATTTCGAAAGAGAAAAAATACGTATGCGCCACTGCTGCTCACTAAAAATGTAAACAAACGAACACATGGCACTTACGGCAAAATTGCTTTTGCTCTAAATTCGAAACGGTACTTTTTATGGAGATGAAACTTTGAGAGATGATGCGGGTGATAATAATCTATCGATTTGCATAAAAAAGTGGAAATCGAAAATCATGGCGCATACGTCTTTTTTGCGCACACGGCTCGATATTGCCCTGACAGAATCCAGTAATAGCAATGGTTTGCAGGCAGTGTTGCCACAGCAAAAAAAAAGGAAGTAACCAAAAATTAAAAAACAATCTACCAAAAAACTACCATTTTATAAAAACGAACACATGCAGGTTTATTTGAAGTTACAGGTACGTAAAAAGTATATTAAATAATATAAAAATGTTGCATCTTAGAAGGAAAAATGAACCAAAACTCTTTCACTCTCTTCAACTAAATTTACTTCAAAAGTTATATGGTTTCTTAAACCACTATACATACAACCTTTAGGAAGCATGATACTATTAATTGCCTGAACACTAAGTTTATTTCCGACTTTAGTTTTTATTAAAGTTAACTCGGAAATTTTTTTTTCAGCTGCCGCAGAACGATGTGGCAGTGATAACAAGCTAATCCCAAAATCAGACAATTCTTTATATGCTTCTTCACTAAAACCATTCTTGATTTTACTTGTTTCCACCCAAGAAGTATTTATACATGTATATAGATATCGCCTTCGAATAAAATACTTTTGGTTAAACGCAACATCTTCCATTGAGTTATAATAGTTTTAGCATGGCACGTAAATGAAGGA
This sequence comes from Merzomyia westermanni, assembly GCA_949987695.1. Lineage (NCBI taxonomy): Eukaryota > Metazoa > Arthropoda > Insecta > Diptera > Tephritidae > Merzomyia > Merzomyia westermanni. The sequence continues at coordinate 96,969,755 of OX465289.1, forward strand.
AACTGTAAAAGCAGTGGATAAATTGAAGCATCTTATTCAAACAAGATTTTTTCTGGAGTTATATTTGACAAAAGTTCTAAATCCTCCTAAGTCCTAAGTAAAAAGGAAAAATAGTTTCAACAATTCAAAAGTAAAGTCCTTTCTCGAGGAACGAAAATAACACTCTATAAGACACTCATGTAATCTGTCCTGCTATATGGTGCAGAAGCGTGGACACTTACAATATCTGATAACGCGGCTCTGGGAGTATTCGAGAGAAAGGTTCTTCGAAAGATTTGTGGACTTCTACGCGTTGGCGACTGCGAGTAGCGAAGAAGATGTAACGTTAAGCGAATCAGCGAATTAAAACACAGCGGCGAGCATTGTTGAACGGTCAAAATCGCCCAGACGGTTAGATGACTATTTAAAGAAGGAAGAAGAAGTTTCAACAAATGATTAATGATGTGCAAAATGTAGGGATAGGAGCAGACAAACTACATACAATATAGTGAAAGCTTGCCAGATTAATCTTAAGCCGTTATCTACACGAGATTGAAATTGTCGATTGCCTGGCGAGCTTACTTTTTTCTTACTTACCTAAATGCCTTTAATAATAAGATACTTATTGGCCTGAAGGCATCGAAAAACTTACCAAATAGGAAAGAATATTAGCAAGTTTGGTTCAAAATAACTAAAACGGCAACACTGTTTGCAAGTGGAGAAAGGTGGCATGGCAACAATCATTAAATCCCACTATCTCTATTATATAAAATTGTGGAAACACTGTTCTTCCTCTGTTTTGTGGATGGTGGTATACCGGAAATTGTTCCCGAGAGAACCTAATAAAGTGTGATAGTTCAACCCAGGAAAACCCAAATACGGCCGTTCTTAGGAAAATCAGACATGTGGTCGACCAACACACGGACCGAGTGGTAAGAGCACCTAAGCATTTGTACATCTTGAGAAAAAGAAAAAAATCAATTATCTTTCACGATAACTCCTTTTATGCTCTCCACACTTCATCATATAGGCCGCTAGGGGAACCAGAATTCCGTAAGATAATCGGTTCAGCTTCGACTCGTATTATTTCGACTGGTCGAATACCGGAAATTCGTAGGTGTGTCGACCAACACAAACGGACCAAGTGGAAAGATCACTTAAGCATTTGTAAACCTTGAGAAAACACCAAAAAATCAATTGTCTTTCACGGTAACTCCTTTATGCTCTCCACACTTCGTCGTATAGGCTGTATATCAGCCCATGTACTTCAATTGGTAAGTACAAGTACGCTACTTGTAAGTACATTTGACGCTCCACTAACCATTTCATATTGTCCCAGTTGGAATAAGTTGTACTCCTACATGAAGCATGCAAGTTAGCCCACTCGCCTGATTCTATCAAACAAAATAACAATAATGCTGTCTACCAGCGTTATGCAAATTCAGTAAATAGTTAATATGAACGCTTTCCACCCAAAACATTTCATATTTCCATATCGAACAGCAACATCTAATAAACATTTTGTCAGCACAAACCTAAGCGGAAACCGTGCAGACGTAATGCGATTCCAACTAAGTTGCCGAAATTTATCAATAAACAAACTAATCGAAGTTGCATTTTCAGCAGACTTAGTAAATAAGTAAGGTAAATAAGAAAAATGTAGAAAGTAAGAAGAAAATATTGTATAAAAAGGCAACTCCTTTCGCATTTTACACTCGTTGAGTTTCATTCGATGCCGCGGCTGGTAACTGGCGCCCGAGGCTGGTAATTTAAAAGCTACCCGGTCCACCTAAAGTGTCCTTAAAGATGAAACCTAACAAGTAAGGGAGTCTAAGTTCGGGTGGAACCGAACATTATATACCTAGTAGTGATCTATTATGGACGGGGAGGCGGATAATGCTCGTCCTGATTATTTCAGTATTTTAATTATTATTAATGCGCCCAGCCCTTCTTCTTCTTATACTTACAATCATTTCATATTCATGAAAGGTATGAAAATCAAAAAGATATATAACTTGTCTAATGCAGTAGGGTATTAACTACTGTTTAAGCTATAACTATTTATTTCGTCTATTTAATTTTGCGCTGCACTCTCTTGTAATTCGCAAGGAGCTTATGAAATATCCCAAAGATATATTTTTGTTTTTTAATCCCAAAGCGGGGTTTTTAACAGCGAAAATGAGGAAGCCAATCCCGCGCAATGCCTCAGAGCCAATAGTGCTCGCCCCCAATTAATACATACAAGGTGTAACAGGTGCGCCGCACCCCGTTCTATATACGAGGTGTGTTCAATAAGTATCGCGAATTTTGTGTTTTTTCAAAAATTATTTATTTATTCATGAATATCTATTTTGTCCCCTTCATAGTAATCCCCATGAGATATTATACACTTGTGCCAACGGTTTTCCCAATCTTCGAAGCACTTCAAAAAATAATTTTTTTGTATCTTGTTCAGCTCCTCCTTCGATGCCGTCTTTATCTCGTCAAGAGAAGCGTAACGTCGTCCTTTCATGGGCCTCTTCAGTTTAGGGAACAAGAAAAAGTCACAGGGGGCCAGATCTGGGGAATACGGTGGCTGCGGCATCATTAGTGTGTTGTTTTTGGCCAAAAAGTCGCGCACAAGCAACGATGCGTGAGCAGGGGCGTTATCGTGGTGCAAAAGCCAATTTTTGTTCTTCCACAAATCCGGGCGTTTCTGGCGGATTGCTTCGCGCAAATTGCGCATAACTTGCAGGTAATATTCTTTATTGACAGTTCTTCCCTGTGGCAAGAACTCATGATGCACCACGCCCCTGCAATCGAAGGAAACTGTCAGCAAAACTTTCACATTCGACCGAACTTGGCGCGCTTTTTTCGGTCTTGGTTCGTGCGGCAGCTTCCATTGAGATGATTGAGCTTTGGTTTCCACGTCATAACCATAAACCCACGATTCTTCACCAGTTATGACCCTCTGGAGCAAATTTGGGTCGTGGCGGACAGAGTTTAACATCTCATTAGCAATGTTCATGCGATGCTGTTTTTGGTCACAATTGAGCAATTTTGGTACGAATTTCGCGTAAAAATCGAAGACGATCCAAAACACGTGCAAACAAAGCAGGTGTCAACAATTAACTGAACATTCAAAATGGCCGAGCTTGTCGGCATAAGTGAGAGACATGAGTACCAACATAACGCCACAAAAAATTCGAAATTCGAATATACGTAACCAGCGAAAATTCAAAATTCGCGATACTTTTTGAACACACCTCGTATAACCAATAATTTAAATAAATAAAATAATGATTAAATAAATATTAGAAAAGGGCTCACTATACTAAATATGTGCTCCGCACACCCCCTTTTCCTCTCTAAACCAATAATATAATATAAAGAATAAAATAAAATAAAAAATAACTCAAAAAAAAAACTACTCGCCCTCTATAAAGCTTATATATTTATTATTTTGCTTGTGTGTTATCCGTTTTGTCTAATTTTTGGCAGAAGTATACTACATACTATTGGGAAGCAGCTGACCAATTTTTATTGAAATATCTAGCAGGGCTAAGCTAAACTCCACAAAATTTTTTCGCAGTCGAGCTTCGCTTATTATGTGTGCAAGATCTTATTGAAATAGCTTACATGGTTATAGATATATCGCGATTTACAAATTTTTCAGAACTATGTTAAAAACTGGGCGTAGCCGTTGAGCGATTTTACTCATTTTTACAACAAACATTTACCTTTATATATTCAACATTTTGCCAAATAACATTTCGATAAATCTATTTCTGAAAGAGTAATGGCATAAAAAGTTTTGTGGAATAATCCACTATACAAGGGGCGGGGCTACGCCCATTTTCAAAAATTTTTATTTTTCGGCTTTCTTCGTTTACGGACACTTTGAAAGTGAAATAGAAATGATAAAAACTATATAATATATCTTTGATCCTTTTCAAAATCTTTCGTATAAAAGAGGGCATCGACCTTAACCGATTTTGCCCATTTTTTCCCGAAACATTCCTTGTATTACTGCAAATACGTGTGCTGAATTTTGTTTCGATATCTTAATCGGTTTTTGATTTATGATTCATATTATTTCTTAATTTTACTTAATCAAAAGTGGGCGGTGCCTTCCCATTTTAAAAAATTTCCTGAAAAATTTATTTTGTTCCTTAAGGTAAATGTACACACAAAATTGTATCCTTATAAGTGTATTATGTACTGAATAATCACTTTTTTTGTACTTTCGAAAATATTCTACATATAAAAAGTGGGCGTGGCTATCATCCGGTTTCGCCCATTTTAAATAGCGCTCGGAGATGAGTGCCAAGGAACCTGGATATTAAGATATCTAAAAATTTACTCAAGTTATCGTGTTAACAGACAGACGGACGCATATGGCTTAATCAATTTCTTTTTTCCTCCTGAACATTTTGATATACATAAGTCAGTATCTATCTCGATCCGTTTATGCCGCTACTACCGTTATGCGACTAAAGTTAATATACCATGTGTGGGTAACACTATTAGGTATAAAAAGGAAAGAAAAGAAACCTAAAGTTTCCTGAAGGATAAAACCTAAAAAGGATAAAACCTAAAGTGTACTCAAATTGAAATTAACCCAGTTAAGGTGGTACTGTATTCAGCAAGTTGATTCAACAGCCTTCTTAAAGTGGTGGTACGAAATACGAAGTTAAGGAAAAACTATACTGGGCAATGTGCACCAAGAGGTAACTGTGTCGTAAACCGCACAAGGAGTAGGAGCATAAAAACTCCAAAAAGGATCAAGACTCTAAAAAGGATCAATATACTGTAAGGTTTTTTTACGAAAATTTTATTAAAATTTTTTGCTTTTGAGCAAATATTAATTTTTGATGAGAAAATTATGTGTATGTATCTGACCCCGAGATAATATTCAACCCGTCATACGTAGTGTTAAAATAAAGTCAGGAGTTAATTTCTGTTTTAAGTTTTCTATTTGAATTGTGCCTTAACAAATTATAAAATTAACTACTTTATGGACGAAATGCAACAAGCAATAACTCAACTAACTGGTGCTTTAGATGCACATATAGAAAATCTTAGTATAATTAATAACAGCTTAACTCAGTTAGACCGCTTGACGGAAGCAGACTTAGAAGAAATAAATAGACTGCCAGATAGCGTTAAAAATCTCAAAGGTTTTGAAGGGGATCCAGTGCAGTACATGTCGTAGATCTATAATGTTGAGTCCATACTACAGTACTATGAGATTGTTAGGAATAGACCCGTTTATAGGGCCATTTTACCACATAGAAAGTAAAGAGGTCCGGAAGACAGCGCTCTAATGTCATATAATATTTTTGATAAAGACTTTGGGACCATCAAAACGTGCTTATCTTTAAATTACGCGGACAAACACGATCTTAGGACTCTAGAGTATTATCCCAAAGAAGTTATAGTATAGAGTAATTTTATGCAAGGATTAATCACCAGCTATCCTTAATTGTTAATATAATTAAAGGCCAAGATTACACAGCTAAGGCGAGCTCTGTCCTATAGGAATAGATCCTTGGACGTCTTCAAAAGAGGTCTAACTGGTGATCTGTCTAGAATGCTAGTCATACAAAGGTCCAAAAATCTTCCTGAAGCATACGCTTCTTGCTTAGAATTCCAAAATATTAACTTAAGGAATTATTAAATTTTCCCTAAAAGCTGACAAAGCCAAACTCCCAACACAAAGAACCAGCCAAAACAATGGACAGTGTGAATGGCTAGAGACCTAAATACTAATTAAAGGAATCATATCTATAACACCAATAACCAAGCAAGCGCTACACCGCCTCCTAGGACAACACAACCAAACCCGCCAGTGCCGATGGACGTACACCCATCACTCCACTCGCGAAAGTCAATTATATGAAGAGACCGAATGAACCTGTAGTTGGACATCTAATGACTCATCTAATATTCCCAGAAAACAACACAATTGTTTACTTTGGAAACTGAAAAAGAGGATGACATTGAGGACGAAGAGGGCGAGGAGTCTAATTTTATGAAAGAAGCCTCTCTAGCGTTCCTTACATAGAACTTCGTACTAAAAACCGTAAAATCCTGCAGTTTTTTATATTAATAAATTTTGTATCGAAAAAAGTTGCTACAGATTCCAAAAAAATTGGTAAATCCTAATAACATAAGTCTACATTAAATTAGTTCTCCACTTTGAACATATTTTAAATAATCACTTACATATTTTTGATGTCTTATACTATTTGCTTCTTCCTCTAGGTCCTATTGTCCTTTTGTAATTCGGGTTCGGCAACTTCCTAGGATTGCATGGTCCTTTATTGTTTTGATTACAGCAGCTTCTCAAGATTGTAGTCCTTTTTTTCGCTGCGAGTTGGGCGCCAATTAATATAAGTTGGTTTCGTTTTAATAAAATTATTATTTTGATTTCAAGCACGACAATATTTCATTATTAATGGATCATTACCAATTAATTCATGCCGATGCGACTCGCCTTTTGCACGTCCACTTTCATAATGCTCGATCGATAACCTAAAATGCTTGTTGCTAGCAGTTGCTAGTTCCCTTTTTAATAATTAGCGCATATGTCCCAACAACATAGTCAGCACCCACAACTGGTTTTATCACCTTCAACTAACCTATGCTACTGTTGCAAAGGCTGTCGGTAGGTTTGTGCCTGCAGTGTTACAATTACTGTGCGATGATCTTCATAATCATTGAAGATCTTCATAATTGCTGACACTATGAACAATAGGTTTGCTACTAAATTAGTGCAAATATGTTGACTGCATTTAACCAACCAAGCATACAATCTACTGCGTTAACTGAACCCAGCATACAAAAATAAGTGCAAGGTAGATCGGTCAGAAGGAGTACCTTAACTTATATTCAAAAATATTCAGAAGGAAAAAATAAGTTAAGATTAAGCCATGGCCACGTCTGTTAACACGATAACTTGACTAAATTTTGAGATATCTCGATGAAATTTGGAATGCAGGTTCCTTCCTCCGAGCGCTGCTTAAAATGGGCGAATATTTTCGAAAATACAAAAAAAGTGATCATTCAGTACATAATACACTTATAAGGATAAAATTTGGTGTGTACATCAACTTTAAGGAAAAAAATAAATTTTTCAAGAAATTTTTGAAAATGGGAAAATGGGCACCTCAATATTAAGTACAATTAAGAAATAATATTAATAATAAATAAATACGTTCAAGATATCGAAACGAAATGCAGCCGCATATTTGTATTAATAGAAGGAAAGTTCCGGAAAAAATGGGAGAAATCGGTTAAGGTCCACGCCCACTTTTATACGTAAGATTTTGAAAAAGATCATAGATATATTTAATAAGCTTTTTAAGAAAAACTCGACCAAGAAATAATTTTTTAGATTTTGGTTAAGTAGACGTGGCGCCGCCCACTTTTAAGCATAAAAATTCTGCTATTTTCAAAGGCGACTGCTTGTAGTTTCAATTAGATATTTCAATAAAAATTGGTCGACTGCTTCTCAGTAGTATGTAGTAGACTCCTGAAAAAAATCAGACCAATTGGATAACACACAAAAAAATATCCGGGAAAGTAGTTAGTACCCCCCTGCAATAGATAAATCATATATCGTTTTTGATTTTCATACTTAAAAGAATCAAGCCCTGAGTTAATAAAATGGTTTCAATTACAGTTATAGTTGAATGGTCGTACTTTTTGTTGATAAAAATTGACTAAAATTGCGATTGTGATTGTCATTGAGGTTAGGACTTGGATTGAATTTGAAATACAGCATTTATTTGTTGTAGTAGTTGCTTTGCTGAAGTGAAGGGGGCGTTGCAAATGCAGTACCTCTTGCCGTAGACAGCTTAAGTTTTATTGCTAGTAAACCATTATAAAATAAAATTGGATTTGTGAAAAAAGGGAGTACGATTTTCTGAAATTATAAAACTTGTTAATGCGATTACGAGAATGTTAAAATATTACTTAAGCAAATTAGTTAAAATTATATTTGTATTAATTTAACGAGAAAATAGATTTTTTGTTGTAATTTGTGTTGAAAATTTGATTACAGTTTTAGTTGTTGACATTTTTAATCTGATTTGTTATTGCTGTGGTGACTTTGTTAGCACTATTCGTAACTGTTGCAGAAAATTGAGCACGTTTGGTTGGTGGCTGAATGACGGATTGTGAGTTTACGAGCGTAGTATACCGTACAGGTATTTAAATTGTCGTGGGATGAATTGACTACAATTTAGAGAAAAATATAAGTAAGTACGTTTATTGAATGTTGATTTTCAGGATTGTATTGCAGAAATGATATTATAGAGTCACATTTTAGCAGTGGCGTAGCCAGGATTTCGGGAAGGGAGATCGAAAATAAATTTTTATCGAAACCTGAAATTTGAGTCACACAATAAATTTACGCAAAATTCGGCAAGATTCAAAGCAATTTTATTAAATTCTTACATTTTTCAGCATGTTTTTGGAGTATGCAGTTTTGCAGTTCATTAAATTCAGTCAATCTTAAGGTCCTGACACAATTTGCTGATTTCTAGCAATTTTTCCGAAGAGCTAAGCGTTTTCTTTCATATAAAAGAAATCGCTTTCATAACCTTGTATTGAGGAAAATAAAGAAGTATGAAGAAAATATTATTAATTATAGAGCGAGATTTAATCTTCTCGTATAAAGAGAAGAGATAAATGAGATAGGATATTCAACAATTGTAAAGAATAATGTACACATCAATATTTCAATTACTTCTCCGGTAGAGTTACGTAGATAAGATTTTAGCCTCTTTAGAGTTTTTTATCTGGGACCCAGCATTAACACCAACAATAATGTCAGCCTACAACTCCAATGAAAAATCACTCACGCAAACAAGTGCTACTTCTAACTGAGTTGGTAATTGAGAATCAAAGTCCAGAAGATTGGACACTGACACCATCTGAGTATTAGAGAGAAAGATTTACGGACCCTTACGCGTTGGCGACGGCGAGTACCGAAGAAGATTTAATGATGAGCTGTATGAGCTATATGCATACACTGACAAATACCAAAGAACTAAAACCTCACGTCTTAATTGGCTAGCCCATGTTGTGCGAATGAATGAAAATGTTCCGGCCCAGAAGGTATTCTTATCAGCACCCACCGGTGGTAGCAGAGGAAGAGGGAGACCGCCACTCCAATGGAAGGCCGAAGTGGACATCGATTTGTGATCCCGTGGCGTTTCCAATTTGCGGCAATTGGCAAAAATACGTAACGAGTGGCGAGCTATGGTAAAAGGCCAAAATCGTTTAGACGGTTAAGCGGCATTTAAAGAAGAAGACGAGTTGAAAAGGTGCGCACTGCTGTTGAGGTGGAAACGGGGAGTTGCAAAAATTTGTAGCAATTTGTATAAGTTATGAAATTACGCAACTCTGAAGTGCGTAAAATGCAGTTTTGGCGAAGGATTATGTCACTTTAAGAAGATGTATATTGGAACGATTTTTCGTCATCCCTTGTAAATTTTTGTTTTGTTACAAACCGGTTTCGGCGATCCGCCATCTTCAGTGTATGTTTTCGTTCGGAGAAAAAATCGTTCCAATATACATCTAATATCCACCCTGTCGGAAAAAAAGAAAATCAAATCACCCCACTTTAAGAACTTTCTCCATAAATTGATTTCGGGCACTATATTTTGGCTTTGAACAAGTGGTTTATAAACTTCAGCAAGCTTAAATAAATTTTTGTCATTTTCTTCTCTGTGGTTTGTTGAAAAACCGAAACGAAATCTTTAAAGATAGTTTTATGTTGAGTGAATCGAATATCTGTTTTCATTATTAGATATATGATCAATATATAAAACCGAAATATTTAAAGGTTACATGCTTGCAGACTTTGACTAGATTTGAATCGGTTCTATTTGATTTCAGTATCCATGTCACAAGTTCTGAACCATCTTTTCGAAGTCAAGTTCGTCAGAACGAATACGTCGTAACTCCAGTAGTAAGGGCCGGTTTCACCAACGCGACTAAGGCTAAAACTAAGTCGTAACATAAGTTAGCACAGATTCGAAACTAAGTTAATTTTGGGGTTTCACCCACTGAGCGACTTAAATAATTTTGAACGCAACAACCCGATCAGCTGTTTTATGCATAGTAGTATTTTTTCATACCAGACAACTCTGCGCATCGCAATGCCCCAGTGCGAAAAGGGGAATGTATGGCCATACACCAAGGAATGTATTGATCTTACACCCATTTCTCTTTAGTTGGAAGGTACTAAAATAGCGCTTGATTGAAAACGATATTTTCGTAATGATTGCATGCTAGAAAACAAGCGTTCACATGCATCTACACATACGCCGTTAAAGTCATGCCTGACGAATTTTCCGGCTGGAACATTGTACAAAACAAATTAGGAGCATTACTGACATTAAGGTTATGAACGACCTCAACACTGACTTAGTCGAGAATAAGTCAGCTGGCAGTCTGACTAAGTTGTGACTTAGTTAAGTTAGAAGGTGAAACTGAAAAAGTGAAAAATTCGACTTAACTTAGTTAAGTCGAGCTGGTGAAACTGGCCCTAAGTCTTTTGCGAAATCCACTATAAGCGCTTAAACCTATATTTATTTGTTAAAGTTTATTACACATAGACATAGTGCATTGTGTTAACAAAGATGCTAAAAGACTGCGTTTATTATTTAAAAACTATATTTTTAATGTTGACCTAAGAATTTTATAAAACTAAGCAATAGAGAAAATGTTGACATTTTTTAAATTTTGAGCCTTTCGCATAACAAAATGGACACCATAAATTTTCCAATAAGTACAAATAATTGGCACTATTTTTTGTCAACTTCACCCTGGCACTTCATTATAAATACTAAAATTTAATAGATCATAAAACGGCAAATCGGAATTTTTTATAAAAATTCGGATTAAAAAGTGTTGAACAAATGCGACAATGGTGCTTCGCTGGAGCGGCCGTGGCTCGAAAGCACCGTGGTCGAATTGTGATTAGACCAAGGAAAGAAATGAGAAAACGAGAATTCTCTTTATAATAGTATGACAGCTTATTTTGTAAAAAAAATACAATTACAAATGAATTTTACCTCTTTAAATATTTTTATGAGCTGGGAAATCCTGGGGAGGCCGTGATGTGTTCTCCTTGATGATCGCTGAGAAAGTAGAACGTTGTCAAGTCGAAGACAACCGTTGACCCGAAAAATTATCCTCCGGTCTTAAGGAGAGGTGAACCCACACATGCACACCCACATGCATGTATATGTGTGGTGCCAAACACGAATATGCATGCATGCACACACAGGTGGGTGGCTTGGTGTGGGTGATTGGAAGGGCTCGAAAATGGCATTAGGGTGGCACACTTTTTTGGAATTTAGGCATCTCGCCTCAACAAGTATGGAATTTTGATTAAACTTGGTTAAATTTTCCAAATTGAAATTTGTTCTTTAATATTTTTTGTTAGACAATATGCTATACTTTTATAAAAAACGTGTACAAAATTCTCGTCGCTATCTATTTTTCCGCCGTTGTGTGCTCTGACTAAATTAATGGGCCTGCCTACTCAAGTATTTTCAGACCGCGTGAATTCGGATTTTTAAAGGCGTGAGAGATAAGGGAGTACAGTTTTACGGTGTTATTTCTGTCTGTTATTTTATTACTACAAGAAGCAATTTGTACGCATACCCCGAAACCGGTTTTATCGTCTTGAAAGCCTAGTGAATTTTATTGGTCTGAAAAAACTAGTATATGTATATAGGCTTAGTATTACACTAACCGATAATTTTATATCTTATATATAAATAGACAAGATGAATGCAATGTAGAACCGTTTTCTGGTAAACTATAATTCTAAGGTATACAAATTATATATGATAGGAAATTTTGAGGTGTACTTTTATCCGTAAATAAAAAAAAATTTTAAAAATCATTTTAATATAAAAAATTTAACATAAAAGTCACACCACTACACATTCACTTATTCACACTACAGACACGCTGTGTGTGTGTGTACTTGCTTTTTGTGTAATATGCTGAATCGTGAGCATGGCCGAGGAGTTGCTTTGTAGGAACAAATTAAGAGCTGTAGTAGTGTGAGTAGACTTGCCATGCATGTTCTTGTGTTATTCGTGTGGTCGGCTCTCACTGTGAGTGCGAAGAGTTGGTAGTGGACCAATGAAAAATAAGTATTCGCACTATAAGCTGCCTGGCGACACGCAAGCATATGCTGCTGGTAGCCATAGCAACGGGTGGTTGTGTGCGTTATCGGGTGATTGTCGTTTGCCCGGCCACCATACAAGCATAAAGCATCAAGTTTTTTATTGTTTGTAACTGCAGTTGTTTTGGCGGAAAAAAAAAAATTGTGGATGAAAAGTTTGTATGCAAAACATAAACAGTTTACGCATGAGAACCTCTTAAAAGAGTTAAAAGCATCATGCACTCTTAGGTTTCAATAAACCGCAACGTAAAATCTTTTTCTTCCGCGAGCTTGCCCATTTCACGTTCTCACAAAACTAACACACTAATGCTTGTCAAACACGTTGGCAACGATCAAATAGACCAGCTGTCAAGCGAAAAAATCTAAAATTTTTGATTTTCATCAACGAAAGCCGACAACAAGTACGTGTGAGCACGACTACCCGTCGTTCGCGCCGATGGCTATGGTAACCACCCGTTGCTATGGCTACCAGCAGCATATGCTTGCGTGTCGCCAGGCAGCTATAGACACTCTGTTGTGTCATGTATTTTTGCTTTAGTTGTTGTTATTGTATTGATTACTGGCAACGATGCCCAGTGTCAGCTGCTCTCCTGAGAGCACGACAAGTTGCTTTGTTGGATACATTAAACAAGCAATGTAAAATATGAGCAAATACAGGGTGGCGTAAAAGTCAGCCTCCTATCAGAAAATGCTATAAATTTTGCGATTGGCCCCTAAAGTCAGTTCTGTTTTGACATTTGTGTAGTAAACACATGCGAAATACACGTTAATAAAAAATGTTACGCTACACTGCTCCAGAACGCGGAATATTGCTGACTATTTATTTGACCAATAATCGGTCGGTGCCAAACGGTTACTGTGAATGGTGAGCGCTACAGAGCAATGATCAACGAGTTCTTTTTGCCGCAACTTGATGAATTGGGATTGGAAAACATGTGGTTCCAACAAGACGGTGCAACAGCACACACTGCACGTGCCACAACCAATATGCTGAACATCGGAAGCTTACTTTTGCGCCACCTTGTATGTAAAATTCATTGCTGATACCTACAAACAGGGTTTACAAAAATAAAATAAATGTTTACTTATAAAGAGTATTAAACACCGAAGAAAATTAAAGGAAAAAAAGGAAAGAAAAGGAAAAGAAAAGGGAAGGGAATGGAAAGGATAGGAAAGGAAGGAAAATTAAAGGAAAGAAAGGAATGGTAAGGAAATGAAAGGAAGGGAAGGAAAACGAAATTAAATGAAAGGTAAGAAAACGAAGGGGAAAGAAAGAAAATAAAAGGAAGGGAAGGCAAAGGAAAAGAAGTTTGAGGAAAGGAAAAGAAGTTTGAGGAAAGGAAAAAATAAAATAAGAAAGTAAAAGAAGAAATCAAGGAAAATCAAAATATGTTAGAGGAAAGGAAAAACATAGAAAGGAAGAAAAAAAGGCGAATAAAAGATACAACAAAAAAATAAAATAAAATAAAGTTTACTGGTTGAATTTCAACCACTGGGCGAACTCTAGTATTCATAAAACTGCACTTTGTCATTAGTCTAAAATAAGAAAATTATAAATCAGAAGGGTCAAATAGTATTATGTTATTCAATCGAAAGTAGAAAAATAGTAGTTTATTGACGAAGGGCGTGGAGATAGATCCCCACCCCTGGCTACACCACTGCATTGTAGTATTGAATGTAGGATGGGATTGTATAATCGAATGTCAAGTTCGTATTGCAGAATTCTCCATATATTTTTTAATTTAAATATTTTTAATGCAATCTATTAATATCACTTGAAAGACTTTTTTATCATTTTTTTAACTTTCAAAAATGTGCATTAACAAAATTTAACACGGTTCAAATATTTCAAAAATGCTAAGTATAAAATACAAAGTACAAAATGGAAAAGATGAAAAAGATATCAGACGACAAGAACACATACAAACAAATTAGAAACGATCCAACCAAAAAACTTCAAAGAAAAATCAACAAATTAGTCAACGATCTCCACAAAAACCAGATTATTAACATAAGAGAGCAGGCCCGTGCGCAGGGAGGGGTGGGGTTCAAACCCGCCCCCTATTAGGGCTATTTCAGCATACATTTATATTCCAAATGGCCAAATTCCATTCCAACTGTTACTCCTTACAACCTTAGATAAGGTTCAAATTTTTTGGTGGGCATATGTATTCAAAGCTGAGCAAGAAACCAGAGAAGATGCCGAACCCGAGCCCACAATCGAAGATGATGGAATTGACGTTCCACAACCCGACTATAATGAGGTGCGAATAGCAATATCCCGATTGAAAAACAATAAAGCAGCTGTCGCTGATGGTTTGCCTGCTGAGCTATTCAAACACGGAGGCGAGGAGCTGGTAAGGCGCATGCATCAGCTTCTATGCAGAATTTGGTCGGATGAATGCATGCCTGAAGATTGGAATCTAAGTGTTCTCTGCCCAATCCACAAGAAGGGCGATCCTGCAAACTGCGCCAACTATCGCGGAATCAGCCTTTTGAATATCGCATATAAGGTCCTATCAAGCGTATTGTGCGAAAGACTGAAGCCTGATGTGAACAGACTGATTGGACCTTACAGTGTGGCTTCAAACCTGGTAAATCTACCATCGACCAAATTTTTACAATACGCCAAATCTTGGAAAAAACCCGTGAAAAGAGAATCGACACACATCATCTCTTTGTTGATTTTAAAGCCGCTTTCGATAGCACGAAAAGGAGCTGCCTATATGCCGCTATGTCTGAATTTGGTTTCCCCGCAAAACTTATACGCAAATGCAAAATGACCTTGAGCAACACCGCCAGCTCGGTCAGAATTGGGAAGTACCTCTCCGAGCCGTTCGAAACTAAACGAGGTGTCAGACAGGGTGACCCCCTATCTTTAATTTAATACTGGAGAAAATAATACAAGCTGCAGAACTTAACCGCGCTGGAACAATATTTTATAAAAGCGTGAAACTGTTGGCATATGCTGACGATATTGATATCATTGGCCTTAACAACCGCGCCGTAACTTCTGCGTACTCCAAATTAGAAAAAGAAGCGGAGAAAATGGGATTGGTGGTGAACGAGGGCAAAACGAAGTACCTTCTGTCATCATGCAAAGAGTCAGCGCATTCGCGCCTTGGCAACCAAGCCACTGTTGGCAGCAATAATTTCGAAATAGTAAAGGATTTCGTTTATCTGGGTACCAGCATTAAAACCAACAATAATGTAAGCCTAGAAATCCGACGAAGAATTACTTTTGCAACCAAATGCTTCTTCGGACTGAGTAGGCAATTGAACTGTACTGTATGAACTTTACGCAGACGCCGACATAGTTCAGCGAATTAAACCACAGCGGCTTCGCTGGCTAGGCCACGTAGTGCGAATGAGCGAAGATGCTCCAGCCCAGAAGGTATTCTTATCGGCACCCGCCGGTGGAAGCAGAGGTAGAGGGAGACCACCACTCCGATGGAAGGACCAAGTGGAGACCGATTTGCGATCCCGCGGTGTTTCCAATTGGCGCCAGTTGGCGCAACGAAGCAACGACTGGCGAGCTATGTTGGACGGTCAAAATCGCCCAGGCGGTTAGATGACCATTTAAAGAAGATATGTTTCCAAATTGTCATTTACGTTCGTGCATTCACTTGTACGAGGATGTGTAAAGCGGCTTGAATTGTCCTTATTACTTATAACTGAGGCGCAATGCGGCATTGAGAATGGGAATCGAAGAAGAAAATGCTTTACCCATTGATTTGCAACTAGTGAAAAAAAGTTAGACCTTCTAATTAATCAAACTACGCATGATTCCAATTATTGCAACAGTTATCCTGTGTGGCCGACAAGGATTTGCTCTCAGAGGTTTCAATGATACAGGAAGAATTTCTTAAGACGAACCCTTGACGAATGATGCAAACTTCAGAGCTCTCTTAAAATATCGAGCCAAAACTGATGAGCAGTTGAAAAAACACTTGAGTGATTCACCAAAGAATGCTATGTACATAAGCAACCGTGTCCAGAATGAAATAATCAACATTTGTCACCACCTCATCATGAGTTACAACATCGATCGAGTGAACAAATCGAAGGGCTTTTCTTTTCTCAGAGATGACACGCCAGACATTGCAGGAGTCGAACAAAGTTCAATTTGCATTCGCTACTTGGATAATTGCGGCGAAAAGTTCATCATTCAGGAAGATTTCTTGTGTTTTATTTCTATCACCGAATTCACTGGAAAGTTAATAGGAACTGCTTACCTTGATTTCCTAAAATCTTTCGGACTGGATAGCACGTATTTTTTCGGGCCAGGATATGACGGTGCGAGAGCGGTTAGCGGAGAGTTCCAATGGGCTCAAGCTGTTGTCAGAAAAACTTATCCACACGCGCTCTACTCCCATTGTGCTGCTCATAGCTTCAACTTGGCGGTAAGCTCTGCGTGCAATATAACGGGAATTAAAAATTGTCTGGGAGTTCTAAAGAATATCCATTCCTTCTTCATTTATCCGAAATGCCAAATACCCTTCAGGATGCGATAAGTGAAAATGAACATCTATCGGAAACTCGAGTGAAGAAATTGAAAAAATTTTGTAAAACCAGATGGGTAGAACAGCATGAGTCTGTCGCAACATATCTCCATTTGCAACCAGCAATAATTCGCGCTCTTGAGGTGATTTCCACCAACTGGAAAGACCCAACGACTTCGTCTGGAGCTTTCCAACTGCTTTCAGCTATAAAACTCGCAAATTTCCAGATATCCATGAATATTTTGAGGTCGGTGCATTATCTCACATTGCTTCCGAGTCGAGTACTTCAAGGAGAAAATCAATGATGCTGCGAAACAAATTTTGATGGAAAGAAGAGAAAACGCTAAGGCGGAGTTCAGACAAATTTTCAAAACCGTGAGCGAAATTAGCGAGCAATACGAAATTGAATTTCGAAAGCTAAGGATTGCGTCGAAATAGACCCAACGTTCCAACGTACAAACTGATTTAGTTGAAGATTATTTCCGTATAATAATCTACATACCGTATATTGATTCATATCTGACACAATTGCAAGATCGATTCTCAAATCATCAAATTTCACTTTCCTTTTTCCCCAACTAAATGAAAATTTTCGAAGAAGAGTCCTGCGCTCAACTATTCCCATCATACTGCTCATTTTTGCACGACGATTCCCGTGACATCTGGGTGAACGAAGTACAACTTTGGCGGAAGCTCATTGTCGGAAAGGAAAGAAAAAACTCACTTGAAGCACTCGATATTTGTAACGAAGATCCGTTTCCAAATGTTAACCAAATGCTTCGCGTTATGGCAGTTTTGCCTGTGACAACAGCCACGAATGAACGATCCTTCTCAACTTTGCGATGACTAAAAACGTATTTGAGATCAACAATGTCTGAAGATCGTCTGAACGGCTTAGCCTCACTCAATGTACATCGCGATGTCAAAATCGATCCGCAAATAATTTTGAAAGAGTTTTTTTCAGTACCTCGAAGAGTTGATTTATTAAATAATTGTAACTAAATATGACTTTTGACAATAAAATTTCCGTACTCCGAAAATAAATTTCTTATCTTTTTTCATTGATTGAGTTTAAACCCTCCCCTCGAATATTTTTTCCACACGGGCCTATAAGAGAGAAACATAAATTAAGTTGTACAACAGCCAATGCCACAAGAATATTTGCCCAAAATACACAAACCTGACTGTCCTTTTCGTCCAATTGTGTCGTCAATAAATGTTCCATGTTATACACTACTAAATGTATTGGAGACATCATCAAAAACGTTGTGTCATCCGACTATAACATAAAAAACTTCTTGCAACTCAAAGAAACACTCCAATACATTAATGTAGGTGGAGATGACATGCTATACTCTCAAACGTTAGAATGCCAATGGGCAACCCCCTTTCACCAACAATTGCAGATGTTTTTATGGATGACGCATTAAACGAATCCATATCAAAACTCAAAAAAGAAAATATTGAAATACCATTTATTTTGAAATATGTAGACGACATATTTGCTATAGTTAAAGAGAAAGATATACACGCCATTTTAAACACAATAAACAAGTACCATGATAAGCTGAAATATACCTTAAAATAACATAAAACATATCCTTCTTAATAATAATTATCAGTACACACTAATAATAAACCTGATAAGGCAAAATATCGCACAAATGAAAATAAGCCGCAACAACAACGAAACAAAAAACATCAGAGACGAACCAAAACGACTTTAAAGTGTCACATACAAGGTGGCGCAAAAGTAAGCTTCCGATGTTCAGCATATCGGTTGTGGCACGTGCAGTGTGTGCTGTTGCACCGTCTTGTTGGAACCACATGTTTTCCAATCCCAATTCATCAAGTTGCGGCAAAAAGAACTCGTTGATCATTGCTCTGTAGCGCTCACCATTCACAGTAACCGTTTGGCCCCGACCGATTATTGGTCAAATAAATAGTCAGCAATATTCCGCGTTCTGGAGCAGTGTAGCGTAACGTTGTTTATTAACGTGTATTTCGCATGTCTTTACAACACAAATGTCAAAACAGAACTGCCTTTAGGGGCCAATCGCAAATTTTATAGCATTTTCTGATAGGAGGATTACTTTTGCGCAGTAACCGTTTTTCACCGACCGATTATTGGTCAAATAAATAGTCAGCAATATTCCGCGTTCTGGAGCAGTGTAGCGTAACATTGTTTATTAACGTGTATTTCGCATGTGTTTACTACACAACTGTCAAAACAGAACTGACTTTAGGGGCCAATCGCAAAATTTATAGCATTTTCTGATAGGAGGATTACTTTTGCGGCACCTTGTACATACAAAAATTATGAGACAGCTTTGGCAAAAATCGAACCCACAAACAACACACTTTCGAACATATTTACGAACATAAAAACTCCAATTCCAACTTCACAACAAAGCAACGTAGTATATCAAATAAAATTCCAGGATACTGAGAAAGAAACCTGCAACAAAATATACATCGAGACAACAAAACGAGCTCTAAACGAACACGAATCGGACATAAGGAAGAAGAAAAACAACACATCCCTTGCACAACACGTCATTGTAAAACGTCAGAATTCTGGAAAAAGAAAACAGAGAAAGAATTAGATATGCAATAGAAAGTTTACGAATTATACAACACGGAAGCAGAATGGTAAACAAAAAAGAAGATACGAATGACATCTCTGCTGCATATTTGGAATATTTATGATCGTAGATTTATTATGACAAGTGTACCGCGTTTAAAACGTATTATTAAAACCAACATGGAAAATCTGCTTTATATACATGTAAGTAAGTTCAATTTGTAGATATTTTGTTATCGTAATGTGGAAATTGTTTTTATGTAATAAATAATTCTTCATAGTTTCTCTATTTCATGTGGAATTTGTTACTCATACAAAAAATTATAAATAAATTAAATGCAACGGCAGATTCCCTAAAAAGACTTTGCAAGATTTCGAAAATTCGTATGGACATGACCGAAAAAACAAGAAAGGGACTTAATATAAAGGTAGTAAAAAATACTTCTTAAGTGGAAATATTTGAAGAAACTGATAAAATTAGCACGTGCAATTTTATTGTAAACAAATAAGAACAAGAGAATTCGAATGGCAACATCAACCACATGGTTGCCTTAATAGGTAGCACAGAAATTGTTATAAAGATTTCAAAAAGTGCATATTACATAAGTAAATCTATATCAAAAATAGTTCTAAAATTATGCGCTTTATTCAATAATTTGCTGCAACTAATTTCTCTTATTTATTTATTTATTTTATATGTGTCTATAGCATCACCTACTTTTTGTCTGCTTCCAATGAGTACGACTCTGCGTTGAATGGCGTCTGAATGACAAACTCTTTACACGGTGGGCATAGCTGTGGACGAACAGCTAATACATAACTTACTTGTAGACCTTTTCAATGCAAGCAACTCTCTCTTTTCTCTTTATGGCGCGATATACAACAGGTATATCATCATAAACCTCCTAAGAGATTTTTGCGCCAAGCTTCTCTTCCAATTTGTGGTGTGCCGATTTGAATTTTCCCTACAAATTGGTGGGACCTACAGTTTTTTGCCGACTCCGAACGGCATCTACAAAGGAGACGAATTTTTGCTGAGAAGCCTGTCATGGCAGAAATACACTCGGAGAGTTTGCCAAACCACTGCCGAGGGGCGACCCCGTTTTGAAAAACTTTTTTTCAAATCACTTTTGATGTTACCTGTACCAGGGCTCGAACCATGGACCTTCGGTGTGGTAGGCCGGCAACACTACCTCCACACCACGGCGGCCGCCACATATGCAAGCAACTACAAAACATAAAACTAGTTCGTGCGCTCTCACTAATACTACCTCATTTACAATTTTGCCGACCCCTGATTTATGGTGCTATTCTCAGCTTGCTTGTCATCTACAAACGAGGTGGTGGCAGCTGCAATGACTATTGCAAATTATAGGAACAAGTGGAATTGGGCTGTAACAATTGTCAGTAGTCACGTTGACAAGCTGCCCCAGAATAGGGAAGTTAGACATACATATATATATTTTGCGTGGATTCCTAAATGCAAAGCCTCCGTTTAGTTCGCCATGGAAATTTTAACCAAAGATGAATATATGCGAAACTTCGCGCTCTCTGAGAGTGCTCTAAGGTGGTTGTTTCAATAACATTTTCCAATAGTGCAAGAATGGTGAAAACAAAATATGGGCATTTTGTGTAGATTTTTAGCTATTTTGCATTTACATTCAAAAGGCCCTACTGAATAAGTTTTTGAATTTTTCTTGCTCGGTACATATAAACAAAGTTGAGATGTATTTAAAACTAAATAAACTATAGAATGAGCAAGTCAAAATGAAAAGTTAAATATAAAAAGATATTTTGAAAAAAACCCGAAAAATGACCCTAGGCCACTCCTAAGTCTGGGACGCGATCCACAGTTTTTATGTACAGAACAGCTTTCTGAGTTGTCGGCATTCGGTCGCTATTTAAAAAAATAAACCTTAGCCGGTCCAACACCGGCTACGTGATCCCCAGTATTTCTGCGCAGAACACTTCTGCTCTTTTCGGTACACTCTATATCTATGTCTACAACAACCATATGAAAATTACTGAAAATTTGCAAATACATTGCAAACTACTAAAAATAATTATTCTCCGGATACGGAATATGATTCCTGGGACCAATACGCGTCTCTTAACACCTCTCCCGATATTTTTTGACGTGTTTTTGCACTCGGTTGCGGTCGCAAACAGTTACCGATATTTTGAAACTAGAAGACCCGGCAGACGTTATCTTAAAATTTGGCTTGCCTACATTTAACAAATTGTACTCTTTGCCCTCCCACTTTATGCTTCTTCTACCTTTATCCTTATCTCCTCCTTTTTCTTTCAACTTTTGCTTTTCCCCCATCCGCATGTACCATTACTCTTCTTTACCCTCTTAATTTTCCGCTAACACCACCGCTATATCTCAAATTTCTATTCCTAGTCCCCTTCTTCTTCCTTTTTCTCTGCGGGTACTGATATGTACATAGTTTTGAAAATATATCGAATTACCTTTTATTTGATCCTGGTACTGATTTCTGTTTCCAAGGTTTTTTGATGTATAGAACACATATCTATATATGAAATATAATTAACTTGAACCAAATCATATGCCGAATTGCTACTTTAAATAGCCTGGAAGGGCTGTGTCGTTTCACATAGATCGACTATTAATTTTGGACATTAATGAACCACAAACAGAACACAAAAAATGTGGGCGTGGCACCGCCCCCTTTCCCAAAATTATGTAAATATTGGCAAAATTACACATGTATTCAAATATCATTAGTTTTGCCCAAATACGGTCAGAGTTATGACCAATTGAAATTTTATATATCCTGGGGCGTGGCACTGCCCACTTTTCCTAAGCCGTACCCACCGGACTTCTGAAATTTTTAAAGAGACTTTGGTCATTAATGAAGCACAATCCAAACACAATAAATGTGGGTGTGGCAAAGCCCACTTTTCCAAAATAATGTAAAACTTGACTAAAGGACTCATATATATAAATATCATTAATTTAGACCAAATATGTTCTGAGTTATGACGAATTGAAATTTTATATAGCCTGGGGGCGGCACCGCCCGCTTTTACAAAATTATGTAAATCTTGACTAAAAGACACATGTATCCAAATATCATTGATTTAGACCAAATAACGCCTATAAAGGACACACAGACACGCAGATACAGACACACATTCATTTTTATTTATAAGATAACGTAGATTTCTTAATAATACACAATTTTTAATGAAATATAAATTGAAAGTCCAAACTACATGCATTATCAGACTAGTTAAATTTTGATTAGTAATCAGTAATCAATTGATTAAATAGATTTTTCAATCATTAAAGATTATATTAATTCTTTTCAAAATTGTCAATTATTGATTGTAATTGGAAAAATATTTAAAAAAAATCAAAAAATATCGAAAAAAATGAAAAGTAATCAAAATTAATAAAAAAAAAAGTTTTGACTGTTTTTGATTACTTTTGATTTTTTTTGATAACTTTTAGTTTTTTTTTGATTATTTTGCTGTATCCTTATAAGAAACATCACAGTTTATTGCCCGCGTATGCTAATATAGATACACCAGTAGATTTGAGAGTATTTTTAAGATGTAGTCGTGAACCGTGGCAGCTTCCGTGATGTGGTAGTTGTGTGCAAGCCTACCATACCGAAGATCACACGTTTAAATAGCGGGGCAGGGAACATCAAAATGTTTGAAAAAAGTGGTTTTAAATTAAGGTCGCCTTCGGCAGTAGTAAGCAACCCTTCGAATGACTTATTCTATGAAAAAGCTTCGCAGGAATAATTAGAAGCAGCACACTACAAAATTGGAGAAGAAGCTCGGTCTTATTCTCCTCGGAGTATATTGCCCCAAACCATTATTATTATTAGTAGTACTGAACCGCGACGATGCAAAAACCGTTGGATTCTGTGTTACATTGAAGTATTCGCATAGTATTCCTTTGCGTTATCGGCCCACCTCAGCTCGTTACAACCCAATCTTTGCGAATGCTATTGGGCTAAGCCATTGGCGTAGCCAGAAAGGGAGGGGGGCTTGGGGGGATAGATCCTCCCTTCGTCAGTGAACTACTACTTTTTTACTTTCGATTGAATAACACAATACCATTTGATGCCTTTGATTTATAATTTTCTTATTTTAGACTAATGACAAAGTGCATTTTTATAAAAAATTTAATTATCGGTTAGTGGAATATTAAGCCTCTCTTCAGACCTTCTACAAAATTCACTAGGCTTTCAAGACGATAAAACCGGTTTCGAGGTATGCGTACACATTGGTTCTGGTAGTAATAAAATAACAGATCGAAACAATACCGTAATTTTCAAAGTCTGATATTGCTGAGCTAAAACTCTACTCCCTTATCTCTCACGTCTTTAAAAATCCGAATTCAGGCGGTCTGAAAATACTAGAATAGGCAGGCTCATTAATTTAATCAAAGCACACAACGGCGGAAAAATAATTAGCGACGAGAATTATTACACGTTTTTTGTAAAATATCTGTTAAAAAATATTCAAGAACAAATTTCAAACTTTGCTCAAAACCTGGGAAAATTTAACCAAGTTTCATCAAAATTCCAAATTTATTTTTATAAAAAATTTGGATATGCAGTTTCATGACCTATTAAATTTGAGTATTTATAAGAAAGTTTCAGGGACCTTAAGATTGACCCATTACTGTATTAAAATTTAATGAACTACAAAACTGCATACTCCAAGAAATTTCAAAAACTTTGATAAATTTTTGCGTACATTTTACAAACAAAATTGATTGTGTCTTTCAAATTTCAGGTTCCGCTAAAAAAATTTTTTATCATTAACAGGTATGCGCAGTATTATTTCCAATAAAGATAATTATAAATATTCTTAATTGAATGAAATGAAATAATGAATCTATATATATAAAATAGGTATATGTGTGTGGTTTATGGACTCCAAAACTACTCGGCTGATTTTCTTCAAATTTTCAGGATAGATTAGTAGGATCCCGGAGAGTCTTTCTGTAAAGTTTTTTTTAGGGAAGTGAACCCGGGACCGCCCCATTCTAAACAATCGTATACATGGCTCGATTTGCTTGAAATTTTGTAAGTAGGTAGCCATATGCTTAGTTTAAAATATAGGATAATTTTTCTTCCGTAAAGTGGACCCAGGACCGACCTATTCTAAAATATCGTATAAATGGTTCCATTAACTTGAAATTGGGTATGTAGGTAGCGTTATGCTTAGGTTAAAATATGGGATGATTTTTCTTCCGGGAAGTGAACCGGGGACCGATCTATTCTAAACAATCATATTTATGACTCGATGTGCTTGCTATTTGGCGAGTAGGTAGCGTTTCATCTTGATAAAATATGAGATAAATCTTCCTAGAAGTAGGTCAGAGACCTACCAATTCGTATGGAGTTAGAATTTTGCTTAGATTAATACATAGAATTCTCCTGGGAAGTGGACCAGAAAGTGGTCTACTCTAAAATATCATTTTCGTAATGCCATTTCTTTCAGTTTTGAAAATTGGTAATATAATACCTATAATTTTTATAGAATAGATGTTCTTGAAAAATGTATACTAACTAATGTGTTTCGCACATATTCCGATGTCTATAGTGCTTACTTCAGCATGCATAGTTTTTTCCCCTTATATTCCTATATATATGGAGGATGGAGCCGTGTGCAGAAGTCCACGCAAGTGGGGAAAGTTTCTGATCGCCATTCACCTGGGAATGGCCAGAGCGATTCTTTTGCATGCGGTTCAAGCAGCTCACTACTTCCTGGCTCTGCGCCCAAGTATACTCTGGGTAACCACCGAACACCCGTTTCGTGGTGAGCTAAACGTGAGAAGGCGACAACCTGGTAAGGCCACTCCGACATAATCGATTTAAGGGCTTGCTGGGGGATTCAAACTGCAGCGTCTGATCACCATGTGGTGCGGCTGCAAGCGGACGTCTGTCTTGGATCAAGCGGTTCGCTATACAAACGTGTAATTGAATTCAACCTCCAGTGAAACGGGTTGTGCGTTGGGTTTGGGACCCACCACATAAAACAACGTTCCAATGAAATTCAACAACAAAGACTCGGATATGAGAACCCCTTATTTAGATGACAACACCCGCAAACGAAATAAGGATTACGAGATAAGAGCATGTACCTAGAATGTCCGGTCCCTTTATGGGGAAGGTGCCGCTGGTTGAGGTCTTGAGGAAAGCAAAAGCTGACATCACCGCCATACAAGAGATGCGATGAACGGGGCGAGGAAACACGATCAAAACACCTTGCAACATCTACTGGAGTTGGCATGAAGACAAGCGCAGATTCGGCGTGGGATTTGCGGTGGGAGAGAGACTCCGTCACCGAGTACTGTCGTTCACACCCGTGAACGAGCGTCTCGCCGCAATCCGCATAAAAGTAAGGTTTTTCACCATATCGTTTATCTGCGCTCATGCACCGACGGAAGAGAAGGACGACGTGGAAAAGGATACATTATACGAGGGCTTGGAAGAAGCATACGCTCGCAGCCCCCGTCATGATATCAAAGTCGGGTTTGGCGAATTTAACGCCAGGGTGGGTAAGGAGGGTGTATTCGGCCCCACTGTCGGGAAGTTCAGTCCCCACGATCAGACTTCGCCAAATGGATTCAGGCTGATCGACTTCGCCGGTGCCCGAAACATGGTCATATCCAGCACTAGGTTTATGCACAAGAAGATCCATCAGGCTACATGGCTGTCCCCCGATCGAAAAACATGCAACCAGATCGACCGCGTTGTGATAGACGGACGCACAGTGGCGCCTTTTGAGTTTTTTCTTTGCAAAAATCATAACTTTTGAACCAATGAAGATATTTTAAAAATTTAAAATGCAAATGAAAGCTAATTATTTGAAGTTTTATTGTGTGAAAGCTCAGAATGTCACAGAAACAGGGCGCTTCTGAAAAATTCGAAAATTCGAAAATTTTTAGAAAAATGCAAAAACAAAATGTTTTTAGTAAAAAATAAAAAAAATAAAATGAGATTTGTCTTATAATGACATATTTAAGCATTAAATATGATAAACTAATGATTTTGATAAGATAGCGTGGCCCACTTATGACAAAAAGTTGTATATAAGTAGTCAGGTAATAAATAACTACCAAAATCGATAGACGTATTGTTTCTTTCTTTAAATGGCAATACTCTTATAAAACTCAAATATCCGTTTTTGGTGCCACTATAACAAGGTGCTTCAAAATTCATCGTAAAATTTTACATGTTTTTTTTTTTAATTTACAAGCCAAATATGTATTTTATTAATAACTAAAAGTTATTGAAAGTGGTTTAATGAAATCTTATTTGAGCTAAAGAGTAAACAGCCAACGAATTTTGGAAAAGGGGAGTGGCACTGCCCATTTATGCTAAAAAGTTTGATCTTAGTAACCGCTTTACCAATTTGTACCAAACTCCATAGACGTATTGATTTCTATAAAAATTGAATACTCGTTTGAAGGCGAAATGCCTAAGCTTTAAAATAAATTTGATAAACTTTAGAGAAATGCAATAACGAAAAGTATGTATTTATGAATTACTAAATTAATTAATTCTTTTATTTGAAATAAAAAATTAACTTATACATAGATATCTTATTTATCAATAAAGTAACAAAATTGATAGTAAATCTCTTTTTCATTGTTGTGATAAGAAGTGAGAAACTTATTTTATCTTAACAGAGTCATCGTCACTGGAACATATATCTAACAAAGCAACCATTTCTGAGCTATACGCATCTGTAAGATCTTTTTGTGTTCTTACATACCTCATAGATGATATGACTGGATCAGAAGAGATAGCTAACATGTTGAAAAGGTCTTCGTTTTGTCTAGCTCGTGATACTTTGCAGGTGTTCATACATCTATGTCTTTTGTAGTCCTTGTTCTAAGGTTCTTGAGCTTCTTCAGACAATTCTCCTAATGGTAAGCACTGGTGCTCTATTAAATCAATTCCATGTGCTAAAATTTTATGTCCCGTTGGTGTAAGGTTCTTCTCAGGATACTTTTGATGCAGCAACTCTGTAGTTTTAGATGCATATTCTCCAAATTTGGGTCCATTAACTAGTTCATGGCAGTTTAAAATATTTAAAATTACTCCCAATCTTTTCACAATATCTCTATCAACTCCTGTTATGCGAGCAGTCACTTCATCGTTTTCAAAGAATCTTCTTGAGGAGTTACCAGCATTTGTATTGCCGTATCCATACTTTGGACAGTCAACTCTAAGGCCACTCTCTTTATAGAAGGCATCCTGAATTATTTTTTTCTCCTGTTTTGTTTCTCCTTACATGTTGTATTGTCGTCGAAAACTTCACCTTGTTGTGGTAGTGTATAGGCCAGCGTCAAAACAAATTCCATTCATCTTATCCTAGCATGCAAAGGAGATATTCCATACTCATAACTTCGTCAGTTATTGAATCATCAAGATTTTCAAAGCCCTTTTGGCTCTTCTTACAAATTGGACATTTCATTGTAGATGTCGTATTTGTTATTAAGTTCAAAACTTTTAAATCGACCATTGTTAGAAGAAAATCATGCTTTATTGTAATGACATTCCCGTCTTCAATTTCAATTATTGTTGGTTCTAATTTGGCAATTTGATTTTTTATATCACTCACTGTAGCTTTAATGAGTTCCGAAGACTCCTTCTCGTATTTAAATAATATCGGGCGGCACAATATAGTTGATGACGGACGTGGATTTTTCCAATATTCTGAAGCTTCATCTTTTAGTCGTAATGGAACAATAGAAGCCATAAACATATTACTATCTGTAATTGTTTCATCGTCTACATTTATTCTTTGTTTATATGCGCTTTGTCCTGATGATCCATCACAGCCCCGCTTAGTTATCAATGCTAGCTCCTTTGGCAGTGATTTCAACTTCTCTTCAGTAAAACTTTGAAGGAGTCGTGTAGACGTATGATCCATTAGGTTATGTAGCTCAATTTCAGCTGACACTTCGGTTATTTTGGGACTTAGAGTAACTGCTTCTTTCTTGGCTTGAGTAATTTTTTTGTATCCAGGTAAAATATCGGCATTACGTTGCAATAATGACTTACGCAATATAATATATTTTTTCTTCGTTAAACCGAGCTCTATAAACAGCGCCAAAGCTTCTTCGGGAGTGTATTTCCTAGGTAGCGCATTTGGTGGTGTGGGAATGCTGTTTTTGATCCTCATCAGTCGCACTGGACTTGCTACAGCAACTGCTTCTGTTATATGAGACTTCACGTTTTCTTCGTCTTTTTTATATTTAATAGCCAGTGCTTCTGAAAGATGAGTCGTGGCCATAGCTTTTGTGGTATCAGACAGCTTCCTTTTCCTTGTGTAGGTTTTGTTGGTCTCCCTCTAGTTGGATTGGTTGACGTGCTAGGCGTTTCTTCGTCCAAAAAAGTTTTGTCAGCTAGCCACTTTTCATGCTTACTTAGAAATTTTCAATTGTTACGATAGACGTACTTCCATTTTCTTTCTATCATAATGTATTGTAAACCAATTTTTTCTTCCAGGCCTTCCTTTTCTTTAATGCTTGTTTCACTCGCTAATTCTCTCATAATAGCCTCAACGAAGTTCCGTCTTGACTTTGTAGATTTAAACACCGCAAATAGTTTCGAGTTTTCTAGATACATATTAGAATTGGATTCGAGTGTATCTGACTAAATATTAAACTGTGAACTATATTTAAAAATACTATTCACATTATTTAAGTAAACAGAATACTAAGTTCCTTAATCTCCAAAAGACGAATGGTAATGTGCATTGTATGATGGATAGCTTTATATACCTACTCAAATTAATAAAATGAAGGTTGTTTAACTTTATTTGATGTAAAAAGTGAAGTTGCAGCTGGACGCAGGTAGAATTTATGAATTTAGGTAACTGAATATTTCACAAACAACTACTGTTAATTTGACGGAGCACATATTTTAACATTTTTTTTTTTCCATCAAAGTTTTAAAAAGGGCCCATAAATAGGCATTTCGAAAAACAGGCATATCCGCCAACTTTTAACAAAAAGAAAACAATTATTTTTTTTTTTTCAAGCCTAAATTAAATTATCTTTAATTGCTATACAAGAAAACGACAACCGGACGCCTTATTTACTCACAAAACCATTTTAAATACAACGAAAAAGAAGAAAAATTTCAAACTTTTCCCAATGTTGAAAATTGGTCATCTTTGAGCGGCTCTACCTGGTGAACTATAATTTTCTGTGAAAAAACAGTTGTATATTCTTGATCCCTGGAAATTTCTCTATTAGAAACATGTATTAGATTAAGCGAACGCTTTCATGATTTGTTGGATTTTTGCCATGCTTTAACGGCAGAGGCGCCACTGTGGGACGGCATGCTTCCAGCGTTTTAGATATTCGCACAATATGAGGACCTAACATCGACTCTGATCACTACCTAGTTGCAGCCAATATTCGTACCTGCCTCTGTACGACAAAACAGGTGCAACAAAAAACGCAGGGAAAGCTGGACGTCGAAAAGCTGCAATCGCAACAGACCGCCAATTATTTCGCAGATCGCCTCTCACACCTGCTCTCCGAGAGCACAATTCAACCTAGTGGAATGCATGAGCAGTGGGATCATATCTCAGGAGCACTCCGAACCGCAGCCGAAGAAGTAATTGGATTCCGGCGAACGCGAAGAAACAATTGGTATGATGATGAAGAGTGCCGCGCTGCAACGAAAAGAAAGGACGAAGCCTACAAGGCAACGCTGAGATCGAATGCAACGAGGAGTGTGTGTGAACACTACCGCGAGTTGAAGAGGGAAGCGAGGCGGCTTTTCCGGGCGACAAAAAAAGAGGCAGAAAAGCGTGAAATAAAGGAGCTTGAGATGCTGGCCAACGGGAATAATGCCCGAAAATTCTATCAAAAAATTCGGCGAATGAAAGAAGGGTTTAAACCCGGGGCAAACTCCTGTAAGAATGTGAAGGGCGACCTGGTGGCCTATGTTCAGAGAGCACTCAGAATATGGAGGGATCACTTATCTGCCCTTTTAAATGGAGAAACTGAGCAAGAAACCAGAGAATATGCCGAACTCGAGCCCACAATCGAAGATGATGGAATTGACGTTCCACCACCCGACTATAATGAGGTGCGAATAGCAATATCCCGATTGAAAAACAATAAAGCAGCTGGCGCTGATGGTTTGCCTGCTGAGCTATTCAAACACGGAGGCGAGGAGCTGGCAAGGCGCATGCATAAGCTTCTATGCAGAATATGGTTGGATGAATGCATGCCTGAAGATTGGAATCTAAGTGTTCTCTGCCAAATCCACAAGAAGGGCGATCCTGCAAACTGCGCCAACTATCGCGGAATCAGACTTTTGAATGTCGCATATAATGTCCTATCAAGCGTATTGTGAGAAAGACTGAAGCCTGATGTGACCAGATTGATTGGACCTTATCGGTGTGGTTTCAGATCTGGTAAATCTACTACCGACCACATTTTTACAATACGCCAAATATTGGAAAAAACCCGTGAGAAAAAAATCGACACACATCATCTCTTTGTTGATTTTAAAGCCGCTTTCGGTAGCACGAAAAGGAGCTGCCTATATGCCACTATGCCTGAATTAAGTTTGCCTGCAAAACTTATACGGCTGCGCAAAATGACCTTGAGCAACACCGCCAGCTCGGTTAGAATTGGTAAGCACCTCTCTGAGCAGTTCGAAACTAAATGAGGTTTCAGACAGGGTGACCCCCTATCGTGCGATTTCTTTAATTTAATGCTAGAGAAAATAATACAAGCTGCAGAACTTAACCGCGCTGGAACAATATTTTATAAAAGCGTGCAACTGTTGGCATATGCTGACTATTTTGATATCATTGGCCTTAACGCGCCGTAACTTCTGCTTACTCCAAATTAGAAAAAGAAGCGGAGAAAATGGGATTGGTGGTGAACGAGGGCAAAACGAAGTACCTTCTGTCGTCATGCAAAGAGTCAGCGCATTCGCGCCTTGGCAACCATGACACTGTTGGCAGCAATAATTTCGAAATAGTAAAGGACTTCGTTTACCTGGGTACCAGCATTAACACCAACAATAATGTAAGCCTAGAAATCCGACGAAGAATTACTTTTGCAACCAAATGCTTCTTCGGACTGAGTAGGCAATTGAACTGTACTGTATGAACTTTACGCAGACGCCGACATAGTTCAGCGAATTAAAACACAGCGGCTTCGCTGGCTAGGCCACGTAGTGCGAATGAGCGAAGATGCTCCAGCGCAGAAGGTATTCTTATCGGCACCCGCCGGTGGAAGCAGAGAAAGAGGGAGACCACCACTCCGATGGAAGGACCAAGTGGAGACCGATTTGCGATCCCGCGATGTTTCCAATTAGCGCCAGTTGGCGCAACGAAGAAATGACTGCCGAGCTATGTTGGACGGTCAAAATCGCCCGGGCGGTTAGATGACCATTTAAAGAAGAAGAATATCATTTCACAACATTTATGTAGATAATACCTACACAGAAAACAATTTTTAACTGAGTTCACATGAAAAGAATACCTACGCAGAGAGCAATCTTTTACCTGAGTTCACATGAACAAAGGGTTTGAAAGTTTAAAATTTAGAGGCTGGAAAGTACTTGCACTAAGATAGTACTCGTCTTTGTTTGGACGTTTTATGTAGTTAAAAAAGAACATTTAAATAATGATCTTAGCCTATACATATGCATTTACATACCTGTATGAGGAAATCGTTTATTTGCATGAATACAGATAAGTAATGGTTTAAAAACAGTATACAGTTTTTCTTTTAATAATTCGCATGAAAAGTCCCTGCGGATAGAATATAAGGTCGCACAACTAATACTTCATCTCATAACAAATGAAGACGCCGCACGAACTATTGACATAAATAGAATAAAAAAGATAAATAATGCCACCAAAGAAAGCATCACTTGGAAGAAAAATTCCAAAAACAATGCACATGTGAGAATACAGAGCAAGTGGAATGGAAGCCCAACGAAATATTCGACGTGAAGCAAATCGTGTACGAGCAACCACCTCCAGAGATTCTGAAACATTGGAGCATAGGGAAACTCGCATACAACAAAAGTGTGCGGGTGATTTAACGTCCAGAGAGGCTGAAACACTAAAGTAAAGGGAAACTCGCCTCCAACGAAATCGTCTGACATTTCCAAAGTGAGAAATTCCGAAAATTCTCGCTGTTACGGTGACTTGCTACTTGGTATAGCGATACCAAGTTAAAAGTGCTCGTAATAAGGTGCAAGAAAGAAATAAACAAAGAACTCGTTAGTTCAGATATATAATAACCATGTTTATTATAATCAAAGTGCAGGAATTAAACAATTAGTAAAATTATTTAAAATTGGAATGGAATTAAAATGCAAATATATATGTAGCGAAAAAGGACTTACCTTCGGTGACTTGGCTGCTGGCGGTTTCTTGAACGTTCGAAAAAGACGTTAGAAAGTGAAAATTAATAAATAAGGTCGTACCCACCGCCGAATACTAGCCCTCGCTATTATCCGGCGGGGTAAACGGTTATCGGTTTTAACCGAGATAAATTATAAGAAAAGCTTTATACATTAGGGTGTGCTTCAATATTTAGGCCTGTGGCCTAAACACTCGCCTACAAATAAATCGTGTGAGAGCTTCAACCTCCAGAGATGCTGAAACACAAAGCGAAACTCGCATACAACAAAAGTGTGAAGGTGCTTTAACGTGTAGAGACGCTGAAACACTGGAGCAACGGGAAGCTCGCCGCCAACAAAATCGTCTGAGATTTCCGAAGTGGGAAATTCCGAAAATTCTGAACAACGTAACGAACGGCTTGAAGCTAATCGATCACGATTGACTCATTCAAGAGATAGAACACAGCTAATGTGGGCGGCATATAATTATGACAAAAACATAGACTACATAAATCATCCTGATGTCGCCATTGGAACGATGAATAAAGTCTGTCCGCATTGCCATGCTTTAAAGTTCGAGGAGGAGTCTCCAGGACTGTGTTGTTCAAATGGTAAAATAGTTTTGCCGTCGATAATGGAGCCACCTGAACCACTTCTGAGCTACCTTTTAGGCACGACTCCAATTTCAAATCACTTCCTTAAAAACATACGGAAGTTCTATTCTTGCTTTCAAATGACTTCATTTGGAGCAACGGCAATTGTATCTGACGGTGGTTACCTGCTAACATTTAAAGCTCAAGGCCAAATATATTACAATATAGGATCATTAACTGCCTCTGCCACAAAAAGATGAAAGATTTCTACAAATCTATTTTACTGGAAATGATGAACTACAATAGAACAGCGTTCCGCAATTTGTTCTGGGATTCAACGGGAAATCATTTCAAACTTGCAAACAATTTTTAACACTAGAGTACACGCGCCCTCTTTTTTACACCAACGCACGCGTGGCCTAGTATGGTATACCATTTTGAAATAGCCCGAGATTTTTCCGCTAATCCGCAGAAATACGCACGGTACTGACTTCACGACAAGTTTAATGCAGAGGGCTTTCCTGGAACTACGTCGCTCTAACATACAACGCTGTTAAGTTACCAACAAAAATGTAACCGTGGTCTACTATAGTAGGCTGCGTGTGCACTCCAGTGTTAATGAACAAAACAGTTTGATTCGCCTCTTTAAAACAAATATTGATGAAATGTCATTAGACGAATGTACTGTTGTAATAAGAGCAGACAAAACGCTAGTTGGTGAACACGAAAGAGCTTCAATGCTCCCGTAACAGGACATGTTGCAATTGTAATAGTTGGCACCGAATTCTATCGACGTGACATCGTCATCCGCCGGCGAAATGGTAATGTGAAGAGAATATGCACTGCACTGCAATACCCAGTGCTGTTTCCACATGGATAAGATGGGTATCATTTCAATATCAGGCAAGTTAACCCCAACACAAATGAAGAGACGACAAAAAAAGTGTTCTGCATGGATTATTATGCTAGCCGCATTATGATTCGTGGAAGTAAATCCAATCATATTTTGAAATATCGTCAACTATTTCAACAGTTCATTATGAACATATACGCGAAAGTCGAAGGTGAAATCGGTTAAATCAAAAGAAGCTGCGAGTTGAGGAATACGTTCATTTACATGATGCAGTTGCCAATGATGCAAACGTTGCTGACATTGGACAAACGGTAATTTTACCAGCAACTTATACAGGTAGTCCCCGGCACATGCACGAATACGCTCAGGATGTTTTGACCTACGTTCGAAGATATGGGCGACCAGACCTATTTATCACCTTCACCTGCAATCCATCATGGAGTGAAATAACGGAGATGCTGTTCTCAGGCCAGAGTCCATCGGACAGACATGATATTCTTGCTCGAATTTTCAAGCAAAAGCTAATAAGTCTTATGAACGTCATCACGAAGAATTTTATTTTTGGAGAAACCCGATGCTGAATGTACTCAATTGAATGGCAAAAAAGAGGCTTACCACATGTTCACATTTGGATTTGGTTGAAGCAAAAAATCTTACCTACGCAAATAGATATCATTATATCAGCCAAGCTTCCAAGTCAAGCCGAAGCTTCTATTCTTTTTGAAATTATTAAGGAAAATATGTTTTATGGGACTTGCGTTACTAGGAATCCCAATTCACAATTTATGCAAAATGCACAAAGCGATATCCGCGCGAATTGATTACAGAAACTCAATGTGGGGGTGATGGATATCCTCTGTATGGACGTAGAAATGTAGATACCGATATAGATAACTGATGGATTGTGCCATTCTCACCGCTACTTTCAAAAATGTTTAATGCTCACATCTATGTTGAGTATTGTAATTCGGTAAAGTCCATTAAATATATTTGTACATATGTTAACAAAGGCAGTGACATGGCAATATTTGGACTAGCAAATCGAGGTGATGAGATTACAGAATACCAAACAGGTCGCTACATCAGCAGCGACGAAGCAGTATGGCGAATATTCGCGTTCAATATGCGTTCAATATATGAACGGTACCCGACGCACAGTGGCGCCTCTGCCGTTAAAGCATGGCAAAAATCAAAAAAATCGTGAAAGCGTTCGCTAAATCTAATACATGTTTCTAATAGAGAATTTTCCAGGGATCAAGAATATACAACTGTTTTTTCACAGAAAATTATAGTTCACCAGGTAGAGCCGCTCAAAGATGACCAATTTTCAACATTGGGAAAAGTTTGAAATTTTTCTTCTTTTTCGTTGTATTTAAAATGGTTTTGTGAGTAAATAAGGCGGCCGGTTGTCGTTTTTTTGTAAAGCAATTAAAGATAATTTAATTTAGGATTGAAACAAAAAAAAATTGTTTTCGTTTTGTTAAAAGTTGGCGGATATGCCTGTTTTTCGAAATGCCTATTTTTGGGCCCTTTTTAAAACTTTGATGGAAAAAAAAATGTTAAAATATGTGCTCCGTCAAATTAACAGTAGTTGTTTGTGAAATATTCAGTTACCTAACTTCATAAAGTCTACCTGCGTCCAGCTGCAACTTCACTTTTTACATCAAATAAAGTTAAACAACCTTCATTTTTATTAATTTGAGTAGGTATATAAAGCTATCCATCATACAATGCACATAACCATTCGTCTTTTGGAGATTAAGGAACTTAGTATTCTTATTACTTTAATAATGTGAATAGTATTTTTAAATATAGTTCACAGTTTAATATTTAGTCAGATACACTCGAAGCCAATTCTAATATGTATCTAGAAAACTCGAAACTATTTGCGGTGTTTAAATCTACAAAGTCAAGACGGAACTTCGTTGAGGCTATTATGAGAGAATTAGCGAGTGAAACAAGCATTAAAGAAAAGGAAGGCCTGGAAGAAAAAATTGGTTTACAATACATTATGATAGAAAGAAAATGGAAGTACGTCTATCGTAACAATTGAAAATTTCTAAGTAAGCATGAAAAGTGGCTAGCTGACAAAACTTTTTTGGACGAAGAAACGCCTAGCACGTCAACCAATCCAACTAGAGGGAGACCAGCAAAACCTACACAAGGAAAAGGAAGCTGTCTGATACCACAAAAGCTATGGCCACGACTCATCTTTCAGAAGCACTGGCTATTAAACATAAAAAAGACGAAGAAAACGTGAAGTCTCATATAACAGAAGCAGTTGCGGTAGCAAGTCCAGTGCGACTGATGAGGATCAAAAACAGCATTCCCACACCACCAAATGCGCTACCTAGGAAATACACTCCCGAAGAAGCTTTGGCGCAGTTTATAGATCTCGGTTTAACGAAGAAAAAATATATTATATTGCGTAAGTCATTATTGCAACGTAATGCCGATATTTTACCTGGATACAAAACAATTACTCAAGCCAAGAAAGAAGCAGTTACTCTAAGTCCCAAAATAACCGAAGTATCAGCTGAAATTGAGCTACAAAACCTAATGGATCATACGTCTACACGACTCCTTCAAAGTTTCACTGAAGAAAAGTTGAAATAACTGCCAAAGGAGCTAGCATTGATAACTAAGTGGGGCTGTGATGGATCATCAGGACAAAGCGCATATAAACAAAGAATAAATGTAGACGATGAAACAATTACAGATAGTAATATGTTATGGCTTCTATTGTTCCATTACGACTAGAAGATGAAGCTTCAGAATATTGGAAAAATCCACGTCCGTCATCAACTATATTGTGCCGCCCGATATTTTTTAAATACGAGAAGGAGTCTTCGGAACTGATAAAAGCTACAGTGAGTGATATAAAAAATCAAATTGCCAAATTAGAACCAACAATAATTGAAATTGAAGACGGGAATGTCATTACAATAAAGCATGATTTTCTTCTAACAATGGTCGATTTAAAAGTTTTGAACTTAATAACAAATACGACATCTACAATGAAATGTCCAATTTGTAAGAAGAGCCAAAAGGGCTTTGAAAATCTTGATGATTCAATAACTGACGAACTAAATTATGAGTATGGAATATCTCCTTTGCATGCTAGGATAAGATGAATGGAATTTGTTTTGACGCTGGCTTATACACTACCACAACAAGGAGAAGTTTTCGACGACAATACAACATGTAAGGAGAAACAAAACAGGAGCAAAAAATAATTCAGGATGCATTCTATAAAGAGATTGGCCTTAGAGTTGACTGTCAAAAGTATGGAGACGGCAATACAAATGCTGGTAACTCCTCAAGAAGATTCTTTGAAAACGATGAAGTGACTGCTCGCATAACAGGAGTTGATAGAGATATTGTGAAAAGATTGGGAGTAATTTTAAATATTTTAAACTGCCATGAACTAGTTAATGGACCCAAATTTGGAGAATATGCATCTAAAAATACAGAGTTGCTGCATCAAAAGTATCCTGAGAAGAACCTTACACCAACGGGACATAAAATTTTAGCACATGGAATAGATTTAATAGAGTACCAGTGCTTACCATTAGGAGAATTGTCTGAAGAAGCTCAAGAACCTAAGAACAAGGACTACAAAAGACATAGATGTATGAACACCTGCAAAGTATCACGAGCTAGACAAAACGAAGACCTTTTCAACATGTTAGCTATCTCTTCTGATCCAGTCATATCATCTATGAGGTATGTAAGAACACAAAAAGATCTTACAGATGCGTATAGCTCAGAAATGGTTGCTTTGTTAGATATATGTTTCAGTGACGATGACTATGTTAAGATAAAATAAGTTTCTCACTTCTTATCACAACAATGAAAAAGAGATTTACTAATCAATTTTGTTACTTTATTGAAAAATAAGATATCTACGTACAAGTTAATTTTTTATTTCAAATAAAAGAACTAATTAATTTAGTAATTTATAAATACATACTTTTCGTTATTGCATTTCTCTAAAGTTTATCAAATTTATTTTAAAGCTTAGGCATTTCGCCTTCAAAGGAGTATTAAATTTTTATAGAAATCAATACGTCTATCTAGTTTGGTGCAAATTGGTAAAGCAGTTACTAAGATCAAACTTTTTAGCATAAATGGGCAGTGCCACTCCCCTTTTCCAAAATTCGTTGGCTGTTTAATCTTTAGCTCAAATAAAATTTCATTGAACCACTTTTAATAACTTTTAGTTATTAATAAAATACATATTTGGCTTGTAAATTAAAAAAAAAAAACATGTAAAATTTTACCAGGAATTTTGAAGCACCTTGTTATTGTGGCACCAAAAACGGACATTTGAGTTTTATAAGAGTACTGCCATTTAAAAGAAACAATACGTCTATCGATTTTGGTAGTTATTGATTACGTGATTACTTAGACACAACTTTTTGTCATAAGTGGGCAGTACCACGGTATCTTATCAAAATCATTAGTTTATCTTATTTAATGCTTAAATACGTCATTATAAGACAAATCTCATTTTATTTTTTTTATTTTTTACTAAAAACATTTTGTTTTTGCATTTTTCTAAAAATTTTCGAATTTGACGAATTTTTTAGAAGCACCCTGTATCTGTGACAATCTGAGCTTTCACACAATAAAACTTCAAATAACTAGCTTTCATTTGCATTTTAAATTAAAGTTAAAGTTATGATTTTTGCAAAGAAAAAACCAAAAAGGCGCCACTGTGCGACGGTTCAACATCTCGCTGTACATTCGGAAAATGATCAGAGGGTTTACTTCACTGAAGAAAATGTGTGAAATAAACAAAACAAAACATTGCCAGTTTTTTGCACTTGTGTGCATCTGATAATTTTGCTAAAACGTTGCTAAACCAGGATGTGCCCAAATATTATACTTGGAATACATCGACAAGACAGCTTAACAGAAGAAAAAGAGGACCCATTTTTCTAGAGTATACTGGTACATATTCGTCCGAAGCATTGAGACGAGTCTACACTGTTCATCCAAATAACGACGAATGCTATTATTTACGTTTGCTGTTGCATACGATCAAGGGTCCATCATCATTCATCGCTTTGAAAACCGTCGACGGAGTGGAATGCGAAATATATACAGAAGCATGCTTTAAATTGGGCTTACTCGAAAATGATCAGCATCTGACCGATCTTCACTGTTTGAAATGCATCGAGAAAGCCTCAGTGAGACATTTTAAGGCAAGCACGTGCAACTAATCCTGATCAGGATTATTCGGATAACATTTTCAATGAGGCTTTAATACAAGGTGGCGCAAAAGTAAGCTTCCGATGTTCAGCATATCGGTTGTGGCACGTGCAGTGTGTGCTGTTGCACCGTCTTGTTGGAACCACATGTTTTCCAATCCCAATTCATCAAGTTGCGGCAAAAAGAACTCGTTGATCATTGCTCTGTAGCGCTCACCATTCACAGTAACCGTTTGGCCCCGACCGATTATTGGTCAAATAAATAGTCAGCAATATTCCGCGTTCTGGAGCAGTGTAGCGTAACATTGTTTATTAACGTGTATTTCGCATGTGTTTACTACACAAATGTCAAAACAGAACTGACTTTCCATCGCAAAATTTATAGCATTTTCTGATAGGAGGATTACTTTTACGCAGTAACCGTTTTTCACCGACCGATTATTGGTCAAATAAATAGTCAGCAATATTCCGCATTCTGGAGCAGTGTAGCGTAACATTGTTTATTAACGTGTATTTCGCATGTGTTTACTACACAAATATCAAAACAGAACTGACTTTAGGGACCAATAGCAAAATTTATAGCATTTTCTGATAGGAGGATTACTTTTGCGCCACCCTGTATGAATAGAAGACTTATGGATGTCAGTTAACAACAAAAGTCTTTGTCAACTCGGAATGCCAGCGCCGAAGGGAAATAGGAATGATATACAAGACAGAGACTTGATGCGAGAGCAGCGGTTTGATACAAATCAGCTTGCACAATTTGGACAAACGCAAAAAAATCTTTTAGTTGCTGACCAAAAAAAAGCTTATGAAAAAATCATGGAGTGTGTAACCAACGGTGATGGCGGAATTTTCTTCTTAGATGCTCTAAGAGGTACGGGAAAAACATTCCTCATCAATTTAGTACTGGCGTCAGTTCGAATGCAAAATGAGATTGCAGTAGCAGTAGCATCATCAGGGATCGCAGCAACACTACTTGAAGGTGGACGTACGGTCCATTCATCTCTTAAGCTTCCATTAAATTTGAACCAGACTGAAACACCTACATGCAGCATCAGCAAAAACTCTGGAATGGCTACAGTCCTTAAAATGTGCAAAATTATAATTTGGGACGAATGCACAATGACACACAAGAAATCGCTCTAAGCAGTTGATCGAACTCTTCAAGATTTTCGTGGAAAGAACCAACCGATGGGAGGGGCTCTTATACTTCTAGCAGGTGATTTTCGTCAAACATTACCCGTTATACCAAGATCAACGCCTGCAGATGAACTGAACGCTTGCTTAAAGGCATCGCATCTGTGGAGTAATGTACAAAAAATTACACTTACAACAAATATGCGAGTGCATTTAATGCAAGATGAGTCTGCCCGAATATTTCTGAAGCAGCTTTTAGATATTGGAAACGGTGTAGTTCCTATTGATTGCACAGCAAATGAGATATTATTTCCATCCAACTTTTGCCAAATGCAGCAGAGTATTTAAGACGTCATAGACAGAGTATTTCCTAACATACAAGTCAACTACAAAAATCCAGAATGGATGCATGAACGTTCAATTTTAGCTCCAAAGAACGATGCTGTTAACAAATTAAATGGTCAAATTCAAATAAAAATTCCTGGAGATACGGTTCAATATAAAACCATTGATACGGTAATAGACAGAGATCAAGCTGTTTATTACCCATCTCAATTTCTTAATTCTTTAGAGCCACCGGAAATGTCCCCTCACATATTGACGTTAAAAGTTGGATCACAAGTGATACTTATTCGGAACTTGAAGGTACCAAAACTGTGCAAGGAAGCTAGGGTGATCATAAAAAAATTAACACCGAACTTGATCGAGGCAAAAATCATCAGCGGTAAATTCAAAGGGAAGACGTGCTGATTCCACGTATGCCGATGATTTCCAATGATTTACCGTTCGAATTCAAGCGGCTTCAATTCCCGTTGCGTCTTGCATTTGCTATAACCATAAATAAAGCACAAGGACAATCACTAACTATCGCTGGCCTGGATTTGAGAAATTCGTGTTTTTCACATGGTCAATTATACGTCGCCTGTTCATGAGTAAGATCCCCAAAAAATTTATTTATTTACACAATTAATGAAAA
This sequence comes from Merzomyia westermanni, assembly GCA_949987695.1. Lineage (NCBI taxonomy): Eukaryota > Metazoa > Arthropoda > Insecta > Diptera > Tephritidae > Merzomyia > Merzomyia westermanni. Next base: position 97,011,185 of record OX465289.1, read on the forward strand.
ACCCAAAAATATTGTTTATCCCTTAGCATTAAGGTAAATAAAAACGTCCTTAAATGGTAAAATCTTATTCAGGGGTTTTTCTTTGGCGTAGCAACTCACGCCGGGTATTACTAGTATTTTATATTTATCTATCTTTTATTCCAAAACTATGGTTCTAGTTTTTTTTCGTGTTTTTGTGATATTTAATAAGGTTTTTTTTTAAATAAAATTATAGTACTTTTATAATCAAAAATTTTATTTTATGCTGTTTTTTAGTATTTTTTGTTTATATGCTTTTTACAAATTTGCAATTTAACTTCAGGCTAAAAAGATAACCCAATGTTGTGCAAGTGTACTCTTTTTCAACATTTAATCATATTGAACAAATTAAACATTGTGGCTTTTCAACACCATTTAACCTCTTCAATCCCGCACCGAAAATTAGCTCGAAAAATAATTTTTTACGACTTATTTTTGAAAACTGGTTTCGTAAGAGTTTATTTCAAACAAAATAAAATTATTTTGTTTTTTTTTTTTAATACTAAAAAACAGTTTTTCGATATTTTTAATTTTTAATATAACTGTAAAATAAAACAAAATATTCTTATGTAATTCAAAGAAAAGGCTAATTCAATGTTTTTTTATTAAAAATAAATAAATATTTATTAAAAAAATTAAGGGTTTATGTGTACACAAAAAAAAAAATATTGACTCACTTGTGACAAAATATGATCCAATCTTGCATATTTCAGTCCATTCGAAAATGTCATATGAAATGAACGCAACAGAAGAAGTAAAGAGAGAAACCAAAAATGTAGAAAAGCGAACGAATATGCTCCCAATAAATTGTTATATTGTTTGTGAAAAATAATGATACATTGACAGTTATTTCACAAAAAAACTTTTGTCCACATATGTGGACATTATACCCGAAGAGGTTAAAATAAAAAACAAGTAGGGAAAGCGCTGTCTTCGCCTCATGAAATCGCATCACGGTCTTCAGTGTTCGATCCTTACTTACAGTAGTACTTACAGTAGTAAGGTTGACGGTCTAACAGAGTAAGATAATATACAAGGTGGCGCAAAAGTAATCCTCCTATCAGATAATGCAATAAATTTTGCGATTGGCCCCTAAAGTCAGTTCCGTTTTGACATTTGTGTAGTAAACACATGCGAAATACACGTTAATAAACAATGTTACGCTACACTGCTCCAGAACGCGGAATATTGCTGACTATTTATTTGACCAATAATCGGTCGGTGAAAAACGGTTACTGCGCAAAAGTAATCCTCCTATCAGAAAATGCTATAAATTTTTCGATTGGCCCCTAAAGTCAGTTCGGTTTTGACATTTGTGTAGTAAACACATGCGAAATACACTTTAATAAACAATTTTACGCTACACTGCTCCAGAACGCGGAATATTGCTGACTATTTATTTGACCAATAATCGGTCGGGGCCAAACGGTTACTGTGAATGGTGAGCGCTACAGAGCAATGATCAACGAGTTCTTTTTGCCGCAACTTGATGAATTGGGATTGGAAAACATGTGGTTCCAACAAGACGGTGCAACAGCACACACTTCACGTGCCACAACCGATATGCTGAACATCGGAAGCTTACTTTTGCGCCACCTTGTACATAGCCCAAGCCCCGTTTATCAAAAAATTTGTTTTAAGGGGATATACGATATATTGGTTCAATCTTGATAATTTTCACTACACACATTACATATGTAATTTATACTGACTGTATCTGCCCAATTGTGTGTTCCTCGCTATTAAATTGCAATATTTAGGAGCTCTATGTTATGTAGGTTCGATCTGGCTCATTTGTCACATCACGTATATAATGTGGCGATTATTCTCAAGCATGTACCATACTAACTCAATAACACTCCCAGCACTAATTAAACACAGCTGAGATAACGCTGGCTACGCTTATGCATGCAAGCGTGTAACTAGGAAGAGGAAGAGAGATGGCGCGAGTGTTTCCGAATACGATGCAAAGAGGAGATTCCAATAAATAACACCAACCCTTCCAGAACACGAAAAGCGAATAACCAAGAAAATCCTCGGTGCGTAGGCAAGTACCCTGTTGGACTATATAAGGCGGTGACCAAGCAAGGCAGGTTGTTCAGTTTATTTTCAAGCGTTCAATAGTGAACTACTGTAAAGTTACCAAACTCTTAAAATAGTTTTTGCGTTTATTACTAGTAAATAAAACTAGCTATTAGTTACAATATCTGTGCGTGTGTTTATTTGACTTTATAGTGATCGAACCCAGGATTGATAATTAAGGAATCATCGAATTCGTCACAATTGGTGTCAGAAGTGATATTGTTAAATAAATACCGAGAGTTTTCAAGGATAACAAAGGCATGGCAAAGTTGAATGAGCTGAAGATCCAGCAACTCAAAAATGAGCTGCAACAGCGGGGCTTGAATACCACAGGCAATAAATCAGAGCTACAGTCACGATTGCGAGAGGCTATGGAAGCTGAAGGAATTAACGTTGACGATCATGTGTTTCAGCTTGTGGAAGAAGCATCGACAAAAATGGAAGAGAAGGAGTCTACAATTCCAGGCGCAAGTGTGGACACTAATGCGTTGTTGACTGTATTGACTCAGATGTCATCTAGCATTTCGACACAGCTGCAAGAACAAAAGACACACATGGCATCTCAGTTGGAAGAACAAGAGGCGCGTATTATATCGCGAATGGCATCTCAGCTGGAAGAACAGAAAACACACATTGCATGTCGAATGGAGGCCCAAGAAACTCGTATTATAGAAATGTCGTCTCAAATTTCGGCCAATATTTCATCACAGCTCTCCGCTCAACTGGAAGAACAAAAAGCGTATATGTCATCGCAGTTGGAAGCACAAGATGCAAAAATTGCACAATTTCAAGATAAAATAGAGACCGAGGTAGATGTGTTAAGTGGCCGTATCCAGGAGTTGCAACTGAACCGTCCATCTGCTTCAGCGAATACTCCCAAGGTAAAATCCCCGTCATTTGATGGTTCTGTTTCTTTTCCAGGTATTTAAGCTACAGTTTGAGAAGACGGCAGCGGTGAATAATTGGGGCACTGAAGACAAAGTTGCTGCACTGTTCGTGGCATTGAAGGGTCCTGCAGCCGAAATCTTACAGACGATTCCAGACGGTGAACGCAATAATTATGAAGCATTGATGGGTGCAGTTGAGAGACGCTATGGTAGCGAACATCGAAAACAGATATTCCAAATAGAGCTACAGAATCGCTGTCAGAAGGCTAATGAGACATTGCAGGAATTTGCATCGGATATCGAGAGGTTGGCCCATCTAGCAAATGCGGACGCACCTGTAGAATATACGGAGAGGGTGAAAATCCAAAGTTTTATAAATGGAATACGCGATGTAGAGACGAAGCGGGCCACATATGCAAACCCCAAACGGACATTCTCTGAAACGGTATCGCATGCTCTGACGCAGGAAACAGCCTCGCTTTTGAGTAAACCTGCATACAAGGCGTAGACAAAATTTTGGAAGCGTTGAACGGAGTACAGAAAAAAAGTGATGTCGCCATTAAATGCTATAAATGCGGAAAAACAGGTCACATAGCACGTTATTGCGGCACTGGGTCCAGTAATCCTGGCAATTCAAGTGGACGTAAATGCAAAACTGGAGAAGATGAGCAAGATGAATGTCCCATAATCTCTGTGTCACAACTCGAACGGAAAGCAAGTAATGTTACTGTTGAAGGCTACGTGGACGGGAAAGAGCGCTTGCTGACTGTCGATACTGGTGCATCACATTCCATCATTCGGACTGACTTGGTCAGGGGAAAGGTGAGACCATTGCGGAAAGCTAAGTTGTGGACAGTAACTGGTGACAGCAAGCAAGTCCTGGGAGAAGTGAAATGCAAGGTTGTGATTGGGAATGTGGCCACGTATCACAACTTCTTGGTAGCGAATATTGTCGACGAAGTCATCTTTGGCGTCGATTTTTTGGCTGAGAGAGACATTCACATCAACGTGAGGAACAGGGTTATGACTTACAACGGCCAAGAAGTTCCTCTGGTCTTTGGACACAATAAAGGCTATACTACCAAGGGAGTGATCTTGAAGATGAAGCAACAGGAGCCTCGTAAAGCAGAGGTAGCTCCTCGACCAAAGGCTTTCGCGGACAACTACCTCCTGAAGAAGATTCGGCAAGACCAGGAGGAAGATCCAGATTTGGCACGTGTGTTGAAAGGAATAAAGAAAAACAAACAGCCAGGAAGAGAAGAGATGGTAGCAGAGAGTCGTATTGCAAAAGCATACTGGGCACAATGGAGTAGTTTGAAGCTAATATCTGGTTGTTTGCATCGGATATGGGAAAGTGAAGATGGCCAGAATCATCGATCACTTATTGTTGTTCTCAAGGCAAGAATTCCAGATGTTATCAAAGCGTCGCATAGGTGCCCAGATGGAAGGCACGTGGGAATAAAGAAAACGCTGCAAGAGGTAAAGCGGCGGTTCTATTGGATCGGTTGCAAACAAACTGTGAGGAAATGGATTACTAAGTGTGCAGAGTGTGCCGAGAATAAAAGACGAACATCTGGTGGTCATGTTCAGAGGAAGCAACGCAACTTAGAGGATAATGGGAAACAGTGCAATGGGCATGAGAGAACGGATGAGAATCCTGAAGAAACGAGTTGCAGGAATGTTTGCCGGGTACCACTGGGAACGAAAGTGAAGGCACAAATCCATTCGGGATTAAGAACGGACAAAATGGTTGGAATATGTGACACTGCAATGCATTGTGGGAACCTCTGCAGGAGAGGATTGATGTCGGAGTTTCAATCTCTGGAGGAAATGAGGTTTAATAAAGCAGTGCCAACCATTGAGTGTCTAGCAGCGGTTGGTTCGGGAAATGTGTCTGATCGGGACGATCAGACTTAGGTGGAGGGCAGTGTGGCGATTATTCTCAAGCATGTACCATCCCTAACTCAATAACACTCCCAGCACTAATTAAACACAGCTGAGATAACGCTGGCTACGCTTATGCATGCAAGCGTGTAACTAGGAAGAGGAAGAGAGATGGCGCGAGTGTTTGCGAATACGATGCAAAGAGGAGATTCCAATAAATAACACCAACCCTTCCAGAACACGAAAAGCGAATAACCAAGAAAATTCTCGGTGCGTAGGCAAGTACCCTGTTGGACTATATAAGGCGGTGACCAAGCAAGGCAGGTTGTTCAGTTTATTTTCAAGCGTTCAATAGTGAACTACTGTAAAGTTACCAAACTCTTAAAATAGTTTTTGCGTTTATTACTAAAGGGTGTTTTTTTTAGGGGTATAGAACTTCAAATTGAAATAAAGCACAAGAAAATCGTTTTAAGGTCCATCAATTTGGCTTTATTGGAAGGATAATTTTATGCCATTAATGCTTAAATATGATTTCGGGCATGTGGCCGCCGCGGCTGGCTCGAATAAAGCCAATTCTACAGGTTTAATTTTCAACCACTTTTTCGAGCATATGGGGCCGTATGTCGGCAATAACGCCACGAATGTTGGCTTCCAATTCCCCTAACGTTTCTGGTTTGTTGGTGTAGACGAGTGACTTCACATATCCCCAAAGAAAATAATCCAATGGTGTCAAATCACACGACCTTGGTGGCCAATTGACAGGTCCATTCCGCGAAATTATGCGCTCATCGAATGTTTCCTTCAATAAATCGATTGTGACGTGCGCTGTGTGGCATGTAGCGCCGTATTGTTGGAACCACAACTCATCCACATTCATGCCATCCAATTCGGGAACAAAATAGTCGGTTATCATGGCTCTATACCGGTCTCCATTAACGGTAGCTGCCTCTCCAGCATTATTGCGGAAGAAGTATGGCCCAATGACTCCACCAGCCCATAGAGCACACCAAACAGTCAGTTTTTGTGGATGTAATGGCGTTTCAAGGGTCTCATGTGGATTCTCTTCACTCCAAATGCGGCAATTTTGCTTGTTGACGTAGCCATTCAACCAAAAATGAGCCTCATCACTGAACAAAATTTTGCGATGAAAATCAGCATCGAAATCAATCTCATTTTCGGCCCATACACCAAAATCACGACGCATTGCATGGTCTCGCGGCTTTAATTCTTGCACAAGCTGGATCTTGTAAGGTCGCAAGCCAAGATCTTTGCGCAAAATCTTCCATAAAGTTGATGGACAAAGCTCCAATTGCTGTGCACGGTGGCGAATCGATTCATTCGGGTCCTCTTCAACACTTTGCTCTACAGCGGCAATTGTTTCTTCGGTGCGCACTGTTCGACGTCTCTGCGGATGCGTATTATCACATAGAGTAAACGTAGTGCGAAAACGATCCATGGTTAACCGAATTAATTGCTCTGATGGACGATTATGTCGACCATAAAATGGACGGAGCTTACGGTAAACTTCGCGAACTGAACCATTATTTTCGAAATAAATTTGCACGATTTGCAAGCGTTGTTCTTTGGTCAACCTGTTCATGATGAAATGGCAAACCAAACTGAACATAAATGGCATTAGAGTTGCCAGATTTGACCACAAAATGCCAGTTTTATCTCTATTCGAAAAACAAACCTGTAAAAAAAACACCCGTAAACGTAAAAACATACGTAAAATACCTTTAAAGTAAGCCCAATATGATATTTTTCCTATAATTCCATCAGAAGCTAAGAAGATTTTTTGACAAAACCCTACATTCCTATGGCAAAATATCTATTTTGCAAAAGTGGGGGACTCGGAAGCGGACTTAGAGCTATGGTGTCTTCAGCAATTTTTCTTAGAATCATCTGAAGATTACGTTTTTGCTATACTCCTGATGAAAAAAAATCCATCCATACAATTTGACCCGCTCTAATATGTAGTCTTATAAAGATGTGAGACTGCCATTTTATTTCAGTATAAAGAAGTTCCCAAATAATGTTAACCTTTTTTTTAGAGGAAACAGCTATCGATTTTGTCGACTTGACTGGCCATCAGATTTCTCTTTCATTAGACTTCAAAGAAACTACACCCGTAGTAAGGTGGGACCTATTTTAGAGGGAATAATTGAAGTAGAAATGCCTTTTAGTACACGTCATCGTGCTGATATTATATATAATCTAAGTGAAAAAACGGAAATGGATAAAGGCGAGGTCAAGGTACTATACAATAAAAAGTTGGTTCTTAGTGGAACATATCAGCATAAGGAACAGAACACAAATACTTCAAGAAAAGTAACGGATATTACGCTGGAAAATGATATCAAGCCTATTGGCCTACACCTCGTTAACATCTCTGGTTCTTGGGAAGATATAAGTAAACATTCCTGCTTGAAGCGTATAGAAATATTTGACTTAGACAACCCAAAGAAATTCAACTTGACATTTGAATTAAATGCGGTTACTTCGAAAACCAAAAACGATATCAAATTACTAGCTATTTACCCTAATCGTACTGTTATTTTCACTGCATATAATGAAAAGCCGAATAACTATACAAGCCATCGCCGTGGTAAAATAGAGTTGTCTAAGGATGAGTGGGTGGGATACAACATAGTAGTTGGAAAAAATAATACGGTACTGTTAAAGTTATTGCATATTTTAACTTATGTATTTTATAACTATCATCCGATTTCAGAAAAACCCAGGTTATAATTTCGAGGCTGAACTGTCATACCCAAAGCGTAAACTTTTTATGGATGGCTTTTACTTTATTGCATTGAATGAATTTAACGTCAACATGACATACGGACTGTCTGACACTGTTCGAGATAAGAGTTCATTAGAAACATGTATTTTATGGCGTTCAGAATCCTTAGTACAAGATGACCTCGATAATAAAACGTTGGTATTCACTTTGCGACATCATCTGCTGGAAAAAGATATTACACTGAAAGGAAGATTTTATCGCGGTACAAGAGAGTTAATAAAAACGAATGTACTAATAGAATACTCAGAAAATCTAGAACATGCAGTTGTAATCAGCACTTCATTGGTCAATTTAGGGGATGAATATGATCTTACAAAATATGCAATACATTTTTTAGCCTATCATGGGGCTTCTGAGGTAGATGTTCAGCTCAATGGATCTACAACAGCACGTTCTTCCTATTTACAAATTGAAACTCAATCATTATATAAAAGAGAATATTTTACCGAAAAGGATAGATTGTTACTGGCCCTATTTGATTTTAATGATAAGGAAATAGAATATATGGTGAGTCAGTGGCGTAACCAGGGGGTAGGGTATCCCCCTATATACTATATTTTTTAGTTTTGATTTAATAACACAATACCATTTTATGCTTCTGATTTATAATCTTCTCATTTAGACTAATGACAAAGTACTTTTTTATGAGTATATGAAATTATCGGTCAATTGTTAAACGTTATAATCATTTATTGTGTGCTAATTTCACGCTAATTATCGACTGAGTTAAGACCGTTTACTCCTAATCATAGCTTGCCTCAGAATGAAATTTTAGTTTACACAAAAGTCTGATTAAGTTATCATGATAAACTTGGTCATTTTGACGTTTTTGGGGAAAAATCCGTTGTGAACGCTTAAAAAGTGACAGCAACTCTTATTTACAATTTTAACCCGGGAAGTCCCATAACTTTTTTTGTTTTGGATTTTTGTGAAATGTTGTATACTTATATATTTCGATCTCCTGAGCACGAAAATGAAGTCCATTTTCATTTTCCTCGCTTCGATTTTCCGGAAAGTGCGGAAAACTAGCGTTACCATATGGTAATCGTGGAACCTCTAGGGTACATGTTTTTAATGAAGACAAAATGGTTTTCGAATGTCGTTTTATTTTTAATTTTTCAAAAAATAACTGTTTTCAAACATTTTTATTTAAAAAATAAGTAAAATAAATGAATTCACGACAATGAAAAAAAAAACATTTTTGAACTGAAATTTATCATGGTTTTGTGTGGTACTGAGCAAAACATTGTACGCAAAGTCCTACGTTGCATTTACCACATGCAGTTCGTCCATTAACTCTGCATCCGTCACCGGCACAATGCCTACGATTTGATGGTACCACAAAATGTCCACCCTGATCATAGCGCAGAGCATGTTCAACTCGACCTGGTTGGTATGCATATCTGTGAAAGGGCGCAGGTCCAGGACTTTTGGGCGGTATACCATAGTGTTTGCAGTAGTATACTGCAAGTTGTCGTCGAAATTCTAACTGACTGATATGTTGATCTTTTCGGTAAAGTTGCCATGCATTTTGAATACAAGCATCTAACAGCCAGGTAAAAATGCTAGACCACCACTTTTTTCCCCTGTATGCGATGCGGTGCAGGGATAGATTTTGATCTAATCGGTCTACTCCGCACATAAATTTATTATATTCCGTGATTGCGCAAGGACGGGGTACATTTATTTTCGATCCACTTGACTTCGAATAACGCTGTGCCATTGATTTCGGATCCTCACCAAAGCAGGTAGATAACATGCAGACAACATTGTTATCTTTCCATTTCACCAAACAAATACCAGTGCTTTTCATTTCAATTGATTCAGAGTAACCTCTTTCCATTGACTTGAAGTCTTTTTTATGCACTAGTGGACAGCTTGCTGGAATTCTGTTTTCTCGGATTGTTCCAGTACCATTATATCCGCATGACTTGAGATATGCCAACAGAGGAAACTAGTAAACAGGTTATCGAAATAAAAGTGGAATGACAGCGATTTCAATTCATCAGGAAAATCGTCGATCATGCTGACTAAAGGAGCGGCGCATTTTCCAAACTTTGCTTCGTACTCCAAATTCGATCGAGGATTCTTCCCCTGGTAAATTTCAAAATTCACCAAATAACCAGATGGAGTTCATAGGGACCAGACTTTATATCCAAATCGTAATGGCTTGCCCTTTATAAATTGCTTGCATCCATGTTTACCAAAATAGGATATCATACTTTCGCCGAAAGAAAGATTTTGTTCCGGATGCAAATTTTCTATCATTTTTGCTTTCAACTGATCCGTAAGAGGACGCAGTTTCCACATTTTTTCAGGATTTGGGCCGTCTTTTGAAGAAGCCTTGGAATTTTCTTCGAAGTGGAGATTTTGCAAAATCTCTTGAAAACGATTCCGACGCATGGTGTTACTGACAAGATTGTTCCGAATGTCTTCATCCTGACTCCACAAATGTTTGTTTGGAGTGATAATTGTAGCCAGTGACGATCAATATGCCTATGAATGCTCTAAGTTCGTTGACTGTTATATTTGGGTTCGGTCTATTCTGTTCCACCGAATATAACGCACTTTGTTCGCAAATATGTTCCAATAATGTGTCATCAACAAATTTTTCAAACTGTTCGTGTGGCAGTGAATGGCGACAATCTTCGTAATTTGCGATTGGAAAAATTGGAATTAGAGATGACGATTTCTTCTTGACCCATTCAAATACAGTTTCCATGTTTCCTGATGGCAGTGCAACGTTTGAAGGTTTCGGTTCAATTTTACGTAAGCGCTTCCTCATTGGAGATTCTGAACTATTAGCCGTTGTTTCTTCATCCTCCATCTCACTAAAAGTGCCTTCAACCTCAATAACAGGCAAATCAACTGGATTTGGTGCTGAAAAATTTAGGGTTTATAAGATTAAAATGATGGTATGCTTATACCGTCTCTAAACATGCCTCCCATATCCTCCTCTTCATCGAAACCTTGTATACGTCGCCCACTAGCCATAACAACTTCGCAGCCACCTCTTAGCTGAGCCGGGCAAACATTATCTGGAATGCCCGCACAATCATCTTCAGCGTCATCTTCGCCAGATTCGTTGCCATCCACAGGAGGCTCGATATAAAGAGTGGTTGGAATATCACACAGTTGATTTTGATCTTCTGCTTCATCGAGTTCTTGAATGAAATCAAGCATTTCTTGCAACGATAAACCGCTGTAATTCACAAAATATCAATAAATATGATCAAAAATCTCAAAAAAAAACTACACCAAACGTAACTAAAACCCTGTACCCTAGACGTCCCACGGTTACCATATGGTAACGCCTTGAGTAAAATACAAAAAAGTTACACAAAAAATCAAATTTCAAACAAAACTAAACTTGCATTTACTAGTCATTAGCTACCAACTGATGTAATTTTTTTGGAAATATATCAAAAAATCAAAAAGTTATTCATATACTTACCGACGTGCCATGTTAAAAAACCACAATAATTCACTTTTTTTTCACCTGACTTTGACGACTTATAGCTTTGCTAGCTGCACTAAAAATAACAAAAAACTTATGTTTTTCCGTGAGCTGCATTTATTCTGCGTGAAATACAGTTATTCTTTTTGGTTTTTGTTATTTACTTCAGACATAATACGTAAAATTGCAACGGCATGTTTGCATTACCATATGGTAATCGTGGGAAGATTCGGGTTAAACGAACCATTTTGGCGTACACATATAGATTGTGATATTTCTTTATATGGATATTATTACATTTCTAATTCTATTACTAGCAAATTTTTTTTAGAAAAACAATTTATCACAAAATCAAATGTTTACTTCCAGCTTTCACTTTTTGTTCTGATAAGCACATAATCAGAGGTCCATCCTTTAATAATTGTTGCTAATCAGATATTGAGTAAATGGGTTTTGGGCCAACCTCTGAAAAAGTCTTGCTTAACCAGGTAATCAGACATTGAGTAAACGGCCCTTGAACTATCTTCTTTACTTACTAAGTAACCTCTCAAGCCTAACTAGTGTGTTAATGTTGCAGTTCCCATGCTTTGCCCATATTACTTGCGCGTGCAGGCAGGTATTGCTTACCATGCAATTCCCCTTATACAATATTGCCCATGCAATACAAAAAAAAAATGAACCCAACAAATGTAAACAAATGAAAAGAAAAGAATGAAAAACGCTTTATGCAATAATGGCAATAAGAGCCAAAAGACAATTAAATTTTTGTAAACACAAACAATAAGGCATGTATAGAAAAATAAACATATATATATGTAGCTACAAGCATCAATATATATGTCTATTTTTTTTTTAAGGGGGAAGGTGTAGTATCACAGTTGAACACATTGCATTTACAAACATTTGGTATGCACATGTTCAGTGACCACACACAATGCCAAAATATTGTGACCCATTTAAATGTCATTAAACTGCACAGCGGGCGCTTGACTTCTAACGAGCGTACCGCATATCTTGTTACAATTATGATGAGTCAAGTCACTACACTATAATGTTCGGTCCCACCCGAGCTTAGACTTCCTTACTTATTTTCTTTTCTTTTCTTTCTACATGGGAGTAGGGTGTCTCGTCCTTTTTCTGTTTTGATGTATAATTTGTGAATTTTTTTTCCTCAAGTGTGGTGACAGAAACTTTGTTATCTTTAGCAGCGACTTCCTTTTTATAAAGAGGTTTTTGTTCCCCTTTACTTGTTTATCCTTCACATATATGACGTCATTTTCGTCATAACGCTCCGGTAGCGTCCTTCTTTTATTGTGTTTATCTATATGTGCTATTTGTTTTTTCCTCAATAATCTTTTGACAAACCTATTCCTTTTCCTGCTCTTGTCGAGGAGTTCTTGGAAGCTTCTGAGCGGTTAAAAAATGTTTCGTCCGGTTTCTTGCTCGTTACTGAATTAACTGAATTATTATCGATCTACAGCTATATTAACGAGTTCTTTAGCCCTATGTTCTTCGTTCTCCGCCTTTAGGCACCTAAAAATTTCTAATAACGTAGAGTGAAATCTCTCTATTTGGCCATTCACCTCACTTCCCTGAGTTGGAGTGCGGTAAAGCTGAATTCCTAGAGATTCTAACAACTTTTGTATTACTGGACTAATCAATCCTCGTTCGTTATCAGTGACTAAAATTCTTGGGGTCGTAAAATAGTGCAGAAGTTTCACTCATTTTTGCTTAAGGTGCAGGGATCCTTTGGGATGTGAAAAAATTTCGCGAATTTTGAGAATTTGTCAATGCAACCCAAACATTTTACCCCCGATTATCGAATATGTCCACGTGAAGGATCTCACACGGTTGCGATGGGCTTGGTGTAGCCTGTAATTCCGGCCTATTAAGGTGCCTATCGTACTTACTTAGCCTGCATGTTTCAGAAGCCAGCGCATATTTTCTAATCTGACTGCTCATCCTGTAATTGCGGTGACCTCTCTTGTGTTCCTTCATTATTGCCTCACACACAATATTTGGGTTTCGCAAATCCTCCATAAGGGTTTGCGCTATTCGGATTGTATGCTTAATGAAATGGTCTGGATAAACTTTCTGTAATAGGCCTAACTGATTTTCCGGAATTTTGATACCGTTAATGACATTTGGATTCAGTTTTTCTTTTAGTATGCTAACTTGTTCACTTCAACCTTCATTCTTCTTTCCTTCATAGTGACGTAAGTGTCCAGGGTGCGGTTCTTCATAAATCTGAAGCATATGCCCGAATACGATCTGGTTTCTGAAAACTTTTAACGGTACGCCCACGACTGGGATTAGGTCTGTATTGTCCTGTTCTGCGCTGTGAACCGTATCGGCCGTACGGGGCAGTATTGAATCCGTAAATTGATTCGCTTGTGTTTTAGTTGTACTATTTTATTCGGGATTTCCAACGTTTCAGATTACCACTGTAATTACGATTGCTAAGGAAGAAAGTTAATGGTTGGTAATCGGTAAATAAACGTATTTTCTGGGCACCATACAAATAGCTTCGGAGATTGTCTAATGCCCAAACAATGGCGAGCATTTTTTTCTCGTTTGTAGCATACCCTTCTTCCGTGGTTGTCAAATTTCTCGATATAAACGCTATTGACTTGTCTTTACCATCGTAGTCCTGAAACAATACCGCGCCAATATCGTAGTCTGAAGTGTCTGCCGTTAAATTAAAAGCTTTTTCGAAATTGGGGAATGTTAAGACTTCTGAGGTTGTCAACACTTCCTTAAAGTTTTCGAACGCTCTTAGGCCGTCTTCATTTAATGATATTGGCACTTTTTTACACGTAGCTTTAACCTGTGCATGTTCGCCCCTTGTGAGGTTAGTCAGTAGTTTCGCCATTTTTGCGTTACCGCGAATGAACTTTCTGTAAGAAGAAGTTTAACTTAAAAAAGTTTTAAGCTCTTTTAGATTTGACGGTGGCAACAGGTTTCTTATCGAATTTATTTTCTTAGGACGTAACCCAGAAATTCGACGCCTCTTTTTAAAAACTGTGTTTTTTGAAGGTTAACTTTGCACCCCGCAGCTAGTAATCTAGATAGGATTGTTTCGATGTCCTTCAAGTGAGTGTTTCCGTCCTTGCTAAAGATAATTTTGTCATCGATATATACCAAACAAATTCGAACTATAAACTATTTGAGCACATCGTCTATCATGCGTTGAAAGATTGAGGGTGCATTTTTTATTCCGAAAGGAAGACGCAAACATTCATATCTTCCACTCACGGTGGAAAATGCCGTTTTAGGAATGTCACGCTTCTTCATTGGGATTTGGTGAAATATTTGGCTTCGCCAAGGCTAGCAATAGCACCGTTGATTTCTGGGATGGGATATGTATCGGGAATAGTTACGGCGTTCAACCTTTTAAAATCAATGACCATCCGATATTTCTTTCGGCTTCCCCGCGCACGTTAATGGGGTAGGGATAGCTTTTGGTGTAAATAGGGTTTTAGGCTTCTGTTTTCATCTCAGCATTGACATTGGCTTGGATTTCCATACCTCGGTCGACTGGGTCGAATAAAATTACATACTTTTTCAGTATCTCATACAGCTTGTTTTTCCTAAGCTCGGTAACATGGTTGTCAAGAGCGTTGTTTACGTTAATGCTGTTGTTTTCCGTTTAAGAGGCAGCAGTATGTCTGGTGTTCCAATGAGACTGTTAAGTTCCCTATCTAAAATTTTTTTAATTTCCGACATACTCTTTTATCCCATCGAATGATTCTAGCCCTGGAAGAATGAAGAATGTATTGGGCAGGTCCTTACCAACAAACTGAAAAAAATTGCCGTAAACCTTTTTGTCAATTTTGATTTTTCCCCCGCCGAAATTACGTAGAATGGCTTTTCCACTGGCGAAGAGTTTACAGCTACGCGCTCGCTAATATATTTTTTGTTTGCCCACTAAGAACTCTAAAATACCTTGATCCCGCGTAAAATTTACTTGGTCGCCTGGTGATTCTTTATTGTGTTCGCTGGAGGTATTTCCTCCCTCTTCCGTCTATGGGCACTGAAAGAAATAATTTGTGTTTCTTGTTTGGGTTATTGTTAGAAACCCTTATGGAGGCTTGGCTTCTCTTTGAGCCATCATAGCTCGGAAACGGAGAACTACCCTCCTGACACCTTTGAGAGGATATTCTTAAAGCCGCTGGGGAATTACTGTTGTTGCCCCAGCTTTGCGCAGATCGGTGGCGAGTCCTTGTTTGTCCTGACCCACTGTAGGAGGAATCGAATCCTCCCTGATTTTGGGGTCGGCCTGCATAGCTCCCAATTGGCTGTCCTGTCCTCGAATGGTTCTGGACTGAACTCTGCGGTGTCCCAGTGTAGTTTATGATGCCCCGAAGAAAATTTCGTTGTGTCGGTATGTATCGCCGAGAATGCAGCCACTTCTATTCAATACTTGTGAGGATCGGTAATCTACGTTCGGCGATCCACGTTCATGAACGTGAGGCATGACGAGTATGCCTCAGGTAGAGATTTCGGCTTCTGCACATAAAAATCTATATAATTAATGCCTTCACCGTTTCCGCATGCGCGTATTTGTCGATGTTTATGGTATTGATCATAAGCGACAACTGGTTGTTATTTTAGGCGTAGAACTCGGATAACTTTTGCCGTCCCTGAGTCATAAGAGTAAGTTGTTGATCTAAGGTTTCTATATCCCTAACGTCTGTGTGGTGCAAAGACATAATCTCTGTAATTTTCTCCCAATCATCATCTAAGATGTTGTGGCACATCAGTGCAGTATCTGCTGCTCCCTTAATCTTAAACCTAATGTGCCTTAAAATAGCCCTATATATTGGCTTGTTCCGAACGATTGTTGTCGTTTAGAACCTGCTGTGCACTATGAATCCAGGAGGTATAGTGCTCGAGAGATCTATTAAACACTTGGAGCTCCTTTTCACAATCCGGTAACTTCGAAATTTCTTTTAAATCGTCCTCCGTCTGAGAAGTCGTAAGTGGTTCTTCCACTGGTGTTGCGTCGCAATCAAGCAGATTGCTTCCGAACCTCTTCTACTCGGTTTGTTAACCGTTCCAAACTCTGGGTAAGCCCTTGTAAGTCCACGCTTTTGATACGCTCTTCGAATCACCTAAGCTGGGCGAGAATGGCATATACGGCGCCATTCATTTCTGTAAGGGCCTTTTTCATTTCGTCGGCGTTAATGTTTGTGCTGAAATTAAAAGAACTAAAGTTACTAAATGTATTTCACCAGGTTTGATTTTCACTTTTCTTTTATTGTTCGTTATTGTTTGTTTTTTAGTGTTTTTGAAGGTTTTATTTTCACTTTATTTCAGTTTTCGTATTAGCTTATTTTTTGAAGTTCCACGGACTGTGTAATGTGATTGAATCGCTGATGTGTAGCGTATGATCAGAATTGATTGTTCTTTATTCAAAAGCTTTCTCTTTTATACATTTCTAGCTTAACTTACGTATACAAACTTACACTAATACTTAGACACTAAAAGTATTTGCATTGTGTGCAATGTCAGCACATAATTTGGTAGTTCACGTTGACCAACCGATAGTGTCGATCAGTCGTGCTGATCGATACGTGTGTTGGTCAAAGCGACGCATTGAGTAATGAGTTGACAATTTGATAGGTGTCAGTTGGTATATGCTGTTGAACTCCCGTGGGTTCAACATAATTTAAGTGGGTCAATATTTGAAGTGCATTGACAGTGAAAAGCATTCTGAGTAATGCTACACCATCCGCCTTATGAATAGTCGTATACACTTGAAGGCAATTGTATACGACTATTAAAGCGACTTATTGATCTACTTAGGGTTTGTTTGCGTTTACAAAATTTTAATTGTTTTTCGGCTCTTATTGCCATTATTGCATAAGAATTTTTTTTTCACTTGTTTACATTTGTTTCTCGTTTGTCATTATTGCATTTATATATATTTTTTTTCTTTTTATTTTCAGTCGTTTACATTTATTTATTTAGTGTATAGTTGTATTTTGAACATAATATGTGGTTTTTATTTTCTTTGGCTTGTGCCTGTTTATTAAAGTGAGTAAACTGGATTGCTGGTGGTGAGTGGTGTTATACTGTTTTAAGTCTATTCTTATGAATTATGATTTCTTTTTTGTTTTTATTGCTATTTCCTATGCTATGTGGAATTAAAGTAAAATTGTTGTTCTTATCAATATTTTTAACTCTATATTGTCCATTATATCTATTTTCTAGCTTATGGGAGGCCTCTTCTCTAACTAATACTAAATCTCCTATGTTAATTTCCTCACTATAGCTGTTCTTATCATAATTCGTTTTTTGTTTTTCTTTAGCCTCTTGGACTAATTTCCTAGGTCTTTGCTCGGCTATTTGGAGTCTATATTTTACCTCTTTGTAGTAAGCTTCGTGATTGTATAGTGGGCTGATTATATTTTCTTTTAAAAATTCGTAATTTGGTGGGTTTTTCCCAAATATGAGTTCAAAAGGGCAATATTTATGTGTGGTGGATGGCGTCGTATTGTAGCAATACGCGAAATATTTGAGGTATTCATCCCAATCGTCTTTGTCACTGGATATGTATGCGCGTATATATCCATTGAATGTTCGGTGACTGCGTTCTACAGTACCCAAAGTTTGATGATGGTACGGTGTTGAAGTTTTATGTTCAATTTTCAACAATTTACACAGTTCTTTGAATAAGCTATTTTTATATTCCGTGCCCATGTCTGTCAAGATTGTTTTCATTTGTCCATAAATCAATATGAAATGCTCGAACACGGCTTTAGCGACTGTTGTTGCGTGTTTGCTTGGGACTGGGATAGCTACCAAATATTTAGTTAGATCGCATATAATGGTAACTGCATATTCGTTTCCATTTATCGACTGCGGTAAAGGGCCTACTGTATCGATTTGTACAATATCGAATGCCTTCGGAGGTGTCTCCGTTATTGTCATTGGTTCTTTGATATGTTTATTAATTTTATTTTTCTTGCAGTGGATGCAGTTTTTTATATATTTTCTTATATCATTTTTCATGTTCAGCCAGCTATACTTCTGCTTGATCTTATCTGTCATGCGATTTATTCCTGGGTGGCCACCACTAATAGGATCGTCATGATATTTATGCAGAATTTCCTTTATTTTCCCGGGATTTGTCACGTATATAACCTCTGGGGTTAGAGCTATTGTTAACTTTTTGAGAACTTTATTACCCATTTCTATAAATTTGCCTACTGCAGTATAATTCTTTTTAAACAATTTGTCCCCTAAGGACAACTGTACTTGTACAAGTCCTAAATTGCCGGCTTCTCTTTCGAGCCTGGTAAAGAATTGTCCTAAGTCAATCTTATCCTCAACAATTAGGTTGCCTGTATCAAAATTGCTACAAATTTTCTTTAGTGCTGCTATACAATCTACAACGTAGGAAAGGTTTGTCACCAAAACTGCAATGTAACTGGGAAGGCCCATACAAAGTCATAAAACGGATCAACCATGTGGTATATCGCATACAAACTATGGGAAAGCCAAGGAATAAGATGAAGGTGGTTCATTTGGAAAGGATAGCTGCGTTTGGTTCCAGCAATGTACCATCCCTAACTCAATAACACTCCCACCACTAGCTAAACACACCAGAGATAACGATGGTTACTCTTAAGCGTGCAAGCGTGTAACTAGGAAGAGGAAGAGAGATAGCGCGAGTGTTTGCGAATACGATGCAAAGCTGAGATGCCAATAAATAACACCGACCCTTCCAGAACACGAAAAGCGAACAACCAAGAAACTTCTAGGTGCGTGGAGTAGCACCCTGTCGGACTATATAAGGCAGTGACCAAGCAAGGCAGACTGATCAGTTTATTTTCAAGCGTTCAATAGTGAACTACTGTAAAGTTACCAAACTCTTAAAATTGTTTTGCGTTTATTACTAGTAAATAAAACTAGCTATCAGTTACAATATCTGTGCGTGTGTTTATTTGACTTTATAGTGATCGAACCCAGGATTGATAATTAAGGAATCATCGAATTCGTCACAATAATATAAACCAAATCTTAGCTTTTAATTGCAAAATTTATATCGAAACTATCGGTTATATGGTCCGATCTGGTAATATATTACAAAATGGCGCCCACATACCGAATTTCAGCCAGATAACACTCAAATGAGGGAATAGTTTGCGTTCAAACAGACAGACAGACGGACGGACGGACAGACGACCATAGCTAAATCGACTCAGCTCATCGCCCTGCTCATCTCGGTATACTTATTGGTGATTCTTTTTTTTTCTTCTTCTGATACTTACAAACCTCGGACCAAAGCTATAATACCATTTCATGTTCACGAAATCTGAAACATCATAAAAGCTTTCATAAAGATACAGCAATGGGATATAGGGATAGGGAAAGGGATAGATAGGGATAGGGATAGATAGGGATAGGGATAGAGAATAATTTGTCAGCTTTGGGGATAATAACATTTTTTTTTGGTTTGGGATGAAGCCCTCGAGGAGGAATCACTCATGAGCACTGCTTCACCGGCTTAGCTGCTCAGGGGGCCAATTCTACAGGTCCAATTTTCAACCACTTTTTCGAGCATATGGGGCCGTATGTCGGCAATAACGCCACGAATGTTGGCTTCCAATTCCCCTAACGTTTCTGGTTTGTTGGTGTAGACGAGCGACTTCACATATCCCCAAAGAAAATAATCCAATGGTGTCAAATCACACGACCTTGGTGGCCAATTGACAGGTCCATTCCGCGAAATTATGCGCTCATCGAATGTTTCCTTCAATAAATCGATTGTGACGTGCGCTGTGTGGCATGTAGCGCCGTCTTGTTGGAACCACATCTCATCCACATTCATGCCATCCAATTCGGGAACAAAATAGTCGGTTATCATGGCTCTATACCGGTCTCCATTAACGGTAGCTGCCTCTCCAGCATTATTGCGGAAGAAGTATGGCCCAATGACTCCACCAGCCCATAGAGCACACCAAACAGTCAGTTTTTGTGGATGTATGGCGTTTCAAGGGTCTCATGTGGATTCTCTTCACTCCAAATGCGGCAATTTTGCTTGTTGACGTAGCCATTCAACCAAAAATGAGCCTCATCACTGAACAAAATTTTGCGATGAAAATCAGCATCGAAATCAATCTCATTTTCGGCCCATACACCAAAATCACGACGCATTGCATGGTCTCGCGGCTTTAATTCTTGCACAAGCTGGATCTTGTAAGGTCGCAAGCCAAGATCTTTGCGCAAAATCTTCCATAAAGTTGATGGACAAAGCTCCAATTGCTGTGCACGGTGGCGAATCGATTCATTCGGGTCCTCTTCAACACTTTGCTCTACAGCGGCAATTGTTTCTTCGGTGCGCACTGTTCGACGTCTCTGCGGATGCGTATTATCACATAGAGTAAACGTAGTGCGAAAACGATCCATGGTTAACCGAATTAATTGCTCTGATGGACGATTATGTCGACCATAAAATGGACGGAGCTCACGGTAAACTTCGCGAACTGAACCATTATTTTCGAAATAAATTTGCACGATTTGCAAGCGTTGTTCTTTTGTCAACCTGTTCATGATGAAATGGCAAACCAAACTGAACATAAATGACATTAGAGTTGCCAGATTTGACCACAAAATGCCAGTTTTATCTCTATTCGAAAAACAAACCTGTAAAAAAAACACCCTGTATATTGCTTCTCCGTATCGGAGAGAAGTATAAGAGCCTTTACAATTTTAGGTACCTGACGTGTTGAGTTGGAATCAGAGTGGTTGGTAAGGTTTAACATAGAACTCAACTTTGGTTGTCAAATTAACTTTAGTTAAACATTCAGCTCAACTTTGGTTGTTAAACGAACTTCAGTTTATATGCCATGTAAGGTTCTATTAGGTAAAAATTTGTTTTTAGTTATATATGAACACTAAGTCCGATCGCACAAAGAAAAGGAAAAATTATTGAGCGGTCATTGAGTACTAGGTAAAATATTATTCAAATGGGGTTTTTTAAAAATAGATGTTTGTCATAAATTAGCCCTGAATTAAATCGAATATATTTAAGAAAAAATTATTAAAATCGGTCCAGCCGTTGAACGTATTCACGCACACAAATTCATTTTTATATATATAGATTAGATATAGAAATCAGCTGGTCTAGTTTAGTTTTTACTTGGACCATGCCCGATTCAAATCAAACATTGTTGTTCTCTGGGGTTTACTCAACGACTTGGCATTGCCAACCGAGTCGTTTCTGGTTCTAAGCTACCTCCCTACCAATTTATAGCCAAATCGGTTCAGACGTTCATTCATATATATGTAGGAACGGATAAGAGACGTACCAGGAGTGGACGTACCTACGGAGACATACAACCCTTGCACACCAGCAACCCAGACATAAATATGCAACCGTGCAACAATAAATAGGCAACTCTTAATTTTGAAATGAAAAGAAAACCGACGTTTGAGAATTTAGATAGGCAGAGTCAGTTTTAGAGTTTTGACGAAAGAGGTCGATACGCGAACATTCACAAAGCACCACACAAAATAAGCATTTAATTATAGTTACCACATATTTTCCGTTTTAACAAACTGTACTAATTAAATAATTACTCCAAATTACATTTAATAAACTATATAATATAATATTTGAAAGGGTTAATGAACATTTATTCAAAACCTACAAATAAATTGGAAAGTGGACTAAAATTTTCTATATTGAACAAGCGTGTGAGCGTAGTTAACCGCTGTTATATCGCCCGGAAAGTGGACTAAAAATTTTCTATATTGTGCAGTGTGTGAGCGCCATTAAACGCTGTTAAGTGCGTGAACGTCCAAAAAATGCAAACTAAGCAAAAAGCGTCTCCAAACGCAGTGTAAAATTTGTGCGTGTCGACAAACATTTGTATAAGCAAAAAGTGTCTCCAAACGCTGTACATTTCTCGAGCGTCGTTAAACGCTATAAAGTTGAGTGCATACACGCAATCGAAGCAAAGTGCGTCATCAAAAGCCGTGTGCAATTCGTGCCTACCAAGTACATACAACATACATACAAACATACAAGCGTCTACAAAAGCTATAGAAACTGTGAGCATCCATAAACGCGTTCAATTTGTATTTGTTACCAAGCAAGTGTCGTCTAACGCTTGTGAAATTCGGCAACAAAGCCAAGCAAAAATTTTGAATTCAGTAATGACTGAAAACGAAGAGTAGTTCGTGCAAAGAAGAGAACATTAGAAGAGAGCAGAAAAACGTAGAGCAGAGACCTCGTTGGTAACGCAAATACCAAAGTCGCATAGAAAGAAGTTAAACGTCAGTTGTTAAATGTCAATGACGAAGTTGAAAGCGAAGTAGAGTAGAAAAGCCATTGGCAACGCAAGCAGGAGTTGATCAAAGAATTAAAACAAACAAAAAAAACTGACAAGCAAAGAAGTGAATTTATACGAAGAAGAACAGAAGTGTCAAAAACAGAAGCAACGACAAGAAAATCGTTGGCAGCAAATTCACTGATCGTAGTAGAACAAAACAAATAGCAAAAATCCGAACAAAACACAAGAAGTAAACAAATCATCCGAAACCAAACGCAGTAGACGAAGCAAAGCAGAGAAGCAGCTAAGTGGAAAGCAAAACAAAATACATACCTATATTCATATTTCAGTAGTTTGTTTAGAACATTCAGTAGTTTGTTTAGAACATTTTGCCTAAATCCTTTAAATAATTTTCTTTATTTAAACATATTTCCGAAATTTTAAAGTAAGTAAATATCGTAGCATATAAGTCGGTGCAGAGTGAAAATGGACAAAGAGACAATATTGGCATTTAATGTAAGGGAGTTGCAGGAAGCAGTCCGTGAGGTTGATATTTCAGTTACAGGTCGTAAAGCAGATTTGCAAAAAAGATTGTTGTTACACTACGGACATGAAACGACGGTTGAAGATGACAATATAGATTCTGTTAGTACATATGAAGATGCGCCAGATACGAACTCCGCTGCCGCCGTCGCCGTCGTACCGGCAGGCAGAGCAATGTTTACGTTTAAAGACATACAAGAAAGTCTTACTCAATTTAGTGGCGATGATAATTTTGATGTTCAGTTATGGATAAATGAATTCGAAGAAAACGCGTCAGTAGTAGGGTGGAATAGTGTTCAAAAATTCATATATGCTAAACAGCTACTAAGAGGGGTTGCTAAATTATTCATTCGTAGCGAGCGAGGGCTGGTAAGTTGGGAATTGTTAAAAGAAGCACTTGTTAGTGAATTTGGGAAAAAAGTGTTTTCAGTTGAGGTGCATAAGTTGAGAAGCCTGGTGAAACGTTTAGAGAGTATTTGTATGTGCTCACGGAAATCTGCAAGCCGATAAATATTGATGTTGAAAGTTTAATTTCGTATTTCATCGAAGGTATAGTAGATACGAGATTAAACAAAGCGATTTTGTATGAAGCTAGGACGATCAGCGAACTAAAAGAAAGAATCAAAATATATGATTTCGAGGCAAGTGCAGAGTTCGGTAAGTACTTCTGGTACTCAAAAGGTGTCAAAGCCATGTTTTAGATGTAAAAGTACCACACATCTTATTCGTGACTGCAATAGTCAACAAGCTAAATGTTTTAAGTGTAATGGCGTTGGACACAAGTCTTTTGAGTGCAAGAGTGCTGATACTGTGAAAGTTAAAAAAGAATCTGAAAAAAATAATATTGTAAATGTAGAAAAAGAAAGAATTCAGTTGCCAGTAAAAACAGTGAAGGTAGGAGGTTTAGTGACTGATCCGTTAGTGGATACCGGGTGTTGCTTATGCTTAATTCGACGTGATGTTTTTAGCAAAATAAACTTTAGTAGTGAGGTTGACAATGACAAGCGAACCTTATATGGCGCTTGTGCAAAAGAATTTTCGACACTTGGTAGTTTTATAACAGAGCTTGAAGTAGATGCTTTGAAGTTTGAACAAAAGTTTCACATTACCAGTGAAAGTGCTATCCCATATTCCGTATTTATAGGTACATCAGTACTTGATAAAGAAGTTTCTCGAACTATGCTTCGCCAATTGTAATAGTCAGCAAAAAACACGGTACAAAAAGATTATCCTGTGACTATAGGTTGTTGAATAGGAAGATAATCCGAGATAATTTTCCGATGGCGCGCATCGATGACGTTTTAGATAGGTTACAAAAGGGGAAAATTTTTACAACATTAGACTTGGAAGATGGATTCTTTCATGTTACAGTAGCTGAAGATTCGAAAAAGTACACAGCTTTTGTAACACCGGACGGGCAATATGAGTTTAAATATATCCCGTTTGGTATATGTAACTCGCCGGCGGTATTTTGTAGATTCATAAGCTTTGTGTTCAGAGAGCTTATACAAGATGGAACAATTGCAGTTTCTATCTATCTATGGCGCGATATACAACAGGTATATCATCATAAA
Organism: Merzomyia westermanni; assembly: GCA_949987695.1. Taxonomy (NCBI): domain Eukaryota; kingdom Metazoa; phylum Arthropoda; class Insecta; order Diptera; family Tephritidae; genus Merzomyia; species Merzomyia westermanni. The sequence continues at coordinate 97,035,721 of OX465289.1, forward strand.
CCTCCTAAGAGATTTTTGCGCCAAGCTTCTCTTCCAATTTGTGGTGTGCCGATTTGAATTTTCCCTACAAATTGGTGGGACCTACAGTTTTTTGCCGACTCCGAACGGCATCTACAAAGGAGACGAATTTTTTGCTGAGAAGCCTGTCAAGGCAGAAATACACTCGGAGAGTTTGCCAAACCACTGCCGAGGGGCGACCCCGTTTTGAAAAACTTTTTTCAAATCACTTTTGATGTTACCTGTACCAGGGCTCGAACCATGGACCTTCGGTGTGGTAGGCCGGCAACACTACCTTCACACCACGGCGGCCGCCACAATTGCAGTTTATATGGATGATATCATTCCATCTAGAGATGTCGACGAAGGTATAAGCAAACTGAAACGAGTTCTAGAAGTAGGTTCGCGATACGGTGTCCGTATCAAGTGGAAGAAATGTAAATTTTTAGAGAAAAAAGTTAGTTTCCTTGGATATATTATTGAGGGTGGTACCATTAAGCCATCTGAAGAAAAGATTCAGGAAATCGAGCAGTATCCAATGCCGAACGACAGAAAAGGTATCGAAAGATTCCTTGGATTAACTTCATATTTTAGAAAGTTCATTAATAGGTATGCGTTGTTGGCAAAACCATTGTCCGATTTGTTGAAAAAAGGAAACATTTTTAAGATAGGAGAAGAACAAGTGGAATCGTTTAAGAATTTAAAAAGTTCTTTGACGACTTCACCCGTTCTTCGGTTGTACAATTCAAACGCGGAGACAGAGATCCACACGGACGCATCGAAATTTGGGTATGGAGCGATCTTCATGCAAAGATGGAGTGAGGATAAAATTTTCCATCCAGTCCAGTTTTTAAGTAGGAAAACAAGTCAGGCAGAAGAAAAGTATAGCTCGTATGAGCTGGAAGTGTTGGCAGTCATTGCTGCACTAAAAAAATGGAGAGTCTATTTAAAAGGTGCCAAGTTTACAATCGTTACAGATTGTAATGCTTTCGCACTTACGATGCGCAATGAAGATGTACCACCTAGGATAGCTAGATGGGCCCTCTTTTTGCAAGAATTTGATTACCAAATTGTGCACAGATCTGGAACACAGATGAGACACGTAGATGCATTAAGCAGAATGCATTGCTTACAAATGGAAGACACGTTGAGACATCGATTATTACAAGCCCAGTTGAATGATGACTGGACAAAAGCAGTTAGGACTATTTTAGAAAAGAGAAGCTATGAAGATTTTTACATATCTCATGGAATTTTTTGCAAAAATCCTTCCGAGGAACTTGTCGTAGTCCCTAGTCAAATGGAAGTAGACATAATAAAAACCATACACAGGCAGGGACATTATTCTGCGCGCAAAACACAGAAGTTAATAGATAGATCATACTATATTCCGCAGTTAAGTCAGAAGGTAGCTAAAATAATAAGCAGTTGCGTAGAGTGCATTGTGGGAAACGCGAAAATGGGTAGAAAAGAAGGGTGTCTTTCGCCAATTCCCAAAGATGATCATCCGTTATGCACTTACCATTTAGACCATTTAGGACCGTTGACAGCCACCGCAAAGTGTTATAATCATATTTTAGCAGTTGTAGATGCATTCTCCAAATTTGTTTGGTTATACCCGACAAAAGGTACAGGAGCATCAGCAGTAATTGATAGGTTGACCAAACAAGCCGCTATTTACGGAAACCCGAAAAGATTGATAACCGACAGAGGTGCAGCTTTCACCTCGCAAGCTTTTAAAGATTATTGTAAAGAGCAGGGTATACAACACTTGTATACAGCAACAGGAGTTCCGAGGGGAAACGGGCAAGTGGAGCGCATCCACCGACGAAACTTTCTTTGAACAATCCGGAGCAATGGTATAAAAGCATTACAAATGTACAGAAGTTTTTAAATAACTATCCCAGTCGTAGCACGAAGGTATCCCCTTTTAAGTTGTTAACAGGGTTGAATATGCGTTTGGAAAAGCATATAGATTTAAGTGAGCTTATAGTGGAAGGCGCAGCTATTCAGCTGGAAACAGAACGCGAGCAAATTAGGGAAACAGCTAGGGATAACATAAAAGCCATTCAAGAAGAAAATCGGAAAAATTTTAACACAAAAAGAAAAGCTGAGCAAACGTACGAAGAGAATGAGCTAGTACTAGCTATAAAACAAACGCAATATGGTCCCGCACTGAAAATTAAGAGAAAGTTTTTAGGGCCGTATAAAGTTATACGTAAATTGAATCACGGTCGGTATGACGTCGAGAAGTTAGGTGAACACGAAGGGCCGAACCGGACGACGACGTTTATGAAAAAGTGGCACCCGTCGTTCGGGGACGAACGAATGTCAGGACGGCCGAATGTAGGAACGGATAAGAGACGTACCAGGAGTGGACGTACCTACGGAGACATACAACCCTTGCACACCAGCAACCCAGACATAAATATGCAACCGTGCAACAATAAATAGGCAACTCTTAATTTTGAAATGAAAAGAAAACCGACGTTTGAGAATTTAGAGAGGCAGAGTCAGTTTAAGAGTTTTGACGAAAGAGGTCGATACGCGAACATTCACGAAGCACCACACAAAATAAGCATTTAATTATAGTTACCACATATTTTCCGTTTTAACAAACTGTACTAATTAAATAATTACTCCAAATTACATTTAATAAACTATATAATATAATATTTGAAAGGGTTAATGAACATTTATTCAAAGCCTACATATATAGATGTCTGCATATTGCTTTTCTGGTTGCATCAGGCGTTTTATATGGATATGATTGAATCACCCCTAATTATTGCTTTACAGCTGCTAAACAGTTCGCTTTTCAGACTTGGCAGCAGCAGCAACCAACAAAAACTGAAAGCATCTCGTTTGCTTTTGCTTGTGCATTTTTAGGCTGTCAAGCATTGAACGTTTGCTTAGCAGCATTCCATCATTTGCTTATCAGCATTTCTCGTTTTTCTTCAAGCAAAATCAATTGCAAAATCATGTGCTTTAAAATTTTTGAAGCAACTTAGAACCATGCTATTTTGTAGCTAACAATGCAAGAAATCGTGTGACAAATCTCTAAAGAGACCGATCCACACTTAATCCCTTTAGTCTACATTTGGCTATTATTCAATAAACATAAGTAGAATTTAATTTGTGTAGCATACGCATAGTGGTGTAAGTGAATTTTGGTTTTTGCAGCATACTAATAGGAGTTAAAATAACCCGTTTGGGTAGAAAGTGGATTAGTCCTTTAATATCCGTTCGGGTATAAATGAGTACAATTGGTCTCTACATAGGACATGCCCAAACAAATGTGAATAGTTTAATCCATACAAATTGATCAGAATTGGCATTTGTCCCATCCTTATTTGCGACTCATTCCGAATGCATCCTAGACTAAGAGCATTTTTTTGCAGGGAGGTCACTGGTTTAATGGCGTGTTCGTTATGTAGAGCATTTCTGATGAAACTTTTGTTGCAATGTTGCTCTGGGTGTAATATGCCCGCCGATTCGGCTATACGATGGCCGCTCTCTGCACAGTGGGCCGCAAGTACTGTTTTTTGCGAGTTAACAGCAAAATGGAGAACAATTTTATGTAAGATCGGCGGCCTGATATTCTTGTTTTCAGTTTTTTTTTGTTATACCTACGCACTCTTTACCACGTTTTTCATTTTTGTCTCCCGCTCATGGAATTTCGTATATGACATTATTTCTATCTAATGTTGCTACTTTACTATTCATATTGCTAAAGAAAATATTCGTTGCGTAGGTTGGTTTGTTTGGTATTCTAAGATTTTTTTTATCATATACTAGAAGACGCGGGAAACGTTGTCCTGCCTAAAATTTGAGTTGCCCACATTTAACAAATTGTAATCTCTTCCTCACCACTTGGCGCTTCCTTGTTCTTTATTCCTATATCTTGCTTTGTTTTTCTACTTTTGCTTTTACCTCACCCCATATCCCTTTAGTTTATTTTATTCTCTTCATTTTTCTCTAACACCTCCCCTTATTCTAAAATTTCCTATTCCAACTGCCCTGCTTCTCCCTTGCGGGGACTAATATGTAAGTTTTCATAAGTTTCTTCCCACAGATGTCACTAACCAAATGTCACAGTTGTCTTCCTAGCCTTCGCCCAGGTCAATCACATTCAGCCAAATTACGACCGCATGCCACTTCATGCAACTAACTAGATAAGCAGAAATGCGATCACATGGCATGATCGCATATCGTGGTTGGCACACGTCGCTGTGCCAGCAAAACAATAGCTATTACTATCGACCATGGTCATTGCGCTATGACAACATCACAAGCGCCACAATTCTCTTCATCATGTTTAGCTGCATAGGCAAAAGCAGCTATTACAACATCATCAGCAGAGCAGCAGCAGCGTTACCCAACGTCGTGGGTTAGGTGGACAGTTGGTAGCTATTAAGAATCAGTTTTAAATATAGCTCAATAAAGCACACACGTTCAATAAAACACAACTGGCGCCCATCGTGGGGCTTTAAACACTAATCATTTTGATCCTAACGGATAAATAATAATCGCAAACAGTTAGAAGGATTTGAAACAAGCCTCCTAGTGAATACGAAGTTAATGAAGCAGACTGAAGAGTAGCAAGCAACAACAGAAGGAGTAGAAACCAGAATCGTTATAACCCAAAGAAGAAAATCAAGAATTAACATAGGCTAAGATAACACTTAAGTATGAGGAGGTAAGTGAAGTGCTCTAAAACAATTTAGTGAAAGCAAAACCGAAATTGAGAAAAAAAAAAAATAATAATAATTAATAAAGAATAGGTTTATGTGTCCTTTGTGAAATTTTTCAAAAAAATTTTGAATGTTAGATGACCGAGGTGTTGGAGGACCTCTTTAAGAATTTGAATTTAGCAACAAACAGACAAAATACTATGAATACAGAACAAGTTAGAATCAGGTAAGAATAAACAAACCTAAGGTAGAAAAACATAGTAGGATAACAATTAACCCCTAACTACCTGCGACATCATGCTAGACGCGATAAAATCCCTTCCGGAATTTTTTGGCCATCAAGGCGTGTACGTATTTTGGCTGGAAGCCGCAAACAATGCCTACGAATTATTTAGGAGATACGATGGCAGTGAACGCCACTACCAAGCTGTTACTATTATCAGAACAAAAGGGAGATGTGCTGCCGATGCAGTACTTTCTTCTTTTAACACAGTGCTTAACTTTAACGCTATAATCTCGAGACTTGACTTTGCTTACGCGGACAAACGCGGGCAAACGGCCGAAATCATCATCAGGGACTACAACAAAAATATAATATTTATTTAACACTAGTTTTTCACCACAGATAGGTATAAAAGTATACATATAAACAAAGATAATTCCTATAAACATACATACATTTCCTCAGCTGTTGTATGCACAGCAACTGGTCAGTTCGGCATGCTGTTGTGAACTGATTTGCGCGAGTCAAGCAGACGTCGGTAAAGGTGTGCAATGGCTTCCGAGTCTTGCTTATAATTCAGTCTCTTATTCTCGTTCGTGTATATTATGTGGAAAGTAAAACGTTTGTTGTAATATCGTTCTTGCTGTAGTATGCTCACAGCGTCAAAGTCAGGTTTATGTCCGCTCTCCGCACAGTGGGCTGCAAGTGCTGTTTTATATGTGATACTAGATTTTTGACATTTGATATCCGATCGGTGTCCAGCTATTCTAGTTTTAAGGTTATTTTTCGTTGTTACAACATATCCTTTGTTGCATTCGTTATCTACGTCTTTTGCACATGGTATTTTACATATAATATTATTTTTGTCCATCATTTCCACTTTGCTTTTCATGTTTTTGAAAAATGTATTATTAGTGTACGTCGGTTTATGTGCTAATCCAATTATTTCTTTGTCGTAAATACTAGAACATTGTAATCTTTCGGAAAAGCCCGGCATATATACAATTGATTTGTATATAAGTGGTTTTTTGCCTTTAGTTTTCGATTTGGTACCGTTTTCATGTGTATTAATCAGCCTATAAATCACCCCGAATGGAAAATCATTCATCTTTAGGATGTGTTTTATATGTTTTTTGTTCTCAGCGTGGAGCATTTCGTCGCTAGTATCTAGAACTCTACTGATTAAATTTTTCGCCGTGTTGAAAATCATGTTTTGGAGTGTTTTGAAAGATAATTAATGATACGTCCTGAAGATGAAGGCTTTTGGCTTGATTTTGTTGTCAATTTTACATACTAAAGAGTCTAAAAAGGGTAATTTGTTATTGTTTTCCAACTCCATCGTGAATTTGATGTTTTTATGATAGGAGTTAAGCAGGTCTAAAGTTTCATTCAGTTTATCCTCTTTCACTATCGCAAACACATCATCTACGTATTTATTAAGTAGTCTAGTGTTCGCCGTTGCTTTTCTTAAAATTTCTTCCATTACAATGTCGGCGAAAATAGGTGATGCTGGGTCTCCCATTGGAAGTCCCTTCAACTGCGTATACATTTGTTCCTCATATTTAAAATATCTATTCTCACATATACAAAATCTCACTATTTCCATAAAAAGATTTTTTGGGATTTCCATGTACTCATTAATTATTATAGAACTCGAAACCTGACTTTGACGCTGTGAGCATACTACAGCAAGAACGACATTACAACAAACGTTTTACTTTAGAGATGCTCCACACAATAGACGCGAACGAGAATAAGAGACTGAATTATAAGCAAGACTCGGAAGCCATTGCACACCTTTACCGACATATGCTTGACTCGCGCAAATCAGTTCACAACAGCATGCCGAACTGACCAGTTGCTGTGCATACAACAGCTGAAGTAATGTATGTATGTTTATAGGAATTATCTTTATTTATATGTACATATGTTTACTTTTATACCTATCTGTGGAAAACTAGTGTTAAATAAATATTATATTTTTGTTGTAGTCCCTGATGATGATTTCCATTGGAAATCGAAATATATTGGAGAAAAAAACTAAAACAGCGTGTTTTTAATACAAAATATTTATTTGTTTCCAGATATTTTTTTTCTCTGTAAGCTCTTTTTTTTTACAAAAAAAATTTACTTTCAAATAAATATAGCCATATAAGACTGCAGTACCTTACACTTGCATATGTATTAGTATTCATATATTAGTTAGTACGTAGGTAGATTTCCGAAGGGTTATTAGATACAAAAACTGTTAATACCGATTTCTCAAGTAGGTTAACTTTAAAATTTCAAACCCAGGTACATTTGAAGCAAGAGCAAATTATTTAAAACAGGTAGTGTTTTCTTTGTATAACTAAGGCTTCGATTTTTACTTGATATGACTATAAATAGGAGTAAATGCGAACTGTTCCTTCATAATATATGCAAGGATCACCGGATACTGTTCAGTCTCCAAGTGCATTTCATAGCCCGTCATTTACTTAAAAAAATAATATGAATGCAAGGGCGCGAGAGTTTGAGTGGAAAAATTATCCAAATATGTTCTGTTTCATGTGCGGTAAATATATTGTTAAAAGGATGCGTCGTGTGTTTTCAAATCCTTTGAAAGTTACATACTCTAAGTATTTTGGCATTCAGCCACTGGAATATCATGGGCACCGAATACTGTGTGCACCACATGTCGAATCGAATTGATTCATTCGGAATCCGGAACAAAAAGGTGCGTAGTAAAATTTAGGAATTTGCCACTTTTTAATGCATATCTGAGTAATTTCTGAAACTATCTACTTAGGCAACATATGAAATTTAGTACACCAATGAAGTGGAGGGAACCAACTTGCCATTCGCCGGACTGCTATATTTGTACTACAGAAGTACATGGGATTAGAAAGTAAAGAAAACTAACGCATGCCAGCGTATCTACAGCGCCATTGCCAGTACCAAATACAACGGAAGTTGCTCATCTAACTCATTGCCATTGCCACATTCTTTCATTTCTTTAGTTCCGAGTCCAGTTTCATTGTCAAGAGCAGCATCTGATTACGCGGCATCAAGTTGTACTGCACTTCACACGAAACACGAAAGAAACGCTTTGTCACAAGCACAACTCAATGATTAGATAAGAGATTTGGAATTGTCCAAGGTAAAGGCCGAGCTGCACGCCCCTCGTATGCAACAATTTAAATTCCTTTCACCCGATGTTAAAGTAATATATTATAGAACTCGTCAGGAACCATTTTCCAACTTCTATACGAAGGAGGACAGTGTTTGTTGGCTTATTCAAACAGCTTGGTGAATTATATGATTCCAAAGAGTAGAGATTGTTTAATAATAATACGGCAATAAACTAAGTTTAAGGGCCGTATTATTATATATTAGCAACCAAAAGTCGTCTATCCCGATAGCGCATGCAGTAAATACGAAGGACACCCGCAAGATAATGAAAAAATTACTTAAACTTATCAAATATGAAGAGCATTATTCGAAACTATGTACCGATCTTAAAGTCGTTGGAATGCTATGCGGTCTACAAAGTGGGTACACAAAATGGGATAGCCGAGCTCGTCAAGACCACTACATCATAAAGGATTGGCCAGACCGAATCGAATTTAAAGTTAGTGTGGATAACATAAAATACTCCCCTCTTATAAAGAAAGAAAAAATTATTTTACAGGCACTTTTGTTGGGCCGCAAATAATAAAGATGTGTAACAATAACCAATTCAAAGAACTCTTGTCACCAGTGAAGGCAGTAGCATGGGATACTTTTGAAAAGGTTGTTGCTTCTTTTTTAGGCAAACGCAAAAGTCCTAACCACGAGATGATAGTGAACGACTTAATCAAGAACTATGCGAAAGTGAGTAAATAAAAAATTTATATTTAAAGCCGCTTTCTAAAGTAAACTTTAAAACTTATCTGCCCGATAAACAAAAACTTTGTATGAAAATTTTAAAGTTTACATGAGAAAACGGCCCTAAAGCTGAATTTATCGTTCAGTTCCGAACAAATTTTTTGTTTACATTTTGCTCGTTCTCTTCTCATTCTGTATCAGAGAAGTGGAAAAAGAACGAGTAAAATGTAGTTACGAAGATACCGGAAAGACACCAAATTCAAGTTCTGATTGCGAGAAAAATCCTGAGACGGAAGTTACAGCCAATATAAATGACACCAATGAAGGAATTGCTAGACGAAATCAGTTCATAATATTATTTCATTCATAACAATTCATTAAAATGCTTTGTTTTAATTCATATTAATAAAAAACCAACTGAAATAACAATAATTTTTTTTAGGTACATATTATTATTTCAATTATATTTAAAAAAAATGAATGGATGAAGTCTGTAAAAAGACTACTGACAGAGATCATTTTTATCACCTGCTCACAAACTTATCTAAAACTTCTCTGGGCTCCATGATTCTAAACTTTTTCTCTCCCTATTTGCAATTTCTCTTTTCCAATGTCATCACTTCATTGCGCCTTATTGTTTCCTCACTAGCCACATTTGTGCGGTTTTCAAGTAGTAGTACCACCATCGCAGTCAGTCTTGAAGTTATGATTCTCGTGTGGAGATCTTTGTTCTTCTCCATCATCCTGTAAGTTTTGGCTACTTGAAATGTTTAGGAGACTCTGCACATTTTGAGATGGAGGTGAAAGGGAATGTCTACTGCCATAAACCTCTTCGAATTCATTAAAAAACTCCCAAGTAGTTGCATCTCTTCCTCTAGACTTGTTTATCTTTTTTATTCGTTTATAGGCTGCGTACATATTCAAAAATTTTCTCTGTAATTAAACTCTTATAGCGCTAAGATCTGGAGCATCGGTTTTCATTATATCCAGTACTTTGCCCCGAAGAACATATTTCTTTCTCCTCCCGCTCTTAAATGCATTTTCCAGATCTAATGGACACCTGACCAACAATTTGATCTCAGTTACGCTTCATTTTAAGCTAAAAACAAATAATAAAAAATATATTACAATATAAAAATAACATTTGCTACAAAATTTACTTACTTTTCCTCCTCCATCTCAATTGCGCATTGAAAATTTTGATATGACGCTTGATTTGCTAGTGATCATGATTTAATGATTTATATGGTTGATGCAAACGGCCAACAACACGAAATTACCGTTTGACGTCGGTGAATTCTTATGTCAAAATGCACATGTGAGAGGGAACGCGCAAAAACGATCCGCCTATTTTCTAAGCTTTTCACGTATAACACACACATAAATCACACATTTTCTTAAAATGTTATCACAAAGCACTCGTTAAATATCAATTCACAGCGAATTTTTATTAAAAATAAATAAAACACGAAGCGAACTCAATATCTTTTCCAAGAACTGTAAACAAAGAATGTAAGCAAAAAACAAAGATATGATAGTTTGACATAAGGTGTGGATGAGGAACAAGAAGACGCTATGTCATTTGAAGCGACCATATAAATTATTGGATCATGCTAGTGATGAGCAACAGATTGTCAACATTTCGCTTAACGAACGCGTGCCTTTACCAGTGCTGCCGAAATTTTATCCCCTGTATGTTCAAAGATAATGAACAACCAATACAGATTTTTACGCGTTTTTTGTAAAAATATAAAACAATTTGCACTTTGCGAGGAAGGATACCGAAAACTTTTTATTTTTTTCCAGAAATTTTTTTTCTCTGTAAGCTCTTATTACAAAAAAAAATACGCTTTCATCCAATAAAATCGATGGACGAAAACAAAAGTTATAAGCATTCAAATAAATATAGCCATATAATGCTTAGTACCCTACAAATATTAGCATATATACATATGAGACGATAACAATGTATGTAAGTTTTGTCTTAACTCTATGATCTTATTTTATACTTGAAAAAGTTATTTGCTTTGTTTTGACGATTACTTAGATTAGGATCGTTTTCTCTTATGTCGTTCACTATCATCTCGTAGGTAGGACTTTTGCGTTTGCCTAAAAAAGAAGCAACAACCTTTTCAAATGTATCCCACGTTGCTGCCTTCACTGGTGACAATAGTTCTTTGAATTGGTTATTGTTACACATCTTTCTTATTTGCGGCCCAACAAAAGTGCCTGTAAAATAATTTTTTCTTTCTTTATAAGAGGGGAGTATTTTATGTTATCCACACTAACTTTAAATTCGATTCGGTCTGGCCAATCCTTTATGATGTAGTGGTCTTGACGAGCTCGGCTATCCCATTTTGTGTACCCACTTTGTAGACCGCATAGCATTCCAACGACTTTAAGATCGGCACATACAGGGTGGCTGAAGAATTTTGCTACATTAAGAAACTCAAATCATTTTTTTTTTAGTGCATGGAATTCATTTTTCTTTTATTCATGCCAAAGCTCATTAAATTTTATTAAATATAGCTTAATTAGTTTTAAAAATAATGGAATTTAAATGCCCCCCCTGCTCGTCGATGCATGTGCGGCATCTTACCAAAAAGTTGTTCATTACTGCTTGGAGAGTTGAGACAGGAATAGCCGCAATTGTTTCTCGAATGGATTGCCTTAGTTCATTCAAATTTGTTGGTTTTGCTTTGAAGACTTCCTGTTTGCAATAACCCCACAAGAAAAAGTCAGGTACAGTAAGGTCAGGCGACCTGGGTGGCCAACGGAATGTGGAGTTTCTGGATATCAGCTTATTGGGAAATTTTCGTCGCAATTCTGTCATAACAGGTTGGGCTATATGAGGAGCTGCACCATCTTGCTGAAACCACACAGAGTTGAAAGAAATTCTCATTCGGCGTAATTCTGGATAGAAAAACTCTCTCAACATGCTTAAGTAACGGTCTCCAGTAACCGTAACGGTGTGACCGTTTTCTTCGAAGAAGTAGGGCCCGACAATGCAGCGTGATGAAACTGCACACCACACTGTGACACGAAGTGGATGCAATTCCGTCTCATGGCGTATCTGTTGGTTGGAAGCACTCCATATTCGACAATTTTGTTTGTTTATGTTGCCGTTTAAATCGAAATGGGCCTCGTCAGACATGAAAAGACAGTTCAACATGTTTCCATCCTCTTCCACCATTTGAAGCATCTTCTGGCAAAATTCCAAGCGAATCGGCAAGTCTGCAGCGTTCAGTTTGTTGGCCATTTGAATTTTATATGGGAATAAGTCCAAATCTTTGTGCATAATTGACTGTAATGACTGTCTGCTTACACCCATTTGAGCAGATAAGCTTCTTGTCGAAACACGTGGATTGTTTTGTATGGCAGCAGCTACAGCAGCGATTGTTTCCTCCGTTCGAACTGAAGGGTTTCGATGGTAAGGTCTTCTGTTGACTGTCCCATGCTCAGCAAAATTGTTTACAAGTCTTATTATGGTCCATCTGCTCGGAGGATTGCCGCCAAACGTGCGCCTATACTCTCTTTGTACCGAAACTACGGACTCCAGTGCGTGATAGCGGCGGACAATCCAAATTCTTGTTTCAGTGTCCCAGTTATCCATTTTTGTTAAATGTAAAAGTCAATCTGCAAAATAAAAAAAAAATTTACCAGATTCATTAAATAGAAAAAAAGTTATTTAATTTTTTTTTGGTAGCGGCTTTCATCAGCCACCCTGTATATTCCAATAATGCTCTTCATATTTGAAAAGTTTGAGTAATTTTTTCATTATCTTGCATGTTTCCTTCGTATTTCCTGCATGCGCGATCGGGATAGACAACTTTTGGTTGCTAATATATAATAATACGGCCTTTAAACTTAGTTTATTGCCGTATTGTTATTGAACAATCTCTACTTGTTGGAATCATATGGTTCACCAAGCTGTTTGAATAAGCCAACAAACACTGTCCTCCTTCGTATAGAAGTTGGAAAATGGTTCCTGACGAGTTCTATAATATATTACCTTAACATCGGGTGAAAGGAATTTAAATTGTTGCATACGAGGGGCGTGCAGCTCGGCCTTTACCTTGGACAATTCCAAACCTCTTATCTAATCATTGAGTTGTGCTTGTGACAAAGCGTTTCTGTCGTTTTCCGTGTGAAGTGCAGTACAACTTGATGCCGCGTAATCAAATGCTGCTGTTGACAATAAAACTGGACTCGGAACCAAAGTTGAATGTGGCAATGAGTTAGATGAGCAACTTCTTTTGAATATGGTACTGGCAATGACGCTGTAGATACGCTGGCATGCGTTAGTTTTGTTGACTTTCCAATCCCATGTAAATACTTCTGTAGAACAAATATAGCAGTCCGTCGAATGGCAAGTTGGTTCCCTCCACTTTATTGGTGTACTAAATTTCATATGTTGCCTAAGTAGATAGTTTCAGAAATTAGTCAGATATGCATTAAAAAGTGGCAAATTCCTAAATTTTACTACTCACCTTTTTGTTCCGGATTCCGAATGAATCAATTCGATTCGATATGTGGTGCACACAGTATTCGGTGTCCATGATATTCCAGTGGCTGAATGCCAAAATACTTATAGTATGTAACTTTCAAAGGATTTGAAAACACCCGACGCATCCTTTTAACAATATATTTACCGCACATGAAACAGAACATATTTGGATAATTTTTACACTCAAACTCTCGCGCCCTTTTATTCATATTATTTTTTTAAGTAAATGACGGGGTATGAAATGCACTTATAGACTGAACAGTATCCGGTGATCCTTGCAGATATTATGAAGGAACAATTCGCATTTACTCCTATTTATAGTCATATCAGGTAAAAATCGAAGCCTACCTACACAAAAAGGTTCCTTAGTTATATACCTGTTTTAAATAATTTGCTCTTGCTTAAAATGTACCTGGGTTTGAAATTTTAAAGTTTACCTACTTGAGAAAACGGCATTAACCGTTTTTTGTATCTAATAACCCTTCGGAAATCTACCTACGTACTAACTAATATATGAATACTAATACATATGCAAGTGTAGGGAACTGCAGTGTTATATGGCTATATTTATTCGAAAGTAAATTTTTTTTTTAAAAAAACAGAGCTTACAGAGAAAAAAAATATCTGGAAACAAATAAATATTTTTCAATATCCTTCCTCGCAAAGTACAAATTTTTTTATATTTTAACAAGAAAAAGGTAAAAATCCGTATTGATTGTTCATTATCTTCGAACCTACAGGGACGGTGGAAGGAATGTTTCGCTGGATACGTGTACCAAAGACCTCAAGATCCTCCGTTGCGAAGATGCAATAACTGTTGCGCTGTTCAAGGCAGCAGCTTCAAGTTTACCCCAGGCGAAAATAGAAGTCGTAGATTGGAAGGACATTGCAGCCCAGGGCCGTCTGAGAGAATTCTCAGGGTGCTGGAGGTCTTGAGCCCGGACCTCTGGTCGGAGGACTAGAGCGTCCTAGGGTGGTCGTTCTGGCCTTGAATAAGGAGCTTCTCTAGCCACTGTAGCAGGTACGGCAAGGTCCTACTCCACGTATACCGTGTCGACGCAGCGCTCATCCTTTTCGGCTGCGCAGGTGGGCAAGGAGATCGAAGCACACGAAGAGTTCGACACCGAAAGCATTGTGTCCGTCACTGTAACGACAGCCTTTCACCACACTGGCGTAAGTGCCTAACGTAATGTCGTCAACATTGTAGCTGCAACAGCCGTAATTAGCATTACGCCGGCAGCAGCTGCCTTGTTGCTGAATGCTCGGCAGAAGGCACAAAAACACTGAAAACCCGGCTACAGCATAACACTAACACATCATACGCACACTCACAAAACAAAGCAACAACAACACATAGCAAACGAAATTTGCTAGCTGGTCAAAACACAACCCGCAGATACACCTTCCGGAAGCGATTGCAACAAGGCTGGCAACAACTACAATAAAACACCACAACAGTAACAGACAACTGAAATAACTTTTGGAAAAAGAATCAGCGCATTCCTGAACCGCACTGGGATCCTACGTATCCATGCAACAACTTGCAGAAACCAGAGTCACCCGGGAAGGAAAAGTTGGCGCCAGTACCGCAGCGACACTTATCATTTTATGCTTAGCATATTTTAATATTTTTTTACTTTATTGTAAGCCGGATACACCGTAGGTTATATGTATTAGAACCTAAGTATCCCCGATGCTCAGGTGGGGTTAAGACTCCCAGACAATTGGTTAACAGTAATCTGAGAACTGGGCTTATTTGTTTGGGTTTTTCTTTCTGTTTGGGTTTTTTTTGTTTATGAAAGGGAACTAGGGAAAATTTCGTTTTATTTTTGATTTCTATTGGTAGATCAGCTTTGTTTGATCTCGATACTTGTTTTTGCTTTTGAGATTATCGTCTTGTGCACGCTTGGCTATACTGTGGGTTGCTATTCACACATTCGTGGGGATACATACATTTTTTTCTTTTCTTTTTTTCGACTTTTTGCAGTTTTTGTTATACTTACTTTATTAACTTTTCCGGGCTGCCGAGACCCTAACTCCGCCTTAGGTTCGACATTGACTTGATATTTTGTCCAGTCTGGACTCCACTTTTTTATTTTCCTGTTCGCGTTTTTATACCTAGTAGTGCGACGCACACAAGATATATTAACTTTAGTCGCCTAACGGTGCTATGTAACGGCATAAACGGATCGAGATAGATATTGACTTATACATATCAAAATGTTAAGGACGAAAAGAGAAATTGAATAAGCCATGTCCGTCCGTCCATCCGTCTGCCGTCTGTGAACACGATAACTTGAGTAAATTTTGAGATATCTTAACGAAATTTGGTATGCATGTTCCTCGGCACTCATCTCTGAGCGCTATTTAAAATGGGCCACGCCCACTTCTTATGTATGGAATATTTTCGAAAATACAAAAAAGCGATGACTCAGTACATAATACACTCATAAGGATAAAATATGGTGTGTACATACATTAACGTTAGGGCAGAAAGAATAATTTTCAAGCAATTTTTGAAAACGGGTGCGGCACCGCGCACCTTTGATTAAGTCAAATTTAGAAATACTATTAATCAAAAACCGTTTAAGATATCGAAATGAAGTTCAGCACACATATTTACATTATTACAAGGAATGTTCCGGAAAAAAATGGGCGACATCGGTTAAGCTCCACGGTTACTTTTATACGAAAGATTTTGAAAAGGATCATAGATATATTTAATAGGCAATAACTTTGCGTAAAATAGCTTTACATCATTTATATTGCACTTTCAAAGTGTCCGTGAACGAGGAAGTAGGAAAATATAAATTTTAAAGAATTTGCGTGGCCCCGCACCTTTTATAGTGGATTATTCCACAAAACTTTTTATGCCATAACTCCAGTAAAAATAAATTTATCGAAACAATATTTGGCGAAACTGTTAAATATATATAAAGATAACTGTTTGTTGTAAAAACGGGCACCGCCCAGTTTTGTAACATAGTTCTAAAAAATTTGTTTGTAAAATGTAAAACGAGATATTTCTATAACTATGCAAGCTATACACAGATTTCAGTAAAGCGTTTGACAAAGTTTGCCATTCGTTACTTATAAACTTTTTCTACTGGGCTTTCAACCCAGTCTCACCAGCTGGATATCTTCTTTTCTTTTTTTAGAACACAAATAGTAGTTTTTAAGAATGCGCTATCTAATGTCATCGATGTATCTTCTGGAGCTCCTCAAGTTGGCCCGATTCTGTTTTTGCTGTTCATTAATGATATATCCAGTACTATCAAGCTTTCAAAAATTTTGATGTACGCTGACGACGTTAAGATTTTTATGTCTTACTCGGTGAGCGAAAATAGAGCTTTACTTCAATCAGATCTTGATAGACTGGGTGCTTGGTGCGATCTAAACTACATGCCACTCAATCTTAAAAAATGTAAATATATGTGTTTTTCGCGCAGAAATACACAACCAGCTTCCTACATAATCAACAATCAAAGTCTTGAACAAGTGCATGATTTTATGTACTTGGGAATTATGACAGATTGTAAACTTAGCTTCAATCTCCATATTAATGCAACTGTCAATAAATCTAGGGGTGTTTCATTCGTTAAGAGATGAGCCCTTTTTACAACATTAGTAAGACCGATATTAGAATATGGCTCAATTATTTGGAGTCCGAGCTACCAGGTCCACGTTGATCGGATAGAATCGGTTCAAAAACAAATTTTACTTTTGGCTTTAAGAGATCTTTCATGGGATTCCCTGTATAATTTGCCACCCTATACTAATTGCTTGAAGCTTATTAACCTTCCTACCCTTGTTAGTCGTAGAGGAATGCTCGGAACAATATTTATGATTAAATTATTAAACGGATTGGTCTCTAGCCCATTTTTGTTAGGAGAAGTAAACTTTAACATTCCTTTTCGGCCATCAAGACATTTTAAACCTATTTTTTTGAAACAGTGTAGGACTAGTTTTAAATTAAATGAGCCTTTCCAATGTTTGTGTGACAATTATAACACTCACTCCAGTACACTTGATATTTCTGACTCCCTTTTTAAAATTAAAAAACCTATACTATCCTCGCTTAACCCATAGCAACTTTATGAATTTACTCTTTACAATCTAACTGATTCTTTCTTCTCTTAATACATTATTTATAAGTTTTAATTTCTTGTGTTACTTAGCTGATGAGTTTCCCTCTGTAGCTGAGCAGTTTTAGATCTCGACACTTAACAAACCTCTGCCTTTCAACGACTCGGCAATATACTCGTATATATAAAAGCCGTGCGTTATGCGGATGCGCCCTTTGTGTCGGTTGGGCGGGATGGTGGGTTATCCGTTGGGAATTATTATTATTATTATTATTATTATTATTATTATTATTATTATTATTATTATTATTATTATTATTATTATTATTATTATTATTATTATTATTATTATTATTATTATTATTATTATTATTATTATTATTATTATTATTATTATTATTATTATTATTATTATCATTATTATTATAATTATTATTATTATTATTAAATTCTCAAATCCTTCTTTTACTCTCTTAGTGCTCTGTTGTGATGGTTTTTCATTGTTATTACAATCGTTAGAAAAATATGCCTAATATATACAAGAGGGAGCATCCATGAAGAAGGTCTTAAACAATCACTACTCGACATAAAAAATAAAATTGAAACGCCATCGAGTGCTGTCCAAAAGTATAATATAAACAGAACAACTATAACTTATAGGCACAAGCTTCTGTCCGAAAACCGGATGGCTAACGAGCTACAAGACAAAACAAGCACTCAATACTCTGTAGGGCAAGTTCTATCAAAGTTCGAGGAAGGCGAGCTGACAGAGTAGTTTAAAAAGTGCTCCACTTTCCATCATGGGTTAACGTTTGATATGGCAAAGCGGTGTGTTTACGATTATGTCGAAAGGGTATTCCTTCTTTTTAAGATAAGGGTCAAGCTTCGGGTAAAGTATGGTTATCGGGTTAAGCTTAGCTCGTCTTCGAGCTTTTACCAAACCTGTTGTGTTGGACTTCTTTGGGAAACTTGCCCGAGGTGGGCATACCAGTCCTAAGAGGCGACTCATATGCACAAAGGTAATGACGTGCAACTCGATGCTTGATCTACGGATATGATGCCTCTCACCTCTCATTACCCATCTTATCCTTCCTTACGGAAGGAGGGGTGATATGACCTTGAGGGTTTCACTGGTCATTAATCGCTACCACGGCAGTACCGCAAGGGAGCACCGGAGCATTACGGGTTCAAATCCGGCCAAGGACTGTTAATTCGACAACACTCCCCAAAACCTTCGGGGAGTGTTTTTGTCGTTACCACAACAACAACAACAGACCGGTATTACAACAGCAATGTATTCTGTTAAGGTAAGTTTGACATATTTTTTCGGAAAGCGTATTTGGACTTTGTAATATACATAAGTATTAAGCTAGTTTCAGGTAATTGCAGTAAGGGTAAGAGAACTTTTTCACAAACTGCTTCAGGAAAGAGAGGAACTTTAAGTATAACACGGCGTTACACACATTCTGTCCTATGAACCAAATATACTTTTTCGAAAAGGGGAGAAAAAATAAAAATACACGTGTATCGGCGTATCACGTGCCTCCAGTATATGTATACCCTCGCAAACGGGCAACCCCTTTATTCCTGAAAGGATAAATACCTGGATCTATTGGGCTATTCGCCGAGAGTTGTTAGATGAATGCGGTAATTTTTCTTGATGTTTTGAAACATTTAAAACAATTCACGAAATGTTCCAAAGAAAATCGCATTCTTCTTCTGCTTGATAATCATGTGTCGCACTGCTCACTTGAATCTATTTTATATCAACTACATCGTCAATAATCCGAAAAAACGAAAGGAATCACAATATAGGATATTCCGCAGCTATCATATACCCCGTTTCTCAGAACATTTTGCCCAGAGAACAGGAATTTACCCTTTTAATTGCAATACATTTGATGACAGCGAATTTTGTGAATTAGAAGAGTCTGAAGGGAACAGAGAACATGGATCCGATGACAGAACGGTGGACCGACTTTCTCCTTGACTGAAAACAGTTTAACTAGTCTTCCTTTAAGTCCTGATCTTCAGGTCTCGACATCCGCAAAAAATTTTGTTTGCATTGATTGTCTTCTTAATATTTTTTAATACTAACTAATATTTAAGTAAAAAACGAACTAAATAACAATGAAATACATGTTTAAAAAAATCTTTGTAGTTTCTTTGGAATTATATATATGTCAAGTCCCCCCTGCATGTTGTGAAATCCTCCTTATAAGTAGGATGATTTGGCGGCTCTGGCATTGTCTATATTTCGCTGCATACTCATGAAACTGTTAAGTGTTCATATTCAGATTTTGAATAATTTTAAGCTCAAATATTTAAGGAACAGCAACCACAGCAAAAAGTTTAGCAATAAAACTTTTACTGAATATAACAAAAATTTATTTTTATGCTAAATCGTGCTCGCTCTACCCTAAGCGGAAATATCGTAATCAGAGCGATGAGCTGAGTGCGTCTGTGTGTCTAATTTTTCTAATATAAAATGTGCATGAATTGGTATTTAAAAAAAATTTGGTTAGCAGTATTCGGTACGGGAGCTATTTATATACAAATCAATTAATTTATCCCTCAAAACTCATAACAGAAGTGTTTTTATTGAAAACAATCAGCTGGCTTTATAATACGAACTGAAAAGTATTGAAATAGACCTGCGTAAATTGGTATGCCATATAATTATGTTCGGTTCCACCAGAACTTAGACGTTCTTTCTGGTTTTTTTTTTAACTTGGCGTGGGCTCTAACTATAACCACTTTTAAAAGGGAGCATTTCAACACGCATGTCCGTTGCGATCGTTAAAGCGAATTGCATGAAACTAAAGCTGAAGGTTTTGGTGCGTTTGTCGTATCGCTGTAGTCGCATCTTTATCTTAAGAGGAAAACCAACAAGCAATTGGTCGGTAAGGCAACCTTACGGATAAGGAGTTACGATACAGAAAAGTTGGTCGAATCAGCTGTTTTATAAGGTTACCGATAACGCACCAATAACTTGAGCTTACAGAATTAGTAGCTCAAGGTTCCAGATCACCATCGAGCGATCTTACTGAGCAAGCGAGAGCGATCAGTGTGCGCATGATTGGGCGCAGGAATATGAGTAGATATGCTTTGATTTTTTTTTTGTCTTTTCTGCAGTGGCGTCATTGGATTGAGTGACTTGGTAAGTTGTAGTTAACTATAGAAAACTCAAAAATAGTATATATGCCTTGATGTGTGTACCAGGGAACAGCGCTAAATGTTTTACATTTGAATCAGATTCTAGTATTCGCTGCTTATGCTTTTAATCGACATGCTGCCAGCGCGAATCATGCTGATTGGCTTTCTTATATTCACCTCGTTAGCATCGTCATACACCGAGAATTGCAGTACTGCTTTTTCAAAAGCAGCGAATGATTCTCAGTGTTGTGCGATTCATTTGTGGTGATTCTTAATTTTGAAACAGTTTAGCAGTGCATTTTGCTTATTTTATAAACACATTATCAAATGAAATGAAGCTAAAAGAGATAAAATAATATATTAAAAGTAAATTTTATTTGATTATCATTTAGAAACGCCCAGTTAGTTTACTGTATTTTTAATCCCATTAAGCGCTATTAAATAACTACAACTTATTTTTTTTTTTTAATTTTTTATTTAATTAACTAAGCCTTTTTATTCCGCGAAATTTTAGTAGGTAGAAAGCGCGATATATATGTATACTTAATAGACTGGGTCGATTTGTTAACCGATATCGCGCCATCGATTTTTTGATAAGTTTTGCGCTCAGGAAAAAAAAGTTCCACTACGCATACCCAAAAAAATAACTTTCGAGCATGCGAAATTTAATTTTTTTTTACTTTTTTTAATTTCATTTTTAATGTTTCTTTTTCTGACCTACTAAAAAGACATTTCATTTGATTTTAAAATTTTCATCTATACCCTGTCCGACCCAAAAACGTTGGCGATAACAGTTTGTCGAAAAAAAAAATATTTTTAGGGTTTTGGGGAGTGTTTTGGTCAAAAAATTTACCCGATGAAAACGAATTTGTCTCATATTTCCTGTCCCACTTAAAATTACGCGCTAAATAACTGTTTTTTGAAAAAAAATTGTATTTTCGGGTTTCGGTCGAAAAATCGACTTTTCCAAAACCCGAAAATAACAGTTATCGCCAATGTTTTTAGCACATAATTTTAAGTGAGACAGGAAATATGAGACAAATTCGTTTTCATCGAAAACATTTTTGCATGTATGTTGAAAAACCCTTAAAAAAAATGGCGAAAGGGTAAACTTTTTGACCAAAAAATATTTTTTTTTTGTCAAAAAACTGTTATCGCCAACGTTTTTAGCGGACATTTTTGGGTCGGACAGGGTATACAAGTTAACACAGCAAATACTTACCTTAGCTGGTCAGCAAAAATTAGGCAAAACAGTTTCACATTTTGCATGCGAACGGAAATGATCGCGACAAAATGTGAAACGCTTTCTGTTCTATTTGCAAGAATTGCCCTGCTGACAATTCTTGTAGCGCTAAGCGGAAGCGATTGCGACGACACATGAGCCGCCGCTAACACTCAAGCAAAACAATAACCATAACCTTTTATTTTTCAACTTCCAAACAACAACAACAATACTTTGTTAAGCTTAAGTAGGTTTTAGTTGTAAGCATAATTCTTTAATTGTAATTTAGCAATTAAGCATAATTGTAATATAAAAAGAAAAAGTTTAATAAAGAAAGCAGGTTCAGTTGTTCAGTTGTAATTAACTTAACTGTTTGTATCGTCGATGGGGCACGCTGCTCTTACTGGCGCCCAACGAATAAAGATTAAGGAAGACTTTTAAACAAATTTTTTACCGGTCAAAGTAATTGCACTAAATCATTCAACGCGAAGATATAAAAAAGAATTATAAAAAATACATTTTTACAAAATATCTGATCGTGAAAGTGATTATCAGAAAAAATATGGACTATTAAATAAATATTTTCTCCAAAAACTCCTTAAAGTGACTATCAAAAAAAAGGAGGACTATTAAATATTTTCTACTCCTTAAAGTGATTATCAAAAAATATAGGAGGACTATTAAATATTTTCTACAAAAAACTCCTAAAAGTGATTATCAAAACATAAAAGGAAGACTACTCCTGATCGTGCAAGGAAGACTGTTAAAAAAACCCAAAGGAGATTTTCGTAATCTGGAAGGGAAGCACCCCGCTGCAGCCACCGATTTGACGCACCTGTACCGTGAGTAGGGAACTAAACCTCCCAAAAGGGATATACTACAAGGCCGTTAAACAAATGTTACTATTCCTCATCTTGTAAGTGAAATTGTTAACCAGAAAAATGCATTTTCGTTTTTTTTATAAAAATAACTAGTTAAGTTAGTATTCACAAAAATTACAAATAAATAAGAAAACAAAAAATGAAAAATATGGAAGACGCGATCTCCCAAAAAACATTGGCAATACGAACTTCAAGAAAACTGATTATTCTACACCAAACGATAAAGAAAAAAATAAAATTTACAATCACCAATACAATGCTAGGCAATCCCCACCACAAGGACCACCCCCAAGGCCTACACAGCCTAAACCCCCTACTCCTATGGAGGTCGATCCATCAATTCACTTTCAGAGAGTGAACTATATAAACAGGCCAAATTATGCAAGGTCCCAAAACACCTCAAATATACCGAAAAAACAACAAAGGTTGTTTAATATTGAGCCAGGAAGCGAACAGGCTGACGAGGAAGAGGCGGCGAAGAAATAAATTTTATGATAGACGCCTTTCAAGCCTTCCTTACATAGAGTACCATAGCAAAAACAAAGGAATTCTGAAGTTCCTAATTGATACTGGAGCCAATAAAAATTTTATTTGTGAAAAAATTTCTGAAGGCTCAATTAAGTTAGATAAACCATTTACAGTGCAATCTGCTGCCGGACAGGTGCTGATAACTCACAAAGTAAGTGGTAAATTTTTTAAGAATCGGGGCATTATGACTAAACTCGACTTTTTCGCGCTGTCAAACCTTAGGTCCTTTGACGGTAGTATAGGGGACGATACGTTAAAGTACTTAGGAGCTATAATTGATAGAAAAAAAAAATTATTACGTTTAAATAAAACCGAAGTTAAACTGCAAGAAAAAACAGTAAAACAAGTAAATAATATTCAATCCACTCATGCTAAGGATATAGAGACCCTTATGCGAAAATATGAAGGAATTTTTGGTCCAGCTTCAGGCAGCGGCACCGTTTATACGAGTGTCCGCGCAGAAATTAAAACAACTACGGAGGAACCCGTTTACACAAAAGCGTACACCTACCCAGTAAACCTTAGGGAAGAGGTGGAAAAACAAATTGAAGAGTTGTTAAGGGATGGTATAATTAGGCCATCAAAAAGTCCTTATAACTCTCCTTTGTGGGTAGTGCCAAAGAAGCCAGGCCCATCTGGGGAAAAAAGGTATAGGGTAGTTATAGATTTTAAACGCTTAAATGCGATAACTATCCCCGACGCATATCCTATAAAGGATATAAATAACACATTGGCAAGTTTAGGTAAATCCCAGTACTTCAAAACACTTGATCTAACATCTGGGTTCCACCAGATCAAGATGAAAGAAAAAGATATAAAGAAAACAGCGTTTTCAACTGCTAATGGTAAATATGAGTTTACCAGGTTGCCGTTTGGACTAAAAAACGCGCCATCCATCTTTCAAAGGATGATTATGATGTTTTGAAACCCTTAATTGGTAAACGTTGTTACGTTTATATTGATGACATTATCATCGTAGGTAAAGATAATGAGGAGCATCTTAGGAACTTAGAATGTGTGTTTGACCTGCTCAAAAAATCAGGATTAAAAATCAACCACGAAAAATTGAAATTCCTCAGAACACATGTGGAATTTCTGGGACATGTTGTCACGCAGGATGTAATCCTGCCCGATCCGGAAAAAATTTCTTCAATAAAGAAAATATTGCCACCTAAAAACTTGAAGGAACTGAAAAGCTTCTTCTTACAGAAGATTTTTCAGGGATTTCGCGAAAATCGCTAAACCCCTCACAAACTTAGCAAGGGGTCTTTACGCTCAAACGAAGGCAAATCAATCTAAAAGGGTGAACATTTCATTAAATCATGAAGCAATGAAATCCTTTAATGATTTAAAAGAATTACTTATGTCTTCAGAAATTCTTACATTTCCGGATTTCACTAAAGCCTTTATCTTGACCACAGATGCGTCCAATGTAGCCATTGGAGCTGTTCTTTCTCAAGGTGAAATCGGCAAAAATAAACCAATAACTTACATCTCCAGGTCGCTTAGCAAAGCCGACGAGAACTATTCTACAATTGAAAAAGAGATCTCGCTATTGTAAACTTTTTGACCAAAACTATAAAAATATTTTTTTTTTTTCAAAAAACTGTTATCGCTAACGTTTTTAGCGGACATTTTTGGGTCGGACAGCAAATACTTACCTTAGCTGGTCAGCAAAAATTAGGCAAAAAAGTTTCACATTTTGCATGCGAACGGAAATGATCGCGACAAAATGTGAAACGCTTACTGTTCCATTTGCAAGAATTGCTCTGCTGACAATTCTTGTAGCGCTAAGCGGAAGCGATTGCGACGACACATGAGCCGCCGCTAACACTCAAGCAAAACAATAACCATAACCTTTTATTTTTCAACCTCCAAACAACAACAACAATACTTTGTTAAGCTTAGGTAGGTTTTAGTTGTAAGCAGAATTCTTTAATTGTAATTTAGCAATTAAGCTTAATTGTAATATAAAAAGAAAAAGTTTAATAAAGAAAGCAGGTTCAGTTGTTCAGTTGTAATTAACTTAACTGTTTGTATCGTCGATGGGGCACGCTGCTCTTACTGGCGCCCAACGAATAAAGATTAAGGAAGACTTTTAAACAAATTTTTTACCGGTCAAAGTAATTGCACTAAATCATTCAACGCGAAGACTTTAAAAAGAATTATAAAAAATACATTTTTACAAAACATCTGATCGTGAAAGTGATTATCAGAGAAAAGGACTATTAAATAAATATTTTCTCCAAAAACTCCTTAAAGTGACTATCAAAAAAAGGAGGACTATTAAATATTTTCTACTCCTTAAAGTGATTATCAAAAAAATAGGAGGACTATTAAATATTTTCTACAAAAAACTCCTAAAAGTGATTATCAAAACATAAAAGGAAGACTACTCCTGATCGTGCAAGGAAGACTGTTAAAAAAACCAAAAGAGATTTCCGTAATCTGGAAGAGAACCACCCCGCTGCAGCCACCGATTTGACGCACCTGTACCGTGAGTAGGGAACAAAATCTCCCAAAAGGGATATACTACAAGGCCGTTAAACAAATGTTACTGTCCCTCATATTGTAAATGAAATTGTTAACCAGAAAAATACATTTTCTTTTTTTTTATAAAAATAACTAGTTAAGTTAGTATTCACAAAAATTACAAATAAATAAGAAAACAAAAAATGGAAAATATGGAAGACGCGATTACGCAATTAACAGGTGCCCTCAACCTGCAAATAGAACAGATGAGGGCAATGAACAATAGGATAGGGCAGCTAGAGAATAGGGTAAGTCCCCCCCAAATCAATAATCACCCACCTCTTGCTCCAACAACAGAGGCAGATCTCAACGACATGAGAAGACTGCGGGATTGCGTAAAAGATCTACAGATCTTTGAAAGAAATCCCGTCCAATATATTTCATGGCTCCACAGCGTGAAATCCATCTTAAAAGACTATGAAATAGTCAGAGATAAGCCCATTTTTCGTGCTATAATGCAGCCCATTAGGAACAAGATAAGGGGACCAGCTGATACCGCCCTAATCTCCTACAACATATTCAATGATGACTGGGAGAGAATCAAAACTTTCCTCTCCCTACACTACGCTGACAAGCGCGATCTTAGGACTCTAGAATACGAGTTAACAAAGCCAAAAGAACTCTAGTGTAAATCAGTTCTAAGCTAGAATGAATTATCAATTATTTTTCATTATCAATAAGATCAAGGCCCAGGTGCACTCAGAAGAGGCTATCTGCGCTCTGATAGATAGCTATAGAAATAGGGCACTCGACGTTTTCGTCAGGGGAGTGCAAGGGGAGCTTTCAAGGATGCTAATCATTTAAAAACCGGATACATTACCTGAAGCCTATGCTTCATGTCTAGAAATCCAAAACCTGAACTTAAGAAACCACTCGATCTACCCAAAAAATTTTGGCAATACGAACTTCAAGAGAACTAATTATTCTACACCAAACGATAAAGAAAAAAATAAAATTTACAATCACCAATACAATGCTAGGCAATCCCCACCACAAGGACCACCCCCAAGGCCTACACAGCCTAAACCCCCTACTCCTATGGAGGTCGATCCATCAATTCACTCTCAGAGAGTGAACTATATAAACAGGCCAAATTATGCAAGGTCCCAAAACACCTCAAATATACCGAAAAAACAACAAAGGTTGTTTAATATTGAGCCAGGAAGCGAACAGGCTGACGAGGAAGAGGCGGCGAAGAAATAAATTTTATGATAGATGCCTTTCAAGCCTTCCTTACATAGAGTACCATAGCAAAAACAAAGGAATTCTGAAGTTCCTAATTGATACTGGAGCCAATAAAAATTTTATTTGTGAAAAAATTTCTGAAGGCTCAATTAAGTTAGATAAACCATTTACAGTGCAATCTGCTGCCGGACAGGTGCTGATAACTCACAAAGTAAGTGGTAAATTTTTTAAGAATCGGGGCATTATGACTAAACTCGACTTTTTCGCGCTGTCAAACCTTAGGTCCTTTGACGGTAGTATAGGGGACGATACGTTAAAGTACTTAGGAGCTATAATTGATAGAAAAAAAAAATTATTACGTTTAAATAAAACCGAAGTTAAACTGCAAGAAAAAACAGTAAAACAAGTAAATAATATTCAATCCACTCATGCTAAGGATATAGAGACCCTTATGCGAAAATATGAAGGAATTTTTGGTCCAGCTTCAGGCAGCGGCACCGTTTATACGAGTGTCCGCGCAGAAATTAAAACAACTACGGAGGAACCCGTTTACACAAAAGCGTACACCTACCCAGTAAACCTTAGGGAAGAGGTGGAAAAACAAATTGAAGAGTTGTTAAGGGATGGTATAATTAGGCCATCAAAAAGTCCTTATAACTCTCCTTTGTGGGTAGTGCCAAAGAAGCCAGGCCCATCTGGGGAAAAAAGGTATAGGGTAGTTATAGATTTTAAACGCTTAAATGCGATAACTATCCCCGACGCATATCCTATAAAGGATATAAATAACACATTGGCAAGTTTAGGTAAATCCCAGTACTTCAAAACACTTGATCTAACATCTGGGTTCCACCAGATCAAGATGAAAGAAAAAGATATAAAGAAAACAGCGTTTTCAACTGCTAATGGTAAATATGAGTTTACCAGGTTGCCGTTTGGACTAAAAAACGCGCCATCCATCTTTCAAAGGATGATTATGATGTTTTGAAACCCTTAATTGGTAAACGTTGTTACGTTTATATTGATGACATTATCATCGTAGGTAAAGATAATGAGGAGCATCTTAGGAACTTAGAATGTGTGTTTGACCTGCTCAAAAAATCAGGATTAAAAATCAACCACGAAAAATTGAAATTCCTCAGAACACATGTGGAATTTTTGGGACATGTTGTCACGCAGGATGGAATCCTGCCCGATCCGGAAAAAATTTCTTCAATAAAGAAAATATTGCCAACTAAAAACTTGAAGGAACTGAAAAGCTTCTTCTTACAGAAGATTTTTCAGGGATTTCGCGAAAATCGCTAAGCCCCTCACAAACTTAGCAAGGGGTCTTTACGCTCAAACGAAGGCAAATCAATCTAAAAGGGTGAACATTTCATTAAATCATGAAGCAATGAAATCCTTTAATGATTTAAAAGAAATACTTATGTCTTCAGAAATTTTTACATTTCCGGATTTCACTAAAACCTTTATCTTGACCACAGATGCGTCCAATGTAGCCATTGGAGCTGTTCTTTCTCAAGGTGAAATCGGCAAAAATAAACCAATAACTTACATCTCCAGATCGCTTAGCAAAGCCGAGGAGAACTATTCTACAATTGAAAAAGAGATGCTCGCTATTGTAAACTTTTTGACCAAAACCCAAAAAATATTTTTTTTTTTTTCAAAAACTGTTATCGCCAACGTTTTTAGCGGACATTTTTGGGTCGGACAGGGTATACAAGTTAACACAGCAAATACTTAGCTGGTCAGCAAAAATTAGGCAAAAAAGTTTCACATTTTGCATGCGGACGGAAATGATCGCGACAAAATGTGAAACGCTTACTGTTCCATTTGCAAGAATTGCCCTGCTGACAATTCTTGTAGCGCTAAGCGGAAGCGATTGCGACGGCACATGAGCCGCCGCTAACACTCAAGCAAAACAATAACCATCACCTTTTAGTTTTCAACTTCCAAACAACAACAACAATACTTTGTTAAGCTTAAGTAGGTTTTAGTTGTAAGCAGAATTCTTTAATTGTAATTTAGCAATTAAGCATAATTTTAATATAAAAAGAAAAAGTTTAATAAAGAAAGCAGGTTCAGTTGTTCAGTTGTAATTAACTTAACTGTTTGTATCGTCGATGGGGCACGCTGCTCTTACTGGCGCCCAACGAATAAAGATTAGGGAAGACTTTTAAACAAATTTTTTACCGGTCAAAGTAATTGCACTAAATCATTCAACTCGAAGATATAAAAAAGAATTATAAAAAATACATTTTTACAAAACATCTGATCGTGAAAGTGATTATCAGAAAAAATATGGACTATTAAATAAATATTTTCTCCAAAAACTCCTTAAAGTGACTATCAAAAAAAAGGAGGACTATTAAATATTTTCTACTCCTTAAAGTGATTATCAAAAAAAAAGGAGGACTATTAAATATTTTCTACAAAAACTCCTGAAAGTGATTATCAAAACATAAAAGGAAGACTACTCCTGATCGTGCAAGGAAGACTGTTAAAAAAACCAAAAGAGATTTCCGTAATCTGGAAGATAACCACCCCGCTGCAGCCACCGATTTGACGCACCTGTACCACCCAAAAGGCATATACTACAAGGCCGTTAAATTCCTCATATTGCAAGTGAAATTGTTAACCAGAAAATTACAAATAAATAAGAAAACAAAAAATGGAAAATATGGAAGACGCGATTACGCAATTAACAGGTGCCCTCAACCTGCAAATAGAACAGATGAAGGCAATGAACAATAGGATAGGCCAGCTAGAGAATAGGGTAAGTCCCTCCCAAATCAATAACCACCCACCTCTTGCCCCAACAACAGAGGCAGATCTCAACGACATGAGAAGACTGCCGGATTGCATAAAAGATCTACAGATCTTTGAAAGAAATCCCGTCCAATATATTTCATGGATCCACAGCGTGAAATCCATCTTAAAAGACTATGAAATAGTCAGAGATAAACCCATTTTTCGTGCTATAATGCAGCACATTAGGAACAAGATAAGGGGACCAGCTGATAACGCCCTAATCTCCTACAACATATTCAATGATGACTGGGAGAGAATCAAAACTTGCCCCTCCCTACACTACTCTGACAAGCGCGATCTTAGGACTCTAGAATAACAAATCTAAGCCAAAAGAACTCTAGCGTAGATCAGTTCTAAGCTAGAATCAATTATCTCTCGTTATCAATAAGATCAAGGCCCAGGTGCACTCAGAAGAGGCTATCTGCGCTCTGATAGATAGCTATAGAAATAGGGCACTCGACGTTTTCGTCAGGGGAGTGCAAGGGGAGCTTTCAAGGATGCTAATCATCCAAAAACCGGATACATTACCTGAAGCCTATGCTTCATGTCTAGAAATCCAAAACCTGAACTTAAGAAACCACTCGATCTACCCAAAAAATTTTGGCAATACGAACTTCAAGAGAACTAATTATTCTACACCAAACGATAAAGACAAAAATAAAATTTACAATCACTAATACAATGCTAGGCAATCCCCACCACAAGGACCACCCCCAAGGCCTACACAGCCTAAACCCCCTACTCCTATGGAGGTCCACTCTCAGAGAGTGAACTATATCTTTCTTTAAATGGTCATCTAACCGCCTACTAACCGCCATAGCTACCCAGTCGTTTCTTCGTTGCGCCAACTGGCGCCAATTGGAAACACCGCGGGATCGCAAATCGGTCTCCACTTGGTCCTTCCATCGGAGTGGTGGTCTCCCTCTTCCTCTGCTTCCACCGGCGGGTGCCGATAAGAATACCTTCTGGGCTGGAGTATCTTCGCTCATTCGCACTACGTGGCCTAGCAAGCGAAGCCGCTGTGTTTTAATTCGCTGAACTATGTCGGCGTCTGCGTAAAGTTCATACAGCTCATCATTAAATCTTCTGCGGTACTCGCCGTCGCCAACGCGTAGAGGTCCACAAATCTTTCGAAGAACCTTTCTCTCGAATACTCCCAAAGCCGCCTCATCAGATGTCGTTAGTGTCCACGCTTCTGCACCATATAGCAGGACGGGTGCGATGAGTGACTTGTAGAGTGTTATTTTCGTTCGTCGAGAGAGGACTTTACTTTTCAATTGCCTACTCAGTCCGAAGTAGCATTTGTTTGCAAGAGTAATTCTTCGCCGGATTTCTAAGCTAACATTATTGTTGGGGTTAATGCTGGTTCCCAGGTAAACGAAGTCCTTTACTATTTCGAAATTATTGCTGCCAACAATGGCTTGGTTGCCAAGGCGCGAATGCGCTGACTCTTTGCATGATGACAGAAGGTACTTCGTTTTGCCCTCGTTCACCACCAATCCCATTTTCTCCGCTTCTTTTTCTAATTTGGAGTAAGCAGAAGTTACGGCGCGGTTGTTAAGGCCAATGATATCAATATCGTCAGCATATGCCAACAGTTGCACGCTTTTATAAAATATTGTTCCAGCGCGGTTAAGTTCTGCAGCTTGTATTATTTTCTCCAGCATTAAATTAAAGAAATCGCACGATAGGGGGTCACCCTGTCTGAAACCTCGTTTAGTTTCGAACGGCTCGGAGAGGTACTTCCCAATTCTGACCGAGCTGGCGATGTTGCTCAAGGTCATTTTGCATAGCCGTATAAGTTTTGCGGGGAAACCAAAATCAGACATAGCGGCATATAGGCAGCTGCTTTTCGTGCTATCGAAAGCGGCTTTAAAATCAACAAAGAGATGATGTGTGTCGATTCTCTTTTCACGGGTTTTTTCCAAGATTTGGCGTATTGTAAAAATTTGGTCGATGGTAGATTTACCAGGTCTGAAGCCACACTGATAAGGTCCAATCAGTCTGTTCACATCAGGCTTCAGTCTTTCGCACAATACGCTTGATAGGACCTTATATGCGATATTCAAAAGGCTGATTCCGCGATAGTTGCCGCAGTTTGCAGGATCGCCCTTCTTGTGGATTGGTCAGAGAACACTTAGATTCCAATCTTCAGGCATGCATTCATCCGACTATATTCTGCATAGAAGCTGATGCATGCGCCTTACCAGCTCCTCGCCTCCGTGTTTGAATAGCTCAGCAGGCAAACCATCAGCGCCAGCTGCTTTATTGTTTTTCAATCGGGATATTGCTATTCGCACCTCATTATAGTCGGGTTGTGGAACGTCAATTCCATCATCTTCGATTGTGGGCTCGGGTTCGGCATCTTCTCTGGTTTCTTGCTCAGTTTCTCCATTTAAAAGGGCAGAGAAGTGATCCCTCCATATTCTGAGTGCTCTCTGAACATCGGCAACCAGGTCGCCGTTCTCATTCTTACAGGAGTTTGCCCCCGGTTTAAAACCTTCTGTCATTCGCCGAATTTTTTGATAGAATTTTCAGGCATTATTCCCGTTGGCCAGCATCTCAAGCTCCTTTATTTCACGCTTTTCTGCCTCTCTTTTTTTCGCCCGGAAAAGCCGGCTCGCTTCCCTCTTCAACTCGCGGTAGTGTTCACACACACTTCTCGTTGCATTCGATCTCAGCGTTGCCTTGTAGGCTTCGTCCTTTCTTTTCGTTGCAGCGCGGCACTCTTCATCATCATACCAGTTCTTTCTTCGCGTTCGGCGGAATCCAATTACTTCTTCGGCTGAGGTACGGAGTGCTCCTGAGATATGATCCCACTGCTCATGCATTCCACTAGGTTGAATTATGCTCTCGGAGAGGAGGTGTGAGAGGCGATCTGCGAAATAATTGGCTGTCTGTTGCGATTGCAGCTTTTCGACGTCCAGCTTTCCCTGCGTTTTTTGTTGCACCTGTTTTGTCGTACAGAGGCGGGCACGTATCTTGGCTGCTACTAGGTAGTGATCAGAGTCGATGTTAGGTCCTCGTATTGTGCGAACATCTAAAACGCTGGAAGCATGCCGTCCGTCTATCACAACGTGGTCGATCTGGTTGCGTGTTTTTCGATCGGGGGACAGCCATGTAGCTTGTTGGATCTTCTTGTGCATAAACCTAGTGCTGGATATGACCATGTTTCGGGCACCGGCGAAGTCGATCAGCCTGAATCCATTTGGCGAAGTCTGATCGTGGAGACTGAACTTCCCGACAGTGGGGCCGAATACACCCTCCTTGCCCACCCTGGCGTTAAAGTCGCCAAGAACGACTTTGATATCATGACAGGGGCAGCGCTCGTATGCTTCTTCCAGGCGCTAATAGAATGCATCCTTTTCCACGTCGTCCTTCTCTTCCGTCGGTGCATGAGCGCAGATAAATCGTACTTTTATGCGGATTGCAGCGAGACGCTCGTTCACGGG
The DNA here is from genome assembly GCA_949987695.1 of Merzomyia westermanni. Lineage (NCBI taxonomy): Eukaryota > Metazoa > Arthropoda > Insecta > Diptera > Tephritidae > Merzomyia > Merzomyia westermanni. The sequence continues at coordinate 97,068,837 of OX465289.1, forward strand.
TGTGAACGACAGTACTCGGTGACGGAGTCTCTCTCCCAACACAAATCCCACGCCGAATCTGCGCTTGTCTTCATGCCCACTCCAGTAGATGTTACAAGGTGTTCTGATCGTATTTCCTCGCCCCGTCCATCGCATCTCTTGTATGGCGGTGATGTCAGCTTTTGCTTTCCTCAGGACCTCAACCAGCCGGGCAGCGGCACCTTCCCCATTAAGGGACCGGACATTCCAGGTACATGCCCTTATCTCATAATCCTTATTTCGTTTGCGGGTGTTGTCATCTAAAAAAGGGGTTCTCATATCCGAGGCTTTGTTGTTGAATTTCATTGGAACGTTGTTTTATGTGGTGGGTCCCAAACCCAACGCACAACCCGTTTCACGGGAAGTTGAATTCTATTACACGTTTGTATAGCGAGCCGCTTGATCCAAGACAGACGCCCGCTTGCAGCCGCACCACATGGTGATCAGACGCTGCAAAGTGAACTATATAAACAGGCCAAATTATGCGCCTGCGGCATGGTCCCAAAACACCTCAAATATACCGAAAAAACAACAAAGGTTGTTTAATACTGAGCCAGGAAGCGAACAGGCTGACGAGGAAGAGGGCGCCGAAGAAATAAATTTTATGATAGACGCCTTTCAAGCCTTCCTTACATAGAGTACCATAGAAAAAACAAAGGAATTCTGAAGTTCCTAATTGATACTGGAGCCAATAAAAATTTTATTTGTGAAAAAATTTCTGAAGGCTCAATTAAGTTAGATAAACCATTTACAGTGCAATCTGCTGCCGGACAGGTGCTGATAACGCACAAAGTAAGGGGTACATTTTTTAAGAATCGGGGCATTATGACTAAACTCAACTTTTTCGCGCTGCCCAACCTTAGGTCCTTTGACGGTATTATAGGGGACGATACGTTAAAGTACTTAGGAGCTATAATTGATAGAAAAAAAATTATTACGTTTAAATGAAACCGAAGTTAAACTGCAAGAAAAAACAGTAAAACAAGTAAATAATATTCAATCCACTCATGCTAAGGATATAGAGACCATTATGCGAAAATATGAAGGAATTTTTGGTCCAGCTTCAGGCAGTGGCACCGTTGATACGAGTGTCCGCTCAGAAATTAAAACAACTACGGAGGAACCCGTTTACACAAAAGCATACACCTACTCAGCAAACCTTAGGGAAGAGGTTTAAAAACAAATTGAAGAGTTGTTAAGGGATGGTCTAATTAGGTCATCAAAAAGTCCTTATAACTCTCCCTTGTGCGTAGTGCCAAAGAAGCCAGGCCCATCTGGGGAAAAAAGGTATAGGGTAGTTATAGATTCTAAACGCTTAAATGCGATAACTATCCCCGACGCATATCCTATACCGGATATAAATAACACATTGGCAAGTTTAGGTAGATCCAAGTACTTCAACACACTTCTGGGTTCCACCAGATCAAGATGAAAGAAAAAGATATAAAGGAAACAGCGTTTTCAACTGCTCATGGTAAATATGAGTTTACCAGGTTGCCGTTTGGACTAAAAAACGCGCCATCCATCTTTCAAAGGATGATTAATGATGTTTTGAAACCCTTAATTGGTAAAATTTGTTACGTTTATATTGATGACATTATCATCGTAGGTAAAGATAAGGAGGAGCATGTTAGGAACTTAGAATGTGTGTTTGACCTGCTCAAAAAATCAGGATTAAAAATCAACCACGAAAAATTGAAATTCCTCAGAACACATGTGGAATTTCTGGGACATGTTGTCACGCAGGATGGAATCCTGCCCGATCCGGAAAAAATTTCTTCAATAAAGAAAATATTGCCACCCAAAAACTTGAAGGAACTGAAAAGCTTCCTGGGGTTAGCTTCTTATTACAGAAGATTTATCAGGGATTTTGCGAAAATCGCTAAATCCCTCACAAACTTAACAAGGGGTCTTTACGCTCAAACGAAGGCAAATCAATCTAAAAGGGTGAACATTTCTTTAAATCATGAAGCAATGAAATCCTTTAATGATTTAAAAGAATTACTTATGTCTTCAGAAATTCTTACATTTCCGGATTTCACTAACGCCTTCATCTTGACCACAGATGCGTCCAATGTAGCCATTGGAGCTGTTCTTTCTCAAGGTGAAATCGGCAAAAATAAACCAATAACTTACATCTCCAGGTCGCTTAGCAAAGCCGAGGAGAACTATTCTACAATTGAAAAAGAGATGCTCGCTATTGTATGGGCACTCGACAAACTTAGAACCTACTTATACGGTGCGAAAGAAATAAAAATATTAACAGACCACCAACCCCTTACCTTCGCCTTAATCAATAGTAATAACAATGCTAAACTAAAACGATAGAAGGCAAGGATAGAGGAATACAGCTATAAACTAATATACAAACCTGGGAAAACTAACACAGTAGCTGATGCTCTATCGCGATTACCTACTGAAGTTAATGTTTTAACATCCACAGACGATAATTCCCAACATAGCGCAGATGAGGACAACACTGATTTGAGTCCTCATTGCGAGGCTCCCATAAATGTATTTAAGTCTAAATGGCTAGATTAATCTAAATTAATGTAAAATTCTTTCGAATAAAAAACAAATCTGTCTTACATATACGAGACAAGTTAATAAAACTGCTTCAATTCTTCTCTGTTCCGCAAACTTTGGTAATGGACAATGAGGGTAGTTTCATTAGTCCAATCACATTAAACTATTTAGAAGCCTTGGGAATAGAAATCTATCTGACACCCCCACAGAAAAGCGAAGTGATCGGTGCGGTAGAACGTATTCACTCTACCATAATCGAAATAGTCCGATGTCTTCAAGCCGAATATCCTGACTTTTCCACTAAGGAGATCATTAATATTGCCGTTGACAGGTATAATAATACGATACACTCGACAACAAACAAAAAACCAGCCGATATTTTCTTCGGCAGGACTAAAAGAATAAATTACCAGGATTTAAAGGGCTTTAAGGAGATAGTCAGTAACGATGTAAGACACGAACTTGCCAGGAACCAAAAAAATATGTTAGATTGGCGCAATAAAAAAAGGACTAAAATTAAAAAATACGAACCAGGAGAAAGTATTTTCAAAAAAGATAAACAAATAAAAAAGAAAAATAAACCTATATATAAGAAAGAAACCGTAGGGAAGGACAATAATGTAACAATTACGACTACTAATAGTAGAAGAATTCACAAATCACATTTGAGAAATTGACAAGTTTTAAATTTTAACTAGGTTGACACCATGGTTTACGGAAGCAGTAGTGGACATATGCGAATACAAAAGCCCATTAGTGACAATAAAGCAGGGTATAGGAAAAATTTCAAACGGATACTACAAAATTATACACGCTATCGACTTGGACGAATATGAACGAATTCTCGTCGACATCAAACCCATTGTCCGCTATCAGACTAGCAGAAAAAGCCCTCTAGCTCCTCAGCTAGACTACGCAACCGATTGGGACAAAATTGTGACTACCACGAGTGACCTTACGGCAAATAGCAACACACAATACACCATCAATAATTGCTTAATTAAAACGACTAATAAAATACTGGATAATTATAACAGAATAATTGACGAATTCGACGCAAACAATACGGTTAGATGCGAACAATCATTATATAATAAGATAGGATTAGGTTAATATGAAATCTCGCAAATAGTTTTAGCTACTCAACTCGCAAAAAAAGGAATAGTTCATTCGCATTTGTTGAATAAAGCAGATATAGCCAATATCATTTCTCAAACCGAAACTCTGCCATTCAAAAATGAATTAGAAGCTCTCAAATATGCAGAACCGTCAATGATACCCAAAGACTCGCTTCTTCTATACGTCATATCCTTGCCGCAAACGGAAGATATTTTATACAATAAAATTCTAATAAGGTCAACTATAAAAAATAACAAACAAATTTATCTCCAATTCAATAATTTCTTCATTGAAAAATGTATGGTCATAGAAGATGTAACGATATGCAAAAGAAGTCAGTTAGAACCTTTAGACGAAAACCATTGTATTTCACAGATCCTCGCGGGAGAAAAAGCAACTTGCGAGTATCAAATTCAAAAAGATTCTGTAGTAGAATTAGTAACAGATGGAACAATTTGTATTTCCAACTTTATAGGAAACATAACATACAGCAATTTAACACAGGTCTTGAACGGCACCTTTGTCGTAAATTTTTATAACGAAACTATTACTATAGGCAATATGAACTACACAAATTGGCAAACTACAAGGTGGCGCAAAAGTAATCCTCCTATCAGAAAATGCTATAAATTTTGCGATTGGCCCCTAAAGTCAGTTCTGTTTTGACATTTGTGTAGTAAACACATGCGAAATACACGTTAATAAACAATGTTACGCTACACTGCTCCAGAACGCGGAATATTGCTGTCTATTTATTTTACCAATAATCGGTCGGGGCCAAACGGTTACGTGAATGGTGAGCGCTACAGAGCAATGATCAACGAGTTCTTTTTGCCGCAACTTGATGAATTGGGATTGGAAAACATGTGGTTCCAACAAGACGGTGCAACAGCACACACTACACATGCCACAACCGATATGCTGAACATCGGAAGCTTACTTTTGCGCCACCTTGTACATCTCACCAGATTCTACCTCCCATACCCTCAAGCAACTTAATAGAAAAAGAGGTAAAAATCGATTTACAATACCTTCACCAACTCCACCTGACAAACGTAGGGAAATTAGATTACTTCTCATCCAAGTTTACCATGTCAATAAGCTACAGTTTTTTAGCGATGTTTCTTGGGGTGACATTATTCATTTTACTCTATTTTCATACCAGATCAGCGTACCACAAGAAATTCCAATTCACTCCTATAGTCATAGATATCCAACCAATCGCAATAAGTAAATGTTAAATTAAATCACCCTTATCTACTTTATCAGCGAGACGCTGATACTTAAAAAGGGGGGAGTTAACACAGCAAATACTTACCTTAGCTGGTCAGCAAAAATTAGGCAAAACTGACAATTCTTGTAGCACTAAGCGGAAGCGATTGCAACGGCACATGAGCCGCCGCTAACACTCAAGCAAAACAATAACCATAACCTTTTATTTTTCAACTTCCAAACAACAACAACAATACTTTGTTAAGCTTAAGTAGGTTTTAGTTGTAAGCAGAATTCTTTAATTGTAATTTAGCAATTCAGCAGAATTGTAATATAAAAAGAAAAAGTTTAATAAAGAAAGCAGGTTCACTTGTTCAGTTGTAATTAACTTAACTGTTTGTATAGTCGATGGCGCACGCTGCTCTTACTTACATGAAAATTTTAAAATCAAATGAAATTTTTTTTAGTAGGTCATGAAAAACCCCTTAAAAATCATAGTCGAAAAAAGTCAAACAAATAAAATTTCGCAGGCTCGAAATTTATTTTTCTGGGTATGCGTAGGGGAACTTTTTTTTCCTGAGCCCAAAACCTATCGAAAAATCGATGGCGCGATATCGGTTAACTTTCGTTCATACAAATCGACCCACCCTAATGTGCACATGTTATTCTCCTCCCCTACTTCCGCAAGAAGTAGGAAGTATGTTCAAGTGTGCTTAGGTAGATTTTGGGCCAATAACTACGTTTGATAAGCCAAACAATTTAAAGGGAAATCGTAACGAAATTTCTCCTTATACAAGGTGGCGCAAAAGTAAGCTTCCGATGTTCAGCATATCGGTTGTGGCACGTGCAGTGTGTGCTGTTGCACCGTCTTGTTGGAACCACATGTTTTCCAATCCCAATTCATCAAGTTGCGGCAAAAAGAACTCGTTGATCATTGCTCTGTAGCGCTCACCATTCACAGTAACCGTTTGGCCCCGACCGATTATTGGTCAAATAAATAGTCAGCAATATTCCGCGTTCTGAAGCAGTTTAGCGTAACATTGTTTATTAACGTGTATTTCGCATGTGTTTACTACACAAATGTCAAAACAGAACTGACTTTAGGGGCCAATCGCAAAATTTATAGCATTTTCTGATAGGAGGATAACTTTTGCGCCACCCTGTACTTGATTTAACATATTTTGCCTCAAGCTGGAAATTGAAAGGTACACGTAGTTTATCGAAACATAATTTGTTCCCTGTAGCTTTCTATTGATTATGTCAAATTTTTCAAAAAGTTCTACTACAACATTTAAGGTAGAGAAATTAATCAAATCTATTCTATGCAATTCATTTTTATTGGACAACGTTTCACCCATTTTATTCCAATTGGTTAAAATTGTCTTGAATAAATTTAGATGCGAACTCCAACGAGTAGAGCAAAAATTTTTCAAAAAAGTATCTATAGTGAGCTGTAAATTAGCTTATTTATACTACGAATTCGTGTAACGTTTTTGGGCCAGTCCATTCAAACAATGGGCCAGTGTTAAAATTCCATTACGACCGCTTTTAAGCTTGTTGTTAAGTACCTACTATTGAACATATTCACTGCGTAACGAAGAAGGCAGGTACCAAATGTCCACATATGTATACGAGGTGTGTTCAAAAAGTATCGCGAATTTTGTGTTTTTTCAAAACTTATTTATTTATTCATGAATATCTATTTTGTCCCCTTCAAAATAATCCCCCTGAGATATTATACACTTGTGCCAACGGTTTTTCCAATCTTCGAAGCACTTCAAAAAATCATTTTTTTGTATCTTGTTCAGCTCCTCCTTCGATGCCGTCTTTATCTCGTCAAGAGAAGCGTAACGTCGTCCTTTCATGGGCCTCTTCAGTTTAGGGAACAAGAAAAAGTCACAGGGGGCCAGATCTGGGGAATTCGGTGGCTGCGGCATCATTAGTGTGTTGTTTTTGGCCAAAAAGTCGCGCACAAGCAACGATGCGTGAGCAGGGGCGTTATCGTGGTGCAAAAGCCAATTTTTGTTCTTCCACAAATCCGGGCGTTTCTGGCGGATTGCTTAGCGCAAATTGCGCATAACTTGCAGGTAATATTCCTTATTGACCGTTCTTCCCTGTGGCAAGAACTCATGATGCACCACGCCCCTGCAATCGAAGAAAACTGTCAGCAAAACTTTCACATTCGACCGAACTTGGCGCGCTTTTTTCAGTCTTGGTTCGTGCGGCAGCTTCCAATGAGATGATTGAGCTTTGGTTTCCACGTCATAACCATAAACCCACGATTCGTCACCAGTTATGACCCTCTGGAGCAAATTTGGGTCGTCGCGGACAGAGTTTAACATCTCATTAGCAATGTTCATGCGATGCTGTTTTTGGTCACAATTGAGCAATTTTGGTAAAAAAATAGGTAAAAATCGAAGACGATCCAAAACACGTGCAAGCAAAGCAGCTGTCAACAATTAACTGAACATTCAAAATGGCCGAGCTTGTCGGCATAATGCGCCAAGCAGATACAACACGTCACCGTCGACGTATCCGTCGCAAGTCAAAATTTAGAGCGAAATCTACTTTGCCGTATACGTCGAAACTGTTGTTACGAACGCAAACACTCGCATTCTACTTAGCTGTCAGTTATTTCAACGTATTGCCGTATTGTATCTGCTTGGCGCATAAGTGAGAGACATGAGTACCAACATAACGCCACAAAAAATTCGAAATTCGAATATACGTAACCAGCGAAAATTCAAAATTCGCGATACTTTTTGAACACACCTCGTATGTACTATAGATTTGGCCTACCTGCTAGGATTTCAAAAATTCAAAAGAGCTTATTATCCAATATTTACTAGCGCAAGCAGGCTGGCACCAAATGCGGTATTATGCATTAGCTACTAGTCCACGGAGCAGGTATCGAATGTTCACGTACACATTATATGTACAAGGAAAGTGGGTTCCAAATCTTAGCATTTACCACAAAGTAGACTGTTTTGTCTTTCCGCCAACTAACACCTTAATTGAAGAAAATTTAGAAATTAAAATTGTTTGTATCTCCAAAATTATGGACAGAGAGGACGTAAGCCCGTCTACTGATTTCTCTCTCTCTCTATGGCGCGATATACAACAGGTATATCATCATAAACCTCCTAAGAGATTTTTGCGCCAAGCTTCTCTTCCAATTTGTGGTGTGCCGATTTGAATTTTCCCCACAAATTGGTGGGACCTACAGTTTTTTGCCGACTCCGAACGGCATCTACAAAGGAGACGAATTTTTGCTGAGAAGCCTGTCATAGCAGAAATACACTCGGAGAGTTTGCCAAACCACTGCCGAGGGGCGACCCCGTTTTGAAAAACTTTTTACAAATCACTTTTGATGTTACCTGTACCAGGGCTCGAACCATGGACCTTCGGTGTGGTAGGCCGGCAACACTACCTTCACACCACGGCGGCCGTCTACTGATTTAGTAACCGATAATTTATCTAACAACCAAGATATAGATTTCAATTTGTTTTTTTTTTTCGAGAATTATTAATACAGATAATCGTTCAGTAAGAGAGAAAGTTAAAGATGAAGTACAAAGGTACTGTTTATGCAAAGTGAACCCCGATGCAAATTTTGATGCTTTGAGATAGTGGGATCATCATTCATCAGAATATCCCCGACTTTCCAAATTTGCAATGACGATTTTATGTATTCTAGCAAGCAGTGCGCCATCAGAAAGGGCATTTTCAATTGCAGGGATTATAATAAACTCAAATAGTGTATTGTTTCTTAATTCTTTAAGCAATTTTAGTATTAATAACAACTAAGTACAATAACAAAGGCATATGTGTATGTATAATATTCACTTTTATATTAAGCTATTTATGTAAGTTGGTTACCGATATTATTTTTGTATTATTCGTTTTCGCAACCTTTTTCGTTTTCGTTTCCATTGCAAGGGATTTTATAGATAACATTGCTTTTTTCCGTGTGCAGTATTTTAGATTTAGTGTTTTAACGGAACAACAAAAGCCAAATTAAAATCTCGACTCCCGCAACATAAATCAGATTTTAAATATTGCCGCGAAACAAATAATCAAAAAACAGCACTTATGACCCACTGTACAACTAAAAACCACTCACCGAACTTTGACGAAACAACGATATTACAACAAGAACAACATTACAGCAAGATATTCACATTCGAAATGCTTCATATAATTAACACACCGGCCAGCATAAGAATGAATTACAAAACGGGCACTGATAACTGCGCTCACTTATATAGGCATTTGTTGACAAACAGACGGACAGTAAACAACTCCACGTTAAACAGGACAGACGTGTAATAATGTATGTTTTTAATTTTTACCAATTTGCTTTTATGTTAATTGTGATTATATTTTTATGTTTTATTGTTATATATAGTTGACCCTGAAGACGATTACGTAGGTAGTCGAAATATATTGGTAGAATCAATATTTTTGGTTTCAATTTTGAAAAAACACAGACCTCAAGCCAGCAAGAAGAAGGAATTAGATATTATTTTTGTTTAAGAATAAAACATATTAATAATACTTGACCTTTTTTTAAATAGAAAAGAGAAATTTTATTGAAGCAATCTATGTAGGGAGGCATTGAAGCATTCGATTCGTTATCATTATTTGTGTTAATTTTTTAATTGAAAAGTTTGTTTTCTACATTCATGTCAAAGTTTTCAATTTATTTTTCAATTTTACAAGTTTTTGGGTGTAGAAAATATAGAAACCGCAGAAAATAGTTTAAGCGTGTATTTTGTTGTTGTGTGTAGACAATTTTTGACAGCAGTGTAGAAAATTTTCTACGCGTTCTACGAAAACTAGACACAGAGAATAACATATTTATTTTATTTCATTTCATTTTGTTCATTTAATTTTATGTTATTCTATTTTGTTTTATTTTATAATATATTATATAAACTTAGTAAGCAAAATACACAGCTAAACATTTATCAAACTGAAAAAGACAGCCACCAATCGTCGAATGCATACGTGCCTACCAAAGCAATTGCGAATACAAGCAAAATAATGGTTTTTTTGAGTGGCTCACTTCGGCGATTGAATCCAATCATGAGACACTAATCCTACTCTGCTCCCAAGGTGGGAATAGGAATTAGCGAACAAAAATAAAAGTATCTATAATATAAATACGCAATTTGGGAAACATTTTCCTGGTTTATGGCCAAACCTTACATTTAAGTTATTAACAATTATATGTATGGATAGGTATGGCCAGACTGCAGAACCGTCAACCAAAAAAACTTAAAAAAAAATGTATTATAATAAAGAAAAATAGTTTTAAAATGACACCAACACAAATGCCAAACATGGTGTAAGTAGACATGTCATGCGTGTTATTGTATTACTCGTGTGAGCGGCTCTCACTGTGAGTGCGAAGAGTTGGTAGTGGACCAATTCGCACTATAGAGACGCTGATTGGTGAGTGAACATGACATTGGATACATTAAGCATTCACACTATAGAGCCGTTTTTGTGTGAGTAATTGTGTCATGCATTTTTGGTTTAGTTGTTGTTATGGTATTGATCGCTTGCACACGGTGCCCAGTGTGGACGGCTCTCACTAAGAGTACGAAGGATGTGTAAATACATAGACTTCGTTGCTGATACAAACAGTGTTTGCAAAAACAAAACAAGTAATTATTCCCATTGAATTTTTGAGATCTCAGATTAGTCAACAGGAGAGTTAATTTTTTTGTTGCACTAATTGTGACTGGATTTGTAAATAAAAGCACAAAAAATTTTGGGACTCATGCATAAAAGGCGAGCACTTTTTTTGATTCAACTAAATTTTTTGAATAAATATATATTTTTCAGTTTGAACCATTCTTTCTTGGTAAGTATTAATCGATATTGAGTTACAAGTCATATTAATTTTTATGTCCTTACCAGCATACCCGGCAGACGTTGTCCTGCCAGAAAATTGACTAGCCTACATTTAACAAATTGTACGCTCTTCCCCATTCGGCGCTTCCTCTTCATTTAACCTTATACCATTCTTCTTTCTACTTTTGATTTTCCCCCCACCTTCATATTCCGTTACTCCCCCTCCTCAATTTATCCTAACACCTCTACATTTCAGATTTTTTTTGGACTTGGTACTGCTTACTTTTCTCAATGTTTTTTTTATATATGGAACACTTATCTTCGAAATAAAAAAGAATGTGTGTTTCTGTGTATTTCATAAGCGTCCAAAGTACTCAACGGATTTTTATGAAATTTTCGCAAAATATTCTTGCGTTAATTGGGTACACCATCTATAATAGTTGTGTTGGGTGACAAAACTTGCAAAGAACTGTCAGTAGAGTGAGAATGGCGTAAAACTATCTCAAAACGCCAAAAGTAAAAAGTTGTTGCCAAACAGGAGTCAGTAAAAACTAGCAAGCAAAACAGCTTTTGCTTTTTTGATTGGTTAGTAGCAAATTTGAAATTTTTGTTTTTGCTTTCCTATGTCACGATCAGCTATTTTTCACTTACAAGTTTTACTGAGTGAAATTCCGCCTGCTGAAACTTACATTTCTCTCTCTCAGTGAAATGTCAAAATGCGCTCTCTCGCTGCAAATGTTTTGTGTCACGGAACACTTTCCAGTAAAAATTTTTTCTTCACCGAACACAACTAATATAAATGCCCAAGTTTAGGGAAATTGTCCCATTTTATGGCCAAACTATACATCTAAGGTATTAACAATTATATATGTATGGATAGGCATGGCTAAACTGCTGTCCGTCAATCAAAAAACTTAAAAATAAAAGTGTTATAATACAGAAAAATTTGTTTAAAAATTACACCAACACAAATACCAAACATGTATTCACACCAGTGTTGGGCGTTAATCAATTAAATTTTTTATTGATTAATTAATTGATTAATTTAATAATTACAATTAAATCAACTGCAATTGAAATAATTGCAATTGAATCAATTGATTTAAAAGTAACTGCAATTGAGATTTAAATTGCTTGCTCTAATTAAGTTATTTACAATTAAATTAAATTCAATTAAAAGAAAATATAATAAATTTTTTAATTGTATTATGAAGCAATTAATGTATATATACTTGACCATAATTATTGACCATTTTTTATAATATTCTTTTTTGATTTCTTTCAAATATTGAAGGCTATATATCAGGAGCACAGAAATTCTATGTAAGTAATTATAAAACAACTGAAATAAAAAGTGAGCTAATACAGTTTTAGGCAAAATATAAAGACCATAAACGGAAAGTTCTTAAATTTCTTCTTCTTCTTTAAATGGTCATCTAACCGCCTGGGCGATTTTGACCGTCCAACATAGCTCGCCACTCGTTTCTTCGTTGCGCCAACTGGCGCCAATTGGAAACACCGCGGGATCGCAAATCGGTCTCCACTTGGTCCTTCCATCGGAGTGGTGGTCTCCCTCTTCCTCTGCTTCCACCGGCGGGTGCCGATAAGAATACCTTCTGGGCTGGAGCATCTTCGCTCATTCGCACTACGTGGCCTAGCCAGCGAAGCCGCTGTGTTTTAATTCGCTGAACTATGTCGGCGTTTGCGTAAAGTTCATACAGCTCATCATTAAATTTTCTTCGGTACTGGCCGTCACCAACGCGTAGAGGTCCACAAATCTTTCGAAGAACCTTTCTCTCGAATACTCCCAGAGCCGCATCATCAGATGTTGTTAGTGTCCACGCTTCTGCACCATATACCAGGACGGGTGCGATGAGTGACTTGTAGAGTGTTATTTTCGTTCCATATGCCATCAGTTGCACGCTTTTATAAAATATTGTTCCAGCGCGGATAAGTTCTGCAGCTTGTATTATTTTCTCCAGCATTAAATTAAAGAAATCACACGATAGGGGGTCACCCTGTCTGAAACCTCGTTTAGTTTCGAACGGCTCGGAGAGGTACTTCCCAATTCTGACCGAGCTGGCGGTGTTGCTCAAGGTCATTTTGCATAGCCGTAAAAGTTTTGCGGGGAACCTAATTCAGACATAGCGGCATATAGGCAGCTCCTTTTCGTGCTATCGAAAGCGGCTTGAAAATCAACAAGGAGATGATGCGTGTCGGTTCTTTTTTCACGGGTTTTTTCCAAGATTTGGCGTGTTGTAAAAATCTGGTCGATGGTAGATTTACCAGGTCTGAAGCCACACTGATAAGGTCCAATCAGTCTGTTCACATCAGGCTTCAGTCTTTCGCACAATACATCTTCGGCTGCGGTACGGAGTGCTCCTGAGATATGATCCCACTGCTCAAGCATTCCACTAGGTTGAATTGTGCTCTCGGAGAGCAGGTGTGAGAGGCGATCTGCGAAATAATTGGCGGTCTGTTGCGATTGCAGCTTTTCGACGTCCAGCTTTCCCTGCGTTTTTTGTTGCACCTGTTTTGACGTACAGAGGCGGGTACGAATCTTGACTGCTACTAGGTAGCGATCAGAGTCGATGTTAGGTCCTCGTATTGTGCGAACATCTAAAACACTGGGAGCATGCCGTCCGTCTATCACAACGTGGTCGATCTGGTTGCGTGTTTTTCGATCGGGGGACAGCCATGTAGCCTGATGGATCTTCTTGTGCATAAACCTAGTGCTGGATATGGCCATGTTTCGGGCACCGGCGAAGTCGATCAGCCTGAATCCATTTGGCGAAGTCTGATCGTGGAGACTGAACTTCCCGACAGTGGGACCAAATACACCCTCCTTACCCACCCTGGCGTTAAAGTCGCCAAGTACGACTTTGATATCATGAGGGGGGCAGCGCTCGTATGCTTCTTCCAGGCGCTCGTAGAATGCATCCTTTTCCACGTCGTCCTTCTCTTCCGTCGGAGCGCAGATAAACGATATGGTGAAAAATCGTACTGTTATGCGGATTGCAGCGAGACGCTCGTTCACGGGTGTGAACGACAGTACTCGGTGACGGAATCTCTCTCCCAACACAAATCCCACGCCGAACCTGCGCTTGTCTTCATGCCCACTCCAGTAGATGTTGCAAGGTGTTTTGGTCGTGTTTTCTCGCCCCGTCCATCTCATTTCTTGTATGGCGGTGATGTCAGCTTTTGTTTGCCTCAGGACCTCAACCAGCCGGGCAGCGGCACCTTCCCCATTAAGGGACCGGACATTCCAGGTACATGCCCTTATCTCGTAATCCTTATTTCGTTTGCGGGTGTTGTCATCTAAAAAAGGGGTTCTCATATCCGAGGCTTTGTTGAGGAATTTCATTGGAACGTTGTTTTATGTGGGGGGTCCCAAACCAAACGCACAACCCGTCTCCCGGGAGGTTGAATTCTATTACACGTTTTTATAGCGAACCGCTTGATCCAACACAGACGCCCGCTTGCAGCCGCACCACATGGGGATCAGACATTGCTGTTTGAACCCCCTAGCAAGCCCTTAAACCGATTATGTCGGAGTGGCCTTACCAGGTTGTCGCCTTCTCACGTTTAGCTCACCACCAAACGGGTGTTCGGTGGTTACCCAGAGGATACTTGGGCGCAAAGCCCGGAAGTAGTGAGCTGCTTGCACCGCATGCAAAAAAATCGCTCTGGCCATTAACAGGTGAATGGCGATCAGAAACTTTCCCCACTTGCGTGAACTTCTGCCCACGGCCCCATCCTCCAAAATTTAAGGTATCCCTTATTTAAATTACTCGACTGGTTTTGCAGTAATGGACCAGCGTGACTCGAAAGGTACTAAAAAGTGCTGGAATAAGCGATGTGATATCTCAACTTGTTTCGTAGTCTACTATGAATTCTGCGAAGCGTGACCGGATTTACTAGTAATAAATATACATATTAAAGCTAGAAATGCAACAAATAATTTTCCAACTCATCTCTCACACTTGCTTTCTGAGACCACAATCCAACCTAAGAGAATGCTTGGGCCGTGGAAGTACTCCGCATCGCCACTGACGAGTAATATACAGGGTGTTTTTTTTACAGGTTTGTTTTTTGAATAGAGATAAAACTGGCATTTTGTGGTCAAATCTGGCAGCTCTAATGTCATTTATGTTCAGTTTGGTTTGCCATTTCATCATGAACAGGTTGACAAAAGAACAACGCTTGCAAATCGTGCAAATTTATTTCGAAAATAATGGTTCAGTTCGCGAAGTTTACCGTGAGCTCCGTCCATTTTATGGTCGACATAATCGTCCATCAGAGCAATTAATTCGGTTAACCATGGATCGTTTTCGCACTACGTTTACTCTATGTGATAATACGCATCCGCAGAGACGTCGAACAGTGCGCACCGAAGAAACAATTGCCGCTGTAGAGCAAAGTGTTGAAGAGGACCCGAATGAATCGATTCGCCACCGTGCACAGCAATTGGAGCTTTGTCCATCAACTTTATGGAAGATTTTGCGCAAAGATCTTGGCTTGCGACCTTACAAGATCCAGCTTGTGCAAGAATTAAAGCCGCGAGACCATGCAATGCGTCGTGATTTTGGTTTATGGGCCGAAAATGAGATTGATTTCGATGCTGATTTTCATCGCAAAATTTTGTTCAGTGATGAGGCTCATTTTTGGTTGAATGGCTACGTCAACAAGCAAAATTGCCGCATTTGGAGTGAAGAGAATCCACATGAGACCCTTGAAACGCCATTACATCCACAAAAACTGACTGTTTGGTGTGCTCTATGGGCTGGTGGAGTCATTGGGCCATACTTCTTCCGCAATAATGCTGGAGAGGCAGCTACCGTTAATGGAGACCGGTATAGAGCCATGGTAACCGACTATTTTGTTCCCGAATTGGATGGCATGAATGTGGATGAGTTGTGGTTCCAACATGACGGCGCTACATGCCACACAGCGCACGTCACAATCGATTTATTGAAGGAAACATTCGATGAGCGCATAATTTCGCGGAATGGATCTGTCAATTGGCCACCAAGGTCGTGTGATTTGACACCATTGGATTATTTTCTTTGGGGATATGTGAAGTCGCTCGTCTACACCAACAAACCAGAAACGTTAGGGGAATTGGAAGCCAACATTCGTGGCGTTATTGCCGACATACGGCCCCATATGCTCGAAAAAGTGGTTGAAAATTGGACCTGTAGAATTGGCTTTATTCGAGCCAGCCGCGGCGGCCACATGCCCGAAATCATATTTAAACATTAATGGCATAAAATTATCCTTCCAATAAAGCCAAATTGATGGACCTTAAAACGATTTTCTTGTGTTTTATTTCAATTCGAAGTTCTATACCCCTAAAAAAAACACCCTTTAGTACCGAAAACCAAACTGATCCATGATAGTGCAGCATTGCATCGAAAAGAAAGGATGCTGCCTACAGTTCCACATTGGGAGAGTGCATCAGATGCTGATGGATTGCTTGCTGAACTATTGAATTACTTCGGCAATCAGGTAAATCCGTTTTTTAATTTATGTACATATATTTAAGTACTTTCTCAACTGGTTTCCTTTAGCCTCCTTCAAATTTTGTTTGCAATTCGAAAACAATAATAAACTAATTTGTTCATTCGCTCAATTTATAAATTTTTTGCATAATTATATTTTCAATCGACTCGCCAACGGTAATAGGGGCCTTAATTTGCAATAAGTACAAACTGTGAGCAATTTTAAGTTCTTACATATTTAAATTAAATATATATAGCTCTAACCCAGCATATCGGAACATATGTTCTATTAGTCCGATCTCACTGATTTTCAATACCGAAATTATAAATGTAATAAGTAAAAAAGCAGGTGTTATGCCACGAACCCCTTTTATCGGAACAATCGATTGTATAGGGGCTATATGTTAGAATTGGTTTCGGAGATATAATGTTCAAAATCGGACTCAGTCTATTATTAGTTTTGTGGCGCAGCGAAGTTTGGCCGGGTCTTCTAGAAATTAATCAAAATATTATTTTAGCTGAGAAAATTTCTCTGATGAAGAAGTCTAGCAACTTCCGAAATGGATCCCTACAAAAAGCAATGGTGTTTGTCTCTAAATTTTCCTATTTCAATAAAAACCTGTAATAATAATTTTTATATACCATACGAAAATTAGCACCAGCACTTTTGTGCCTGGGGAAAACTAGCACTCAAATTGAGTTTATTATTTCTACAATTTTTTGGGTCAGTATTGAAAGTTTTGCTAATAATATGAATTAAAAACGGAATCCGAAAGGTAGGTAGATATTCAGCATGTGAACATCTGCTTGAACGTATTTGTAAACGAATCACGAACATATGCTCACCCAGTGACGGATTTAGGCTTGCTGCCGACCTAGGCCCCGTTCGATGCACCGCCCCTTATGATAAAATTAATTTTTATCCAATATTTTTGTTTTAAAGTTACTTAATTTATTGAAATAAAATTATTTAAATATTACTGATAATATATATATCAAAACTTTAGACAGATAAATAATGAATATAGAATTAAAATGGCTAACGTTAGTTTTTGTGAAAATCTGAATTTTCATGACCGTCGGTGCGTGCTTCTTTTGAGTTTCATTCATCACTTCTACCAAATAATAAGCATGGAACACAAAATACAGACCCTTTGGTTTTTGAATAAACAAGTAAGGAAGTCTAAGTTCGGGTGGAACCGAACACTATATACCTAGTAGTGATCTATTATGTCATCCCATTTACGAAGGTCTATTTTAATACTTTCAGTTCGTATTTGCGTCCAAATAGACAGACGGACTGACAGATAGACGTAGCGGGAGACGGACATGGCTACATCGACTCAGCTCATCCTCCTGATCATTTCAGTATACGTATAAACATTTCATGTTCATGAAAGGTATGAAAATCAAAAAAGATGTACAACTTCGCTTTTGCAGTGGGGTATTAACTACTTGCCCGGATATTTTACTTTTCATCCTGAACGTTCTGACATACATTAATAAATATATATCCCGATTCGTTTATGCCGAATGAAGTAATATGCCTTGTGTGCGTAACAAAAATTGATATAAAATACTCGTATGTGTGTCTTTGTGTATGGCGGCCGCCGTGGCGTGAAGGAAGTGTTGCCGGCCTACCACACCGAAGGTCCATGGTTCGAGCCCTGGTACAGGTAACATCAAAAGTGATTTGTAAAAAGTTTTTCAAAACGGGGTCGCCCCTCGGCAATGGTTTGGCAAACTCTCCGAGTGTATTTCTGCCATGACAGGCTTCTCAGCAAAAATTCGTCTCCTTTGTAGATGCCGTTCGGAGTCGGCAAAAAACTGTAGGTCCCACCAATTTGTAGGGAAAATTCAAATCGGCACACCACAAATTGGAAGAGAAGCTTGGCGCAAAAATCTCTTAGGAGGTTTATGATGATATACCTGTTGTATATCGCGCCATAGAGAGAGATGTGTGTCTTTTATAGGCGCCAAAGAACTCAACCGATCTTTATAAAATTTTCACAATATACTCGTATACTTGGGGTCACTGGGTACAGCATAGAAAATATATATTTTTGGAAAAGTAGGCGGAGCCACGCCCCTCAGGCAATATAAAGTTTCAATTCGTCATAACTCCGAAATTTTTTGGTCTAAATTAATGAAATTTGGATATATGTGTCACTTAGTCAATATCTACATAATTTTTCAAAAGTGGGCGGTGCCCCGCCCACATATTTTGTGTTTTGTTTTGCTCTTGAACTTTCACGATAGGTTCAGGAGTTCGCTGGGCACGACACAGCCTGTATATGGCTTTTGGAAAAGCCCCCAGGTTATAAAAAGCTGCAGTTCAGTATAGTTAGGAGTTTATTTGGTTTAAGTCACTGACATTTTATATATAGATGTGTTCTATGTATCAAAACGTCAAAACAAAGTCTACCGGGTTTTGCTAGTAGATTATAAAATGGCGAAAGCAAACCACGAATTGCAGCATTCTTTTGAAAAACTGAAAGACTAGTTTGCGTTCAAATAGACAGAAGGACGACACAGTCTGCATAAACTTTTGGGAAAGCCCCCAGGTTATATAAAGCTGCAGTTCCGTATAGTTAGGAGTTTATTTGGTTCAAGTTAATGACATTTTATATATAGATGTGTTCTATACATATATCAAAAGGTCAAAACAACGTATACCGGGTTTCCTAGTATAATATAAAATGGAGAAAGCAAACAACGAAATTTAGCATTCTTTTGTAAAACTGAGAGACTAGTTTGCGTTAAATAGACAGACGGACAGACAGGCAGACGGACGGAGAGACGGACATGGCTAAATCGACTCCGCTCATCGTACTGATCATTTTAGTGAACTTTTCTCTTCTTGTTCTCATACTTACATACATTTAATGTTTATGAAAGGTATGAAAATCAAAAAAGATATATAACTTCGCTATTGCATTGGGCTATTAACTACGTGCCCGAATATTTTGCTTGTGTGTTTCCCGATTTGGCTAATTTTTGGCAAGAGTATAACACATACTACTAAGAAGCAGCTGACCAATTTTTATTGAAATATCAATATTGAATTATAAGCGATTGCCTTTGAAAATAGCAGAAATTTTATGCTGAAAAGTGGGCGGCGCCACGCCTACTTCTTCAAAATTGACAAAATTTTTTTGCGGCCGAGTTTTTCTTGAAAAGTTTATTATGTGTGCAAAATCTGATTGATATAACTTGCTTAGTTATAGAAATATCGCGTTTGAAATTAAAAAAAAAAAATTTTCTAAACTGTGTTCAAAAACTGGGCGTGGACTTTAACCAATTTCGCCCATTTTTACAGCAAACAGTAACCTTTATATACAGAATATTGTCACCAAATTTCGTTTTGACAAATGAATTTTTGGCGGAGCTATGGCATAAAAAGTGTTGTGGAATAGTCCACTATAAAAGTGTCGGGGCCACGCCCATTTTCGAAAGGTTTAGGTTTTTGGATTTGTTTGTTTACGGAAACTTTAAAAGTGAAATATGAATGATTTAAAGCTATTTAAGGAAAAGTTATTGCCTATTTAATATATCTACGATCCTCTTCAAAATCTTTCATATAAAAGTGGGCGTGGACCTTAACCGATCTCGCTCATTTTTTTTTCTTGCAACATTCCTTGCATACCTGAAAACCTGCGTGCTGAATTTCGTTTCGATATCTTGAACGGTTTTTGATTTATGATTAATATTATTTCTAAATTTGACTTAATCAAAAGTGGGCGGTGCCACGCCCATTTTCAAAAACTTCTTCAAAAATGTTCTTTATGCCTCAATCTCAATGTATTCACCAAATTTTTTCCTTATAGGTGTATTATTTACTGAGTAATCACTTTTTTTGTTTTCGAAAATATTCTATATATAAAAAGTGGGCGTGGCTATCATCCGATTTCGCCCATTTTAAATAGCGCTCGGAGATGAGTGCCAAGGAACCCGCATACCAAATTTCATTAAGATATCTCAAAATTTACTCACAGACGGACGGACGGACGGACATGGCTTAATCAATTTCTCTTTTCGTCCTGAACATTTTGGTACTTATAAGTCAATATCTATCTCGATCCGTTTATGCCGTTACGTACTGCCTTTAGGCGACTAAAGTTAATATACCTTGTGTGCGTAGCACTACTAGGTATAAAATATGTATTAGCAATTATATCAAAATACTTACGACCGATGAACATGATGGTTGTTGGTCATTATTAGAAGACTTACTTGAACTTCTCATAAAACTACATCTTTTTGGATTTTTTTTTAATAAATTATCAATTTTCGTAGATTCTTCTGCTTTTCTTTTACGATATTCTGCACCGCTAAATTTTTTTCGATAACCACTCATATTTGATTCTAAAATAAAATCAAAACTACCACAAATTATAAAGAAAACCAGTGCCTAGATTAAAGTTATCGATCAACTATTTTTTTATTATAAATAAACAGAATAAAATAATTCGAGATTTTTACGGATGAAGAGCATTCATAAAACTAAAATGATTGTTGTAACTTTTCTATAGCGCGAGCTCGATGTTCTGTTCTATACTGTGGCGATTATTCTCAAGCATGTACCATCCCTAAGTCAATAACACTCCCACCACTAGTTAACACAATAGAGATAACGATGGCTACGCTTATGCATGCAAGCGTATAACTAGGAAGAGGAAGAGAGATGGCGCGAGTGTTTGCGAATACGATGCAAAGAGGAGATGCCAATAAATAACACCGACCCTTCCAGAACACGAAAAGCGAACAACCAAGAAAGTTCTCGGTGCGTAGGTAAGCACCCTGTTGGACTATATAAGGCGGTGACCAAGCAAGGCAGGTTGATCAGTTTATTTTCAAGCGTTCAATAGTGAACTACTGTAAAGTTACCAAACTCTTAAAATTGTTTTGCGTTTATTACTAGTAAATAAAGCTAGCTATTACTTACATTATCTGTGCGTGTGTTTATTCGACTTTATAGTGATCGAACCCAGGACTGATAATCAAGGAATCATCGATCTCGTCACAATTGGTGTCAGAAGTGATATTGTTAAATAAATACCGAGAGTTTTCAAGGATAACAAAGACATGGCAAAGTTGAGCTGAAGATCCAGCAACTCAAAAATGAGCTGCAACAGCGCGGACTAAACACTACAGGCAATAAATCAGAGTTACAGTCACGATTGCGAGAGGCTATGGAAGCAGAAGGAATCAATGTTGATGATCATGTTTTTCATCTTGTGGAGGAGGCACCGACAAAAATGGAAGAAAAAAAGGAGTCTCCGAATCCAGTAGCAACCGTGGACACAAGCATGATATTGGCTGTATTAACCCACATGTCGACTAAAATGGAAGAACAGAAAACTTGTATAGTATCTCAGCTGGAAGAACACATGGCATCTCAGCTTGAAGAACAGGATACACGTATTACATCTCGAATAGCATCTCAGCTCGAGGAACAGAAGACACATATGACATCCCAGATTTCAGCTCAACTAGATGAAACGAAGGCATACATGAGATCTCAAATGGAAGAACAGAAGGCATATATCTCATCGCAGGTGGAAGAACAGGAAGCAAAGGTGTCATCGAAACTAGAAGTGCAAGATGCAAAAATTGCACAATTGCAGGATAAAATCGATGCTGAGGTAGATGCATTGAGAGGTCGTATCCAGAAATTGCAACTAAATCGTCCATCTGCTTTAGCGAATACGCCCAAGGTAAAATCGCCTTCCTTTGATGGTTCTGTTCCATTCCAGGTATTTAAGCTGCAATTTGAGAAGACCGCTGCGGTGAATAATTGGTGCACTGAAGATAAAGTTGCAGCACTATTCGTGGCATTGAAGGGACCTGCAGCAGAAATCTTACAGACTATTCCCGAGTCCGAAAGGAACAGTTATGATGCATTGATGGGTGCGGTTGGTAGCGAACATCGAAAGCAGATATACTTAATAGAGCTACAGAATGGATCCCAGAAACCGAATGAGACTTTGCAGGAATTTTCATCGGACATGGAGAGGTTGGCCCATCTGGCAAATGCGGACGCACCCGTGGAGTACACTGTGAGGGCAAAAATCCAAAGTTTTATGAACGAAATACGCGATGTGGGGACGAAGTGGCCCCATATGCAAACCCCCAAATGGACATTCTCACACGGTACCGCATGCTGTGATGCAAAAAACAGCCTCGCTTCTGAGTAAACCTACATTCAAGGCTCAAGTGGAGGTAGAACTGCTAAACTGTCATTAAATGCTTTAAGTGCGGGAAACCAGGTCACATATTATTGCGGCACTGGCTCTAGGAACCCCAGCAATTCAGGTGGACGAAAACGTAAAGATGAAGGAGATGAGCAAATCTCCCAACCAAATCAATCGTTAAACTAAATCGAGCCAGCCGAAAGGGGCGAGGACTGGCTCCCTGAATGCCCCATAATCTCTGTCTCACAGTACCGAAGGAAAGCTAGTAATGTTATTGTTGTTGCATATGTGGATGGAAAAGAGCACTTACTAACTGTGGATACAGGTGCATCACATTCCATAATTCGATCTGATTTAGTCAACAAGGAGGTGAGACCATTGCATGGGGCAAAGTTACGTACGGCTACTGGTGAGGACACCCATGTCCTAGGAGAAGTAACATGTGAAATCGCAATAAGGAACGTGGCCGTTCTACACAGTTTTATAGTAGCAGATATTGTTGACGAAATCATAGTTGGTGTGGACTTCTTAAGCGAGCAAGGCATCAAGATCGACATGCAAAACAGGATTATGAATTACCAGAATGGATGTGCCACTAGATTTTGGTTACGAAAACAAATACCTTAGTAAGCGAGTGCTTGTGGAGGAGAGCCAACAAATTCCAATGAAGTCGGAAGCAATCATATGGGCAAAGATTGATGGGGATTATGGGGCAAACAAATTGTGGGTTGTCGAGGCAGCAAACAAATCAAGGATGAACATATTAGTAGGAAAAAACCTGGCCTTGACAAAACAAGATGGACGTGTACCGGTAAGAGTACTTAATGAGTTGATCTGATTTCCAATATACAGTACCTAATGAGTTCAAATCGCCGATTAAACTTTCCAAAGGAGCAATATTGGGACAATGCCAAGAGGTCGAGGTAGTTAACAATTGTGAACAGGTTTAGGAAAATGATTCTACCAGCAAGATTGATCTTTCAGATGATATCACGTCGTGGAAGGCAGGTCTCGAAAAAGATCATAAGGAAAAGGCAAAGGACCTTCTACTAAGTTACTCGAGCATATTTAACAAGGATGGTTCCAAACCAGGTCGGACCAAAGTTGTGAAGCATCAAATTTATACTGGTGATGCAAGACCAATCCGCCAAGTTCCTCGTAGTATTCCATTGGCCAAACGACAAGTGGTAAGAGAAATTATACAGGAAATGTGTGATAGCAGCGTAATCGAACCATCAGCTAGTCCATGGAGCTCACCGGTAGTACTAGTGAAAAAGAAAGATGGAAAAATGAGGTTCTGTGTGGATTAAAGGAAATTGAACGACGTAACGAAGAAGGACAGTTATCTATTGCCAAGAATCGATGACACTCCGGACTCGTTATCTGGCACGAAATGGTTTTCCACACTGGACTTGAAAAGCGGCTACTGGCAAGTGGAAGTAAAAGACGAAGATAAAGAGAAGACGGCCTTCAGCGTTGGAGAAGGGCTTTGGCGATTTACAGTAATGCCCTTCGGGCTATGCCATGCTCCAGCTACTTTCGAGATATTCATGGACCAGATACTAAAAGGATTGCACTGGCAAACATGTTTTGTGTACCTCGACGACATCATCGTGCTGGGATAAGGCTTTGAGGAACACCAAAAGAACTTGGTGGAAGTTTTCCAAAGAATAGCTGGTGCTGGTCTGAAACTAAGTCCCAAGAAGTGTTCCTTGTTTAAAAAGGAAGTAAGCTATTTGGGTCACAAGGTAACTACGGAGGGAATCTGCACTGCTAAGGAAAAGATCGAAGCCGTAAAGGATTGGCCAAGATGGAGAAATTTGCATGAGTTACGGAGCTTCCTTGGGCTGTGCACGTATAATCGCCGATTTGTACCGAATTTTGCCAGCGTAGCTAGTAGTCTCCATGACCTTACCAAGAAGAATATGAGTTTTGAATGAAAGAAGGAACAGGAGATTGTTTTTCAAATATTGAAGGAACAACTATGCACTGCCCCGATGTTAGCATATCCAATTCCAGGTTCAAAGTTTATTCTGGATACAGATGCGAGTGGTTATGCTATAGGAGGTGTTTTGTCCCAGACTGTTGATGGACAGGAGAAGGTAATTGGGAAGCCTGAAAGGAACTATTGTGTAACACGGCGAGAACTGTTGGCATTTGGTAGAGTGCGTTAAGCATTTCCACAAGTAACTCTATGCAGCGATTCCACGTCAGGGCCGACCATGCAGCGTTGAAATGACTCTTACAGTTCCGTAAGGTCAATTGGCACGGTGGATAGAGCGACTGCAAAGTTATGACTTTTCCATAGAGCATCGCAAAGGTAGCACCAACGGAAATGCTGATTAAATGTCACGAAGACCCTGTAACTTGGAATGCAAGCATTGTTCGAAAGCTGAGGCCAAGGAAGACATTATAGATGTGCGGTTGATGACTATAACATCTACGGGCAAATGGGACATGGATGAATTAAGGAGGTGTCAGCACGAAGATCCAGATCTTACAAGTGTGATGCAAGGAATCGAACGAAACGAGCGACCATCAAGAGAGGAGATGTCAGCAGAGATTCCTTTTGCCAAGCCATATTGGGCACAGTGGAATAGTTTGCAATTAGAATCCGTTTGTTTGCATCGAATATGGGAGAGTGAGGATGGTCAACGCGTTCGAAAGCTGATTGTCGTTCCAGGGAAGAAAATCCCTGATGTTCTCAACGAATTACATAACGGTCCAAGCGGAGGTCAGCTTGGAGTCACCAAGACCTTGGAGAAAGTCAAGCAAAGATTCTATTGGGTTGGTTGCCGTCAATCGGTCATGCAGTGGATTGCCAACTGTGAAGTATGGAGATACATTCTGACCAAGGCAGAAATTTCGAATCAGCTGTGTTCCAGGAAACGTGCAAGGCATTGGCC
Organism: Merzomyia westermanni; assembly: GCA_949987695.1. NCBI lineage: Eukaryota > Metazoa > Arthropoda > Insecta > Diptera > Tephritidae > Merzomyia > Merzomyia westermanni. Next base: position 97,094,175 of record OX465289.1, read on the forward strand.
ATTCGGAAAACTCGAACAACTGCACTGCATCCTCAGTCAGATGGCATGGTGAAACGATTCAATTGAACCTTGAAAGATCAGCTGAGGAAAGTAGTGGATAAGTTCCAGAGGGATTGTGATACTCACATCTCTTATTTCTAGTGGCATACCGCTCGCAGTACATGAAACAACTTTTCAGACTCCTGCAAAGTTAATTCTCGGGAATGATCTTCGATTGCCAGCTGACTTGAAGTTTGGGATAAATGCTGATGCAGGAGTAAAAGCTCGGAAATCTACTAGCGTATTGGAAGAAGAAATGAGAGAAATTCACGAACTTGTGAGACAACGGACTAAGATCATGAGCGATAAGATGAAGGACAGGTACGACGAAGCAATAAATTCGGAAGGTTTTATAGAAGGAGATTTAGTGCTGCTATACAACCCAGAGCGTAAGAAAGGTTTGTCGAAACCAAAGAGATGCGCGAGCGCTTTCTGCCGGCAATTTGTACTGAATCCTCCGGTTGACAAGGAAATCAGGCGCGCCATCAGGGAAGCGCACAAACGCAAAAACAACCAAGCGCCCATTGCCATCACCACAACAGAGGTTCGGGAGGCCATACGGGGGTCCAAAAACTCTAAATCTATTGGCCCAGACGGTATATCCATGCTGATGCTAAAACATCTCGGTGATGAGGGAGTAAGGTACCTAACAACCGTCTTCAATCTGTCCATGACCACCTTTGTCATTCCAGAAAGATGGAAACAGGCCAAGGTGGTGCCACTACTAAAGCCCGGCAAGCCGGCTAACGTGGGGGAGTCATATCGACCGATATCACTCCTCTCGCCAGTAGTGAAGACCCTGGAGTCGGTCTTGCTACCTTACTACACCGCTAACCTACGTTTAGCCGAACATCAGCATGGATTCCGCAAAATGCATAGCACTACCACCGCGCTAAACGCCATCACCACACAGATAGGTGTCGGTCTCAACCAATCTCGCCCAAATGACAGGACCGTGCTAGTTGCGCTTGACTTGTCGAAAGCTTTTGACACTGTTAATCACGCGCAACTCATTAACGACCTGGAAGATTCAAACCTTCCCCCCTGTCTAAACGTTGGACCGCCAACTACCTGAGTGGTCGGCAGTCATCGGTGGAATTTAGAGGCGAAAGATCAAAACCACGTATAATTAAGCAAGGGGTGCCACAGGGTGGTATCCTATCCCCGCTTCTGTTTAATTATTACATATCGAGGATCCCTCCCCCACCAGAAGGCGTCTCGATCGTCTCCTACGCCGATGACTGCACGATCCTGGCGACTGGACCCTCCGTCGATGAGCTCTGCTCGAGAATTAATTCTTACCTGCCAACCCTTTCCAGTTTCTTCGCTGCACGGAACCTGACATTGTCACCGACCAAATCCTCGGCCACCTTATTTACGACGTGGACAGCGCAGGCGAACATGGAATTAGACGTCTACGTCGACGGCATTAAGCTTCCGACTGTCACACACCCCAAAATCTTAGGGGTCACGTTTGATAACATGTTCAAATACGGTGCTCATGTAGCCGCGATTGCCCCCAAAGTACAAAGCCGTAACAAAATCCTCAAGTCACTAGCTGGCAGTACTTGGGGTAAAGACAAAGAAACGTTACTGGCAGCGTACAAGGCAATCGGCCAGCCGGTTCTGAGCTACGCGACGCCAATATGGTCGCCGGGGTCAGCAGACACACATTGGAGGAGGTTGCAGGCCTGCCAAAACACCGCACTCAGAACTGCCACGGGGTGCCTCCCTATGTCTCCTGAACATCATCTTCATAATGAGGCAAAAATGCTCGATGTCAAATAGCATTGCGAGATGTTGACCAGACAACTCCTGTTCAACTGCTATAAAATGCAGCACCCAAACAGGAACGTGCTCAACGAAAATCCGCCTCCCAGGAGAATAAGGAGTCACCTCCGTAAGCACTATGACGAGATCCGGTATCACACCTTCTCGCCGTTTGATCCAAAGGTGCACCGGCGGGCCCTCAACCTCATCCACCCGGAGTCGGTAAACTCCTTTGTCGGGTCACGCCCAGTGAATGCAGTCCTACAGGCACAAGCTCCACCTGTTGCCGACGAGGAACGCGAACTGCCCAGGGAGACAAGAGTCACGCTGGCCCAACTTCGTTCTGGATACTGTAACAGACTAAACTTTTACCTATCCAGACTGAACTTTGACATGCCAAATGTCTGCCCAGCATGCGGCGTGTCTCCCCACGATACTAACCATCTGTTCATCTGCTCAACTGAGCCCACTCTTCTAACACCAATTTCACTCTGGTCCACCCCTGTTGAAGCCGCGAGGTTTCTTGGACTTCCGTTAGAAGAGCCTGATGACAATGTTGGATGGGGGGTAACATCCTAGGCAGGTTAAGTAGTCGCTACAACAACAACAACAACAAAGGTTTGTCCCCAAAACTACAGTGTAACTGGGAAGGCCCATACAGAGTCATAAAACGGATCAACGATGTGGTATATCGCATACAAACTATGGGAAGGCCAAGGAATAAGATGAAGGTGGTCCATTTTCTAGCTGTGTTTGGTTCCGGCAATGTGTCTGATCGGAACGATCAGACTTAGGTGGAGGGCAGTGTGGCGATTATTCTCAAGCATGTACCATCCCTAACTCAATAACACTCCCACCACTAGTAAAACACAACAGAGATAACTATGGATACGCTTATGCATGCAAGCATGTACCAAGCAAGAGGAAGAGAGATCGCGTGTGTGTTTGCGAATACGATGCAAAGAGGAGATGCCAATAAATAACACCGATCCTTCGAGAACACGAAGAGCGAATAACCAAGAAAGTTCTCGGTGCGTAGGCAAGCACCCTGTCAGACTATATAAGGCAGTGGCCAAGCAAGGCAGGTGGATCAGTTTATTTTCAAGTGTTGTTCAGTGAACTACTGCGAATTTACCAAACTCATAAATTTATATTGCGTTTCTTACTAGTAAATAAAACTAGTTATTAGTTACAATATCTGTGAGTGTGTTTATTTGACTTTATAGTGATCGAATCCAGGATTGATAATTAAGGAATCATCGAATTCGTCACAGTATGTTCGGAAAATTCACTAGATCACGAAATGCATACACTGGTATTTATGTTCCCGTCTAGACACTATCATTCTGATTGACTAATGGCGTTGGTCAGTATATTTCGACTAAACACAAACGTCCGAAAAATCTGGACCGATAATTTTCAAATGACAGCAATCACACATATGAGCATTTCACCGACAATGATGGCCCTACCGGGACCGGTCAGTATAGATGATCAATCGTCATTACCGTACCCCAAGGCAAGTTGCCTACGGGAACGTGAACAAGTATGCGAACATAAAGCTGAATTTTGAGTGAGCCAGGAACTGGCAAAGGGGCTTAGCGTAGCTAACTTAAGATTAATCTCACTAAAGGAACAAAAAGCAAAGAATATTACTCGATAAAGACTATAATTGATCGATTAAAAAATGAACATGTCACCCATACTGTTTTGAGAAGTAAATTAACGAATTGAATTATATTATTTTCTTTCGAAAATTTTTTATAAAAACTAGTCTGAACCAAGTTTTGAAATTGATTGTCTACTTTTTCGTGCCTCTAAAATTTTGGCATTTCATAAATTTGGCGCCCTTCAAATTATGCCGGCCCGGGCCTCATGTAAAGTTAGGAAGCGTGACATCTGGCTGTGCCTTCTTGTTCATATTGTGCACACGTGTATTGTTTTCCAAGGATATTTTAATATTTTTTTTTATATTAAACAATTTGTCTGCCATTCGTTGAAAGTCTCCTGACGCTATATTCGGTTAGCTGTGTATGGTTTACTGGATTTGCCGGGTCAACTTTTCAATGATAAGTTGATTGTTTAAGGGACTTGCACCCTTAAAAATGCATCCCTGTAACACCTGACTACGGCAACCCGGTTTCGAACTTATTGGAATGAGAGTTCGAGGTTGCCCAAGTGGAGTCTATAAAAGCCGATGCAACATTAAACTCGCTCTCTTATCTTATCAATCAGCATCGACCATATCGTACAGCAGCATTCCGCGTGGCGAAGAAACCATCAGTTAGACATCGGATCACTTTCACGGATTCAGCAATCAACATAAGTTGACCTATGCATAAGTATAAAAATACTATTTTTCATCATATTATTTTCGTTTGAATTCCTACATTGAATTAACCTTATGTATATCTATACACATATATACTTCAGTACATGTATTTATATATCTATACCCATTTATTTTATATCAATAAACTTGTGTTCCATATCCATTGAAAACCGTTCACCGTGCTCACAACTTTTCATGGTCCTTAACGAGCCAAATTTGAGCTGGCAACCATAAACTTAGCGAACTTCGAAAGTTCGAAAAATACAACTCTCGTTGTACTTCATCTTCAATCTCGCACAGTTGCAAATTGAACAGAGGACAGAGGCGGTCTAAAGGAAAAGTGTATTTTAAAAGTGGTGCAAATGTTAATTAATTATATAGCACATGCATAAAAACAGTGCCAAACAAAAGAGAGACTGAATGTGAATAAAAAATTTATAAAATTGACGAACAAAATAGTGCGTGTACAAATCTGCATTTGGTGCCGTAAAAGTGCAACAGCCCCAGCGCGCATCATAAATTGGCACAGTGACGTCATACAGAACAGCGAACAAGATTAATACAATCCAGCGGAGGAAATCATCAAAAATTCATCGAATCCAGGAGTACATTGGATTTTATATACATACAACGTTTACAACGCCAAAATTGTAAGTAGAAAATTTTCATAAAAACGTACAGACGCCCAAACAACCGTTAGATTTCAACGGTTCGCATATACATATTTACAAATGTATGTATACTTATAAGCAACCCAATACTCACTACGGTGTTCTCACACTTTCAATTCGCTCTCTGCGCCTTTTCCCAACTTGAGCATCTCTTTTCATTCCCAATTCGGACATTAATCGTGCACATACCCAGTGTGAAATTCAGTACCAATAAATTTTCATGAACCTACATACATCATCCATATGCTCAAACCATTTGGAATAATTCACGTATCCAAACAAGCACTCTGTCTTTGGAATTTTTAGGTCCAAATTTGTATACAGTCAAACCCTTACGTATATTTACTAAAAAAGAAATCGGTGTATAAAACCAACTCAAAGTGTCCAAAGCAACTAGTTATTCACGATATTGCCACCAATATGTTCTAGTTAGAATACATCAGACTTGTTGCATCCTCTAGCCCCAGGCACTTATCTAAAAATCTACATGGTACATACACTTGTACATAGAGATATGTAATTAACATAAAAGTATTTATCCTCACAAGCAACGATCCATTTTCTTTAGGGTGCGCAAAGACAAATAGTTTGGTGGCAACCAAAAACATACGTACATATGTATAATATTTCTCCCATGTAAAATTGTCTGCATGATTATGTGCAAAAAATTCTAATTGGAATACATCAAACAAATATACATACATAATTCCGATCAAAATACTTGTTGCTTCAGTGTTCGGTTCGCTGCGGCTAAAACAATCGAAAACTCATATATACACATATATGTACATGTATTTAGCCACACATAATCGTTTGGGCTTGGACATACCAAAGAAGAAGTTCGTCACATAAAACACAATGGGACTTCTGTGGTAGGCTACTTACTTTTGACTAACGGAATTTGCAAGCAATTGTGTTTGTTAAAAACCTACACCAACGTTCCTCAAGCAAAAGCATATTTCGTACGTATTCAGAGATCTGCAGGTTACACTTATGGTGCCACTGCTAACTGAAGCAGCACAACGGTTTGGTTTGACTGCAACTACGAACTCTCTCAATTTGTTGCAACCTCTTCAAACAACAACGTCTTCAACTACAAACTAACCACGCAGTTTACGTCCGATCAGTGTATTTGCAAAAACTCAAAATATATTTGCGTTTGCAAGGAACAAGTAGTAACTAGTTCCTATGACTTAAGCCCATATTTCTTGATGCACTACCGGCGTCGCTGCCAACTAAAGCATTCCAGCGAATGGTTTCACTCCATATTCGCTGCAACATATTAATACCAAGTAGCATAACCCAGGGTGCACTTCCATTGGGCAAAGCCGAAGGACTAACTGTGACCGACACCTTGTCCAACCAAATCAAACAATTCCATTCCAAACCTGCCCCGTCGTACCGCTTACGGGACACCCACTAGGAACGAAGCAAAGTTCCAAACATACTCCAAGTGCGGTTACGTTCACCGCTTACGTAACTCACCTCCAAAAATAAGTAACGTTTCAATCTCCTAGTGCTGTTACGTCGTACCGCTTACGTAACTCACTCTCCCGTCGTACCGCTTACGGGCTTCACCCAAGAAACTACACTTATTAAATCAATCAACTCCAAGTGTTGTTACGTCGCACCACGTACGTAACTCTCAAGGGACGACACCGAGTTCCAACTATAACCGCTGCCCGTCGTACCGCTTACGGGACACACCTCAGGAATAGTAGTTCCCTATCTTCTCAAGGAAAGTTTCATTCGAAATTTTACCAAACCAGTGGCTACACCCAGTAGCCTTTCAAGTCAAATTCGCTAAATAGCGTTACCAAATTAAACCAGAAAATGGAAAGCGACCTAACCATAAAGTTTATATTTGAGTCCAACAACGTTATACAATTCTGTTGCAGTTTTGAGAAAGAAGACCTCGAGGATCAAACGGACTCACTTCTTGAAGTGAAACTGCAAGATTTAAATGCACGGTGGGAAAGTTTACGTAGTGCGTACGCAAACGTGTGCATAGCTGGCGAAGATGTCGCTTCAACCGAATTCAAAGACGAAGCTCACGGGAAGTTTCAGCTCTGTGCAGATAGCTTTTACATTTGTAAAGCTCAGATCTTAGATCGTCTAAAACTAGTTCAAGAAACACCTACCAAAAACCCGATTTTAAACCAGTCCGTGCATTCCCAATCCGACAGCATGTCCACTTGCATCAAAGTACCTCCGTGTGACACCGAGGTGTTTTATGGTAGCTACGAGGACTGGCCCTCTTTTCGTGACATGTTCACGGCCATATATTCGAATCACCCTAGACTTACCCCTGCTCAGAAGCTTTTTCACCTCCGCAATAAAACGAGAGGGACCGCAGGTGGAATCGTCAAAAAATATAAATTATGCGACGACAACTTCGCACTAGCATGGGAAGCCCTACGTGCACGCTATGAAAATAAAAGAATGCTAGTGGACAATCAGTTGAAAACCCTTTTCAACCTTCCAGCTGCCAGTTCCGAAAATAGTGCAGCCATTCAAAAAATCCAAATCACTATCAATGATTGCCTCTCCTCTCTCACCTCACAAGGGGTGTCTGTCGCGAACTGGGATCCCATCCTAACGTATTTGTGTGCCACCAAACTTCCAGAGGAAACCCTTTCACTCTGGGAGCAATCCCTTAAATCTCGAAGAGAACTTCCGTTGTGGTCCCAGATGGATGAGTTCTTAACTAGTCGCTTTGAAGTTGTCGAGCGACTAAGTAGTATTCGACTCACTAAAAATCGCCAATCCCTTCCACAACGCTCTAGTAAAATCACATCTTATCATTCAAAGCAAAATTTGTCTTTCAAATGCAAACTTTGCAATAATACACATTCTTTGAAAGTGTGCCAAAAATTCCGACAGCTAAGCTTATCCGACCGAAAAAAATTCGTAGAGGAAAACGGATACTGCGTCAATTGCTTAGCATACAACCATCTGGTAACCGATTGCAAAAGCAACTTTAAATGTTTTCAATGCAAAAAGTCCCATCATACTCTCTTGCACCCTAGCTCTAATGCAACCAACAGAGCATCCCAATCATCGAAGAACTCAACCTCGGTATTGCACACGCAATCCGATCCACCAAGTAACACCGATTCCAAGAAAATCTCGTCAAACCAGTTACTACTCGATTTATCGGAAAACCGCAGCTCCAGCTTCGAGGGCCAACCTGCTGTTTATCAAACTAACTCTTCCAGCCATAACGCAACCACACTATTACCAACGGCAGTGGTGCATATAGAACATCTCGGCGAGTTCTACGCGCTCAGAGCTCTTCTTGACCAGGGGTCGCAAAAGACCTTTATCTCAGAAAAAGCCCAAAAAAGGTTACAGCTTCCACCAGAGAAACAAGGAAATTTCACTGTAACTGGGATGGGGGGCGCAATGGTGGAAAATGCCAATCGGGTTTGTCAGATCACTCTCTTTTCCAAAAGGAACAACATTCGAATAGCAGCCCAAGCTATCGTACTCCACAAGTTAACTAGTTTTATGCCCTCATTCCAAATAAGAAAACCCGATTTATTCGCGCTGACCGAAGTGGATCTGGCCGATCCAAATTTCCTTCAGCCTTCCCAGATTGATCTCGTTCTTGGCAGCGACATAATGCCACAAATACTCTTAGACGGAGCCAGAACTGACATCGCTGAAAACCTTATAGCACAAAATTCAATATTTGGATGGTATCTAAGTGGTCCCGTCAAGAGAGAAATGCTCTCATGATACCACACTCAGGTACTAGAAGATCCCAGTGAAACCCTAAACAGTCAATTGAGAAAATTCTGGGAAATCGAGGAGATACCAGATAATCATCCTCTATCGGACGACGATATTGTATGTGAGCAATTTTACCTCAGTACTACCTATCGTCAATCGGACGGGCGTTACGTTGTGCGCCTGCCTTTCAAACCAGCCTTTCCATCTAGCCTTAATCTTGGCCGTTCCCGTTCGCAAGCGATGGCGCAAGCGTTACGTATGGAACGAACACTCAACAAAACCCCAAGCCTAAAAGAGGAGTACAACCATGTACTGGAAGAATATGTAGCCTTAGAGCATATGAAACTACTTATCATTTTATTTACCTCACCATGCGGTCATCCGTACCGAAAGCAAGTCTACCAAAGTTAGGGTCGTTTTCAACGCCTCTAAACCTTCCGATACAGGACTGTCTCTGAACGATGTTCTCTATACTGGTCCAGCCTTACAGGCAGATTTAATGATCGTTATATTGAATTGGAGACTCTATAAATATGTCTTCAATGGAGACATCCAGAAAATGTATCGCCAGATCCTCGTTCATGAACAAGATCAACAATTTCAACGCATCCTTTTTCGACGAGAAAAGGAATCAAAACTAAGTGATTTTGCGCTTAAAACAGTCACTTTTGGCGTCAACTGCGCTCCATTCTTAGCTATTAGAACATTACATCAATTGGCTGAGGATTCCCAGCAAATTTACCCCCTAGCTAAACGAGTGCTTACCACAGAAACATATGTCGATGACATTTTGTCTGGAGGCCACGACATGGCGTCCTCATTAGAGGCACAATCTCAACTTATTCAGTGCTTACGTTCGGCTGGGTTCCCACTTAAAAAGATTACAGCCAATCATAAAGATCTTCTAAGTAGTATCCCAAAAGACGATTTGTTAGATTCAGAGTTTTTGAAACTCGATTCTTCAAGTTCCGCCAAAACTCTTGGAATACGGTGGAATGCCTTGAACGATTCGTTCTCATTTTCCATTCAGCCATTGAAAGCTTCAACATCTGCAACCAAGCGTCAAATTCTTTCGTCGGTGTCGAAACTTTTTTACCCGGCAGGATGGCTTTCGCCTGTCATCGTTCAATCCAAAATGCTACTACAGCAGCTGTGGTTGGAAGGTACGGCATGGGACGAATGTGTCAAACCACTCTCATTGCACAAATGGAATCAGTTTGTGTCAGATTTACCGGCTATTGAACAAATCCAAATTCCTAGGTGGGCAGAATTCGCTGCCGATCGAAAAGTACAAATTTACGGATTCTGTGATGCATCCCAAAAAGCATATTGCGCAGCCGTATATATCCGCACCCAGTCACACAATAATCATACCACATCCAACTTACTTTTTGCCAAATCGAAAGTTGCTCCATTACAAACGATAAGCCTTCCGCGTTTAGAGCTCTGCGGAGCTGTCCTTTTATCTAAAGCTATTAAAAACGTTCTCTCAAAGCTTCCTCTTGCACGAGCTGCACCTTTGGTGCGACTCATCAATAGTGCTTTCGTGGCTAGAAAAGCCACCTTGCACCTGGAAAGTATACGTCGCAAATCGAACAGCACAAATCATTCACAACGTCGGAAATGTAAAATGGAGGCATATTACTACCAATCAGAATCCTGCTGACTTGGGAACAAGAGGCTGTAAGCCACAGGAGTTGATACAGAACTCACTTTGGTGGAATGGCCCTGAATGGCTTTTAAAAGAATGGCCAGTATCATTCCATCCAAAAGTCACTCCCCCAGAAATTCGAAAAATTGAGACACTTCATACACTACAAGAAGAACCTGATTTCCTTGATCGTTTCTCATCATGGCCAAGAGCAGTACGGGTTATTGCTTATATATTTCGTTTCTTTCACCGAGCAAACTCACGCTCTATACAGTCCACATCCAACCAAACGCATAACACCAAAGTACTCTCTCAAAGTGAATTACAGTTTGTCAAAACTCGGCTAACTTGGCTCAAAAACGTCACTATCCAGACGAATACGCAAGAATATCCAACTCTCAGGCAATATCAAAACGTAGTTCACTACTCGCACTGAACCCATTCGCAGATAAAAATAGCATTCTTAGAGTTAATGGCAGTTTGGCCAATGCCTCGCTTTCCTACAACGAAAGGCACCCAATTATTTTGCCACAATCCTCCCGATTTTGCTATTTATACCTTCAATTTGTGCACAACTTGCTTATGCACGCAGAACATCAACTGATGATAAGAATGGCCAAACAAGAATATTTTATTCCAAAGATCAAATCTAAAGTTAAACAAATTGTTTTCAATTGTAAGACATGTACAATCCATAAACACAAAATGCGAACTCAAATCATGGCCGCATTACCGCCAGAAAGATCAACTTACTCCTTACCATTCACTAGAACAGGAATTGATTTCGCAGGCCCTTTTAACATCAAAACCTCAAATACTCGTAGGGCACCCTTCCTCAAAGGTTATGTATGCGTGTTCGTATGCTTCGCAACAAAAGCAATACATTTAGAGCTTTGCTCAGATCTCTCTACAAAAGCTTTCCAAGCAGCTTTTTCCCGATTCGTCGGTCGGCGGGGCTTGCCGCAATTAGTATTTCCCGATAATGGCACGAACTTTGTCGGAGCTAGTCGTGCACTTCGAAAGGACTTTCTACAATTCCTCAAGGAAGTATCGGTTGACATCCGCTCAAAATATACTCTTCATGGATTTGAGTGGCGCTTTATCCCACCTAACGCACCCCACATGGGTGGCCTATGGGAAGCTGCTGTAAAAAGCTTTAAATTGCATCTTAAACGTACAGCTGGAAATTTAAATTTCACGTTTGAAGAATTCACCACACTGCTAACCCGCATAGAAGCTATACTGAATTCGCGTCCCTTATCTCCAATGTCTGAAGATCCCCAAGAATTGGCGGCTCTGACTCCCGGTCATTTTTTGCGCGGTGCTTCACTTCTGGCTATCCCTGAACCAGAAACGGAAAATCTATCTCTTCAAAACCGTTGGCAAAAGCTAAAGCTTCTTCATCAAAATTTCAGTGTTCGATGGAAAGATGAATACCTTAAGGAATTACATAAAAGATATAAGTGGAAATATCCCCAAAAGAATCTCGAAGTAAATGACTTTGTCGTAATTAAAAATGAATTAATCCCTCCCAATGAATGGCGTTTGGGAAAAATTGAAAAAGTTTATGTTGGCTCCGATGAGAAAGTACGCATTGCTGACGTGCGTACACAACATGGCCTATTTACTAGACCTATCGCAAAACTATGTCCTTTGCCCATTCAATCTAACATATCGTTACCCCAGCCTTGACAGCAGCTTATGTCTTTTCATACGATTAGTTTCTTATCCATAAGTTATTCAGCAATGTTCACTATAACTGTCTTCATTCACAGAAATACCATGGTCCGCTACAGCAGCGCGTCTCCAAACGGTCGCCACAATGAACGGACTTTATCCCTACGTCTAACACCTCGGCGTGGAACACCACGTGCTAATAACCCTCACACGCGTCCAATTCGCAGAAGCACACCTCACGTAATCGCACCTCGACGTCGGGATCCCACAATCCATTTGTGCCTATTGTGCCATCGCTACCATGCACTAAGGTTTTGCAAAGTCTTTTTGGAATTGAGCGTTCAGGATCGCATAAACTGCGTTCGTAAGTACGATTACACTGGATCACAAATTCCAACTTTTTTTCTGCACCAGAGACGCCATAGTGAAATTCCTATGTAAAATCACCTCCTAATTCCGAAAATCAAGGTCATTTTTACTTGAATGGTACCGTTTTTGAGATATTTACGATTTACCGTTATTTCAAAAAACAAAAAAGATGGCTCCACTTAATTGTGTATATCTCAAGAACAAACTGAGCTCTTCCAAAACGGTTTGAAAAATTTGAAAGCTTATAAAATTTACTATAATCAGTACATACAACACTTTTTGCTAGGTCCTGCAGATTCAAACATATTGAACAATCATTACGGATTTTTTAAATTTTTTTTGTAAAAATATAAAAAAATTTGTACTTTGCGAGGAAGCATCTCGAAAACTTTTTGTTTTTTTGCAGATATTTTTTCCCCCCTCTAAGCTCTGTTTTATTACAAAAAAAATAAGCTATCAGTGAACAAAATCGATGAACTAATACAAAAGTTATAAGCATTCAAGTAAATATATCCATTTAATACTTAAGTACCCTACAAATAATAGCATATGTACATATGGTTCTGTATTAACTCTATGATCTTATTTTATAATTGAAAAAGTTATGTGTCTTGTTTTAACGCTTATTTAGATTAGGATCGGTTTCTCTTATGAGAAACCAACAGTAGTCGCCCATCATAGCGACATCCCAGAATCCTTGATACCGACTTTCAATCACTTTCATTTGCTGGTGAAACCTTTCGCCATGCTCGTCACTTTCGTCGCCAAGATTTTGCGGGAAAAAATTTAAGTGGGAGTGTAAGAAATGAATTTTTAAAGACATATTTACTCCTGAAAAAAAATAAAAAAGTAAATTAGATAAATACATAAGTGACACATTAGTATATAATTTTCTTAGGCTGGATTTATCTTTCAATTCAGAACAAATTTTTTGTTTATATTTTTCCCGTTCTTGTTTGTTCGGAACTGGACGATGAATTCAGATTTATGGCTATATATTCTCATGTAAATTTATGTAATATATAATTTATTATAATATGTTTTTTTATTTACCCATTTCCGCATAGTTTTTGATTAAGTCGTTCACTATCATCTCGTAGTTAGGACTTTTGTGTTTGCCTAAAAAAGAAGTAACGACCTTTTCAAAAGAATCCCACGCTGCTGCCTCCACTGGTGACAATAGTTCTTTGAAATGGTTATTGGTCATCATTTTCCTTATTTGCGGTCCCACAAAAATCCCTTCCTTTATTTTTGCTTCTGAAATCTCTGGGAAGATTGTCTTCAAACGATGAAAAGCTTCGCCTTCTTTGTCCAAAGCCTTCACAAAGTTTTTGATAAGGCCGAGCTTGATGTGGAGCGGAGGTAGAATTATTTTTTCCTTCTTTATAAGTGGAGAGTATTTTATGTTATCTACCCCAACTTGAAACTCGATTCGTTCTGGCCAATCCTTTATGATGTAGTGGTCTTGACGAGCTCGGCTATCCCATTTGCATAGAAAGCAACAGTATTTTGTGTATCCACTTTGTAGACCACATAGCATTCCAACCACTTTAAGATCGGCACATATTTTCCAATCATGTTCTTCGTATTTGATTAACTTGAGCAATTTTTGCATTATCTCATATGTTTCCTTCGTATTTACTGCATGCGCGATCGGGATAGATGGCTTTTGGTTGCCAATATGCAATAATACGGCCTTTAAACTTAATTTATTGCCGTCTATGAACAATCGCCACTCTTTTGAATCATATGGTTCACCAAATTGTTTGAATAGACCAGCAATGTCTTTGCAGTAACAAACACTGTCCTCCTTCGTATAGTACTTGGAAAATTCTTCGTGACGAGTTCTATAATATGTTACCTTAACATCGGATGAAACAAATTTAAATTGTTGCATTCGAGAGGCGTGTAGTTCGGCCTTTTCCTTTGACAATTCCAAATCCCTTATCCAATCATTGAGTTGTGCTTGTGACAAAGAATTTCTTTCGTTTTCCGTTTGAAATTCAGTACAACATGATGCCGCGTAATCAGATACTACTGTTGACAATGAAACTGGAGCCGGAACTAAAGTTAAATTTGATTCTGGCAATGTCGCTTCTGTTGAAATTAGTTCTGGTAATGACACTGTAGATACGCTCGCATAGGTTACTTTTCTGGACTTTCCAACCCCAAGTACTTTTGTAGTACAAATATAGCAGTCCGTTGAATGGCAAGTTGGTTCCCTCCACTTCATTGGTGTAATAAATTTCACACGTCGCCTAAATAGATAGTTTCAGGAATTAGTCAGCTATGCATTAAAAGGGAACAAATTCCTAATTTTTACAACGTACCTTTTTGTTCCGGTTTCCGAAGAAATCAATTCGACTCGGCATGTGGTGCACACAGTGTTCGGTGTCCATGGTTTTTAGGCTCAATTCCAAAACACTTATAGTATGTAACTTTCAAAGGATTTGAAAACACACGTCTCATACTTTTAACAATAAATTGACCGCAGATGAAACAGAACATATCTGGATCATTTGTACACTCAAACTCTCGCGCCCTTTTATTCATTTTTTATTTTAAGTAAATGACGGGTTATAAACTGCAATTATAAACTGAACAGTATCCGGCGAGCCTTGCAGATATTATGAAGGAACAAGGCGCATGTACTCTTATTTATACTTAGATCCAGTAAAAATTCAAGCCTACCTAAACAAAAAGGTTCCCTAGTTCTACAAAGAAAACACTACCTGCCTCAAAAATATGCTCTTGTTTAAAATGTACCTAGGTTTGAGAAAACGACACTAACAGCTTTTTGTATCTAATAACTTTTCGAAAATCTACCTGCTAACTAACTGATATACGAATACTAACACATATGTACCAGTAGGGTACTTAAGCATTAAATGGATATATTTACTTGAATGCTTATAACTTTTGTATTAGTTCATCGATTTTGCTCACTGATAGCTTATTTTTTTTGTAATAAAACAGAGGGGGGAAAAAATATCTGCAAAAAAACAAAAAGTTTTCGAGATGCTTCCTCGCAAAGTACAATTTTTTTTATATTTTTACAAAAAAAATTTAAAAAATCCGTAATGATTGTTCAATATGTTTGAATCTGCAGCACCTAGCAAAAAGTGTTGTATGTACTGATTATAGTAAATTTTATAACCTTTCAAATTTTTCAAACCGTCTTGGAAGAGCTCAGTTTGTTCTTGAGATATACACAATTAAGTGGAGCCATCTTTTTTGTTTTTTTAAATAACGGTAAATCGTAAATATCTCAAAAACGGTACCATTCAAGTAAAAATAACCTTGGTTTTCGGAATTAGGAGGTGATTTTACATAGGAATTTCACTATGGCGTCTCTGGTGCATTTTGGCTGTAAACCAGTGTTATTGCACAAACTGTCTGGCACGAACTCATGGAGTAAATCAGTGCACTTCGCCGGATCATTGCAAATCATGCGGACGTCCACATCATACTTTACTCCACCGCTCACCGCCAGGCCAACAGAAGTCGATGACCAATATGCGTACGAACACTGAAGCCAGTGGTGTGGTCTCCGAGGCTATCAGGGCACTCGAGCTGGTGCAGAATACGTTGTCCCTTGCACAAGTGCAAGGGGGGCGCCGTGTTTAAGGGACTTGCACCCTTAAAAATGCATCCCTGTAACACCTGACTACGGCAACCCGGTTTCGAACTTATTGGAATGAGAGTTCGAGGTTGCCCAAGTGGAGTCTATAAAAGCCGATGCAACATTAAACTCGCTCTCTTATCTTATCAATCAGCATCGACCATATCGTACAGCAGCATTCCGCGTGGCGAAGAAACCATCAGTTAGACATCGGATCACTTTCACGGATTCAGCAATCAACATAAGTTCACCTATGCATAAGTATAAAAATACTATTTTTCATCATATTATTTTCGTTTGAATTCCTACATTGAATTAACCTTATGTATATCTATACACATATATACTTCAGTACATGTATTTATATATCTATACCCATTTATTTTATATCAATAAACTTGTGTTCCATATCCATTGAAAACCGTTCACCGTGCTCACAACTTTTCATTGATAGATTCACTAATGGAAATATCGACAGTGGCTTTATTAATTCTTCAATTTTACTTAGTCATTTCAATACTCATATATACAAAACATAATAAAAATGGATGCGTAAGCCGCCAAGGACATTTTGAATGAGCTTATCTACCAATTTTTAATGTGCTGCTTCAAGTTTTTATCCAACAAATTGCCTGACCCTACATATATCATGGCATTTACTAAGGCAGATAAATTTTCATAACTTATCATTTTCAATTAAGCTCTCTTTTTAGTAGCTTCCAACAAACAGAAATGAGTTTTATGGTTGAATGCATCCTAAAAACAGTTAACTTGTAATTTCTAGGTCCTCAGTTTCAGATTCAAATATATGAATCCACTTTTACATGCATCTCAAAAACAGCAAAGAGATAAAATTTCCTCTCTCCGTCGTAGCTTCAATGTTATGATACCGAGAATGCATGGCAGCATGTATCGCAAAAACAGAGAAGCGGTCATGTTTTTGATATCTTTCTGAGTCTCAATAAAGAGAATAACAGTAGATGCGTTCTTTTGCTTTCTTTGATATAAAGTATTTTGTCATTTTCTCTCAGTTTATTTGAAGATGTCAAGGGAAACGCGTCCATGACCTTGTCCGTTTGAAGCTGAAAACAGAGTGCGCGGAAATTACCAGTTCTCTGTTTTCTGAATGCGTTCTGGAATGTATTGAACCTAATTTCTATACATACCTGCATGCATCTTTGTCAGGATGCATGAACGGTTCTCTGCTATAAGGACGCATGCTATCCTGTGTCTATGATCCCATATGATATAAGCACAAACTGAGAGCACAGTCATGACCAATTTTCTCGCTTCTGAAGAGAGAAGCAGACAGACAGTATGAATAGAAGATGAGTTCAGAAATGCTCAGTTCTCAGACTAAAACATTCTACTCTGAATTGTCGTGGCATTTATAAATGGATACATCACTTTTCTAGGACATCGCCGTGAGGAAAAAGGGTGCAAAGCTATACATGATCGTTTTCCAGTGGGAACTTACTCCGAATTTGCACCCACCCACAAACTACACAGGGTGCGTTTTTTTCAATATTAACACAACCAATTTTAAATACTGCAAAATTGAACGTAAACGCATAAAACCCAAAGATTATTGAGCACAAAGCATTTATAACACCTTATCCGTTACTATAAAATACAAATTTTAGTTTAAATTAAAGTTTTTAGTCATAATTTTTTCTTTGAACCAAATCTGAACCGATTTCGTTCATTCCACTTACTTCGACTACCTTCACCCATCTATCTACCTAGTCGTGATCTATAATGGCATACCAATTTACGCAGGTCTATTTTAATACTTTTCAGTTCGTATTATAAATCCAGTTTTCAATAAAAACACATCTGTTATGAGTTTTGAGGGGTAAATTAATTTATTTGTATATAAATAGCTTCCCTACCAAACACTGCTAGCAAAATTTTTTCAAAATATCGATACATGCACATTTTATGATTGAAAAATTTGTGTTCAAATATATAGAAGGACGGAGAGACGTTCATAGCTAAATCGACTTTGCTCTTCCTCTTCTCATACTTACTAACATTTCATGTTGAGAAACTGAGCAAGAAACCAGAGAAGATGCCGAACCCGACCCCCCAATCGAAGATGATGGAATTGACGTTCCACAACCCTAATATATTGAGGTGCGAATAGCAATACCGCGATTGAAAAACAATAAAGCAGCTGGCGCTGATGGTTCGCCTGCTGAACTATTCAAACACGGAGGCGAGGAGCTGGTAAGGCGCATGCATCAGCTTCTATGCAGAATATGGTCAAATGAATGCATGCCTGAAGATTGGAATCTAAGTGTTCTCTGCCCAATCCACAAGAAGGGCGATCCTGCAAACTGCGCCAACTATCGCGGAATCAGCCTTTTGAATATCGCTTAGAAGGTCATATCAAGCATATTGTGCGAAAGACTGAAGCGTTACGTGAACATATTGATTGGACCTTATCAGTGTGGCTTCAGACCTGGTAAATCTACCATCGCCCAGATTTTTACAATATGCCAAATTTTGGAAAAAACCCTTGAAAAAAGAATCGATGTTGATTTTAAAGCCGCTTTCGATAGCACGAAAAGGAGCTGCCTATATGCCGCTATGTCTGAATTTGGTTTCCCCGCAAAACTTATACGGCTATGCAAAATGACCTTGAGCAACAGCTCGGTCAGAATTGGGAAGCACCTCTCCGAGCCGTGACCCCCTATCGTGCGATTTCTTCAATTTAATGCTGGAGAAAATAATACAAGCTGCAACTGTTGGCGTATGCTAACGATATTGATATGTATCATTGGTGTTAACAACCGCGCCGTAACTTCTGCTTACTCCAAATTAGAAAAAGAAGCGGAGAAAATGGTATTGGTGGTGAACGAGAGCAAAACAAAGTACCTTCTGTCATCATGCAAAGAGTCAGCGCTTTCGCGCCTGGGCAACCACGCCACTGTTGGCAGAAATAATTTCGAAATAGTAAAGGACTTCCTTTACCTGGTGTTAATACCAACAATAATGTTAGACTAGAAATCCGATGAAGAATTACTCTTGCAAACAAATGCTACTTCGGACTGAGTAGGCAAGTGAAAAGTAGAGTCCTCTCTCGACGAACGAAAATAACACTCTATAAGTCACTCATCGCACCCGTCCTGCTATATGGTGTAGCAGAGTGGACACTAACAACATCTGATGAGGCGCCTCAGGGAGTATTAGAAAAAAAGGTTCTTCGAAAGATTTGTGGACCTCTACGCGTTGGCGACGGCCAGTACCGAAGAAGATTTAATGATGATCTGTATGAACTTTACGCGGACGCCGACATAGTTCAGCGAATTAAAACACAGCGGCTTCGCTGGCTAGGCCACGTAGTGCGAATGAGCGAGATGCTCCAACCCAGAAGGTATTTTTATCGGCACCCGCCAGTGGAAGCAGAGGAAGAGGGAGACCACCACCGATTTGCGTTCCCGCGGTGTTTCCAATTGGCGACAGTTGGCGCAACGAAGAAACGACTGGGTAGCTATGTTGGACGGTCAAAATCGGCCAGGCGGTTACATGACCATTTAAAGAAGAAGAAAAAAGGATGTATAACTTCCGCACCTTGCCCGGATATTTTGCTTGTGTGTTATCCGATTTTGGCAGGAGTATACTACAAACTATTGAAAAGCAACAGACAAATTTTTATTGCAATATGTTTTTAGTTGAAGTTACAAGCAATCGCCTTTGAAATCCGTCGATTTTTGCCTGAAAAGCTTATTACGTGTGAAAGATATTATTGATATAGCTTGCATAGTTATAGAAATATCGGGTTTTTGTAAAATTAAAAACAATTTTCAGAACTATGTTAAAAAAGTTGGCGTGGCTCTCAGCCGAGTTAGCCCATTTTTACAATAAACAGTTACCTTTATATATTCAACATTTTCGCCAAATTTCGTTTCGAAAAATCAATTTTTGCAGGAGTTATGACATAAAAAGTTGAATAATCCAATATAAAAGGGGCGGGGCAAAACCCATTTTCGAAAATTTATATTTTTCAAATTTCTCCGTTCAAGAACACTTTGAAAGTGGAATAGAAATTATGTAAAGCTATTTTACGCAAAGTTATTGCCGATTAAGTATATATAAAAATCTTCTCAAAATCTTTCACATAAAAGTGAGCGTGGAAAGACGGAAATGCCTTAATAAATTTTTTTTTCTCCTGAATATTTTGATATACGCCAATATATATAAGCCAATATCTATCTCGATTCGTTTATGACGTTACATACTACCGTTAGGGGAATGAAGTTAATATACCTTGTGTGAGTAGCACTACTGGGTATAAAAACCGAAACCTCTTTAACGAACCTGTACCCTGTAAATAAGCAGAAAAATAAAAACAAAGGGCTAGCTTTCGTCAACCACAAAACCAAGGTGCTAGTTTCCGCCAGTCAAAAGACGAAAGTGCTAGCTTTCGTTATACACAAAGCGATAGTGCTAGTTTTCGTCAGCCTATGGTCCGAAGTGTTAGTTTTCGTACGAATTGTTGAAATTGTTAATTTTCGTAATAATTTTGAAAGTGCTAGTTTTCGTATGGCACGTCGATTTCTTGTCATGAGTTTGTCATTCAAAAAATTTAAGAATTGAGACATTTATTTTAAGATAAAAACAATTAATTTGGCGAAAAGCCCTCTTATTGATTCGGACCCGTAATATTTACTATATAGTGCTCACCTCAAGTTCTGCTGCTACTGCCAAAAGAGTTCTCCATGCGCTCACATTTAGATTGCCAATAAAACGAATTTCTTCTAAATGTATTTTTCCGGTAATATTTATTTCTTCGCCATTTGATAAAGTCAACATTATCTTTATGTAGTGTTCTGGAGGTAGTATGGCACTGTTCATTTCACTATAGCTCAATTCACATCCTGCTTTTTTTGAAATGGTGGTTTTCTTTACATTATTAAAAACATAATAAAATTTTTCATTTAAACTTTTTAAATTTATATCAACACGATGTTCAAAAATTAATTTTACTTCTTCCATGCCTCCAAACGGTGTTCTCAAATTTAAAACATTTACTATATTGAAATAGTCAGGATAATACAAACTATTTCTTATGTAAATATAGCCCTGTGGAAGCTTAATGTTGACCACAGCGAAATAGTAGTCCAATATTTCTTCTACATCTATTACGCCCTCAATAGTAGGCCATATTAACAAATCCAATTGCAGTATGATATTGTAAGAGATAAATTCTTCATAATCTGCAGGATGCATTTCGCTATACACGAGGGCAGGGAGTTTGAAATCGTTATCAAATTCTGCTTCCAAGTCGAGTTGCTTTAAAATAAGAGACTTTGTTTTACCGTTTATGCTTACTCCAAGGTTATAACGCGAAAGTTTGCAATATAAATTCAGCACTATTGAATCATTTTTGAAAAATTTAACAATGTAACCATTTTCTTCGAAGTCTCTTAAAGGTGTGAATATTTTACATGAATATTCAAAATCGTTTAAGTCCTTCATATACCATACGCCGATAAAACCAACTGCCGTATTGTTCCACTTAATTCTCATATCGATAGTATCTCGGTTTAATTTAGTAAAAACAGCCGTTTGTTTTAAATTTATGAAAGGTATGGCCACACTAAATTTTACGTCGAAGTCGGTTAGGGATATAATATCGAATAAAGCTTCAATACCTAAAGCTGAAGAGGGGGTTTGAATATCAGCAACCAAATACCTTTTTTTTTCAATCAATCCGAAACGGCCGTTAATGTTACGCAGTATGTTTAGCGGTGTAGTAATATTTATCAATATCATGTTATCATTGACTTTATTTACATATCCATCCACGTTAAGCGTAATATCGAGTAGGTTTATTGTTAATGAGGCTGCTCCGCGTATTTCTTTGTTGTCGTTCAAAATGAATTTTGTCACCAAATATCCTCTCCAAAACTCTGAATGTGGGCTTTTTATCAACATTGTGCCACTGACATTTCTACAGTGTAGAGTTTTATTTAAATTCCATATCGATTTCAAGCTATAAGTTTTAAAAGTTTCATTTGCGTTATTGTAGCGTAGGCTCATACCTGTAACAAATTTACTCTCATCATTCCGATGATTAATTTCCAAACCTATTGATGGCATTTCTATAAATGAGCTGTTTAAAACAAACCGCACATCCAAGGATAGCGGAATTTCGTCAATGTTTACATCATATTTATAAATAACTCCAAAGTTCTGATTTTCACCCCATGTTAAAGACATATTGGACAAGTATAGTGCACCATAATTATAGACCCCTGCATCAAGAGTATTCTTAAGCCAGCCCTTAAATGTGGTTAAAATCTCTGCATGAATCCAATTATTAATACTTTTCCCAGGTATTATTCCTACATCATATTTCGTGATAACTACTTCATTCATATCCCACGAGAGATAAACATCGCCATGATATATGGGACCCTGGGAGCTTGTGTTGAAACTGCAACTTAAAGAGCGATCCGGATAAAAAACCAAAATTTTTCCAATACTTCTATTGTTAGGTTTCAGGTATTCAATTGACAAACTCAACCTTTGAGATGGATCACGATTCATGTCCCAGTTTATTTCTACTGATAACTCTTTCTTTTCATTGAAATACATGGCACTGGATCTTACGTAAATATCTCGTAGCCTGTAACACATTTTAGTTATTAGTTTATGATAAAAATAGTATTTAACAATTAATAGTGGTGCCTTGACATAATGTCAAGTATAGTCCTGGGTAAAAATCAGTCATAATCCCAAACCAAGAGATATAATAATAACCGTAAGCAATGCGTTGCAGCACCGGATTCGGGATTCACAGCTATTCTGCACAGGGCCCCCTTTTAGGTAAGCGGCCTGGTAAATAGTGGTGAAAAATATTCTTTGAGTTTGTTATTGTTTTAACTAACATGTGTTGAAAATTATTTGTTGAAACGGTTACTGAAATGGCTAACATATGGTTTATTTTGCTAGTTGAATTGGTTAATGAAGTACCAGTTATAGTGGTTATTGTCAAATGGACGATACCTAAAAATTTTTCTAATGAATTTGCACAAAAATAGATGAATTTTACTATTTATTTGTTACATTTTATCAAGCGTTTGTATACAAATTTTCAAACAAATTTAAAATAAGGAGTAGCGGCATTCCCTCTCCCGGAACAACAATAAATAATTTGTACCGATAACTGTAATTTGAGCCACACAATGGCTAGAGGCTTCATGTGTGCATTGCCGTTCTTACCGTTATATATTTTCTTTTCTACTCATTTATTTCGTGGAATATGCATGATTTATTAAATTTAAATAATAAACTTAGTGTAGTAATAAACTTAGGAGAATCCCGTTTTTTGTGAAAGTTTATAATGTATAATCTCCTTGTTGTTATATACATAAGTTTTTACACATTTAACATATCGAGCCATTACCGTCAAAATAATGTATCCCACACCATAATCGATTTTTGTTTTGTTATCGAAATCGATAGTTCAACATCATTTGCATCATCTGTCAAAATTTCATGGCTGTAGATTAAACCGTTATGATTTTATAACAAAAACAATTTTAATGTAAATGCATATGGTGACTTGTTTACATTTTCTTTGAACGCTTGTGTGGGATACAATTAAATTCTCTTTTAAAATAAATGAAACACAAGGGAAAAAAATAAAAAAAAAACACAATTTTTTGAGACTTTAATTAAAGATAAAACTTTAGAACAATATGTCGAAGGTATGAATTTGTTTTTTTGCAAAATATGTTTTTGTTTTCAATTATTGGATATTTTTACAGCTCTCCCTGGTACCGTATAGCGATTCAGATGAATCTTTCGTTGATTTAAATGGTTTGGAAAGTTTAAAAGAAGTCGAGGAGGAAACGTGTGTTAGGAAAAGGGGCTACAGAAAGCAAAAGAGAATACCTAAAACGCTGCAAAAAGTTAACAAAAAAAATACGAGTGTTTTGCCCAACCCGTGCTTAAAGAAAAAATGTCCAAATTCGTGTCATGATAAAATTTCTGAAGATGAAAGAGTATGAATAAATGAACATTTTTGGGGAATCGGCAACAAAATTGTGACAGAAAAAAGTGCAGCTTTAATTATTTTATCAATATCAGTAATAGCAGTTTTAAAGTTTGTCAACAATTTTTATTGAAAACGTTGAACATTTCACAAACGATTTTAATATCCGTAATAAAGAATAGAAGTTCGTATAAAACTTGCCTTGAAAATATAAAAAAGCCAACTGCACACAACAAATCTGAGGAAGCAAGCATATCGCTAGTAAAATCCTTTATAGAACAAACTGATTTAATTTAAAAAAAAACCTTCCCCTGTAAAATTTGGAGTTTGTGGGATACATTTTTTCGGCGGTTATGGCTCGATATACACGGTGTCCAAAAAGTTCGAATACAAAACTAAAGGTAAATTTTTATTTAAAAGAATTTATGTAGAATCAATAAATATTTATACAAGGTGGCGCAAAAGTAATCCTCCTATCAGAAAATGCTATAAATTTTGCGATTGGCCCCTAAAGTCAGTTCTGTTTTGACATTTGTGTAGTAAACACATGCGAAATACACGTTAATAAACAATGTTACGCTACACTGCTCCAGAACGCATAATATTGCTGACTATTTATTTGACCAATAATCGGTCGGTGACTTTGGCACAACGTGAATTTCGTCGCAGATTTCCTGGCCGTCCAACGCCTACTGGTGAAACACTGCGACGTTTAGCCGCTCGCCTCGAAGAGACTGGCACAACACGAGATTCTGCCAGGCGTGGCAGACCCCGGAGTAGCCGTTCTGCGGAGAATATTGCTGCTGTAGCCGAGGATGTCATGGAAGCGCCGTCGACATCGACCAGACGACGTGCCAGGCAAATGGGTATCAGTCGACGGTCTTTACAGCGAATTTTGGTACAAGATTTGAAGATGTTTCCGTACAAAGTCCAGACGGTGCATCAGCTGTTAGCTGCTGACCGCCAATCGCGTCTAACATACGCTCAAGCCATCCTTAATCACCACCAAGAGGAAGATGATTTTTCATCAAAAATAATCATGAGTGATGAGGCCCTTCCATCTTAGCGGGTACGTAAATAAGCAAAATTTTCGCTTCTGGGGCACTGAAAATCCGCGTGTAACCCACGAAGAGCCATTACACCCGCTCAAAGTCACTGTATGGTGTGCTGTTTTCGCTGGAGGAGTCATCGGACCTTTTTTCTTCGAAGACGTCGCGGGCCAAACGGTTACTGTGAATGGTGAGCGCTACAGAGCAATGATCAACGAGTTCTTTTTGCCGCAACTTGATGAATGGGGATTGGAAAACATGTGGTTCCAACAAGACGGTGCAACAGCACACACTGCACGTGCCACAACCGATATGCTGAAGGATGCATTTCCCGGGCGCCTAATCTCCCGTTTTGGCGATTTGCACTGGCCAGCAAGATCGCCTGATTTGACCGCTCCAGACTTTTTTTTGTGGGGCTTTTTGAAGTCGCGGGTTTATGTCAACAAGCCTCAGACTCTTGCAGCTCTTAAAGACAATATCCGTCAAGAATGTGAGGACCTATCGCCGGAAGTTTTGGCCAAAGTGATTGAAAATGCCATAAAAAGGGCTCAAATGACAATCAACCGTGGCGGCGGCCATTTACATGACATCATATTCTCGACTTGATGTAAGAAAAATTAAAAGACCAAATAAAAATAATCCACAAGAGGAATCAAAGTTTTTCATTTTTTTTTTAATTACAGCCAAAAAACATCGGAAGGTTACTTTTGCGCCACCTTGTAGTAGGTTTTTATTAATAACACCTCCTTTGGATAATTGAACCAAGCGTAATCGCTTTTCGAAAGAGCAACAAGCGGCACGAACCATTGATAACCCCTAAGTTTCGACGTCATATAGCCCCATGCAAAAAAATCGAATGGATTGAGATCAGGACTGCTAGGCAGCCATTCTTTCTTATGAAAAACGTCCCAAATTCTCCTGACACCATTGTTGCACGATGTTTGCGGTATGTGAAGGCGCTCTATCTTGTTGAAAGCGATAATAATCATCACCGAATAAACTACGACAGCTGGGTAGTACTACTGCCTCTAAGACGTGTTGTTTGCCGCCGTTAAATTTAACCCCCTTTTCGATGAATACTAAGGAAAGCTTTCCTCTTTTACAGAATCCGGCCCACACCATGACGGAAGAAGCCATTTTGAAATCTGGGCAAATACATTTCCTTTTCAGGAGCATTTTCTAGAAACACTGACCATACTCGATCATTTTGCGAGTTCAAAGATTGATGTGGAACGAACAACTTTTCATCAGAAAATACGAATTCGTCACCGCCGTGCCATCCAAGAATATCAGATACTCATTTGGCTCTCTTTTCTTCCGCTGATGTAGAAACGCCGTGAATTTTTTGTCTCTTATATGCTTTTGCGCCAAGATCTTTATTCAAAATTAAATGTGTTGAAGATTTGCTAATATTCAATTTCGCAGAAATTTTTCTAACTGACCGGCAATGGTTTCGCCGAATTTCTTTCCTCACAACTTTTATGTTACCACTATTGCGAACCGTTCGCGGTCTTCCGCTTCTTGGTCTATTTTTAACGGACGAAGTCTCATTGTACCGCTTTATAGTTTTATAAATAAAATCGCTCTTGAAACTCACACTTTTAAAGTTTTTAAATATTGCGCACGGTCTTCTGCCTTGTAAAAATGCATTGACAATTAGCTGGCGCTTGGATTCCATCGTAGAAAATAACTAGAATACGACTATTACAGATTTGAGTCTGTCGTATTTGAGAGTCATAGGAACGATACTCGATTTAGAACAAAAAATAAAATCAAAGCTCACTTGATTGGTGTTTTAAATAAGCTACAAAGTTTGTATTCGAACTTTTTGAACACAACAAAATATTAGTAACGTATATTGGAACGATTTTTCGTCATCCCTTGCAGTGTTGCCAGGTGTGGGGATTTCGCCCCATTTTGGGGATTCGTTAAGCCATTTGGGGACAGGTTTTTTCATTTAGGGATTTTCCAATCTGCAAACAGTACTCAATGTAATTATTCCTAAAAATGTAAGTTTTCATTCTGCTCATACTTTAAATCAATAAAGATTTTCTATGGGCATTCTTTTTCCACATGCTTGACGGCGTTAAAGTCATCAAGCCAATCCAACGACGTCAAAACATCGTTCGGCGCTTATGTTTCCTTTGATTGGCATACACTGAACACACATAATTGAAAAAATAGTGTTTCATTAATATGGAAACTGCACAAAAAAAAACGAAAAGTTCCACAATGAGTATATAGACAGCAGTGGGAGAAAGAACCTTGGGCTCAAGGTAAGTAATAAATGTTGGCAAGAAAGTTAAATAAAAAGATATTTTTAAGGTTGGTTGACGAGCATAGATAAAGCACTAACAGCGTATCAGAGCTCTAATGGCGCGTGGTGTAGGTTATGTCGAATTGGTCTAGCTGCTCACAAAAAAGATTTAAAACGTCATTCGGAAACAGAAAAGCATAAAAGAAGAATTAAAACACCCACTCAAAGCACCTTAACCAATTACGGTAAACAGTAGTATATTATGTAAAACCTCATTTGTGATATTGTGTTTTAATAAAATGTAGGTACTGTAACATCGCAAAGTTCAAAAGTTTTAGATATAAAGTTAGTAGCTTTCATTGCAAAGCATTCAGCGCTAACTTCAATTGACCACCTATCCGAGCTTCTAAAGTCGGCTGACAACGATAAGAATATTTTTGAAGATTTAAAGCTTTACCGCACAAAATGTACGGGTATAATTAAATACGTCATAGCGCCATCCATTTTCAAAGATTTAGTAAAGGCAGTTGGAAATAGTAAGTTTTCGTTAATTTTAGGGGGATTAACTGATGTGTCCCAAACAAAATGGATGTGTATCTGCATTCGTTTCTTCAATAAAACACTACATCGTCTCGTTGTAGATTTTTTGGGAATCTTCCTTGTCAAGGCAACCGCAGAAGCTCTTCATGCATCGCTTATAAAGTTTTTATCAAAATCTGGTATAAATATTGAAAATTTGATAGCTGTTGGAACAGACGGAGCCAGAAATCTCTGTGGGGCTGATAAATCAGTATACGCATTGTTAAAAAAAAAATATCCGAAGGTGCAGCTGATGAAATACACTTGCCATTCTCTGCATCTCTGTTGTTCCAAGGCATCAAAACAAATTCTCAACACAATCGAGTTTCTTATAAAGGAATTGTATAATTACTTTAGCAACAGCCCTTTGCGTGCAATTAAATACAAACGTGCATTTGATTTACTAAACTGTGGTGGTGACGCAATTAAATTTCGTAAACTGGTTATGTTGTCTGGTTGGTTAACCTACGGCCAGGCCGTCAAGAGGGTTTTAGAACAATGGACAGAACTTAAATATCATTTTTCAATTATTTCCACTAAGGAGGATGAACTTATGGCAAAGCTTATTTACAAAGAAATGTCTAATGAAACCAACCGCCTGTTTTTATTGTTTTTGAAACCGTTTCTTGATGAAATGAATAAGCTAAATTTGACGTTTCAAAGTGACAAAGTGGACGTAGGAAGCATCTATACTGATATGGAGCTAACTTTTTTGTCGTTTTCAAGAAAAATTTTAAAACCGGAATTTTTAATTAAAGCTGAAATTAGCCCAACTTTGTTGCATCAAGTTAAAAAAACAATCCTTTGGTTTATTTGCCAATGGATTCTGTAGACTTAGGTTTTGAGTTCAGTAGTGAATGTAAAAAAGTACGAATACCTTCTGATATCGAATATAAATTAAAGGAATCATGCTTTAATTACATTCGACAGTTATTGACAGAAACGTCTCAGCGTCTGCCAGAAGACATGTCGAAATTTTATAAATTTCGCTTATTTAATATTAGTCAATGCACTAACGCTCTAAGTCAAGAAACACTTGCTGTTATTAAGGACATCTTAGCTGACTTTTTTGACCCGTGTATCCCCCTAAGTGTGTATGAAAGTCAGTGGAGTAAGTTGGTGTTAATAAACTGGAATAGACATTTTAACAACCATATACCAACTACTATTACTGAGTTTTGGCTAGAAGTTTTAAAGTTTCAAGATGCATCCGGAAATACCTTTTTCAAGGACATTGCTCAAGCGGTTATAAATATTGATTTTTGTTGGAACGATTTTCCGTCATCCCTTGTCAAGTTTGGGAACGAGTTTCTCAGAACGAAACTAGGCATTAAAAATGACAGAACGCCGAAAGCGGTTTGTCACAAAACCAAACTTGACAAGGGATGACGGAAAATCGTTCCCACAAAAATCAGCTTACTACCCTGTCGGAAGATCAACACAACAAAATAAATCAGTTATAAATATTCTTATTCTTCCAACAAGTAATGCATGTGTTGAACGCGTATTTTCTGTTGTGAATGCAACAAAAACCAAATTAAGGAACAGAATGAACATGGAATTGTTAGAAGCGTTACTACGTATCGATATCCACTTTAAAGTTTTTGAGATTTGTTGCCGAAACTTTCAGTCAAGTAACGAAATGATAGCTCTTTTTAACACTAAAAACATGTATCCAACTGAAATAGCTGAAGAAGAGGAATTAGAAATATTCAATATATTTTTTAAACTTGTTATAATTGCAAACATAACTTACAATAAATACTAACTTCAAGCATAAAAATATAAATAAATGCATGTGTTGTCGGCTCAGAGTGCAATGGAAATTTAAATTGTTTTTTGCATACCCTGTAAAATTTGTTTTATGTTAGCTGGCAGACTTACACTCTAAGCCGACCATATGTGAAATTTTTTGTTTTGGAAAATGGGGATTTATTTGGGGATCGGGAAAAAATTGGGGATTTTTTGGGGATACATCCCCAAATGGGGATGAGCTGCAAAAAAAAACTGGCAACACTGATCCCTTGTCAAATTTGAAACGAAACTTAACACTGAGGATATCGGAACGCCGAAACCGGTTTGTAACAAACCCAAATTTGACAAGCGATGACGAAAATCGTTCCAGAAGTATCAACTTTTCAAACCAGAAAATCAACAAATAAATCAAAATATTATTACTTCTTTGCTTAGCACTCATTTTTATACGTAGTAGTGCTACATACGTAACGACATAAACGGATGGAGATAGATATTGACTAATATATATCAAAATGTTCAGTACGATAACTTGAGTAAATTTTGAGATATCTTAATGAAATTTGGTATTCAAGTTCCTTGGCACTCATTTCCGAGCGCTATTTAAAATGGAAGAAATCGGATGATAGCCGACTTTTTATATATAGAATATTTTCCCACTTTTTATATATAGAATATTTTCGAAAACACAAAAAAAGTCATTACTCATTACATCATACACCTATAAGGATAAAATTTGGAGTGTACATTAAGATTGAGGCATAAAATACATTTTTTACGAAATTTTTGAAAGTGAGCTTGGCACCGCCCACTTTTGATTAAGTCAAATTTAGAAATAATATTAATCATAAATCAAAAACCGTTCAAGATATGGAAACGAAATCCAGCACGCTGGTTTCCAGGTGTGCAAGGAATGTTCGAGGAAAAAACGGGCGAAATCAGTTAAGGTCCACGCCCACTTTTATATGAAAAATTGTGAAGAGCATCGTAGATATATTAAATAGGCAATAACTTTGGGTAAAATTGCTTACATCATCTATATTTCATTTTCAAAGTTTCCGTAAACTAAGAAATCCGGAGCGTGGCCCCGCCCCTTTTTATAGTGGATTATTCCACAAAACCTTTTATGCCATAACATATAATGTTCAATATAACAGTAACTGTTTGCTGTAACAATGGGCGAAATCGGTTAATGTTCACGCCCAGTTTTTGAACATAGTTCTGACAATTTTTTTTGTAAAATTGTCAATTTTGAGGAATTAGGCGTGGCACCGCCCATTTTTCAGCATAAAATTTCTGCTATTTTCAAAGGCAATCGCTTATAATTTAATTTTGATATTTCAATGAAAATAGGTCAGCTGCTTCCCAGTAATATGTATTATACTCGTGCCCAAAAATTAGACAAATCGGAAGACACACAAGCAAAATATTCGCGCACGTAGTTAATAGCCCACTGCAGTATCGAAGTTATATATCTGTTTTGATTTTCAATCCTCTCATAAACATTAAATGTATGTAAGTATGAGAAAAAGAAGAGGAAAGTTCACTAAAATGACCAGCACGAGTGGAGTCCATTTAGCCATTTCCTTCTCTCCGTCCGTCTGTCCGTCTGTCTATTTGAACGCAAACTAGTCTCTCAGTTTTACAAAAGAATGCTGAAACTCGTTGTTTGCTTTCGCCATTTTATATTATACTTGCAAACCCGGTAGACGTTGTTTTGACGTTTTGATACATAGAACACCTAGCTATACCGAACTGCAGCTTTATATAACCAGGGGGCTTTCCAAAAGCTATATACAGACTGTGTCGGACCCACCGAAATCCTGAACCTATCGTGACAGTTCAAAAGCAAAAACGAAACACAAAATATGTGGGCGTGGCACCGCCCACTTTTCCAAAATTATGTAGATATTGACTAAGTGACACATATATCCAAATATCATTAATTTAAACCAAAAAAGTTCGGAGTTATGACGAACTGACAAAACTATATATTGTCTATGCTGTACCTAGTGAACCCAAGTATATATTGTGAAAATTACAATTTTTATATCTATTTTTGTTACGCACACAAGGTATATTACTTCATTCGGCATAAACGAATCGAGATATATATTTATTAATGTATATCAAAACGTTCAGAATGAAAAGTAAAATATCCGGGCAAGTAGTTAATACCCCATTGCAAAAGCGAAGTTGTATATCTTTTTTGATTTTCATAACTTTCAGGAACATGAAATGTTTGTACGTATGAGAAGAAAAAGAGATAGTCCCATCAAAAAGTATACTGAAATGATCAGGAGGATAAGCTGAGTCCATGTAGCCATGTCCGTTTCTCGATACGTCTTTTGTTTGTCCGTCTGTCTATTTGAACGCAAATACGAACTGAAAGTATTAAAATAGACCTGCGTGAATTGGGATGCCATAATAGATGACTACTAGGTATATAATGTTTGGTTTCACCCGAACTTAGACTTCCTTACTTGTTTCAATTACTCCTTGGTTTGTACGAGTAATGGGCACGTTTTTATGTACCACCGCACGGTCCTTAATTGAATAAAAAGAAGGGATAAATAAGATAGGATATTCAGCAATTGTAAAGCATAATATACAGGGTGGCGAAAAAGTAATCCCCTAAATTCAGTTCTGTTTTGACATTTGTGTAGTAAACACATGCGAAATACACGTTAATAAACAATGTTACGCTACACTGCTCCAGAACGCGGAATATTGCTGACTATTTATTTGACCAATAATCGGTCGGGGCCAAACGGTTACTGTGAATGGTGAGCGCTACAGAGCAATGATCACCGAGTTGTTTTTGCCGCAACTTGATGAATTGGGATTGGAAAACATGTGGTTCCAACAAGACGGTGCAACAGCACACACTGCACGTGCCACAACCGATAAGCTGAACATCGGAAGCTTACTTTTGCGCCACCTTGTACATAACAATATATTAATTAGCTGCCCCAGCCTAGAAATCCAACGAAGAATCACTCTTGCAAACAAGTGCTTCTTTGCACTGAGTAGGCAACTGAAAGGTAAAGTCCTCTATCGAAAAACGAAAATAACACTCTATAAAGCACTTATCGAACCCGTACTGGTTTATGGTGTATAAGCTTGGACACTGACAGCACCTGATGAGGCGGCTGTACACCTACATTGTCCAACGAGTTAAAACCCAGCGTATTCGGTAGCTAGGCCATGTTGTGCAAATGAATGAAGATGCTCCGGTCCAGTGGGTATTCCTATCGGCACCCGCCGATGGTAGCAGAGGAAGAGGGAGACACCATGGAAGGACCAAGTCCAGACCGATTTGCGATGCCGTGGTGTTTCAGAAACAAGTAACGACTAGCGAGCTTTGTTGGACTGCAAAATCATTTAAACGGTTAAGCGCCATTCAAAGAAGAAGAAAAGTTGAAAAGGTGCAATTTGCGGTTTAAGTGGAAACGGGGCGAGTTGCAAAAATTTTTAGCAATTTGAAATGTTGAAATTACGTTTTGACGCAGTTCTGAAGTGCTTAAAGTGCAGTTTTTGGCGGAAGATTACGTCGCTTTAAGAACCTTCTCCATAAATTGGTTTCTGCCACTATATTTTGGCTTTGCGCAAGTTATTCATAAAATATAGCAAGCTTCAATAAATTTGTGCCATTTTCTTCACTATGGTTTGTTGAAAAAATCGAAGCGAAATATCGGAAGAATCAAAGAATTGTTCTATTATTATATGGAACTGAACTGAAATCTTGAAATAAACATCTAAGTTACGTGCTTGCAGATTCTTACTAGATTTGTATGGGTTCTTTTCGATTTCAATAATCATTTCGTTTGCATCTTTTTCACAAGTTTTGCATAATATTTCAAAGTTATGTTTGTCGGAACGAATACGTCGTAACTCCGCACTAAGCCATTTGCGAAATCCACTACAAGCTTCAAATCTATTTTTATTTGTTGGGGTTTATTACACAAAAGCAGAACGTACCGTTTTTGAGTAAGGAACTTTTATACCCAGCGTGTACTAGTACACAGAGTATTATAGTTTTGGTCATATAATGGTGGTTAGTAACAGTAGAGTTCCATGTATCGAAGTTCTTAGAATGAACAGAGGAATCCATAAAGACATGACTGCGGACACGATAGCTTGAGTAAAAATTCATATATTTGAATGAAATTTTGCACACAAGTTGCTTTCTAACCAATGTAGGTTGCTATTTAAAATGGGTGAAATCGACAAATAACGGCGGCCGTTTTCGATATCTTTCGAAAAATTTTTAAAATGAGATAATTCAATAACAAATGCAGCTATTAGAGTGAAATATGCAGCTATTAGAGTGAAATTTGTTAGAATCATTAAGTTCGTTGTCCTACTGACGACTTTTCTAAATTTTTGAAAATGGGGCGTGGCACCGCCCACATATGAGTGAACAAATTTCAAACTTCGACTGTTAAAAACTACAGAACCGTTTATGCTAGATTAACGAAATTTGGTAAGATGTATACTATGATTGTGGTAAGTACACATAAAGAAAATATGAGAAATCGCTTTTCGACCACGAATACTTTTTCATTATCTTAAAAGGGGGTAGAAATACTTACCTGTCCATTTCTCACCGGCTGATACAGGTAAAACGATAATATTTGGTAGTTACCTCAATTTTCTTATTCTTTAAACGATTTTTTTTAACTTTGGAAAGTGGGCGTGGAACCACCACTGCTTGTAGAGTAACCAGACTTCCCTTTTACACATATATCAAAATGTTCAGGAGGAAAAGATAAATTGATTAAGCCATGTCCGCCCGTCCGTCTGCTAACACGATAACTTGAGTAAATTTTGAGATATCTCTATGAAATTTGGTGTGCAGGTTTCTTGACCCTCATCTCCGAGCGTTATTTAAAATGGGCGAAATCGGGTTATAGGCACGCCCACTTTTTATATATAGAATGTTTTCGAACATACAAAAAAGTACATAATACACTTATAAGGATAAAATTTGGTGTGTACATTAATGTTAAGGCCGAAAATAAATGTTTCAAACAATTTTTGAAAATGGGCTTGGCACCGCCCACTTTTGATTAAGTCAAATTTAGAAAAAATATTATTCATAAATCAAAAACCGTTCAAGATATCGGAACGAAATTTAGTAAATATATTTATATTCATAGAAGAAATGTTCGGGAAAAAATGGGCGAAATCCGTTAAGAACTATGCCAATTTTCATACGAAAGATTTTTAAAAGGATCATAGATATATTTAATAGGCAATAACTTTGCGTACATAAATGATTATGTTTTACTCTGAAAGTGTCCGTGAACGAAGAAAGTCGAGAAATATAAATTTTTTAAAATGGGCGTAGCCCCGCCCTTTTTCAAGCGGATTATTCCTCTAAACTTTTTATGCCATAACTTCGACAAAAATCGATTTATCGAAACGATATTTGGCAAAAATGGTGACTATATAATGATAAAGGTTTGTTGTAAAAATGAGAGAAATCGGTCAACGGCCACGCCCAGTTTTTTAGCATAGTTCTGAAAAATTTGTTTGTAAAATGTAAAACGCAATATTTGTACTAGATATTTCAATCAAAATTGGTCAGCTGCTTCTTAATAGTATACTCCTGCCAAAAATTAAACAAATCGGATAACACACAAGTAAAATATCCGGGCAAGTTGCTAATACCCCACTGCAATAGGAAAGTT
Organism: Merzomyia westermanni; assembly: GCA_949987695.1. Taxonomy (NCBI): domain Eukaryota; kingdom Metazoa; phylum Arthropoda; class Insecta; order Diptera; family Tephritidae; genus Merzomyia; species Merzomyia westermanni. The sequence continues at coordinate 97,129,385 of OX465289.1, forward strand.
ATATACCTTTTTTGATTTTCATACCTTTAACGTTGTAAGTATGAGAAGAAGGTATGGGCACATCAGTAAGTAAACTGAAATAATAAGGACGATGAGCTGAGTCGATTCCACAATGTCCGTCTCCCCGTCCGTCTGTCTGTCCGTCTGTCTATTTGAAGGCAAATATTTCAAACATAAAATGTGCAGCTGTGCTTGTAATACGAACAGAAAAGTATTAAAATAGGCCTGCGTAAATTGGTATGCCATAAAAGATCACTGCTATTAATATAATGTGCGGTTCCACCCGAACTTAGACTTACTTGTTATTTATAAGATTGTCGACATGGTGGTAGAAAAAGTTTGAAACCTCTACAAGTCAAACTCCATAACAATTAACCAATTTACCACGACCACTTTTACATAGCATAAATTATCTCAATAAACAATGAAGTAAGCTAGTTTAATTAACAATGTTTTCCAAACTTTGAAATCAATGTTTTCGAAATGAGCTTGTAACTAAAAAGTTTCACAAACGTTTAAATATATTTTCACAATTGTATGGTAGCTTTGGGGAATTAACTTGAGGTGAACTTTCTGCAAGGTGAGCAGTTTGGCAGTTTTAAAAAACTTGATTTATATGAACTTTATTATATGGCCGACGTGGTGTAGCGGTAGTGTTGCCGGCCTGGCACACCGAAAGATCCAAGGTTCGAGTCCTGGGTCAGGTAACATCAAAAGTGGTTTGAAAAAGGTTTTTTAAAACCTGGTCCCGAGGCTACCGTTTGGAGTCGGTAAAAAACAGTAGCTCTCGCCAATTTGTATAAAAAATTGGAAGTAGCACAAATTGTATATAAACTTTACCAAAAAAAAAAAAATTGAGGAAATTGTCAGGATTCGAACCAGCTACCTTCGGAGAAAAGGTCTAGAACATACTCATAAGCCTACTGGGCTGTTTTCACCGTCGTTGCCTAAATTGGAGTTTTATCAATCAGTTTTCAACAAACCCTTACGGTACGTTGAATAAAACGTTAATTAACATTTTTTTTCCAAACCTCATTTACAATTGTTTAAAAAGGGATCACTTTCGTTGGTTCGACAATATTTTCCAAACGTTTAACAATGATTATAGTAAACGTTTTCCAAGCGAAAAGCTTGCTAAAGTAAGTTTATCGTAAGCTTATAGTAAACGTATTTTGCTTATTGGGTAAATACGTAAGTAGATTTCCGAAGCGTTATTATATACAAAAAACTGTTAATAACATTTTCTGAATTAGGTAAACTTTAAAATTTCAAACCCAGGTACATTTGAGGCAAGAGCAAATTTTTTTAAACCAGGTAGTGTTTTCTTTGTATAACTATGGACCCTTTTTTTCTAGGTAGGCTTCGATTTTTACTTGATCTGAGTATAAATAGGAGTAAATGCGAATACTATTCAGTCTATAAGTGCATCTTATAACTCGTCATTTACTTAAAAAAATAATATGACTAAAAGGGTGCCAGAGTTTGAGTGAAAAAATTATCAATATATGTTCTGTTTCATGTGCGGTCAATATATTGTTAAAAGGATGCGACGTGTGTTTTCAAATCCTTTGAATGTTACATCTTCTTCTTTAAATGGTCATCTAACCGCCCGTGCGATTTTGACCGTCCAACATAGCTCGCAAGTTGTTTCTTCGTTGCGCCAACTGGCGCCAATTGGAAACACCGCCGGATCGCAAATCGGTATCCACTTGGTCCTTCCATCGGAGTGGTGGTCTTCTTCTGCTTCCACCGGCGGGTGCCGATAAGAATACCTTCCGGGCTGCAGCATCTTCGCTCATTCGCACTACGGGCCTAGCCAGCGAAGCCGCTGTGTTTATTTATTTATTTATTTCAGTCTTTAAATTCAAAAATTCTTACAGACTATCATACTAATTAGAAAAAGAAAGATCTTAAATGACTAATTAGGGTTGCATACGAAGAAGTGAGGTCAACACCTGAAGAACTGAAAAACAAATTAAGATCCGCACATGCCCTAGAGATAGGAGCATTTGCAGCATAGTTGGTCCTTGCAAAACCAATTTTAAAGGTCTCAAAGTGCCGAAAATTTCTGCATGGGACATTGAGCTGAATTTTTGCCAGAAGTGATGGACTGTTACGAACGAAGCGTAGACGAGTGAATTCTCGATTGTAAAGCTTTCTTTATTTATTCTGTATGTTCTTATATTTATAACTTAAAGCTAATAAGTAATGCATGGTCATGACTAATACCATGATTGGTGTGAATGGACAAGGGTAATCCGAGTGCACATACGCTGACCGTTAATTAGGTCAGTAAATAGGTATTTAATATCAACATACCGAAAGTGCATTGCACTGACAATGAGTTGAGCAATGTGAGATGGTTTAGAGTTAAATGACTCAGGCAATATTGTTATATTGCGAAAGTGCAATTGTGCTGAAAACCGTTGTCCATTACACCTTCCCTTTTTGGGGGAAAAAAAAAAGAAAACAAAGAGACAAATATTTATATTTTTCTTTTTGTTTTTTTTTTTTTTTTTTTTTTATTGTGTTTGTTTAATACACATAATAGTTTGTCTATTTAATACATATAATAGTTTGTCTATTTAATAAAATAATACCGCCGGCCGGTGGTATTCGTTTTAACGTGCTAACTTATAAAGCATATGATTAAATTTGTACATAAATATGTTTCTTATTTACTTATGCTTTTTTTAGTCTATTTTTGTGTACAATTTTTTCTTTTGAATTAACATTAATTTTGCAGTTGCCTAAGCAATCAGTTTCAAGCACTTTATAAGGACCTTTGTAAATCTTGTCTAATTTGTGGTTAGCTTCATTTTTCAAGTATACCATATCGTTTTCCTTAATAATTTGTGGTTTTGATTTCCGGTCATACCTTTCTTTTGTTTTTTCTTTTGCTACTTCTAACAATTCTGATGCTCGCTTTTGGGCTGTTTGCAATTTAAATTTTAGTTCGGATTTGTAGTTATCAATATTATATATGGGATCAACTTTCCCGGTCAACATAAAGTCATACGGGGCAGCAATTTTCCCGTATACCAATTCAAACGGAGTGTAACCATGAGTGGTTGATGGAGTTGTATTGTAGCAGTCAAAAGCTCTAGCTGGCGTGTTAGTTTTTATAAGAGGTTCAATATGGTTTTTGCCATATTTATTTTCTTTGCATTTCTCACATTTTCGGATATAGGCCTTCACGTCTGAAGTCATGTTCTTCCAAAAATATGTTCGTCGGAGTTTTGATAAGAATCGTGTGAATCCCGGATGGCCTCCGAATACGGGATCGTCGTGATATCTTTTTAATATTTCAAGTTTTTGTGTGGGCGAAGTGATTTCGATTATTTTTGGTGTTATAGCTATCGTTACCGTTTTCAAAATTTTGTTGCCTATATTTTTAAATTCCTCAATGTCGGCATATCTAAATAAATTATCGTTGATCGCGATCTTCATGCTTTTAAAGTTTTTATTGCCAACTATTTTTTCAAGTTTGGGAAATAATTGCGCTAGTTCAATCTTCCCATAAGCAATAAATTCTTTAGCAGATATTTCATATATTTTCCTTTTTCCATGGAATAGTGTTAAATGCGAGGATTCGAGTAATTTTGTATATCTATTTTTATTTACGGTGCACCTGTTCATAATTAATTTAAGGCACGGTAACTTTTTCACTTCGTGTGTCGTAATTGTGTTGTAAACTTTTTCCTTTAAGTTGGTAGTCGTGTGTGTTGTCCTTTCTTCTGTATTCGGAAATGCAATTTTGGTTTTCGACCGCGTTGATACTTGTCGGATGGTCGAATTTGCTTCCGTAATTCCTTTGATATGTCCAAAATCAATGCGAGATAAGGCGTCTGCACCACAATTATCTCTTCCTTTGATGCACTCGACCTCGAAATCAAATTCTTCAAGGTCAAGTCTCATTCTGGTGAGTTTGGACGATGGGTTCTTCATGGCAAAAAGATAGGTAAGTGGTTTATGGTCACTTTTGATCCGAAATTTCGTACCATAAATATAGGGTCTGAAAAAGTTGATTGCCCAGTGTATGGCCGCTAGTTCTTGTTCTATTGTTGACTTATTACTTTCGCCCTTTGTAAAGGCTCGTGATGCATAAGCAACTGGTAATTGCATTCCATTGTATTCCTGGCTTAATATGGCACCACAGGCTTCCTTGCTAGCGTCAGTGGTGATGTAAAATATTTTTTTAAAATCTGGGTACTGGAGCAAGGGCGGTTTTAGGAGTGAGCTTTTCAGATACTGGAATGCTTCGTCGCATTCTTTGGACCAAATGAAAACAGTATTTTTTCTTGTTAGCTTTGAGATGTGTGTTGAATAGTGAGCAAAATTTTTAATGAAGCGTCTATAATAATTACAAAAGGCAACGAACCGTCTTGCCTCATCGGCATTTTTCGGCGTTGGGTAATTTTTTATTGCCTCATGTTTTGTTTCATCGGGCAATATACCGTTTGCAGTGCATTTATGCCCGAGGTAAGTTACTTCATGGCGGAAGAATGTACACTTATCTGGGTGTAGCTTTAGATGACATTTTCTGCAAATGTCAAAGACATTTTTTAAGTTATCAAGCATATGTTTTTCTGAACAACCGATGACGACTAAGTCGTCCATGTAGAGAAACACTTGAGACGGTGACAGTCCTGAAAAAGCCAATGACATCATACGCTGAAATGAATTCGGAGCTATTTTCAGGCCAAAGGGCAACCTTTTGAATCTGAATGAGCCCTGGCTTGTTGAAAACGACGTAATATCCCTCGAATCCTTGTCCAACTCGATCTGATGGAATCCAGAAATGAGATCTAGGCATGAGAAGTATTTCGCTCGTCCTAGTTGGTCTAAGATATCGTCAATCCGAGGCAGTGGATATTTGTCAGCTACTAACTTTTTATTTATTTGTCTATAGTCAATGACCAATCTCCATCGTTTTTCAGAGGAGTTTGGTAGAGATTTTTTAGGCACTAGTAAAATTGGACTATTGTACTCTGATGCAGATGGCTCTACTATATCATCCTTGATTAACTTGTCTACTTGCCTTATTATTTCTCCTTTCTGTGAGTGTGGTATCCTATAATTTTTTATGTAGACTGGCGTTGCATCTTTCAATTTCAGTTTTTGTTTATAAAAGTTGTTTGAAGTTATTTTATCCGAGTCTAATGCAAATATATCCGTGTATTCCTGGCATAGGCTTTTTAGTTTGTCTTTAACGAATTCTGGAAAATTTCTAATGAGTCTCCTTAACACTTCGGTTCTGTGGTTCGGAGCTCTTAAAATATTATTTTCGACTATATGATAGTTGGATAGACTTTCCGACTTTAAATTTAAGCTTCTTATTGATACCTCTTTATTGGTCGTATTTATGAGCCTTACGAATGCGCTTTTTGTTGATATTAGGGTATTTGCAATGAAAATGCCTTTTTGAATTTCTTGATTTGGTATGACTAAGCTATCCTCGTTAGAGTTTATTTGTATTTCTCTGACGACTTCTGATCTTGCTGGCAAGGAAAAAATGTGATTTGGGGTACTGTATGATATATTAACAAAAATTTTTTTTCCATTAATTGGCTGTACTATGAGCCAATTTGTTTTACTAGTGTAATCTAGTACGCAATTATACTTTTTCATAAAGTCTAATCCCAGTATCCCGTCGCAGGGTACAGGAAAGCTTTGATCTACTACTTGAAAGTTATGATTGAGCCAATAATTATCTATAATGAGGTCACCGTTGACGCTTCCCTTAGACGTTATTGTACCTTCTCCTACCCCTATGATAGATGTGGTCAGGTTAGTGTTAATTTCAGTATTTTTCCTTATGACGTCATCCTTAATTATAGAGATGTCCGCTCCTGTGTCTATTAAAAAGGTTTGTTTATTTATTGTAAATGAAGTCGAGAAACAAGCAAAGCTGCTCATATTCAGGGACAAATAAAAAATTCCGTTTGCCCCTATATCTGAGTGTGATCCCCCTGCGTAGCGGGCAGGGGGGCGTCTGAGTTTCCCGACTCATGTGAGGTAACTCGTATTTGTCCCCTTTGGTTGGGTATATTTCGGTGGCCATTATTGTAATAACCCCGGTTGCGCTGGTTGTTACTATAACGGACCCTGTCTTCATTATAACTGCCTCCACGGTTACTGTTGTAGTTATAACGGCCGCGGCCACGTCCTTGGCCACGATTTTGACCTTGGGGAGAACTGAAGTTATTGTGGTAGAATATAATGTTACTGGTGGGGGAGTCTGTGCTTGCGCCGATAAATTTCGCGATAGCCTCGTTTCTGTTAGTGAACTGGCCACTTTCCATTATTAATTTTATTTTATCGTGATTGGAGTTTCTAGATAGCGCTTTTACTGTTACTTGGGTAGTATATTTCTGGGCTAGTTCGCCACTGAGCCCCTCAGAAATATACGCTCCCTCAAGCTTAGTGCAAAGGGTATTTATTTCGTCGACGAATTGGTTTGCCGTTTTGTTGCCTTGTTTTATATTTAAAATTTTGGCAGTTATTAATTCAGTCGACTCCCCTTTCACCGCGGATTTCAGTTTATCGATAATTTTGGCAAGTGTGTCCTCGTTAGTTATTAATTGCCGTGCGCCGCCAGCCAATTTAGTCTTGTCTAGTTGCACAGCCACTGCTTCATGCTCATCTTTGAAAGTATCAACGAGATTTATAGCATCAATGAATCTGTTCAAATTTTCTGGCTTTCCATCGAATTCGGGCAAAATTTTTGCTCCCAAACTTAAAACCGTGGAAGCCATTATATTGACTTTTCGCTTCTTTCCAATATCTTTCGTTTCTTTATCTTCTCCTTCACCTTCGTCTGCCGCACTTTCCTCTGTTTCCTCAATATTGCTGTCAACTTCACATCTCAGTGTAAGGGGGATTTTAATGTTAATATTATGCCGTTGAAAGGCTTTTAAGAGTTGGTCCCTTAGTTTTAGAAATATCTGGTCTGCTGATTCTCTGTGTTGGGATGTGTACCTATCGTACTGCCTATGTAGTATAGCTCTAACCTTGTTAAATTTCTCTATTAAAATTTTTGTATGCTTTTCCCTGGTTTCCACTTTAATAGTCCTGTTTTGTGTCATACATTTGTATGAAAGTCTAAACTCCTGGGTTGGTGGTTTAATTTCGTTCAAAATCTCTTCCCATTGCATACTAATTATTGTCCGTGACTTTTTCTTTAACTAGTGTTGCTACATTATTTTGTTGTATTTATTAGCATTGGAATTTACTTTTTTTTGTTATAGTTTACTTAAAAGTAAAGAACATACTTAATTAAAAAAATTATCTATTAAGGTGTTGGTACGATCTCACCCCACTGTGCTGCTGTTGTTAGTGTCGTTGGTTGCCGGACTCAGATGATTGATGTATTCCTTGTATTAACCTCTGTACCTAACGGCATGGGCTTCTTGCACCGTTAGGTCGTAATTTACTTATTGTGTTCAAAGAATAGTATTATCTTCTGTACCCAACGGCATGGGCTTCTTGCACCGTTAGGTCGTAATATTTGTGTTGTATGGGGATCACTGTGCGGTGGTTCGGAAGACTAAGTTACTTCACTTCACCTTTATGTGACTTGTTAGACTTGTTCTGCCCTGTTTCGAACGTCCCTTTTTATTTTATTCACGTAGCACTTAATTAGTACGTACACCATAGTCAATATTCTATCTATCTATGGCGCGATATACAACAGGTATATCATCATAAACCTCCTAAGAGATTTTTGCGCCAAGCTTCTCTTCCAATTTGTGGTGTGCCGATTTGAATTTTTCCCTACAAATTGGTGGGACCTACAGTTTTTTGCCGACTCCGAACGGCATCTACAAAGGAGACGAATTTTTGCTGAGAAGCCTGTCATGGCAGAAATACACTCGGAGAGTTTGCCAAACCACTGCCGAGGGGCGACCCCGTTTTGAAAAACTTTTTTCAAATCACTTTTGATGTTACCTGTACCAGGGCTCGAACCATGGACCTTCGGTGTGGTAGGCCGGCAACACTACCTTCACACCACGGCGGCCGTCAATATTGCCATTATCAATAATAGTTCAGTGGCGCTGACTTGCTCTATATTATAATTTGTTTTATTTTTACTTGTTTGTACATCTTCGTCGTATTTAACGATTTTTGTTTGTTCTTTTTTTTCACTTTCCGTATTGGTGTCTTTTCCTATTTCGTAGCCAGTTATGGCTATCATGATAGATGTAAGCACTGGTTTCCACCACGTCATTTTCGCGGGTAAAAACAAAGGAAACTATTTCAATTCAAATATTGTCATTATGATTTTTGTTTTTCACTACAATAAACAGCTATTTCAATTCAGATATTGTCTTTATGATTTTTGTTTTTCACTACCGTAAGCACTCCTGGCAGGATCGCCATGTTACGAACGAAGCGTAGACGAGTGAATTCTCGATTGTAAAGCTTTCTTTATTCTGTATGTTCTTATATTTATAACTTAAAGCTAATAAGTAATGCATGGTCATGACTAATACCATGATTGGTGTGAATGGACAAGGGTAATCCGAGTGCACATACGCTGACCGTTAATTAGGTCAGTAAATAGGTATTTAATATCAACATACCGAAAGTGCATTGCACTGACAATGAGTTGAGCAATGTGAGATGGTTTAGAGTTAAATGACTCAGGCAATATTGTTATATTGCGAAAGTGCAATTGTGCTGAAAACCGTTGTCCATTACAGGACAATCAACAGCTCCAGAAAGTAAGCCAATAACAAACGAGCACGATAAAATGGTTCGTCTATTTTCAAGCGTACTTAGTTCAATTAAAAGACATCGAGATTCATATGATGGTAAAGGATCAGAAAAATTCAAAGATCGGAGAGCAAAACGTAGGAAAACTTTCTGGACTCTCTCAATTCGTTTAGAGGGCCCAATTTCGTAGGGTCTCCAAATGGGAGCAGCATACTCCAATCTCGATCTGACAAAAGAACAATATAGAGACTTTAGGGTGTGAGGGTTAGTGAATGCAGAACAATTTCTGCGTATGAACGCCAGCATCGCATAAGACCGAGCTACCACGTAGTTGACTTGGTTAGAGAAACTAAATTTAGAGTCGAAAAATACACCCAAGTCCTTGATTTCTTCAACGGATTCCAAGGCACAGCCGGCGAAGTACGTAGGGTATTAGCAGACTTCGAAAAAGTCACATGGAAATACTTTTTGATGTTTAGCATTAGTCGATTTAAACAACACCAGTTTTCGAGGTTGAAAAGGTCTGATTTCAGCCGTTCGGAGTCATGTGAACTATTTATGACAGCGAATATTTTCAAATCATCAGCATATATCAAATATTCCGCAAAAGAGAAACATGAGCCAATATCGTTGATAATTAATATACAAAATAGAGGCCCAAGAATACTTCCCTGCGGAACACCAGAGGATGCAATGAAGGACCGGGATGTGGCGTTGTCTACGTCAACAACGCAATGTCTGTTTGATAGATAGGACTCGATCCACAACAAAAATGTGGAATGAAAACCCAACGCCGCCAGCTTTGCCAGGAGTATCTGATGGGACACCTTGTCGAAGGCTTTCGAGAAATCTGTATAAATTGAGTCAACTTGCAGTCTATTCTGAAAAGCGGAAATGCAGTAATCGGAAAAGATAGATAAGTTACTGACAGTGGAAAGTATAATTTGTCATTGACTATAATCTCGAAAAGTTTGGATACAGATGAGAGCTTCGAAATCGGTCTATAATTACGAACATCATTTTTGTTACCACTCTTGAATATCGGAGAAATTGAAGTTAGTTTCCAGTCATCCACAAATGTCCCAGTGGCCAGTGAGTTGTTGAATATAATTGTAAGAGGCTCAGCCAAAGACAAACAATTTTTTAGCAGTATGACCGAAAGACCATCTGTGTCCGTCTTGGATGAAGGCTTAAGCTTCCCTATACCGTTCTCGACATCCGCAACGGAAACACGCAGAGAGCCAAAATTGATCGCTGAGTTGCTCGTGGAAGGCAGACCAGTGTGTACATGAGTGTCTGGTTCAAAATTAGAGCAAAAAAAGTCGGCAAATAAATTCGCAGCATCTACTGCATTGTTTGCAGATGTGTCGTTGAAAAACACATTAGTAGGGACAGAAGAGCAGGCCTTTTTTGATTTTATGAAACGCCAAAACGCCTTTGAGTTCGAAATTATATTGTCCTCAAAGCTCACAATATAATTTCTGTACAAGAACTTATTCAAGCACTTGAATGCCTTTAAATCGTTTTGAAATTTAGAGTAGTGCGCCGAATCTCCAGTTCTTTTATACTGGTTTAATGATTAGTTTTTAACATTCCTCAGATGTTTTAGCCTCTTAGTATGCCAGGGCGTCTTATATGTTTTTTGTTTATAAATTGGGATATGCTTCAAGCACAACTCGAAAACCTGATTTTTAAAAATATGAAAACAAGATGTGACATCATTATCACGGAATGAATCACACCAATCAATGCTTAATAATAATTCATTAAAATGCGGCATATCGCAAGCACTATAGTTGAAATTCGTTTCAGGTTTATCGCTAATTTCAGCAAATTCATAAAACTCCAATTCAAGAAAAATAGAAACGTGATGTTTATCAGTCTGCAAGATTGGTGTAAAGCATTCAGACAATGTGTAGTGAATATTGTTTGAGATAAACACTAAATCTAAAATTCTCTTTAGCCTATTATAAAGCCCATTAATTTGCACTAAGTCAATACTTAAGAAGCTATCAATTAGATGAATTTCGGCTGAAGAGTTAACGTTAGAGGCCATAAAATAAGCCGTGTTTTCAATGTGAGACCAATTTAAGTTACATAAGTTAAAATCCCCAAGGACACAAAGATGATTGTCACCCACAACATTCGATGCCAGTGAAAGAACATTGTCAGCATGTGCAATATATAAGGTATCTGTACTGTTCGGTGGAATATACGAGGCACACAAATACAAGATTCCAGAAGAACCATGAACACGTACGCAGAGCTGATCAATGAGTGTATCAGGGTTAGCGAGTGCTACCACGGCCGCCTGGAATTTCCTCCGAACAGCAATAAGAATACCCCCTCCTCTCGAGCAACCTGTTTTGACAGGATCAGGAAAACGTCAAATAGATTTGGATCAAAAATTTCACTACTAAAAAATTTCTCGTTCAGCCAAAATTCAACAAAAACGAAAATATCGTAATCTAATGCAGAGCTGTACATAAACACTGCCGAACACTTAGTCCAAAGACCAGAAACATTTTGAAAATATATTTTTAGTCTATTAAAATTATATTGAAAATTAGCTGCATCAGGAATCCCGTTTTGCACGCAAGGAACGAAAAGGCTGGACTTTGACGTTCGCCGGCCAGATTTCTGATTTTAAAGTAGTGTCAGAAATCTCTTGAGGCACGCCAAGTTTAAAATTTACCCATTTTAAGGTAAGTGGCTCCACACCCTTTTTTATTAATTTAAAGCAGATCAGTTGGCTTTTATCAATAGAAGCGTGTTCAGCAAGGTAATTCAGAATATGTTCTTCAGTAACAGTATTCGAAAATGAAGAGATATGCAACCATATGATGCGCCTCACAACATCACGTCGCACAACAGCCAAATCAGCGTTGGAGCTTGTACCAACAACAGCTTGCATCGGTTTATCTTGATTACATACATTATTTTCTTTGTTTTCATTTGTCATAGCTTGGTTATTTTTCTTTATCCTCTTCTTGCGCTTATCCGCTGTTTTCCACTCAGAGTCGCCTTGAGACGTAAAAGCGTCAACAGCGACATCGACAGCAGCATCAGGCGCAGAATTAGCAACATCAGAAAAATTTATCAGAATACTGCTTGCGTCATTGGTCTTACTACTGTTTTCGACCGAGATTTTCTCTGCAGCATTAGTATTAGTACAATTGTTAGCACCAACATCGTTGGTAAACACACTCTCAGCAACAGCATTGTCCAAATCATCACACGATTGAGAGCGAGAGCCTGGCAACGGCATGTAAGATTTAATAAAAACGAAGTCAGCTTTCATGTCTTTGATGTCTTTAGCAACAACGTTATTGTCGCACACTAATTTCAGCAAAGAGCGCAATTCAGTACGCAGGTCTTTCACCTCAGAACGCAAAGATTTGTTATTTCACTCAACATTGATTTTAAATCATGTTCTTGCCCACTGCAAACACATTGATCGTTGTTATTGTTATTGGCACTTGCATGATACTGGAAATTAATGTTATTATGCACAAAAGAGTCACCATGATTTTCCGATACTTCGTTAGGCACAGGGGGTGCCGAGCGAAAAGAGCTGCGACGCGCTCTCTCACAAGCTTTGCAATAAGAAGAAATATTTGATTTAATTAAATAATCCAAATCAGCTGGAAGAATTTCAACACAGCGAAGATGAAAGAGTTCACTGCAGCTAGCGCACTGTATTGACTGTTGATTACGATCAACCTTTTGCCCACAGCTACACGGCATTTTTTGATAAATTAAGAAAACAGTAATAAAGTGAAAATAAAACTTGCGAGCACTTGGAAAACACGTCTGAACGGCAGGACGGTCTTAACTTCGCGTCTGCGTAAAGTTCATACAGCTCATCATTAAATCTTCTTCGGTACTCGCCGTCGCCAACGCGTAGAGGTCCACAAATCTTTCGAAGAACCTTTCTCTCGAATACTCCCAGAGCCGCCTCATCAGATGTTGTTAGTGTCCACGCTTCTGCACCATGTAGCAGGACGGGTGCGATGAGTGACTTGTAGAGTGTTATTTTCGTTCGTTGAGAGAGGACTTTACTTTGCAATTGCCTACTCAGTCCGAAGTAACATTTGTTTGCAAGAGTAATTCTTCGTCGCATTTCCAGGCTAACATTATTATTGGTGTTAATGCTGGTTCCCAGGTAAAGGAAGTCCTTTACTATTTCGAAATTATTTCTGCCAAAAGTGGATTGGTTGCCAAGGCGCGAATGCGTTGACTCTTGTTATAATGACAGAAGGTGCTTCGTTTTGCCCTCGTTCACCACCAATCCCATTTTCTCCGCTTCTTTTTCTAATTTGGAGTAAGCAGAAGTTACGGCGGGGTTGTTAAGGCCAATGATAAAATATTGTTCCAGCACGGTTAAGTTCTGCAGCTTGTATTATTTTCTCCACCATTAAATTAAAGAAATCGCACGATAGGGGGACACCCTGTCTGAAACCTCGTTTAGTTTCGAACGGCTCGGAGAGGTGCTTCCCAGTTCTGACCGAGCTGGCGGTGTTGCTCAAGGTCACTGTGCATAGCCGTATAAGTTTTGCGGGGAAACAAAATTCAGACAGCGGCATATAGGCAGCTCCTTTTCGTGCTATCAAAAGCGGTTTTAAAATCAACAAAGAGATGATGTGTGTCGATTCTTTTCTCACGGGGTTTTCCCAAGATTTGGCGTATTGTAAAAATCTGGTCGATGGTAGATTTACCAGGTCTGAAGCCACACTGATAAGGTCCAATCAGTCTTTTCACATCAGGCTTCAGTCTTTCGCACAATACGCTTGATAGGACCTTATATGCAAAGGCTGATTCCGCGATAGTTGGCGCAGTTTGCATGATCGTCTTTCTTGTGGATAGATACATACTATAAGTATTTTTCCATTCAGCCTAAAAATCCTGGAAAATCATGGACACCGAATACTGTGTGCACCACATGTCGAATCGAATTTATTCATTCGGAATCCGGAACAAAAAGGTGCCTAGTAAAATTTAGGAATTTGCTACTTTTTAATGCATATCTGACTAATTTCTGACTTATTATAACTTAGGCAACATATGAAATTTAGTACACCAATGAAGTGGAGGGAACCAACTTACCATTCGACGGACTGCTATATTTGTACTACAGTAGTATTTGGGGTTGGAAGGTCAAGAAAGGTAATGCATGCCAGCGTATCTACAGCGTCATTGCCAGTACCAAATTCAACGGAAGTTGCTCATCTAATTAAGTTGCCATTGCCACATTCTATTCTAGTTCCGGGCCCAGTTTCATTGTCAACGCGGCATCAAGTTGTACTGAACTTCACACGGAAAACGAAAGAAACGCTTTGTCACAAGCACAACTCAATGATTGGATAAGAGATTTGGAATTGTCCAAGGTAAAGGCCGAGCTACTCGCCTCTCGAATGCAACAATTTAAATTCCTTTCATCCGATGTTAAGAAAACATATTATAGAACTCGTCAGGAACCATTTTCCAAGTTCTCTACAAAGGAGGACAGTGTTTGTTACTGCAAAGACATTACTGGCTTATTCAAATAGTTTGGTGAACCATATGATTCCAAAGAGTAGCGATTGTTCAATAACAATACGGCAATAAACTAAGTTTAAAGGCCGTATTATTATATATTGGCAACCAAAAGCCATCTATCCCGATTGCGGATGCAGTATATACGAAGGAAACCTACGAGATACTGCTAAAACTACTTAAACTTATCAAATATGAAGAGCATGATTCGAAAATATGTGCCGATCTTAAAGTCGTTGGAATGCTATGCGGTCTACAAAGTGGGTACACAAAGTGCTGTTGCTTGCTCTGCAAATGGGACAGCCGAGCTCGTCAAGACCACTACATCATAACTTTTGAAAAGGCCGTTGCTTCTTTTTTAGGCAAACGCAAAAGTCCTAACTACGAGATGATAGTGGACGACTTAATCAAGAACTATGCGAAAATGGGTAAATAAAAAAACATATTTAAGCCCGTTTTCTAAAGTAAACTTTAAAATCTATCTGCCCGATAAACAAAAAATTTTTATGAAAATTTTAAAGTTTACATGAGAAGACGGCCCTAAAACTGAACTCATCGTTCAGTTCCGAACAAATTTTTTGTTTATATTTTGCTCGTTCTCTTCTCAGTCTGTATCAGAGAAGTGGAAAAAGAACGAGTAAAATGTAAACAAAAAATTAGTTCGGAACTGAACGATGCATCCAGCCTGAGAAACTTACACACAAATGTGTTACTTATTTATCTAATTTACTTATTTATTTCATTTTCTGCACTCCCATTTAGATTTTTTTCCGAACGGTTTCATCAGCAAATGAAGTTAGTTCAAAGTCGGTATCAAGGATTCTGGGATGTCGCAATGATGGGTGACTCCTGTTGGTTTCTCATAAGAGAAACCGATCCTTATCTAAATAAGCATCAAAACAAAACAAATAACTTTTTCAAGTATAAAAAGTACATTGTTATCTTACTTATTGAGTGTGTTTGAACCGTTTTCACGCCCAAACTACAGCACCGATATGTACGAAATTTTGCACACTTGTTTCCCGATGTCTCGGATAGGTAAAAAGTTTTATGAAATCTCAATACCTCACAAGGTTATGGAGTTATGGGCACTAATGTGACCCAACTAACCCAAAAATTTATTTTATCCAATGAATTTATGCAATTTGGTGCCCAAAACCTTAAAATATGCATACAATATGGGTATTGAACGAAAAGGGAAGGCCACAGTATTATTTTGGACTTTGCAGTATTTCGATAAATTAATCGATAACTGAGTTATCGATCAGAATGTGGTTGCCCAAAAAACCAGAATTTGCAAACAATATTGGTATCAAAAAAAGACCTGCAACGAATCATCCATTCGGCGTTTTAAGCCACTAGCAAAAATCGTTGCTTACTAGTCTACACAACAATAACTCGCCATATGAGACGAACAGCTTGTAAGCAACGACCGAAGCGAATCTCACTGCACTGCAGCGATGAGAAATGCGCGTTTGTTTTTGTGGCACATTATGCACTTAACTCGAAAGGCAACTGAATCGATTGACAATTGATTCGAAAGGCAATAGTATCATATTCAACTACAAACATATACATTAGAGCTTCTCGCCTTACAGGCAAAAAAAAAAAGTCGGCCGTACCTCCCCTCATATGAAGTGTTTTTGAAAAACATTTAAAAAAAAAATTTTTTATTGTTTTTTCTGGCAACCCTAGATGTCGCCCAATTGCATTTTTCTTCATATCTTCGGCATTTATTGTCGGATTTTAAAGTGTGATAAACCAATTTTTTTGTCTCAAGGAGTGAGTTTTTCCTAAAAAAAGCTCATTGATCTCAGGCGCTCCGTTGTGGTACCTACCCACCATATCGCAGTTGCTACCTCCCTAATGTACCGATCTAATAACAGCAAATTAAAGACAGTAAAAAATCGTTAATTTTTTGTGAAAAAAGTACTTCAATTAATTAAGTAGAACTCGAAATAAAACAAATTTTGTTTTTAGTTGAAAGCCATACATTAGATGCCTTATTTTCTTTATACATTTTTCCTTATGAAGACCGTTTTTTTATAAATTAACTGGACTATTGTTTATCTAATTGGCTGACAACAGCGTCTCGAATTCTTCGCTATTATATAACGTGCCAGCAACCCTCAATAACACTAAAAACACTTGCTGACTTTATTGTACAAGTTTATGCTTCTTTCTGGTTTCTGGTTAAAACCAACCACTTGTAATTCACGGATGTCGTCACGTTTTCAAATACATCACATGGATTCGCCAATTGCCACAAGACATTCAAAATATTGTCCGTCCGGTCATAAAAAATAACTCGTACTTTCTGCACCCAGAAAATATTTTGATATCGTTCAGATGGATACACGAGGATCTTAGCAGGCCGCAGAGAAGCTAGTGGATGTGTTCGTCAAATGGTTGGTCCGAAAGAGGATAATTTTATAAGTTTCGAGAGTGACAAATATTTTAATGTAATAGATTGGGATAGATTCGAACCGGCTGAACCACCATGCTTGCAGTTCTTCGCGAAAGATCACCTCGAAGCATTACAATATTCCAATGAAATAATGAATTACCAGGTATGCACAACAAGAACCCTTAATTTTTCTTTGCTTCTCTTTTATCGGCATTTTCACTGATCTTTTTCACAGCATATCCTTGTCATTGCCAAAATACCGAGCGATTTGTTCATACAGTTCATGAATCTGCAATGGCGGTCACCGATGAACAACGCATGGGCCACATTTGATCTAAGCTCGAGAGCCGGCAGAAATACAGCAAGCTTGAATCCCGACAAAATTATATGGGCTAAAATTTCCGTTACAAAACAAACAATTCACTAACTGTTTCGTGAGCGAGGAAAATAAATCAAATTTACTTTTTCTTGTATGGCTTTAGACTAAAAATAAATTGTGTTATATTTCTGGTTCTACTGATTGAATCGAATTACTTTTTTCGCAAAAGATTTATGATTTTTTACGGTCTTCAATTAACTGACATTAGGTTGTTACATTAGGGTGGTAGAAACTGAGATATGGTGGGTAAGTACCACAACGAAACGCATGAGCTCAACGAACTTTCTTGTGAAAAACCTCCTCTTTGAGACAAAAAAATTTATGTGTCACACTTTAAAATCGGACAACAAATGCCAACGATATGAAGAAAAATGTAGTTGGGCGACATCTAGGGTTGCCAGAAAAAAAAAATAAATTTTTTTTTAAATGTTTTTCAAAAACACTTCATATGAGGGGAGGTACGGCCTTTTTTTGGTGATATGAGCGTGTATTTCCTAATTTTTTACAAAGTGTTAAATGTATGACTCAATTTCGACAAAGCGCAAAATACGGTTATAAATAAATCGAGTTTTAGATGATTCTACAACAACAATAAACAAACCGGCTATTTCTAAAGAAACATAATTTTTAATAATTCGAACTTCGTGTCGTAAATTTAACACTTTTTAAAAAAATTATGTGTAGTTAAAAACACAAGAGTTTTCTTAACTCAGGTACATTTGTACTCATTTTTATTTCGTACTAGCAAACCCGGCGAACTTCGTTTCGCCATCAGATGGGCTCGTTTTTTTTTAATATTTCGTTTGGGGATTAAAAGATGAAGACAATTTTTTTTTGTTTTATATTTGAAAAGGAAACATTTTATTTCATTTCACAACAGTAATGAATTCATTTCGATTACAAAAATGAAGTGTAATTTAGTTGAAGTTCTATAAGTAAAAAAATGAAAGTGAATCCAAAGTAAATACTGAATCGAAGCGTTATACGTGTCCGCAAATTATCCGTCTCATTGAAGTGCTCTTTGGTAAACCACATTTTTTGTTTTTTTGTCTAACGTTAACGCTCATTGAGTTCAAAATACCTCGATATCTTTACGAGAAGCTGAAATTTCCGAAGTCTTGTAGGCACCGTAATTTAATCATTCCTAGATATCTTTATTTGTCCTCTTCGAGGCTATTTTTTGTAAATGCTGTAAGGCTCTGGAACTCTATTCCTGATTCCATTAAGGGTGTTTTGAGTAGGAGCAACTACAAGAGGGTGATCTATGATTACTTCAGTTCAGCGTGATGTATATATGTAATTGAAACTTATCTGCATAACTAGAGCTCTCTCCCTTCCTGCTATTCTTTCTTCTTTCTCTAACCAACATGTATATTATATATAATATTATAATAATTAATTAGGCCACGTAGTGCGAATGAGCGAAGATGCTCCAGCCCAGAAGGTATTCTTATCGGCACCCGCCGGTGGAAGCAGAGGAAGAGGGAGACCTCCACTCCGATGGAAGGACCAAGTGGAGACCGATTTGCGATCCCGCGGTGTTTCCAATTGGCGCCAGTTGGCGCAAGGAAGAAACGACTGGCGAGCTATGTTGGACGGCCAAAATCGCCCAGGCGGTTAGATGACCATTTAAAGAAGAATAATTAAAAGCGTAATTAGCTGAATATCTATATAATAATACAAAACTTAATTTATTTACTGTTACTTCAGCTTGAACCTAAAGTTATCCTTTAAATTTAATTTTAGTTTTAGGCTTAATTATACTTAATTATCTTGAATTGTAATTTAAAACAGATAATGTGCTATAAAAGACTTTGTCTTACCGTCACATCCACATGGTTTAAATAAATAAATAAGTAAGTAAATAAGTAAAATAAGTTAACACAAACAAAGCGGATGGCTTCCCAACTCGTGAACACGCAAAGTATAGCTGACCATGTGAAAAACAATGATTTTCTAAATTTATCCCGCAAACACTAAGCGATTGGCTTTGCGACTTGTTGATTGTCATTGCGAACGCAAGGTTAACCGGAAATTGCAATCGTTTGAAGTCAAAAGGAAGATCAGTCGGAATCATTGGTATTCGAGGAATACATATATTTTCACCCGCGTACTTTCCGTTAATAATGGTTGCCTCAATCAAATTCGGCATAAGTTTTTTCACCGCAAGTCGAGTACCGTTGCAAAGTCGCGGTGGATTCAAATTACGCAATATCATAATAACTGAATCAATTTTGAGTTGCAAGTTATGTGGTGGAAGTCCTGGTAACACCAGAGAGTTCAAAAACTCCATTGGATAATTTACTACATCATCGGGATTTGTTATGGAATCAACGGATTTGTATGTCACCAAATTGCCAGCGATTTTTGATTGAATGGTGAAATTCAGTGCGTGTACGAGGTGTGTTCAAAACGTATCGCGAATTTTGAATTTTCGCTGGTTACGTATATTCGAATTTCGAATTTTTGTGGCGTTATGTTGGTACTCATGTCTCTCACTTATGCCGACAAGCTCGGCCATTTTGAATTTTCAGTTAATTGTTGACAGCTGCTTTGCTTGCACGTGTTTTGGATCGTCTTCGATTTTTACCTATTCAAAAAAATGGATCAAAGAACCTGTATCAAATTTTGTGTGAAAAACGAAATTAAGTGCGCGGATGCATTCCGAATGTTGACTGTGGCATACCGAGAAGCTACCTAAGACCGAAGCAACGTTTATCGGTGGTACAAAATGTTCTCAGAAGGCCGAGAAGATGTGCAAAGAAGAACAAAAATTGGCTTTTGCACCACGATAACGCCCCTGCTCACGCATCGTTGCTTGTGCGCGACTTTTTGGCCAAAAACAACACACTAATGATGTTCCCTAAACTGAAGAGGCCCATGAAAGGACGACGTTACGCTTCTCTTGACGAGATAAAGACGGCATGTTGTTGTTGTTGTAGCGACTACTTAACCTGCCTAGGATGTCACCCCCCATCCAACATTGTCATCAGGCTCTTCTAACGGAAGTCCAAGAAACCTCGCGGCTTCAACAGGGGTGGACCAGAGTGAAATTGGTGTTAGAAGAGTGGGCTCAGTGGAGCAGATGAACAGATGGTTAGTATCGTGGGGAGACACGCCGCATGCCGGGCAGACATTTGGCATGTCAGGGTTCAGTCTGGATAGGTAAGAGTTTAGTCTGTTACAGTATCCAGAACGAAGTTGGGCCAGCGTGACTCTTGTCTCCCTGGGCAGTTCGCGTTCCTCGTCGGCAACAGGTGGAGCTTGTGCCTGTAGGACTGCATTCACTGGGCGTGACCTGACAAAGGAGTTTACCGACTCCGTGTGGATGAGGTTGAGGGCCCGTCGGTGCACCTTTGGATCAAACGGCGAGAAGATGTGGTGCCGGATCTCGTCATAGTGCTTACGGAGGTGACTCCTTATTCTCCTGGGAGGCGGATTTTCGTTGAGCAGGTTCCTGTTCGGGTGCTGCGGTTTATAGCAGTTGAACAGGAATTGTCTGGTCAACATCTCGCAATGCTCTTTGACATCGAGCATTTTTGCCTCATTATGAAGATGGTGTTCAGGAGACATAAGGAGGCACCCCGTGGCAGTTCTGAGTGCGGTGTTTTGGCAGGCCTGCAACCTCCTCCAATGTGTGTCTGCTAACCCCGGCGACCATATTGGCGTCGCGTAGCTCAGAACCGGCTGGCCGATTGCCTTGTACGCTGCCAGTAACGTTTCTTTGTCTTTACCCCAAGTACTGTCAGCTAGTGACTTGAGGATTTTGTTACGGCTTTGTACTTTGGTGGCAATCGCGGCTACATTAGCACCGTATTTGAAAATGTTATCAAACGTGACCCCTAAGATTTTGGGGTGTGTGACAGTCGGAAGCTTAATGCCGTCGACGTAGACGTCTAATTCCTTGTTCGCCTGCGCTGTCCACGTCGTAAATAAGGTGGCCGAGGATTTGGTCGGTGACAATGTCAGGTTCCGTGCAGCGAAGAAACTGGAAAGGGTTGGCAGGTAAGAATTAATTCTCGAGCAGAGCTCATCGACGGAGGGTCCAGTCGCCAGGATCGTGCAGTCATCGGCGTAGGAGCCGATCGAGACGCCTTCTGGTGGGGAAGGGAGCCTCGATATGTAATAACTAAACAGAAGCGGGGCCACCCTGTGGCACCCCTTGCTTAATTATACGTGGTTTTGATCTTTCGCCTCTAAATTCCACCGATGACTGCCGACCACTCAGGTAGTTGGCGGTCCAACGTTTTAGAGAGGGGGGAAGGTTGGAATCTTCCAGGTCGTTAATAAATTGCGCGTGATTAACAGTGTCAAAATCTTTCGACAAGTCAAGCGCAACTAGCACGGTCCTGTCATTTGGGCGAGATTGGTTGAGACCGATACCTATCTGTGTGGTGATGGCGTTTAGCGCGGTGGTAGTGCTATGCATTTTGCGGAATCCATGCTGATGTTCGGCTAAACGTAGGTTAGCGGTGTAGTAAGGTAGCAAGACCGACTCCAGGGTCTTCACTACTGGCGAGAGGAGTGATATCGGTCGATATGACTCCCCCACGTTAGCCGGCTTGCCGGGCTTTAGTAGTGGCACCACCTTGGCCTGTTTCCATCTTTCTGGAATGACAAAGGTGGTCATGGACAGATTGAAGACGGTTGTTAGGTACCTTATTCCCTCGTCACCGAGATGTTTTAGCATCAGCATGGATATACCGTCTGGGCCAATAGATTTGGAGTTTTTGGACCCCCGTATGGCCTCCCGAACCTCTGTGGTGGTGATGGCAATGGGCACTTGGTTGTTTTTGCGTTTGTGCGCTTCCCTGATGGCGCGCCTGATTTCCTTGTCAACCGGAGGATGCAGTACAAATTGCCGGCAGAAAGCGCTCGCGCATCTCTTTGGTTTCGACTGTACCTTATCACCAAAGGTGATGGATATTTTGTCGTTCGGTTTGGTCGTATTAGACAAGGATTTTACAGTGGACCATAGTTTGCCAACACCAGCAGAGAGGTTACAGGTCCTTAGGTGCTCCTCCCACTTGGCGCGTTTGTGTTGATCAACTAGTCGTCTGATTTCCGCATTGAGATCTTGAATTTGAGGATCCGTAGGGTTCAAGCGTCGCACGTGGTCACGATCATTAGCCAGGGCCGCTGCCTCTGCGGGGAAGTACGGACGTATCTCCTTAATTCTACCTGACGGAATATATTGATTGGAGGCTGAAGCTATGACCAAGCGAAACGCTTTTTCCCCTTCTCGTACGTCAGACATGATGGGAAGAGCAGCGAAGGTGCTCTCAGTGAAATTAAGAAAACCAACCCAGTCAGCTTTACTGAAGTTAGTGAAGGTGTGCTTCTCAGAGGTAACGAAGTCATTGGGGCGATCGATTGAGAGGATTATCGGCAAATGGTCAGATGCAAGAGTAAGCATTGGTCGCCATTCAACGCAGTTTAGGAGACCTGCGCTGACAATTGTGAGGTCTGGCGAACTGGAACAATTTACCGCAACTCTCGTGGGGGCGTCCCCGTTCACAGTGCAAAACGTCGAATCGTCTATTTGTTCCGCCAATTCCTGTCCCCTGCCATCGGCCTGTAGGTTTGAGTGCCACAGATCGTGGTGTGCGTTGAAGTCTCCGAGGATTACACGATTATCGCCTCTGAGTAACGCACTGATGTCAGGGTGGTAATCTCTCGGACAGCAGGTGGCAGGAGGTATATAGATGTTAATGATTTCGAGGTCGACGTCGCCCGTCCGGACTACCATTCCTTGACGTTCCAGGAGGTTGTCCCTCGGGTCGACGTCGGGCTCAAATGGACGATATTGCACGGATTGGTGTGTGATGAAGGCGAGACCGCCCCCAAGACCTCTTTCTCGATCACGTCGGTGGATGTTATAGCCGTCACAAGTCCGAAGATTTGATCGGGCGTTTAACTTCGTCTCCAGAATGGCAGCGATCTTGATGTTCTGTCGCTTCATGAAGTTCACTATTTCACTCACTTTCCCGTTTAAGCCGTTGCAGTTTAACTGTAGGACGCGAAAGTGCGAAGGGGGAGAAGTGTTCACGCTGGGGGTCAGGGACTGGTGCGTATGCCTTGGTGGAAGCAGGCTGGGTCGCACTTTCGACTCTAAAGACGGCATCGAAGGAGGAGCTGAACAAGATACAAAAAAATTATTTTTTGAAGTGCTTCGAAGATTGGAAAAACCGTTGGCACAAGTGTATAATATCTCATGGGGATTACTTTGAAGGGGACAAAATAGATATTCATGAATAAATAAATAAGGGTGAATGATTGATGTATATTGGAACGATTTTTCGTTCTCAGAACGAAAATCGACACTGATGATGGCACAACGCCGAAACCGGTTTGTCTCAAAACAAAATTTGACAAGGGATGACGAAAAATCGTTCCAATATACATCAATAAATAAATAATTTTTGGAAAAACACAAAATTCGCGATACTTTTTGAACACACCTCGTACATCATTATTCTTTGCAGACAGAATTGCTCGTTGACTTAACCAAGCATAATTCTAATAATTCTCACTAATGTTTGGGAAAACATTTTCAATAAGATCTGATTGAGAGTCTACAAAAAAGTCGTTGCTAAGAGTAATTAATCCAGTTGTCGCATCAACTGGGACTTTTCCATTTCCAACAGCTAACAATTGCTTTGAAAATTGTGCAGCACTTTGATCATTTTGAAGTTGAACTCTCATATTAGTGGTTAACGATAATGTTTTTACGTTATTCCACAAAGGTGATGCCTTCAGCCAGCATTCAATTCATCTGCAGGCGTTCCACGAGGAATTACTGGCAACGTCTGCCTGAAATCGCCTGCCAACAATATCATCAAGCCGCCAAAGGTGTTGTTATTTCGCCGAAGATCCTTCAGTGTAAAGTTAAGTGCTTCAAGTGATTTCTTATTTGCCATTGTGCACTCATCCCAAACAATGAGCTTGCATTGCATCAACAATTTTCCCAATGCACTGGATCGGGAAATATTGCATGCTGGAGTATCAACTATGTTTAAATTGAGTGGCAACTTAAGCGCAGAATGTGCAGTACGACCGCCATCTAGAAGAGTCGACGCAATTCCAGATGATGCTAACGCCAAAGCTGTATCACATCTTGATCCAACAGTGGCCAAAATCAATGAAAGTACAAATGTTTTCCCTGTTCCTCCGGGTGTGTCCAGGAAGAATAGACCACCAGTATTATTGTCCACCGCTTGCATTAATGGTTCGTATACTTGTTTTTGCTGTTCATTCAGCAACGGCACATTATTTCAAACGAATTCCTGCAATGTATCAACATTGTATTGCTGCTCTCGATTAAATTATTGGTTGAATCCATCGTGCATCGATCGATTTGGCGCAATCATTCCTACTTCAATCAGTAGCTTGTTTCAATATTCAAGCATTGATCCTCAATCAGAATCAATCCTTCATTGTAGATTTCATCGGTTATTTGCATATCGGGATTTTTCGGTTGAATGCGCAAGCGATGCAAGATATCTTCACATATGTCGTCTTTGTATTTGTTCCATAACTAAATTGGTAGTGAAGGAAAACATGTGGTGATGATTATTGCGAACAGCGTTCGTATTTGGTACGCATTTGATGAAACAACTGAATCCGCAAGTGTTAAATCCCAATGAGAATCGTTCTCCAGCAAACCCAATAGTTGACATGCTTCTCGATATGTTTGGCATTGGTGGCCATTCACAGTTTTCAAATGCGCAAATGATTTTGGTCCACATACATTTACCAACAGCAGTCGCAAATAAAAACATTCATAATTTGTAGGATGAACAGTATACATGCGACCTAGCGCATCGGTGGAAAACACTTGTGGCCAACCTAAAACTGGGGTTCCTTGTTTGCGACGTTGAAATTTCTTTGCTGATTGATTCCAAGTGTAATACTTGGGCATTTCAACGTACATCAGCGTCGCTGCGAATGGATCTGCTTCACACGTTACAAAGAAGCTAGTCAATGTTGTCGATGGTGGTCTCTCAGCTCGTTGTGCCGCATTAGCCTCAGTGAAGTAAACTCTTTGTCCATTTTCCAAATGCACTGCTAAATGTACAACTGTGGGATATCTTTCATGAATTTGAAATTACAATAATCGCCACATTGCTTCATTAATACTGACGTATCTGCCCATTTGGAAGTTACTAATTTCGTCATTCGCATTTTCCGACAAAATACCAAACACAGCCATGTCGCTGCCTTTTGTGACGTACTTGCACAAATATTTGACTGATTTGGCCCAATGACAACTTTCAACGTTCACATGTGTTTTGAAAATTCGTGATAGCAGCGGGCAATATGGTACAATGAATTAATTTCCGATTTCGATCTCTTGATTTTAAATTTTTACTTTGATAGTTCGACCATTATCTTCTTTTGAACGCCTAAATTGGATATCCTTCGTTCCCTGTGTATGTTTCAACAACTAACGGTCGCGGATATCGTTTTGTGCACTTTCCATCAGCCATGCAAGGCTGCACCATCTGTATCGTCACAATGTCGTGTAGATGGGGATCATTGACTGGAACAGGAATTTCAGCTGATATGATGTCATCCACTTCATTTGAATGTAATTTGTTCAGCAACCAAATTAGGATATGAGCATGCGGTAGTCCACGCTTCTGCCATTCCACAGAGTACATATAACAACGTGTGTCACCAAAAACTCGATACTTAGTAAGCACAGCAATCATAACCTTAAGTTTTTGCTGAAAAGCTCTGGCGATTATGTCATGGCGATCTTGCCCGGGCCCGGGTCCAACTCACGTTCAATTTCCGTCCACTTCGGATTGCATGTGAACGTAATAAATAAATCCGGAGTTCCATAATTTCGCACGAACGTCATAGCGTCTTGAGCGTATTCGTGCATGTGGCGTGGGCTTCCGATATAAGATAATGGGAGAATAGTCAGACGTCCAATATTCTGAACATTACCATCTGAATGAATAGCATCACGCAAGTGTATATAGTCCTCAGATCGTAGCTTTGGCTGATTGAATCGGATGAACGCTAAACGTTCGGTCTCGACTTTGATAGAAATACGCAAACGTCAAGCTGTGTAGTTCTGTTTATATTTTTCTCTGTAATTATATTTAATAAATTAATAATATCTTTGATTTTCTAAAGTTATAATTAAAGTTAATAGAGATAAATACCTAATTATGCCTCACTACTTGGTGTGAATAGTGTTAAAAAGTTTTGATAGTGATTCATTATTATAAATTCATTTTGTTGAATTTGTGTGTGCCGAGTTTTTTGCATATTTTATTTGTTGCTTTTGAAAGGCTTTACTTCATATTGCAATTGTTGTTGTGCTCTGACTTGCTTTTCTTTTTCGTTACAGCGGTTTTGCGTGGTTTGTTGAATTTTTCTTATAAATTTATATAAGTATTTATACGAAAATGTCGTGCATGATAGCAAACTGCCAAGTAAAAAGCGAGTCCGAACGCTTTGTAGCATGCTGGCTGTATGATGGACTTGTCCGCGCCAAGTGCACTGGGTTAACCGGTAGAATAGCTGACCTGCTTAACGAAGGAAAAGGCCTGCGCTGGTCTTCTTCCAAATGCCGGTAGACGCAAGTTGATCTCTGTAAAATCTTTAGGCATATCAGAAACGGTTTTTCTGAAATAAGCAAAGATTTTTCATTGCTGACTGAAAAATTCAAAAAATATGAAAATATTTTCAAAACCTTGGAAACATTGGAGAATTCGCCTCATTTGGAATGCCCTGATAATCGCGAAAACAAGCGCAGGCGTACGGATGATCGGCCTACTACCTCAACAGTCCCGAACTTGCCTCAACCCCTTGAACTTATTCGATTCTGATGTGACAACCGTCACGAAGGTTAAGAACCTCGGAATTGTGATAAACTCTACCCTCACTTGTGCTGATCACGTAAACTCTGTGGTGGGTAAGGTGTATGGTTCGCTGCGTAATCTCAGGCAGTCCGCGCCTTTTACCCCACTTAATATGAGAAGAAAACTCGCTGTCCAACTTATTCTGCCACTTATTACATACTGCCACTTATTACTGCCCATAAAATGGAGGTAGCGTTCAATCACGTCACTCGATACGTCTATGGCTTGCGCAGATTTGACCATATAACACCTTGGAGATCTCGACTGTTAGGCTGTAACCTGTTTGATTACCAGAAGGCAAGGAGTTGCATTTTCCTGTTCCGTTTAATCTCAACTAAAGTACCTTCTTATCTGGATAAGAAAATTGTATTTAATAGGTCGCTCCGGTCATGCACTTTGTCTGTACCCAGTTTTAACTATACAACCTCGACGAGGCTGTTTTTCGTCAACACCACGCGTCTCTGGAATTCTACTCCAATTGCTGTTAGAAACTCTTTAAATCAGAACAACTGCAGACGAATTCTCTACGACTATTTTGCTAGCCACTGATTATGATTCTGAACCGTCTACTCTAATGAAAATGACTTATTAGCTAATTTTCTCAACACTTTTTCTATTTCTCAAGAATGTTAACTGTAGGTTTTAAAATTATTAAAATTATAAAGATTGTTACTGTAATACATATGTATAGGTTAAGTTGTCATTTATGCTTTATCAAATTGTAAGTCTTGTTTGTTGTACGATAAAAGATTTTATTATCTTAATGTACTAATTGTTTAATATAAATATAAATAAATATAAATAAATTGCTTTTTTATACCAACAATTTTTGTTGATTTACGGCCTGTACATTTTCAAGTATTCATGAAACGAGCTCAAGGCCAAGAATAATAATTTTTCACTTTTGGAATTTTTATGAAAATTATTATTGTTTTTATTTATTAATAATCATTTTAATTAATTATTAAAAGTTTTTTTTTTTTTTTTTTTTTTAAATATAAATAAATAAAATATAAATATTTGGCTTCTCCAATTCCTAGTACGGTTGTCCGAGCAACGTCGAAAAACGCCCCCTTCAAAAATGTCCACTAGGAAAAACCCGGAACCTCCAACTATTGCAATGGAGTCTGAACCAATCGTTGGTAAGCTGGTTGTGGCTCCTCGCGAAAAATCTATTTTTGTGTCTAGGTTCCATCCAGACACTACCGAGGATGATTTGATGTACCATATTTCTTCTAAAGTTAAAAATCAAAGCGTAACTGTTAGAAAATTTAATTTCACATATCAAAGAAGTATGTCTTCGTTTAAGACTGATGTATCTGGGAAAGATTTCGATACTCTTTTGGACAGCTCTTTTTGGCCTCCCGGGTCTCTTGTGCGGGAGTTTGAATATAGACCGAATAGGAATATTCAAAATGAAACGAAAATTTCTCGTAATAACGTTGAGTCAAAAAACTGAGCAATAAATCCGTGAATATCTTTTATAACAATGTCAGAGGTTTAAATACCAAATTAACTGATCTATTTTTGAAATCTTTTCATTGTAAATATTCAGTCTACATGCAACATGTCGCTCTGCTCAAAACTGGTAACTTTATGACTAAAGCTTCAGATTCAATTATTGTTTTGGGTGATTTTAACTTACCTCATATATCGTGGAACATGTCTGATGGTGACATTATTCCAAATCCGTCCAAACTGGAGTACAATGACTTTTTAGATGGAAATTCCGATCTTTGCATTAATCAAATAAATGTTACCGCTAACAAGTTTGGGAAAGTCTTAGATTTAGTGTATGTTAATGATATAAACCAATTTTCTGTAAATCGTTGTGATCCGTTGGTTTTACCAGAAGACCTTTACCACCCTTCTATGGACATAGTCTACAAAACTATAAGTAATGGCCAAGGCGCTCAATCCTACTCATGTAGTAGCTTTGATTTTAACTTTTCCAAAGCAAACTACAAGAAATTAAATAAAGATCTGTCTAAATTAACTTGGCCTGAATTTGGTTGTGATATCGATCTAAACGTCTCACATTTCAATCAAACTATTTACTGCCTATTTGAGAAGTTTATTCCTAAACGTAAAGTATCTTATGATCATCCTACGCAAGCTTGGTTTACTAAAGAGCTTAAGGCTCTTAAAAATAGGAAAACTCGATCATTTAATTTATATAAGAAATCCGGATTAAATAAACATTACCTACTGTATTCCATTCTACGTCAGAAGTACATAGATTTAAATAAAAAGTGCTATAAAGCTTATATCTCTAAAACCAAAAGAGACATTATTCTCAATCCAAAGTCATTTTATGGTTTCGTAAATTCTAAACGTAAAGTATCAGGGTTTCCCTCAGCCATGAAATATCAAGACATTATATCTAGCGATAATCAATATATCGCAAAATTTTTTTGCTCAATTTTTCACTTCTAACTATTCTGCTGTCACCAATTCAAACTTTCAAAATTATCCCTATAAGCTACACGGGACAAATTCAATTAATTCACCAATTATATGCGCCAGAGATGTTCTAATTTACCTTAGAACCTTAAAAGAATCTTTTAAATATGGTCCTGATAGGATTCCTACATGTTTCTTGAAAAAGTGTGCGAACCATATTTACCAACCCCTTACCAATTTGTTCAATCTATCACTAAAGTGTGGTGTTTTTCAAACTGCGTGGAAAGAATCGAGCGGGAGTAGGTCTTCTATAGAGAACTATCGTGGCATCGCAAAGCTTTCTGGCATCCCAAAATTGTTTAAAGCTATTGTTACAAATCAACTTACGGGTCCGATCTCTACTTTGATAGCTGACTGCCAACACGGGTTCAGTAAGGGAAAGTCCACAGTTACGAATTTACTTGAGTTTACCAGTCATGTCTCAAATGGCCTTAGAAAAAATCTGCACACCGACGTTATTTATACGGATTTTAGCAAAGCTTTTGACAAAGCGTGTCACTCATTACTTATTCATAAACTCCATCAGTTGGCTTCCAGCCGGGTCTCAATCGCTGGATCTCTTCTTACCTTAGTGACAGGACACAAAGAGTAATGTTTAAAAATTTAGTATCTGATGTCATTTATGTCTCTTCTGGGGTTCCTCAAGGAAGCCATCTTGGCCCGATTCTGTTCTTGTTGTTTATAAATGATATTTCTACAATAATAAAATTTTCAAAAATGTTAATGTATGCCGACGACGTAAAGCTTTTCATGTCATTCGCGTCATTTGAAGATAGAAATAAGCTACAATCAGATCTAGATACACTTGTTACTTGGTGCGATTTAAATTATATGCCACTTAACCTTAAAAAATTTAAACACATGGGTTTTTTGCGTGGAATTTCTTAGCAGGCTTCCTATACAATTAAAAATTATAGTCTTGAGCAAGTGTATGATTTTGTTGACCTGGGGGTTACTATGGACTATACACTCAGTTTCAACCGCCATATTAACACAACAGTCAATAAGGCTAGAGGTGTCCTAGCATTCGTTAAACGATGGTCTAAAGAATTTAGATACCCTTATGTAACTAAAGCCCTCTTCACTACATTAGTCAGACCGATACTTGAATACGGTTCTATAATTTGGAACCCGCGTTACCAGGTTCATGTAGATCGCCTTGAATCAGTTCAAAAACAATTTTTACTATTTGCCTTAAGAGATTTTCATTGGGAACCCTTGTACAATCTGCCACCCTATACGAATCGTTTAAAACTCATTAATCTGCACACACTTTCTAGTCGGAGGGAAATGCTTGGAATTATTTTTATGATTAAATTGCGGCCGCCGTGGTGTGAAGGTAGTGTTGCCGGCCTACCACACCGAAGGTCCATGGTTCGAGCCCTGGCACAGGTAACATCAAAAGTGATTTGAAAAAAAAGTTTTTAAAAACGGGGTCGCCCCTCGGCAGTGGTTTGGCACACTCTCTGAGTGTATTTCTGCCATGACAGGCTTCTCAGCAAAAATTCGTCTCCTTTGTAGATGCCGTTCGGAGTCGGCAAAAAACTGTAGGTCCCACCAATTTGTAGGGAAAAATTCAAATCGGCACACCACAAATTGGAAGAGAAGCTTGGCGCAAAAATCTCTTAGGAGGTTTATGATGATATACGTGTTGTATATCGCCCCATAGAGATAGAGAAATTGCTAAATGGTTCAGTATCCAGCCCATTTCTTCTAAGTGAAGTGAACTTCAATGTACCGTCTCGTCCTTCAAGGCATTTTAAACCGCTAGTCTTAAAACAGTGCCGAACCAATTTTCAGTTAAATGAGACTTTTCGCTGTTTGTGTCAAGATGATAACTCTCTTTCTGGTAGATTTGATATTTCAGACTCGCTTTTCAGCATAAAAAAATCAATTCTTTCTATCCTAAATTCATAGCTACTAATTGTTTCTTATTCTTTGACTTTTATATTAACTTCTAACAATAATTTTATTCTGTTAACTAGTTATTTCTTAATGTATAATCTATCCTATATCTACTTTACTTAGCTGATGAGGTTTTCTCTGTATCTGAGCAGTTTCAGATCTCGACGATTAACAAACCAACGCCTTTCAACGACTCAGCACGAACGAATAATCCGCGAGTTATGCGGATGCGCCCCTCGCGCCGGTCGGGCGGGATATGGTGGGTAATCCGTTGGGAATTATTATTATTATTATTATATTGACAGCGAATTTCTGGAATAGGCGACGGCATTTCAGGATGAGATTGTCCTCATATGTACGAATCATAATACGATAGGCATAGTAATTCATTGCGCTTAGATTTTTGTTCGTTGATACGCCTGAATATGCAAAATTAAATGGATTGTTAATGGAACCCAATAATAGCAATAATTAGTGTGTTAATATTATACCTGTAATTGGATCGAGCATCTTCAACGTGATGTCGTATCCGTCTTGCCCTTGCCAATAAAGGATTGGATATTGTAACGCATCGTACAAACGATGTGTCTCGTTTACACGATGCATGATATTGCTTCTTCGCTGAACGACAATGTCTCGTGATTTAGTTTGATCGCCAACAATAATTGCAGCAACATCATCAACTGTTCGTGCATTGTATCTTCGCACATGTTCACCTGTTGGGGTACGATCCGCTCTTATGACAAATTTGTGCGTATCCGATGGCATTCGTTCCAATGCTGTTTTGAACATATTAACCACAGCGTTATTATCGTGGAAAAATGCTTGCAACTGTTCAATAATTCGCCTCTCTAACTGTTGTATTCCCTGTATATTGCACCGCACATTCAGCTGATCCACCATCGACGAAATGAAATATATTTGCAGAAATTGATGCGGTTCATCTGGTGTTGGCACCATTGAACCATGCAAATGATATATTTGTCCTTGGATCTGCAAACAATAATTTGTTGAAGAATACGGTGTGACTTCTGATCGTGTGATGGTGTAGTGTGTGGTGTATCTGTAGTTGTTATTTATTGCAATTGATTGTGTTGGTGTGAGTGATTGGTTGTGTGTGTTGTATCTTTTACCTTGCAAGTCGGCATGAAGCCGCCTTCTCGAATGATATTAGCTCCAAATGAAGTCATGCGAAAGCAGTTATTGTATTCAAGGATGTGTTGAAGAAAATGGTTGGAATCAGGATCACTTCCATCGAACAATGCTTTCAGTGGCTGTGGTGGTGTAAGTAATGGCTCCAGTTTGACTTTTCCACTTGCGCGGCACAATCCATCCGTTTCTCTTTTGAACTTTAACGCATTGCAATATCGGCATACTCTGGACTATGGACACATGGTGAATTTACAATTCAACTTACCACTTTAAAAAAAATGTGCAAGTTTTTTTTATGCCACTTCCAAAGATATATAATTTTTGATTTTGATCTTTTTGACTTTTCGACTAAAAATTTGCAAGTTTGGACAGACTGGTGAATTTAACCTCAAATGCACTATCCATATAATTTACACAATTCAACTTACCACCTTAAACAAAAATTTGCAAGTTTTTTTTATGCCACTTCCAAAGATACATAATTTTTGATCTTTTTAATATTATTGGCATACAATTTTACATTTATGTACGTTTGTATCGCCCGCACTAGTCAATCAACTGCTGCTGTGATAATCCAACACTTTGCTTAAATACTTTTTATCCACTTTTATTAAATCACTTTTAATAAATCATTATTCACGTGTCTGACCTTAAAATTATGAGTGCTTAAGTACTTTTTTACCGACGAACCTTTCAGGTACATCAAGTGCAATATTTTACTTCGGCTAACTCGAAGCGTCGGCGTGGAGAAAAAGTATTTAAGCAAAGTGTTGGATTATAACAGCAGCAATTGATTGATTAGTGCGGGCGGTCAGCCCCCGCCGTACAAACGTAAATACATGTAAGTTTGTGTGCCAATAAAAGGCAATGCCTGCTTACAACAACCACTGATGAGTATTTATGTAGGTTTGTCTGTTTGTTATTGGGATAACACACAGGCATACATGCAATAGTTACACCTAATGCTGGTATACCTCTACTGCTGTGTTAACTTGCACAATATGCGTGATTGTTTTGATGGTTTCCAATTGATCTGTTAGGAAACGAATAACTTAAACCTCAATTTCACAGTGAACACAATACCGGTTTTAATTTTGCGTTTTAAAGAACGTGCGTATAATAAAAAATGTCTCATAAAATTAATGGCGCTGTATGTAAAAAATGGTTTCCCTTATTTTCCTACTTTTCTTTTGAAATTTTTCCTGAATTTTGTTTGCTATAAACCTCACGGCGCCCGAGACTTTTCCAACGAATGCAAAATCATTGAAATCGGGTCGTGCGTTCTTGAGATATAGCGTCAGGAAGGAAAACCCGACTTATTTTTATATTATACCAGGGTCACCCCTGGTCCACATTTCCGGCGATATCTCGTAAACGGGGTAGCATAGGGTCCTGAAAATCACTTCTTTTTTAAATACTCACCAACACCTTTTATTTGATACCCATTTTGTAGAAAACCCGTCTGGGGTCACACCTGGTTCATATTTCGGGAAATACCTCGAATACGGAGTCTTATATGGGACCAATAACTACACCATGTTCAAGCAATCGTCAACATCTTTCATTTGATACCCATATCGTACGAACCCGTTATAGGGTTACCCTGGTCCACATTTTGTGGAATATCACCAAAACCTTCTTGAATTCTTATACTTTTTTTGGCCATAAACCATGGCGGGCTCAATCGAAAACTACGTGCAAAATTTCATTTAATTCGGTCCAGCCGTTCTGGAGTTATAGCGTCAGGGAGGAAAACGCGACTTATTTTTATATAATAGAATAATGTAAGTGGGTACATTCATGTTTACAAGTAATTGAGCATTAGGATACTTCCTGATTCCTCATAGAAAAAAAGAACAAAATCAAAAAAGAATATTTGCTTCATAAATGCAAAATTTGATTTTTTCGGTAAACAAAACAAAATAGAAAGGAATTTCATTAATATATAGTAATATGGCATTAAATACTAATACTACTAAATGTACTAATTCAATAATTTAATATCCATATTATTATGCAAAAACATTAACTGATGTACTGAAAACGAGCTGCAACCGATCGCACTCCGCTTTTCTGATATTAAGTGCCTAGCTTTGGAAAAAAAAACTCTTTCCGAAGCAGCCTTGCTGGCTGGAGTCGCTAAGAAACTATTGGCTACTTTATAAAGTAAAGGAAATTCTAATCGATGAAGGTGCCACCACTGAATCACATTGAAGTCGGCATAATACGTGACATTAGCGGACTCGTATTTAACTAGCTCAGTAAATACAATATCGTCCCCATTCGAAACTTGAGTTGTCTGTAAGAATGCGTTAAAAAGCTGGGATTTGCGAGTAGGAGGATTCGCTGATGTACTTTGTTCGTTCTGGATGGCAGTTTCATTGACGTAGTTTGACATTTGCGTTCTGCATTAATTTCTTATAAGAAACTTATCATTTTCATTAAAAAATACTAACTTGTTAGTTGGGGGGAACAAGAATACCGCTACTTTATGATATATGGTAAGATTTTGCAAAACAGTGGGTTCCAACATATCACTCAGCTTGCCCTTAAATTGTTTCGTGAAGGATAAGTCAGTTTCATCACATGAGAAAGCGCCAAATGCAGGGTTGGATAGTTTTCACCTTCTAGCTCCTTTAATGATTCTTCGAAAACCTCTAATACCTTCAACATTTCCTCCACGTAGTTTAAGTTAATACCATTGAATTTGGACAATTCACGTTTTCTTTGCAATATGCTATTAATTTCCGTCCAGTTTTTTTTTTGATTGAGCTAAGCCTATAAAATACAGTGTTCCATCTTGTTGGTGAACAGCTATTAAGGGTTGATTGTAAGTTTGAATTTTCACCAGTTTTTTTAAAATGTCATCCAACTCAGGTACAGCTTCAACAAAATCTTCCAATGCGTGAAATATTTAGCAATGCATGAAATATTTGCATAGGACTTAAAAGCCTTCTTCATGTTTGTTCCCCTATCAGTTACAAATGTGGTATTTTCAACAAGTAAGTCATGGAATTTTAATATTTTCAGCATCTTATGTTGAATGTTTTCTCCTAAAGAAAAAATTGACTGTTACTAATGTTTTTCTGAAGTACCATAACATGAATTTTTTAAAAGATGCGTATTTTTTTTATTTAAATGTAACTATGAATTTTTTGCCAATTTTTGATATATATAACTTTTTCGCAAAAAACATAAAAATCATTAAGTACTTTTTTATCCGAAAAGATCAAATGATTTATTACATTGGATCTTTTTCTATAAAAAAGTACTTAATAATTTTTTTGATGGAACCGATATTCATCGAGTTATAATATGATTAATAACACACTTCACTTCACAAAAAATCCATCTTGGTTATTACATAACTTCTAAAAAAATAAAGTTTCGCAATTCCGTTTGTATGGTGATATATTAGAGTATATCTAAAACATGGTAAAATTAGAGCAAAATCTAAAAAAAAGTCCGACTTTTTATCGAAATACCTTGGAGGAGCTCACATATGTTTAACATACGAAGTGGGCGCACATATATTTGCATGGGGAGAGTGTTAGCCTATTATTATTAGTATTATTATATCGCACGTTTTATTGCAAACAGAAGTAATTCAGAATACCTTTTTTTCGCAAAAAGCAAATAAAGTATTTTTTTGTATACAATTCCATTACAAAAATTAAATTCAAAAAACTAAAATTTTAAGTTACATCTGCTTACAATAAAACGTGAGAGTTTTACTTTAATTATAAAAGTCAAACATATTAGTTAAAATTTGACATTTTAAATCAATATTAGAATAAATTATTCACATGAAACATAGAATTAACAATTTAATAGGAACTATTACATAATTTTGAGTATAATGCCTTTTACCTGTAGATCTTTTCCCTTTAAACGCTGATAAACCTAATAGCGGATTGAAAAGTTCACCATCCTTTATGTAATGAATTGTCAGGGACATATATGAAGTTATCGGTCTATATATCAGAGATTAAGCCGTAACCTATCTTACTTCCATTTCTTATCATAAACTGCAACTCATTTTTTACTATTGCTACCGTTTTGTCATATAAACTACTTATATTTCTGGATATTGTTGATGGATGTGGTAGCAATGCTTCAACATTTACATGTGGCCCATATTTCGCGCCAATTGATACAAGGAACTCAGAAAATTTCAGAAGACCACTGTCTTGTACTATTTGAAACGGTCGGCAATTAACAATCACCCATCCCGTTAAAATATTAATTCCTGTGTGTTTCAAGTCAGCACTAACTTCCAGTTTTGAAGTAGAAACATTATCCTTTATGGTTTTATAGCACTTATGCCTCACTAAATTAGAAGTGCTTTTTTTGATTAAACTTGTATAAATTCCAACAAGTTTTGCAAGCAACTATATTTTCCAATTCGATGCCCGCGTTAGTTTTAATTTTTCCAAAAATATTCCAAACTGTACTACGCCCTTTTTTGGCTACAAATTTGGTACTCCTTACTAAGGATTTTGCTTTTCATTTCGCGAAAATTTTCATCCCCACTACTGCCATCATCAATTTGTGGTACAGAGCTGCTCGAATTTAACTATAACGTAAATATAATTTCGTTTACATAATAAACACTAAATAACGCTAAACAAAAAATCAAATACGCATCAATAAAATATACCTACACCTCCTTACATTTTAGCGTCCTTTTCTTTTATAATTTCATACCTATGCTTTGAAAATGCAGAACGCAAGCAAGCAACGATTCAGTAGCATGTCTCGAATGAATAGAGTTATTTACAGCATTTAATGGTGTTGTAACTGTTAACTAGCTCGTGAGTTGAAAGGCAATACAAATTGGAACAGTGCAAACTGTTTATGAGAAGAGCTGCTTCATTGTCGCTCAATGCTTGTTGACGATTGCTGTTGAGTGAGTGTTGATCGTTTGCAAACCGAATCAAAACAAACATCAGCTATAACAGCGAATCACAGTGTGTGCATAGCGAAGTGAATCAGCTTGTGCAGCACTTTAGTATCAAACGAATGGGGAAGGCCACAGTATTCTTCTGGACCCTGCAATATTTCGATAACTGAGTTATCGGTCAGAATGGGGTCGCCCAAAAACCCCTGAATTTGCATACAATATGGATATCAAACGAAAGGGGAAGGCCACAGTATTCTTTTGGACTCTGCAATTTTCGATGACTTTATCGATAACTGAGTTATCGATCAGAATTTGGCTGCCCAAAAAACCATGAATTTGCATACAATATTGGTATCGACCGAAAGGGGAAGGTCACAGGATTCTTTTGGGCTCTGCAATATTTCGATCAATTAATCGATAGCTGAGTTATCGGTCAGAATGTGGTTGCTCCAAAACCCCTGAATTTACATACAATATGGGTATCAAACGAAAGGGGAAGGTCACAGGATTCTTTTGGACTCTGCAATATTTCGATCAATTAATCGATAACTGAGTTATCGGTCAGAATGTGGTTGCTCCAAAACCCCTGAATTTACGTACAATATGGGTACCAAACGAAAGGGGAAGGCCACAGGTTTCGTTTGGGCATTGCACTATTTCGATAAATTAATCGATGACTGAGCTATCGGTCAAAATGTAAAAGCCCTGAAACCCCTGAATTTGCATACAATATGGATATCAAACAAAAGCGGAAGGCCACAGTATTCTTTTGGACTCTGCAATTTTCGATGACTTTATCGATAACTGAGTTATCGATCAGAATTTGGCTGCCCAAAAAACCATGAATTTGCATACAATATTGGTATCGACCGAAAGGGGAAGGTCACAGGATTCTTTTGGGCTCTGTAATATTTCGATCAATTAATCGATAACTGAGTTATCGGTCAGAATGTGGTTACCCTAAAACCCCTAAATTTGCATACAATATGGGTATCAAACGAATGGGGAAGGCCACGTTATTCTTTTGGACCCTGCAATATTTCGATAATTTTATCGATAACTGAGTTATCGGTCAGAATGGGGTCGCCCAAAAACCCCTGAATTTGCATACAATATGGATATTAAACGAAAGGGGAAGGCCACAGTATTATTTTGGACTCTGCAATATTTCGATCAATTAATCGATAACTGAGTTATCGGTCAGAATGTGGTTGCTCCAAACCCCCTGAATTTACATACAATATGGGTATCAAACGAAAGGGGAAGGCCACAGTATTCTTCTGGACCCTGCAATATTTCAATAACTTTATCGATAACTGAGTTATCGGTCAGAATGGGGTCGCCCAAAAACCCCTGAATTTGCATACAATATGGATATCAAACGAAAGGGGAAGGCCACAGTATTCTTTTGGACTCTGCAATATTTCGATCAATTAATCGATATCTGAGTTATCGGTCAGAATGTGGTTGCTCCAAAACCCTTAATTTACATACAATATGGGTATCAAACGAAAGGGGAAGGTCACAGGATTCTTTTGGACTCTGCAGTATTTCGATCAATTAATCGATAACTGAGTTATCGGTCAGAATGTGGTTGCTCCAAAACCCCTGAATTTACATACAATATGGGTACCAAACGAAAGGGGAAGGCCACAGTATTCTTTTGGACTCTGCAATTTTTCGATGACTTTATCGATAACTGAGTTATTATCGATCAGAATGTGGCTGCCCAAAAAACCGTGAATTTGCATACAATATTGGTATCGACCGAAAGGGGAAGGTCACAGGATTCTTTTGGGCTCTGTAATATTTCGATCAATTAATCGATAACTGAGTTATCGGTCAGAATGTGGTTACCCTAAAACCCCTAAATTTGCATACAATATGGGTATCAAACGAAAGCGGAAGGCCACAGGATTCTTTTGGACTCTGCAATTTTTCGATGACTTTATCGATAACTGAGTTATTATCGATCAGAATGTGGCTGCCCAAAAAACCGTTAATTTGCATACAATATTGGTATCCACCGAAAGGGGAAGGTCACAGGATTCTTTTGGGCTCTGTCATATTTCGATCAATTAATCGATAACTGAGTTATCGGTCAGAATGTGGTTACCCTAAAACCCCTAAATTTGCATACAATATGGGTATCAAAC
The DNA here is from genome assembly GCA_949987695.1 of Merzomyia westermanni. Classification (NCBI taxonomy): domain Eukaryota; kingdom Metazoa; phylum Arthropoda; class Insecta; order Diptera; family Tephritidae; genus Merzomyia; species Merzomyia westermanni. The sequence goes on from OX465289.1 coordinate 97,168,881, forward strand.
GAATGGGGAAGGCCACGTTATTCTTTTGAACCCTGCAATATTTCGATAATTTTATCGATAACTGAGTTATCGGTCAATATGGGGTCGCCCAAAAACCCCTGAATTTGCATACAATATGTATATTAAACGAAAGGGGAAGGCCACAGTATTCTTTTGGACTCTGCAATATTTCGATCAATTAATCGATAACTGAGTTATCGGTCAGAATGTGGTTGCTCCAAACCCCCTGAATTTACATACATATGGGTATCAAACGAAAGGGGAAGGTCACAGGAATCTTTTGGACTCTGCAATATTTCGATCAATTAATCGATAGCTGATTTATCGGTCAGAATGTGGTTACCCTAAAATAATTTGCATACAATATGGGTATCAAACGAATGGCGAAGGCCACATTATTCTTTTGGACCCTGCAATATTTTGATAACTTTATCGATAACTGAGTTATCGGTCAGAATGGGGTCGCCCAAAAACCCCTGAATTTGCATACAATATGGATATCAAACAAAAGGGGAAGGCCACAGTATTCTTTTGGACTCTGCAATTTTTCGATGACTTTATCGATAACTGAGTTATTATCGATCAGAATGTGGCTGCCCAAAAAACCGTGAATTTGCATACAATATTGGTATCGACCGAAAGGGGAAGGTCACAGGATTCTTTTGGGCTCTGTAATATTTCGATCAATTAATCGATAACTGATTTATCGGTCAGAATGTGGTTACCCTAAAACCCCTAAATTTGCATACAATATGGGTATCAAACGAATGGGGAAGGCCACGTTATTCTTTTGGACCCTGCAATATTTCGATAATTTTATCGATAACTGAGTTATCGGTCAATATGGGGTCGCCCAAAAACCCCTGAATTTGCATACAATATGGATATTAAACGAAAGGGGAAGGCCACAGTATTCTTTTGGACTCTGCAATATTTCGATCAATTAATCGATAACTGAGTTATCGGTCAGAATGTGGTTGCTCCAAACCCCCTGAATTTACATACAATATGGGTACCAAACGAAAGGGGAAGGCCACAGTATTCTTTTGGACTCTGCAATATTTCGATAAATTAATCGATAACTGAGCTATCGGTCAAAATGTAAAAGCCCTGAAACTTTTAAATTTGCATTAAATATGGATATGACACGAAACTGAAAGGCCAAATATTCACATGGACTTCTCGATATTTCAATAAACTAACCGATACTGCTATGGTTTGTTATATAAGTTAATCGATAACTGAGTTATCGGTCAAAACGTGCCTAAAAAACTCATCGCCATGTCTACAAAAATACTTTTAAAAACTAATTGCTATGATTTTAAACTTTAGTTACTATGCATCAAGGCGAATTCATATAAGGTGAGAGCAAGGCGAATTTAGCAAGTTCAGAAATGTCAGATCAAAAGAAAATAATGTTCATGTAATGAATTCGCCTTGCTATACATACAATACCAATTTTATTTTGCGTTTTCGGTACTTTTTCTGTCACTTAGGGAAAACAGATGCAAGACGACAACGACGGTACGGCATCTGTCAAATTATTTTTAGACATGTTTTTATGTAGAGGAATTTTTTATCAGTGCCGCTGTCGCCAGATTAGATCTAATTCTAATTTGACAGCGACGGTCGTGGCGTCTTTTTTCTTTTTGTGAATTAAATCGAAAACATATGCAAATTGATTTAAATATGTGTTGAAATTGATTAGTTTTATGTTTTTTTTTACACATGCAATACTTTTTTCAAAATTTTTTTGCTGTTGTTTGAGCTAATGCAGAACTGTCGTTGCCGCGTTCATTATTATCATGTCGTCGGTGCTTGGCGGCAATTATCGTCAAGCTTCGGTTTTTCGCCGTTGTCGTTCGCAGTCGTCGTTTTGAATGTGGGCCGGGCTATTGTCGTCGTTAATAAATATGAGTAAATCGTCACCTGTCAAACATAAAATCAAATATTTTGAATGAATTTTTCGTAACGTTTGAGCAAAATAGTGGATTTTAAAGATATTGATATCGTTTCTGCAGAAAATATCCTTTTAGTAAGTTTAGCAATTCTTCATATTTTGGTTGTTTCTCTGTTTCGTAAAATTTAAACTTTTATGAGTGTTTATATAATAATACAATTTATGACGCTCTTACGGTTTGTTCTGTATGTATTTCTTCTTTAATTTGATCTGAAAAATAATTAATAGCTTTGGCTTTTGTTTAGAATCCTGTATTAGAAGTTGGTGCTTTGTGTGAATTTAATTGTTTACAAGTGCTGCTAAGAAATTTTTAATATTTGGTGTGTAACCTGATTATTTAAGGTTTTTTGGATATCATTATTTTAAGGAACATGTGAACTTTAAAACTTATCTGTTTGATAAATAAAAATGTTTTCAAAACAAGCTTAGTTATTTTGCTTGTTTCTTTGATGCGAGCGGAGCCGCGGGTAAATGCTATTAGTCTTATATGTACATATGCTAATATTTTACTTAGTATTATATGGCTATATTTATTTGAATGCTCATAACTTTTGTATTAGCCCATCGATTTTATTGGATGAAAGCTTATTTTTTTATAATAAAACAGAGCTTAGAAAAAAAAATATCCATCCTCGCAAAGTGCAAATTTTTTTATATTTTTACAAACAAAAGGTAAAAATCTGTATTGGCCTAGCGAAAAGGTTTCTATGCATTGTTTGTAGCAAAATTTATTAGTGTAAAAATTTTTCAAACCGTTTTCTAATTACTCAATTTGCTCTTGAGATATACATGATTAAGTGGAGCCATCTGTTTTTTTTTTTTTTTTTTTTGAAATAACGGTAAATCGTAAATATCTCAAAAACGGTTCCATAGAATCAAAACTATCCTCGATTTTCGGAATCAGGGGGTGGTTTTACAAACGAATTTCATATTCCCGTCTCTGGTGCCTTTTGGCTGTGGACCGGTGAAATCAGCACTTATAATTGGTTTCGCTATATCAGAAATTAAAAACACAAAAGGAAACTCGAGCATTTAACCTAAATTAACATTTAAAATTCTGTTTCCATAAGTTGAAATAGAAAGTACCGTTAGCTGCTGTTAAAATAAAGTCTGATTTCTTTTTACATACACATTTAGACACTGGGTGTGTTCGAGTTGCGATTATTGCGGCAGTGCTACTTTTTATGACAGAACATCACGTTTTTCAATAAAATTTCGGCAACACTGGTAAAGTCACGCGCTCGTTAAGCGAAATGTTGACACTCTGTTGCTCATCACTAGCAAATCAAGCGCCACGTCAAAATTTTCAATGCGCAATTGAGATGGAGGAGGAAAAGTAAGTAAATTTTGTAGCAAATGTTATTTTTATATTGTAATATTGTTTATTATTTGTTTTTAACGTAACTGAAATCAAATTGTTGGTCAGGTGTCCATTAGATCTGGAAAATGCATTTAAGAGCGGGAGGAGAAAGAAATCTGTCCTTTCGGGCAAATTACTGGATTTGTGAAAACCGATGCTCCAGATCTTAGCGCTATAAGAGTTTAATTACAGAGAAAGTTTTTAAATATGTATGCAGGCTATAAACGAATAAAAAAGAGAAACAAGTCTACAAGAAGAGATGCAACTACTTGCGAGTTTTTTAATGAATTCGAAGAGGTCTATGGCAGTAGACATTCCCTTTCACCTCCATCTCAAAATTTGCAAAGTTCCCTAAACATTTCAAATAGCCAAAGTTTACAGGATGATGGAGAAGATCAAAGATCTCCAGACGAGAATCATAACTTCAAGACTGACTGCGATGGTGATAGTACTACTTGTAATGAAAATGAAAACCGCACAAAGGTTTCAAGAATGATGGAGCTCTGAGAAGTTTTAGATAAGTTTGTGAGCAGGTGATAAAAGCGATCTCTGTCAGTCAGTCTTTTTACAGACTTAATTCATAATTTTTTTTTAATATCATTGAAATACTAATATGTACCTAAAAGAAATTATTGCTATTTCAGTTTGTTTTTTATTAATATAAATTAAAATAAAGTATTTTAACCCTCTGCGACTGACGTGTTAGTCGGACAGACACCAATATACGGAAAAATGTCTTTTGCGCCACTATTTTATAATCATGGATTCCCGCGCTTTCCTTACTTTTTTATTTTATGCTCATGAGTAGATTACTTTGATGAAAAGGGTCCAATCGAGCAAACGCTTTGGTGAGAGCGGAAAAGTGTCTGTTAGACAACCACGTCAGTAACGAGGCAGGTGTCTGAGGGACAACCACGTCAGTATTTGTGTTACATTTTTGCAACGTATCCTTAACAACATTTCAGTGAAATTGTTTAAATACTTTTTATATCTGGTCAGTTTTGTTTTAATTGATAACCAGAAAACTTTGATCATCGAAAATAAAAAAATAAGCAGATATTTTGACTGTGACAGCTCGAAGCCAATTTACCTGTAGTGCTCAAAGTAATTGTACGAAATCTGCCAAAATATGTAATTCGTATCAAACTTTTAACATGATCCCTTGCAGGAGAGGCTGAGTAGATTTTAAAATACGCTATTCCTAATATAATAAATTTTGTTTATAAGTATAAGCGTTGGGAAGTCAAACTGTGAAACTCTAATATTTAACATAAAAAATGTTTTTATTCAACCATTGAACTTTTCTCTTTTTTGTATAAACGAATAAACTTAAATGTATTTTATAAGAATTAAAAACTTACAAAAAAAATATAACCTTTAAAATATTTTTTTGTTGTTTTGTACAAAGGTATACGTTTTTTAGGCTTAATTTGGGCGAGTTAAATAAATAACATTTAAAATGAATTAGGGTTTTGAAATAAAAAAGTATTACAATAAATGAAAACCTTAATATTTGAACTAAAAATGGCGTTGGTTTTATTAAGTTCTTGAAACAGGATGAGACGAGATAAACTATTGAAATAGTGTCTGCTGGACTACCACGTCAGTGGAATAGTGAAAAGAAATGCACGTCAGTCGCAGAGGGTTAATGAATTGTTTTGAATGAAATAATATTCTGAACTGATTTCGTCTAGCAATTCCTTCATTGGTGTCATTTATATTGGCTGTAACTTCCGTCTCAGGATTTTTCTCGCAATCAGAACTTGAATTTGGTGTCGTCCCTGTATCTTCGTAACTGTTTGCATCTTTACCATTATTTATTATGAAATTATGCAGTATAGCGCACGCTAAAACAACTTTTGATACGCCCTTTAGAGATAACACATCGATATGATTAAGTATTTTGAACTTATTGTTCCTATGTATATGGAACCATTAATATTTCGAAATTGGATATGCAGAATCAGTTAAAATTATAGCTCCACTTGCAATTTGAACCTGACCAGTATTTATGCCTTTGTAAATGGGAGTATTTTTCCAAACGTTTGCGTCGTGGCAACTTCCAGGAAATCCAATAAATACGTCTGAGAAACGAAGCTTTCTGCCACATATTGCCTAAAATAGCATAATCTATCTATACATATAAAAATGATTTGGTGTTTAATCGAAATGATAAAACTTTAAAACGGCTAAACCAAATTAAATACTTCCTTTGGGGGGTTTGTTTGTTATTACCACGCGCAGGTCAAATTGAAAAAAAAAAATAACAAAATATTAGGGGGGCGTGGCACCTCCCATACAAACTTAATTTTTCATGCTAAATATCTCTAAAAGGGTTTCAGGCAGGGCCCGGGAAATTGGTATAGAGCTATATTGCATCAAAACCATTCTCATGCAAAAAAGTGAGGGTTATCGGAAAAGGGGGCGTGGTACCTCCCATACAATCTTAATTTTTCAAGCTAATTATCTCTAAAAGAATTCATGGTATGAAGCTGAAAATTGATATAGAGCTAGGCGGTATCAAAACCCTTCTCACGCAGGAAAGTGGGGTTATCAGAAAAGGGGGCGTGGCACCTCCCATGCAAACTTAATTTTTCATGCTGAATATCTCTAAAAGGGTTTCAGGTAGGGTCCTGCAAATTGGTGTGGAGATAAACGATATCAGGTCAAAAAATTGGAGTTATACGAAAAGGGGGCGTGGCACCTCCCATACATACTTAATAAAAACTAATATAATTGAATGAAAATAGTACATACTTAATTTTAATAAATTGTCAACAAATCCTTGGCGTGATGTGTCAGCATTCCCGAAAAGTATAGCATTTTTGAATCAGTTAAATTAAAAAAGCATGTACACCCGACAAAATATTTATATCATGTTTTTTGATTTGAATTTTCTATCAAAACCAGCTCAAAAAAAATTCAGCAACTATTTATCAATATTGAGAATTTGTCAAGGACAAAAAAGTTGGGGGTTGATCTATACACAATGAAATTGTGAAAAATCGTTAATTTTCTATTAAAAAAAAATACCGGTGTAATAACAATTTTTGACAAAAAAAAAAGAATAAATTAAAAACAATTTTTGAAATGAACTTAATAATAAAATCTATTTTGGGCAGAACGAAGTGTGCAGGGTGAGCTAGTAATAAATAAATAAAATTGTGTGTAAGTATATATATGTAACATATAGCCTTTATAGTTTTAAAAAATAGTTTATGAGCTGTACCTTTACCAACATTAAGGCGATCGGAAATTTCTCTATAAGTAACCCTATTGTTGCCAAGTTTCCACAGGGTGGTGTACAACGACTGCTCCAACGAAAACTTGGTGCTCCTAGTGCACCAAAAAGGGCTAAGAGCATCACGTAACTTCTAAATAAAATTACATTTATTATACCAAATACATTTACATATACATTAATATATTCAAAATTACAAGAAATATGTATCGAGTCATCCGAGAATGAGTAAAAAAGAGAATGCGTATAGTGCAATAGTTTTAAAAAAGTTGTACACTTTTTCCACTTTTCTTTGCTTTGAGCACTCTGTATACAATAAGCGTTTTATCAGATGTCTTTTCCTCTTGCTTTTGCCCATGTTTATTAAAAAATTCTCACCACCCTTTTCCATTAGCTCATCTGCTATTAAATATGCAGAGCAGCAGAGTAAGTAACAGGGTTGCAGTATTACAGTTATTATTGAGGGGCTCGAACACACCCACTGTAAATACCAAAATCTCTGCCCCGCTGTCAATAAGAAAGTTTAGTTTCTTATCTTGATCAAATACAAACAACAACAACATCAAATACAAAAAAACGACGAGTTGAAACTTCAAAATTTCTGTTATTTGTCGCTGCAACAACAGAAGACTTAAGTTTTCCGGATTATTATTTTTCGAAAAAGCGCATGGTTGTTCACATTTCCCAGCATTATTACCGAATTCAGAATGATATTTGCCAGTTCGGAATATAGCGAGATTTTGATCGGTATCTAGATGGGCTTCTATACTGATTTCTACTTATGGATAATTTATAATAATGTATAATTTTGATTATTTTCTTTCTTTATCTCAGAAAGCTCTGAAGAAAATTTTTCAGATTAGTGGTTTGGACCAAGTTGGAAATTATTTCCTTGTCGCTCTTAGAATTTTGAAAACTACTAACGGATGCAATTTTGTTTTTATTTATGGCCTCCCAAATATAATCAGCCAAGTTGGAACATATTAAAATTACACTTAAAGTTTTGGGAAATTTCCTCATCCACAATTTTTTAATAATTTCTTTACTAAAACTAGTACCAGAGAGTAAGACTAGAGACCGATAAAACTCTGATGGTTTGCGATCTTCCATCTCAGAGTTTAATAATACTCTAACTTGTTTGGCGTTCTCACTTAATGAGTGTTGTTCTATCAAAATTTGTTTTAAGGCAAAGAATTTATCATTTTCAGATGGACTCTGTATAAAATCTAGAGTTGTCATGATTACATCCTGCGGAAGTGCAGTAATTACATACTCATACTTCGTTATCTACTGAGTAATGTTTTTTCTAATTATAATAGCTACTCAAAGTAAAAATGTGCTTATCCATTTCTTAAGTAATTAGGGATCGAGTTTTATAACTTTTTACACTATTATAATTCTCAACTTAAAACGCAATTTTTTATATGATGTGTTTCTTAGCTACCAAGTTGAGAAATGTGTGATTCTCAACTTGACCTGAAATTCCTTTCAAGTTGAAGCATAAGCATGGAGAAAAAGGCGGATCTCAAATTTCAAGGAGCGCTAAAACTCAGCTCAAGAATTAGGGATTTCTCAAACCTTTGAGAATATATTTTTTTGTGCAAATTATGTGGTCAATAGTTTATTCTTGACCTAAGCGCTATGCGCTAAATGATGAAGTCACTGGTTAATTCTTGACTTAAGCGATATGCGCTATTCAAGTTCCCGTTTAAGACTAAACTTACAAGCTAATTCTTACAACTACCCTACCTATCTTTACTCTTAGCTTAGGCGCTCGCTTTTGTGAGTTGTAGCTGTGGTTGTTGTTGTTGCGGCTGCTTAAGCTTAGCCGCTTGCTCGTGTGTTGTAGCTGTTGTTGTTGTTGTTGTTGCGGCCGTTTATTAGCGTGTGAAATGGTCAAGGTGATGACACGCGCAAATTGGTAGACCTAACGTCAGCAAGTTGAAGCGTGAGACCGGTAGCAACCTTAGCCATATTCTTGGCTGTTTTGGGTATGGGAATGAAGTGCCAATATTGGCTAAGTATGTGTCGCTAACTTGCATATTGGGAAAGAAAACCAAAAACTTTGTATAAAATGACACTCTAGTAAAATTTCAAGAAAAATTTCGTCTGCTGGACGCAGCTCCCAAGAAATGTGAACTACTTTATACTGAAGATTTTTAAAAGAAGTGCACACGGGAACTCTGGCATTGCCAAGAAATAAATGGCTTCGCGTGGTTTCTTTAAGAAAAAGTGACATTTCGGTCATCAAAGCAATGAAGAAAGATATATATTGATTAAAATCCAATATTCTTCTTCTAATGTGATCAATCACCTTGCATCGTCAAACGTCAAAAATTCACGTGTACTCTTATCCGAAGCAAAAGAAATTATCCAGAATATTTGTTGAGCATTTACTGTTGATCTGTATACAGGGCTTAACACGCACAACACAAGCATTTTTGCTTTGATAATAATGAACCCTGCAACCAGCAGTGTACAAAAATCTACATAAACAATGAGCCGCGCGAGATATGTGGAATGACCCTCTCCTCTACCTATACAGCACAGCAAAGGGAAGACAAGCATATTCTAAGATATGTTTGTTTTCCTAATACTATGAGAAAGGCGACACGCGGCATTCAATATTTTAAATAAACAAATAAGCCAAGTCTGTAGCAAGGCAGACTGGTGACAGAAATAGTGTCTTTACATACATTTAAACTCACATATGCATTCAAGTGGCCTTTAAGTATTTGAATACGATATTTGTGAGACTGCTAAGTGTGCCAAAACGTCTTATGTACGTTAAGTTACTTATATATTTTAGGCTAAGGAAATACCTTATGTATTTTTGAACATAGCTATGTATGTATGATCATAGCTATGTATTATGGGTTGGAGAAGACGGAGTTGGACATTGTAAAGTGAGTTGCTGCTAATCCCTCCGTCGACCCAGTTATATCTCGGTTGAAAACTAAATATATTTTTATTAATAAACTCAAACTTCTTTTATACCAAAAATTTAACGCCTACTTAATTTTTAATAAGACGAAGTGAAAGTAAGTACTTGAGCTCGGGAGTATCTCCTCTCCCGAGCAGCACAGCAACCAACCAACCAACCAAGTACTCATATTCAACCAACAATCAGGATCAAGTGATTGCTTGTTGTTGAAGAGAAAATCTTTAAGTTCGGTCAAGAAAATCGTTCGGTGTGACTTGTATTAAGTAAAAATCGTAACTTTCCTCCTTGCCCAGTTTACCCCCTTGTGGTAAACATAACTGGCGAAGTCGCGGCAAAAACTTACGTGAAAAAAAAAAATAAAGAAAGAATTGATTTAAAAACAAAATTATTAAAAAAAAAAACGAAAAGAGGGATAGCAGCAATTCGACAAAGCTGCATAAAGGGTGGAATATTTAGACGAAACCTAAAGGGAAAGGAGAAGAAGGCAACATAAGGAAGTGGAATAAAGGAATTTCAACAGACCATTTGGCAGCGGTACCAGCGGAAAATAATTTGCCGGATGATCACCTGGAAGCAGTCAAATAAGTTAGAGTAAGAACAAATTGAGATAATATTTTTTTTGGGTGTATGTAACTTCAAGAGAGAGACGTTTAATATAAATTGCATTACTGTGATATCTTGTTTCTCTCGGTGTGTGTTATTTTAAGAAGAAAACGCTTAATAGCGTAATAAAAGTGTGTCATTTTGTAGGACAGCAGTTGTATTTTATCGATTTTTTTTTGTTTTTTTTTGGGTTTCAAGAAGGAAACGATTAAGTGTGAGATATATAGGTGTGTCATTTTAAATACCAGCAGTTACATCTTATCGACTGTTTTCGGGACCATTGCACTAAATACGATTTAGGCTTTCGATCTCTAGTTTTTTTTTTTGAGAAGGAGAAAGAAATAAGTTTTTTAGAAATGGTTCAAAGTGTGGAAGCTTGCCTAGCGGCAATTACACAACTGTTGCAGCAAAATGCTGCTCAGCATAGGACCACCCTGAACAAAGGGTGGAGAAGGATTTGAAATATTTACAGCATTTCGAGGGCAATACTAAGAAGTTGCCCTCATTCATAGCAACTGTTGATAGGATTTTGGGGAAGTATGTTGACCAGGCAGACTTGCCATATCAGATAGTTTATGATATGAAAATATCGCGGTCAGCAAAAAATTTTCTTGCTTTGAATCCCCCGGAGGACTGGGAGGGCTGCAAGACTAGGCTCAAGCAGCACTTTCGATCAGCAAAAGATCAAATGTCAATAACTAATGACATCACAAACCTGAGAGTATCCAATATGATGGAACTCAGTAGGAAAACTAGGGGCATAATAGATAGCATCACCGAGTTGAGCGCCTTAGACGACAATGGTGATGTGTTGAAGGAGATTTTGACAGGGATGTTAATACAAAGGATAAAGCAGTTGGCAGCAGGTACTTTTGCCTGCGCAATAAGGAATGTGGTTGCATGGCCGCAAATGGCAACAAATATTTATAATCTTATAGGACTGGATTCGGGAAATCTGAATCCAAGGTTTACGACTGGAAATAGGAATCCAGGTGGGCAATCAAATGGTAACAGTTTTTATCAGCAGAATGAGGGCCGTGGCCAGAAAAATGGGTTCGCAAGGCAGCGAAACTCTGGTTATCATAGAGATAACAGGATGGACAATGGTTCGGGTCGTTATAGTGGTCGATCACAAACCAATTCCGTCCAAAATAATTGGCAGACGTCAAATTCGTCACGAAGGTATAATGGCCAGAACAGTCAGACAAATTCGCAACAGGCAAATGGTACTCATCGGTATGAGTCGGACCAGTATAATTCCTATTGTAGACAGAGTGGCCCTCAAGTGAATGCTCGACCGCGGAACGAGTCGGGTCAGTACAACAATAACAATAACACGAATAGGCAGAATACGTCTCAACAGACAAGACGTTCAAATGGGCCTCAACCCATGGCGTCGATGCTGCTGGTACAGCAGAAGAAACAAATTCAACCGAGGTTTTTTTTACAAACTAGCCTCGGATAACCAAAATAAAATTTTCATAACCCTAACGCTTTTTCATAAAAAATGGCTGACGTTGGTAGATCCGGGATCTACCATAATTATAATGAAGAGAGGAAGTTTTGATAAATGTGGTCTTCCGGTGATTGAGGAGAAAGATATAGTGGTTAGTACATTGAACGGAAATATAAAGGGAGCAAACAAAAGAGTTAGCACCCCTTGTCCATTAGAATTTCAATGTGTTGACAATGCCAAAATGAGATGAATAAAAATGGACTTCGACATGACCTTCTGCTGGGAAATGACTTCACCCTGAAGAATGTAAAAGTAATAGACATAGAAAAGGAAGAAATGGTGCTCCGAAGTGGAGTCAGGATTCCATTTTACTCAAGGACAGTGCAGGAACAGGTTTGTGCATTGGATTCGAGGGAGTTGCAAAATATCCAGCTAGATAATCTAAAATCAGATGAACGAAAAATAGTTGAGAGGTTGCTAAAGAGACATGAGAAGTTAATATACAAAGAGGGGGATGCCCTGACAAATACAGAAACGGTGGTCCACGAAATAAGGACTACCACGATCCAGCTAATAAATTCAAGAATATATAGACTGCCTCCAAAGCATGAGGAGGAGGCTATTCGGCAAATTAAAGTAGGAGTAAATATAGTTCTCCTATTATAATACAAGGTGGCGCAAAAGTAATCTTCCTATCAGAAAATGCTATACATTTTGCGATTGGCCCCTAAAGTCAGTTCTGTTTTGACATTTGTGTAGTAAACACATGCGAAATACACGTTAATAAACAATGTTACGCTACACTGCTCCAGAACGCGGAATATTGCTGACTATTTATTTGACCAATAATCGGTCGGGGCCAAACGGTTACTGTGAATGGTGAGCGCTACAGAGCAATGATCAACGAGTTCTTTTTGCCGCAACTTGATGAATTGGGATTGGAAAACATGTGGTTCCAACAAGACGGTGCAACAGCACACACTGCACGTGCCAAAACCGATATGCTGAACATCGGAAGCTTATTTTTGCGCCACCTTGTAGTACCCAAGAATTAGGATACTTCAGGTAACAAAAGGTTTCGCTTGGTCGTTGATTATCGAAGGTTAAATCAAATAACCGTTGACGACAAGTATCCCTTGCCAAATATCGATGGAATTCTGGACAAGTTAGGCAAAGCACAGTACTTTAGCACTCTTGATCTTGCAAAGGGTTATCATCAAATTTTAATGGCAACTAAGGATATCGAAAAAACGGACTTTGTTTCTCCACTGGGTTTGTACGAATATGTCAGGATGCCGTTTGGGTTGAAGAATGCCCCGGCTACGTTCCAAAGGTTAATGAATGACATTATAAGAGATTATATAAATAAAATATGTGTTGTGTATCTGGACGACATATTGGTGTTCTCCACATCATTAGAGGAACATTTAAGTTCATTGGAAAAAACTTTTTCAAAGTTGCAAGAGCACAATTTGAAGACTCAAGCTGACAAGTGCAGTTTCTTAAAAGGGAAACGAAATTCTTGGGCCATACACTAACTAAAGAGGGAATAAAGCCCAACAAAGACAAGATCGAGGTGATACTAAATTTAAAGGTACCAAGAACTGAAAGACAGTTAAGAAGTTCCTTAGGGGCTACCGGCTACTATTGGAAGTTTGTGAAGGATTATTCTAGGATTGCCTACCCAATGATTAAATATTTAAAAAAGGGTTGCAAAATAAATCCTAATGACCCACAATATATTTCGAGTTTTGAGAACCTCAAATCACTGATTTCTTCTCACCCTATCCTTAAATACCCAGAGTATGATAAGGAATTCTTAATTACAACAGATGCAAGTGATTACGCCATTGGCGCAGTATTGCCTCAGCAAGGACAGCCGGTGTGCTACATTTCTCGAACCTTAAACAATCATGAGCAGAATTATGCTACTACCGATAAGGAGTTTTTGGCTATCATGTATGCCGTAACGTACTTTAGGCCTTACATATACGGTGTAAATTCAAAAAAGTTACTGACCACTGTCCAATAATGTACTTGAATAATAAATATAAAGGAAAAGAATTTTCGCAGCGCACCAGAGATGGCTTTTAAAATTGCAAGAGTATAATTATGAGATAGAGTATGTAAAGGGTAAAAATAATGTGGTAGCAGACTTTTTAAGCCGAATAGAGGACTCTCCGAAAATCGATGAAAACAATGATCAGGAATCGAATTTTTTCCGAAGTAGAGGAACACGATTATCACAGAATACAGTTACTTTTGATGTCCATGTTTTCTTGTAATAGTAAGTTGCAATTTATAAAGTGTACGAAAAAAGCAACAGAGATCTTGCAGGAGGAAGAATTACATGAACAAATTTCTTTGTATCACAGTGTCGAATCTATGCACAGTGGCATTGGTGAGACATACAATACATTGAAGGATAAGATTTTTTATGCTAAATTTAGGGAGCACATTCAATTAATAATAAATAATTGTGAGAAGTGCGAACAAACCAAATACGACAGAAAGCCAGCTAAACCTATATTTAATCTAACTGAAACACCCTCCGCCAAAAACGAAATAATACATATTGATATGTTTCACTTCAACGAACATTCCTTTAGTACAACAATTGATAAATTGACAAAGTTTGCGGCGGCATATACAATAACTGATAGAAATTGGAGAGCAAAGAAGACAATAATAACGGAACATTTTGCAAAATTTGGAAAACCAAAAAGGATTGTAATGGACAATGAATTTAGAGCAGAGCAATTAATAAAATATTTAAAGGATGAAAACATTGAGGTCCATCTTACCAAGCCTAATAATCACACTGGTACCGCATACATTGAGAGACTCCACTCAACCCTGTTGGAGAAACTAACAGGAATTGAAGATACGAGCCTCTCAACAGAAATGAGAATGCAGATCGTTATAGCAAACTTTAATGATCGGCATCATTCAACCATCAAAGGAAAACCTTTGTCCATCCATATTGCAGGATAGAGTAAAAATAGTAAAAGAAAAAACTATAGCCAAACACAATAGAAATAGGGAAGAATACATAGAAAATAAAGAAACAGGACCCATCAAAAACTACAAAAAAGTAAGTCATAAGGAGCAACCCTATTTCAGAATTAATCCATTGCAAAATGTGCATAGTGCTAACATAAAAAGACCACAAAAATTTGTTAGAATACAGGACCCCACTCCTGAAGAAAATGATGATAGGTTAAGTACCATAGCCCATAATGGTGATTGAAAAAAAGCATAATATTTATCAGTTAAGGCAGGATATTGAGAAGGCCACTTTTAAAAGGAAGGAGTTCCTTTCTAATGAGATACAAAAATTTAGAGTCAAAAGTAAAGATAATACAGCCAGAAAGAGATAATAGGTATAAAAGAGGCCTAATACATTTTGTCGGATCGACTTATAATTGGTTATTCGGATTGATGGATGACAATGACAGGCAGGAGATCTTAGGTTATTTAGAAGTCCAGCAGAAAAATTAGCATAATATAATACAAAATTCTAACCAACAGATATCAATAAATAGACAGTTCAACGACACCTAACACCTGATAAAGGATTCTACGAGGTGTGTTCAAAAAGTATCGCGAATTTTGTGTTTTTTCAAAAATTATTTATTTATTCATGAATATCTATTTTGTGCCCTTCAAAGTTATCCCCATGAGATATTATACACTTGTGCCAACGGTTTTTCCAATCTTCGAAGCACTTCAAAAAATCATTTTTTTGTATCTTGTTCAGCTCCTCCTTCGATGCCGTCTTTATCTCGTCAAGAGAAGCGTAACGTCGTCCTTTCATGGGCCTCTTCAGTTTAGGGAACAAGAAAAAGTCACAGGGGGCCAGATCTGGGGAATACGGTGGCTGCGGCATCATTAGTGTGTTGTTTTTGGCCAAAAAGTCGCGCACAAGCAACGATGCGTGAGCAGGGGCGTTATCGTGTTGCAAAAGCCAATTTTTGTTCTTCTTTGCACATCTTCTCGGCCTTCTGAGAACATTTTGTACCACCGATAAACGTTGCTTCGGTCCAAGGTAGCTTCTCCGTATGCCACAGTCAACATTCGGAATGCATCCGCGCACTTAATTTCGTTTTTCACACAAAATTTGATACAGGTTCTTTGATCCATTTTTTTGAATAGGTAAAAATCGAAGACGATCCAAAACACGTGCAAGCAAAGCAGCTGTCAACAATTAACTGAACATTCAAAATGGCCGAGCTTGTCGGCATAAGTGAGAGACATGAGTACCAACATAACGCCACAAAAAATTCGAAATTCGAATATACGTAACCAGCGAAAATTCAAAATTCGCGATACGTTTTGAACACACCTCGTATTATTGAAGGTAGGAAAAAAATTAATAAACTTTTTATAAATATGAGCCAGCAAAATTTAGAAATTTTTAATCATTTACAAAATAAATGACATACAAAATAATATAAAGGGTGTTTTTTTTAGGGGTATAGAACTTCGAATTGAAATAAAACACAAGAAAATCGTTTTAAGGTCCATCAATTTGGCTTTATTGGAAGGATAATTTTATGCCATTTATGTTTAAATATGATTTCGGGCATGTGGCCGCCGCGGCTGGCTCGAATAAAGCCAATTCTACAGGTCCAATTTTCAACCACTTTTTCGAGCATATGGGGCCGTATGTCGGCAATAACGCCACGAATGTTGGCTTCCAATTCCCCTAACGTTTCTGGTTTGTTGGTGTAGACGAGCGACTTCACATATCCCCAAAGAAAATAATCCAATGGTGTCAAATCACACGACCTTGGTGGCCAATTGACAGGTCCATTCCGCGAAATTATGCGCTCATCGAATGTTTCCTTCAATAAATCGATTGTGACGTGCGCTGTGTGGCATGTAGCGCCGTCTTGTTGGAACCACAACTCATCCACATTCATGCCATCCAATTCGGGAACAAAATAGTCGGTTATCATGGCTCTATACCGGTCTCCATTAACGGTAGCTGCCTCTCCAGCATTATTGCGGAAGAAGTATGGCCCAATGACTCCACCAGCCCATAGAGCACACCAAACAGTCAGTTTTTGTGGATGTAATGGCGTTTCAAGGGTCTCATGTGGATTCTCTTCACTCCAAATGCGGCAATTTTGCTTGTTGACGTAGCCATTCAACCAAAAATGAGCCTCATCACTGAACAAAATTTTGCGATGAAAATCAGCATCGAAATCAATCTCATTTTCGGCCCATACACCAAAATCACGACGCATTGCATGGTCTCGCGGCTTTAATTCTTGCACAAGCTGGATCTTGTAAGGTCGCAAGCCAAGATCTTTGCGCAAAATCTTCCATAAAGTTGATGGACAAAGCTCCAATTGCTGTGCACGGTGGCGAATCGATTCATTCGGGTCCTCTTCAACACTTTGCTCTACAGCGGCAATTGTTTCTTCGGTGCGCACTGTTCGACGTCTCTGCGGATGCGTATTATCACATAGAGTAAACGTAGTGCGAAAACGATCCATGGTTAACCGAATTAATTGCTCTGATGGACGATTATGTCGACCATAAAATGGACGGAGCTCACGGTAAACTTCGCGAACTGAACCATTATTTTCGAAATAAATTTTCACGATTTGCAAGCGTTGTTCTTTTGTCAACCTGTTCATGATGAAATGGCAAACCAAACTGAACATAAATGACATTAGAGTTGCCAGATTTGACCACAAAATGCCAGTTTTATCTCTATTCGAAAAACAAACCTGTAAAAAAAACACCCTTTAGCAGCAGCCAAATATAATTTGATCAATCTCGGAATTTTAACAAAGGAAGAAATAAACTATTTTAAAATAGATTTTTAAAAATTAAAATTGTCCAAGATAGGGGTGTTGGCATACAAAAACCAATCAATTGTAATCGCAATAAAAATTCCAAATAATTATATTCAAACAGATTTGAAGTTGATAGTACCACTATCAAATGTAAGTAACTTAGAAGTTGAAACAGAAAAAGAATTTATTGCTACCATAAGTAATGAAAATTGGCGGTACGAAAAAGATACCGCATTAAAAGATTTAAAAAGAAGCCAACACTGCATATTTCGAAATAATTGTATATTTAGATTCAATAATAAAACGAAAATAACTGTTTTGGAAGATGATACACTGTTAATAACTAATTCCCATCAGGAAGAGCTAGTGCAGAATTGTGACACTAGAGAATTGAAAATAAGTAGAAATCACTTGGTGCATTATGCAAATTGCCAAATACAAATGAGCAATGAAGTTTTTCAAATAGGAAAATTGAATTTACGAAAAATATTATTACCCAGCTAAAATGTTAAATCAAAGCTATGAAAGTGAACTAAAGTTCAAAGAAATTAATTTAAAAGATGTAAGAAATATTGAAAAGATTGAGGAACTTACATACCATAAAAATGTTTCTTATGGCATAAATATTGTAATAATCCCGTTCATTCTGTTGGTGTCAGCAATTGTATTGATAATGTATTGCAAAAAGAAAAATATAAAAATTGTAAATAGAACAACTCGGGAAAGCCCTAATGTTAATAATAAGGAAATGGTGCTAGTTGAAGTTTCTCCAAGACAAGATTTGTTGATGGATAAAAGAACTCAGGAGAGTTCTAACTCCAACCGTGGGGGAGTTATGTGGAATGACCCTCTACCTATACAGCACAGCAAAGGAAGGACAAGCATATTCTGAGATATGTTTGTTTTCATAATACTATGAGAAAGGCGACACTCGGCATTCCACTTTTTAAATAAACAAATAAGGCAAGTCTGTAGCAAGGCAGACTGGTGACAGAAATAGTGTCTTTACATACATATAAACTCACAAAGGCCTTTAAGTATTTGAATACGATATTTGTGAGACTGCTGAGTGTACCAAAACGTCTTATGTACGTTAAGTTACTTATATATTTTAGGCTAAGGAAATAGCTTATGTATTTTCGAGCATAGCTATGTATGTACGATCATAGCTATGTATTATGGGTTGGAGAAGACGGAGTTGGACATGGTTTACGGCGGAGTCGTTCCAATGACGGGGCGCGCTCGCACGTAATATGGATAGGAAAGAAAAAAGGCAACGAGTGAATAATTAAATGAACACCGGAATTCAATGTAAATAATTACAATGGATATGTGGTTTTTATTAACGTAGAAGTGAAATGAAATATACAGTGGGATTGTGAAGAAAAACAATATGAAAGGTTATGGAACCTGTATAATTACCTGGGATGGCTGCTGGTGACTCTTGTACGCTCGATAATCAAGTGTCCTAGCCCTTTCTTTTAATTTTGTTCTGTACCGCCGCCGAATGCTTACTGTCGTTAGGTTCGGAGGGGTAAAAGGGATAAATCGTTATCGGTAAAAGAGATAAATCTAACCGCACGGGCAGATACGTAAAGCTGCACAAATACGAGGGGCGACCGTGATATTTAAGCCGGTGGCCTAAACATGCCGGCCCCCTTGCGACACGCAACCTTTGATCAAATGACAGCCGCCAGCAACCATTCCGATTTACATAAAAGTTAGAATATACACCCAGTGAAGTGAAAGATGTGTTAAACATCATAATAATGAAAGTGTATGCAAATGCTTATCAAAACCAACAAAAAACTTAGTATAGGGATCATACGCCACTACCTGCAGCCTCCTCTTGACACCTGTTGGGGATGAGAAAAGAAAGGTTATTATATAAGTACGTGGTTTTGCCTAGTTCAATGCACCTTATTATTGGATTTCTCCTTTCTGCAGTACCGCTTAGCATCAGGCTGGCATATACGTCACACCCGAGAGTGAGCCGAACGGGTGATGCTCCAAAGAAAGCAATATCCGCCAGCTTCATCAACTGGAAGGGGGCGGCTACGGTGGCGTCTATGTTGGACACCGGGGTCATGCGGTGGTGGCAAGCAAGGACCGTGGCTTGCGTGGTGACCCTTCTGGAGATTCGGTACTTCCCGCGTAGGATGAGGGTACACCTGCTAGGCCGCGTATCACCAACACGTTCTTAACGGAGATCTCTGGCGAGATCACCGTCAATGCCCGTAGTTGATGAACACGGGTCGAGAAGGGCACGTACGGTGTGCAGTTCCCCGCCAGATTCGACAGTCACGCTAGCCGTTAGTGCGATGGCGACAAACGATTGCATTATCAGAGCTGTGGAAGGCAGGTTGGAAACTCCGCCAGTCCGAAACGTGGCTGGTGTGTCCCTGGGGCGGACGATTGTGGTGTTGTCAACTGGCTTGCGGGCTTGGTAAGATGCCGTCTGACCCGCTGTTCGTCGTGACGAGCGGAAAGGACGCGTTTCCGCGTCACCACGACGGACATCAGTGGGACTGTGAGGTGGTCGGAAAGGACGTGTTTCCAAGCCACCGCGATTCACCTTAACAGCCCGCTGGGATGGGCAAAAAGGACGTGTTTCCGCGCCACCCTCACGTAGTTTGGGTGTCTTTACTGGACGTCGATATTTGTCTGGCTTGCGCATCTCCCGTTGCTAGTGCCGTAGTAGCGGTCGGAAAGGACGTGTTTCCCAGCCGCCGAGCTGGGGAGTGGCTGTTGCTGCTGCCCTCATGGCTGCCTCTTCTTCCTCCTCCTCTGCTACTTGCTCCGCCCAAGACTTGGTTGCCTCGGTGAGGGTTATGGACAGCGCGTCGTCCGAGGTCTCTCCGTCATCCTCTCTAGACGGAACCGGTGGCTGGGGGTGCGCGGGGACTTGTGAGGTTCGTTGCATCGATAGCAGCGGTCCCTGCTAGGGCATATTTCCGGTCGGTGGAAAGGGGACAAGCAATTGGGGCAGTACTTATGTATAAGTACTACTCGTAGTATCTCCTCTGCCGACATACCTCGATACTTCTGGCAAAACCGTGTGCCATGGTTGTTGTTGCATAACCGACACGGGATGGTAAAGGTGTGTACCGCTCCGTTTTCGCGTGTGGCCGTAAAACGAGTCATTCTAAAAATTAACCCGTTAGTAGGCCCATAGTTTTTGTATGGCTGGGTGGCTTGTGAACATAAGCGACTGACATTGTCGGTATTTTGGTTTGGCATATTAAATTTTTTTTTTTCGAAAGGATTAAAAAGGATGTTAAAAGTTTAAACGTTTGTAAACGTTCAAGTTTGTTGCGTGAATATTTCCCTTCTGGCAGCTTTGTCACGTTTTGACACTTTCCTTTCCCCCGAAAAAAGTAGACGTGCCTTGGTAATTTATGTGTTGGGTAACTCCGTGGAAATAGAGAGTTAACATATTTTGGTGAAGCCGTTTAAACAAGGGAGAGTAGTGTGAAGGTTTCTGCATTCACGAAATAGTTATGTGATTGTGCAATTTTATTTGTTTAAATTTAGATGAAATGCATTCATTTATTTATGCGTTCCAGCTGGTTCGTGTGGTGAGGCATAACCAGCTGATTAGCACCGTGGTCACGACCACACGTCCATTCAGTTCGAAAATTAGCAAACGAGTTAATACTTACACATACAATTTGATATAAAAATAAGCTCTTAGAGTGCGTTGTAATAAGGAAAAAAATTCAATTTTGTTAACTCGTGATTTTATTTTATATGCTTGTATGCCAGCAATGTTTACGGCGGATACAAAACTGAAATTGTTGATTTCTTCTAATTGAAAAGGCGTGCTGATTTCTTGTGTTAACTCAGACACAAGGATTTGCCGCTTGCAAACAAAAGCTGCACTTTCCAGTCCTGCATTTTCGCGTGCCTTGGCAAAAAAACAACAGCTTAACACGTATGCAATCTTCGATTTCGAAGCCAAAATGGCCTATTTTAAGAGCCAAAATTTTTCATTCTGTGGAATTTTGTAAGACTCTTAAGTGACTAACACTGTAATTTAAGAGCCAAAATTTTTCATTTTGTTGAATTTTGTAAGACTCTTAAGTGACTAACACTGTAATTTAAGAGCAAAAATTTTTCATTTTGTTGAATTTTGTAAGACTCTTAAGTGACTAACACTGTGACTATGGCCATAAGCGATCCCATTTAGGACTCCTTGAGAACGTCGGGGGGGATATCTGTGGTCTAGCCTTTGTGTAAGTGGGTAGTAAAATAGTTATTAGTGTGTGTGTATGTGAATGCGATGTTCAGCAGATTAGCGGCTTAACTTGTTGTCGGAAATTTGCAACTTTTGTGGCAGACCGGTTCGCCCGTCTGCGTTAGGATTCCTGTTGACCTCGTTAAACGAGTGCGTTTATTTGATTGCGTTGAACGAGTGCGTTTATTTTCTTGTGATGGGTCGGTTCTTCCGATTGCGGTAGGCCTCAGTGGCCTCGTTACATTTTCGCGAATACGTTCTGTTAAGTCGCTTCGACCAAGCCATGACCTCCCTAATTCGTAATGTAATTAGAAGTGGAATTAGGGAGATTTAGAAGTGGAATAAGATTAGTTTTCACCATCCTTGTTACCGGATGGCAGTGGGACCAACTTCGTGATTGGTCTGGTAGTCTGGCCCCTAGCGGTATCAAGCACGACGACTCGGACTCGGTTATCTGGTCCACGGTGTAGTTGGGAGATTCGTCCTAGGCTCCATTCGTTGGGAGGTAGGTTATCCTTCTTTAGAACGACTAGGTCCCCTTGTTTCAGGTTTGATTGTGGATGTTTCCACTTTACAAGTTTTTGCAGTTCGGTGAGGTACTCAGTTTTCCATCGTTTGTAAAACGTTTGGTGTAAGGACTTAAGTTTTTCCCATCGGTTGAAGAGCGAGGCGCGATTCTCGCTTACGTCGATCTCCGGTGGCGCTAATAGATGCCCGCCAACGAGGAAATGTCCCGGAGTCAGTGGCTCCAAGTTGGACGGCTCGTTGGAAGATGGACTGAGTGGTCGAGAGTTGAGACAAGACTCGATTCGACAAAGTAAAGTAGAGAACTCTTCAAGAGTAAATTTATGATCGGAAGCGATCTTTTTAAAGTGAGTTTAAAAACTCTTTACCCCTTCTTCCCACAGTCCGCCCATATGAGGAGCGCCTGCTGGTATGAAGTGCCAGGTCAGGATTTGATGGCAGTAGGTCGACAGGGTTTGGTTGCGAGCGTCTTTTAGAAAGGCCTTGAACTCTGAGCGGAGGGCTCGGGAGGCTCCAACAAAGTTAGTTCCATTGTCGGACTAGATGTTCTTTGGACATCCTCGTCTCACAACAAACGTGTCCAACGCTGCTAAGAACGAGGCGGTGCTAAAATCACAAGTGGCCTCCAAGTGCATAGCCTGGGTCGTGAAGCAGACAAAGAGGCAAACGTAGCCCTTTGATACACGACATCCTCTCCCACTGTAAGACTTGATGTCGAAAGGTCCGGCGAAATCCACACCGGTGTTTGTGAACGCGCGGGAGAAGGTGGTGCGTTCTGGTGGAAGGTCGCCCATCAGTTGGGTCGCCGGCCGTTTTCGGAAGATCGTGCAGACCTTGCAGTTATGGATGGTTGACCGGATCATATTTTTGACCTTAGGAATCCAATATTGCGTGCGTAGGAGCCGCAGCATTAGTTGGTTTTCGCCATGCAAGGAGATCTTGTGGACAAACTGGACGAGCAGACGGGTGAAACAGCAGGCGTAAGGGAGGATAATTGGATGGCGTTCGTTAAAGGCCAGATCAGGGGATGCAGAGAGACGACCACCCACTAGCAAGATATTGTGGCCGTGGACGAAGGGGTTGAGAGGCAGGACTTCACTTTTGTCCCAACGGGTTTCCCGGTTTTTAAATCCCTTAGTTCTTCAGAATAATGTTTCTGTTGATATATTTTGATAAGACGTCGAGTCGTATTCTTAATTTCGTCGGGCGAAATGAGGTATGACTCCGCTTTTAAAGAAGATTTTGTTTTGGGGTAAGTTCTTTGAGAGAACCTCACAATGTATGATATGACCCCCAAAGCCCTTGAAAAATCAGAAAACCTTTCGAGAATGTCCTCGTTATCCTGTATTTGCTTGTACTCTCTTTTCTTTGATGTTTGTACCATAATAGTTTTCTTGAGTTGGCCATTTCGTCTCGTCTTCTTGTAACCAAGAAGGTCCCGGCCACCACAAAGTGTGGTTTACTATATCCTTCGCTGATAGTCCTCTGCTGGCTATGCCTGCTGGGTTTGATGCGGAATCTACGTGTCGCCAGGCTTTATTTCCCACCTTTTCTACAATTTTCGTTACTCTGTGTGCCACAAACGTTGACCAAGCGCACGGTGGTTTTCTGATCCAAGCTAAGACTATAGTTGAGTCAGTCCATAGGTGAACATTGAAAGCGCCTAAGTTAAGGTTTTCTGTAACAGATTCAATGGTTTCGGTCAACTAGACTGCTCCACAGAGCTCCAATCGGGGCAGGGAAATTGTTTTGACTGGGGCGACTCTTGTTTTCGCCATTAATAGATTGACGTAGATTTGATCCCCTATCTTTGCTCGTAAAAAGATTGTGGCTGCGTAGGCTTTTTCTGATGCATCGCAGAACCCGTGTATTTCCACAACGTTGGATGGCGTGAAATGCAAATATTTGAATTTTATTGATTTCGTGGTAGTCCTGCATGAAGCTTTGCCACCGATCTAGGGTTAGTGTAGACACTCTTTCGTCCCAGTCAGTCCCCTCTAGCCATATGTTCTGCATAAGTATTTTGGCTACTATGACGACTGGTGCCAACCAGCCTAACGGTTGGTATAATATCCCTATTTTCGATGGGTTTTGCCGTAAAATAAAAGCAGTCGGAATGCGCGTTCCAACGGATGCCTAGAGTCTTGACCATACTTGAGTCTTCGAACTCCAAAAAGTCCCCGTTTAGCCGATGAAGTTTGGGTATTCCAAGCAGTATTTCGCTGCAGTTCGACGTCCATTTGCACGTCTTATGGCCAGATACGGGGCGCAATTAACTCCAAAGGTCACGGTCTTTAATTCGCAATAGGCATTCTCTTCATTAAGTGCCCTTTTTTTCGGGACATCCTCCAACTCCCAGAAAGCGGTTAACTGCTTGTCCAGGCTTAGTTCATTGAAAAATGATACCCGAGTATTGGTTGGCTTAGGTGCGTCTGCACGACCAGTTAAGATCCACCCGAATACGGTTTCTTGGGCGAGAAGCGTGTTTAATACGTTCTTCCGTATACCGTTTAATATGACTTGTGGATATATGTCGCCTCCTAGGATGAGGTCGACTGGTTTATAAACGAAGAACCTCTTATCCGCCAAGATTAGGTCAGGGAATGTTTGCCGAGTCATTGCGTTCACTTGGAAAGTAGGAAGATCCCCTGTTAATTGGGGTTGGACCAATACCACTGTGTCAATTCTTACTAAGGGGTTGATTAAGGAACCTAGCTGAATGATGCATGACTCTTTTACCTGCGCTGACAGAGTATTGTTTATCCCAGAAACTAGGACGTGCAAGCGTTTCGATGGGAGGTTTATTCGTCGCTTTAATCTTTCTGTCATGAATGAACATTCTGAACCCGAGTCAATCAGGGCTCTAGCAGAAAAATCGACTCCATTATAGTGAATGTTCACACGTGCTGTTCCCAATAATACCCCCTTAGTAGCATTAGCGTGCCAAGAAGAGACGTTATTAACATCTTTCCTCTTGTCAGATTCCAGACTGTCTCTTGCCTGCTGTGATGTCGAGGGCCTATCATCTGGCGCATTTTGACGCCACCTTTGGTTCTTTGCTTTTGGCTGAGCTGTTGCCAAGTGGAGTAAGGTGTCGTGCCTTGCGTGACACGAGCTGCAGTTAAATGAACTTGTGCATCGTGTCACTGTGTGTCCAGCCGACAGGCAGTTTAAGCAACAATTGTTGTTTTTGATGTAGGCTATTCGGTCTGTAGTGGTTAGTCCGCGGAATTTTTGACAATTTCCTAACTTGTGCTCCTTACTGTTGCACATCTTACACGAAGTTTTAGGGACGCTGGCTTGGTATACTCCCAGTTTCGCAGGCGCTTCCCGTGCAGTAGTTTGCCTCCTGGGTGCCTTGGATGATTTGCTACCCCTGAGGTCATAAACGGTTTCCAATGTTTGGAACCTATTGGATAGAAATTTATCCATGTCCTCCCATTTTGGAATCTCTGTTTTGTTCTCTATGGTTTGTTCCCATAGAGCCAGAGTGCATTCCGGGAGTTTGGTGGAGCATAAGAAGGTTATGATCGCATCCCAATTGGAAATGTCAATTTGATGACATTGGACCGACGAAATGCAATTATTAATGTCGCGTTGCAATTTTTTAATTGCTGTACCGCATTCACTTTCGACAGTAGTTAAACTAAACAATGTTTTTAATTGAGCATTGACCAGGATACGTTTATTTTCGTACCTGTCACTCAGATTTTTCCAGGCTGTTGAAAAGCTTTCATTTGTCAATGGACACCTGCGCACAATTTCTTTTGCCTCCCCTTCAGTTTTCTGGGTGAGGTGATATAACTTTTCAACCGGGGTAAGGCGTTTGTTTAATATATATTTGGCCGTGAACAAGTCCCTAAAGGTTGGCAAAGAAAGGTAGTCACCTTTGAACACCTCGGTATCACACGGAGGGAGGCGAATATTATTCTCTCTGATGGAAGATTCAGAGACTTTAGGAGCAGATGTGGCAGGTATGGATAATTTTTCGACCTCAGCATTAATTGTGGCCATGCATTTCGCGTAGCATGCGAAACAGGTCTTGTTTTTCTGACGTAAAGACTGCAAGTCATCTTTGGTTAAGTCAGCCGAGCTGAGTAGACTCTCATATGTCATTTTAGTCTTCTTCCACAACGATTTAACCTCCTCTTGCTGTATTGCAAGGGTGTGTTTATCTAGGGTGTGTATATTTAGAGATAGATATATAGTTCCATATATCAAAGTTCTTAGAATTAACAGAGGAATCCATAAACACATGTCCGTCCGTCCGTGGACACTAAAATTGAGATATTTGAATGGAATTTCGCACACAGGTTGCTTTCTGTCCAAGGTAGGTTGCGACTTAAAAGGGGCGAAATCGAACCATAACCACGCCCAATTTTTCGATATCGAAAATTAAAACAGAGATAATTCAATGATAAAAGCAGCTACAAGGATGAAACTTGATTCATTTTTTGAGTTGGTCGTCTTATTGACAATTTGACCAAATTTTTGGAAAGTGGGCTTGTCACCGCCCACTTATAAGTCAAGCAAATTCAGAACAGTGTAAGATAGAACTACGAAACTTAATACGAGGTACACTATAGACATGTAGAGTACGCCCATTTTTGGATCAAAATTTTTTAAAAGAGACGTAGGAAACCGGAACAACCCATACCTCCTTGACAGATGCAGATATAATGCTAGAATTTTGTAGCTACAATGACCTGATGATCTTATTAATGATTTTTTTTTAATTTTCGAAAGGGGGTTGGCACCGCCCACATATAAATGAACAAAATGTAAAATTTCAGCTTTTATCAACTTGAGAACCGTGTCAAAAAAAATTACGAAAGATGAAACGAGGTATACTATCTACGCTTTTCGAAATTTTATATAGCCTATACTATAACCAGTGAACCTAAGAATCTACTGTGAAAATAAAGATCGGTTAAGTACTTTGGACGCCAGACAGACATTCATTTTTATACCTGTGCCTACGCGCACAAGGTATATTAACTTTAGTCGCCTGTGTAACGGCATAAACGGATCGAGATAGATATTGACTTATACGTATCAAAATGTTCAGGACGAAAAGAGAAATTGATTAAGTCATGTCCGTCCGTCCGTCCGTCCGTCCGTCCATCCGTCTGTGAACACGATAACTTGAGTAAATTTTGAGATATCTTAATGAAATTTGGTATGCAGGTTCCTTGGCACTCATCTCTGAGCACTATTTAAATCGGATGATAGCCACGCAAGTTTAATATATAGAATATTTTCGAAAACACAAAAAAAGTGATTACTCAGGATATATAAGAATAAAATTTGAGGTATACATTAAGATTGAGGCATAAAATAAAATTTTCAAGAAATTTTTGAAAATGGAAGTGGCACCGAAAAATTTTTCGGAAATAAATGGGCGAAATCGCTACTTTTATTCGAAATATTTTGAAAAGGATCATACATTTATTTAATAGGATATAACTTTATGTACAAAAGTTTTATTTAATTTCTATTTTTTTGTAAAATGTAAAACGCGATATTTCTATAACCATGCAAGCTATATCAATAAGATCTTTCACACACAATACGCTTTTTAGGCCAAACTCGACCGCAGAAAAATTATGTGGATTTTGAGGAAGTAGGCGTGGCACCGCCCACTTTTCAGCATACAAATTCTTCTACTTTGAAAGGCGATTGCTTGTAGTTTCAACAAGATATTTCAATGAAAATTGGATAAATGCTTCTCAATGTGCGTAGTATATTCCTGCCAAAAATTTGGTCAATCGCATAACACATAAGGAAAATATTCAGGCAAGTAGTTAATACCCCATGGCAATAGGGAAGTTATATATCTTTTTAGATTTTCATACGTTTCATGAACACGAAAATGTGGATGGATTGGTATTTTGAAAAAATATGGTTAGCAGTGGTTTATAGGGAAGCTATTTATATTCAAATAAGTTAATGGCGGCCGCCTTGGTGTGGCCGCAGTGTTGCCGGCCTACCGCACCGAAGGCCCAAGTTTCGGGTCCTGGGACAGGTAACATCAAAAGTGGGTTAAAAAAGTTTTTCAGAACGGGTCGCTCCTTGGCTGTGGCTTGGCAAACTCTCCGAGTATCTTTCTGCCATGGAAGGCTTCTCAGCAAAAATTCAGCTCCTTTGTGGATGCCGTTCGAAGTTGTTCGTTCGTTGTAGAAAAAAAATCCAAAACGGCACACCACAAATTGGAATGGAAGCTCGGCGCAAATATCTCTTAGGAGGCTTATGATGATATACCTGTTGTATATCGCGCCACACATTTTTTTTTTTAAATTATTTTACCCCTCAAAACTCGTAACAGAACTGTTTTTATTGAAAACAATCAGCTGGCTTTATAATATTAATTAAAAAGTATTAAAATTGGTATCCCATGATAGATCACTACTAGGTATATAATGTTCGGTTCCACCCGAACTTATACTTCCTTACTTGCTAGTAGAAAAAGTTTAAAACCTCTATACGTCATAATTGCACAACAATTTACCACGACCACATTTACACAGCTGGGTATTTAATGATCAGTTCCAACCAAACGTAGACTTCCTTACTTGTTATATATAGATATGCATAGATTTTGGTCCACTTTTTGGGCTATGTCTCGTAAACGGGTTGATATTTTTGAAGGTTAACCGGGTCCATATTTTGGTAGATATATCAAGACTCTAGTGACCCATCTATTTAAAATGCATCCTTAACTGTTGATAAGACCCCGGTTGATGCAACTATGCAAACTGTAATGTGCTTTATGCAGGGATTGTTGAGTGATGTCCGGAAATGTTTGAAGAAATGCGCCGGCATTTTGCAACACGCACACCACGTGCATTTTTGCGTTGATTTCACCAAACCTTCTTTACGACAACAATTTTCACCCTGTTATCCACAAGCCCCAAAACAAAAAAGAAAAAAAACTAATAACTTTACAAATGACGTTTTCCCAAGATTTCCCGTAATTAAAAAGGATCATCCAAAATACCTAGTCGCAAGTTCTACCAATTCTGAACGCTCTCTTAACAAGTATCCGTGTTTCGCGCTACACAAAGCCCTTAAAAACGTAAGCACGGAAATTGTAAATATTTCGGAACTAAGAGACGGAAACCTCTTATTGTTAGGGAAGAACAACAATGTAGCAAAGAAATTCATGTCTACAACAAACTTATCGGAAATCTGTAGCGTAAAAATTAAGCTTCGCAACAACTCAAACTCCTCCAAAGGTATCATCAGATAACGAAACAGTAGTGTAGTGTCAGTTTTCAATTTCCGGAAAGCGGTTAATGGAAAACCTCCTTCCAGCGGAGTGGTTCCTTTAGATTCGATTTGTATCATTTACCAGATAAAGTAGAAATTTTGTGGTATACTACCAAAGTTAGACCCTATTACCCGAACCCTATGAGGTGAAAGAACTGGCAATATTTTGGACATACGACTAAACGCTGTTATAAACCCCCCGTATGTGACACTTGCGGCCTTCTCCCTCATCCCTCCCTTCCTTGCACGCAAACAAGCTGCTGCAACTGCTCTGGTCTTTGCCCCTCCTCAAATAAATCATGCCCTAAATTCCAACAAATGAAAGAAATTATAAAAGTAAAAACGGACAAAAAATTTTCAATGCGAGAAGCTATAAAAATGCATAATACGCAAGCTACGGGTCTTTCGACTATTCCTCTACCTCCTTTTCTACAATCGCGAAGAACATCCCAAGGCCCCAACAATAAACTTTACCCAACCCAACTTTACAAAACATAAAAAATGTGCCAACTGCGCAGTCGCATACCAATCTAAACAAAAACAACTCATCAACATTCGCCTTTAATAACCCATTGGTTATCAGCATTCCAAAGCAAATAATAGAAAAAGAAAACAGTAATAACACATCACAACAAATATTAAACAATGCAGTCAAAATAAACCAAAAGACAGTACAGTCGCACCACAAAAATAGTAGCACAACAATCATAGAATTTAGTGACAATAACCTAAATGAAACAACAAATATTGATTCCACGCGGTTATCATGCGATAACCCAACAACAATGCTTTCATCCCTTCTTTCCCAGCTTATTTCCCCCAATTTCCCTATCCCGCCTCCTAGTACCTTCCCTTCGGAACACCAAATTACGGAGTAAATGTTGGAAATCCTACAATTGAATTGCAACGGACTTTTAAATAAATAACTATAACAGATCTTATTATACTCATTAAAGAATTTCCGCCTGGAATAATTGCCTTGCAAGAGACCCACCTACCATACAAAAAGACAGCACACCCACCAAAGAAGTACAGGGTGGCCCAAAAGTAATCCTCCTATCAGAAAATGCTATAATTTTGCGATTGGCCCCTAAAGTCAGTTCTGTTTTGACATTTGTGTAGTAAACACATGCGAAATACACGTTAATAAACAATGTTACGCTACACTGCTCCAGAACGCGGAATATTGCTGACTATTTATTTGACCAATAATCGGTCGGGGCCAAACGGTTACTGTGAATGGTGAGCGCTACAGAGCAATGATCAACGAGTTCCTTTTGCCGCAACTTGATGAATTTGGATTGGAAAACATGTGGTTCCAACAAGACGGTGCAACAGCACACACTGCACGTGCCACAACCGATATGCTGAACATCGGAAGCTTACTTTTGCGCCACCTTGTATCATAGTTACTTCCACAACAACAACCAAGTTGTTTCTAGGAAACAAGGTATTGCATTATTCGTACACAAACGTTAAAGCCATAAGCAAGTGAACTTCTCATCTAACATCTCCTGTCTAGCAATTGAGGTTGTTATTGGGTACAAAATAACCATTATAAACTGTTACATCCCACCGCAGCAAAACTTTACAATTTCCGACCTTCAGTGGCATAGCCAGGATTTTGATCGAAAATTCAAAGCAGTTCATTAACTTTTAATAGAGTAATGTGTCAATCCTACGGCCGTGATACATTTTGCTGATTTTTGGCAATTTTTTTTACCGGAGAGCTAAAGTGTTTTCTTTCATATAAAATGAATACAGCACAGGGCTGTATACGGAAAATGTTGCAGACCTCAGATGAAGTATACCACAAAGAAGTTAAAAAAGACATTTTTACATTACTAAGAAACAATGATTTTCCGAAAAAAACCATAAAAACTTTATTAGGAAGAACTAAAAATCCAAATAGTCCAAAAACCCCCGATAAACCAATTATTTTCAAGTCGGTGGCTTATGTACCGCAGCTATCAGAGCGTCTAGCAAAATCTGACTGCTATGATAAAGAAACCACAAAAATTGCGCATAAACCTACGAACACTTTAAAAAACATATTTAACAAAACAAAATCGAAAATACCAATCATGGAAAAAAATAACGTAGTTTACAAGATACCATGTAAAGGCAATAGAAATGAAACGTGCAATAATATATATATAGGTACTACAAAGTCCAAGCTCAAAACGAGAATTTCCCAGCATAAGTCTGATTTTAAATTTTGCCATCAAGTAAATAATCAAAAAACGGCACTCATGTCCCACTGTGCAGATAGCGGCCACACACCAAACTTTGATGAGACTAAAATACTGCAACAAGAACAACACTATAACAAACGCTTCACACTAGAAATGTTACACATTATTAATACTCCGATTAACACAAGACTCAACTATAAGAGCGACGTTGATCACACAGCACATATCTACAAACACCTGCTCACTAAAAAACAGCACAGAGAGCAGACATGTTAATAAAAGTATGTATTTATGTGATATTTAAAATGCAAAATTTGTTATTGTTAATGTTTATTTTTGTTAGTTGCTACAATCCTGAAGATGATTGCCGTTGAGCAGTCGAAATATATCGATTTTAACGAAAAAATCAAAATGTGTTTTTAATTTTTACAATTATTGAACACGGACCTCAAGCCAGCAAAGAAATACAAAGTTAAGGAAAAAAGGTCGCCAAAAATTCATAATTTATAAAAGAAATTGTTTTCATAACCTTGTATTGAGGAAAATACATAAATCTTCAAGAAAATATTTTTTTAAGAGTTTTTAACCTGGAAACCAGCATTACCACCAACAATAATGTCAGCCTGAAAATCCAACGAAGAAACACTCACGCAAAAAGTGCTGCTTCTGACTGAGTAGGCAATTGAGAAGTAAAGTCCTCTCTCGAAGAACGAAAATAACACTGTATAAGTCACTCATCGCACCCGTCCTGCTATATGGTGCAGAAGCGTGGACACTAACTACATCTGATGAGGCGGCTCTGGGAGTATTCGAAAGAAAGGTTTTGTGGACCTCTACGCGTTGGCGACGGCGGTTACCGAAGAAGATTTAACGATGAGCTGTATGAGCTTGACGTAGACGCCGATTTAGTCCAGCGGACTAAAATACAGCGGCTTCGCTGGTTAGACCATGTTGTGCGAATGAGCGAAGATGCTCCAGCCCAGAAGGTTTTCTTATCGGCACCCACCGGTGGAAGCAGAGGAATAGGGAGACCACCACTCCGATGGAAGGACCAAGTGGAGACCGATTTGCGATCGTGTTTCCAACTGGCTCCAGTTGGAAGAGAGAAGAAACGGCTGGCAAAGTATGTTGGGCGGCCAAAATCGTTTAGACGGCTAAACGCCATTTGGGGGTGAAAGGTGCGTTCCGCTGTTTAAGTGGAAACGGGGAAATTACGTTTTGTCGCAGCTTTGAAGTGTAGCTTTTGGCGGGACTTTATCTGGCTTTAAGAACCTTCTCCATAAATTGGTTTCGGTATTTTGGCTTTAAACAAGTCGTTCATAAAATTCAGCATGTTTAAATAAATTTGTGTAATTTTCTTCACTGTGGTTTGTGGAAAAAATCGAAACTAAACCTCTGAAGATCGTTTTATATTGCGTGATCGAGTATCTATTTCCATTACTATATGATCAATAAATGGATAGAATACAGAAATCTTGATCTTGGTCTTGTATCGGTTCTTTTTGATTTCGATATCCATGTCGTTTGAATATTTTCACAAGCTCTGAACAATTTTCAAAATAATGTTCGGCGAAACGAATACGTTGTTACTCCGCCACTAATTCATTTGAGAAATCCACTACAGGCGCTAAATCAATCATTATTTCTTGGAGTTTACTACACAAAAGCTGAACGCACCGTTTTTGAGTAAGGGATTTTTAGTTTTGTGTTAACAAAATTCCAAAACATTGCGTTTATTATTTAAAAAAAATTTTTTTTTTTAATTTTGACCTAAGAATTTTATAATACTAAGCCATAGAGAAAAAGTTGAAGTTTTATAACTTTCGCATAAAAAAACTGACACCATAAATTTATCAATAAATGCCCATAATTGGCACTTGTTTTCGCCAACCTTTTTTTTATAAACACTAAAATTCAATAGGTCATAAAACTGAAAATCCAAATTTTTTATAAAAATTCGGATTAAAAAGTGAAGAATTTGGTAAAAATTGGTTAAATTTTCCTAGGTTTTCAACAAAGTTTAAAATTTGTTCTTGAATGTTCTTTTTAATATAATGGGCTATACTTTTATAAAAAACGTGTCAAAAATTCTCGTCGCTATCTATTTTGCCGCCGTTGTGTGCTCTGGTTAAATTAATGAGCCTTAAGACGTGAGAGATAAGGGAGTAAAGTTTTAGCAGTTTTACGGTATTATTTCGCTCTGTTATTTTATTACTACCAGAACTACTAGTCTAAAATACTAGTATATGTATGTATATAGGCTTAATATTCAAACGCATACTCCACTACCCAATGATTTTATATATATTCAAAAAAATGCACTTTGTCGTTAGTCTAAAATAAGAAAATTATAAATCAGAAGCATAAAATGGTATTATGTTATTCAATCGAAAGTAAAACAAAATAGTAGTTCATTGACTAAGGGGGGGAATCTATCCCCCCTGGCTACGACACTGACCCCATCATTATGGTAGGCAGTAGCGATCGTGCGCGGATGCTATTTGACAAAAATTTTCATTTGCTACAATCGCGCAGTAATCTAAAATTCGTATGAGCTTCTGCCTATATGCACACTAGAGGGGTCCTTACTTTTGAATATAGGAAATTTGGGCATCTTATGATTTTATTTATTTAAAAAAATCCTTAAATTTGTATCCCAATTCATCCATTGCCACGAAAATTATATGAATTGAGAATCGAGGGCAAGTTGAGGAAGAAGGTTGCTGATCTTTTTAAATTGATTGGGTAAATGCAACAACAAACTATTTCAAATAGAGATTCAAGGCCATTAAAAAAATTATTTATTACTTTTGTATATATGCATTCATTATAAAATATTTTTTAATAAATAGGGAATTTCTTTTATCTTGTTACACTAATATAGCAGATATGTATTTACGAGTATATTTATTTTGTATGGAAGTAAGGGCCCTCTAATGTATTTTTTTTTTGTTATTCGCAGGCTTAATGTCAAAATTGATTGCTTCGAATAGTTTCAATTACTTGAGTTAATTTGAGTGCTTTAAGATAAATTCATTACGTTTATTAGTAATTATGTCAAAATGGTTCATTCATTTATATTACTGACTTTCATGGCAATTTGGATTTTGAGCTTTCGGCCATGATCGCCTTCCCCTTAACTAGAGACCTGTATCCGCGCCTGATGTTACGAGAGTCTAACTTGTGGCGTCCTCTTTGGGTCTCACCTTCTGTGAACAGCAGAGGCCAAATAATAGAAGACTTCATCCTTTCGTCCTTAATGACTGAGCTCCAACCCACTTCTCTACTCATAATGCCTTTACCCATCCCGACATTGCTCTTGGACCTTCCACCATTTCTCCAAAGCTCCCTTCAAGTACGATAGACGATCTTCATAACACAGCAATAATAACTGCCAAAGCGAAACTACTTACTGATAAAGCCGCGCAACGTCCTCTTCACTGTCGCAAGAAAGTGCTTGGACGAAAAACATAAATGAAGCCCCTCAGAGCAGGAGCAAACTGCCTTATTGGTCTAACTTGATGACATCTCCCAGAATTAAAATAACTATTCTGAAAGAAATATATACGATGAAACCCTTATTAACTACAGAAAAGATAATGCAGCTTTTAGAAAAGAGCTGAAACCAGCCAAGTAGAAATCACTTGAAAAACTTTCCTGTAACATCAATCGTAAATCTAGCTTAAAAAATATCTGGGCTGATATTATCCTTACATAAATACACAAATCTTCCTACACATTAGGTTCATAACCTATTCCCCTCCCCTTCTGCCTCAGCAATAGAAGCCCCTATATCACTGCATGAATTCGATTCCAAAATCGTCTCAATGTCAGGGAAACCCCCCGGCAGGGATGGAATACCGTACCCTATATTCAAGAACCTTCCACCTTACCTCAAAATAAGGCTTATCAATTTGTATAACTCTATTTTCAGTAGCGGTATATTCCCTCAAGAATGGAAACTATCTTCCATACTTCCCAT
Organism: Merzomyia westermanni; assembly: GCA_949987695.1. NCBI lineage: Eukaryota > Metazoa > Arthropoda > Insecta > Diptera > Tephritidae > Merzomyia > Merzomyia westermanni. Next base: position 97,204,463 of record OX465289.1, read on the forward strand.
CCTCAAGCCCAACAAAACACCCACTGTTATAGCAAGCTATAGAACAATATCATTAGTTTCCTGTATATCAAAAGTTTTGGAGTAGATAATAGATGTCAGAATTATGTTGTTTGCAAAGGCAAACCATTACTTGTCTCCACACCAATTCGCATTTCAGAAAGGCTTAAGAGTCACTGAGCCGATCATTTCATGTTCAGCATAGATTTTGAGAAGGGTTTTGACAGGATTGGTGCACATCTAGTCCTCAGAGAACTAAAACGTTGACAAGTAGCCACAAATGTTTATAACCTAGAAAACCGGAAAATCGTAGCTTAAGCCAATAACCTTAACTCTAGTGTTTGCGATTTATGCAATGGTACACCACATGGTTCACCACTCTCGGTCGTTCTATTTGCTAAGCATTCAACGAGCTGTGCTCTATACTTTCATCCTAAAGTCACTTAGAACACGTTATATATGCTGATGATGTACTTATTTTCTCCAAAATAAAAGATTTAATGCAGATGCAAAACACTTTTACAAGTATTCTAAATAGAGTTCCCGAGTGCAGTGAAACTTCTGGCGCAACCATTTCCACTAGCAATTCCTCAACCTTTCACACAACGCATTAGTTCCCACTAAAAATACTAGGTGTAATTTTTGATAGGACTCTTAGCTTTAAGGAACACTAGGTGTAATTTTTGATAGGACTCTTAGCTTTAAGGAACACTATACATATAAATATAAGGACTCGTTTATTCGCGAGGCTAAATATAATAAAATAGGCGGCCGCCGTGGTGTGAAGGTAGTGTTGACGGCCTACCACACCGAAGGTCCATGGTTCGATCCCTGGAACAGGTAACATTAAAAGTGATTTGAAAAAAAGTTTTTCAAAACGGGGTCGCCCCTCGGCAGTGGTCTGGCAAACTCTCCGAGTGTATTTCTGCCATGACAGGCTTCTCAGCAAAAAATTCGTCTCCTTTGTAGATGCCGTTCGGAGTCGGCAAAAAACTGTAGGTCCCTCCAATTTGTAGGGAAAATTCAAATCGGCACACCACAAATTGGAAGAGAAGCTTGGCGCAAAAATCTCTTAGGAGGTTTATGATGATATACCTGTTGTATATCGCGCCATAGAAAGAAAAGAAATATAATAAAATATCTATCATCCAAACACTGCAGTGTTTTGTTTACACTAGTACTCTTATCAACATCACGAAAGCATTACTATTATCAAAAGTTGACTATGGACCCGCGATATACGGAAATCGTACCCAATCCAACATCAATCTTCTAAAAGCTCAATACAACGCGGCAGCCAGGAGTAGTATACGAGGTGTGTTCAAAAAGTATCGCGAATTTTGTGTTTTTTCAAAAATTATTTATTTATTCATGAATATCTATTTTGTCCCCTTCAAAGTAATCCCCATGAGATATTATACACTTGTGCCAACGGTTTTTCCAATCTTCGAAGCACTTCAAAAAATCATTTTTTTGTATCTTGTTCAGCTCCTCCTTCGATGCCGTCTTTATCTCGTCAAGAGAAGCGTAACGTCGTCCTTTCATGGGCCTCTTCAGTTTAGGGAACAAGAAAAAGTCACAGGGGGCCAGATCTGGGGAATACGGTGGCTGCGGCATCATTAGTGTGTTGTTTTTGGCCAAAAAGTCGCGCACAAGCAACGATGCGTGAGCAGGGGCGTTATCGTGGTGCAAAAGCCAATTTTTGTTCTTCCACAAATCCGGGCGTTTCTGGCGGATTGCTTCGCGCAAATTGCGCATAACTTGCAGGTAATATTCCTTATTGACCGTTGTTCCCTGTGGCAAGAACTCATGATGCACCACGCCCCTGCAATCGAAGAAAACTGTCAGCAAAACTTTCACATTCGACCGAACTTGGCGCGCTTTTTTCGGTCTTGGTTCGTGCGGCAGCTTCCATTGAGATGATTGAGCTTTGGTTTCCACGTCATAACCACAAACCCACGATTCGTCACCAGTTATGACCCTCTGGAGCAAATTTGGGTCGTCGCGGACAGAGTTTAACATCTCATTAGCAATGTTCATGCGATGCTGTTTTTGGTCACAATTGAGCAATTTTGGTACGAATTTCGCGTAAAAATCGAAGACGATCCAAAACACGTGCAAGCAAAGCAGCTGCCAACAATTAACTGAACATTCAAAATGGCCGAGCTTGTCGGCATAAGTGAGAGACATGAGTACCAACATAACGCCACAAAAAATTCGAAATTCGAATATACGTAACCAGCGAAAATTCAAAATTCGCGATACTTTTTGAACACACCTCGTACGAGCGTTCCCGACGTCACCAAATAAAGTTGTGTTAGCTGAATCTGGACTACCAGATGTCCTACAATAATACCAAAACTATTGCACTGCAGGAATCAGTTATTATTTAATCAAGTAAATACTATTAGTTTAGCACAACTCAGGACAAAAAAGCTATCAGCACTTTCCCCGATACCTTTCATACATAAGCGAGCTAGGTATAATATCAACACCAAAGCTAACTTACACAATCCACCATTCAAATCCCCCAGGCACTCATTTATAAATGACACCCCTATTGTGAGTGTCGAACAGGAATAGACAATCGACTACTAAGCGATTAGCGACCATCGAGCCATTGCGAGTGTCGACCCAATCGCTGAATGAGCGACTGTGAATACTTAATCGATCATCCATCGATCAAGCCACCAGTGCCTTGCAATACAATCAATTGTCTTACGGTGCCTTGAACCATTTAACGGGAGTTGGGATGTTATCTACAACGACAGATCAAAGTCGGATGCCACCACTACGTTTGCGGTACTAAACAAGTTTGGTGATACAATTACCATTGGCGCGTTACCCCAATACTGTATAGCATTCACAGTTGCTTTGCTCGAAGTAGTATCTTATATTTATTTTAACAAAAGCAAATGTATCATATGTACACACATCGGCAATAGAATTGGCCATACCATAACTAAACACGCACACCTCCTCAACGGATCAGGTATAAACTCATGCCCCAACTGTGAATCGCTCGACCTAAGAGTATCACATCTGATCGACGACTGCGAAGAGTTTCAACAAATCTGCACGTCCAAATTCGGCGACAATAAACCTTCCTAGTAACATAAATAACGTAAAATAACCATATAATTGCATCCAACACACCAGATTTGTAAATTATTCTCATAATATTTATTTCCTTTTCATCTCCAGACACATTAATACACACGTAAAGCATTTGTTAGTAAACTTAAGTATACGCGCTTTGGTTGCAAGATCCATCTTGCACCCGGGCGTAGGGCTATCTATATGCATGTGCACGGATGGACCTCGGATACAATTGTGCAAGTAGCTTTAATCCCATTGTAAATATGTAGTTATTTTAGCAGCAGGCCTTGATAGCTAGTGCTACTTCAAATGTAAGTGCAGCAATTACTTGATAATTGTTCTTCTTTTTAATTAATAAATAAATAAAAAAAAATAATTTTCTGAGCACATAAAATTAGCATTTTTATTGATAGTATATATATTAATATATACTCATAAAAATGTTATTTATAATTACATAAATACATATATAGGTCAAAAGTCCTTCATAGCTGTTTGGTTAACCGTCTAAACGATATTGGCCTTCCAACAAAGCGCGCCACCTGACTCTATCCTTTGCCAGTTGACCCCAATTAGAAACGCCAAGGGATCGCCGATCGTTATCCACTTGGCCTTTTGAACGGTGTTGGGCCTTCCTCTTCCGCTGCTTTCATGGGTAGGTTTCGATAAGAATATTTTGCGGGCCGGAGCATCTTCTTGCATGCGCATTACATTGCCAATCCTAAGTAGCCGTTGGGATTTAATTCGTTGGAAAATGTCGATGTCTGCGTAGAGCTCATACAATTCACCAGTAAGTCCTCTTCGGTAAACACCGTCGGCATCGCGTAGAGGCCCATAAATCCTTCGAAGAACCTTTCTCTCGAATACTTCAAGAGCCGACTCATCTGCGGCTGTCAGCGTCCATGCTTCTGCTAAATGATGCAGCACGGGTATTATGCGCAAATTGTAGATCGTGGTTTTTGTTCGTCGAGAGAGGATTTTCCTTCTCAATTGCCTACCCAGTCCAAAGTAACATTTCGAACCGTAACAGTCATTTTAGTGCCACCAACAAAAATACAATTTTAGAGGAAAAGGTTTTTTAGTTTACAAATTTGAAAAATTTTAAGGCAAAATGTTGTTTATATCATAATTGCATCTGCCTCATTTTTGCAATGGTACTTATTAGAGTTGTAATATTTTGTGAGATGATTTAAAATAAACAAAACTATCGATATCTGTCAAAATACGAATTTTCGGAATTTTGTTTGTTGCGCCAGAATTGCGGTTATGCCTAGATTTTTTGGCAAGGGTAATTCTTCGCTGAGTTTCTAAGGTGGCATTCTTGATAGTTTTAATGCTGGTTCCCAGGTAAAGGAAGTCTTTTACTATTTCAAATGTATGGCTGCCAACAGTGGCATGGGTGCCAAGGCGCGAATGCGCTCACTCTTTGCATGATGACAGAAGGTACTTCGTTTTGCCCTCGTTCACCTCCAAACCCACTTTTTTCGCTTCTTTCTCCAATTTGGAGTAGGCAGCACATACGGCGCAGTTATTTGAGCAAATGATGGCAATGTTATGGTTCCTGAGCGGTGTAGTTCTGCGGCTTGTATTATTTTCTGCAGCATCAAATTAAAGAAATCGCACGATTGGGAGTCACTCTGTATGAAACCTCGTTTAGTCTCGAACGACTCGGAGAGGTCCTTCCCGATTCTGACTGAGCTGGTGGTGTGATCAACGTCGTTTTGCACAGCCGTATAAGTTTTGCTGGGAAACCAAATTCAGACATAGCGGCATATAAGCAGTTCCTTTTCGTGCTATCGAAAGCGGCTTTAAAATGAACAAAGAGGTGATGTTTGTCGATTCTTTTCTCGCGGGTCGATGGTATATTTACCAGGTCTGCAGCCGCACTGATAAGGTTCAATCAGTTTGTCAAAGGTGGGCTTCATTCTTTCGCACACTAAGCTTGAAAGGACCTTATATGCGATATTAAGCATGCTGATCCCGCGTACTCCTTTCTTGTGGATTGGGCAGAGGACACTTAGATTCCAATCGCCAGGCATGCATTCTCTCGACCATTTTCGGCATAGCAGCTGGGGCATACACTCTACCAGCTCCTCGCCTCCGTACTTGAATAGGTAAGCCGGCAATCCGGAAATATTTCGACGTCCAGCTTTCCTTGTGCCTTTACAGGCATGTTTTTAGCAGCGCAGAGGCAAGCGCGATCTTGGCTGCGACAAGATAGAGGTCGGAGTCCATGTTAGGACTTCGAATCGTGCGTACATCTAAAACGCTGGAACCATGCCGTCCGTCTATCACCACGTGGTCAATCTGGTTGCGTGTTTTTCGATCATGGAACAGCCACGTAGCCTGATGTATCTTCTTGTGCTTAAACCTAGTGCTGGATATGACCCGGGCACCGACAAAGTCAATCAGCCTGTATCTATTTGACGCAGTCTCATCATGGAGGCCCAATTGTCCGACTTTCCGAGGTTCAGACACACCTTCTTTGCCCACCTTGGCGTTAAAGTCTCCCATCAAGACTTTGATATCATGTCGGGGGCACCGCTCATATGTGTTTTATAAGCGCTCGTAAAATGCGTCCTTTGCCACATCATCCTTTTACTCCGCCGGTGAGTGGACGCAGATGAATGACATTTTGAAAAATTTTGCCTTTATACGGGTTATGGTGAGATTCTCGTCCACGGGTGTCAACAAAAGTATTTGTTTGCTAAGTTTCTCCCACCACAAATCCAACACCGAAACTGCGATGGCTTACATGGCCATTCCAGTAAATGTCGCAAGTTGTAATGGCCTTGTTACCTTGCTCCGTCCAATGCATATCTTCTATGGCGGTGATGCCAGCTTTTACGTTTACGAGGACATCAACCAGCCGGGCAGCGGCACCTTCCCCAATAAGGGATCGGACGCTCCAGGTGCATGCCCCAGTTCATAAGCTTTAAAACATTTGCCGAGGTCGTCATCAAAATTGGGTTGGCATATTACCCGAAGCTTTGCTTGTGGTTTCATTGGATCTTGTATTTACGTGGCGGGTCCCAAACCCTGCGCAGAACCTGCTTTGCGGGGAGGGACTCCTTATGACACATTTGTATAGCGCGCTTGGTCCAGCTTGCAGCCGCACCCCATGGTGATCAAACCCTTAAACCAATCAATTCGGAGTAGTCTTACCTCGTTGTCGCCTTCTCACGTTTAGTTCACCCGAAAGGGTGCTCAGTGGCTATCCAGAGGATACGGGGATGCAATGCAAAAGAATTGCTCTGGCCAGGTGAATGGCGATCAGAAACTTTCTCCTCATGCGTGGGCTTCTACACAAGGCCCCACCCTCGTTATAATTATTCCTTCTAAAATTTTATTTTTATTTAGTAATTTTTTTATATTGAACTTCATTTTTGTCTCTTTAGTATTTTCTTTAGAATATGTATTTTTCAATGTTTGCAATCTTGCCAAATTCACTTATTTAATACTGTTAGTACCTGGGTCACTGAGCCCTGCTCGGTATTTTTCGAATTTGTCGCATAATCTTACTTACCAAGAGCATAAATTTCCAAAATAGATTTCCAAAATATTATCTTATTATCCAGTCAGGTGGCAACCCTAGGTGGAAATCCTGCTTAAAAATATTCTGGTTGGTATACGGCCTCAAATACCTTCCGTCTGATACCCATATTGCCATATATTGCTTAATATTTAAAAAAAATTCGGAAAGCTGGCAACCCTCTAAGCTTCCTTTAGTGGCAACATCCAAGTAGAAAATCTTAGAAGGAAGCATACTATCTATCTACCAAATTTCATCGAAATCAGTTTAGCCGTTTCCGAGATAGTGGTCGATATCTGAAGGAATAAATAAAATGCGGTCAGGTGGCAACCCTACTCGAAAATACTTTGGCTGGTATACGGCCTAAAATACCTTTCATTTGATACCCATATTCCCATATATTGCTTAATATTTTTAAAAAAAAGTATATAGGTGGCAACCCTGTGAACTACCCCAAGTGGCAACACCAAAGTAGAAAATCTTAAAACAAAGGATACTATCCATATACCAAATTTCATCCAAATCGGTTAAGTCGTTCCTGAGATAGTAGTGGATATACAAATATACAACTATACAAATATACAAGAATAACTCGTTTAATGTTATAAGATATCAATTACCCTGGTAACCAGTAATGGACAAAACCCTAAATAAACAGTAAGTCGCGGCTATCAAACAAGTGCATAAAAAAGTTGGCAATTTTGTTCACTTTTTAACCATGTTGAAAATGTTTTTCCGTGTACATGTGAGTGCATACTTTTACGCACTTGTGGTTTTCTATACAAATTCCAAAAATGTGCGTTTGTATTAATAAAAATGTGTGAACTTGTGGAATCAGAGTTTCACCACGGTTAGTTATGGTTGGTAGGGTACCCTGGCAACCAGCAGTGGATAAAAATCTGGATAAACAGTGAGCGGCCGTCGTAGTGTGGCGGTAGTCTTGCTCGCCTACTACATCGAAGGCCCAAGGTTCGAGCCCTGGTACAGGTAACATCAAAAGTTTTTTCAAAACCCCTCGGTGGCTTGGCAACAAAATTGCCCACTTTTTTGGTACGCGCGAGTCACTGCTTATCCAGATTTTTATCCACTGCTGGTTGGCAGGGTGGTAGGGTAATGATACACCAATACACATTTATGCACGGTATTCGGGTTTGTGTTGGGCCACTTAATTGATAAATATTATTTTTCATTTCTTTATTTTCTTTGCCGTGCAATGACAGTTAAATATTGTCATATTATTGCATATACATACTTAAATTTTGTTTCATTCAATTCGTGCTGTTAGAGGTTATAATCATTTCGGATATCTATATAGGCCTCCTGGCAGTATCGTCAATATGGAAAACATAAATTCTTATAGAAAAAATTCACCTGCTTTGCAGATGCCGTTCGGAATCGCCAAAACGCCCGAAAGGTGCCGCCAATTTGTTGGAAAAATTTTAAGCAGCACACTAGAAATCGGCAGGGAAGCTCGGCCTTAATCTTCTCGAAGGTATATATCGCGCAGATTTGGTACATATTATACAATATATATGACAAATGAAAATCAGCCAGTTTGGACCTATATAACATAGAGCTCCCATACAATCGATTGTTCCGATACATGGGGTTTGGGCTGTAACTATTGCAATTTACTAGCGAGAAACACAAAATTTGGTAGCTATACTACTTATTACATATGTAATATGTGTAGTGAAAATCATCAAGATTCGACCAATATATCGTAAATCCCCCTTACAAGTAAAGACTGGACACTTAAAACCATGATGCGTATTCATGAAAGGCATAAGGCATTCGGCACAGCCGAATTCCCCGCTTTCCTTACTTGTTTGAAAATAGCATTTTTGTTAACACAAAACTAAAAACCCCTTACTCAAAAACGGTTCGTTCTGCCTTTGTGTAATAAACTCCAACAAATAAAGATAGATTTAGCGCTTGTATACAAATCTAGTCAAAATCTGCAAGCATGTAACTTAGATGTTTATTTTTAAATTATTATTTTTTATCCATTTATTGGTAATATAATATAATTAATAGAGGGGTCGCTTCGTGATTTCCCACAAACCACAGTGAAGAAAATTACAAAAATTTATTTAAGTTTGCTAAATTTTATGAACTACTTGTCCAAAGCCAAAATATAGTGGCTGAAACAAATTTATGGAGAAGCTTCCTAAACCGACATAACCTCCCGCCAAAAACTGCACTTTAGGCACTTCAGAACTGCTATAAAACGTCATTTCAAACCTTATACGAATTTTTGCAACTCTCCGTTTTCACTTCAACAGCAGAGCTAGTTCAGGCCACAAGGATTTAATTCGGAAGTGGCGCGCACCATAAGTTAAAAAAATAATCCAAAAATATGCAAAGCATACTTTTCTGCAGCCATTTAAAGTGCATTTGTTTGTTTTTGTTTTAAATATTTCGATAATTGTAACATCTGTCACAAATTTTTCTTCCACAGTTTGCTGGTGAGGTGATTCTCCTCCTTAAGTGTCTTTACTGGTTTTCTTTGTAAATGCTATAGTTTTTCCGCTATAATCACTTTTTCCCCGTGCATTATTACAAAAAATATGCAAACAAGTAGATTTTTGTGATGCATTTTGTATGGGACAAAAAAATATTTTTTGCGGATTTCGGTGGAATATTAAATTGCCATGAACGTTTGTTCTAGGGGTTTCTTGCTAAAGGTGACTAACCCCTCGAAAATGGGCGTGGCTTCCACCCTACGTATGTTCAAAATTTAATAATTTGTTAAGTTATCCCGCCAAGCCCACTGCTACCAATTCAATTCGTTGGACTATGTCTATGTATGCGTAGAGCCTACTCAGGCTGAAGTAGCAATTGTTTGCGTGAGGGATTTTCGTTGGCTTTTTAGGCTGAAATTATTTTTGGTGTTTATGCTGGTTCACAGGTAAAAAACTCTAAAGAGGTTAAAAACTCTTCCACGTAACTCTTCTTTTTATACAGTTAAGGAGCGGGTAAATAGTTTAACGATGCTGGCGGTACATAAATGTGTGCCCATAACAACACAAGAAGTAATTGATACAAGTAAGGAAAGCGATGTCTTCGGCTGTGCCGAAGGCTTTATACCTTTCATGAATACGCATCACGGTTGTAAGTGTTCAATCCTTACTTAAATAAGTAAAAACTCTGCAAAATATTGATGGTCTTACCCTGTTAATTTAAAGATACATAGCCGAAACCCTGTCTATCGGAAAAATGTGTTGTATGGGGTCGAATCTTGATGATTTTCACTACACACATTACACTTTTAATTAATAGTGTAGCAGCCAAATTTTGTGTTCCTCGCTATTAAATTACAACAAACATCCATACGCACATGTATTTTGTTTTTGTAATTCATAGGCTTAGTGTCAAAATTGCACTGAGAAATGACTGCATTGTCAATGGTCTAATGACACGACCTGTTAGTTGGATCGTGGTTATTAGCCAAAATCCGTTTATCGGAACAATCGATAGTATGGGAGCTATATGTTATATATATCCGATCGGCCTGATTTTCCCTAGTCACGTTACGCATATAAAATTCATGAACCCTGCCAAATTTTAAGTTCGTAGCTCTTTAATTTCAAGATTTATAGGTCAAAACCCGTTTATCGGATCATTCGATTGTATGGGAGCCATGCTTTGTATAGTTTCGATTTTGTTGGTTCCGACAAATAATTAATATACTACAAAATGCCGACCCCTTACTAAATCTCATAGAGATATTTCAAAAACTAAGGGGCTAGTTTGCGTTCAAACAGACAGACAAACACGTATAAATCGACTCAGCTCATCGCCCTGATCATTTCGGTATACTTATTGGTGGGTCTATCTCTTTTTCTTACTTACAAACATTGGACCAAAGTTATAATACCATTTTATATTAATGAAAGATATAAAAATGGGTGTTAGGCAAAGAAGATTAAAACTCGCTTTGTAAGTAATAATATAATTGGGGGAAAAAATTTGTTAAGAGGTCCACTTTTTTCGAAGTTAGATTTTCTTTCTTAAACTTGTTTGTATGTTCTAACCGTTCCTCAACTTAACACATCTCTTACATAAATACATACATACATACAAATATTCCAGTCTTCTACCTGTCCAGTATATCAAAGTAAGAGTATAAGTGTAAGGTCAGTTTAATTATATTAGGGATGACCAGCAGAGCTGCACGCAGTCGACCTGCGTGTCGCTAAAGTGATGGCCAAGGGATGGGGAGCGGTAGGAATGTATACACGTGTACATGTGAACCACTACAAATTCGATATTTTATGTATGGTCAGAGATATTTGCAATTAAATTGAAATTTTTCTGTCATTTTCATGTGGTTGTTGTAATCACAGATTAGGGTGTACCGAAAAGTGCAAAAATGTGTTCTGCGCAGAAATATTGTGGACCGCGTAGCCGGTGTTGGACCGGTTAAGGGTTATTTTTTTTTGAAGCGCGGCCTAAGTCCATCTACACAGAAAGGTGTACATAAATACCTTGGATCAAGCCCCTATTTGGGATCGGACCTAGGCCATTTTTGAGTTTTTTGCTAATAACTTTTCACTGAAACAAATTATTTAATTTACGCTTTCGGATTATTGATACAGAGATCAAAACGCTTGGTTTGATAATTTCCCGATATTTTGAGACGTATATTAGCAGTTACGTACGGTCGTATAGAATTACCCGCGTAATATTTGAAAATCTACTACTTTAGTACTACTACTACCACTACTATTACTACTACTTCACTACACTACAACTATGATTTTTGGGAAAGAAAATATTTACTGAATTTAGTTTGCACCATAACCCGATTATGAAAAAATCAAAAAAACATCCAGAAAGGTTGTATTGTGAATAGGCAAAAGCAGCCACAGCTGTTAGATGTTAGCAGATAATCCGCTCTTCCATCGCCTGTTAACTTAATTGACTAATTGTGCTGAGTGGGCATTGCGAAAAAGGTTTTTAGCCAGATATCCATTGGGTCAAAGGGGTCTTAAAGTTGTTTTATTCACTGCAAAATTTAAACATATGAACAAGATTCCTAAAGCATTTTAGTATTGGGGTCTTAAAGTAACCTAGTTTTGTTTCATTCCCTTCAAAATTTGTGTTTAAAAAATTGGGAATATATGGGCTAAAAAATAGTGAATTAAAATTAATAATTAGTAGTTGAATATAATTGTAACAAGTAAGGAAGTCTTAGTTTGGGTGGAACCGAATATTATATACCTAGTAGTGTTCTATTATGGGATGCCAATTTCCGTAGGTCTATTTTAATACTTTTCAGTTAGTGTTATAAAGCCACGCTTCTGCACCATATAGCAGGACGGGTGCGATGAGTGACTTATACAGTGTTATTTTCGTTCTTCGAGAGAGGACTTTACTTCTCAATTGCCTATTCAGCCAGAAGCAGCACTTGTTTGCGTGAGTGTTTCTTCGTTTGGTTTCTAGGCTGACATTATTGTTGGTGGTAATGCTGGTTTCCAGGTTAAAAACTCTAAAGAAATATTATCTTGAAGATTTATGTATTTTCCTCAATACAAGGATATGAAAGCAATTTCTTTTATATGAAAGAAAACACTTTAGCTCTTCGGAAAAAAAAATTGCCTAAAATATTAAAAGTTAATGAACTACAGAACTGCATACTCCACAAAATTCAAACAAGTTTGAAAAAAATTTAACGCTTTGATAAAATTGCTTTGAATTTTCGCGAATTTTGCGTACATTTTCAAAACAAACTTTATTCGATCAAACTCCTGGCTACGCCACTGATGGGAGTAATGCAAGTCTTGATGATGTAAGCAAGGTCGGAAATTGTAAAGTTTTGCTGCGGTGGGATGTAATGGTTATTTTGTACCCAATATCAACCTCAAAATCTAGACAGGAGATGTTAGATGAGATGTTCACTTGCTTATGGCTTTAACGTTTGTTTACGAATAATGCAATACCTTGTTTCCTAGAAACAACTTGGTTGTTGTTGTGGAAGTAACTATGATACTTCTTTGGTGGGTGTGCTGTCTTTTTGTATGGTAGGTTAGTCTCTTGCAAGGCAATTATTCCATTCGAAAATCCTTTAATGAGCATAATAAGATCTGTTATAGTTATTTATTTAAAAGTCCGTTGCAATTCCATTGTAGGATTTCCAACATTTACTCCGTAATTTGGTGTTCCGAAGGGAAGGTACTAGGAGGCGGAATAGGGAAATTGGGGGAAATAAGCTGGTAAAGGGGTGAAAGCATTGTTGGTGGATTATCGCATGATAACCGCGTGGAATCAATATTTGTTGTTTCATTTAGGTTATTGTCTCTAAATTCTATGATTGTTGTGCTACTATTTTTGTGGTGCGACTGTACTGTTTTTTGGTTTATTTTGACTGCATTGTTTAATATTTGTTGAGATGTGTTATTACTGTTTTCTTTTTCCAATAACCAATGGGTTATTAAAGGCGAATGTTGATGAGTTGTTTTTTTTTAGATTGGTATGCGACTGCGCAGTTGGAACATTGTTTATGTTGGGGGCTTGGGATGTTTTTCGCGATAGTAGAACAGGAGGTAGAGGAATAGTCGAAAGAAGCTGTAGCTTGCGTATTATGCATTTTTATAGCTTCTCGCATTGAAAATTTTTTGTCCGTTTTTACTTTTATTATTTATTTCATTTGTAGGAATTTAGGGCATGATTTATTTGAGGAGGGGTAAAGACCATGGCAGTTGCAGCAGCTTGTTTGCGTGCAAGGAAGGAAGGGATGAGGGAGAAGCCGCAAGTGTCACATACGGGGGGTTTAGAACAGCGTTTAGTCGTATGTCCAAGATATTGCCAGTTCTTACACCTCATGGGGTTCGGGTAATAGGGTCTAACTTTGGTAGTATACCACAAAATTTCTACTTTATCTGGTAAATGATACAAATCGAATGTAAAGAGAACCACTCCGCTGGGAGGAGTTTTTCCATTAACCGCTTTCGGAAAACTACAGTACTGTTTCGTTATCTGGGACATCATTTAAGCAAGGGGCGTAGATGGTACCTTTGGAGGAGTTTGAGTTGTTGCGAAGCTTAATTTTTACTCTACAGATTCCAGATAAGTTTGTTGTTGACAAGAATTTCTTGAACCTGCGACTAGGTATTTTGGACGATCCTTTTTAGTTACGGGTAAACTTGGGAAAACATCATTTGTAAAGTTATTAGTTTTTTCCTTTTTTGTTTTGAGGCTTGTGGATAACATGGTGAAAATTGTCATAAAGAAGGTTTGGTGGAATCAGCGCAAAATTGCATGTGGTATGGGTGTTGCAAAATGGCGGCGCATCTCTTCAAACATTTCCGGACATCACTCAAAAACCCCTGCATAAAGCAAATTGCAGTTTGCATAGTTGCATCATCGAGGTCTTATCAACAGTGCATTTTAAATAGATGGGTCACTAGAGTTCTGATATATCTAACAAAATATGGACCGGGCTAACCTTCAAAAATATCAACCCGTTTACGAGACATAGCCTAAAAAGGGGACCAAAATCTATGCATATATATATATAACAAGTAAGGAAGTCTACGTTTGGTTGGAACTGAACATTAAATACCCAGCTGTGTAAAAATGTTCGTGGTAAATTGGTAAATTGTTGTGAAATTATGACTTATTGAGGTTTTAAACTTTTTCTACTAACAAGTAAGGAAGTCTTAGTTCGGGTGGAACCGAACATTATATACCTAGTAGTGATCTATCACGGGATACCAATTTCCGCAGGTCTATTTTAATACTTTTTAGTTAGTATTATAAAGCAAGCTGATTGTTTTCAATAAAAACAATTCTGTTACGAGTTTTGAGGGGTAAAATAATTTAAAAAAATAAATATATGGCGCGATATACAACAGGTATATCATCATAAGCCTCCTAAGAGATATTTGCGCCGAGCTTCCATTCCAATTTTTCGTATGCCGTTTTGAATTTTTTCCTACAAATTGGCGGGACCTACAGATTTTTGCCGAATTCGAACGACATCCACAAAGGAGATGAATTTTTGCTGAGAAGCCTTCCATGGCAGAAAGACACTTGGAGAGTTTGCAAAGCCACTGCCAAGGGGCGACCCCGTTTTGAAAAACTTTTTCAAACCACCTTTGATGTTACCTGTCCCAGAACCCGAACCCTGGACCTTCGGTGTGGTAGGCCGGCAGCACTACCGTCACACCAAGGCGGCCGCCATTAATTTATTTGTATTTAATAGCTTCCGTACCAAACAGTGCTAACCATATTTTTTCAAAATACCAATACATGCACATTTTATGTTTGAAAAATTTGCGTTAAAATAAACAGACGGACAGGGAGACGGACGTGGCTAAATCGACTCAGCTCATCGTCCTTATTATTTCAGTTTACTAATTGATAGGCCCATGTCTTCTTCTTCTCATACTTACAAATATTTCATGTTTATTAAAGGTATGATAATCAAAAAAGGTGTATAACTTCCCTATTGCAGTGCGGTATTAATAACTTGCCCGGATATTTTACTTGTGTGTTATCCGATTTGGAGGGTGGGGCCGTGTGCAGAAGTCCACGCAAGTGTGGAAAGTTTCTGATCGCCATTCACCTGGGAATGGCCAGAGCGATTCTTTTGCATGCGGTTCAAGCAGCTCACTACTTCAGTATCCTCTGGGTAACCACCGAACACCCGTTTGGTGGTGAGCTAAACGTGAGAAGGCGACAACCTGGTAAGGCCACTCCGACATTATCGGTTTAAGGGCTTGCTGGGGGGGTTCAAACAGCAGCGTCTGATCACCAGGTGCTGCGGCTGCAAGCGGGCGTCTGTCTTGGATCAAGCGGCTCGCTATACAAACATGTAATAGAATTCAACCTCCCGTGAAACGGGTTGTGCGTTGGGTTTGGGACCCAGCACATAAAACAACGTTCCAATGAAATTCAACAACAAAGCCTCGGATATGAGAACCCCTTTTTTAGATGACAACACCCGCAAACGAAATAAGGATTATGAGATAAGGGCATGTACCTGGAATGTCCGGTCCCTTAATGGGGAAGGTGCCGCTGCCCGGCTGGTTGAGATCCTGAGGAAAGCAAAAGCTGACATCACCGCCATAGAAGAGATGTGATGGACGTGGCGAGGAAACACGATCAAAACACCTTGCAACATCTACTGGAGTGGGCATGAAGACAAGCGCAGATTCGGCGTGGGATTTGTGGTGGGAGAGAGACTCCGTCACCGAGTACTGTCGTTCACACCCGTGAACGAGCGTCTCGCTGCAATCCGCATAAAAGTACGATTTTTCACCATATCGTTTATCTGCGCTCATGCACCGACGGAAGAGAAGGACGACGTGGAAAAGGATGCATTCTACGAGCGCCTGGAAGAAGCATACGAGCGCTGCCCCCGTCATGATATCAAAGTCGTGCTTGGCGACTTTAACGTTAGGGTGGGCGCTGCGCAATTGTTTTGCAAATTTTATTAAGAGTAAATAGAGCGGTGACAGTGTGTAGTGCGTGACAGTTTATATTACGGTGTACAGTAGTATATTAAAGTGTGTGGAAATGTCTCACAGCAAACGGAAACATAAAACTTTAACATTGTTTTATAAATATGTGATTTTGAAGAGACTTGACAAAGGTGATCATCTTACCAACCTAGCAAACGAATATGGTGTCGGCCGTGCTACAATACATGATATACGTAAGAACGGAGACAAAATAAAATATTTTTGTGAAAACAATGACAACGTTAAAAGTGTCCAGAAAACGTTAAAATGGGTGAGTTCCCTCAGGTTGAGGATAGCCTATATGCTTGGTTTATTCAAGAAAGAAATAGGCACACAGCAATAACAGGAGAAATTCTCAAGGAAAAAGCGAAGACATTTTACGAAAGAATAATGGGGAATAACGATTTCAAGGCTAGTGAAGGATGGCTTGCAAAATTTAAAAAGCGTTTTGGAACTCGTTTGCTGAGTATGACAGGCGAAAAACTCTCTTCTGATGTTGCTGCAGTCGACCATTATAAAGAAAAGTTTAAGGAAATCATTAACGAGCTAGAATTAGCCAAATCTATAATCCCGATGAAAGTGGTTTGTTTTATCGGCTTTTCCTAAAAAGACATTTGTTCACCGTGCTGAAGCAAATGCTCCGGGGCGAAAACTGGCCAAGGACAGAATAACATGTATGCCGTGTGCCAATGCAAGTGGCGAACATAAATTAAAATTATTGGTTATTGTCACAGCAACGAATCCCAGGGCATTTAAAACTGTCCACCTGCCTGTTGATTACAAAAATGCAGGCAAAGGATAGATGACGCAGTGTTTAAGGAATGGTTCGACGGAATATTTATGTCATCAGTGAAAAAGTTCCTGAAGAAGAAGAAATTGTCCCAAAAAGCCTGGTTTATTTTAGGCAACTGCCCCGGTCACCCAGTGTTATCGAAGGAATGCAGTGTGATCCAGTCATTGAAAGAAACGAACTTGAAGGACGGGATTTTTAACCTTGCTAATGCTTGGGAAAATCTCCCTGAAAAAACAATTGTTTGTCCATGGCGCAACTTATGGCCTGATTTGGCTCTCTTGGAGCAGTACAAAAAAAAGAAAAGCAACGAAATGAGCAATGGCCTAAACGATGACATTGATAAGAATGTAGAGGATGAAGAAAATGTTGATCGGGAGCTGCGAGATACTATTTCTGAAAAACTAATTGATGGAAACGACAGCCTGACAGCAGAAGATATAAACATGTGGCTGATCGGTGAAGAAGAACAAAACGGCCAGATTTTGACAGATGAGAAATAGTCCAAGAGATAACCAGGGGAGTTGCAGGAGAAACCTGCGACGAGAGAGAGGAAGCGTCCAGCCTTCATCATACTGTGAGCAACGATGCTGCAATGGATGCATTTGCTAGTGAAATTCTTGTTTTAAAAGACTTGAAGAGAAAGTGTTAAAAGTGTCTTTTCAAGAACGTCCGGAAGATAGGGGTTTTGTATACCAATCAAATGCGAGATTTCCATTGTTTTTGTGAATTTTCATGTCAAGAAAGGAATGTTGTCATCTTTTTCCATTTCGTGTGTAAATTGTATGTTGTTGTGGTAACTGTAGAGGGTGTCTAGAATTTGTTCCACCTCATTGTGTTTTATAATCGCAAATATATCGTCCACATATTTGACTAGACACTTTATATTAATGTTAGGATTTTGTTTAAGTGCCTTAAGAGTGTTGTCAAGTAGGTCATCCATAATTACGTCAGCTATTGTCGTCAGCATGCCAAATGTTTGTATGTAATTTGTATTGTTGTGTATAAATAGTTGATATATTGTAAACAGAATTTCAGTAATTCATAAAATTTGCACTTTGGTATGTTTGTTGTGGGTGTAATCTGATCCCACTTTCTCATTATTATACTAATGGCTAGGTTGTTGGGAATGTTGGTGAACAGGGACACGACATCAAAGTACACTAATGTTTCATCTTCATCTACATGTATATCTTGTAGCCTTTCCTTTAGTCTAAACACATTCTTTATATTATATTGTTCTGACGTAATATTGTTAATTTTGTCTCCTATATATTTAGACAATTGATAGCAGGGTACATTTACGGATGATGATATAGAACGTAGGGGCATATTGGGCTTGTGGATCTTTGGTAGTCCATAAAGCCTAGGTGCTGTAGCTGCAGAACATAATAGTTTTTGTTTTTCTTTAGCGTTGATATATTTTTGTTTATAGAGATCGTCCACTTTTTTGTTATTTTTATTTTGGAATGTGTGCGTTGGGTCAACTCTCACTTCTTTGTATGTCTTTTTGTCATCTAATAGAGTGTCCATTTTCTCAACGTAGTCTCTTTTGTACATAACCACGGGTTCGTTTCTTTGTCTGCCTTCGTCCTGACTATTTCGTTCTTGTGCAAGTTTGGGAAGGCTTTACTTTTGTTGTAGGCTGCTGCAATGAATTTTTCCATTGAGTTGTTTTTTACGTTCCTTTTGAACTGGAGAATTCGGTTGCTCAATTTATTTCTTGTAATTTCTTTGGCCTTCTCATCGTTTAATGCCTGGATAGCTTCCTCCATCTCCGCTATTATGTGCGTAGGTGAGAAATTTCTTTTTGTTGCAGGCAGCGTAAATTGTTTCCCTAGAGAGAGTATCCATTTGACTTCTTCTGGAAACCTTACTTCCGTCTTGTTAACAAACCAATCGGTGTTTTTCCTTATTCCTAAGTTCCGTAGTGGTTGTTCCTTTAGATTATTTATTTTCCATGTATGTGTTTTTTCTGTTTCCTTTCCTATTCCCTGACTAAAGAAGTTTTGTTTGCTTTTGAATGTGTTGAACTCTGCTTCGCGGAGATTATATTTTAGCTCTTTCTCTGTGTAGAAATTTTATCAAAAACGTAATAACAATAAGCGACAAACATTTCTGGAACAAAAATGTTGAAAAAATAAACGAAAACTAATTAGTAACAAGTACCCGAGCACTCTTATATAAAATCTAATAGATCAGAAAGAAATATAAATAAACAGCAATCAAAATAAAAAAGTAACACAAAAAGAAGCAGAAACACAACAATATTTCGGCGTTACATACATACCCAAACTTACTGAGAATTTCAACAAAACACTCACCAACAACAGCAAACAGAAAATATCACTTGCCTACAAATCCAATCAAACATTATCGACGATATTTATACAAACAAAAAACCGCATTGAAAAGCTACAACAAAACAATGTGGTCTACGAAATTACATGTAAAGGCACATCGAAGACTGTAACAAAATATACATAGGGACAACGAAACGTGCACTAGGAGTTCGGCTTAACGAACATAAAGCTGATATAAGGAAAAAGAAGCAGAGCACAGCGTTATCACAACACATCACACAAAACGGACACACAGCTGATCACACGAATAATAGACAAAAATAAGAAAGAATAAGCCAGATACACTAGAAAGCCTGAGAATACTGCAAAATAGACACAAAACAATAAACAAAAAGAAAGATACATGACATTGCTGCTGTTTATACGCTATGTGTATAGTTAATATTAGTAGTTTAGTATGGTACAATCAAAACTTAAGAATAGTTTTTTAAAATAGATTAATCATGTAAGTGTTTACGTGTTAGTTTTTGTGATTTGAAAAACATATGTGCATAACGTTTGTATATGATTAATTTTTACTTCTGTTTTTTACCACCTATGTAATATGTTTTTGTTGTTTGTTAAATAAATAGATCACCCCTGAAGAAGCTAGAGAGACTAGCGAAACGTCGGGTTGGGATGGTGGAATAGAATTTTACCGTTACACCAAAACGATAATGGTCGAAAAAGCCTAACACAAAATTCGTTAATTTGCCATTATACGAGTATATTCAACACTTTCGCCAAATATCGTTTCGATCAATCGGGGTCAAGCTGATAGCAGGGTGTGATAATGCGAACTACAGAGCTTGGATTTTCAAGTTCCTAGCCTCTTTCACACCTAGACCGTAGTGCACGGTTAAGCCCTCCTGCTGTGGCTGCCGGCGTTGACGGACGCGGTCTCGGTATCGGTACTTCTTCCGTAAATACGGGTTGCCAAAGCGGCGGGGCACTGATCGTATCCTTCACGAGGTGACCCTGTTTTTAGTACAGAACACTACGGATCTAGACCCGGAGGGTGTCGATCTTAGCCTCCCCCCTAACCCAAGGTGTTAAGCGTGTCCGTGCCTACTGGGTGGTTTGCTGTCAGGGGCTTCCGACTGTATTCTAACGGAGCCTCCCGGATACCGGTCCACCTCCGGGAGTAACCGTGGACTTGCTACGGTATGGGGCGCTGCCGTAGTCGACCGTTCCCTTCCCCTTTTTATTTTTTATGGTCGCCGAAAGGACTCGTCTAAGTAGGTGACCAACGAAACAGACATGTTTAAACCAAACTCGGCCTCGGATCCCTGCACGGGTAAAAATGCCGCCTCTGGACTAGGCGCTAAAGCAGTCCAAAAACCTAATCCCACCAGGACTAACAACCCGAGAACCGCATCGACGGGGTCGGGTAGGCCTTCACGGCCAACGTCCTCTTTTCGGTCGTCTGCACAAAGTGGTGCGGCCAAACCCCTTGAGGGAAAGCCGTTACCACGCGAAACCGTGCAAACCAAACCCCTAGAGGGTAAGGCAAACACGGGGAGCAATGGGCTGACGGCCAGTCTCCATAGGCCCGATCAGGGCAATATTAAATTGCAGCCCGACGGAGCTGTCCCTAATCCCTCCACGGGAGGAAAGACAGCCCCCAGGGCTGCCATTAGAGCTAGGCAGCCCGAGACAAAAAATGGGTGCAAAATTTCCCCCTCGGTCAGAGCACAGCGTGACCGCAGATCCGCGGCCAAGATAATAGCTCGACTGGAAAACGTGGCTCCCAGCGCACTGACGGAGGACCAAAAGGCCTCCTTAGCCTGGGCAACCAAACTTCTCCCCGCGAGACAGGAGCGAACAGATAATCCTAGGGCCGGGCCAAAGGCACTAGCCTCTAAGAGACAGCGTTCTCAGGAAAGCACCGCGAGTGAATCCAAGAGACATAGACCTCTGGCGGCGGCCACGAGAACCTCTGCGGCAAACCCATCCAGGCCGTTCAGTGAAGTGGCCAAAGAGCACCTCACTCTCGCGGTGCTCGACAAGGGACAACTGGAAGTCGGTGTTAATAGGTCTGTGCAGGGTATACGAAGAAGTCCTAGAGAAACACCCGGTCCCTGCACCAGTCATCCGTGATGCCGGCTGGCATCAGCGGCGAATAAAGTTGGTTTCTTGCGCGGATGAGCGCTCGGCGATGTTGTATAAGAAAGCTATTTCCGCGTTAGGCGAGCTGTGGTCTGGGGCAGACTTAGTAGCGGTGCACAGGAACGAGATTCCTTGCAGGCTACGAGAATGGGCCTGGATACCAGCAGCCCAACCGTCGTCGCCAGAGTCCATTCTGAAGAACATCCAGAACGGAAGCGCAGGCCTGCCCACTAGTGAATGGAGGGTAGTGAGGGTTAGTGAGGTTAGGGAGAAACAACGTTATGTGACCTTGGTCATTAGCGAGGATTCTCTCCCTGCTCTGGAAGCCTGTGGTGGAGTCATCAGCTACTGCTTTTACTCCATCACCCTGCGGATCGCGAAGAAGGGTGAAATCGCCACTGATGAACCCGGAACGGAGGAACCAGGAAACACCTTGAGTGGACCTGGGCCCACGAAGGAAGCCAGCGTGGAGGACAGACCAACCGAAAACGCCGTGAGCGAAGCGGATGCTGCCTCCACAGTCCCACAAACCGCTTCAGGTGGTGATGCTCCCATAGGCAGCACCATAAGTGAACCTACCGGAAAGGCGCACTCACTGGTCGGATACGACACCGCGAACGACTCCGAGAGCGACACGGTCTCGGTGTCGGGTTACGTCAGGTCGACCTTCGGTCGGTGGGTGCACCAGTCTGAGAGCCAGCTACTGGACTCTGACGTGGAGGAAGCGGCAAATGACACTACAGTCATAGCCGCTCCCAACCACGAGGAGGCAGTAGCAATGGACGAGGGCTCAGACACCGACCTGTAAATTTTCTGATGATGCGGGTCCTTCAAATTAACCTGCATCACTCCAAGGCAGCCTCGGCTGCCCTTCTCTTGCGCCTCGGCGACAAAGCCGAGGACCTCGTGCTGATCCAAGAACCCTGGCTCGTTCGTAACAAGGTTTGCGGAATAACCTCTGATGCCTACCAGGTGGTGAAGACCCCAGCTACAGGTAGGACCAGAGCGTGTATTCTTATAAAAAAGACTTTCTCTTACTTTCTATTATCAAATTTCAGTGACGCAGATACGGTGAGCATCAGTCTTGATCTGGAAGGCAGACAGTTTTGGCTGATTGCAGCCTACATGGCGCATGACGCCCAGCAATTTCCAGCCACCTGCTTAGTCAACGCAGTGAATGAGGCAAACCGAAGGAAGCTGCCGATTGTAATAGGAACCCACGCCAACTCGCACAACGTAGTGTGGGCTTCTACAGACACTAACCCTAGAGGTGAGTGCCTTCTAGACTTTATTCTATCTCAAAACCTACATATAAGTAACTCTGGTAATGAACCAACGTTTGTTACCGCAAATAGGAAGGAAGTTCTTGATATCACGCTAGTCTCTGATCCGATACTGGGCCAAATCGTGGACTGGCATGTATCAAGGGACAACTCCTTCTCTGACCACAGATACATATGTTTCTGTCTCCACGTGAGACCACCTACTCTTGCAGCCTACAGAAACAAAAAGCGAACGGACTGGAATGTGTTCAAAAACGTTCTATCACGGTCATTCTATGAGCACGCTTCTCACGGTAAGCTAAGCGTACAGCTAAGACCTGATGAAGCGCACACAGATTCTGAAATCGAGTCAGCTTCGATCGGTGAGCTAGACTCATCGTCTAAAATTGATAAAGCAGTAGACTTGAGCACAGAGTCCTGTAATGCTGCTTTTAAGGCCTCCTGCCCTGTTACCAGACCGAGGAATAAGAAGAAACCACCATGGTGGAACTCCGAAATTTCCCGATTTAGGAAGGACAGTAGGAGACTTTTTAATCAAGCTAAACGGACTGGCTCTTGGCACGAATATAAAGAAGCCCTAGAAACTTTCAAAAAAGCAGTCAACAAAGCCCAGAGGGATTCATGGAGAGACTTCTGTAACAACATTGAAGCCAACTCGGAGGCAAATAGACTGCGTAAAGTTCTATCAAAAAGTCCAACTGTCCCGAGTTTCATTCAGAAACCTGGTGGAGATTGGACATCATCTAGCGGCGAAATGGTCGAACTTCTAATGGACACGCACTTTCCGGGCTGTTTAACGGAGCCACCAACAGCCGACTACATTGAAAGGAATTACCACTCTATGGAGAAGTTAGTTACTCCTCAAAAAGTCGAATGGGCCATCAGAACCTTCGACCCATTTAAATCTCCGGGACCCGATTACATCTTCCCCGCCGAAGTTCAAATGGCGGGAGACATCCTCTGCCCTTTGCTGTCTAAAATCTACACAGCATGTCTAAGGCTATGCTACGTCCCACAGAGATGGACCGAAGCGAAGATAATCTTCATACCCAAAGGAGGAAGAGCTTCACACTCAAATCCAAAGGACTTCAGGCCTATAATCCTTACATCTTTTCTTCTCAAGGTCTTGGAAAGAATATTGGATGCGCACATTAGGTATAATCTGCGCTCGCAAAGCCTCTCGAAGGCTCAACACGCATACTCCAAGGGCAAGTCAGTGGAAACAGCACTCCATGCTATCACCGCAAAGATAGAAAAAGGACTTGCCCTCAAGGACTACACTCTGGGGATCTTTCTCGACATTGAAGGTGCCTTCAATAACGTAGATCCTCAGGCGGTCATCGAGTCCCTTCTGAAATTGGGACTGGAGCCACCGCTAGTGGAATTCGTCAGTCAGCTCCTGTCAAGGAGAACTATCCAAGCTAATCTGGGAGAGGCCTCAATAGTGCGATACGCATCCAGGGGCACTCCTGAAGCAGGAGTTTTATCTCCTCTTTTGTGCAACCTAACAGTCAAAACCCTACTTCTAAAGCTGGAAAACACCGGCTGCCAAATCATTGCCTATGCGGATGACATCGCTCTCACGGCGACTGGAAAACATCCTCAGATCCTAAGCGAACTACTTCAAACCGCCTTGAACCTCGTGGAGGACTGGGCCTTGGAAAGTGGCCTTAGTGTTCATCCGTCTAAAACGGAAATGATCCTTTTCACCAGGAAGTACAAAATACCAGTTTTTGTACCACCACGCCTGAACAGGGTCAGGCTCAAACTCTCTCCAGAGGTCAAGTACCTCGGCGTAGTCCTAGATAGTAAACTCAACTGGAACAAACATGTTGAGGACAGATCCAGGAAGGCTATTACTGCCCTATACGCATCCAAAGCAGCCGTGAGGAAGAGATGGGGTTTCAGCCCCCGGATCATGCACTAGCTGTACATTGCGGTAGTTAGACCCATCCTCTTCTATGGCGTTGCCGTGTGGTGGCCTGCACACGAGCGTAGCAGCAACATAGGCAGGTTGGGCAGAATACAGCTATCGGCGGCGATACTTATCACGGGGGCACTACCATCAACGCCCACAAAAGCTTTGGAGATCATGCTCAACCTACCTCCGGTCGACTTGTACGGTAAACTCCAGGCAAGCTATAGCGCAGTGCGACTGAAAGCCGTTCAACACTGGAGCGACACCAGATTCGGACACACAAGCATTCTGGAGACCATAACCAAAAATCTGAAGGCGGTGGACTACACCACGCCTACCGGCTATGAGCCAAACACCAGGTTCTCCACCAGAATCCCTACGAGGCACGAATGGGAGGACGTGCACACTCTAAGCCCACAATCAACCTGCATCTTCACAGACGGCTCAAAGCTCAAAGGCAAGGTGGGCAGCGGCGTCTACTCGGAGGAGCTTTCACTCTTCTTAGGCATGAGACTACCTAGCCACTGCAGCGTATTCCAGGCTGAACTTACAGCCATAGAGGAGGCTGCGCGCTGGCTGCTCTCAAAAAACTGTACATCAGTGTCTATATACAGCGACAGCCAAGCAGCGATCAAAGCCCTTCAGGGTTGCAACACTGCATCGAAGGTAGCACTCGACTGCAGGCAATCGCTCAATGAACTGGCCTCGAAGTGCCCCACAGCAGTGATATGGGTCCCTGGACACAGATACATACCTGGAAACTGCGCTGCTGATGAGCTGGCAAGGAAGGCCACAGAGCAATCAGAGGTGAACCTAACAAGGAACATCTCCACCCCTCCTGCCACGACTAAGCTCTGGCTCCTACGCGAATTCGAAGAAAAAGCTAATTCTAGATGGACCAGGGAGACGACATGTGAGGTGTCCAGGCAAACGTGGCCCTGCATATGTAGGAAACGGATCGAGTCCATACTCAATCTAAAACGATCCTTCTTAGCCCCCTTGGGGTACTCACCGGACATTGTGTAATGGGAAAACATGCTGAACGCATGGGGGCCCCTTCAAATGACTTCTGTCGCAGCTGTAGGGACGAGGAGGAAATAGAAAGTGTTGAACACTTCCTCTGCAGATTCCCTGCACTAGCCAGGACCCGTTCGGAGTGCCTTAACAAGTGCATACTCGCTTGTTTAGCAGAGCTGAGCTCTGCCGAAATCGGAGACATTCTGCGCTTTATTAAGCGGACAGGGTTGTTCGACTTTATGAATTTTTAACAAAGGAGGAAGGGTCGCAACCCCTTCAGTGGTATCACAATGGGCCATTTGGCCTAAGTGCGCTTCTCGGCGATGCAGAGAGGCAGCCACCTTAACCTAACCTATGGCATAAATAATCCCTATAAAAGGCGCGCCGCCAAGCCTATTTTCAAAAATTTATATTTCTAGACTTTTTTCGTTTACGGACACTTTGAAAGTGAAATAGAAAAGATATACAGCTTTTGTACGCAAAATTATTGCCTATTAAATATATCTATGATCCTTTTCAAAACCTTTCGTATAAAAGTGGGAGTGGACCTTCACCGATTTCGCCCATTTATTTTAGGAACATTCCTTCTATTAATATAAATATGTGTGCTAAATTCCGTTTCGATATCTTGAACGGTTTTTGATTTATAATTAATATTATTTATAAATTTGACTCAATGAAAAGTTGGCGGTGCCACTCCTATTTTACACACCAAATTTTATCCTTATAAGTGTATTATGTACTGAATAATCACTTTTCGTATTTTCGAAAATATTGAAAGTGGCCGTGGTTATCATTCGTTTCGCTCATTTTAAATAGTGCTCGGAGAAGAGTGCCGAGGAACCTGCATACCAAATTTCATTAAGATATCTCAAAAGTTACTCAAGTTATCGTGTTAATCAATTCCTTTTTTCCTCCTGAATTCCCAACAATAGAGTACGAGCCCATACACGAACTAGAGCCGACCATAATTCTGGCCTTCCTAAAGGTGATCCGCTTAGTTGACATGCTATGAAGGTATGACCAATATATCTTAATTCATTGGGTTCAAACCCCGCTAAAAAATAGGATGAAATAGTATATTCACTTGCTCTGTCTGACTTTGATAGTCCATAACTGGAAGGTTGGTGTTTCGAGCTGCATAACAAGGCAAACTAAGACAAAGAGAGATAAAATATTTAAATATACAAGGTGGCGCAAAAGTAAGCTTCCGATGTTCAGCATATCGGTTGTGGCACGTGCAGTGTGTGCTGTTGCACCGTCTTGTTGGAACCACATGTTTTCCAATGCCAATTCATCAAGTTGCGGCAAAAAGAACTCGTTGATCATTGCTCTGTAGCGCTCACCATTCACAGTAACCGTTTGGCCCCGACCGATTATTGGTCAAATAAATAGTCAGCAATATTCCGCGTTCTGGAGCAGTGTAGCGTAACATTGTTTATTAACGTGTATTTCGCATGTGTTTACTACACAAATGTCAAAACAGAACTGACTTTAGGGGCCAATCGCAAAATTTATAGCATTTTCTGATAGGAGGATTACTTTTGCGCCACCTTGTATTAGCATTGGAGATAAAAGGAACACATGCGGAGTGGTACGGAGTGTCGCAGTGCAATGCAATGAGACTAAAGTCAGCTGCTGTCGATTCCAATGCGGGTGGGCGATGCTGGGGCCCAAACGGTTGGCTGTATGTTCAATTGCCCATATATTCCTTAGGTCGATGAAATATTTCCGTATACATTTATTTTATTTGTGAAATGTGAATAAATTTTTCAAGTCAATAAAGAAAACGCAAAAAACATTCAACTACATATGTACCCAGAACATAATTAGTAAGGTGTACAATTTCAAATTAAATAACTTTCCACTAATACAGCATGCATTATTCAGGCATACAAAAAACTCGTTCAGCGCGCACCCTACTAGACAATACTAAGCACTTTGGGCACAAAATCGCATTTCCAAAATAATTTTGTTTTTGTAGAATACTAACGGCAAAAAGAGATAGTGCATACCCTTCATTAAATATTCAAAATCTATTTGATATTGATAGGTACCAGGTAAAATTTCGACGGTCGAAAATTACTGTCGCTGGAAAACTTTTTACTATTATAAATATGTCTATTAGCAAAACGCTGTGTATTTGCACAAATGTACTGACGAAAATTAACCATGTGTAAAATGCCTGTCAACATTGCGGGTTGTTTTCGTAATCTCCGGTTAACGCTAACAGGGGCTTAATTGAGGTGTTTTGCACGGTTGGCTGTAAAATTAACCGCCATTTAGCGTTAACCGGCTCTTGTGAAAATGGCACTGAGCATGCCTCTTGCCCAGTGTATAATTTTTCACTGGTAATTTTTAGCGACGACGTCATTCAAGATAATGAATTCCCGACTCATTTTCATTACTTATGGGCCTGAAACACATCTGTGGGTACCCCAAAAACAATTTTTCCTCGTTTTTCAAGAGTTGTAGGTCAAAGTAAATTATTTCCCAACACATAGTTATTTTTGTGTGCAAGTACATTTTGATCACAAAGTTGCATTCCTAACATCTTGAAAGCAACCGGGCATAAATCGTGAAATTCGGTAAGAAATAGTGTAATTTATTTTTGAATTATAAATTTACTTTATTTTAAATGCAATAAGATAATATATACATTTTTTATTTAAATATCGCGTGAGAGCAGGGTTTAGTGTACAATGCAAACAATTGCTTAGTGCAAAATGGAGAGTATCCCTTCTGCACCATTAAGGTCATTTCATGACCTTTTTAATGTAAAATTGCTTGTAACTTAAAAACGAAAAGCATTATTAAAATATCACTTTACCTTATCCTAAATGCCATGATTTTGATATAGAATTTAAAATTTAAATCTCTTTTTTTTATTCAAATAAAAATAATTTGCAAACTTGGTTATTTCACCATTAAGGGCATCTGATGACCATTAGTAGGCTGACCATTCCCACTGTAGAGTTATTTACTTGCGTTATATATTACTTTATTAATTTTTAAAATTGTTTTTGGTTCACTGTTGTTAAATGTTAATTATCAAAATGAAAATGGGTCGTTCTTAAAAAACATGACCATTCTGAATTTTGTAATTTTTAAAAACTAAGTTGGCCAAATATGTTTATAATTGGCCTCATGTGGTTACGGATGGTATCAACAATAGGAGTCCATAACCAGCAGTATTTTTTTTAATTTTTGGAGTTTTTACAGATAAAAACATGAAGAGACCAATGCACTTTCGTTCACTCTGTTACCTAAATTAAATACGAAATAAAAAAACATCAACAATTGAAAATTAAATTCTTTTTATTGTTTTTCCCCAGCAAAGATAATTAATTTTAATTTATTATATAAAAAATTTAAAAAGTAATATAAAAATAACAAAAAATAACACATAATGTCACCCATATTAATTCAAATTTCATTTTGGTGAACTAAGTTAATGATAAATAAAATATTAAATAGTTTAATACTGGTTAATTATTTTTAATGACTTTAGGCCAGTGTACCTTATTAAATTACACTCATATAATAAATCTAATGACTTAGCCTTATTTCTTTATTAAAGAAAAGTAGATGGTAACAGAGGAGACTTAACGTAACAGAGGAGACACTGTTACTGAGGCACTGTACTATTTAAGTATCCGCTATTACCATCACTTTTTTTACAAAGTAGATTATTAATTTTGTGCTTCTAATATATTTATTGGATGGTTGAAATTGTAGTAAATTCGACCACCTTTTAATTTTATGTTCGCATTTTCCAGGATTTTAATTACTGCTTCTTTTTTTATATACGAAATGTCATTTTCTTCAATCCTGAAGTTTGCACTTGTGCTGTCATTCGAACGTAGGAAAATTACCTTGATATAACCATCTTCATCAACACACGTTTGTGCTATACAAACGTATCTATAAGTTATACTTTTTCCTAACACTTGAATTAGTAAAAATGCCCCATTCATAATTCCATTCTTATTTTCAATATCCGTATTTTCTTTTTCACTTTCATCTTCTGACGACGACGGAGTATAGACTTCTTTATAAAATATTTTTTTTGAGTAGTTTTTCCTTCTTCTATTCTGATTAAATTAGTTTTATATACTTTGCTTTCAAAACAGCTACAAAATCCTCGTGGAATGTTGCTACAAAAGCAACTGACATCACGATATAAAACAGTACCCTGAATTTTAGTCATAAGTTGGTGGAGACGCATGGTACCTTTCAGTAATGGTATATTGGACGGAAGTGTCTTCCTGATGCAATCAATTGCCGCCTTATCAATTAGAAATAATTTTATTGTTGTTTCTTTTTGTGCCTGTTCAAAAAACTGCTGGGCGTTCATGATGTCTGGTCCGTGTGCGACCATTCTATCAGCAACTCTTTTTAGCACTCCACCAATCCCATCGGCTGCTCCTTTACCATGAGCTGCTTCAAAAAAATTCCACGTTGCTGTCTGAAATCCATTTTCAAAAAGTTTTGTTCCGAAAAGGTAAAAATTTTGTTTTTGTCTATACTGAGTGCAGGGCCCGTCTGAGAAAATATGAATTGTGTTAACATCCTTTTTTGAACTTCTTATCAAATCAAATATTGGCTGCAAATGAGCCCATATTGCGCTGGGGCTGTGTTCGTTACAGGCCGATATGGTACAAAAAGAAAAAGGATTATTTTCACCTGAAAAATATAATATAAGGTTGATAGGTGTACAAAAAGAATGGGGTAAGTTCACCTTACCTGAGAAATATAATACCCCTGTATGTAGTGTGATCTGGTTACGCGAAGATCCAAAATGATGGCTTTGGATTTCCTGACCCATTTTACAACTATAGTTCTCACTGAAGTCGACGTGTAATACAGCCTCATTGGTTTTTAATTGATCGATACAGCTGCGATATGCTTTATGTTGAGTGCGAATATTAAATATATGTTTTTTAAAAACTTGTAATTGAGAACTAAATTTTTCTGCTAACAACTATGTTGTTGTGGTATGCTCTACTCGTATCATTTTAATAGCAACAGTTACACTTTCATTTTTTTGGAACCGCTCTTCTTTTCGAATCCATTCTTTCCAGGCTACTTCAGATTCATTTTGAATACTTAAAGTGCAAGTTTTATTTTTGCATGAGGTGCATTCATTGTACATGCATGTTTTCCTGTTCATATCGCAAACTACAGACATTAATAATTCATTTAAATTGCTGACATGAATTGCATTAATTTGTTTCAAAGCGGACAATTTGAATTCCAAGTTTACATGGAGTTTGCATGCACATGTATCTCTTGATGCAACTGTTGGTGAAACCACATAAAATGGACGATGAGCAGCAAAATATGAATAAGAATACCGACCTCCTTCAGACTTATACTTTTTGTAGATATTCTGTAAGGTATCAAGAAGATATCGTTTTTGTAATTTCTGTTTTAATTTAGTTCTAGTTTCTTTCTTGCCAGCAGTGGCACGACTTATGTCATCTCTTTCGTAAAAACGTTGCAGACTTAAGATATCGTCGTTTGGTTTTGTTTTTGAAAAACTCTTACGTACTCTTGTTAAATTGAACACATCGCGATGAAATTGCATTTTTAGCTTGTATTTCCGAATAAGTTTATTGCTCAAAATTGATTTAAATCCTTCTTTTTGGCTCTTTGTTCGCAATTCCGCATACCTATTTTTTAACCCTTCAGTTAGTGTGGCGTATTTCAGTAAATTTTTTTTAACAGTTTCAACTCCAGCACCTCGTACATTTGGCAAACATGTGTTTATTAGCTCGTTGGTTTTTGAAAGTGGGCTTAACGCTGAACTGATAATATTAACTTTTTTGGATCGCTGTCTCTGCTTCTTCAATTTCTCAACTTTTTTTTTTAACTTATTAACTTCGACTTGCAATTTGATATTCTTCCTATGTACTTTTGCTTTTTCCATACGCATTTTTTTACGGCCACAGACGACATTTCGAACCTGCTCTGTAGAAGGCGACGATGGTGGTGTAATATCGATGACGGCTTTCAATTTTTTTACACTTTCACGATAGTTTTTTTTATTTGTGCGCCATTTTCTTCTTGCTAACCTAGCCTCTCTAATTTTCATATCACTTATAAGTCTTTTTTTATTATGATACCTTTCCAAATCTTTCTTCTTATTTTCTTCAACTTTCTCCTTATTAAGCTTCCTTTTTTCCCTATATCGGCGTTGTTTTTCCGCTGCAGATAATGGTTTATTCTTGCCCATTTTCTGAAAAACAAATAGCAAATTTAAGCATAATTGTACACTCTGTTACTTTTGAGTCCCTTCTGTTACTTTTTAATAAGTCACAGAGTGGACCGGTAACAGAGGGGACAAATTAACTCAAAAATACCATATTTTAGCTTTTTATTCGAATTTTGGAGAATTTATTTGTCCACTTAATTAATGTACATAAAATATCTATAAAAAAATTATAAAATAAATAAAAAATCACTTTACTCACCGTTTTTCAACAGTAACAGAGTTGACACTGAATAAGGGTACGTACCCGGCATACAATTCTGTTCCTTACTCAACAACGCACTAAACAAGACTGAACAGTTCAAAACACATTTTGTTGATTTTAGCTAAGTTATGATGGAGAAGCATAAGAGAAATATACGCGTCATAACGTTTAACAAAAATTTTTCAATAAAATGAGTGGACGTAACAGAGGGGACCAAAACCTGGGGACAAAAATTTTCTTCATAAAAATTATACAAAAAAATTATTTTTCATCATTCTTTTCTATATATGGTATTAATATACACAAACTGAATAACAAAAATTGTAAATATTATTTTTTTCAATTTTATTTCAACTGAAAATAACTATTAAATTTTTATAAATTGGCTGGGGACACAGGTTTTTGCTAAACCTTTGACATTGAAAATATTTTTTAAGTTATTTTCAGATAATTAATTATTTTTTTTTTATAATATAGTTACGTAGAATCGATAATAATTTATAAAAATGCAGATATTTTTCTATTTTCTTTTTAAAGAAACAAAATATAAAATAGTAAAGTCTGGGGACACCAATTGGTCAAGTTTTTTAAGAATGACCCAAATATTTCAATTCAATTTTTGTTCTTTCAAAAATAAAGATATTCTTTGTATAAAAAATATATACGGCGGCCGCCGTGGTGTGAAGGTAGTGTTGCCGGCCTACCACACCAAAGGTCCATGGTTCGAGCCCTGGTACAGGTAACATCAAAAGTGATTTGAAAAAAGTTTTTCAAAAACGGGGTCGCCCCTCGGCAGTGGTTTGGCAAACTCTCCGAGTGTATTTCTGCCATGACAGGCTTCTCAGCAAAAATTCGTCTCCTTTGTAGATGCCGTTCGGAGTCGGCAAAAAACTGTAGGTCCCACCAATTTGTAGGGAAAATTCAA
This sequence comes from Merzomyia westermanni, assembly GCA_949987695.1. Classification (NCBI taxonomy): domain Eukaryota; kingdom Metazoa; phylum Arthropoda; class Insecta; order Diptera; family Tephritidae; genus Merzomyia; species Merzomyia westermanni. Next base: position 97,237,424 of record OX465289.1, read on the forward strand.
ATCGGCACACCACAAATTGGAAGAGAAGCTTGGCGCAAAAATCTCTTAGGAGGTTTATGATGATATACCTGTTGTATATCGCGCCATAGAGATAGAGAGATATATATCCAAACGATATATTTGGCGATCCTGCTTATTAAACAATCAAAATAAACAATAATATTATTATATAGCAATTTCATCCACGCATCGTCAATTTCATTCACGCATCCTTATTTACAAACCATAAATATAATTATCACAATTAATCCAACTAACAAATATTCCGGATATGACAATAAATGCATATAAACACGGAAGTGTTAATATGCAAAAAGCCCTTCTGTATCTAAAACTGTTCTATGAACGCGCCTAAAAATATTCCACTTTCCTTGAGTTGACATATAAAATATATGTACCAAAGAATGTATAAAAGGAATAAGCAAATGGCACATTAGAGGAAAAATGCATCGTGACGCTACAGGGCATCATAGCTTAGTTGTTAGAGTACTCTAACAGCGGCTTTGGTGCAGACACTTGGGTTCGTATCCCAGTGTCCGAGAAGGGGTCTGATGAGAAGTTGGGCACTTCGAAACATGTCATCCCATACCATCGCTGTGCATATCGTTGTAATTTTTCCTCTAATATCAATTAACAAACAAATATATAACATGTTGAACGCTACTAAATACTTGACCACCAATCAACAAACTCAAGTGCTCACTATCACTATCAATTTAACCTTCAAGTACATGACTTCATTCACCATTTAATGCCATTTATTTATGACTAGCTGGACCCGTGCGCTCCTTGCGCAAAAAAAAAATAAACAAAAATGGTTTGAAACCTTTTATTAGTCCAGGTCCAGGATTTTTCAAACCTTTATCTCAAATTATAAAAAAACATTTTCAGCTACACTTGTTGTGAGACCAGAAAAAATGGTAATTCTATACGACAGCACGTAACTGCTAATATAGGTCCAAAAATTTCGGGAAAGGTATCAAACGACGCGTTTTGATCTCTGTATCAATAATCCGAAAGCGGAAATTAAATAATTTGTTTCAGTGAAAAGTTATTAGTAAAAAACCAAAAATTGCCTAGGTCCGATCCCAAATAGGGGACTTGATCCAATGTATTTATGTGCACAACACCTTTCTGCGTAGGCTTCAAAAAAATAACCTTAGCCGGCCAACACCGGCTACGCGGTCCACAATATTTCTGCACAGAACACATTTCTGCACTTTTCGGTACACCCTAATCTGTGATTACAACAACCACATGAAAATGACAGAAAAATTTCAACTTTAATTGCAAATATCTCTGAACAGACATAAAATATCGAATTTCCGCTTTCGGATTATTGATACGAAGGTTAAAACCCGTCGTTTGATACCTTTCGCGATATTTTTGGACCCATATTAGCAGTTACGTGCTGTCGTATAGAATTACCCAAAAAATTATACAAATATGCGCAAACAGCTATTTGAAATTCCACCACTTATATTACATTCACATTGAGCCATAAACTTGAGTTGATTGCCAACATCAATATGAATTAACTCAAAAAATGTCCCTTTAACTCGAGTTTATGACCCAGTGTGAACGCAGTCTTATTCACTTATTTTAGCAATGTTCAAGTGTAGATGGCGCGCTCGCCTTTAATTATTCTAGCATTGTTCAGTCTTACTATTCAACTGTAGATGTCGCGAGGCATATGAATGTCACAGTCATAATAGCGTTGCAGTACAAATTGATTTTTTTGTGCATTCACAATCGTTTATTTTAAAGAATTTATTTTTATAAAATACGCTTAAACAAAAGCACTCCGCTAATTAAAACATGGTTTCGCATGTAGAGCTAACCCCCACCTTTAAAACGATACCTTATTTATTAATATTGGTTCCAAATGAGAGCAGAAAATTAGGAAATAACACAAAAAGACCTTACAGAAATAATATATATGATTATATTTACCATTTACAATCAACGCAATTCTTCGGTGAGCTGTATTGTTAATCTATATTAATATTAAATTACAATTATCTAATTAAATATCCATACATTTTCTAAATATTTATCAAATTTTAAACAAAATATTACATTTCATTCAATATAGTTCGTTTCTTAAATCCTTCATTTAATTAAAAACCAATTACTTTATTACGAATAGCTAATGAAATTATTAAAATCAAAAGCCATTAATTGTATTTTATAATAAACTTTTCCAAATTATAATCTATTTTAACATATTTTAATTAATTTTCTTATTAATTTTTAATTTAATATTTATTTTTATTAATATTAATATTTAAATTTTTATTATTGTGTACACTCTTTCTTAACTTTACTAAAATGATTCGATCACCTATTCATACAAGAAGTTTCACAGCAACAGAAACTCAAAACGAAAACAACTCAATTCCAAGACACTTCACATCAACAGAGACCCAAAACGAAAACAACAACTCAATTCCAAATTGAACCTCACACAAAATATTCATACTGATAATATACTTCCAGATAATAACACAATGTTTAGAGATAATTTTACCTTTTCAAAATCAGTTAAGCTGCCTTATTTTTGGGAACAATCCCCTGAAACTTGGTTTATTCTCGTTGAAGGACAATTCCAAATAAACAACATTCAAAATGACAATATAAAATATCAGAATATTTTAATTGCACTTCAACGAGAAACCATTTCAAAAATTATAGATATAATTAATCCACCTCCTGTGATAAATAAATATGAAACTATTCAAAAAGCATTAATTGATAGATTTTCTCTTTCCGAAGAAAAAAGATTAGAACTTATTTCTAAAACAGAACTGGATGATCGTTCTCCATCAGAAACATTTCGACAAATGACCTCTCTAATTAGTTCTTATTCTATAATTAGTAAAGAACTTCTTTTTAAATTATGGACTAGTAAATTACCAAAAGAAATACAGATTCATTTGATCTCTTGCAACAATAAAACTACTGATGAAATTATTACTTTAGCAGATAAAATTTTTAATTTAATTAATAATCAACAATCTTCTAAAATTGCTGCAATAGATAGTTTTGAAAACATTGCCCTGACACAATGTGTTAAAAATTTGACTGAATTAACTACTGTCATGTTTAAAATTTTAAATAAAATTAGTGAAGATATAAATGAACTTCAAATTCGATCTAGATCTAGAAAACGACATTGATCTACATCACGTAATTTTTCTAATCCCCGAAATTTCAATAACCAAAATAAAAATATTATTTGTTGGTATCATCAAAAATTTAAACACAACGCTTATAAATGTATTAAACCATGTAATTTTAGCTCGAATTATAATACAAATTCAAAGACTTTAAACTAAAACGTCACGTTATGACAGTGGCTAGTAGCGAAAGTGACGTTAAACCTTCTCGCCGCCTATTAATTTTTGGCAAATTTAATAAATTAAACTTTTTAATAGATACGGGTGCTATTGTTTCTGTAGTTCCCTCTTCTAAATTCAAATCTCATAAAAGAAATTCTGATCTAAATTTAACTGCAGCTAATGGTTCTTTAATTAAAACTTTTGGTACAAAACTTTTAAAACTTGATCTATACTAAACTTGATGATACTAGCAGATATTTCTACTCCCATAATTGGCGCTAACTTTTTAGAGAAATTTGGTTTACTAGTTGATATTACAAATAAAGAAATTACTGACTTAAAAACCAAATTAAAAGTTTCTGGCTCTAGTGGATTTTGTGATATATTTTTTTTCAAAATACCAATTTCTGAAAATAAATTTACCAATTTCTTAAAAGATTTTCCCTCAATAACTTGTGAACCAGATTACACCAAACCAGTGCAACACCAAACAGTTCATAGAATTGAAACTAAAGGAGTTTTACCGTTCTCAAAACCTCGTCGTCTAGATCAAATTAAATTTAAAATTGCAAAAACAGAATTCGAATTTTTGGTCAAAACAGGTATATGTAGACCTTCTAGTTCTCATACTGCATCTCCTTTACATTTGGTCCCAAAAAAAGAACCAAATGATTGGAGACCATGTGGAGACTATCGTAGACTGAATTTCATTACCATACCTGATCGATATCCGTTACCCCATATACATGATTTAACTATTGATTTAAAAAACAAACAAATATTTTCGAAAATTGATCTAGTCCGAGCATATCATCAGATACTCATGGCCGAAGAAGACATTCATAAAACAGCAATAACTACACCATTTGGAATGTTCGAGTTCGTACGCATGCCTTTTGGTTTACGAAACAGCGCTCAAACATTTCAACGTTTTATAAATGAGGTATTTTCTGGGTTTGATTTTGTTTTTGTCTATATTGATGATATATTTGTTGCTAGTGATGACGAAGATCAACATTTTGAACATTTAAAATCTGTTTTTGAAAGGTTGGCGGAATATAATTTAAATATTAAACCTTCGAAATGTATCTTTGGAACGAATAAGTTAGATTTTTTAAGTTATGAAATTTCTAGTGAAGGAATTAGGCCATCCTTAGAAAGAATTGAGACAATAATCAACTTCAAAAAACCTATTTCTATAAATAAATTACAAATATTTTTAGAAATGGTTAATTATTACCATAGATATGTTAACATGTTAGCAGCAGGACTTGGTCCACTGCATGAAATGTTAACATTTGCTACTAAACATAAACTTAAAGAACTTAGTTGTTCAGAGAAGACTATTAATGCTTTTGAAAACGTCAAACAGCTTTTTACTCACTCATTTTAATAAAAACGATAAATTATCTCTTGCTGTAGATGCTTCAAATGTAGCAATTGGTGCAGTCTTACAACAAGTTAGTAACAATGTTTTAGAACCACTCGCCTATTTTTCACGTAAATTATCTCCTACTGAAATGAATTACTCAACTTTTGACAGAGAGCTTTTAGCGATTTATAATTCAGTTAAACACTATAAACATTTTCTTGACATTCACCTTTTACACTGATCATAAACCCTTAACACAAATTCTTAATTCAAAAACAGACAGATCACCACAGCAAATTCGACATCTAGAATACATAGCACAATTTACAAATGTCATTCAATACATTTCAGGAAAAGAAAATATTGTTGCTGATACACTTTCTCGTATTCCGGATATTAACACAATTTTAGCTAAAAACATAAATTTCCAGACCTTATATGAAGAACAGCAAAAAGACCAAACTCTACAAAACATAATATCTGATCAAAATTCAAACAGTAATTTAAAAGAAATTGGTATTCCAGTTCTTAATCTTAATATAAGGTGTGATATTTCCCAAAAACCTTTTAGGCCGTTTGTTCCTAAATCTATGAGAAAAATTATTTTTGACAAAATTCACTGTTTATCGCATCCAAGTGTTCGCACAACTAGACGATTGATTCAATCTAAATACTTCTGGGCTAATATGCGCAAAGAAATAAATAATTGGTCTGCTACTTGCTTAAATTGTCAAAAATCAAAAATTTCCAAATATACAAGAACACCTATACAAAAAATTGAGATCCCTTTCGGACGATTTGAACACATTCATATGGATCTGGTTGGTCCATTACCTGTATCAAAAGAAAATCGTTACATTTGAAATATCATTGACAGGCATACTCGTACACGTTGGCCTGAAGCATATCCGCTTAGGGATATTTCAGCAAATACTATAGCAACAACTTTTGTCTATAATTAAATTCCTCGTTTCGGTATTCCACTAAACATAACTGTTGATCAGGGATCACAGTTCACATCAAAATTATTCACAGAGCTAACTAAGTTATTAGGATCTCACAAAATTCATACAACTCCATACCATCCTCAATCAAATGGAATGATAGAAAGATTTCATAGGACATTGAAAACAGCTATCACTTCCTCAGATAATTCAATGCACTGGTCTGAAATTTTCCCATTGATTTTATTAGGTTTACGCACATCTTTCAAAGAAGATTTAAACTGTTCTTCTGCGGAATTAGTATATGGACAAACACTTAGATTACCAGGTGAACTACATATTTTTCTAGAGATGGTGTGGTCGTTACCACCCAGTGCAACCGAAAATTCTAGGGCGACGAAGGAAAATATTATTCCAGAATAAACTGGAGTCACGCAATATATGTAATATGGAAGGTAATATGGAAGGTACTGAGATAAGCACTGAAAATTTTAAGAACATCAACAAAATTGAGTTCGTCGCGTATCTTGGTGTATTGATTTTAGCAGGTAAAGAACTAAATTCATTGAAAAATATCATAAGTTACATTATCCTCAACCATTTCATACATGTGTATACCGGTCTCATGGAGAAAGCCTGCGTAGTCTTTGTGATGATATGCATGGAAGGCGAATATTTTGAGCTACTAAGCCCAGAGGTCGTTTTACTAAAATAAATAGCGTTGTTCGTGTTCCCGTTGAAGAGACGGAGAAATGCTCAAGAAAGCCTTCCTGACTCGAGTCTGAGCATGCGAGATACATATTGAAAGATATTTTATAAAGAAAATCCTTAAAGGTCATATACAATTCTTAAAATAAAAATAACTTCAAATTGGCCTTCAGGTTAAAAATAAAAAATTTCTAGAGCGTTTTCTTGCGAACTGCATTCAGCCCTTTGTGTGGAAATTCTCTTCTGACATCAAGAAATTCGAAGTGAAAATCAGTTAAGTAAAAAAAAAAAATTTTCGTGTTTTTTGATTCAATCAGTACAGTCTTATATACATTTGCGGTATGCAAAACCAATGTTTCTTAATTTGTTTTCTTAGTTTTCTGAATTATGTTTTATTTGCATACGACAACAGCATTCGATCAATTGATAGCGACTTCCTCCTGCACAACCGAATTGATATATCCGCTTTGAAATGGCTTTGTTTTGTGGACTGAAAGAGGCCCTGAATGGAACTCGTCTAAAACATATAAAATAATACTTTATTTAGAAGAGCTTGGATTATCTCTCGCGCTTACAACGTGGCATAGACCACGTGAACCAAGATCACAAGCATCGGCATCAATCGTCCAACAAGTAGGGGCAGAGTCTTAGCAACTGAACACTTCAATGACTGAACCTACTCACAAACGGAAAGCGAGTCAAACAGTGTGTCTTAGGGCAAAACCCTTCCCAATAAGCCTTAAAATAAGTAATTTTAAGATATTATACAGATCTTGTTTAATCTGAAATATATTAAAGCTGAATTTATGATTTTTTAAATAACATTTTAAATTTTTAAACTGAAATATATGGGTGGTCATTTCGGGACCTTAATGGATAATGTGAAAGTTTTTTTTAATGGTGCAGAAGGGTTATGGAGTGTGTGCAGCATAAATTCTGTGGGCAGACTGCCAGGTACCAAGTTGGTAATTGTAAAGTAATTGGCAAAAAATTGCCCAGGTCCGATCCCAAATGGCGGGCGTGATCCAAGGTATTTATGTGCAGAACATCTTTCTGCGTCGGCTGCTTTCTGAGCAGATATACTATACGGCGATACGTTGAAAAAACTGGCAGCTAAGTAGAATCCGAGTGCTTGTGTGTGTAACAACAAATTCGAAGTATACGGCAAATGAGATTTTGCTCATAACTAACGTTTCAAAATTCTATTTTTTCCGTATTTTTATAATTTCTTTTTCAATGTTTCTTCAAACACAGCACAGGTCTCTAGCAATAATTTGGCTTTAACAGATTGAAAAAATATCAATTAGTCGACGAGTTATAGCCAAAAAACCATACAAACAATATGCTGAAAATCAGCATTTGACTGCAAAGTTCGAAGGTCGATTAAAAAAAAATTCGAACTAACATAAACAAACCCCGCTATACTGGTCTTCTAATTTAGCCTCTATTTTCACCGCTCACTGCACAAATGCAGTATAGCTCCAACTCCTAAATGAAATAAAAAAGTATGTCGATCGAAAGATATTATTGAGGTGAGTTCAACCATTAAAAATAACAACAGTTATTAATGGTGTTACGGTCACCCTGTGGTGTTCAAACAAGTACGCGATCTGGCAACTCGGCTTTCAGAACGCCTCCGTGCCACCAGCAAAACGTCACCCCAACCGCAGCTACCCATAAAAAATGTCTGCTTCCTCACTCGGGATTTGGCTCTAAGCGAGAACTTGAAACCACAACTTGGGGGTAAGTATTAGAGTTCAAAAAGCAAAACAGGTGGTAATTAGCGTTTTGTCGACTTCAACAGGGAGTGCCACGCGGCTACCACCATATTTATTGCCATAAGTGTCAGTTGGTGGTCGGCATCCAACCCTAAATCCATAGCTGGAACACTGGAGAGGAAAACACTGCCACGACCAGTATCATATACACGGCGTCTAGGACACCGAATCATCGTCCCTCACACGGTACCAACACTATAAACCAGGACGGTTACGTTTGGATAACACTTTCGCCCCACTTTGATATAGGGGTACCACATCAACGCACCACTGTCTGTTCAACCACCATCAGCAATTATTATATTTTTTTGTATAGACCTCCTCGAACTCCTACGTACCTGTTCTTATTCCTCTTGTGTATCCATACATTTGTCATTTATAATCTAGTTTGGAAACTTGACTTGTAAGGAGGGAGTACATGTGTGTGTAATGTGGCGGCTCAAGCGATAGTAATGGAGTATCGCTCCAGTCACCTTCAGGTGTAATCAGTCAGTGTTCGAACCGGCAGGGTATGTATCTATTTAGTACCCCTACAGCTTATATATAATACATATAGCTATAACAATTGACCTAGACAGGGAATTCAAAATTTATATTATATAGTTTGCTTCATACATTCAATAGTTTTTATGAATAATTATTTAATAAATAATATGTTTAGCTAATTTTGAAAAATCAGTGAATTCTTTATTTCAGACGCGTTGTAGACAGATGGACGGGACGAAGACTTGGTGGTGGAAAAAAAGAGGATTTATATTGGGGTCGGAAATGATCAGTAGCCACAGCCGACCATGGAAGGGTGGGTGTAGAGGCCTGGCCATTTACCATCTGGGGCCGTAGAGGGGGATAAAAAACAAACGTGCGAACTGACGCCGATGTGAAGTGAATATAGTCAGATATGAAAATTTTTTTGTATGGTGGGGCTTGCATTCCTCGGGGTCAAGGACCCACCCCACAGTCCGGCGAGCTAGTTCGCGCAATAAAGAAGCATACCTGACTTCCGGCGCATGCAACAGGAGGGTGAGGAGGGGCTATGGGAGATTGCGTTTCCACCCGAAAACCCAGCAAGTAACAACGAAAACCAATTAACGGATCTACAAAATTTTGGTATCATTAGATAGGTACTTTATTATCTCTTATTTGATATACGTTTTGTATACCTATCCGGCTTAGTTTTGTAAAAATTTGAATTGAAGGTGTTCTGCGCAAGAGTATTGTGGATCGCGTAGCTGGGGTGGGATCGACCAAGGGTTATTTTTTTGAAACGCGGCCGAACGCCACCTACGCAAAAAGGTATTATGCGCAGAAGTGAAGTACTGTGGATCGCGAAGCTGGGGTGTGTCGGCTAAGGGTTATTTTTGTGAAGCGCGGCCGAGGGCCGCCTACGCAGAAAGTTGTTCTGTCGCATAGCCGGTGTTAAATGTGTTCCGCTTAAATATAAATATATTGAGGCAGACGATGCTGATTCTCTAGAAATGATTGGCATATCTTATTAAAAACTTGGGCTATTCAACATAAAGTGCCCCAAATAACAGTAACTGGCTTATTGCTGATAATGAGACAGAAAAAAGGGAGGGACTCCCGCTATGCGCAAGAACTCTTTTAAATACAAGCCGAGAGCCAATAAATGTTCAAAAATGTCAGGAGAAGGGCATTTGCATTTTGGAATCCAACTGTTTTTTTAAGTCCAAAGAGTTTTCATACCTAAATAATGTAGATAAAGTTCGCATTGATATTGGCATTGATCAAACCGAACCTTGTGGTCTATTGTAGGTTCTGTATTTGGTTCTCCAGAAGAGGATATTTTAACCATTGCATGCTTTTTAGGCATGAGCAAACCCCAAAATATTAATAAGTTTCTTAAAAATTTTTGTATGAAATCATATATTTGAAAGAAAATGGGTTAAAAGTAGGTCGAAATGAACTAACAATGCAGTTCGAAGTAAGATTATTTTGTTGTGACTCTCCGGCTCGAGCATTTGTAACAGGAGTTAGGGCTGTGTCTGTGAGTGCCAGTATAGTCAAAGGAGAGTTTGTTTTCCTAGAACAGTTGGAATTTTAAGAACTGACGAATCTTTTAGAAATAGAGTAGATCACCATAGTTTCGAATATAGACAAAATTAAAGTTTGCCAGAATCTGCAAATATTGGCATGGTTTCGCAATTTCCAATGGAACCAATGCATTTGGTAGATCTAGGTATTATGAAGAAATTGCTTCATTCGCTTACTAAGAAAGGAAATGTATAGAGAATAAACGAAACACTTCATTCTCTATCCGCATTTGTTCCCTCAAAGTTTTGCAGATTACCACGAAAACCTCCAAGAAGTAATCAATTGGACATCTACGGAATTTAGACAGTTCTTATTACCTACGGGTATATATGTCTTAAAAGACTGCATCCCAAACGATTTTTACTATCATTTTCTTTTGTTACATGCCGGAATTCGACTTCTTTCTTGTGAGCGGTTCTGTAGAGTAGAATTAAACATTGCTAATGAGATGTTAAAAGAATTCGTAAATATATTTTGCGAATTATATGGCGACTATTTAATAAGCTTCAATGTTCATTGCTTATTGCACTTGGCTGATTGTGTTAGATATGGTTTGTTAGAAAGCTTTTCGGCATATAAATTGGAAAGCTACATGCAGCATTTGAATAAAAAATTACGAAAAAGCCAAATGAAATATTACAGCAAAATTTACATACGAACCTTTGAACGCCAAACTGTGGTTGCAGATTCCAGAATAAAATCAAAACAATTCAATTTAATATAGATTTTAACAAAGAGAAGGATAAAAACTTAGCAAACAAAGAGGTCCTGTAAGAATTATACCAAAAACTTCCAGTTTATATGGTTTCAGAGCACCCGTTTTAACCAATATCGAAAACTATTTTGAAGAGCCTCTGGAGTCTTCGACTGGACTAGGTGTTATACAAGGTGGCGCAAAAGTAAGCTTCCGATGTTCAGCATATCGGTTGTGGCACGTGCAGTGTGTGCTGTTGCACCGTCTTGTTGAAACCACATGTTTTCCAATCCCAATTCATCAAGTTGCGGCAAAAAGAACTCATTGATCATTGCTCTGTAGCGCTCACCATTCACAGTAACCGTTTGGCCCCGACCGATTATTGGTCAAATAAATAGTCAGCAGTATTCCGCGTTCTGGAGCAGTGTAGCGTAACATTGTTCATTAACGTGTATTTCGCATGTGTTTACTACACAAATGTCAAAACAGAACTGACTTTAGGGGCCAATCGCAAAATTTATAGCATTTTCTGATAGGAGAATTACTTTTGCGCCACCTTGTATTAGGTAGCATATTTGATAAAAAAAGAGATAAATGTAGATATTGATTATAAGTATTACTGTATGTTTACGCGACATCGGTAGCCACACGTCCCAATCCCAAAACCATAATATTCGTTATACCCATATTGCATGAATTGTACATAAAATAATACTCGTATACATATTTTCCATGAATTGTAAATAATTTCATTATAACGCGTGTATTATATCACATTATATTTTATTGTTATTACATTATTTACTCATCACAACTTATGAATTCACCTTTAGATTTAAGTGTTAAAATTGGAACGATTTGGGACGTGTGGCAACCACGCATAAATCACCCCACACCAATTCGCCGCACAGCTGACAGCTGGTCGGCCATCATTTTTTCTCTTTTTACTTATCATTGCATTGTTATTTTTCTACACCGGCTTTTCTACTTTTTTTACGTTTTATACTCTTTCGGAAAATGCAAAGGTGTCAATAGCCAAACAGATAAAATTCGCTGTTATCACAACAAAATTATAAATCTTACAGTGTAAAAATATAATTTGCTTGTAATAAAATATTAACAAAGTGTAAAAACAAATAACTCAAGTTACAGTGTGCTACTATCCATAAAGTGTATTATCGTTTATTGAAACCAAATAGAGGCTACATCTCCTTGAAGAAAAAGTTCTTGGATTTGTTTCATCCAAAAGTGAACCCATAACTAGAATTTTGAACTGAATGTGACCTTTGCATATTTGTTGCACACAAAATCATATTTGGTCGCGCAATACTAAGAAATAATATCTCAATCTATCCTGCAGCTGCCAAAAGGGAAGTCTTCTGCCGAAACCCATCATTCCGCACAGTAAGTAGCTCAAAATATATATGGTCCTTCGAGCCGGTTGTACGCCAGTCGATCTCTCCAATTCTGCCCTCTGGTGGAATGGTCCAGAGTGGCTTTCCAAACCCCCCGAAGATTGGCCTCACCCAACAGTTCGCATCGTCAACCCCCCAGAGTCACGTAAAGTAGAAGCCCTACATGCTACGGAAGAGACGGAGGATCTCTTAGATCGGTTCTCTTCCTACCCTCGTGCTTTACATGTAATAGCTTACGTTCTCAAATTCGTACGTCGGCTAAAAGACGCGGTGAACGGTATTAATGACCCAGCCGACCCCTCTCTAACTCATGCCGATCTCAAAAGATCGAAACATCGTCTGATCATAATGGCCCAAACTCGATACTACGCTCTTGAAAGAGCGTGTCTAGAAGACTCAACCCCCCTTGGAAAACGGAGCTCCCTACTCGTACTGAATCCTTTCCTAGACAAGAGCGGAGTCCTCCGAGTGAATGGTCGACTAGCCCATGCAACCCTCACTTACACTGAGCGTCATCCCATTATCCTACCCGAAAAGTCTTGGCTCTGTACTCTATATATACGATTCCTTCACGAAATGCTCCTACATGCGGAAGCTCGGCTCATGCAACAAATCTTAAGGCAAGAATTTTACATTGCCCGTCTCAAACCACTGATCAAAAAATGCATATTCCAGTGCAAAGTCTGCACCACTCACAAACAACAAACGCGATCACAAATTATGGCAGCCTTGCCCCCCGAACGTTGTAGATTCGCTTCACCCTTCACCACTACTGGTGTGGATTTCGCTGGCCCATTTCAATTGAAAGCATCCATGCTCAGATCTCAAACCCTCGTAAAGGGCTACGTGGCCGTATTTGTTTGTTTTACCACCAAAGCGGTCCACCTGGAATTATGCTCAGACCTCACCAGCAAGGCTTTTCTTGCCGCCTTCGCCCGATTTGTAGGACGCTGAGGATACCCGAATCAGATGATGAGCGACAACGGCAAAACATTCATCGGCGCCAAGCGTGCTACCGAACTGGAATTCGTAACGTTCCTGAAAGAAGTATCGACGGATATCGTACAGAAGTACGCCCCCCAAGGAATCAATTGGAAGTTCATACCCCCCGGCGCACCTCACATGGGCGGATTATGGGAATCCGCTGTCAAAAGCTTTAAAACACACTTTAAAAGGGTCGCCGGAACCCACAGCTTTACCTTCGAGGAGTTCTCGACGTTATTAATTCGGATAGAGGCCGTACTTAACTCTCGTCCCATCTCCCAGCTTTCTCAGGACCCGAATGACTTCACCGCCCTCACGCCAGGTCATTTTCTTCGAGGAGCACCAATGCTCTCGCTTCCCGAACCGAATCACGAAAATCTCTCTCTGATAAATAGGTGGGAACGACTGAAAGTTCTGCATCATCAGTTCAGCAAACGCTGGAAAACTGATTACCTCACGGACCTTCAAAAGCGTTACCGTTGGAAAAATGCTCAAACTCCCCCGAAAATTGGCGACCTAGTCATCATTAAAGAAGACAACTTACCTCCCACCGAGTGGCGACTAGGTCGATTAGCAAGCCTACACCCAGGACGAGACGGACATATTCGTGTCGTAGACGTCCGCACCCAGAACGGAATTCTCACAAGACCTCTCACGAAACTGTGCTTTCTACCGTCATCTGAGAGTGACGAGGGCCCTCAGTGCCCACTCCCATCTCCCTAACTTAATACAGTCCATAAAGCTCATACTATCGTTAGCACTCAGGCAACAACTTAGTCGCTCCCCAAACATATGCTTAATCCCAGGCGTATAACTAATATGCATATACTACTCTCTCTTTTCAACAGATGGATCGTCAACGCCCTCCGGTCCCAACACCACGCCGCTCATTGGCATCGCAAGTGACCCTGCCCGCAGCCCGTCCGCGCCGTAGCGAACCCGTACCGGATTCCCGGAAATGTAAATTGTGCATGCGTCATCACGCGCTGCTGATGTGCCCTGTGTTCACGGCCATGCAGCCGCAACAACGCTTCTTGGTCGCTAGGGCACATCAGTATTGCACCAACTGCTTAGCGCTGTCCCATCGCACCTCCACAGAAAGCTGCCGGGTCTGCGGGCAGCATCACCATACATTCCTTCATCGGGACACCGGAGGTCGCCAACCCGCGTATGTCGCACCACCTGTAGCGGAAATACCTCCGACACCACGCCACCACGAACCGCGCCGTCGAGCAGCAAGTCGCCGTCGCCGTCTTCAACCACAGCCTCCCAGGGCTAATGGTCGTGCTCCAAATACACTTCAACCATCACGACCAACCAGCGTCGGGGATCGCACCATCCGGTGCACCGCAACCGGCTTACGCACAGCCACGTATAAAAATAAGGTGGGGCGGATCCTTACTCAGGAAGCAGTTCGTGCCTGGCAGGAGTTGCAGCATACACTAGGCGCTTAGTACGCCTAGGGGAGGCAGAATGTTTACGCGACATCGGTAGCCACACGTCCCAATCCCAAAACCATAATATTCGTTATACCCATATTGCATGAATTGTACATAAAATAATACTCGTATACATATTTTCCATGAATTGTAAATAATTTCATTATAACGCGTGTATTATATCACATCATATTTTATTGTTATTACATTATTTACTCATCACAACTTATGAATTCACCTTTAGATTTAAGTGTTAAAATTGGAACGATTTGGGACGTGTGGCAACCACGCATAAATCACCCCACACCAATTCGCCGCACAGCTGACAGCTGGTCGGCCATCATTTTTTCTCTTTTTACTTATCATTGCATTGTTATTTTTCTACACCGGCTTTTCTACTTTTTTTACGTTTTATACTCTTTCGGAAAATGCAAAGGTGTCAATAGCCAAACAGATAAAATTCGCTGTTATCACAACAAAATTATAAATCTTACAGTGTAAAAATATAATTTGCTTGTAATAAAATATTAACAAAGTGTAAAAACAAATAACTCAAGTTACAGTGTGCTACTATCCATAAAGTGTATTATCGTTTATTGAAACCAAATAGAGGCTACATCTCCTTGAAGAAAAAGTTCTTGGATTTGTTTCATCCAAAAGTGAACCCATAACTAGAATTTTGAACTGAATGTGATCTTTGCATATTTGTTGCTCACAAAATCATATTTTGTCGCGCAATACTAAGAAATAATATCTCAATCTATCCTGCAGCTGCCAAAAGGGAAGTCTTCTGCCGAAAGCCATCATTCCGCACAGTAAGTAGCTCAAAATATACACTGTATACCTATTGAGGACAAGTACTTAATTATCTTTTTAATGCTTTTAATTAGCTACATGGAGATTATTTCGGAGGAAGATATTTTTGCAGAAATGCTTTCACAAGTGGAATTTAGCCAGAGGGGAACAAAGGAAGGTAGCAGTTTCTTTCAACTTAATACACAACCTCTCATCCAGTCTCTTCGCTTCTTCCTTCCTAGAAAGCAAAGTCCGGAAAATATTTAATGTGGCAGTTCCACATAACCAGCGGACCGCCATAAATATTGAAGCCCTTCCTGAAGAAGACCGTCATCCAGCAAGAGACAAGATTGCGTGATATCCCGACTCGACGCTATTTATGAAAAGCTGAATGAAGTTTTTGCGGAACTGGATAGTAAAATAGAAAGGTGGACGAAATGCAGGGCACATTCTCCCAAAAGGTAATAAAGCTATGTTCTCTCACTCCCTTAACTCCCAACTTACTCTTTATGCTACCGTCTATCTATCTATTAGCAGGGACAAAAATTGTAGTATAGTATCAATACCACGATCTATACCACATATGTATCACCTTCATATACTCTAAACTACAGTATCGACACTGGTTATTAATTATGCTGCTCCAATATGGTCGCCCAATCTTTTTGACAGCAACTGCAGGAAGTTGCAATTCTGCCAAAACACTAATACCACAACTGCTACGGCATGTCTTCTTATATCATCTGAGTCTCATCTACATCAAGAGACAAAAATACTCTATGTTAAAGAGCACGCGGAACAGTTGAGCAGACTGAACTGCCATAAACCTGCTCCTTTCCTTTGACTCCCGTAAGAAGAGCTTGATTATCTTTTTCAGAGTGATCGTGCATAAGGCAGGGCGAGGCACTGGTACTCATTCAACAACTTCTTATTATTACATTTCTCTCGTTTTAGATTCCTGAGCTCAATCTCAAAGCAAGATGCTTCGGGAATGCAGGGTTTTGGCTGCTAGGGTCTAGCACTTAGTAAGCCGCCTCACTAGTGACACGCAAAGCGAGGAATCTGTGGAGCTTGCAAGCATGCTCCCCATGTCTTCAGGTAAAAGCTGTTGAAACCATACAAAACGAAAAATATGCCAATGCAATGGTAATGTGATTTGAATTGAAACTAACAAGCAGTTATAATAAAGAAACATCTTTTTTGCAGCTTGAACTTTTAGCAAGAGGAAAGGGTGTTGGGGAACAATTGGCGGTGTTTTGCGCGAACTGTTCAAGGACGAAACGGTGGCACACTATAAATTGGAAGGCAGGGCAGGCAAGAGTCCACTTGCTGGCTCGCAGTAATCAACCTAATTTTTAGTAAGCATTTTGTAGCGAAATTACATCACTTCATTTTCTAATACTTGTTTCTTTAATCAGATATATCCCCTGATAAAACAAAGGAAGAAGTCAGGACTGGAATAAAGCGTTTCATAAGTTTAAGCCACAATAGGTCTTATCAAAAGGATTTTAATAAAAAAAGATGTAAAGAGAGTAGGATAAGTATTTTCTAAATACTAGCACAAGAGACTATTAATAGATATACGAGGTGTGTTAAAAAAGTATCGCGAATTTTGTGTTTTTTCAAAAATTATATATTTATTCATGAATATCTATTTTGTCCCCTTCAAAGTAATCCCCATGAGATATTATACACTTGTGCCAACGGTTTTTCCAATCTTCGAAGCACTTCAAAAAATCATTTTTTTGTATCTTGTTCAGCTCCTCCTTCGATGCCGTCTTTATCTCGTCAAGAGAAGCGTAACGTCGTCCTTTCATGGGCCTCTTCAGTTTAGGGAACAAGAAAAGTCACAGGGGGCCAGATCTGGGGAATACGGTGGCTGCGGCATCATTAGTGTGTTGTTTTTGGCCAAAAAGTCGCGCACAAGCAACGATGCGTGAGCAGGGGCGTTATCGTGGTGCAAAAGCCAATTTTTGTTCTTCTTTGCACATCTTCTCGGCCTTCTGAGAACATTTTGTACCACCGATAAACGTTGCTTCGCTCCAAGGTAGCTTCTCCGTATGCCACAGTCAACATTCGGAATGCATCCGCGCACTTAATTTCGTTTTTCACACAAAATTTGATACAGATTCTTTGATCCATTTTTTTGAATAGGTAAAAATCGAAGACGATCCAAAACACGTGCAAGCAAAGCAGCTGTCAACAATTAACTGAACATTCAAAATGGCCGAGCTTGTCGGCATAAGTGAGAGACATGAGTACCAACATAACGCCACAAAAAATTCGAAATTCGAATATACGTAACCAGCGAAAATTCAAAATTCGCGATACGTTTTGAACACACCTCGTATTACTGTAGATCAGTGTCATCGTACGTTATAAACTTTGTGCCTATGTTTTAAAAGTTTAAGAACTATATAACAAAGTGCAAATGGAATTGAAATGTTGTATAGCCGGGGGGCGTGGCACGGAAAACTTTTCCAAAACTATATATAGCCTATGCCGTACCCACCGAGCTTCTGAACCTATCGTCGAAGTTTCGTAGAGATCAACTATAAACTTTGGACATTAATAAAGAACAAACAAAACACAAAAAAATGTGGGCGTGGCAAATCCCACTTTTTCAAAATTATGTAAATCTTGCCCAAATGACATACTCGTATATATAAATGTAATTAATTTAGACAAAATATGTTCAGAGTTATGACGAATTTTAATTGTATATAGCTTGGGGGCGTGGCACCGCCCACACTTCCAAAATATTATATAGCCTGTGCCGTACCCAGCGAACTTCTGAATCTATAGTGAAAGTTTCACAGAGATCGACTATACAATTTGGACATTAGTGAAGACCAAACAAAACACAAAAACTTTCCAAAGTAACTAAATGACACACATAGCCAAATATCATTATTTTTGACCAAATACGTTCAGAGTTATGATGATTGGTGCGTGGCACTGCCCACTTTTCCAAAATAATGCAAAACTTGACTAAAGGACACACATATATAAATCAGGCCCGTGCGCAGAAAATATCCGAGGGGGGTGGGTTTAAACTCAAGTTACGTAATCAATGATAAAAGATAAGACATTTTTTTTCGGAGTACGGAGATTTTATTGTCAAAAGTCATATTTAACTACAATTATTTAATAAATCAACTGTTCGAGGTACTGAAAAAAACTCCTTCAAAATTATTTGCGGATCGATTTTGACATCGCGATGTACATTGAGTGAGGCTAAGCCGTTCAGACGATCTTCAGACATTGTTGATCTCAAATACGTTTTTAGTCATCGCAAAGTTGAGAAGGATCGTTCATTCGTGGCTGTTGTCACAGGCAAAACTGCCATAACGCGAAGCATTTGGTTAACATTTGGAAACGGATCTTCGTTACAAATATCGAGTGCTTCAAGTTAGTTTTTTATTTCCTTTCCGGCAATGAGCTTCCGCCAAAGTTGTACTTCGTTCAAGCAGATGTCACGGGAATCGTCGTGCAAAATTGAACAGTATGATTACAATAGTTGAGCGCAGGACTCTTCTTCGAAAATTTTCTCTTTGTAGGGAGAAAGGCAAGCGAAATTTGATAAAATATTGCGGTGATTTAAGAATCGATCTTTCAATTGTGTCAGAAACGAATCAATGTACGGTATGTAGATCGTTATACGGAAATAATCTTCAACTGATCCAGTTTGTACGTTGGAACGTTGGGTCTATTTCGACGCAATCCTTGGCTTTCGCAATTCAATTTCGTATTGCTCTCTAATTTCGCTCACGGTTTTGAAAATTTGTCTGAACTCCCCCTTAGCATTTTCTCTTCTTTCCATCAAAATTTGTTTGGCAGCATCAGCCAAATTGATAGCCTTTCCCAGATCCTGATTTTATCCTTGAAGTACTAGACTGAGAGACAATCTGAGAGAACCCACCGAGCTCAAAATATGCATGGATATCTGGAAATTTTGCGGTTTTTATAGCTGAAAGCAGTTGGAAAGCTCCAGACGAAGTCGTTGGGTCTTTCAGTTGGTGGAAATCACTTCAAGAGCGCGAATTACTGCTAGTTGCAAATGGAGATATGTTGCGACGGACTCATGCTGTTCTACCCATCTGGTTTTACAAAATTTTTTCAATTTCCTCACTCGAGTTTCCGATAGATGTTCATTTTCATTTATCGCATCCTGAAGGGTATTTGGCTTTTCGGATAAATGAAGAAGGAATGGATATTCTCTAGAACTCCCAGACAATTTTTGATTCCCGTTATATTGCACGCAGAGCTTACCGCCAAATTGAAGCTATGAGCAGCACAATGGGAGTAGAGCGCGAATGGATAAGTTTTTCTGACAACAGCTTGAGCCTCGCACCGTCATATCCTTGCCAGAAGAAATACGTGCAATCCAGATTTTAGGAAATCAAGGTAAGCAGTTCCTATTCCCTTTTCAGTGAAATCGGTGATAGGAATAAAACACAAAAAATCTTCCTGAATGATGAATTTTTCGCCGCATTTATCCAAGTAGCGAATGCAAATTGAACTTTGTTCTACTCGTGCAATGTCTGGCGTGCCATTTCCTTCCATTTGTTCACTCGATCGATGTTGTAACTCATGATGAGGTGGTGACAAATGTTGATTATTTCATTCGGGACACGGTTGCTTATGTACATAGTATTCTTTGGGGAATCACTCAGGTGTTTTTTAACTGCTCATAAGTTTTGGCTCGATATCTTAAGAGAGCTCTAAAGTTTCCATCATTCGTCAACGGTTCGTCTTCAGAAATTCTTCCCGTATCATTGGAACCTATGAGAGCAAGTCCTTGTCGGCCACACAGGATAACTGTTTCAATAATTGGAATCATGCGTAGTTTGATAAATTAGAAAGTCTAATTTTTGTTTCGACAGTTGCAAATCAATGGGTAAAGCATTTTCTTCTTCGATTCCCATTCTCAAAGACCATTGCAACAGACATTTTTTGTGGTATTCTAATGAAAGTTTCCAGTGCCTTTTTGCAGGATTTTAATGGGGTGGTAACTAACTGGCCCACAGTTTGATTACCGATTCCTCTCAATGTAGCACAAAATAAGACACAGTATTTGCAATATGTACCGTATTCTATTGCCGAATACGCTAGCCATTGATGTTTTTGGAGCCAACAGCGTTTAAACTTCAAACTTCTAGGGCCCGATGCAGGAAAACTGTATCCATCAGGGGGGCTCCAAATCTTTTTTTGGAATCCAGGTATTGAATTTATTCCATCAGCTGCTGATTTTTGAACAAACAATCGAATATCATAGGAACTGAGATCATTTTTCAAAGAGCAAACTGGCAAAGACGAGCTTTTCGGTTCCTCCAAATTAAATTCCACTTCTGAAGTAGTCAGTGCTAATCCAGTTTTTTGCTTACATGCATCATTTTCAGCAATATTTGTCTGAATTTGAAGGTCAGTACGACTACATTCGCCAACGTCCTAGCATGAACCAAATAATATTATGCACTCAGTACAGATCTGAATTTATGCTGTATTTAATATTATGTTAAACTTACATCTTCGTTCTCGATTCGCCTTTTAATACACAGAAAACGACGAATATCCATGGTAAAAAATATAAGGATAGGACTTATACAAACTATTTAATAATAATTTAATAATTTAAATAATTTAACAATATTCAGCTTTCCGTAGTGTGTGTCTCACCAGTTATTTCTGGTCAACGAATTATAATGAAGTGTGCGGCAAAGAATTGTCAAACATTCCAATAACATGATAAAATACACGCAACAACGAACCGGTTAAATACGCAATGCGGGAAGAACAACAAACAGAAAGGAGTATTTACATATGTATTAAGTATAGCTGTTATGTAGTAATTACAAGCTTTTAATTCGTTTTTTATGGTGCGAAAGGGAGAGAAAATGCTGCTTTGCGGTTCAGTTATAAGTAAGAAGGGAAATTCAAACCGCCTTACACATGCAAGTGAATGCACGAACGTAAATGACAATTTGAATACAAAATAATTTGAGCCTTATCTAAGGCTGTAAGGAGTATCAGTTGGAATGGAATTTAGCCATTTAAAGGTTTATATAGTCTGGGGGTGTGGCACCGCCCACTTTTCCAAAAATATATATATAGCCTATGGCATACCCACCGAACTTCTGAACCTATCGTGAAAATTTCATAGAGATCGACTATAAACTTTGGACATTAATAAAGAACAAACAAGACACAAAAAATGTGGGCCTGACACCGTCCACTTTTCCAAAATAATATAAAACTTGACTAAAGGACACATTATATAAATATCAGTAATTTAGACCAAATATGTTCAGAGTTATGACGAATTGAAATTTTATACAGCCTGGTGGGTGTGGCACGGCTTGCTTTTCGCAAGCTATGTATAGCCTATGCCGTACCCAGCAAACTTCTAAACCTATCGTGAAAGTTTCATACAGATCGACTATAAACTTTGGGCATTAATGAAGAACAAACAAAACACAAAATTTGTGTGCGTGGCACCACCCACTTTTCCAAATTTTGTAAATCTTGACCAAGTGACACATATATCCAAATATCATTGATTGAGACCAAATAAGTTCAGAGTTATGACGAATTGAAATTTTATATAGCCTGGGTGCCTGACACCGCCCACTTTTCCAAAATAATATAAAACTTGACTAAAGGACACATTATATAAATATCAGCAATTTAGACCAAATCTGTTCAGAGTTATGACGAATTGAAATTTTATACAGCCTGATGGGTGTGACATGGCTTGCTTTTCGCAAGCTATGTATAGCCTATGCCGTACCCACCGAACTTCTGAACCTATAGTGAAAGTTTCATAGAGATCGACTATAAGCTTTGGATATTAATGAAGAACAAACAAAACACAAAAAATGTGGGCCTGACACTGCCCACTTTTCCAAAATTATGTAAATCTTGACTAAAGGACACATATATATAAATATCCATAATTTAGACAAAATATGTTCAGAGTTATGACGAATTGAAATTTTATACAGCCTGGGGGTGTGGCACGGCCCACTTTTCGAAAACTATGTAAAGCCTATGCCGTACCCAGCAGACTTCGAAACCTATAGTGAAAGTTTCATAGAGATCGACTATATACTTTGGACATTAATGAAGCACAAACAAAACAAAAAAAATACGGGAGTGGCACGGCCCACTTTTCTAAACTAAAAATGTGTTCGTAGCAACGCCCGCTTTCCAAAAAAATTTAAAACGACTAAAGGACACACATATAAGTTAACACCACAGTTTGCAAAAGTTCAAACAGGTCAACTTTTGCCAATGGTCAATTATTCTACACGCGCATTCGCATAACCGCTGACTCCTCAACATATTTGAGCAAAACAACAGTCAGCGCAATAATAGCAAAACAACAGTCAGCGCAATAATAGCAAAACAATAGTCAGCGCAAATATCGATTCGGCAACAACAACAAATAGGGCGCACATGAAAGTGCAACGTGAGTGGGGCCAATAGTAGGTGTAGTTTTAAGTTAAGAAATTGATTGTAATTAGTCTTAAGTTGAATTCGAAATAAAGAAGTAAAAGAGCGGACAAGTTCCGCCAACTCTTTTTAAAAACAAGAATTATTAAATGAAATAATAACTGGCGCCCGAGCAGGAACCGGTTAAAGTTCGTGTTAAAAAGTATTGTTTAAAAATCGCATTGTCCTACGCGTGTGAACCAAAGCTGACTCACTACAGAGCGCGCAGAGCGAAGTGGATTAATCTGCCACCAAACTGACTCACTAGAGCGCGAAAAACAAAGTGGGATAAACAAGAAACAGGACACGAACCCAGAGCCGGCCCAGCGTTGAAATCCTGTAGGAAAGGAACGCACCCTTTCAATGTGCGACGATCGGAGGTGCCCCTGTAGCAGCAGTAAGAATACATAGCATTAAGAATACAATTTTTTTTATGCGAATTGAAGTCGTTCTAAAAAAGAAAAAAATTAAATAAAGAAGACAAGAGTTCCTTCTAAACATTTGATAATTATATTGAGAAAACGAAATAGAATAGCTAAGAAAAAAAAACATAACTTTAATAGAAACAATTGAAGTAGTTTTAAAAAAGAAAAAATTTGAATAAAGAAGACAAGAGTTCTTTCTAAATATTTGATAATAATATTGAGAAAAAGAAATAGAATAGCTAAGGAAAACCCATAACTTTAATAGAAACATTAGAAATATCTAAGAAAAAATAAGTAACTTTAATAAAAACATTAGAAAATAAATATTTCCCCTCATCATTCAATAGTATCGGGCTCTTACAGCCAATAAAATAATATAATTCTAAGCTGTGATTCACCACCTTAGGGGGGACCCTCCAGCTTATTACAACAAAAATTCTCTGCGATTCACCATCCAAGGGACCCTCCAGAGAATTATAAAAAGAAGTATCCAAATAAAACAACATTTAAAAAAAAAAAAAAGAAAGAGAAAAAAATGGCAAACCCTAACAACTTAGTCAGACCCCCGGTGCTTAACGTACCTGTACCTAACCCATCCTCTCAACCAACTGCTTCCTCTTCAGGTCCATTTAATATGGATCAACTGACAAATATAGTGACAGGACTTGTCAACAATATTTTTAGACAAGAAGGACGAAATATGGTACATGCAGCTCTCAATCCGAATGCAAGTTTTTCCCACATAACTGACGTGACTATTGAGGCAAGTCATTTGAACAATATAACGGAACTTGACGAAATACCGGACGTCGTTAGATGTCTGCGCGAATTTTCCGGTAATCCAGGAGAATATAACTCTTGGAAAAAGAGCGTAGATCGCATTCTCCAGATCTATGAGCCCCTTAAAAGAACGCCGAAATATTACGGTATCCTCAACGTTATAAGAAATAAAGTTGTGGGCAACGCCGACATTGCCCTCGAATCTTATAATACACCATTGGACTGGAAGGCTATCTCAAGATGCCTTACCCTTTACTACGCCGATAAGCGAGATGTAGGTACCCTAGAGTACCAAATGACTACCTTAGTGCAGGGCAACCTCACTATTCAAGAATTCTACCAACGCGTTTATTCCCATCTTTTTCTTATTCTAAACAAACTTGGCTGCATGGAAGTCGTTGCAGAATCTATGCATTTACTTACCCGCACATACCGGGATAAAGCCCTCGACACCTTCATACGAGGACTTAAAGGCGACTTGCCAAGACTCCTTGGTATGAGAGAGCCAGCAGACCCTCCGCAAGCTCTCCACCTTTGCCTAAAGTTAGAGAACCAAAACTTCCGTTCTCACTACGCGTTGAATAGTATTAGTCAAAATAGGAAACCTCACGATTTCCGACCCCCACTCCCACCCAAAAAACCCGTTAACGAATTTTATCCCCAATTGGCATACATGCCCAGACCCCAAATGCAACCACAAAACTTCGCAAATCAATATCGCCCTCAGGCTCCCTTCAATAATTACCGTAATGCCCAACATTATAGACCATTAGGGCAACAGGCCCCTGCTAAGCCTCAATTCCCACGACCAGAACCAATGGATATTGACAAAACCCTTCATTCTAGAGCTGTGAATTACATGAATAGACCCCAGGCTAATAACGGTTTGAAAAGACCATCAAACTTTTCGCAACAAATGCCTCTAAAACAACAAAGGAATTTCCATATAGAAGCCGGTGCACAACAAAATTACCAACAAGAATACCCACAAGACCCACAATACGATACAGAAAAACATTACCAGCAAGACTGGGCTCCTATTGAACAAGAGTATGAAACCGCATTGACAGCGGAAGAAAATGGGCAATCAACTCAAGAATATGCCGAGGAAAACCAACAACCTGAATTGCAGGATTATATTGGTATCCATTTTTTAGAATGAACAGTTCTTCGTTGCCCTATGTTGAATTTAGAACGAAGAACGGAAAAATTCTCAAAATGTTGATCGATACAGGATCAAGTAAAAACTATATCCAGCCCTGTCATGTCCTTAAAAAGATACCCAACAATGAACCATTTTTCGCGAATTCTATTGCCGGACAAATCAAAGTCACCCATCATACAATTATTAATTTATTTGGAAAAAATGACACATCTAAAATTCTTCCTACTTCCTACACTAAAATCTTTCGACGGAATTATAGGAAACGACAGCCTAAAGGACCTTCATGCTACAATAAACATACTCGACGACACCTTGACATTGGGCAATGGCTTACAAATTAAAATTAAACAGAAACTCTCACCTACAGTTAATAAAATTGACGTCAGAACTGACCATATGACAGCTACACAAAAACAATATATAAGTCACTTGACAAGGAAGTATCCACATCTCTTTACAGAGCCTGATGAAAAACTAACATACACCACTACGGTTGTAGGAGAGATCAGAACTTCCTCAGATACCCCAGCCTATACGAAATCCTATCCATATCCGCTTGCTATGAGAGACCTTGTTTCACAAGAAATAAAAAATTTGTTAAGGACGGAATTATTCGACCATCCCGCTTACCGTATAACTCACCCGTTTGGGTTGTACCAAAAAAATTAGATGCATAAGGCCAAAAAAAATACAGATTGGTAATAGATTATAGGAAATTAAATACAATAACAATAGCCGACAGATACCCAATCCCAGAAATTAATGAGGTCATCTCACAACTGGGAAATAACAAATACTTTTCCGTTCTTGACTTAAAAAGTGGCTTCTATCTGATTCCATTAAGAGAATCCGACATTGAGAAGACAGCTATTTCGATAAATAACGGAAAATACGAATTCACCAGACTTCCATTTGGATTAAAGAACGCACCCGCTATCTTCCAACGAGCGCTAGACGACATCCTAAAAGGTCATATAGGTAAAATATGTTATGTCTACATAGATGACATAATAGTATTTGGCAAGGACGAACAAAGCCACCTAGAAAATGTCGAAAAAATTTTCCATACGCTAGAAAAAGTGAACATCAAGGTCCAGTTGGACAAATGTGAATTTTTCAGGAGGGAAGTAGAATTTCTAGGTTTCATTGTCTCACCCACATGAATAAAAACCAATCCTACGAAAGTAAAGGCAGAATTTCCTGGCCCAAAAACTTTGAAGGACTTAAGATCCTTTCTTGGCCTATCTGGCTATTATCGACGCTTCATCAGGGATTATGCTAAACTAGCAAAACCCCTGACCTCGCTTCTAAGAGGGGAAGATGGACACGTGTCCAAAAATTCTTCCAGTAAAAAGCCGGCTGAGTTCGACAGTAACGCCATGACTGCTTTCAATAAGATCAAATCCGCGTTAACATCAAAAGAAGTCATACTACACTACCCTAATTTCAAAGAGGAATTTCACCTCACTAGCGACGCATCAAACTACGCTCTAGGTGCTGTCCTTGAACAATCTGGAAAACCAATAACATTCATATCGAGATCACTCAATAGAACAGAGCAACATTATGCCGCGAATAAAAAAGAAATGCTGGCAATAATTTGGGCTCTCACCTCACTTAGAAACTATTTGTATGGGTCAGCGAAAGTTGTGACTTTTACGGATCACCAGCCGCTTACTTTTGCCTTGAGCAATAAAAATCACAATGGAAAAATGAAGCGATGGAAGTGTATCCTCGAAGAATACAACTACGAGATGAAATACAAGGCAGGAAGAACTAACGTCGTCGCAGACGCCCTATCCAGACCACCACAAACCAATATTAATACCCTTACCACTACAGACCATTGCAACGAGAGTTCCTCACACCTTCTTATTCCTGCCACGGAAGCCCCGATAAACGCTTTTAAGAACCAATTATTCCTAAAGTTCGGAAATGAGGACAGCTTCTCATTCCAGACACCATTCCCCAGTTATCATAGACATGCCATCATAAAGCAAAACTATTCCGAACAAGATATTATAGATATATTCAAATGCTATCTAGACCCAGCACTCATCAACGGTCTGCATACCACAGAAAGCTTGATGGGAAAATCCAAGACATATATCCACTACATTTCCGAAATATCAAAATACGCTTTTCGCAAACTTTCCTCCAGGATATAACAAATGAAACAGAGCAAGAAGAAATAATTGCAAGCGAACATCAAAGAGCACACAGAAACAGTCGCGAAAATAAAGCACAAATCTTAAAGAAATTTTACTTCCCAGGCATGCATTCGAAAATCGAAAAAACGGTTAAGCAGTGCTCTACATGCCGTGAACACAAATATGGACAGACATCCTCCGAAACCGCAAATACAGGAAACACCCATTCCCCAATTCCCAGGAGACATCGTCCATGTTGACATCTATTCAACCGAAAAAAACTCATGCTCACTGCAATTGATAAATTTTCGAAATATGCACAGGTTAAAATACTACAATCGAGAGCGATAGAACACATTAAAGACCCAATAAGAGAACTAATGGTCGCCTTCGGAATACCAAAACTCGTAATAATAGATAACGAAAAATCCCTGAATTCTGCTACTATATCATCCCTACTCAAGGACCAGATGTCCATCAATGTTTATACCACACCACCTTATACAAGGTGGCGCAAAAGTAAGCTTCCGATGTTCAGCATATCGGTTGTGGCACGTGCAGTGTGTGCTGTTGCACCGTCTTGTTGGAACCACATGTTTTCCAATCCCAATTCATCAAGTTGCGGCAAAAAGAACTCGTTGATCATTGCTCTGTAGCGCTCACCATTCACAGTAACCGTTTGGCCCCGACCGATTATTGGTCAAATAAATAGTCAGCAATATTCCGCGTTCTGGAGCAGTGTAGCGTAACATTGTTTATTAACGTGTATTTCGCATGTGTTTACTACACAAATGTCAAAACAGAACTGACTTTAGGGGCCAATCGCAAAATTTATAGCATTTTCTGGTAGGAGGATTACTTTTGTAGTAGCACCAGCAATGGGCAAATAGAAAGATTCCATAGTACACTCTCCGAAATAAGGAGATGTCTAAAAGCAAATTCCGTAAGAATAACGTTTGAAGAATTACTATTCAAATCAGTTAAAGAATACAATTCCTCAATACACTCAACGACAAAAAGTAAACCGATAGATACATTTTTTGGAAATAGAATTTATAGCGACCCACACGAGTTAGAACAGCAAAGACAGAATAACATTGCACATCACAACAAAAATAGGTCCGAAAACAAAAACTTCTCACCAGGAGAAGTCATTTACGTTAAAATCAATAAAAGACTAGGATCAAAATTAACTCCAAAACACAAAAAAGAAACTGTTTCTGAAAATCACAGGACGACAGTTAAGACAGTATCGGGACGAACAATTCACAAGTCTCTAATAAAGACTTAAATATTTTTTCTTCTCCTTTTAGGAAAAATGGACCAATACATACTTATCACAGTTTGTATTCTAATTACAACTTCCTCTTCGGACGTACAAATTTTAGACTATAGCAAATCCCAGCTAGTGACGATAGAAAGCAAAAATACAAGACAGCACATTCAGATTCATTCATCTCATCGACTTAGAGAAATACGAACAATTTTTAACAGAGACATATGAAGAGATGATCAACCAAATCCCTAACAATCACTTCCTATATCCCATCCTAAAACATGAAACCATCCAAACCCTTGAAATTCTAAACGCTCTAAAACCCTCAAAATCCATCAGAAAGAAAAAATCAATCGACGTATTAGGAACGGCATGGAGAGACATAGCCGGTTCTCCCGATCACGAAGATCTTGAGATAATCATGAATAACTTAGGAAATTTGAATAAAAATAATAACAAGCAGGTAGTACTAAACAAATTATTCGAAAAACGAATAAATAACATAACCCACATTATGAACAAGATGATGAATACAATCAGGAAAGATGAAGATAATATAACAGAAATCTTATATATAAATAGACAAGATGAATGCAATGTAGAACCGTTTTCTGTTAAACTATAATTCTAAGGTATACAAATTATATATGTATAGATAGGAAATTTTGAGGTGTACTTTTATCCGTAAATAAAAAAAAATTTAAAAAATAATTTTAACATAAAAAATTTAACATAAAAGTCACACCACTACACATTTACTTATTCACACTATAGACACGCTGTGTGTGTGTGTACTTGCTTTTTGTGTACTATGCTGAATCGCGAGCATGGCCGAGGAGTTGCTTTGTAGGAAAAAATTAAGAGCCGTAGTAGTGTGAGTAGACTTGCCATGCATGTTTTTGTGTTATTCGTGTGGTCGGCTCTCACTGTGAGTGCGAAGAGTTGGTAGTGGACCAATGAAAAAGAAGTATTCGCACCATAGATACTCTGTTGTGTCATGCATTTTTGGTTTAGTTGTTGTTATTGTATTGATTACTGGCTACGATTCCCAGTGTCAGCTGCTCTCCTGAGAGCACGAAAAGTTGCTTTGTTGGATACATTAAACAAGCAATGTAAAATATGAGCAAATATGTAAAATTCATTGCTGATACCTACAAACAGGGTTTACAAAAATAAAATAAATGATTACTCATAAAGAGTATTAAACACCGAAGAAAATTAAAGGAAAATAGAGGAAAGGATTCTTTGAAAGGAAGGAAAATTAAAGGAAAGAAAGGAAAGAAAAGGAAAAGGAAAGGAAAGGAAGGAAAGGGAATGGAAAGGATAGGAAAGGAAGGAAAATTAAAGGAAAGAAAGGAATGGTAAGGAAATGAAAGGAAGGGAAGGGGAAGGGAATCAAAGGAAAGGTAAGAAAACGAAGGGAAAAGAAAGAAAATAAAAGGAAGGGAAGGGAAAGGAAAAGAAGTTTGAGGAAAGT
Source organism: Merzomyia westermanni (assembly GCA_949987695.1). Lineage (NCBI taxonomy): Eukaryota > Metazoa > Arthropoda > Insecta > Diptera > Tephritidae > Merzomyia > Merzomyia westermanni. The sequence goes on from OX465289.1 coordinate 97,267,713, forward strand.
AAAAAATAAAATAAGAGATTAAAAAAAGAAATCAAGGAAAATAAAAATATGTTAGAGGAAAGGAACGACATGGAAAGGAAGAAAAAAAGGCGGATAAAACATACCTACAGCAAAAAAATAAAATAAAATAAAGTTTATTGGTTGAATTTCAACCACTGGGCGAACTCTAGTTATAATAAATTTACAAAATAGGATTAGATTAATTAAAGAAGACTTAATAAACATTAGATATGCCATACAATGGGCAAAAGAAAATATTTTAAACTCTGTAATATTAAGTAAAGAGGAATTAGAATTATCGAAAAATAAACTAAAAGAAGAAGAAATACCATATAAAAGTGCCGAAGAAGCGCTAGAACTATCAAAAGTAAATGTTTTAAATAATGAAATGAAAGCTTTGTATATGGTTAAAATACCGCTAACGATTAAGGAAATATTTAAGAAAATAATTATAAGACCTGTAAAAAGGAAAAATAATACTGTAATTAAAATCGAATTCAAAGAAATTCTAAAAGGAAAAAATTCAATATTTGGAAGAAACAAGTAAGGAAGTCTAAGTTCGGGTGGAACCGAACATTATATACCTAGTAGTGATCTATTATGTCATCCCAATTTACGCAGGTCTATTTTAATACTTTCAGTTCGTATTTGCGTTCAAATAGACAGACGGACAAACAGAAACGCGTATCGAGAGACGCACATGGCTACTTCGACTCAGCTCATCCTCCTGATCATTTCAGTATACTTTTTGTTGGGACTATCTCTTTTTCTTCTCATACGTACAAAGATTTCATGTTCATGAAAGGTATGAAAATCAAAAAAGATATACAACTTCGCTTTTGCAGTGGGGTATTAACTACTTGCCCGGATATTTTACTTTTCATCCTGAACGTTTTGATATACAATAATAAATATATATCTCGAATCGTTTATGTCGAATGAAGTAATTTACCTTGTGTGCGTAACAACAATAGGTCATTGAAATATCAAGATAGAATTATATGCGATTGCCTTTGAAAATAGTAGAAATTTTATGCTGAAAAGTGAGCGGCGCCACGCCTACTTCTTCAAAAATGGCAACAATTGTTTGCGGCCGAGTTTTTATTGAAAAGTTTATTATGTGTGCAAAATCTGATTGATATAACTTGCTTGGTTGTAGAAATATCGCTTTTTAAATTTTACAAAAAAATTTTTCAGAACTATGTTCAAAAACTGGGCGTGGACTTTAACCGATTTCGCCCAGTTTTACAGCAAAGAGTTACCTTTACATATAGAACATTATCACCAAATTTCGTTTCGACATATCAATTTTTGGCGGAGTTATGGCATAAACAGTTTTGTGGAATAGTCCACTATAAAACGGGCGGGGCCACGCCCATTTTCGAAAATTTTGAGTTTTTGGATTTCTTTTTTTACGGAAACTTTAAAAGTGAGATATAAATGATGTAAAGCTATTTTAGGCAAAGTTATTGCCTATTTAATATATCTACGATCCTCTTCAAAATCTTTCATATAAAAGTGGGCGTGGACCTTAACCGATCTCGATCATTTTTTCCTGGAGCATTCCATGCATACCTGAAAACCTGCGTGCTGAATTTCGTTTCGATATCTTGAACGGTTTTTGATTTATGATTAATATTATTTCTGAATTTGACTTAATCTTGAAAAATTTATTTTATGCCTTAATCTGAATGTAGTCATCAAATTTTATCCTTATAGGTGTATTATGTACTGAATTATCACTATTTCTCTGTTTTCGAAAAGATTATATATATAAAAAGTGGGCGTGGCTATCATCCGATTTCGCCCATTATAAATAGCGGTGGGAGATGAGTGCCAAGGAACCCGAATACCAAATTTCATTAAGATATCTCAAAATTTACTCAAGTTATCGTGTTCACCGATGGACGGACGGACGGACGGACGGACGGGCGAACGGACGGACGGACATGGCTTAATCAATTTCTCATTTCGTCCTGAACATTTTGATACACATAAGTCAATATCTACCTCGATCCGTTAATGCCGTTACGTACTGCCCTTACGCGACTAAAGTTAATATACCTTGTGTGCGAAGCACTACTAGGTATAAAAAGGGTGTCTTTTATAGGCGTCAAAGGACTCAACCGATTTTTATGAAATTTTCACAATATATACTTGGGTTCACTGGGTACAGCATAGACAATATATAGTTTTGGAAAAGTAGGCGGAGCCACGCCCCCAGGCTATATAAAGTTTCAATTCGTCATAGCTCCGAACTTTTTTGGTCTAAATTAATGAAATTTGGATATATGTGTCACTTAGTCAATATCTACATAATTTTTCAAAAGTGGGCAGTGCCACGCCCACATATTTTGTGTTTTGTTGTGCTCTTGAAATTTCACGATATGTTCAGGAGTTCGCTGGGCACGACACAGTCTGCTTATAGCTTTTGGAAAAGCCCCAGTTTATATGAAGCTGCAGTTCGGTATAGTTAGGAGTTTATTTGATTCAAGTTAATGACATTTTAGATATAGATGTGTTCTATGTATCAAAACATCAAAACAACGTATAGCGGGTTTGCTAGTATATTATAAAATGGAGAAAGCAAACAACGAATTTCAGCATTCTTTTGTAAAACTGAGAGACTAGTTTGCATTCAAATAGACAGACGGGCAGACAGACGGACGGACGGAGAGACGATTATGGCTAAATCGACTCCCTTCATCGTACTGATCATTTAAGTGAACTTTTCTCTTCTTGTTCTCATACTTACATACATTTAATGTTTATGAAAGGTATGAAAATCAAAAAAGATATATAAATTCGCTATTGCAGTGGGCTATTAACTACGTGCCCAAATATTTTGCTTGTGTGTTTCCCGATTTGGCAGGAGTATAATACATACTACTAAGAAGCAGCTGACCAATTTTCATTGAAATATCAAGATAGAATTATAAGCGATTGCCTTTGAAAATAGCAGACATTTTATGCTGAAAAGTGGGCGGCGCCACGCCTACTTCTTCAAAAATAACAAAATTTTTTCGCCGCCGAGTTTTTCTTGAAAAGCTTATTATGTGTGCAAAATCTGATTGATATAACTTGCTTAGTTGTAGAAATATCGCTTTTTAAATTTTACAAAAAAAAATTTTTCAGAACTATGTTCAAAAACTGGGCGTGGACTTAAAACGATTTGGCCCATTTTTACAGCAAAGAGTTACCTTTACATATAGAACATTATCACCAAATTTCGTTTCGACAAATCAATTTTTGGCGGAGTTATGGGATAAACAGTTTTGTGGAATAGTCCACTATAAAAAGGCGGGGGCCACGCCCATTTTCGAAAATTTTAAGTTTTTGGATTTCTTTGTTTACGGAAACTTTAAAAGTGAAATATAAATGATGTAAAGCTATTTTAGGAAAAGTTATTGCCTATTTAATATATCTACGATCCTCTTCAAAATCTTTCATATATAAGTGGGCGTGGACCTTAACCGATCTCGATCGTTTTTTCCTGGAACATTCCGTACATACCTGAAAACCTGCGTGCTGAATTTCGTTTCGATATCTTGAACGGTTTTTGATTTATGATTAATATTATTTCTAAATTTGACTTAATCAAAAGTGGGCGGTGCCACTCCCATTTTCAAAAATTTCTTAAAAAATGTTCTTTATGCCTCAATTTCAATACATTCGCCAAATTTTATCCTTATAGGTGTATTATGTACTGAGTAGTCACTTTTTTTGTGTTTTCGAAAATATTCTATATATAAAAAGTGGGCGTGGTTATTATCCGATTTCGCCAATTTTAAATAGCGCTCGAAAATGAGTGCCAAGGAACCCGCATACCAAATTTCATTAAGATATCTCAAAATTTACTCAAGTTATCGTGTTCACAGACGGACGGACGGACGGACGGACGGACATGGCTTAATCAATTTCTCTTTTCGTCCTGAACATTTTGATATATATAAGTCAATATCTATCTCGATCCGTTAATGCCGTTACGTACTGCCGTTACACGACTAAATTTAATATACCTTGTGTGCGAAGCACTACTAGGTATAATTAGTCCGACTTACCTTTTCTTAACGGCCGCGTGCTCGATCAAGTGCGTAAAAAATGGCTAATGAATTGTTCGATTCTCTTCGCTACATTTTCCACTACGCACAATCAATGGGCAATACTGTGAATGAGAATAATAGTCCAATTACCAACCGACGTGTGTAACGTACGTTTACGTATCCGCTACGTACGTACGTTTGACGGAATCTTATGCCCTGGGCGCCAACGGAGAAATCAGCCATTTCTGGCGTTTACATTCAATACAATATTGCCATTGATCAGTTTTCATGCATGCTAACTCAAACGTGTACTTTTGAAACAATTATTTTTCATTTTATGAGTGTCCGAAATTAATATTAAATAATTATAGCATTTATAATATAAAAAGCAACAACTTAATATCCTCATTTCAGGTTATTTCAACATTATTACAAAAATTTAAAAGGTATTTTGAGGTATTTTTGTAAAGCAACTGCAAACGATCCATAACCAGCATACACACGTATGAATAGGCAACACTGTCATATGAGAGAGCAATCAGCTGACACGTTCTTACGGGAAAAAATTAAAATTTCTTTGATTTCTACGAAACGTTCTACGTATACGGAAAAGTAGAACGTCGGTGAGTGTTCGTTTACATGGCACTCTCATAAGACAGGTCGTGTCTGCTGACACGTACTACGTACGTTCGTCGGTGGGTACTTGGGCTATAAGGTATGTGTCACATGATCAATTGATGGATCGCAAATTTATACCATGGCCGTGGGGAAATCAGAAACATTTTTCTCAGAGGAAAAATGAGGTGAACTTATTTTCTGTGGTGTAAAAATATTTTCCATTGCGCTTTGCCAAATAAAGATGTAAATTTTGACAGTTCCAATTTTGACATCGAAAAAAACCTCGTGCGAAAGCAAAAGGCCTGTGAATCAATTTTGAACATACATATTTTTTCTGCCATGGTATTTAGTATTTGTTGCGTCAAATTGTATTTTAATAGCTAAATAGCATGCTGGCATATAAACTCGTTTGAAATAATCACCACTGTGTAGGCGAGATGCCTAAGTTCTTAAAAAATGTGCCACCCTAATGTAACTTTAGCGCCCTTCCAATCACTTACACCAACCCACCCACCTGTGTGGGCATGCATGCATATTCGTGTTTTGTCAGCACACATATGCATGCATGGGGGTGTGTATGTGTGGGTTCACCTCCCCTAAAACCGGAGGATAATTTTCAGGTTCAACGGTTGTCCTCGATTGCAAAACCGTCTACATCTTCAGCAACATTCAACGCAGTAACATCGTCACGGCTACCCCAGGATTTTCCTCCTCATCAAATATTCTTAAAGGTAAACCAATTGTTTATAATCATCTTTTATTTAAATATACGGCCACCCGTAGAAAGGAACCAGCCTGCCTATACATAATTTGGACCACATCAACCAGAAGCTGCCACATAAGAAAAGTAGAAGAAACTCAATATTGTTCACGCACTGCCGCAATTACCAACAGAAACAAACAACTCTGCCATATACTCTGCCACATACCACAACCAACACCACAAACTATTTACAACAAATTCGGCCGATCACCACATCACAGCACGTAAGTTGTATATTTCTTGCCACTTAGTTTTTTTTGTGTTGCAAACAATTGTATAAAAGTGCCGCCCGCGAGTGTAATCAGACATAAGTGCGTGAAGTGAACATTTCATCCAACTACACATTAAAAAGTTGTTTTACACAAACAAAAACTAAAATAGACACAAAACAACAAAACAACGTAATATACAAAATACAATGCGAAGGAAACAGCAACGAAAAATGTGACAAAATATACATAGGTACAACTAAACGCGCTTTAGGCACGTGACTAGCAGAACACGAAGCCGACATTAGAAAACAAAAACACAGCACAGCACTCTCCCAACATGCAATAACAAACAATCATAGGGCTGACTTTGCAAACGCAAAAATAATAGACAAAGAATCGCGAACTAAAACAAGATACACACTAGAGAGTTTACGAATCATGCAAAACAGGGACAAAACAATAACCAAGAAAGAGGACACAGATGATATTGCGGCTGCTTATCTTTTATGTTTATGAGCTCCTCATTTTTGTTTATATTTAGTTTGACAAGCTTACCACATAAGATGGTATCAATTATTTTACAACTAAGCAGTAATTAGTTTCTACTTCGAACCACCTTTCAAATGTAAGTTATAAAGTTCTTTTTTTAATATTTTGTTCAATGTTATATGGTTTTTGTAATTCATATTGTTCCGTTTTAAATTATTGTATTTTCCAAATATATAGAATCGCCCTTGAAGAAGCCAAGGAAAATTGGCGAAACGTCGGCTGTAAGGTTAAACAAACTAGTTTTATTTGCACCACAGTAGGTTAGATCGGAAAAGCTTAACAAATCGCATCACGAACATTTAATAATTGTGATTTTTTTTTAACAGTAAACTGCTTTACTTTTTCTTTAAATTTTAAATTAAATAAAACGCTTCAAATTCCTTGCGACTATCCGGATTATCCCCCCACCAGTGGTAAGGTTTTTTTGGACACAGCGCAAGGCAAGAGGTAACAATACCTCATTTTCACAATAAGTTCACTTAGCCTCTCGATCTTCAGTTTGTTTTTGTTTTTTCCACTTGTTTTTTTTTCGGTAATATACAGAACAGCATTTTATTCGAAGGCTAGTTTATTATTTTCCTATTAAATTCACTAATTTTATAGCACTTTTCTTTTGTTATCACATTTTTTCATTTAATATTCACTTTCGCTCGTTTGATACCCCGCGCACTTTATCTGTGTTTTGTTGTGTATTTCTTTATTGCGGCAACATATACACATTTATTTATACATATATATATATCCCCTTATACGTGTGGGTGGCGAGTAAGTCACAGAGATTGTGTTTAAATTTTGCTTCTGTAGCAAACAAAATATTCGTCAGACAAATCGGCCAAGTCTGCAATATATGAATAAAATTAACCATAAATAAATATAATTGCATTAAAATATACATTAATTAAGTTGATTGAAATTTTATTGAGGTGGGTTTTATCTTGTACGGTTTATCTTGTACGGTTGAGCATTTCATCGTACCTTCACCTATATTTTTTCGGTTTTGTTTTGATTCTACAGATCCTCTAAGTCCAAAATATGGAAAGTTTCATTAGGCTGGCTGATTCGATTTTTGAATTCGAATCAGACTACAATGAATTAGAGGATTCAGTCCACAGCAAGTACACTCTTGGGCTTCAACAAGAGGAATTGAAAGCAATGTGGAGGAAAACCAGAACGGCTTATGACGACTTACTTAATTCAGATAAGTTAGAGGTCACTGGTATAGTTTCTGTCAAACAGAAATATAAGAGAGCATATGCAGTATATTTACGCTGCATGTCAGATATGGCTACACGCCAAGCGACATACAACAAACCAGAAAAAAAAACTGAAGAGAAGCCCGAATTTGAACACAGTATCCGCCTGCCTCCATGTGATGCTGAAGTTTTCAAGGGCGATTATCTGTTATGGCCAACATTTCGTAACATGTTCACGGCCATATATATCTTAAACAAACACCTAACACCTGTGGAGAAATTGTTCCATCTGAACAATAAGACACAAGGTGAGGCAAAAGATATTGTGAAAAAATGTCCGCTCACGAACGAAGGATTTGATACGGCCTGGAGAAATTTATGCGAGAGATACGAAAACAAACGCATCCTAGTAAACTCGCAACTCCAAATTTTATTTAACTTGAAAAAGGTAGAGAGTGAATGTGGTAGCGCGATTAAAACCCTTCAGCGCGAAATAAATAATTGCCTTTAGTCCCTGCGAAGTCATAAAATTGACACTTCGAACTGGGATGCAATTATAACATATTTGTGTTCGACGAAATTGCCGGAGAGTACGCTTGGTCTATGGGAGCAAAGCATAGACCACAAAGTGGAAATATCCAAGTGGGAGGATATGGACAAATTTTTGTCCAACCGCTTCCAGACATTCGAAACAGTTTCTGGGTTCATAGGGAGTTCTTCGAAAGTGCAAAAACCGCAGAGTACGCGGAATGCCAACGAAAACCCTGCAAAAAGGCTTGGTACATACCAAGCAAATGTGACTAAACTACTGTGCACAAAGTGCAAATCGAATGCCCACAGATTACGAAACTGTTCCCGTTTTCTCAAATTAACTCCGGTGGAGAGAATTAATTTTGTCAAATCCACCAAGGGCTGTTTGACCTGCCTATCCCCAGGACATACTGTGTCGAAGTGCACCAGTTCTTACGACTGCAACAAGTGCCACTCTCGACATAATACGCTCCTGCTTGCGGAGTCTCTTCAGACGCAGGTAACCATCAGCCGTAATCAGTATCATGCTGATAATGCTGCCTCAACTTCAAAACAGGCACAAGAGAGACGGGAAGCTGGAAAATCTGTTTCGACCGTAAACCGAAATGTTAAATCCTGCCATGTGCATTCAAGCGCAGGTGTGCTGCTAGGGACAGCTCGAGTAACCATTCATCATAATGGTACAGACTTCCCAGCAAGAGCACTGATTTATTCTGGCTCAGAGTGCTCGTTTATGACAGAACGACTCAAACGCAGAATCAATTTACCGGCAAAAAAGATGCATGCTCAAGTTTCGGGCATCACTAATGCCGTGTGCGCTCAAGTCAAGGAGGCATCCAATATTGAGCTCCGTTCACCAGTGGACCCTTGCTTCAGCCTACCAACATCAGTGCTAATTCTAGCCAAACTAACTGGGAATCTGCCATCCTGCCATATCGATGCTACGACTATGCAGGCTTTCCCAGACTTAGTCTTGGCAGACAAGCGATTCTACATCAACGAGGAAGTTGATATTAACTTGGCGGAGACGTATAACCGCAAATTATATTGAGTGGGCTGAAAAAGAATGTACTTAGTACACTTCTCGCCCAGGAGTGTTCGGTTGGATATTAACCTGGCGGATAGAAGCACCGAATCCAACCAGAAATATAGTGTCCTTTCATAGCGAAGTTGCCTTGGACAAACAGCTTACAGCATTCTGGGAGTTGGAAAATCTTCCCAGAAATAAAAGCCCAAACGCAGATGACAAGTACTGCGAAGATTTATATAGGGAAACTACGAGTCGTAGAGAGGATGGGAGATATGTCGTCTCTCTTCCATTCAGACAGGACTACCCAGATCAGATAAACATAGGAGGGTCTCTTAGGCGGGCGTGTTCACAATTTTTTAGAAATGAGACGCAGTTATCCAAGAACCCGGAATTAGGCATCGAATATATGAGCGTGCTGTCTGAATATGAGACATTAGGGCATATGCAAAAAATTAATAAAATGGTACCGGCCGTTTCAGCGGACAATTACTTTTTGCCCCATCACGCCGAAGTAAAGGCGGGGAGTACCACCACAAAGGTACGCGTCGTTTTTAATGCGTCAAGCCCGACGGCAAATGGTACAAGTTTGAACGACATTCTCCTGCCAGGCCCAGTACTTCAGTCAGATCTTCCAGTACTTATACTGCGATGGAGACTATATCGCTTCGTTTTCAATAGTGACATCGAAAAGGTGTATAGGCAAATTTGGATGAGCGATGATCACGTCAAATTCCAACGGATTGTTTATCGAACATCGCCTCAGGAACTCATAAGCCTTTACGAGTTGAAAACGGTCACTTTCGGGGTTAATTACAACTAGCAGATGAAGTAGAGAGTTCTCACCCTACAGCATCTAGCATACTTAGGGAAGGCATGTACGTAGATGACGTACTAGCGGGGGGACACACACTCGCATCGGCCATTAACGCGAGGAATGAGATTCGACAAGTCTTACTCTCCGCGGGCTTCCCACTACGAAAATGGACTTCGAATTCTGAGGAAATTCTCAACGACATCCCAATATCGGATCGGCTGACCGAGGACTTTCTGGCATTCGAAGATACCAGCACCGTTAAGGCATTGGGCATAAGATGGAATGTCCATTTAGACCTGTGTTACTTTAAAGCAGGGTCACTAGAAGAAAGTGAAAAGTTGACAAAACGAACGATTCTATCCGTTGTCAAATTTGGTTTTGAGACAAACCGGTTTCGGCGTTGTGCCATCATCAGTGTCGATTTTCGTTCTGATCTGTTGTGGTCGTTTGTCTTGTATTTATAGTAGGTGGCAGGTAACGTCAGCATGGGTGTCTGTTTGTGTACGTGTGTGCATGTGTTGTGTGTGTACATTCAGAAACGGGGGTGGTTTGCATCGATCGGTTTTTTTGTGCTTGACTGAGGCAGGTAAAAGTTGGAGATTTTTGTTGTTTGACCTTTTTTGCTTGTTTGTTGTTTTTGATCTTTTGCTGTTTTGGGCTTGTTTGTCGGTGCGTGTGTCAAGCACAAAAAAACCGATCGATGCAAACCACCCCCGTTTCTGAATGTACACACACAACACATGCACACACGTACACAAACAGACACCCATGCTGACGTTACCTACTACCTACTATAAATACAAGACAAACGACCACAACAGATCAGAACGAAAATCGAAACTGATGATGGCACAACGCCGAAACCGGTTTGTCTCAAAACCAAATTTGACAAGGGATGACGAAAAATCGTTCCAATATACATCAATCATTCACCTTGTCGGAAAAACAACAAAACAAAATAAAACAGATTCTATCCGCCATCGCCAGACTCTTCGACCCTTTAGGATGGCTTGCATCAATGGTCATTGTGGCCAAAATTTTGATGCAGAACATCTGGTTAGAGGGCACCGATTGGGATGAGCCAGTTTCGTCCAATACATTGGAACGATGGCACAATTTCAGGCATCAATACCACGAAATCGACAAAATAAAGATACCACGATGGGTAAACTTTTTATTTCAGTAATTAATTAATCTATATTCGAGTAAAAAGGAATGATGATATCTTCGTAAATCTACTTCTGGCCAAAACCAGGGTAGCACCAGTGTAGACCATCTCACTTCCGCGTTTGGAACTTTGCGGAGCAGTACTGTTAGCGGAGATGATGGAAACAATATTCCGAAACATCAAACTGGGACCAGCGAAACAATATCTATGGACGGACTCCACCATCGTTTTCGCATGGATAAGGAGACCACCATGTTCCTGGTCAACATTCGTCTTACACAGGATTACAAAAATCATCGACCTAGTCGGCAGCAAGGACTGGCTTCATGTCAACTCGGAAATGAATCCAGCAGACTTAGGAAGCAGAGGACTCAGCATCGGATTTGGTCGACAATTCTTTGTAGTGGCAGAGACCTTCTTGGCTACAAGAAGACAATTCCCAATCGCCAGTACAAGAAAAGGAGTATAATACATCCGTGGAGGAAAAGAGAGCGCAGGCCTACGCAATATCAACGCAAAAAGAGATCGAGATTCTTGACCGGTTTTCGAATTTACCGAGGGCTTTGAGGGTACTATCATATATTATGAGATTCTTTCGAAGAACTCATCCCAAGACAAAAGCTTCCTTTCAAGAAAAATCGTGCCTAATCTCATCCGATGAGATCAAGACCACGACGCAACTCTTGATTAAACTGTATCAGAAGCAACATTATAATGAGGAATATGTAAACTTGAAGAAGGGACAGGTAATTGATAGGAAAAGCGAGATATTGTCACTCAACCCATTCATCGACAAAGATGATCTTATTAGGGCGGGTGGTCGTCTTGGAGCGTCTCAAGACCTCGCTTATAACGAGCGCCACCCAATCATACTGCCGTACAATTGTAGGTTGACGCGTCTGACTGTACAAATGATACATCAAATCTCCCTCCATGGGGAAAACCAACTAATGCTCCGTCTCATCCGCACCCAATACTGGATTCCGAATGTCAAGAACATGATTAGGGCCACCATCCATAACTGTAAAGTCTGCACCATTTATAAAAAAAGGCCGCAAACCCAACTTATGGGGACCCTTCCTGCCGAACGCACTACGTTCACCCGCGCGTTTACCAATACCGGGGTGGACTTTGCCGGGCCTTTCGACATTAAAAGTTACCGCGGTAGAGGATGTCGATTATCAACGGGCTACGTTTGCCTCTTTGTTTATTTCACAACTAAAGCGATCCATCTGGAAGCGACCAGTGATCTTAGCACCCCATCCTTTCTAGCAGCGTTTTCGCGTTTTATCGCTAGACGAGGATGTCCTAGAAACACTTACTCCGACAATGGTACTATCTTTGTCGGCGCTTCACGATCTTTGAGATCTGAATTTAAATCATTTATCTCGAAATCCCGAGATACGACTATTTCCAAAAATGAAAACATAAAATTTACTATGGAGACCGAGAAAGAAGGAGAACTGAACTACCTGGACCTAACAATAAGAATTGACAGAATTACAAACAAGTTTAAATACGACATCTACAGGAAACCAACAACTACAGACACCATAATTCATGCTACGTCACACCATCCTCAACAGCACAAAAATGCGGCATTATGGCACCTAGTGGACAGACTTCAAAGAACACCCCTCACTCAGGAATCATACAAGAAAGAACTAACCACCATATACAACATAGCCACGAGCAACGGATACAAAAAATTCCTAATAGACAAACTCCGAAGGAACCATGGATCGCAAGAAAGACACAACGCAGAAGAAAAATCCAAGATCTGGACTACAATGACATACACTGGAAAAACGACACACAAATTGGCAAACTTCTTCAAGAAACACGATATCAACACAGCGTTCAGAACATCGAACAACTTAGGACAAAAACTAAGAACCAACACTAACTCGGAAGAACCATTCAGGAAACAAGGAATATAGAAGCTTACCTGCGAATGCCAGCACAGCTACATAGGGCAAACAGGACGAAAAATAAGTACACGATTCCGGGAGCACATCAGGGACTACAACGGAAAAACACGGAAACCCACTATCACAACAGAGTCAAACTATGCAAATGACATGTTCAAAAACAAATGCACCCCGACCAACATCAAAAACATAGCCAGAATACTTCACGTACAAAGAAAAGGGCGGCGCTTAAATGTGCTAGAAAACATGGAAATATACAAACTTAAGACATTTGACTGGAGAGTAATTAACGAACAAACAAACACCATTTCTGACGCAATATTTGAACCGCTAAAACTAATTTACAGAGGACCAACCAACACCACAGGTACAATAACAAAACGAGTAACAATAAACGAGCACACACACAAAACAAATCAGAAAACAAAAATCACTGACTTCTACATGACTAACGAGCGTCAAACCCACCCTTAAATATACACTTAACAGTACCTAACCTAACATCCTCAAACTAATTACCTGATCTAAAACCAGAACTAATGACTTCTACATGACTAACGAGCTTCAAAACCCACCCTTAAGTATACACTGCCGTTAGTAGTTGGCAAAAACGTTTGGAAACAAACGTTCTGCACTCGAAATGATAGGTTGAATAAATAGTAGTCGCTCACCCCTGTTTGTTTTTCTCAAGGTCGAACGTGTCCAACGCTATTCCCATATTGTCTAGTGGCCATCCCAGGTGGTGGTAACGTGAGTTACAATACTATCCCCTGACGAGTACAGCGCAAGTTAATTATGGAATACATATACAAATCACGAACTACAAAATTAGCATAAAACTCACCATTGCGAGCGGGGTCAATCCAGACCGCGATCGTTAGGCAAACGATTGACGGATCTCCTTAGCACGACGCAATCTGGATTATCAATACGCTCATATCTTAGCCCATATTCTCATTAAGCTCGCATACTGCGATCATACTAGTTCGGATTCTTGCAGAAAACGTCCCTTATTACAACAATTGCCTAGGTGAATAAAGTGGCTTAGGAACGCAACGTTAGGCAAAGAGTCCAATATTGATAGTACTCAGTCCAAGGGGCATACGGCCTTGCGCACGAAACCTATATCATTCGCCGTTGCATATTCTTTTCATTAATTTAACACCTGCGGAACTTCCATTAAATTGTTTAGTAAAACCACCTTGTTAGCATATTGGGAGACAAGATGCTCCGGCTATCCAAAAAAAATAAAATAAAAAATAAATAAAATACGCATACGGATATCGCGATAACATATGGTAGACAGGTTTTACTAAAACCAAAATGTTTCACCCATTTCTCAAAATGAAGATGGTAAATGATAACCTTACCATATTTCCGGTGGCTCGTCAATTGAATGGCATACCAAAAAGTGCGGTGCCTTGGTGTACAATAGATTACAGATATTTGGGCTACCGCTTCATCCCATGCATCTCTCCCGCCATCGACTTCTACGGATGCATACACATGTGTATAATTGGTGTACCAAAGTACCTTCAGATACAGAATAGGATCCTACAAAACATACCCGGTGTGGACTGTTGTTACTGCCACATGGTGTGGCATCGCGATTTGCCGACGATAGACTTATTGGTTGGAGCGCCAGTTTCTACGCACGTCGTGCGGTGACCCAACTCCGAAGCGCCTGAACTAATCTCTAGCAATTTTTACGTCGGGTCTGAATTGTAAATAGGGTCAAGCGGTGGTTTACACTATTGTACGGCAGACTCCCATTCGATGACTGGCAGGTACCTACACTCTTTCTTAAAATCAACCCAGATACTGTCCCTACCGCAGGGTATTTGAATAAACAAATGGTGAATATTGTATGCCAAATGTTGAAAGTAGATACACCAAAACGCGCGGCTATGGAGGAAATCAAACGGCCTGACTGGCTTCTCCAAGGATTCCTCGAACTCGGATTTCATTGTCAAAGTTTTAGTGGTGGAAGTTTGTGGCACGTTTTTGGTAAAGTAGGCCGAAGTGCATAACGCATTGCTAAGCAGTAATCCACACGATTACTTGGCTACTGTCTTATCATTTAATCGTCGATAACAAACGTGTCCCGCACAAAACAATGAATGGAACCAGATTCGCCAATAGTGGCTGGGGTACGCTTTAGTATGTCACACGTTGGGTAAAAACACCTGAAAAGAAAGAAAACCATTAATATTTGCATACAATTAATTGGTAAATATATGCATATACACAAAATGTGTCTCAGAGCATGCGCCGGCCGCCACAGCGTTTGAGACATATTTTGTAGTTAAGTAAATTGCGCTGCTACCTAAACGATACAGAATTTCGGGCAGCGCTAATATATACTTACCAGCTATGTTGCACTTATGCCCATGCGCCGGCCAGGCGATCTTCCACAGCCGCATCTCTATTTGTCCATGTGCACCTGAAAAAAGAGAAAAAAAAATTAGGTTAAATATATTTTAAAAAACTTTTGAGCTTTTAAACAATTTTACTTACCTCTGCTGCTGACCCACGCCTGCCGGAAACCAAAGAAATAATGAATTGTTCCAATTTTTTCTACTACGCTAGGGCAGAGAAAAATGGAACAATGAATTTTCTTTGTTTCTTTTTCACGATTTTCCAAATCGTGAGTACGCAAATTAAGAACACTAGAAACACATTAGTGTTTTTAAAAAGGTTTATTTATTACTCAAGCAGCTGAGTTCACTCAACAGTGCTCCGCCAAGAACTAACTTAACTCCTAATTTTCCTTTATTTATAAGATACAAAATTGCTTATACTCTAATGCCAGCATCCGACTTAGTAAACAAAATACGGATGTTTTTGTTATTATAATTCAGTAACTTGAATCATTGATTCAAGTTCAAATTACTGGGATAATAAAGAAGAACGAATTCATTGGAAAGATCGATTTGTTTACATTTGCAGTTATGCGACTCAATGAATTTGTGTAACTTATTGAGTACCATTTAGGTACTTGAATTCTTCAACATTTGTTTATATTTGCCGTTAGGCGGCCTAGTGAAGCTGGGTGTTAACTCCCCCTCCTCTAAATCGAAACGTCCCGTCTTCGAGTAGACGTCTGAAATTTTTTGAATTTTAAAAGCAATGTCATTCATTACGGCTTCTTTATGATTTTCTCTTTCCAATTTCATTCTAGTCTGAAGTATCACCGAAAACTTGCATATAACATATATTAGTAAAAATACTACCAATACTGTAGTAAATGCCCACCAATTCGGACTCTGTTGCATCTCTTGTTTCAATTTATTTAAAACATTAATATTCCTTAATTTTAAGTGTTCTTTTTTCGATTCAATATGTTCTTTAACATAAAAATGTTTAAATTTCCCTTCTCTTAAATAATTCAAAATCTTTCCAGTAGGATTCTCAAATTTCACATTGTCAATTACCACTTTATTATTAAAAGTAACCAAATATATTCCGTCTATTGTGTGATTGTCTACATTATGTTTTCCTGTTATTAATATTGCTCCTTCTTTTATTATTTTAAGTTGTTCATTTTTCTCTTTGATTTTTGTACAATTTGCGCTTTCATTATTTAAAATATTTGTTAAACAAGTTTGATTTTTATTTATCATACAAAAGGCTTGATTTATTTCCTTTTTGCAATTGCTTATTGTATAAAATTTGTTTTCACATCTAATAACCTGATTTTCAATTAATAATTTTCCATCTTGTTGTGCAATAGCTTCTACATTGAACAGGGTACCTATGTTTATTACTTTTGGGTATTTAATGTATATAACAATGATGTCATTGATCTGTACAATTTTGAACTTTGATACATCCATTAAATCGGATATTGTTACATTCTTAACCTCATGATCAATTATTTCATTTATTTCATCCAAATCCAATATAATTGGGTTTAGAATACCTATTTTTGATATAGTAATTGTTTGCAATAAATTTTTCAATTCATTTATAATAAATTTATTTCTTTGTTTCTCTATTGTTGTCCTGCTTATACTACCCTGTAAGTCATTTATTATACGTGTTAAGTCTGTTATTGTCTTAAATATTTGGGAGTTTGTAGTAAATTGTCGGTTATTATTCTCTATTATGTCGTTAAGTTTGTCCGTTATCCTTAAAAAGTCATCATGATCAGGTGTGCCTGAAATCCATTTCCATAATGTCCCTATTTCATTAATTCCTCTTTTTTGTCTATTTGAATTTTGCATTAATTGTCCTAAAAGTGTTTTCATCAATTCTATTTCAAAATGTACTGTATCTTCATCTACTAGAACAAAATCATATGGTTTTTTATAACTTTCTATTACTTCTCGAAAAACTGATAAATTGGTTAAATGAAAAATTGATTGATACTCCTCAAATATCGCTGCGTTTCCTTCCCCCATCAAAACATAATTTTCCCTAGTGTAGTCAATCAATTCTGAACTCACTCCCCATACAACCGTAAGTAACATTATTGAAAATACCATTTTTTATAAAAATTAAACCTTAATATTATCTTTGTGTATGATTCTATTCCTACTTCTTATTTTAACCTTATCCCCTAAGTCCTCACAAACTATTTGTTTCCTATATCTTGGCTTAAGTTTATTTCTTTCTCCAAAAATTTTTTCGTATATTATTTCACCTGGATGATAATTTTTATTTATTCTTTTTTTATTATGAAAGTTCAAAAGCCTTTCTTGCGCAATCTCCAATTTATTTTTTACATCAGAATGGTTTTCTTTATTAAATAAAATATTATACGGCTGCTTCCCCGTTACCGAGTGAATTGATGTATTGTATTGTTGTACCGCTCTTATGATTGCCTCCAAATCACTTATCAAGTTATGCTCCTGTTTCAAACATCGAGCTATTTCAACTATTGTTGAATGAACTCGCTCCACTTGTCCATTTGTAGTACTATGCCTTGGTGTGCAAAAGAAAATCTGGACATTTAATCTATTCATTAATGATTTAAATTATGCGGAACAAAAACTAGGCTCATTATCCAAAACCATACTTCTGACATTAGGAAACATCTGCAGAATCTCAAGAATCTTTCCATTCATATCCAACTTATTCTCTATAGATTTTATAACTGTGAATTTTGAGTAAGCATCTATACAAGTAATAAACTTTAATCCTTGCGCAAAAAATATATCTACGTGTAATTGTTCTCCCTCCCTACTAGGTATTGGTGCTTAACCTATCGGTATTAATTTTGGGTGTCTCTCGTACTTGTTACTATTACAGATATTGCAATTCTTGACATATTGTTTAAATTGTTTTACCATCTGCGGCCAATAATACTGTTCTCGAATCTGTATTATATTTTCTCTATAATTACGATGAGCTCTGTTATGTGTCTGCTCTATAATAATTGCTTGGTCTTCCCTATTAGTAATATCATTAGCAAAACAGCCAGCATGCAAAAATTTGGTAGTTGGGTAGGCGTTTTTTAACACCGTTTTAATTTCATAAATTACTTCCGGTGTGCAATAGATGCCTGTAACAATTCTAGGGTTCAAACACTCAGAGAGAACGGGAATAATATTTTGTGGTGTATCATATTCGATCAAATACCTGTTGTTACCAAAATATGAAATTCTTTCCTGAGTGGTAATTCTTGCCCCCTTATCTATTAATATCTGTTGCCTTAAATGATTCAATGGCTTTTTCGTTCTCTCAACATGATATTCATCGCTACTCTCAGCCGAATGCTGTGTACCTGTAAGTGAACCATCTGAACCCGAATCCTCATTATTCGTATCTGTTAAATTATTCAAATGTTGCCTAGATAATGCATCAGCAACAACATTCGTTGCTCCCGGTTTATAAACTATCCTGGGTGAAAACTCCTCAACAAAAGCTCTCCATCTTTTCATTTTTACATTGGGATTCCTTTCAGACATTGCAAATGACAATGGCTGATGATCCGTGTGAATTTCCAAATCTTTCACGGCATAAAGGTAATGGCGTAATGTCCTTAATGCCCAAACGATCGCAAATAACTCCTTTTCGTTTGTTGCATAATTCTGTTCAGTGGAGTTAAGAGTTTTTGATATAAATGTTACAGGTCTTCCCTCCTGGGACAAAACTGCACCCACTGCCACATTGGAAGCGTCAGTAGTTAAAATTAATTTCTTTTGAAAGTCTGGTTGAGCTAATTCAACTTGTTCCCTTAACGCATTTTTTAAAGTTCCACAAGCCGCTACTCCTTCCTGGTCAAGATAAATGTTTGTTTTCTTTGACATATACTGTGATATTTTACCATTTTCTCCTTTCAAGTGCCTCGTTATTGGTTTAGCTATCTTTGCATAATCCCTTATAAATTTCCTATAATACCCCGTTAGTCCCAAAAATCCTCTTATTTGTCGTAAAGTTTTGGGGATTGGGTAGTTTTTTATCGTTTCTATCTTTCTGGGATCTGTTTTTATAACCTTGTGGGACACAACATAGCCAAGAAATTCGACTTCCTCTTCTATAAATCTTGATTTTTCCACAGATATTTTCATATGAACCCTTCCAAGTGTTTGCACTATATGCTTTAAATGATTCATATGTTCCTTTAATGTTTTTGAATATATTATAATGTCATCAACATAAACATGACAGAATCTACCAATATACTCATGCAGAATATCATTCATTGCTCCCTGAAATATGCTCGGGGCATTTTTTAACCCGAATGGCATTCTCAGATATTCATATTTTCCATTATTTACCGAAAACGCTGTTTTTTCTATATCTTCCTTTTTCATTGGTATCTGATGAAATCCAGACTCCAAATCGATTGTTGAAAAATATTTTGCCTCCCCCAAATTGAAAAGTATAACCTCAGGATTTGGCATTGGATACCTATCAGATATAGTTTTCTCGTTTAACTTTTTGAAATCTATGACCATCCTTAATTTAGGACTTCCATCCTCATTTATTCCCTTTTTGGGAACGACCCAAACAGGCGAATTATATGGGCTTTTGCTGTGCCTTATTATATTTTTTTCCAATAAAACCTTAATTTCTTCATTAACAAAAGCATTTGCAGACATAGAATATGGATATTGTTTTGACCATACCGGTCTGCCATACTCAGTTCTTATCTCCGCTTCAACATCAGTTCTGAAGGGCAGATCCATATTTACGTCCCTATGGGCTTTTTCTATTATTTTAACAACGTCCCGTCTCAACAACGGAATATTGACTGTCTTTGTTTCTTTATTTATATATTTATCAGCAAATTCACCATTGCTAATACTTTTTTCAAATTCTATATTATTTATTCCCAATATGTTATTGGTAAAGGCTTCAGGGATCTCTTTTCCCGAAGTAAGTTTTTTTAAATTTTTTGTTTTGGACTGGTATGACTCATCAGTTGGCGTTGTAGAACCCTTTTGTTCCACAATATATTTTTTATTTGAATCGCCGGAATTCTCTTCGGCGGGCACCTTAGGATTTTTTAATCCCAAGGGGTTTGAATTATTTTCAAAACTTTCCTCCATATATTCATTTTGAACCTTTCCTTTCACGTTGCCGGTATTATCGTCAGCTGGCGCCTTAGGACTCTTATGTCCCAAGGGGTTTAATTTATACATTTCATCATGGTTAGTTTCTTCCATGTTCACAAAACATAACTTCTCCTTATTGTTATCTCCATATATAAGTTCTGCTTTTTCCATATCTATTTTTGCCTTAATCTTTCTCAAAAAATTGACTCCTACTAGAAAGTCACTTTCTAAGTTATCTATTTCGTAAAATCTTTCCTTAAATCCAAACAAGTGTACGTCATGGTACAAGGTGATGATGGTCGAACCATGAATGGTTCTTACCCTCTTCTTAATTGCTAATTCCCTACCGTTGTTATATATACCCTTCCTGATGTAACAACTCGTCGCACCAGTATCTATCAATATTCTAATTTTTACTCCGCTATGTCTATCTGTTCGGAAGATGTAGGGCAGGTGGAGGCCTGATCTAAAAAATGATTTTCATTTAAATTGTTTATTCGTGGCTCCTTTGACCTAGGTTGACCACTAAAATT
Organism: Merzomyia westermanni; assembly: GCA_949987695.1. Classification (NCBI taxonomy): domain Eukaryota; kingdom Metazoa; phylum Arthropoda; class Insecta; order Diptera; family Tephritidae; genus Merzomyia; species Merzomyia westermanni. The sequence goes on from OX465289.1 coordinate 97,288,603, forward strand.
CATACCCCTTTTTACTGGCTGGTTAAATTGCCATTTCTGTGAATTATCATTTTGTTGTTGACCCTGAAACATTTTTGGTTGGGATGATTGATTATAACCGACCGTTCTCTGCTGACCAAGTGGCAGATTGTCGGATGATGTATCCATCGGTTCTGGTTTTGGGAAATTCATATTATTGTTATTTCTTACTTGTGGGTATCTCAAATGGTTCTGGAATTGATTTCCCCCCTTTTGTGTATTATTCTTAGGACTCCGCAAATTATTATTAAACGTTTTATTTTCCGGAAGGTAAGCTTTTGAAAAATTCAGAGCAAATTCTGAACGCATTTGATTTGAATGAAGCTCCTGTGCTTTCGCCAGAGCATTTGGCAAATCGGCAGGAGCAAGTGTGAAAAGTACTTGGCTTAAAGGAGGATTTAATCCCGTTATAAATGTTCTTAGAGCGGTTTCGCGATTTTTAATATTTAATTGCTTTGTAATTTCAGAATTTGTACCGTGGGTCATAATGGTTTTGTTTATTAATAGTGTTAATTTCTGATTCACTTCATTGTAATAATCAATCAAGGATTTCGATCCCTGTCTTAATATACTCATTTCTTGATCAATCACATGGATTGGTCGTTTGTCTGCATAGGCAAAGTCTAGCCTGGCAAATATAGCTTCTAAGTTTAATACTGTGCCATGATTAGTAAGGGTATCATTGGCATTTCCTATTATTTTATTTCGAAGTATGGTTAATGCCCCGAAATACTTCCTGCTTCCTTCGATATACAAACTCATCGAATTTTTTGCAGCCTCCCTCCAACTAACATAAGATTTACCAGAGAATTCTGGCAGCGACTTAATTATATCTAAACCTTCAGTACAAACTACTCCGTCATCAATAGTTTGTGTACGGTATTCCGTCACTTGCGTAGCACTAGTCAATGTCTTAATTTGATTAGTCAGTTGATTAATTTCATCCCTAAGATTAGCAGTTTGTGTAGCTATTATTCTAGCGATATCTTCTGCAGAAATATTGCTAACTGCCATTTTGGAAAATTGGTTAGTTAGATCGTCCACTGTGATTTTATTAATTTTTAAAGTTAATTCTCTTTTTCCTGAAAGGACAATTGACGTTGTCGTGCCTACCACTTTGACAATAATCACAATAAAAAAGCCTTTCGTAATTAATTTTCGTGGGATAATTTCCCATTAATTATTTTTACATTTCCTTAATATTATTTATTAACTTAACTTACAGTCAGCCCTCCTGTTGGTTTGGTTGTCCTCTTATGCTGTTGTTACTGGAGTCGATTATGGTCCCACGTTGGCAACGTCCCGGCTTGACGTGCAATACCTGTATTTAATTTTTTATTTTGATTTCTTTTAACTTATAGTTTTTCTTATTTTTTCACTACACTTTATCCTTGTTTGTAGGACATGTGTTTTTTATTAGAAAAAAGTTAGCACGAAAAGTTTTGTTTAGATTTTCTCCCTTTCTAGTGGGATACTTGATTTTTTTTTTTTTTTAATTTAGGCAAACTTATCATTTCCTTTCGCACAAGGATAGTTCATATGTTATGTTTTTTTTATTAAAATTTTTTCAAACTTAGGTACCTAGGTACACTTTTTTTATAACTTGTTTTGTCCAACTTTTCTCCCTCTCTAGTGGGATACTTGATTTATTTTATTTAGGACGGGCTTAACATTTCCTTTCGCACAAGGATTTGTTATGTTAAGCACTCCTGGCAGGATCGCCAATTAAGAACACTAGAAACACATTAGTGTTTTTAAAAAGGTTTATTTATTACTCAAGCAGCTGAGTTCACTCAACAGTGCTCCGCCAAGAACTAACTTAACTCCTAATTTTCCTTTATTTATAAGATACAAAATTGCTTATACTCTAATGCCAGCATCCGACTTAGTAAACAAAATACGGATGTTTTTGTTATTATAATTCAGTAACTTGAATCATTGATTCAAGTTCAAATTACTGGGATAATAAAGAAGAACGAATTCATTGGAAAGATCGATTTGTTTACATTTGCAGTTATGCGACTCAATGAATTTGTGTAACTTATTGAGTACCATTTAGGTACTTGAATTCTTCAACATTTGTTTATATTTGCCGTTAGGCGGCCTAGTGAAGCTGGGTGTTAACTCGCACATATATGTACGATATGTGTGCAAATCATTAACCACCACTCCATGCTACTCTCATTTACTCGCAAAAATTTGCGAGTATATATATATGCATAAATTTACCACCACGCTAGTGATGCTATATTATAGTCAACGGGTACCGAAATCCCGATCTGCCAAAATCGGTACCATTCACTGCTGGGTAAATAGGGTGACAAAATCTACGTTCGTACCCGATCGGCGAAGATGCCGCTTATAGTAAAATACGAAATAAATAATAAATTTTCAAACACAAAATTTGGAAAAATTTGTTTTTCAAGCTAAGAAAAAATTTTTTTTCGTTATTCATTTTTCTCGTGGTTTTGTGTTTTTTTTGTTTTCGGAGGGGGCAGGACTGTTTAGCCCACAAAACAACAAAAAATAAACCCTAACAGTCACCACATTCTCACTCTCTACCCAGCTAGGTACCCAAACCAATTACCGAAAAAGCGAAAATGTCGCTGTGTGCACGGCACTAACACCACTTATGACGGCGACCATGCAAGTAAGAATAAGAAATAAATCTCTGCATGAGGGCCAGTGGCGAAACGAAATACAAGGTGATCAACGCAATCAACTTGTCGCTACCGTGCCGTGCGGAAAAAATAACTAATTCCCATATACTAATAATATGCATTGTTATTATAAAATGTCTCCGTAGATCAGAATAATGCCACAGTATATGGCATTTATAAACTCCGAACGAGGTCGCTCGCCACCCACGTATACGGGCGTCCATACAAATATACAAATATTCAAGGGGAGTTTTTTTGTTTCTTTTCTTGTTTCTTTTCTGTAGTATGACTCGCTACGCATCCTTGCGCCTAGCCGCCCGGTACCCTAAGCTATGCCCGCTGTGTGGCGAGAGCCACCCACTGCGTGCGTGCACCCGATACCAGGGGATGGAACCTCTGCAGCGCCTCAAGGAGGTTATCCGGGCGGGCTATTGTGACAACTGTTTGTCGATGGTCCATATTGCCAGGGAGTGCACAAGCGACGTCAGGTGCCGACGATGTGGTGTAAAACAACACACCACCCTCCATCTGCCCATGAACGATCAAGCACGCGCCTACGCCCTACAAGAGCTGGGCCCAACAAATGGAAGAGGCCGACCAAGAAGCAGCGTCACTGGACGCAATTGAGGACGAAGCGCTCTCACTCCACGCGTCGGAGTCCGCTTGGACGCCAGACTACGACGAAATCGCCGAACCGAGATCGGAACCACGCCGTTCCGACCGGTACAGGGATAATTGTCATAATTTTGCTTCGGTCTGTCAAAATTTAGAAAGTTCACCTGCTTGCAATATTTATCGCGTTTGTATTCACGTGAGTTTTTTGGTTTCGATATTTTAAGGGCGGGGCTGGATAGTTCTTGATTCCGAGTACCAAGCACAGCCGCTCATCTCTCTACCCGGTATCCGAATACCAAAACTGGTAATTCAAGACAGATATAGGGCATTTTAGTACCACTAGTTTTTGTGATTCTGGTCTTCATTCACTATCAATTTTAGTACAGCAATAAGCAAATACGGATGTCTAATAAAACATTAAACTTGCTGGAAACTTGAGTATTGCCGGGCGGTATCTACAGAGCGCATAAGGGATGAAAGTCTGAATGTCATAATATGATGGTGACGGCTGATGTGTGTGCAATTGACCGCTAGGTGACTAGCAGGTTTGCGCATAGTACCAGACTTGCAAAACGACCCACACTTCACCATATTCAACAAATAACCCCTATTTTAGGTAAACATGGGTCGTTTCGCGGCCATCCAACGGAGTGCAGCCTTTAAAGCAGCCCGCTACACCATCGATTGTAGGCTGTGCTCTAAACAGCACCCGATCTGGTTATGCCCTGTCTATCGGGCCAAAACATCGGAGCAGCGTCTTTACGAAGCGCTGCGAGGGTGCTTTTGCGGCAATTGCTTGGCCGTGAACCATCAAACTGGCGCGTGCACCAGCGCCGGAAGATGTTGACGTTGTGGCGAAAAACACCACACAACGCTCCAGATGAGGAACGTCGAAGATGAGGAGCACCTGCTCCATGAAGTCCGCAGCAAGCCATGGAGTCAGCAGGTCCAGGAGGGAAAAGAGCTCTAAGATTACCCCGACGACGACGCGATTTCCTTGTACGCCTCCTACTCCGGAACAGGACTCCAAAGCGGAGGAACGGCCTTTCCGCTAGGCAAGCACACGACGCACGGACCTACCGTAGTTTCGACCTCTACTACAAAATGAACAGAAAAGATTTCAACGGACCGCAGGCAACCGAACACAGCGACGCCCGAACGAGAGCAGAGCGGAGACAAGGCCTCTTCGCCCGCCAAGCCGACCACCACGACATGAGGTAAGCCGCGAACCGGACCACGAACTGGTGCCTCGATTACAACAGGGGCCGAAGCCACTTACATTCGGGACGGGGATCTTGTCCCATCAAGAGAATCACATGATGGCGCCTTCACTCCGTACGCGCCCTAATTGACGTCTGCTCGCCCACGACCATCATCGCCTCGCTACGGAGTTGCACCTGCCGTTCAGCAACATCAGCTGCCGAAAGGGATGCCTACTCCGCATTCGCGGGACAAACTAAACCGTATCGACCCATGCCACAGTGGCGTCCAACTTTTGTCGAGTGGCAGCCAGGAACAGCGTCGACACAACCATCACCGTGCCATACGCACACATTCGGCTCCGGGATCCTCCGCAGCACTTTTGGCCCCTTGTTGGCCCAAAGTACCATATTCGTTTGGGTGCTCTCGGGCACAACTAAGGCCTAGAGCGATACAGTTCGACACCAACCGACTCACAAACTTAATTTTTTCAAGTCCATTGTTAAGGTTACATGTACATATATTTTTGAGCACAGAATAAAACGGCAAGAAATATGAACACTTCCGCTTATTCTTCTCTTCTCATTCTACTTCTAGCTTTAGGTGGCAAAATAAGGAGTAGCTGATGACAAGGCCTCATGAAATCCGGCTCATTGATCCGCGCTCGTAGTTTAAGTCTAGTTTTAAGTTTTGTTTTCCTCGCGTATGGCAGTCGGGGATCCTTGGCTGTATGTTTTAAATGTTGTGGATCGCAAGGGGGCCGACATATTTAGCCCCGCTGCCTAAATCTCCAGAAATTCCGGACCACCCTAATGTGAGAGCCTCCTTCAATCAAGTCACCAGCATCATTACACCCACATGTACGTGCATGCGTGCATTTTGTCAGCACCTTGGACGTACACGTCGGTGACAATGTGTGGGTGCGTTTTCCCCTCAAAAGAACGGAGTTTTTTCTCCCTGGTGAACGGTCGCCCATGACTTCAAAGGTTTTTTACTTCTTCTTCAAGCAGCCTTCAACCCGCCAACATCAGCCAGCGATTTCCAGCCGTCACCCCGTTCTACAAAAGGTAATTTCACAAGTTCCTAATATTCACATCACACAAATAAAACCTCATTTATAACGATAAGTACGTTTCTTTTGTTTCTTTTCTGCCAACAAAATCCTGTCCAAAATCGACCTCGGTGCGCCCACCCACTGCCGGTTTAAGACGTATCTCGGCCGAACAACCATAAAAGAATCTTTTAAATACGGGTCTGATAGGATTCCTTCATGTTTCTTGAAAAAGTGTGCGAACCGTATTTACCAGCCCCTTACCAATTTGTTCCATCTATCACTAAGGTGTGGTATTTTTCAAACGGCGTATAGCTTTATATATATATAAAGCGGTGGGGGGCGGCTTCCAACGAAATCACACCAAACCTCAATCAAATCGGAAGGTGTAGTTGAAAATCTTACGTCAACTTAAAAAAATATGAACTAATTCCAATATGAAACCAATTTTTTTTAACGGGAATCTGCATCAGGATTTAACCAAAGCGTGTGGTGACTCGCCGTGCTATGGAGCTGCTTTGTCTTTTGAATGGATGGTACACACTTCTAAACACAGTCTTCTTGCACTACCGCAGCCACAGATGACATGTGTTGGATTATTTTAATCGAAACTTTACACGAGTATCCTTGCATCGATCGGACATGTTTAGCGCAAATCTCACTTAATGGGAGGAGGGGTCTAACCAAATCTCACAGGAGCGGGGGTGGGGGTAAAAAATTCTTGAAAAGCGGCTCACGTAATTTATGTCCCCAAATATCGATTAATCGAATCGTAGCTCCTGCTAGTATATAATCGTGGAAAAGAAACTGAACTGCACTGCGATGCTAGTTCAATAAGATTTGGCGCTGTGTTGCTACAGCTACAGAAAGATAATAAATTCCATCCTATTTCAAATTTTTCTAAAACCGCTTCCAGTGCCGAGTACAAATACCATAGCTTTGAGCTTCAAATACAGGGTGGCGCAAAAGTAATCCTCCTATCAGAAAATGCTATACATTTTGCGATTGGCCCCTAAAGTCAGTTCTGTTTTGACATTTGTGTAGTAAACACATGCGAAATACACGTTAATAAACAATGTTACGCTACACTGCTTCAGAAGGCAGAATATTGCTGACTATTTATTTGACCAATAATCGGTCGGGGCCAAACGGTTACTGTGAATGGTGAGCGCTACAGAGCAATGATCAACGAGTTCTTTTTGCCGCAACTTGATGAATTGGGATTGGAAAACATGTGGTTCCAACAAGACGGTGCAACAGCACACACTGCACGTGCCACAACCGATATGCTGAACATCGGAAGCTTACTTTTGCGCCACCTTGTATGAGCAATTATTTACGCTTTCAGCAGGTTCCGAACTTATCTAGAGGTCATGCCAATTAAAATAATCACTGACTGCAAATCCTTAGATATGACTTTCGAGAGAAAACAGTTGAATCCCCGAATCGGGGGGCCTTGGAGTTGGAAAATTACTATGTTTACCCAGTGAAATTGAATCAAATATTATTGGACTTATGCATGAAAAAAATAGAACAACAATGAGAAGACCGTCAGTAAACTAAGTCTGTATTATTGGTTTCCAAGTATGAGAATGAAAGTAGACAAATTTACCATTTTCCATTGAGAAGACCGTCAGTAAACTAAGTATTTATTATTGGTTTCCAGGAATGATAATGAAAGTGGGCAAGTTTACCACTTTCCTCTTATCATTGCAACAACGGTTCATAAGTCCCAAAGCGGTACATTTGGTGAGACTGTGTCTGATTATGACAAATCGCATGCTCAACAGCTTCTAATCATTGCATTATCACGCGTAACAACGATGCCAAGCGCTTGTTAAAAATTGATATAAAACTATATCATGATCGGAAAACAACAGTATTCGCAATTAAGTTGCAAGCTGAATCTTAAAGGCTTGATCTAAAGTGACTTAAAACAATTCAAATGTAATTGCCAAAGTTTATGCTTTTATTTATAGGATTAATAACACTGCGTTACAAAAACGAGCTTTAGTTATGTCCTATGAACCAAATATAATTTTTCGGAAAGGGGAGAAATAATAAAAATACACGTGTATCGGCGATTTTCATGTACACGTCAGAATTTTTTTTTTGTTACTCCACAACGCAAAACAAATATATGCAAATTGGTCTGCAACAAAATATTTATAATTGTAGAAATTTATATCTCTCAAAATCAAACAATCTACGACAGTTTAAAAAAATACATTGAAGAAAAGTCGCAGATGACTAAAAAATACTATCACAAAATGCCGATAGTATTAAGTGGAGATATTAATGTTAATTTTGCCCTGGATATATCAATTTGATAAACTAAAAATTATCCAAGTTTAATTTAAAACTATCCAACAGTCACCCCGAGTCTACAACGCGATCAGGAACAGTTGAGGCTGTCCTTCAAAGGAATAGTGATAATGGTAAGAATAAACCCACCATGCCGCCCAACCGACACGAGGGGCGCATCCGCATAACGCGCGAATGAAAGTTGCCGAGTGTTTGAAGGGCGGAGGTTTGTTAAGCGTCGAGATTTCAAACTGCTCAGCTACAGAAAAAATTTAATCAGCATTAAATTACATAGATACTACAATGTAAGTCATTTGTTAAGAGAGGATAATTGAAAATTTGTTTAGCATTGCTTTGGAAGAATAGGTTTAAAATGTGTTGAAGTTCGGTAGGGAATATTAAAATTTACTTGGTTCAAAAGAAATGGGCTAAAAATTGAACCATTTAAGAGTTTACACATAAATATTACAGCAAGCATTTCCCTACGACTTGCCAGGGTTGGGAGATTTATAGGAAGGAGAAAGGAAGGCTGTACAATGAGTCCCATTCAAGATTTCTCAAGGCAAAAAGTAAGAATTGTTTTTGAATCGATTCTAGCCTATCAACATAAACTTTATAACGCGGATTCCAGATAATCGGAATATATTCCAACATCGGTCCAACTAAAGTTAAAAAAATAGTCTTAGTAACATAAGAGTCGCTAAATTATTTTAACCACCGTTTCACAGAGGGTAAAACTTATTGACTTTAGCGTCAATATGAGGAATGAAACTAAGCTTGCTGTTCATCGACACACCCAAGTCAACAAACACATTAGCTTGTTCAGAGTGTGGTTGTTAATTGCATAAGAAGCTGGCTGTATATAAGTTAAGTTATAACATATAAAACTTTATTTTTAAAAACTTGGCGGACTTGTGTCCGCTATTTGTTCTTTATTCGTTGAGTTCAGATTAAAACCCAAATTACAATCATTGCTTAATTCTAAATTACACCTACGGTCACGTTGCACTTCCATGTGCCAAATTAATAATTGCTGATCGAAGGTTGCTCAATCAATTTGTTTGTTACCATTTACTGCTGACTGTTGTTTACCATTGCTCACAAGTTATTGCTGATTGTTGTTTACCATTGTTGTATGCCCTATTTGCTTGGTGCATGGTCAGCATATTGGCAAATACGCGTGCAGTGTTAAGAACCGCAACTTTAAGGTGATCGCGTAACCTATTGTGTTAACTCCTCCCTCCTTAAATATGATCGTCCTCGATCATCAGTAGAAAGGTAAGTCGTTGAACTTGACATAAGTTGGAATATTATCAATCTCGGCTGGTGTGTTAATTGATTGGTTAATTGTTGGGCTTACTACTTCATTCGCTATGTATTGTATTTTTATTGGCCTCTTTCTAAGGAAAGCAAGGAATATGGCCGTGATTATGAATGCCGCTGCTGTTAGGCCTCCTATGGAGAAAGTTGCCTTTTTGAGGAGGCTTATACGGTGGGTATTGTTAATATGGAGTTCTTTTGATGCTTTCAATGAGAGTAACTCAATATGGTCTTTTTCGGATGGAGCTAACTGTAATATTGCTGGCATAGCTTCAATTATGTCTGCTTCGATATTGCTAAAAGTCTGATCGTTTATTTTAATTGTTGTATTGTAGAAGATTACAACGTGTGTGCCGTTTATGGCTTGGGATGACGACTTTGATTCTAATACGCCACTGAATTGATTGAGCAAGATTATTCCGGATTTTATTTCTTCTAGCGTGGGTATATCGTGACCGTCTATTGTAGAACAGGTTGAATTTAAGCTACTTATTATCCTTACTTATATTTACTACATTTTTTTCCTTACAGATTGCTAGGTTATTGAATTCTTCACATTTGGCTTTTATTCCATACAATACATTTTTATTTTTCAAAATTTCTTTATATTCAGTTTTTATTACAACATTACTTTTTCTTTTTACTGGTCTTATTATAATTCTTCTAAATGTTTGATTTCTAGTTAATGGTATTTTAATCATATATAAAATTCTCATATTCTTGCTTAAAACGGTAATTTTAGCTAATTCTAATGCATCTTCGGCATTTTTAAATGGTATTTGTTCTTGTCTAATTTTTTTGATTGAATATTCTATTTCTTCCTTATTTAAAATTATTGAATTTATAATGTTTGCTTTTGCCCATTGGATTGCATATTTAATATTTATTAGTTCTTCTTTGATTAATCTAATTTTATTTTGTAAGTTTATTACAATTTCCGTTATAACATTTTCATCTTTTCTTATTATGTTTAACATTTTATTGACAATATTTGTTACGTTATTTATTCTCTTTTCGAAGAGATTGTTTATGATTAACTGATTATCATTATTTTGGTTAAGATTATTTAAGTTGTTGTTTATTATATCGAGATCTTCATGATCGGGGGAACCGGCTATAAATTTCCATGCAGCTCCCAATATATCAATTGATCTCTTTTCTTTTCCGACATCCACAGGCTTAAGGGTGTTAAGGAGTTCAAAGGCTTGCGTGGTTTCGTGTTGTAGGATGGGATAAAGGGAGTTGTCTTTAGGGACTAACTTAGTTATCTCATTGTATGTGTCTACCAAAAAGTTTTCGTATTGTTCCAACTCGATGAGGTGGATGAGTCTTAGTGTTCCGTCTTGTATTTTTGCTAGTCCATTGTCTATTGTTACTAGTTGGGCTTGACTGTAGTCCAGTACTTGTACGTCTGAGTAGGAAGTTGTGATCGTAGTCCAGAGGAGTAAAAGTCTTAGATAGTTCATTTTTCCTAAAAAGAATAATTAGTATTTGTTTTATTGTGTGCATTGGTGGGGTGAGATTAACTTCTGATGTTACTTTTATGGACTATTCGTCCTGACTTGGTTTTTACTGTATTTCCATTGTCTTCTGCGATCGTTTCCTTTTTGTATCTCGCTGATAACTTTGATCCTAATCTTTTGTTGACCTTAACAAATATTTGTTCACCTGGCATTTTGCCTATTTTTATTGTGGTATTCAAGGTCCTTTTCTTGTTTTTCCCTAAGCAATTCTATAGTTTTTTGTCTATTTCTTTCTAACTCCTGTGGGTCTGTGCTGGTTCTAGTTCCGAAGAATGTTTCTATGGGTGTTTTTTTTGTTGTTGAATGGATTGTTGAGTTATATTCTTTAACGGCTTTATAAAGTAATTCTTCAAAAGGTAAACTATTGTTGTCGGTTTTAAGGCATCTCATTATCTCAGAAAGTGTTGAATGGAATCTTTCGACTTGCCCATTCGTCGCGCTAGTGTAAGGAGGTGTAACATATACTTCGTTGTTCATTTGATCTGTAAGTAATGATGAAATCGATGTTGAATTTAATGCTTTCTCATTGTCAATAACAACGAGTTTGGGGATTCCAAATGCAATCATTAGCTCGCGTATTGGATCCTTAATGTGCTCTACGGCTCTAGACGGGATTACTTTTACCTGTGCATATTTGGAGTATTTATCGAGGCTTCCGTGGCGGGAATAAGAAGGTGTGCGGAACTTTCATTGCTGTGATCTGTAGTGGTAAGAGTATTGATGTCAGTCTGGGGTGGTCTGGATAGTGCGTCTGCGACAACGTTCGTTTTTCCGGGCTTATATTTCATTTCGTAGTTGTATTCTTCAAGGATGCATTTCCATCTCTTCATCTTTCCATTGTGATTTTGTTGCTCAATGCAAAAGTGAGAGGCTGATGATCCGTGAAAATTACAACTTTCGCTGATCCGTACAAATAATTTCTAAGTGAGAGCCCAAATTATCGCCAGCATTTCTTTCTCATTGGCGGCGTAACTCTCTTCTGTTTTATTTAGTGATCGGGATATAAAATTTATTGGTTTTCCAGATTGCTCAAGGACAGCGCCTAAAGCGTAGTTTGATGCATCAGTAGTGAGGTGAAATTCTTGTTTGAAGTTTGGATATGATAGTACGACTTCTTTAGATATTAATGAAGATTTAATTTTATTGAAAGCGTCTAGGGCATTTTTATCGAGCACAACTAGCTTTTTACTTGAGGCGTTTTTGGACACACGTCCATCTTCCCCTCTCAAAAGCGAGGTCAGAGGTTTCGCTGACTTGGCGTAATCTCTGATGAAGCGTCGATAGTAGCCTGACATGCCAAGAAAGGACCGTAAGTCCTTTAATGTCTTTGGGCACGGAAATTCCTGAATTGCTTTTACTTTAGCGGGATTAGTTTTTATTCCTGCGCGGGATATGATGAAACCTAAAAATTCAACTTCCTTACGGAAAAACTCGCACTTGTCCAATTGGACCTTCATGTTCGCTTTTTCTAGCGTATGGAAAATTTTTTCGACATTTTCTAGGTGGCTTTGCTCGTTATTGTCAAATACTATTATGTCATCTATGTAGACATAACATATTTTACCTATATGTTCTTTTAGGATGTCGTCTAGCGCTCGTTGGAAGATAGCGGGTGCATTTTTTAATTCGAAAGAGAGTCGGGTGAATTCATATTTGCCGTTATTAATCGAAAAAGCTGTCTTCTCGATGTCCGATTCCTTCAAGGGAATCTGGTGGAAGCCGCTCTTTAGATCAAGAACAGAAAAATATGCGTTATTTCCTAGTTGCGAGATTACCTCGTTTATTTCTGGGATTGGGTATGTGTCAGCTATTGTTAATGTATTTAATTTTCTATAGTCTATTACTAATCTGTATTTCTTTTGTCCTGAGGCATCTAATTTTTTGGGTACAACCCACACAGGTGAGTTGTATAGTGAACGAGATGGCCTAATAATTCCATCTCTTAACAATTTTTCTATTTCTTGTTTCACAAAATCTCTCATTGCTAGGGGGTAAGGATAGTACTTGGTGTACACGGGGGTGTCTGAAGAGGTTCTAATTTCTCCTACTACGGTAGTAGTGTAGGTCAGCTTCTCATCTGGCTCTGTAAATAGATGAGGATATTTTTTTGTGAGACGAGTTATGTGCTGTTTTTGAGTTTCTGTCATATGGCCGGTCCTAACGTCTATTTTGTTAACTGTTGGGGACAGTTTCTGTCTAATTTTAATTTTTATGTTGTTGCCTAGTGTGAGGGTGTCATCACGTATGTTTATAGGGCACGGAGTTCTTTAAGACTGTCGTTTCCTATTATTCCGTCGAAGGATTTCAGCGTAGGTAGTAAAAAAAATTTTAAAGTGGTGCTATTTCTTCCAAATAGATTTATGATCGTATGATGGGTAATTTGAATTTGTCCGGCTATCTCTCTCTCTCTCTATAGCGCGATATACAACAGGTATATCATCATAAACCTCCTAAGAGATTTTTGCGCCAAGCTTCTCTTCCAATTTGTGGTGTGCCGATTTGAATTTTCCCTACAAATTGGTGGGACCTACAGTTTTTTGCCGACTCCGAACGGCATCTACAAAGGAGACGAATTTTTGCTGAGAAGCCTGTCATGGCAGAAATACACTCGGAGAGTTTGCCAAACCACTGCCGAGGGGCGACCCCGTTTTGAAAAACTTTTTTCAAATCACTTTTGATGTTACCTGTACCAGGGCTCGAACTATGGACCTTCGGTGTGGTAGGCCGGCAACACTACCTCCACACCACGGCGGCCGCCGGCTATGGAATTTGCTAAAAATGGCTCGTCATTGAGTATTTTCTTAAGGACATGGCAGGGTTGGATGTAGTTCTTACTTGACCCTGTATCGATTAACATTTTGAGAATATTTCCGTTCTTCGTCCTGCACTCTATATAGGGCAACGAAAAAATGAATATCGATATGATCTTGGGTTTCGGTCGGTAAGGTTTCCTCGGCGTATGATTGCACTGATTGTCCGTTTTCTTCATTAGCCAAAGCGGCTTCATACTCTTGTGCAGTAGGAGTACAATCATTTTGGTAGTATTGGTCCTGTTCGTACTGTTGGTAATCCTGATATGGTGCAGTGTCTTGTTGGGTACCTGCCTCTATATGGAAATTCCTTTGTTGTTTCAAGGGTACTTGTTGGGATAAATTTGATGGTCTTTTCACCGGGTTGTTTATTGGAGGTCTATTCATGTAATTGACCGCTCTTGAGTGTAATGATCGATCGACGTCCATTGGCTCTGGGCGTGGAAGTTGAGGTCTAGTTGGAGGTTGACCCAATGGTCTGTAATGTTGAGGATTACGGTAGTTGGTTACTGGAACTTGAGGGCGATAATGATTCGCAAAGTTTATTGGGGGCATTGGAGGTTTTGGCATGTATGCCAACTGCGGATAAAAATCATTGGTCGTTTTTTTGGGTGGGAGGGGTGGTCGGAATTCCTGAGGCTTCCTATTTTGGTTGCTGGTATTGAGCGCGTAGTGAGAACGGAAGTTTTGGTTCTCCAATTTCAGGCACAAGTGGAGAGCTTGAGGGAGATCTACTGGCTCTCTCATGCCAAGAAGTCTTGGCAAGTCTCCTTTTAGTCCTCTTATAAAGGTATTGAGGGCTTTGTCCCTATAGGTGCGTGTCAATAGGTGCATAGATTCTGCGCCGACTTCCATGCATCCAAGTTTATTTAAGATAAGTGAAAGGTGGGAATATACGCGCTGGTAGAATTCCTGGATAGTGAGGCTTCCCTGCACTATGGAGATCATTTGGTACTTAAGGGTACCTAGATCTCGCTTATCAGCGTAGTGGAGGGTAAGGCATCTTGAGATAGCCTTCCAGTCCAATGGAGTGTTGTAGGATTCGAGGGCAATGTCGGCGTTGCCCACGACTTTGTTTCGAATGACATTGAGGATGCCGTAATATTTCGGCGTTCCTTTCAATGGTTGGTAGATTTGAAGGATTCGATCTACGCTTTTTTTCCAGGAGTTAAATTCTCCTGGGTAGTGTTGCCGGCCTACCACACCGAAGGTCCAGGGTTCGAGCCCTGGTACAGGTAACATCAAAAGTGATTTGAAAAAAGTTTTTCAAAACGGGGTCGCCCCTCGGCAGTGGTTTGGCAAACTCTCCGAGTGTATTTCTGCCATGACAGGCTTCTCAGCAAAAATTCGTCTCCTTTGTAGATGCCGTTCGGAGTCGGCAAAAAACTGGAGGTCCCACCAATTTGTAGGGAAAATTCAAATCGGCACACCACAAATTGGAAGAGAAGCTTTGCGCAAAAATCTCTTAGGAGGTTTATGATGATATACCTGTTGTATATCGCGCCATAGAGATAGAGATAAATTCTCCTGGGTTACCGGGAAATTCGCGTAGGCACCTTACTACATCCGGTATCTTATCCAGCTCGGTTATATTGTTGGAGTGGGTTGCGTCGATAGTCACGTCTGTTATGTTAGCGAAGCTAGAATTTGGGTTCAGGGCTGCTTGTACGATATTTCGTCCGTCCTGTCTTAATATGTCATTTATAAGTCCTGTCACTAGGGTAGTTAATTGGTCCATGTTAAATGGCACAGAAGAGGAAGCACTCGGTTGTGCAGGTGCGTTTAGCACCGGTGGGCGGATTATGTTATTGGGGTTGGACATTGTAAAAAAGTTTATAATATTTGATTATAATTATGATTATCGAAAAAATGTTTGTTTCTTAATTCACTACTACTTTTCACTGCATATAAATGATTTAACTTTTAACTTTCACAATTCACAATTCACTTCCCCTTTTGGTTTTTTCTTTAATGTTCTCTCAGATTAGATTAATTTCATATATTAATATATTATGTTAGATAAAAATTATTTTCTTAGCCTATTCTTACGTAAATATGCGCCTTCTGGCGATCCGCTGTGGTTCCTTTTCGATGTCTACTGGGGCAGCTGCAATCGCACGGGTGAAGACGTGCGTCCTTTTCCTACGGGCTCTCGACGCTTTGGGTTCGTTTTGGGTACCAGTTTGTCCTTTACCACCTTTTTTCTTATTCTGTAGTTTTCCGCTCTTAACTGTCGTTCCACAAGCGGCTTTATTGCGAATATTCCACTTTAATTATGCTGTAGGTTTCAGCTCCCGGCTGTCGTTACACAGGCGGCTTTATTGCGAATATTCCATTTTAATTATGCTGTAGGTTTCAGCTCCCGGCTGTCGTTCCACAGGCGGCTTTATTGTGAATATTCCACTTAAAAGGGGCACGGTTTCGCTGACCTTTTTTAATGTGTATTTTTGCTCCCGGCTGTCATTCCACAGGCGGCTTATTAGCGAATACCGATTTTAAAAGGGATACTACTTCCGCGGACTTAAACTGGTCCCTGCTCGGGCGCCAGTTAAGTTATTACATATAAAACTTTATTTTTAAAAACTTGGCGGACTTGTGTCCGCTATTTGTTCTTTATTCGTTGAGTTCAGATTAAAACCCAAATTACAATCATTGCTTAATTCTAAATTACACCTACGGTCACGTTGCACTTCCATGTGCCAAATTAATAATTGCTGATCGAAGGTTGCTCAATCAATTTGTTTGTTACCATTTACTGCTGACTGTTGTTTACCATTGCTCACAAGTTATTGCTGATTGTTGTTTACCATTGTTGTATGCCCTATTTGCTTGGTGCATGGTCAGCATATTGGCAAATACGCGTGCAGTGTTAAGAACCGCAACTTTAAGGTGATCGCGTAACCTATTGTGTTAACTTATATCTACGTGAGAACACATGCATTTACATTTATTTAGATTGAGCGGCATATGGTTTATGTTGCACCAAGTAACTAAGTAGTCTAAATCCAATTGAAGCAAAGAACGATCTTCTGCCGACGCTTTTGACTTAAATAGGAGGAGATCCACCGGTTAAGACCAGCCTGAAAGCCAATCAGATCAAGCTTGTGAGTAAAGAGTGACAAACTTTGTCAAATGCTTTACTAAAGTGGGTGTATATAACGTCGGTGTGGAAATTATCTCTAAACCCCTTCGAAACGTGATTAGTGAATTATTGTCAATTTACCCTTACATAATCCATGCTGCAATCAGTGTTGAGATCGAAATTGTTACGTTAGTGGTAACGATTGCTTTAAATAACTTGCGAATATCGGATAGCTTTGCTATTCCGCGATAGTTTTTATAGACAACTTACTTCTGCTTTTATGCATTGGTATAAGAAAAAACAATATGTACGAGGTGTGTTCAAAAAGTATCGCGAATTTTGAATTTTCGCTGGTTACGTTTATTCGAATTTCGAATTTTTTGTGGCGTTATGTTGGTACTCATGTCTCTCACTTATGGCGACAAGCTCGGCCATTTTGAATGTTCAGTTAATTGTTGACATAGGTTGGCATGCAAAAAGGCTTTTTGAGTTTTTCGACCTGTGAAAAAAAATGTAAACTTTAAATTTAATATTTTATTCTTGAAGGATAAAATACCGCTTAAGGATTAAGTTTTATTGTCTGCAAAGAAAATAAAACGCAAACATGAGTTTTATTTTCGAGTAAAATAAATAAAGCTAAAAAATTATGATTTATTTTTGATAAAAAAAACAAAACTCAAAAAAGATTGATTAGATTTAATTTATATAGATTTCGCTCGAATTTTCTTCAATCAATGCAGATTTTCGTTGAGCATGGCGTTCATATACTTTAAACCTTGTTCCAATACTATATACAAATAATCAGTATCGGGGGTCCCTGACGCATAGCACGACCACTGCGCTTAACGCCATTACCCCTCAGATAAGTGTCGGTCTCAACCAAAATCGTCCTAATGACAGCACTGTACTGGTTGCACTTGACCTGTCGTAAGCCTTCGACAAGGTCAATCAGGGGCAACTTATTAACGACCAGTCACCAACGAAATCCTCGGCCACCTTAGTTACGACGTGAACAGCGCAGGTGAACATGAAATTAGACGTCTACGTCGACGGCATTAAGCTTCCGACTGTCACACATCCCAAAATCGTAGGGGTCACGTTTGATAACATGTTCAACCAGTGGCGTTGCCAGGATTTGGGGAAGGGTTGATGAAAATGTTTTTTATCGAAACCTGAAATTTGAGACACACAAAGTGTGTTTTGAAAATGTACGAAAATTCATTGCAATTTTTTCAAAGTGTTACATTATTTTCACAATTTTTTGAATTGTGTGGAGTATACAGTTCTGTAGTTCATTAAATTTGAATGCTGTAATGTCTCAATCTTAAGGTCGTGACACATTTTGCTGATTTTTGGTAATTTTTTTTTCCGAGGAGCTAAAGTGTTTTCTTTCATATAAAAGAAATTGCTTTCACAACCTTGTATTGAGGAAAATAAAGAAATCCCCAAGAAAATATTTCTTTAGAGTTTTTAATCTGGAAACCAGCATTAACACCGATAATAATGTCAACCTAGAAATCCAACGAAGAAACACTCACGCAAACAAGTGCTATTTCGGACTGAATAGGCAATTGAGAAGTAAAGTCCTCTCTCGAAGAACGAAAATAACACTCTATAACTCACTTATCCTACCCGTCCTGGTTAATGGTACTCTGGGAGTATTCGACGTCGAGTACCGAAGAAGATTTAATGATGAGCTGCGGGAGCCATATGCAGACACCGATATAGTCAAAAGAATTAAAAATCAACGTCTTAATTGGCTAGGCCATGTTGTGCGAGTGAATGAAGATGTTCCGGCCCAGAAGGTATTCTTAGGGGCACCCACCGGTGGTAACAGAGGAAGAGAGAGACCACCACTCCAATGGAAGGACGAAGTAGAGAGCGATTTGTAATCCCGTGGTATTTCCAATTGGCAGAAAGAGGTAGCGAGCACTTAAAGAACCTTCTCCATAAATTGGTTTCGGCCACTATATTTTGGCTTTGAACAAGTGGTTCATAAAATTCAACAAGGTTAAATACATTTTTGTCATTTTCTTCTCTGTGGTTTGTTGAAAACCCGAATCGAAATCTCTAAAGATAGTTTTATATTGAGCGAATCGTCTATCTATTTCCATTTTTATATGATCAATACATGAATGGATAAAAACAGAAATCTTGAAATAAACATCTAGGTTACATCCTGCAAGCATGTGACTAGATTTGAATCGGTTCTGTTTGATTTCAATATTCATGTCATAGTTCTGAACAATTTTTCAAAATCATGTTCGTCGGAACGAATATGTTGTAACTCCAGTACTAAGTTTTTTGCGAAATCCACTTCAAGCGCTAAGGCTATCTATATTTCTTGACGAGGGATTTTTAGTCTTGTGTTGGACTGCGTTTGTTATTTAAAAACACTTGGGTTCGTATCCCAGTGTCCGAGAAGGGGTCTGATGAGAAGTTGGGCACTTCGAAACATGTCATCCCATACCATCGCTGTGCATATCGTTGTAATTTTTCCTCTAATATCAATTAACAAACAAACATAAAAATTCGAGCTTTGCTCCAACAACAAATCACCATAAAAATAGTTTTTAATGTTGACCTAAGAACTTTATAATACTAAGCAATAGCGAAAATGTTGAAATTTTTTTAATTTTGAGCCTTTCGCATAACAAAACTGACACCATAAATGCCCAAAATTGACACTATTTTTTGCCAACTTCACCCTGGCACTTTATTAGAAATACTAAAATTTAATAGATCATAAAAGCACAAGTACACATTTTTTGTAAAAACTCGGATTAAAAAGGGTCGAATTTCCACGGTTTTGAACAAAGTTTGAAATTTCTTCTTGAATATTTTTTATTAGATAATGTAACGTGTGAAAAATTCTCGTCGCTATCTATTTTCCGCCACCGTTTGCTCTGATTAAATTAATGAGCCTGCCTACTCTAATATATTCAGACCGGCTGAATTCGGGTTTTTAAAGACGTGTGAGATAAAGGAGTAGAGTTTTTGCAGTTTTACGGTATTATTTAGATCTGTTATTTTATTACTACCAGAGCCAATATGTACGCATACCTCGAAACCGGGTTTGTCGTCTCGAAAAAAAAAATTGGTAGAATGTCTGAAAAAACTGTTATACATATATAGGCTTAATATTCAAACGCATAATCCACTAACCCATAATTTCATATATTCATAAAAATACACCTTGTCAAGTCTAAAATAAGAAAATTATGAATCCGAAGCATAAAATGGTATTGTGTTATTCAATCGAAAGTAAAAGCAGCAGCAAATTTGCCCTTAAACAAAGACATGGTATCTGCGAGTCTTAGTTTTGAAACTTTATTCATACCAATTGTAATTAATTGGCGGCCGCCGTGGTGTGGCGGTAGTGTTGCTGGCCTACCACACCGTTTTTCACCTTTCTCGATCAGCGGTCACCAGGAAATTGAAAAATCGATTTCAAGATTTAAAATTTCAAACGAATTTTCAAGACAGGTAGATCTGTGCGCCACCTAGATAATTATTTCTAATCAAATATTGCACTGTTACCAGGTTTCAAGTCCTTGACTTGCCGAAAAGTTACTCAAAAATCGATAGCAAGATTCCCCTTCACCCTTTTTCAGCGATTTGGGTACAGGGTATTCCAAGGTATTTTATTGTTGATCTATGTCCCAAGTTTCAATGCACTAGCTTACCGGGAAGTTACTTAAAAATTAATCGCAGAAGAACCGGTTATTGTAGTCGTGTGGCGAATTAACATATTTTATTCTTTCTTTCTGATTCACAATAAAAAAGATCATATTAAAAAAAATTGTTAAATTCGCTTTCTTCACATTTAAAAAGCGCACTAAATTCGTATGTGCCCAAGGGCCCCAGCATAGTTTAAAACGGCCTGGTTGCAGGGATAAACGGGAAAAACGAATAATATTTATAGGTATTGAAACAAGGTAAGCATTTATATCCAAAGATGGTGACAGCTCAAAAGAAATAACAACAATTCACCTTACTTGTCTTGTCAATTGACTTTTTTTCCGTTGACCTTGTTTCCTGTCAATCATTTATATGCTTTGCATTCCATCCGCAAGTTATTGCAACTTGCGTTTAAGAAGTCGACTGTATTTTAATACTTACTTGTCCAAATGTAACTCTACTTGTAGCGCCAACGGCTGTTTCAGTAACATACTTGTATTAAGCCAGTATTTCTTTTCTTTTGCGTATATACGTATCTCGCAAGTTATTGTTTTTGCTGGGTCAGATTGTAAATTAGTTTGTACAGTAAAACTATATGGAACTCCGCCGTATTTTAAATGCAAGCTGTTGTATGAAATTGTTACATTCTGAATATAAGCGGCATATAAAGATATAGTTTCAAAAGAAGCACTCTCCATGATGACCTTTAGAACTTGAAGGTGACTGTTATGATCTTTATAACTTGCCTTGATCGCTACTGATTTCTCTGTGAACCAAGTACCATTGAAATTTACCTGCCGAGGTGAAGGACAAAGTTATTGGTTTTATTATGTTAGTTAACATTGATAACAATACAATTTCAGTGAAAACCCCTATTTTAATAATTGTATTCTGTAATTCAGTCTAATCTCAAGTCACTAAATTTTAGATTTTCCATTAGGGAAAATTTTTTTGACTTGAGATAATTTTAGTATTCTGTAAGAGAAAATCATAAGAAATTCACCACTGATATGTGGTGAAACACACATTGCATAAAGTATATATAAATCTTAAGTAGGGTATTTGACTGACAGAATCTACATATCGCAGTAGCGCAAGTGGTAAACATATCGACTACAGTGTGTGGGTCGCCAGTTCGAACTCAAGATCAATTCATTTATAATACCTTGTAGTGCTACGCACACAAGGTAAATTAACTTTAGTCGCGTAACGGTGGTATGTAATGGCATAAACGGATCGAGATAGATTTTGACATATGTACGAGTATATATCAAAATGTTTAGGAGGAAAAAGATATTGATTAAGCTATGTCCGTCCGCCTGTTAACATTATAACTTCAGTGAATTTTGAGATATATAGAATATTTAAAAAAAAAAAAAAAATTATTATTCAGTACATAATACACTTATAAGGATAAAATATGGTGTGTACATTAAATGATTAAGTCAAATTTAGAAATACTATTGATCATAATGCAGCACACGTATATATCATATTATATCATTTCTATTTCACTTTCAAAGTGTCCGTGAACAAAGAAAGTCGAAAAATATACATTTTTGAAATTGGGCGTGGCCCGCCCCTTTTATAGTGGATTATTCCACAAAACTTTTAATGATATAACTCCGGCAAAAATTGATTTATCGAAATAATATTTATCAAAAATATAAATATAAAGGTAAATATTTGTGTAAAAAAAGGGCGAAATCGGTCAACGGCCACACTCAGTTTTTTAACATAGTTCTGAAAAATTTGTTAGTAAAATGTAAAACGCGATATTTTTAAAGCCATGCAAGCTATATCACTAAAATCTTGCACACGTAATAAGCTTTTTAAGCAAAACTCAACCGCAGAAATTTTTTTGGATTTTGGGGAAGTAGGCGTGGCACCGCCCACTTTTCAGTATAAAAATTCTGCTATTTTCAAAAGCGATTACTTGTAGTTTGAACTAGATATTTCACTATGTAGTATACCCCTACCAAAAATTAAGCAAATCGGATAACACAAGTAAAATGTCGGGGCAAGTTGTTAATACTACTCTGCAATAGGGAAGTTATATAATTTTTTTGATTTTCATACCTTTAATGAACATGAAATGTTTGTAAGTATAAGAAGAAGAAGAGATGGGCCCAACAATAAGTAAACTGAATTAATAAGGACGATGAGCTGAGTCGATTTAACCATGTCCGTCTCTCTATTTGAACGCAAATTTTTCAAACGTAAAATGTCCATGTATAGGCATTTTGAAAAATGTGGTTAGCAGTTATTGGTAGGGAAGCTATTAATATACAAATAAATTAATGGCGGCCACCGTGGTGGGGCGGTAGTGTTGCCGGCCTACCACACCGAAGGTCCAAGGTTCGAGTCCTGGGACAGGTAACATCAAAAGTGCTATGGAAGGCTTCTCAACAAAAATGCATCTCCTTTGTAGATGCCGTTCGAAGTCGGCAAAAATCTGTAGGTCCCGTCAATTTGTAGTGAAAAATTCAAAACCTCACACCACAAATTGGAAGGGAAGCTCGGCCAAAAATCTCTTAGGTGGTTTATGATGATATACCTGTTGTATATCGCGCCATACATTTATATTTTTTTTTAAATTAATTTACCCCTCAAAACTCATAACAGAAGTGTTTTTATTGAAAAAAATCAGCTGGCTTTATAATACGAACTGAAAAGTATTAAAATAGGCCTGCGTAAATTGGTTTGTCAGAATAGATCACTACTAGGTATATTATGGTCGGTTCCAGCAGAATGTCATAGCAGATATCATATAGGCTGGCAACTCTCTGTATTTACTTATATTATTTCTTTTTCATTTTACTCTTTATATGCATTCTCTCACGAAGCTTGTATTGTAAATATATTCACTTGAGTTTGTAATTGATATACTGTTATGATATCGCGTCAAAATGGAGCAGTAAGGAAGGCGGTCGGCATGATATCAATGGTGCACAGTGGCTAGTCATTGTCGGCTGGGGTGGGTTCTTGCCAACCCAACCGTCCTGCGCCATAATCACAAAAAAATCTAATCAATGCCGTTGACATTTAAATTTAAAAAAAAAAACTCTAATCAGATAAAAATTCAAAAGAAACAAAACGGGCAATTAAAATGTGCAAAAAGGAAACTTAAGATTCAAAAATAACTGAAAATGTAAACGAAATTAAAACTGAAATAACGAACGGAAAAGAAAAAAAACAGATAAATTTTAATTAACGGAAGAAAAAAAAAACTGCAAATTGAAAACGAACCGGAAATGACGGGCTACCATGCTGAAAAATAAAAAGATATATACAATAAAAGACCGAGCAATATATGGGGGCACCGCGGGTGTTGTTTCGACGCCCTGGTGCTGACCCACCCTCTACCATGACCATCGGTGCACCAAACCGAATCCCGATGGCCCCTTACCTGAATTCCTATACGCCTTCTAAATAAAATTGGACGTCAGCATTCCCATTTTTACAAATTTATTCACAAAACATTCCTTAAAACTAACCTGTTTGACGTAAATTTAAAAATAATTTTAAGTAAATTTGCTACGATGAGCGACAGGTAAGACTTTCCAGTTCTAATTTATTTGAAAATTTAAAGTAAACTTTCTCTAACCTTCAAGAACAAACTTTATGAATCATTTTACTTTAAAAATGAAATACAAATGGTTACAAAAATTTCAGAGGAAACTAATTGTCAAAAAAAAATTTTTTTTCCAATTTAAGAAATTTCCAAATTCCTTTTCATAAAAGATTTTACATCTGCCAGAGGACTAAAGAGCACAAATTATGGCTGCATCTTAACCACTTTTGCAATCTGCTAATAATTGGTTTGAGTTGCAGCGTTCAATGTATGATTATAACATAATTATTTATTTTATTTCAGCACGTAAATAATAAGAAAAAAATATGGTTTGAACTAAGTTCCAGAAAAAACACACTTATAAAAGCTTTCTTTGGAAATGGTTTATAGGCTTACATTGATAAGCTTTTTATCAACGTGTCGCTTCAATTATAAGACGTTTATTTTTAAACTTTTATAAACGAAAAATCAGAATTTGATAAACTTAATATCCATTTCGGAAAGCTTTATAAATATTTATTATAGGTCTATTTCGCTTGTTGGGTATTATTGATTATTTATTTGTTTATTAATTTTTTTACTTGGCCATTTTATTTATTACGATTAGGTACGAGTTATGTTATTCGAATTTATGTATATTTTGGATTTAGTTTATCATAATTATTACTTTTATTAATTTTATTAAACAAAATTTTCATTGATTCTTATTTTCTATATGATCTAATTAGTTACATTCATAGCATATTTCCTTTATAGTTAGCTTTTACTTCTCTTTAGTCTTAATCATTACGTTTAACTTTTGCTTTACCTTAGTCTTTAATCAAAATCAAGTAAACATTTCATTTCACCGTTGAAATCTTTAGATTACTTTGTAATCTTTTTGGTTTTCTTTATTTCTAGTATTACTCTAATCTTAGATTTCACTTTTAATGTGCTAATCGGCACGGACTCACCCAGTGGTTGTGGTAGGCCTTTAGTGGGGCGCTACGGTGTTTGTTGTTGGTTGTATAGTGCGGCGGCCTATAACAGGCGGCCCACGCGGATGTCACTACTGGTAGTTGTTGTTGTGGCTGTAGCCCGTTTTCGGCGGGGTTACTAGTGTTGTTGTCTCTGCTGGTTGTGCAGTGGGCCTACAATAGGGCGGGCCCCGCTGTTGTCACTGCTGGTGTTGTTGTGGTCGATCCGGGTGTTGTTGGTACCGATTGTTGTTGCCGGTTTAGTTGTGGCCTGTTTTGATGTTAACGGTTTAGTTGTGGCCAGGCTTGTTGTTGCCTATTGTTGCCGCCATTGTTGTTGTTGTTGCTGTTGATGTGCAGCGGGCCTATATAAGGCGGCCTCTGCTGTTGCTATTGCTGGTTGTCGTGGTCGGTCTTGTTGTTGCCGGTCTTGTTGTTACCGGTCTTGTTGTTACCGGTTTTTATGACACCGGTTTGGTCGTGGCCAGGCTTGTTGTTGCCAGTCTTGTTGTTACCGGATTTTGTTGTTGCTGTTGATGTGCAGCGGGCCTGAGTAAGGCGGCCTCTGCTGTTGCTGGTTGTCGTGGTCGGTCTTGTTGTTGCCGGTGGTTGTTGGCGGGTTTGTTGTGGCCGGTTTTGATGTGGCCGTTATTGCTATCGCCGAGCTTTGATAGCTGAGTACTATTAATATCAAGTGCGGATAGTGAATCCTCCCAAGAGGTGGAGTTCAGTTTCGACTCATCTGTTCATGAAAGGTATAACAACTAAAAGACACGCTTTAATGATAAATTAGCCCATTAACGTACATATTAAATCAATAATAAATGTTCGTCGTTAACAAACATAGGTTCGGCACTGCAGTGGGTACTAAGCGGTAAGAAGCGAAAGGTGATCAACAAAGGTGACCAGCATCAATTTTTTTTTCGGCTTCTTTCGTTTATATGCTTTGGGCAGCGAAAGAAGAACGTTGACACCCGTTACAAATTATTTGTTGGCCTTTTATGTTGTTGTTGTAGCCAAACACAATTAACTTTCTTGGTCAAATTGGCTATTTGCGCCCAGCAGATATTTAACTTTGTGGTTGCCACTTGGCTTGCTTTGACTTAACTTTTGAAGCAGTTTCTTTTTCGTTTTATATTTATTCACATTAATACTTCAACATTTTTATTGTTGTTTTTTTTATTTATATTTTTACTAAAACGTATCTATATATATTTTCTTTCACTATTTTTATGCCGCTTCTAGCATTCGCACACAATTCTTTCAATGTCAACAGCAAAAAAAACCCTTAAATTTTGTTTTCATTTGCCTTATATTTTTCTAAATTGCAATGCAGGCAGCGCTTAAGAACTGCACAAATATGCAACAGGCTGACAATAAGAAGAAGCAACGTAACGTTCTTTTGCGCTTAGACACCTTTTCTTTTCACCGTATTTTCTATTATTTATGAACGTACAACACTATGCTGCACTACACTGCAATTTTGTTTTTTTTATTTCTGTAGACACTTAATTTTTTTTCTTCTTTTAAGTATTTTTTTTTGTGGCAATTCTATACGACCGCACGCAACCGGCAATATACGCCCAAAAATATCGCGAAAGGCATCAAACGACGATTTTTGATCTCCGCACCAATAATCCGAAAGCGGAAATTAAACATTTTGTTTCAGTGAAAAGTTTTTAGCAAAAAACCCAAAAATGGCCCAAGTCCGATCCCAAATAGGGGCTTGGTCCAAGGTATTTATGTGCATAACACCTTTCTGCGTAGGCGGCCTTCGGCCGCGCTTCAAAAAAATAACCCTTAACCGGTTCAACACCGGCTACGCGGTCCACAATATTTCTGCGCAGAACACATTTCTGCACTTTTCGGTACACTCTAATCTGTGATTACAACAACTACATGAAAATGACAGAAAATTTTCAACTTTAATTGCAAATATCTCTCGACAGACACAAAATATCGAATTCCCGCCCTCGGACCACCAATACGGAAGCCAAAACCCGTCGACCGACACCCCTTCCAACATTCCCGGACGCACACTAGCAGCTACGTAAGGTCGTATAGAATTACCTTTTTTGTAATAAACTGCAGTTTGTAAGCAGTTTTAACTTTATTTCTTTTTCCCCACAAACTAGGTTTGTTTACTTATTTTTTTTTTTACCAAACTTTTAATTCGTTTCTAATTGCATTTCTTTAATTCATTTTCATCTTCAAGATTTCTTCTTTTGGTCTAAATTAATGAAATTTGGATATATGTGTCACTTAGTCAATATCTACATCATTTTTCTTCAAGATTTCTTATTTTGATCTAAATTAATGAAATTCGGATATATGTGTCACTTAGTCAATATCTACATCATTTTTCAAAAGTGGGCGGTGCCACGCAAACATATTTTGTGTTTTGTTTTGCTCTTGAACTTTCACGATAAGTTCAGGAGCTTGCTGGGCACGATACAGTCTGTATATAGCATTTGGAAAATCCCCCAGGTCATATAAAGCTGCAGATCGGTATAGTTAGGAGTTTATTTGGTTCAAGTGAATGAAATTTTATATATAGATGTGTTCTATATATCAAAACGTCAAAACAACGTCTATCGGGTTTGCTAGTATATTATAAAACGGCCAAAGCAAACCACGAATTTCAGCATTCTTTTGTAAAACTGAGAGACTAGATTGCGTTCAAATAGAGAGACGGACGGAGAGACGGGCATGGCGACATCGACTACGCTCATCGTGCTGATCATTTTAGTGAACTTTTCTCTTCTTGTTCTCATACTTACATACATTTAATGTTTACGAAAGGTATGAAAATCAAAAAAGATATATAACTTCGCTATTGCAGTGGGCTATTAACTACGTGCCCGAATATTTCTCTTGTGTGTTTCCCGATTTCGCTAATTTTTGGCAGGAGTATAATACATACTACTGAGAAGCAGCTGACCAATTTTCATTGAAATATCAAGATCGAATTATAAGCGATTGCCTTTGAAAATAGCAGACATTTTATGCTGAAAAGTGGGCGGCGACACGCCTACTTCTTCGAAATTGAAAAAAATTTATTTGCGGCCGAGTTTTTCTTAAAAAGCTTATTATGTGTGCAAAATCTAATTGATATAACTTGCTTAGTTGTAGATATATCGCTCTTTAAATTTTACAAAAAAAATTTTCAGAACTATGTTAAAAAACTGGGCGTGGACATTAACCGATTTCGCCCAATTTCACAGCAAACAGTTACCTTTATATATAGAACATTATCACCAAATTTCGTTTCCACAAATCAATTGTTGGCGGAGTTATGGCATAAAAAGTTTTGTGGAATAGTCCACTATAAAATGGGCGAGGCCGCGCCCTTTCATATAAAAGTGGGCGTAGACCTTAACCGATACCGCCCATTTCTTCCTGAAACATTCCTTGCATACCTGCAAACCTGCGTGCTGAATTTCGTTTCGATATCTTGAACGGTTTCTGATTTATGATTAATATTATTTCTAAATTTGACTTAATCAAAAGTGGGCGGTACTACGCCCATTTTCAAAAATTTCTTAAAAAATGTTCTTTATGCCTCAATCTCAATGTATTCACCAAATTTTATCCTTATAGGTGTATTATGTACTGAGTAATCACTTTTTTTGTGTTTTCGAAAATATTATATATATTAAAAGTGGGCGTGGCTATCTTCCCATTTCGCCCATTTTAAATAGCGCTCGGAGATGATACCAAATTTCATTAAGATATCTCAAAATTTACTCAAGTTATCGTGATCACAGACGGACGGACGGACATGGCTTAATCAATTTCTCTTTTCGTCCTGAACATTTTGATATATATAAGTCAATATCTATCTCGATCCGTTAATGCCGTTACGTACTGCCGTTACACGACTAAAGTTAACCCTTTCGCTACCGCGTAGTTTCCACCATTTCAAAAAAAACTATTCTTTTTATGAGTAATTATGTTTTTTAAACCTTTATGTAAAATACAAAATTACAAAAAACCATTTTTTAGTGTATTGTAGTTCATAGAGCTATTTGAAAGAACCTAGTCTCTTCATTGCGAATTTTTTCAATAAAAGGCACTTTTTGGTTTTCCAGCTGGAAAAGATGTTTTATAACTTTTTGAAAGATTTTTCATGAAAATACATCCATAAATATTTGCTTTAGAGACTACTATCGAAATTTTGAATTATAAAGCTTTGTGTCGGGCGCTCTAATTTTTAAAAATGTATATGTTGCCATACATTCATTTGCGCTTGTCACTCATAGCGATTAGACGTTTTTTGAACTTTAGCAAACATTTTTTAGACATGTCACGGAAAATGAAAGAAGCTGATATCGAAAAAATTCTGATATATTTTGACGACTCGAAAATATCCGACACAGAGGACCCACAAGAAACAGAAACTTGTGTTAATTTAATAAATGCATTTGACGAAAATGAAACTTTTTTGATCGAAGAGCTTTCCCGGCAAGATCAGTATGAAATTAATATTTCAAATATTGACGTCGAAGAAAACGTATGTTTGCGTAAAGCTCCAATAGCTGAACCTAGCTCAATTTCAGGTCAAGTTTCAAAGTTCATTCCGAAAAAAAATTTACAGTTCCGATGGAAGAAAGCACCATGGACTCCTCCCAATACGTGTTTTACTCAGACTTACGCAAATAATGAAATGAAAGTCCCTGTTGTTTATTTCTTGGAGTATTTTTCTGAAAATTTCCTAGACCAAGTTTTGCAAGCCACTAATCAAACATCTTTATTGCAAAGTGGAAAATCTGTAAACCTCTCAAAGGAAGAGTTTCTGAAATTTCTTGCTTTAGAGATAACAATTGACACATTGGGCTATCCTAGATTGGATATGTACTGGTCAAAGGTCACTGCAATTCCGTGCTTCTCACAATGTATGACAAGACCGCGATTTCATTCCATACGAAATAATTTGAAATTTACAACAGCCACAACCAATAGTGATAAACTGTATAAAATTCGTTCACTCGTGGATGCTTTTACCCAATAACTTTATACTATCCCCAAAGACGAAAATCTTTGTGTTGATGAAATGATGATTCCATTTAAAGGAAAGACTGCATTAAGGCAATATATGCCTAAAAACCCCATAAAATGGGGTATTAAAATATTTTGTCTTTGCAGTTCGAAAGGCATGATTTACGATTTTGAAATATATCAGGGTAAGGGAACTGTTTCAATTAGTCAAAAGTTAGGGTTTTGCGCTGATATTGTAGTGCATTTAACGAAAACTATAGCTGATAATACAAATTTCAAGCTTTTTTTTTGACAATTATTTTTCTTCTCTTAATTTGTTATTATGTTTAAAACAAAAGGGAATTTGGGCTACCGGTACCATACGAGGAAATAGGATTGGTAAAGTACCTCTCAAATCTGAGAAGGAGTTGAAAAAAGAAGGGCGAGGTAGCTTCGACTTTCGTATAGAAAGAGAAGACAATATCTTTGTTATGAAATGGCTTGATGGTGGTACCGTTCAACTTGTGTCTTCAATTTATAATGAAAAGTTGGAGAAAATTCCTCTATAAATGCACGCCGTCTTTTGATTTTTGTATTTGGGGTTTTCTCTGAAATCGAGAATATAAGACCATCAGTAAATATTTTAATATTTTTTATGCCGTACAAATAATGCCTCAACGTTTTCAATGCCCACACAATAGCTAACATCTCACGTTCATTTGTCGCATAATTTTGATCTGTCGACGAAAGAGTACGCGAAATCAGCGTTATTGGTCGATTATTTTGGGATAATACTGCCCCTAAAGCATTTGATGAAGCATCAGTTGTTAGCTCAAATGGACAGTAAAAATCTGGATACTGCAACAGTACATCTTCTGAAGCGAGAATTTTTTTTATTTTCATAAAAGCCAGCTCTGCTTCCTGATCAAAATTAATTTTAACATACTCGTATATTGATTTGTTTGCGTCTACGTGGCCATTCCCACCACGTAAATATTTTGTTAATGGTTTCACTATTGCAGCATAGTTTTTGACAAACCTACGATAATAACCAGCTAAACCGAGCAAAGATCGCAACCCCCGTAATGTCTCCGGAATTGTATAGTTGATTATATCCCGAACTATATCAGGACAGGTTCGTATACCATTTTGTGAAACCATAAATCTCAAAAACTCAACATATGTCTTGAAAAATTTTGACTTCTCTAATGATACCCTGATTCCAGATATCTCTAGCATTTTTAAAATTTTATCCACATCTCGAATGTGTGTATTTTCATCGGGTGAAAAAATAATGATGTCATCAATATAAACATGGCATGTTCTACCTATTTGTTCACGTAGAACATCATCAATCGCCATTGAAAAATGCTTGGTGCGTTTTTCAGACCAAATGGTAAACGACAAAATTCATACTTTCCATTATTAATACTAAATGTAGTTTTCTGTCTTCACATAAATTTATTTGATGAAAACCAGACTTCAAATCAAGGGTAGTGAAGAATTTCGATTTTCCTAAATTTGACAAAATTATCAGGTATGGGATATTTATCAGAGATTGTCTTTTCATTCACTTTTCGGAAATCAATTACCATTCGTAGCTTCTGTTTTCCATTATCATCCAATCCTTTTTTTGTTACAACGTGTATTGGAGAGTTATATGGGGAACACGACTTTCTAATTATACATCTCTTAGAAGACTAAGTATTTCATTATTAATAAATTAAGCAGCAGACATTGGGTACGGATAACTTCTACTGTAAATAGGGTGATGTATATTGGAACGATTTTTCGTCATCCCTTGTCAAATTTGGTTTTGAGACAAACCGGTTTCGGCGTTGTGCCATCATCAGTGTCGATTTTCGTTCTGATCTGTTGTTGTCTTTTGTCTTGTATTTATGGTAGGTAAGTAGCAGGTAACGTCAGCATGGGTGTCTGTTTGTGTACGTGTGTGCATGTGTTGTGTATGTACATTCAGAAATGGGGGTGGTTTGCATCGATCGGTTTTTGTGTGGTTGACTGAGGCAGGTAAAAGGTGGTGATTTTTGTTGTTTGACCTTTTTTGCTTGTTTGTTGTTTTTGATCTTTTGCTGTTTTGTGTTTATTTGTCAGTGCGTGTGTGCTTGTTGTACCTGAGTGGTTGCTTTGTTTTTTGTAAACCAATTTTAAAGGTTCGAATATTGTGTCGGAAACAGTGTTTGTCTGTTCGTTTATTATTCTACCGTCGAATGTTTTTTGTTTGTAGATTTCCATGTTTTCGAGCACGTTCAGACGTCGGCCTTTTGATTGCACATGTAGGACCTTGACTGTTTTTTTGATGTTTCCAGGGGGGCATTTATTCTCCGCCATGTGATTCGCAAAGTTGGACTCTGGTATGATGGTTGGATTCCGTATCTTTTTGTTGTAATCTCTAATGTGTTCTCTGAATCTCGTTCTTACTTGTCGTCCTGTTTGTCCTATGTAACTGTGCTGGCATTCACAAGTGAGCTTGTATACACCATGGCTGCTAAACGGATCTTCTGAGTTAGTTTTGGTTCTTAGCTTCCGTCCTAAATTGTTCGATGTTTTGAACGCTGTGTTTATGTTGTATTTTCTAAGGAAATTTGCTAATTTATGTGTTGCCCTTCCAGTATATGTCATTGTCGTCCAGGCTTGTGTACTTTCCTCTCCATTGTTTCTTTTTTGTTCTCTAAGGTCTCTCCTGATTTTATCTACTAGTGCTTTTTTATATCCGTTGTTTGTAGCGATGTTATATATTATTCCAAGCTCTCTTCTATATGCTTCTTGTGTAAGAGGTGTTCTTTCCAATCTTTGTTCTAAGTGCCTTAGCGCTGCATTTTTATGTTGTTGTGGGTGGTTCGAGGTATTATGTATTATTGTGTCGGTGGCCGTTGGTTTCCTATATATGTCGTAGTTGAATTTGTTGCTAGCTTTATCAATACTTATTGTGAGGTCCAGATAATTGATTCCTCCGTCTTTTTCGGTTTCCATTGTGAATTTTATGTTCAGTTGCTGCTTGTTGAGGTACTCCAGTACTTGCTCTTCGTTGTTGGTAGTTAAACACATATGATATCATCCACGTACCTTGCGTAAAATAACACACCTAATTTGGAATTTAAATCCTGTATATACTCTTTTTCCAGGTTTTGCATGAACGCTTCCATAAGAATAGCCGATGTTGGGTTTCCCATCGCCAGTCCGTTTGTTTGTCTGTATGTTTTATTGTTGAATTGAAAATAGTTTTGACGTAGAGTGGTTCTTACCGTGTTCGTGATTTGCGTACTTTTTACTTTATTTTTTGTTTTACGTAGTATTATAGAGTTTACTATGTTCAATGTCTCTGCTAGTCGTAGTGATGTGTATAGATCCTTTATGTCGAAAGATACCAATTTGCTCTCCTTTGTCACTTCAACGGTCCTAAGTTTGTCTATTAGTTCAGATGTATTAGTTATGGTGTGTTCGGGTCTAAGTTCCAGTGTATCCTTCAATATTGTTTTTAAATATTAAGAACCACTCTACGTCAAAACTATTTTCAATTCAACAATAAAACATACAGACAAACAAACGGACTTGCGATGGGAAACCCAACATCGGCTATTCTTATGGAAGCGTTCATGCAAAACCTGGAAAAAGAGTATATACAGGATTTAAATTCCAAATTAGGTGTGTTATTTTACGCAAGGTACGTGGATGATATCATATGCGTTTAACTACCAACAACGAAGAGCAAGTACTGGAGTACCTCAACAAGCAGCACGTGAACATAAAATTCACAATGGAAACCGAAAAAGACGGAGGAATCAATTATCTGGACCTCACAATAAGTATTGATAAAGCTAGCAACAAATTCAACTACGACATATATAGGAAACCAACGGCCACCGACACAATAATACATAATACCTCGAACCACCCACAACAACATAAAAATGCAGCGCTAAGGCACTTAGAACAAAGATTGGAAAGAACACCTCTTACACAAGAAGCGTATAGAAGAGAGCTTGGAATAATATATAACATCGCTACAAACAACGGATATAAAAAACAACGGATATAAAAAAGCACTAGTAGATAAAATCAGGAGAGACCTTAGAGAACAAAAAAGAAACAATGGAGAGGAAAGTACACAAGCCTGGACGACAATGACATATACTGGAAGGGCAACACATAAATTAGCAAATTTCCTTAGAAAATACAACATAAACACAGCGTTCAAAACATCGAACTATTTAGGACGGAAGCTAAGAACCAAAACTAACTCAGAAGATCCGTTTAGCAGCCATGGTGTATACAAGCTCACTTGTGAATGCCAGCACAGTTACATAGGACAAACAGGACGACAAGTAAGAACGAGATTCAGAGAACACATTAGAGATTACAACAAAAAGATACGGAATCCAACCATCATACCAGAGTCCAACTTTGCGAATCACATGGCGGAGAATAAATGCCCCCCTGGAAACATCAAAAAAACAGTCAAGGTCCTACATGTGCAATCAAAAGGCCGACGTCTGAACGTGCTCGAAAACATGGAAATCTACAAACAAAAAACATTCGACGGTAGAATAATAAACGAACAGACAAACACTGTTTCCGACACAATATTCGAACCTTTAAAATTGGTTTACAAAAAACAAAGCAACCACTCAGGTACAACAAGCACACACGCACTGACAAATAAACACAAAACAGCAAAAGATCAAAAACAACAAACAAGCAAAAAAGGTCAAACAACAAAAATCACCAGCTTTTACCTGCCTCAGTCAACCACACAAAAACCGATCGATGCAAACCACCCCCATTTCTGAATGTACATACACAACACATGCACACACGTACACAAACTGACACCCATGCTGACGTTACCTGCTACTTACCTACCATAAATACAAGACAAAAGACAACAACAGATCAGAACGAAAATCGACACTGATGATGGCACAACGCCGAAACCGGTTTGTCTCAAAACCAAATTTGACAAGGGATGACGAAAAATCGTTCCAATGTACATCAATTATTCACCCTGTCGGAAAAACAACAAAATAAAACAGTAAATAGGGTCATCTGTAACTGTACGTAATTTAGCAACTACACTGGTATTAAAAAGTAAAGCTCGATTTGGATTCGCGAATGCCTTAATATTACTATTTATCATATCCCTAAAGCTATTACGTACACATGCCGGAACTGAATCTTCTGCGACTGTAATCAAGTTACCTTGATTGCAACTAAGATGTTCAATCTCAACTTTACCATTTCGATAAAGCAAATAAAAATCATATCCGATTATACCATCAAACTTATTTAATGTATCAAGTAAGTAAAACGTGGAAGTGTGGTTTAATAAACTAACTAAACACTTATAATTTATTAAATTAACTCCATTTATTGATTCTAATCTAAACGGCTGTTCTATTGATTTAACTCCACGGAGAAATGACAAATTTTTAATATAATTTTTCGCTGTACCAGTATCACCTGACCATTCACTGTTTTTTAGTAATAAATGGCAGGAGCGATTTCAGTTTTAAAAATTTATCTCATCACTAAAATCTGACACTTGAATTTGTGACTCATCATCTAGATAAAATGGAAACTCACCGTTATTATTTTCATTATAATTAGGCTCATCACAAAACTGATCAATTTTATCAGACATGTGATTTACGCGTTGAGTTTTCTGCAAAGGTCTCTCAAAAGAGCCAGACAATTCCTTTGGGCGTTTAAGTGGAGCTAATTGATTAGGAAATCGGTCAGGATGACCATTATTAAATGGATGAGAAGAATTAATATTCCGACTCTGAGTCAAAGGGGTATCACCTAATGTTCTCTGTTTGAAAAATGATGATCCTGGATCTACTTCCATTGACTCTGGCATATTTTTGAAATTTGAACCTGATAAGGGATTTCGTCTATTCTGTGGTATCGATACGCGGAAACTGTTAGGTTTTATCATATTACCTAAAGCAAAAGTATTGCAAAATCATAACGTCCATGATTCGACTCCAATTCCTAAGCAATAGCTAATGCAGTAGAAAGGTCCTTTGGCCGTGATGAAAAAAGGATATCACATAGAGGACGGCGAAGTCCAGAGACAAAAACACGCAAAGCATTTTCTCTCGCTCTCTCATTTCTTTAAATGGTCATCTAACCGCCTGGGCGATTTTGACCGTCCAAAATAGCTCGCCAGTCGTTTCTTCGTTGCGCCAACTGGCGCCAATTAGAAACACCGCGGGATCGCAAATCGGTCTCCACTTGGTCCTTCCATCGGAGTGGTGGTTTCCCTCTTCCTCTGCTTCCACCGGCGGGTGCCGATAAGAATACCTTCTGGGCTGGAGCATCTTCGCTCATTCGCACTACGTGGCCTAGCCAGCGAAGCCGCTGTGTTTTAATTCGCTGAACTATGTATTCGTCTGCGTAAAGTTCATACAGCTCATCATTAAATCTTCTTCTGTACTCGCCGTCGCCAACGCGTAGAGGTCCACAAATCTTTCGAAGAACCTTTCTCTCGAATACTCCCAGAGCCGCCTCATCAGATGTTGTTAGTGTCCACGCTTCTGCACCATATAGCAGGACGGGTGCGATGAGTGACTTGTAGAGTGTTATTTTCGTTCGTCGAGAGAGGACTTTACTTTTCAATTGCCTACTCAGTCCGAAGTAGCATTTGTTTGCAAGAGTAATTCTTCGTCGGATTTCTAGGCTAACATTATTGTTGGTGTTAATGCTGATTCCCAGGTAAACGAAGTCATTTACTATTTCGAAATTATTGCTGCCAACAGTGGCTTGGTTGCCAAGGCGCGAATGCGCTGACTCTTTGCATGATGACAGAAGGTACTTCGTTTTGCCCTCGTTCACCACCAATCCCATTTTCTCCGCTTCTTTTTCTAATTTGGAGTAAGCAGAAGTTACGGCGCGGTTGTTAAGGCCAATGATATCAATATCGTCAGCATATGCCAACAGTTGCACGCTTTTATAAAATATTGTTCCAGCGCGGTAAGTTCTGCAGCTTGTGTTATTTTCTCCAGCATTAAATTAAAGAAATCGCACGATAGGGGGTCACCCTCTCTGAAACCTCGTTTAGTTTCGAACGGCTCGGAGAGGTACTTCCCAATTCTGACCGAGCTGGCGGTGTTGCTCAAGGTCATTTTGCATAGCCGTATAAGTTTTGCGGGGAAACCAAATTCAGACATAGCGGCATATAGGCAGCTCCTTTTCGTGCTATCGAAAGCGGCTTTAAAATCAACAAAGAGATGATGTGTGTCGATTCTCTTTTCACGGGTTTTTTCCAAGATTTGGCGTATTGTAAAAATCTGGTCGATGGTAGATTTACCAGGTCTGAAGCCACACTGGTAAGGTCCAATCAGTCTGTTCACATCAGGCTTCAGTCTTTCGCACAATACGCTTGATAGGACCTTATATGCGATATTTAAAAGGCTGATTCCGCGATAGTTGGCGCAGTTTGCAGGATCGCCCTTCTTGTGGATTGGGCAGAGAACACTTAGATTCCAATCTTCAGGCATGCATTCATCCGACCATATTCTGCATAGAAGCTGATGCATGCGCCTTACCAGCTCCTCGCCTCCGTGTTTGAATAGCTCAGCAGGCTCTCTCATTTAGGGCATCTATAATATCATTATTGCTATTGTAAGTCATTATGTGTTTATTAATAATCAGAGTTAAGTGCTCCTCAACCTTATCATAATATTCTGTAATATACAGATTACCCTGCCTGAGGATACTCAGGTCATTCTCTAGAACATATATTGGTCTTTTATCAGCGTATGTCTGATCTAATCTTGTTAGTATTACTTCAAAATTTAAAACAGTATTAAACGAAGATAACGTCGTATTGGCAGAACCAGTCATTTTATTTCTGAGTATGTCTCGAGCTACGTAATATTTCTCTGACCCATTATTATAATACTTCATAGCAAAGTTAGCAGTGGAACGCCAAGCTGGGTAGTTAGAAGCATCGCCAGAAAATTCTGGTAATGATTTAACTAAGTCTAAACTACAATTCCCCGAACCGATTAAAGGGTTTATTGCTACTGGCATATAAGACTCTACATTTGGCACCTCTAATCTACCTAATGCCAAAGTAAGCGATTCGAGTTTAGCCGTTAATTCTTCTCTAGCCTGTTCACTTGCATCTATTATATTATCTAATTCCCTCTTCGTACTATCATTCGCTATTTTAACAATTTCTAACACTTGCTCTCGCGTTATACTCATTTTATTAAATAATTTTAAGA
Organism: Merzomyia westermanni; assembly: GCA_949987695.1. Classification (NCBI taxonomy): domain Eukaryota; kingdom Metazoa; phylum Arthropoda; class Insecta; order Diptera; family Tephritidae; genus Merzomyia; species Merzomyia westermanni. Next base: position 97,326,626 of record OX465289.1, read on the forward strand.
AATAGTTTTACGATAGGCTAAATAAACTAAATAAATCCCAAAAAATTAATAAAATTATTTATTAAAAGAAATAAATAAAAGCAATCTCTTATTGAAAATTATACTGGAAATATTCTAAAATGCATTATCCTTTTCGCAGGGTTATTCAAAATAAATTAAAAATGTTCATATAAGAAAATGAAGTTCTGGTATTCTATAGTCTATAGGACTATTTCAAGAATAACTATTTCAAGCACATCAATTTTGATATCTACTTACAAATGCCGTTATAGATTTTGTAAAACTAAACTTTTTAGGAATTGATTGTTGGCTTTGATGATTCGGGCATGTAGATTAACGTCTTAAAATATATTTGGATATATAAAGATCTGTAGAATATAGCTTAATATCTTATTATTAATAGCTTATTATTGATTGATGTTATTTATTTTAGGAGCATTAGTGGAATAATTGCGCCAATGGAATAACACAGGATAGAGGTCTTCATTAATTTTTCTTCCTTACAGGAATTGGTAAAATAATTGAAATTACTATCACAGGAATTTCTTGATTATTTTCGCATTTCTTCCTTACAGGAATTCGTTCAATATTTCAAATTGATTGATTGAGGATTTCTTTCAGACTCCTCGTTAGTTGTTTTCAGGACTCGTATTGAGGCTTTGATTGTTGAATATCACATTCAAATTAATAATAATTCAGGATTCCTTCTAGGCTGCCTCATTAATAGTTTTTAGGACTCGTATTCCTTACAGGAAAATGAATGCTCAGGATTTTATGATCCCTTTTAAATCCTTAAAAAACACACACAGGCAGTCCCTGCTCGGGCGCCAAATAAAAATTTTGAAAATTTTAAGTAATTCAGAAAACGATCTTTGCTGTTCGATAACCAGTTTTATTCTGCCAACATATTTCAAAAATTTTCATTATTAAATTTCAAAGTGAACAAGAATTCTAAACAACTCCCTTTGTATCGAAGACATACAGTAGAATACCTTAACTTATACGTTGATGATGTTACGTATGACGGTATGCTGATGATGTGATGTATGCGATGTGTTGCTGTTGATGTGATGTGTGATGATTTGTTATTTGAATGGACTGTATGATGTGATGTGCTGCTGATGATGTTATGTGTGATGATTTGAATGGACTGTATGATGTGATTGTATATGACTGTCCCTGTCTGCTTGTTGCTGCCACTCGCTATTATGGCTTTTCGCACGGATGTGTATATTGGCTGATTTGTATGTGTCTCGTTATTTACTTGTAGATCGCGATGAAATTTAATAATATTGGCGCTGGTATTTTAATGGAAAAATATTTTGAGATGATTAATTCTCCGATTTTGGTTTTCCTGGCGAGATGGACCAAATGTTACGGTGACTTGATACTTGGTATGGCGATACCAAGTTATAAGTGCTCGTAATAAGGTGCAAGCAAGGAAGAAACAAAGAACTCGTTAGTTCATATATATAATAACAATGTTTATTATAGTAAAAGTTCAGGAATTAAACAATTAGTGAAATTATTTAAAATTGGAATGGAATTAAAACGCAAATGTATATGTAGCGGAAAAGGACTTAAATTCGGTGACTTGGCTGCTGGCGGTTTCTTCGACGTTCGAAAAAGAAGTGACAAAGTGAAAATTAAAAATCAGGTCGTACCCACCGCCTAATCCTTGCTCTCGGTTTTATCCGACCGAGATAAATTATAAGAAAGCTTTGGACACTAGGGTGTGCTTTAATATTTAGGCCTATACTAGGTATATTTTATTTTCATATCGTTTTAATTATTTTAAATTTTATTATTTTTTTCATTTATTTATTTTCATATTGTTTTAATTATTTTAAATTTTATTATTTTTTTAATTTATTGAATTTTTCACCCAATTTTCTTTTTTCTAGTGACTCTAGATAATGTGGGACAGCTTGGATATCACATTGTTTTGAAATTGACCTTGAAATTGACCATGAAATGTCTCTACTAGAGATTCCTTAAAGAATGCAGTTATAAACATCTTACACGGCTAATAACACTGGTCTACAGACCCCAACCACCAGAGACGCGAATATGAAATTCGCATGTAAAACCACCCCCTGCTTCCAAAAATCGAGGTTATTTTGGATGCTATGGTACCGTTTTTGAGATATTTACGATTTACCGTTATTTCAAAAAAAATAAGATGTCTCTACTAACCTAATCATGTATATCTCAAGAACAAATTAAGCAATTCAAAAACGGTTTGAAAAATTCAAAAGCCAATAAAATTTGCTATAAACAATTTTCCACAGAATGAGAAGAGAACGAGCAAAAGGTAAACAAAAAATTTGTTCGCAACTGAACGATGAATTCAGCTTTAGGGCAGTTTTCTCATGTAAACTTTAAAATTTACATAAAAATTTTTAGAGTTTGCTTTAAAAAACGCCCTTAAATAAGTTTTCTTATTTACCCATTTTCGCATAGTTCTTGATTAAGTCGTTCACTATCATCTCGTAGTTAGGCCTAAAAAAGAAGCAACGCCCTTTTCGAAAGAATCCCACGCTGCTGCCTCCACTGGTGACAATAGTTCTTTGAATTGGTTATTGTTAAGCATTTTTCTTATTTGCGGCCCAACATAAATCTTTCCGTTATCTTGGTTTCTGAAATCTCTGGAAAACTGGTTTTTAAATGACGGAAAGCTTCGCCTTCTTTGTCCAATGCCTTAAAAAAGTGTTTGATGAGGCCGACCTTGATGTGGAGCGGGGTAAAATAATTGTTTCTTTCTTTATAAGAGCGAGTATTTTATGTTATCCACACCAACTTTAAATTCGATTCGGTCTGGCCAATCCTTTATGATGTAGTGGTCTTGACGAGCTCGGCTATCCCATTTGCATAGAAAGCAACAGTATTTTGTGTACCCACTTTGTAGACCGCATAGCATTCCAACGACTTTAGGATCTGCACATATTTTCCAATCATGCTCTTCATAGTTGATAAGTTTAAGTAACTTTTGAATTGTCTCGTAGGTTTCCTTCAAATTCGCTTTTGGTTGCCAATATGTAATAATATGGCCTTTAAACTTAGTTTATTGCCGTCTATGAACAATCGCCACTTTATGGAACCATATGGTTCACCAAACTGTTTGAATAAGCCAGTAATGTCTTTGCAGTAACAAACACTGCCCTCCTTCGTATAGAACTTGGAAAATGTTGAATGTGGCAATGGCAATGTAGTTAGATGAGCAACTTCCGTTGAATTTGGTACTAGCAATGACGCTGTAGATACGCTGGCATGCGTTACTTTTCTTGACTTTCCAACCCCAAATACTTCTGTAGTACAAATATAGCAGTCCGTCGAATGGCAAGTTGGTTCCCTCCACTTCATTGGTGTACTAAATTTCATATGTTGCCTAAGTAGGTAGTTTCAGAAATTAGTCCGATATGCATTAAAAAGTAGCAAATTTCAAAATTTTACTAGGCATCTTTTTGTTCTGGATTCCGAATGAATAAATTCGATTCGACATGTGGTGCACACAGTATTCGGTGTCCACGATTTTCCAGTGTTTTTAGGCTGAATGCCAAAATACTTATAGTATGTAACTTTTAAAGGATTTGAAAACACAAGTCGCATCCTTTTAAAAATATATTGACCGCACATGAAACAGAACATATTTGGATCATTTTTACACTCAAACTCTAGCGACCTTTTATTCATATTATTTTTTTTAACCAAATGACCGGTTATAAAATGCACTTATAGACTGAACAGTATCCGGTGAGGCTTGCGGATATTATGAAGGGACAATTCGCATTTACTTCTATTTATGCTCAGATGAAGTAAAAATCGAAGCCTACCTAGACAAAAAGGTTCCTTAGTTATACAAATGAAACACTACCTGCTTTAAAAAATTTGCTCTTGCTTCAAATGTACCTGGGTTTGAAATTTTAAAGTTTACCTGCTTGATAAAACGGCATTAACAGTTTTTTGTATCTAATAACCCTTCGAAAATCTACCTACGTACTAACTAATATATGAATACTAATACATATTTACGTGTACGGTACTTAAATATTATATGGTTATATTTATTTGAATGCTTATAACTTTTGTGTAAGTCCATCGATTTTATTGGATAAAAGCTTATTTTTTTGTAATAAAACAGAGCTTACAGAGAAAAAAAAATATCTGGAAAAAATAAACAGTTTTCGATATCCTTCCTCGCAAAGTACAAATTTTTTTATATTTTTACAAAAAAAAAGGTAAAAGTCCGTATTGATTGTTCATTATCTTCAAACCTTAAGGGCCTAGGGAAAAGTTTTGTATGCACTGTTTATAGAAAATTTTATTTCGTGTTTACCTTTTGCTCGTTCTCTTCTCATTCTGTATCAGAGAGGTGGAAAATTGTTTATAGTTAATTTTATTAGCTTTTGAATTTTTCAAACTGTTTTGGAATTGCTCAGTTTGTTCTTGACATATACATGATTGAGAGGAGCCATCTTTTTTTTTTTTTTTGAAATAACGGTTAATCATAAATAACTCAAAAGCGATTCCATAGAATCAAAAATAACCTCGATTTTCAGAATGAGGAGCTGGTTTTACATACGAATTTCATATTCGCGTCTCTGGTGGAGAAAAATGTTCAAATTTGTAGACCAGTGTAATTGACTACACCAACTTTTAATTTCCTTCGGTTTGGATTTAAAACTTAACTGAACCAAATAAGGAATACGCATCTTACAATAAGTACAAACTCTGCCAAATTTTGATAGTCGTACACTGTTAATTAAAAGATACATAGCCCAAATCCCGTTTATTGGAAAAATGTGTTGAATGTGGGCTATTTCACTATTATTTCACTTCACACATTGAATATGTAATAATTACTGTAGCTGCCAAATCTTGTGTACCTCGCTATTAATTTGCAATAGTTACAGCCCAAACCCAATGTATCGGAACAGTCGATTGTATGGGGGCTATATGTTATGTTCGTGTCCGGTCTGGCTGATTTTCACTAATCACATTATGTAAACCATTCCCATGTTCGATCAACACACGAGCCGCAACATCAGCACATTTGCATTTCACAATAAGACACAATACCTGCAATTTGGTAATGTGGGAAATCATGGCCCCAGTAAATCTCACCTGTAGCTTATGCACCGATGCTGAGACTTTTTGGGCTAACACCCAAGAACGTTTGAACAGTTGCTGTTGGGGTTTACCGATGATCAGTAATTTAGTTATTAGCTTAGACTAATTATTAATAAGTGGATGAACTTGTGAAACTTAAATTTGTTTTTTCTTTAAAGGGCGAGTTGACCCTATTATTTTTTTAGTCCCAAGGGCTTCAGATTTGTTAAGTGGCGCCCGAGCAGGGACCACTAGTGAAAGTGGGAAAAAAGAAAATAAAGCTAATAACACAAAAAAAAAATATAAAGCAATAAAGTGAACAACAAACCTAAAGCAATTAAGTGAACGTAATATTTAGTCGAAACAACGAGATACCCATGAACTTTGCGGTATTGTGAGTATATTCTACAAACTCTATACCCAATATATTTCATTATTTACAGATGGAAGATCTTAAAGCCAATGTCATCAACCTAACGTGGCCGTCAATGCCCTGCTAGAAAAAATGAGGGCACTGGAAAGGCGCGTCACGGATTTGGATCGTGCCAGAAATACTCCCATTGTACCATGGAAGAAGTGGTGGCTAATGACCGAAATGGACTTGCGCGAGATAAGCCGTATTCCCGATTGCGTCAAAGAGCTTCAAGTTTTTGACGGAAGCCCGTGCAAACAATCCTGTCGGATTTTGCGGTAGTGGAACCCCTTTATCGCGCCATATTGCAGATTCTGCTTTGGTGTCTTACAATATCTTTGACAACAATTGGCCAAAGATAAAAGAGTGCCTCTCAGTACATTACACGGATAAACGCGATATTCGTACCCTCCCAGCGGCGAAAATTCACATTACAAAATGCAATACTTCGCCAAAACTTTGCAGACAGTTTCTCTTCTAAAATCAGTTACAACCAATATTACTTTCCCATAAGCATGGCCGTTTTGTAGACAGAGCCGATTACATACCTCTTTACTAGTAATGGAATAATTGTGTGAATGTAGGGCAATAGAGCAAAGACGAACTTTCCCGAAGTTTAAACACTTTACGAAGCAGAAATCATAGAAATTTTTTCATTACATGTCAGCATACAATGTAATAGCTGGTAATGAAGTATTTGTAAGGGTTTCGTAATGCATTATGTGGAAGGACTGCAAACTCACTTCGCCGCTGGGCTGGAACATCAGCTGCATCAATTGCAACAGAGGGGTTCTAGAATGGATGAGTTTCATGCTAAAGTAAGCCATCAATGCTCATTGATAATTAACAAGCTAAAAACCTAGTCCAATATGGACAACATTTTAAGGGTTCTTGCGGACACTTACAGAAATAGAGCGCTTGACGTTTTCATTCGTGGGCTAAATGGAGAGCTATCTAAAATGCTCCTCGTCCACCGCCCCAAGACTCTCCCGGAAGCCTTTTTGGCTTGATTGTAACTACATACCGTCAACTATCGAAACTTTTCATTGCACTCGAGCTAGAGTAACAACCGAGTAGTTGTCTCTATTAATAACATAAATGAAGTTATGCCTTCTTTCGAAGTGAAACCACCGGGGATCCAACCGAAACCCATCTGGCGACAACAGGATTGCAGGTCACAGTATGAAAAAAACCAGCGCGTTTCAGGAAATAATCGTTCTCCATCGTTTACTCCAGCTAAGAAACCCCCCATTGAAAAGATGGAGGTCACCGGCTATACCCAATCACGAGCCGTTAATTATATAAATCGGCCTAATCCTTTCAAATGGGTGGCAAGTTCAGAAAACATTTTAAAGCAGCAACAGAGGCTCTTCCATTTCACCACTATCATCACAGATGGCGACGCTAAACCCGAAGAAGAGGCAGAAAATTTGTTCGGAGGGACATCTAGCGTACCATGCTTAGAGCAAACACTCCCTGACGATCGCACCCTAGACTTCCTTATTAACACAGTTGCAAAAAAAAATTTTATCAGTAAAACGATTGCGACTGAACGAGACTCCGTAGACGAGGTATTTAATGTGACTTCTGCCGGGGGGCAGGTACCGATTAACAAAAAAAATAAGATTAAGATTTTTTAAGGATATAGCTTTTCCTTCGAAAATAGTGTTCTTCGTCCTCCCAGGACTTAAATCATTCGCCGGCATTATTGGCGATGATACTTTGAGGATGTTAGGAGCCATTGTTGACAGGAAAAATTATCACCTTAAAGTCAATGACTTTAGCTTACCCTTAACGGATAAAATTTTTAACCAAATTAACTATTCCATGGGTAAAGATGTCTCTGGCGATGCTAGACAACAAGTAGATCCATTATTAGAAAAATATTCACACCTTTTTCTTACCCTTAACGGCAATGAAATTGTGGATACGAGTGTCCGAGTACTGACAACCACTCCTTAACCTATTTACAGTAAAAGCAACTCTTACTCGTCGTGTATGAGAGAAGAGGTGGATAGGCAAATAAATGAGCTGATTGATGAAAGGGTAATACGGCTATATAAAGGTCCTTACAATTCCCCGAAAAAACCGAAACCAAATGGGAAAAACAGTATCACATAGTGATCGACTACAAGCGGTTGAATGCTATAACGATTGCCGACACCTGTCCCATCAAATACCAATGAAAGATTCCCAAAGACAGCCTTCTCTACGATGGCGGGGAAATACGACTTCCTACGTTTGCCGTTCGGCCTGGAAAATGCACCTGCCATATTCCAGAGAATGATAGACGATGTCCTGAAACAGTAGATCGGAAAATATGTTACGTCTACATTGACGATCTTGATTACGAGGAGAAGGTCCCTGCAACACTCCCAGAAGAGAATCCGAAGGTAAATTTAGAGAACACATATTTCTTCGAAAAGGAAGTTGAATTCCTTGGCTACATAATAACTCCTAACGGAGTACACGCTGACCCGAAGAAAATGGAAGCTATAAAGCTTATTTCACCTCCTGAAAATTTGAAATATTTTGAGAGTTTTCTGGGTACGACCTCATACTACAGGAAATTCCTTAGGGACTACGCCAGGGTTGCTAAGCCCTTGCCCATTTTTACACGTGTCGAAAATGCTCAGGTTAAAGCTAACGCGTCTAGAAAGGTAGCTATTGAACTACACAGTGGTGCTCTGGAGGCCTTCTGCGAGTTAAAACAACTACTGGTATCTGCAAAAAACTACTGTATCAAAACTGAAGTTGACGCGTTCACTGATTCAGTTGACACTCAGCCCCCATCCATCTAAGGTTAGGATCCCGCAACAAATGCTGGTCCTAACATAGAACCCGAAATTGACACTGCCACACAAGCTACAATGCATTCTGCTGATCAGGGCAATTCTGAGCTCATACCACATAGCTCCGATAAATGTATTTAGGAACAAAATAATTTTATCAAGTCTACCGGAGGGTTTATGTCTCATTACCATAAAATGGTGCAGATGCATTGACCGCAATCCTCAAGAAAGTACTTAATCCAAATGTCATTAACGGTATAAAGGTTCCCGAAAGATTCATTGGGTTGTTACAAGTTGTCTATGTCAACAACTTTCAAAGATATCGAGTAAGGATAACCCAGGAGAATGGGGAAGATGTTACGGTTGCAGTCAGAGTGTTCGAGGTAATTGAGAATGAACACCAAAGAGCGCATAGAAATCCTTGTAAAAATAGTAATACTGGCTAGGCAAATGCGAGACTACGTGCGGCAGTGCGATACTTGCAAATTAAACAAGTACGACAGACAACCCGCAAAACCGTTCCTTCAACCCACTCCAATACCAGGCTATCCTTGCGAAATCTTACATATCGACCTTTTCGAAATGCAAAAGCAAAAGTATCTTAGTGCTATCTATAAGTCTATAAGTTCACGAAATTTGCTAAGCTATTTTCTTTAAAAAATAATTCTTCGATTCACCTGCGAACGAAACTGACTGATCTCCTGCACTTTTTTTCTGTACGAAAAATATTAGTTATGGACAATGAAAGGGGATTCTTAACGCCCCTTTCTTTAAAATATATCCGATCCCTTGGAACAGACATTTATCAAACTCCTACATAAAGAAGCGAAAGTAATGGTACCGTTGTATTTCAGTTGAATTTAGCAGACTAACTCCAAAGGAACGCATTCAGATAGCAGTGGATAGGTATAACAATGCCGTTTACTCTCTTATCAAGCGAAAACCGGCGGACGTATTTCTCAACCGGATCCCAAGGATAAATTATTAGGAGTTATTAAATTTCAGAAAAAAAACCATGGAGGATATAGAAACTTTATTAGAGAATAAGCACGAGGTCAGAAACGCGAGGTTTAATACCAAACGCACTACTCCGCGTTCTTTCGAAACCGGATACAAGGTGTTTATCTCCAGAAAACAAATTAATTTACTTTTCAGTTCGTACTAGCCGACCCGACAGACGTTGTTCTGCCAATCTACTGTCAGGAAGCAGTAAGCGATGTCACAAACAACCATAGTGTGATTTTAAAATGTTAAAGAACGTAAAATATTAAGAAGTTCAAACAGTGGCTGCTGTCAAATCGATGGTAGGTAATTCACCACTATACCTGCCTGTAGATTTCTTGAATTCACTGGCCCGTAGTCATAGTCAAATTAAAATGACGAAAATGTAATTTTAACATTTTAAAATCACGGATTGTGTCTACGGTTGTGCTTGTGACATCGCTTACTCCAAACTTGAGTTTGGCTTTTTTCGGTTGTTGCTACAGATGCGCTATGGTTTGTGAGTTAAATAGCTGACAAAGGGTGACCTTGCAAAACATAAAAAATGTCTTCATACCACCAACCAACTTAATTTTGTTTTAAAAGGGACCCTGTTACTTTTCATTTTAGCTTAAATCTTTGTTTAATATGACTATGACTGACCAACATTATAAATGTGTTTTTAAGTTAAGTAAAGATTTGAATTAAATTTTGTTGTTGGTTTTACGGTCTGTTCATTTTACATATTTTTGTAAGTATAACGAGCTCAAGACCAGTTGATAATAATTCTTAGTTAGTTATTATTATTTTTGATTAGAGGAAAAATTGAAAGCAACAAGCATATACAGGCTATAGTTATAGTGCTATTTCGAAAACAGCCACGATTATTCGTCAGACTAATTCGTATAGTTTTGCTATTTCAGAGGATCTTGTGGAGAATCGAACCCACTCACTCTGATTGCCAGCGCAGCTGCCTAACCCATAGGCTATGCTGCGTGTAGTTTTGCAAGCTGCTTATTTCAAGTTTTCTTCTAATTGTTGTTTGTTATCTTGCCAAAGGTATTCACAATATTTTAGACATTCTGTCTATATGTAAATCTTGCATTCTGGACTTTGTTTTTGTACATTCTTCTTTTCTATTTTTAGAAGATAGTTATTGTACATAACCGCGTGCTCCGGTATAAATTTATTTTGTTGCTGGTTTTACGGTCTGTTCATTTTACATATTTTTGTAAGTATAACGAGCTCAAGACCAGTTGATAATAATTCTTAGTTAATTATTATTATTTTTGATTGGGGTTAGGCAGCTGCGCTGGCAATCAGAGTGAGTGGGTTCGATTCTCCACAAGATCCTCTGAAATAGCAAAACTGTACGAATGAGTCTGACGAGAAATCGTAGCTGTTTGCGAAATAGTACTATAACTATAGCCTGTATATGTTTGTTGCTTTCAATTTTTCCTCTAATCAAAAATAATAATAATTAACTAAGAATTATTATCAACTGGTTATACTTACAAAAGATTTTAATTAAAACGCGTGTTAAGCAACGACTATGATTACACTGTGGAACAAACTCAGGTTAGCAAAAGTAAGGTTGATTCTGAGAGCGAGGGGTGAAAATAGAGGCTAAATTAGAAGACCCGTATCGCGGCGTTTGTTTATGTTAGTTCGAATTTTATTTTAATCGACCTTCGAACTTTGCAGTCAAATGCAATAAATGTCTTCCCCTTCTTCCTCTTTTTCCTCGTCTTCCTCTTTTTTGTTTCCAACCACCCCACAGGTAGCGATTTTTATTTATTTCGTACGAGCGAACTAATAAAAAAAATATAGATTCAGTTAAGACTCGAAACTCAGCCGAAGCTGATGTTTTTAATTTTCGCTCGGTCGTGATAAAATTCGCTATTAATTTTTTTGGAACTTATTTCATTTTGTGAGGGATTTAGGTTAAGTGCATCGGTTTCATAAAAATAACAAAAAGAACATTGTATAATATATATTGTATTAAAAATGTCGGAACCAAAATGTAAAATGGACCATTTTTGTAATGTTTGTGGACGTTTTATAGCAAGCGATGAAAAATGTGGCAATGCGAGTGATTGTTTTTTGGAAGCCTATAAACAATATTTCTCGCAAGAGTTTATCACTGACGTAAACTATGCCCCTAAAAAAGTTTGCTTTAGTTGCTATTCAAGTATTATTCAATGGAAAAGTGAAAAGAACGATATCGCAAAGTTAATGGAGACGATAGGGTTAACCTATAAAAAAGATGATTGGCGTTTATTCATCGATAGTTCACTAATCCGCTTAAAAGTTGTGCTTTTGCACAAGACGAATAGAATGCCTTCTGTTCCAATTGTGTATAGCACTGACACTAGTGAAAATTTCGTTAATTTGAAACACATTCTGGAAGTAGTCAAATGTAACGAACACCAGTGGCGCATTTGCTGCGACCTCAAAATAGTTTCATTGATTACAGGCTTAACAGCATCTGGCCGTCAAAAATATCCGTGTTTTTTGTGCTATTGGGATTTACGATACGGAGAAGGTATTAGGGGGAGAAACCAGTACAAACAGCGTAACTGGAATAGTCGCATTGGACGGAAATGGCCTAAAGACAAATGGCTACACGAAAGTCTTGTTCCTGAAATGAAAATTTTGTTGCCGTTGCTCCACATTAAACTTGGCGTTGCTATAAATTTTTTTGAAATGTATCGCAAAAATACCAGCAGTATTCAACCGCTTAAAAGACATTTTCCCAAGACTAAGTAACGCCAAAATTCAGGAAGAGGTTGTTAATGGTCCCGACATACAGAAACTAATGAGTGGTCAAGATTTTGACCAATTTCTGACAGACCGAGAATGAAATACATGGCTCGCAAAGACAACTACAGGGAATCTGTTGCAAACATGGTGGCAGCTTTCGATGAAATTGGGGTTAATATGTCGTACAAAATTTATCTCTTGCATAAGCATCTTGATCAACTCGCTCAACAGTTGCCAACTGACTCTGATGAGCAAGGCGAACGTTATCACCAAACTGCGCTTCCATTTGAAATAAGGTAACTAGATATTTCTAATATCTTTGTCAGTGTGCACAATTTAAACATGTTAACGATTGAAAACTATTGTCATTTCAGGTACAGAGGAAAGAAATCTCCAAATGCAATACTCGCTGAAATTTGTTGGTGTAAACCATCTTTGAAGAAGAGGAAGACGAGGAAGCAAGGGAAGACAAAGATGATATTCCAGAATATCAGTTGGACGAATTTATCGACTTTTATTTTGTTTTGTTGTTTTTCCGACAGGGTGAATGATTGATGTATATTGGAACGATTTTTCGTCATCCCTTGTCAAATTTGGTTTTGAGACAAACCGGTTTCGGCGTTGTGCCATCATCAGTGTCGATTTTCGTTCTGATCTGTTGTGGTCGTTTGTCTTGTATTTATAGTAGGTAGCAGGTAACGTCAGCATGGGTGTCTGTTTGTGTACGTGTGTGCATGTGTTGTGTATGTACATTCAGAAACGGGGGTGGTTTTTCATCGATCGGTTTTTTGTGTGGTTGACTGAGGCAGGTAAAAGTTGGTAATTTTTGTTGTTTGACCTTTTTTGCTTGTTTGTTGTTTTTGATCTTTTGCTGTTTTGTGCTTATTTGTCGGTGCGTGTGTGTTGCCTGAGTGGTTGCTTTGTTTTTTGTAAACCAATTTTAAAGGTTCGAATATTGTGTCGGAAACAGTGTTTGTCTGTTCGTTTATTATTCTACCGTCGAATGTTTTTTGTTTGTAGATTTCCATGTTTTCGAGTACGTTCAGACGTCGTTGTCATAAAATCGGTCAAACCGTTTTTGAGTTTTGAACGGATTCGCACACAAATTTATTTTTGTATATATACAGGGTGGCTGATGAATTTTGCTACATTAAGAAACTCAAATAATTTTTTTTTCAGTGTATGGAATTCATTTTTCTTTTATTCATGTTAAAGCTCATTAAATTTTATTAAATATAGCTTAATTCGTTTTAAAAATAATGGAATTTAAATGCCCCCCCCTGCTCGTCGATGCATGTGCGGCATCTTACCAAAAAGTTGTTCATTACTGCTTGGAGAGTTGAGACAGGAATAGCCGCAATTGTTTCTCGAATGGATTGCCTTAGTTCATTCAAATTTGTTGGTTTTGCTTTGAAGACTTCCTGTTTGCAATAACCCCACAAGAAAAAGTCAGGTGCAGTAAGGTCAGGCGACCTGGGTGGCCAACGGAATGTGGAGTTTCTGGATATCAGCTTATTGGGAAATTTTCGTCGCAATTCTGTCATAACAGGTTGGGTTATATGAGGAGCTGCACCATCTTGCTGAAACCACACAGAGTTGAAAGAAATTCTCATTCGGCGTAATTCTGGATAGAAAAACTCTCTCAACATGCTCAAGTAACGGTCTCCAGTAACCGTAACGGTGTGACCGTTTTCTTCGAAGAAGTAGGGCCCGACAATGCAGCGTGATGAAACTGCACACCACACTGTGACACGAAGTGGATGCAATTCCGTCTCATAAAGTATCTGTGGGTTGGAAGCACTCCATATTTGACAATTTTGTTTGTTTATGTTGCCGTTTAAACCGAAATGGGCCTCGTCAGACATGAAAAGACAGTTCAACATGTTTCCATCCTCTTCCACCATTTGAAGCATCTTCTGGCAAAATTCCAAGCGAATCGGCAAGTCTGCAGCGTTCAGTTTGTTGGCCATTTGAATTTTATATGGGAATAAGTCCAAATCTTTGTGCATAATTGACTGTAATGACTGTCTGCTTACACCCATTTGAGCAGATAAGCTTCTTGTCGAAACACGTGGATTGTTTTGTATGGCAGCAGCTACAGCAGCGATTGTTTCCTCCGTTCGAACTGAAGGGTTTCGATGGTAAGGTCTTCTGTTGACTGTCCCATGCTCGGCAAAATTGTTTACAAGTCTTATTATGGTCCATCTGCTCGGAGGATTGCCGCCAAACGTGCGCCTATACTCTCTTTGAACCGAAACTACGGACTCCAGTGCGTGATAGCGGCGGACAATCCAAATTCTTGTTTCAGTGTCCCAGTTATCCATTTTTGTTAAATGTAAAATTCAATCTGCAAAATAAAATAAAAATTAACCAGATTCATTAAATAGAAAAAAAGTTATTTAATTTTTTTTTGGTAGCGGCTTTCATTAGCCATTACAATTTTTCAACATGATTTCCCTGATTCAAATTCAACAAATAAAATTTTTTCACCAGGGAAATGATTTAAATTCAACAAATAACGTTTTTGGCGACATCTGTAGAAAGAGGCTTGATTACATGAAGCTGAAATATGTACCTATTGCGCAGGGTTGCACTAAGTTATTTTACCAAAAAAAAAGACGGTACCCAAAATTAGCAAAACGTAAACAGACTGAGAGAACTGGTGCTTTAACAGGTTACGTTCTTCTGCTAAACAGAAAAGTGGAAAAATTGGAAACAAGCACTTTCCGGTAAAACTATATTTGTGGCAATAAGGTAAACAAACCAAAGCCGTTTTTTTTAATTCTTCAGTAGTGCGTTTCGAAATTTAAAAATGTAGTGTAAATGTATGGAGTTCCGAAATGGTGGTTAGAAATTTGTGTACGGAGAAAACAACGCTGGCAATATTTCATTTTCGTCCTATCTCACGTTTAGTTAATTTTCCTTATTGCCACAGATATTAGTAGCTAAAATATCACTAAATGCAGTAGTTTCCAAAAGAATATTTTTGTTATAAATGAACTCTAAGTCTGATCGAACAAATAAAAGAAAAAAATTGTGAAATCGGTCGAGCCGTTATTGAGTAATAGGCAAAATATTCATGGTATCAGAATCAGATCGGAAACATTAAAAAAAAAATTATCAAAATCGGTCAATCCAATCCTGAGATATTCCGAGATATCTGAACACAAATTCATCTTTATATATATGGATCATAAAGCCAGCTTATTGTTTTCAATAAAGCACTTCTATTATGAGTTTTGAGGTGTAAATTAATTTATTTGTATATAAATAGCTTACCTACCAACCACTGCTTACTATATTTTTTTTAAATACCAATACATGCACATTTTATGTTTAAACAAGTAAGGAAGTTTAAGTTCGGGTGGAGCCGAACATTATATACATAGTAGTGATCTATTATGTCATCCCAATTTACGCAGTTTCGTATTTGCGTTGAAATTAACAGACGGGCAGACAGATAGACGTATCGAGAGACGGACATGGCTACATCGACTCAGCTCATCCTCCTGATCATTTCAGCATACGTATAAACATTTCATGTTCATGAAAGGTATGAATATCAAAAAAGATTTATAACTTCGCTTTTGCAGTGGGGTATTAACTACTTGCCCGGATATTTTACTTTTCATCCTGAAAGTTTTGATATACATTAATAAATATATATCTCGATTCGTTTATGCCGAATGAAGTAATACACCTTGTGTGCGTAACAAAAATAGATATAAAAAATGTGTGTATTTTATAGGCGTCAAAGAACTTAACCGATATTTATGAAATTTTCACAATATATATTTGGGTTCACTGGGTACAGCATAGACAATATATAGTTTTGGAAAAGTAGGCGGAGCCACGTCCCCCGGCTATATAAAGTTTCAATTCGTCATAACTCCGAACTTTTTTGGTCTAAATTAATGAAATTTGGATATATGTGTCACTTAGTCAATATCTACATAATTTTTCAAAAGTGGGCGGTGGCACCCCCACATATTTTGCGTTTCGTTTTGCTCTTGAACTTTCACGATAGGTTGAGGAGTTCGTTGGGCACGACACAGTCGGTATATACCTTTTGGAAAAGCCCCCAGGTTATATAAAGCTGCAGTTCGGTATAGTTAGGAGTTTATTTGGTTCAAGTTAATGACATTTTATATATAGATGTGTTCTAAGTATCAAAACGTCAAAACAAAGTCTACCGGGTTTGCTAGTATATTATAAAAGTGCGAAAGCAAACAACGAATTTCAGTATTCTTTTGTAAAACTGAGAGACTAGTTTGCGTTCAAATAGACAGACGGACGGAGAGACGATCATCGCTAAATCGACTCCGCTCATCGTGCTGATCATTTTAGTGAACTTTTCTCTTCTTGTTCTCATACTTACATACATTTAATGTTTATGAAAGGTATGAAAATCAAAAAAGATATATAACTTCGCTATTGCAGTGGGCTATTAACTACATGCCTGAATATTTTGCTTGTGTGTTTTCCGCTTTCGCTAATTTTTGGCAGGAGTATAATACATACTACTGAGAAGCAGCTGATCAATTTTCATTGAAACATCAAGATTGAATTATAAGCGATTGCCTTGAAAATATCAGAAATTTTATTCTGAAAAGTGGGAGACGCCACGCCCACTTCTTCAAAATTGACAAAATTTTTTTTGCGGCCAAATTTTTCTTAAAAAGCTTATTATGTGTGCAAAATCTGATTGATATAATTTGCTTAGTTGTAGAAATATCGCTTTTTAAATTTTACAAAAAAAAATTTCAGAACTATGTTAAAAAACTGGGCGTGGACATTAACCGATTTCACCCATTTTTACAGCAAACAGTTACCTTTATATATAGAACATTACCACTAAATTTCGTTTCGACAAATAAATTTCTGACGGGGTTATGGCATAAAAACTTTTGTGGAGTAGTGTACTATAAGAGGGGCGGAGCCAAGCCCATTTTCGAAAATTTAAAGTTTTTGGATTTCTTTGTTTACGGAAACTTTAAAAGTGAAATATAAATGATGTAAAGCTATTTTACGCAAAGTTATTGCCTATTTAATATATCTACGATCCTCTTTAATATCAAAGTGGGAGTAGACCCTAACCGATCCAACCCATTTTTCCTGGAACATTGGATATCTTGAACGGTTTTTAATTTATGATTAATATTATTTCTAAATTTGACTTAATCAAAAGTGGGCGGTGCCACTTCCATTTTCAAAAATTTCTTGAGAAATTTATTTTATGCCTCCATCTCAATGTATTCACCAACTTTTATCCTTATAGGTGTATTATGTACTGAGTAATCACTTTTTTTGTGTTTTCGAAAATGTTCTATATATAAAAAGTGGGCGTGTATATCATCCGATTTCGCCCATTTTAAATAGCGCTCAAAATTTACTCAAGTTATCGTGTTCACAGACGGACGGACGGACGGACATGGCTTAATCAATTTCTCTTTTCGTCCTGAACATTTTGATGCATATAAGTCAATATCTATCTCGATCCGTTTATGTCGTTACGTACTGCCGCTAGGCGACTAAAGTTAGTATACCTTGTGTGCGTAGCACTACTAGGTATAAAAATTTGCCATATAATTTCTAT
Organism: Merzomyia westermanni; assembly: GCA_949987695.1. Taxonomy (NCBI): domain Eukaryota; kingdom Metazoa; phylum Arthropoda; class Insecta; order Diptera; family Tephritidae; genus Merzomyia; species Merzomyia westermanni. Next base: position 97,344,279 of record OX465289.1, read on the forward strand.
TTTGGGCCAATGTTTAAAATACTTGTGGGATTTTGAGCTTATTCGGCCGATAATTTGAAGACAAAAACGAAAGTTTTTTCTTTTTTCTCCTACGCGTTTCGATGCATTACCGTATCTTCTTCAGGGAGATTCTATATTTTTTCACATGAAAATATCTAACATATAACAAAACAAACATTAGCAATTAGTTTCAATCAAAACACATAACACATTTGCCTTCAAATAGAGAGACGGACAGATAGACAGACTGACGGAGAGACGGACATTGCTAAATCGACTCAGCTCAATATCCTTATTATTTCAGTTTACTTATTGATGGGCCCATCTTACACTTACGCACAAACATTTCAACTTACAAACATTTCATGTTCATTAAAGGTATGAAAATCAAAAAAGTTATATAACTTCCCTATTGCAGTGTAGTATTAACAACTTTATACAACAATATTTTACTTGTGTGTTATCCGATTTGCTTAATTTTTGGCAGGAGTATACTACATACTATTGAGAAGCAGCTGACCAATTTTGATTAAAATATCTAGTTCAAACTACAAGCAATGGCCTTTGGAAATAGCAGAATTTGTATGCTGAAAAGTGGGCGGCGCCACGCCTACTTCCCGAAAATCTACAAAATTGTTTTGCGGTTGAGTTTTGCCTAGAAAGTGTATTACTCTACAAGATATTATTGACATATTGTAAATGAACTAGTTTCCGGACAGCACTAATGTTCGGACACTATGTCAATGTTTTGCGATTAATAGGCAAATCACTGACAAATAGTCTTAACTAACAACACAAATGAAAATGTACATGTTTACTGAGTGTACGTGGAAAATTTAAGTTGAATCGAAAACACAGTTTAAAAGTTACACGCCATTTTAGTGTTAAAAGTCTGAACATGCGTCAAAATTGCAGGTTTTGTAAAAAAAATAGTGGGAGCATTTCAGAAAAGTATTTATTAACATATTACAATAAAAATAATAATATTTGTTGAAAATATAATAAACTTTCATTTTATAAATAAAAAAGAGATTCGTATAAATTTTGAGCCTAAATTATTACCGTCCGGATACCAGGACCAAAATTCTAGATGGTTTTCAGTTTCCGGAAGGAATGCAGACTTTGACCTCAGCCCTTCGATTTTTAAACTTTTATTTTTTTTTGGATCCAAAGTCTTTCACAGAGGCGGACAGACGGACACTACGACCTTTATACTTTATACATAAAAAACAAATTCTGAAGTGTACATGAAAATCGCCGATGCACGTGTATTTTTATTTTTTCTCCCCTTTCCGAAAAAGTATATTTGGTTCATAGGACAGAACTAAAGCTCGTTTTTGTAACGCTGTGTAATAGACGGAGCCTTAATCTGGCGAGCGACAGGATCACAAAATATGTTCAAGCATTACTTGTACAATCTATAAAAACATAATATTGCAGTCTTGCCGTTTTGCGGACAAGAGCTACGTTGTTAACGACTTGCACAAAGCTTCGGAGACTTTGCCATCCCATGTTGCTTCTAAGCCGTTTTTGCTGGTAGATCGTTTAAAGCTCTTGACTGTTTTTCAATACTCTCTTCTATAATGTACTTTTCAAGACACTTCCTCTTCTTGGTGAAGATATCATCCCTTTCGCTTCCATCTATGTTCATATGACCGTCAAAATTGCAGGTTTTGTAAAAAAAATAGTGGGAGCATTTCAGAAAAGTATTTATTAACATATTACAATAAAAATAATAATATTTGTTGAAAATATAATAAACTTTCATTTTATAAATAAAAAAGAGATTCGTATAAATTTTGAGCCTAAATTATTACCGTCCGGATACCAGGACCAAAATTCTAGATGGTTTTCAGTTTCCGGAAGGAATGCAGACTTTGACCTCAGCCCTTCGATTTTTAAACTTTTATTTTTTTTTGGATCCAAAGTCTTTCACAGAGGCGGACAGACGGACACTACGACCTTTATACTTTATACATAAAAAACAAATTCTGAAGTGTACATGAAAATCGCCGATGCACGTGTATTTTTATTTTTTCTCCCCTTTCCGAAAAAGTATATTTGGTTCATAGGACAGAACTAAAGCTCGTTTTTGTAACGCTGTGTAATAGACGGAGCCTTAATCTGGCGAGCGACAGGATCACAAAATATGTTCAAGCATTACTTGTACAATCTATAAAAACATAATATTGCAGTCTTGCCGTTTTGCGGACAAGAGCTACGTTGTTAACGACTTGCACAAAGCTTCGGAGACTTTGCCATCCCATGTTGCTTCTAAGCCGTTTTTGCTGGTAGATCGTTTAAAGCTCTTGACTGTTTTTCAATACTCTCTTCTATAATGTACTTTTCAAGACACTTCCTCTTCTTGGTGAAGATATCATCCCTTTCGCTTCCATCTATGTTCATATGACCCATGACCAAATATAGATGTACGTTCCCTCCTTGTAAATTTGTCCTAGCGCCTGTTGCACTTCAAGACACTTTTAGTAGGATTTGTTTAACTTCGGATAAGCACAGTACAAAGGAGATTTGGTGCAATCGGTGTAAATGTGTATGGTACCAACCGAACCTTACCCCAACCCTTCACATCTATCACATCTTTTGTAGCTTCAACACCCATTTCTGTGGGCGGGACCATACAGTCTATCGGCTCCGTTTTTGATGGCGCTGGTACAGGCCACTGCCACGAGGCATTGGGCCTAGTTTCAGTTGTCGACAATATGCTTTTGCCCTCTGAGTGTACGGGTGCAATGTACAGAATGGCATTTATTAATTTCGGGGTAGCATCCAAGCCTCCCATTATACTAATTACTGATTATGTGCCTACTCTCCCGAGTTTGTTAACAAAATTTCTTTTTTTGTGTGGCTGGTAACAAAACGAGGACTCCATAATGGCTGTTAGCTCCACAATCGCGGTGAATACCAAATTAAAAAGAGGGTGAGAAGACTCACGTGACCCCGCTGTGTAAACCCGCATTTTGCAATTAACTCAACGTCGGATGCCCAGACCGGGAAAAATCGCCCAGGCGGTTAGATGACCATTTAAAGGATGCCCACACAAGGACCTCCTGATGTTTCTGGACCTTCATAATTTGTTGGAAAAACTACCAATTATGATAAATAAAACATCAACTGCGTACGCCGTAAGTTTGGCTGATCCCTCGAACCACCGATCGAAAAGTTGGTTTATGACCAGTGTCCAAATCAGTTAGATGTCCATCCAGAGAGTTGTGAATATGATTAAGACGTATTTATTGTTTTCAAAGTCCTACTTTATACTTCAGAAATACTTTACAAAAATATAGTGCATATACAAATTTCATACAAATTTCGAGTGTCCGGAAATTAAAACCAAAGCGTCCGGAAACTAAATTTTACTGTCCGGAAACTAGAGCAATTCGCAGTTTTTTGAGTTTTTACTTTAATAATATTAACAACATTATATTTTTAAATTATACAGACGTCATATTGTTGAGCAATATTTATGCTATTATAAGCAATATATCTTTTCGCGGTAGCGTTTTTAGTGAGAAAATAAGTCGAAGTCAAAGTTGAGGAAAACGTTAAGTGTCCGGAAACTGGAGAGTTCACCCTAGCCTTCACGGTTATAAAAATATCGCGTATTATTTATTTATTTATTTGCTTATGTCTAAATACAACAGACACTTAAAAATAATAACTTAAGAAGTAAGTTTTTAATCTAAATTGCATGAGTGATTTACTATAAGTTAAATCCAACTCCAGAAAATTTGAGAACAAGTTGTATTCTAAAAGAGTTCTACTCAATGGGGAATTAGCACCATAGACTGTTCTATGAACTCCAACACGAAAGATTTAAAAAATTTCTTAAATTTCTACAAGCCACATTAAAATTTATTCGTTGAAGAAGAGATGGACAATCTATCTTTCCAGAGTTGAGATCAATGATAAACGAAATTGATAAGAGCGCTCTCCTATCTAATAATAATGGCAAACATATTAAACGACATCGTGCTATGTAAGATGGAATCGGTTCAGAAAAGTTTAAGGAACGCAGAGCAAAACGAATAAAGTACTTTTGGACTCTTTCTAAACGATTTATATGCACTACATGGTATGGTCTCCATATATTTACAAGCTGCGTATTCAAGTTCGGATCGTACAAAAGCAGAATAACGAACTTTATAAGTGTATGGGTCTGAGAAGTGAGAAGAGTGACGTTTAACGAAAGCAAGTGTACCAAGGGAACTAGTAATAATATAATTTAAATGCGTAGCAAAGCTAAATTTGCAGTCAAAAAACACGCCTAAATCTTTGATTTCGTTAACTTCAGAAATGTACGAGTGTGCTAAGAAGTAACGAGCCTCAAAAGGCTTGATCATCTTAGAATAAGTCACTTTATGGCACTTATCAATATTAAGATATAGCCTATTGTTAACGCAGTAATTATAAAAATTTAAAAAGTTCACCTTGCAGCACCGAAGAGTCAAACGGTCCATTTATCATCGAATATATCTTAAGATCGTCTGCGTATTAATAAACAACACAAATAATATGGGACCTAAAATGCTACCTTGTGGTACCCCAGAGCTGGAAACAAATGGCTTCGAAAACTCCCCATATATAGCAACTATGCAGCTTCTGTTAAACAAGTACGATTGGATCCACTGAATGGAGCGCCATGCAAGAAAGTTTGAAAATAAGAATTTTGTGAGAAATTTTGCCAAACGCCTTGGAAAAGTCTGTATAAATCGTATCCATTTGTAGGCCATTACGAAAGCATGAATAGCAGTCCTCAGTAAACACAGAAAGATTAGAAACCGTCGATCTTGCGGGCACAAAACCATGCTGATTTGGGCAAATAAGATGCTTTACATTAAAGTAAAGTTTCTCCTGTACAATACATTCAAACAGCTTAGCAATCGATGATAGCTTGGCAATTCGTCTGTAGTTAGATACATCACATTTGTTGCCATTTTTAAAAACAGGAGTGATAGATGTAATTTTCCAGTCCTCAATAAAAAGTCTTGAAGATAAGGATATGTTAAAGATTAGCGTGAGAGGTTTTACCAGTGACGAGCAATTTTTTAAAAGTCTTATGTATAGGCCATCCACATCAGTCCGAGAGGAATCCTTGACTTTTCTCAAACCCTCTATAACATCATTTTCAGAAAGTACCAAAGATCCCAGGGAAAAAGAAGAGCTAGCTATATCGTTGAGACTAAGACGTAAGGTAGCAAAATCATTGGCAGACAAATCCTCATCCAACTCAAAATTGTATGAAAAAAAGTCCGCAAATAAATCAGCAGCCTCACCAATAGAAGATACGGGCATATCATTATAAAAAACAGTTTTTGGAATACTCGATACATTCTTCTTTGACTTAATATAGGTCCAGAATTTTTTAGGATTCGATTTTATATTTCTCTCGAAATTATTAATATATTTTTCATATAGACTCTTATTCAAGTCGTTGAATTTTCCCCTGTAGGATATAAATAGCTCGTAAAAATCAAATCTGTTAGTAATTTTGAACTTCTTCTTAAGCTCAGATGTATACCAAGGAAGCTTATATGATTTTTTCTTAAAAGTAGGAACAAGTTTATTACAAATATCAGATAATGAATTTTTAAATATATTAAAGCAAGTTGCAACTTCATTATTTATAAAAAGAGAATCCCAGTCGATCTCACTTAACCCTACATCCAAAGCATTAAAATCGCACCGATCAAAATTTAATGATGGCTTAGAAGGGTAAAAGGAGGTATTAAAGAATTCTAGGAATTCCACTTCCAGTAAAGTTGGAGTGTGGTGCAAATTAGGCGGCGATATAGAAGTTGCAACTTGCGACAGCAAAAAGTTCAAATCGCTACTAATAAAAATTAAATCAAGATAGCGTTGCAACATGTTATGCAGGCAATTAACTTGCGATAAACACACAATAAAAAAGTTATCTATAACATATGATTCCATATTATTAGTGATATTTGAGGCAGTCAAATAAGCATCATTATCGATGTAAGTCCAGCTTACATTGGACAAGTTAAAGTCACCAAGAACCCAATATTGATTGTTGCCAATTTCACGATGAAGAGCGAGAACGTTATCAACATGTGATTCATAGACATATGCATCACTTAGAGGCGGAATATAAAGGGTGTTTTTTTTAGGGGTATAGAACTTCGAATTGAAATAAAACACAAAAAAATCACTTTAAGGTCCATCAATTTGGCTTTATTGGAAGGATAATTTTATGCCATTAATGTTTAAATATGATTTCGGGCATGTGGCCGCCGCGGCTGGCTCGAATAAAGCCAATTCTACAGGTCCAATTTTCAACCACTTTTTCGAGCATATGGGGCCGTATGTCGGCAATAACGCCACGAATGTTGGCTTCCAATTCCCCTAACGTTTCTGGTTTGTTGGTGTAGACGAGCGACTTCACATATCCCCAAAGAAAATAATCCAATGGTGTCAAATCACACGACCTTGGTGGCCAATTGACAGGTCCATTCCGCGAAATTATGCGCTCATCGAATGTTTCCTTCAATAAATCGATTGTGACGTGCGCTGTGTGGCATGTAGCGCCGTCTTGTTGGAACCACAACTCATCCACATTCATGCCATCCAATTCGGGAACAAAATAGTCGGTTATCATGGCTCTATACCGGTCTCCATTAACGGTAGCTGCCTCTCCAGCATTATTGCGGAAGAAGTATGGCCCAATGACTCCACCAGCCCATAGAGCACACCAAACAGTCAGTTTTTGTGGATGTAATGGCGTTTCAAGGGTCTCATGTGGATTCTCTTCACTCCAAATGCGGCAATTTTGCTTGTTGACGTAGCCATTCAACCAAAAATGAGCCTCATCACTGAACAAAATTTTACGATGAAAATCAGCATCGAAATCAATCTCATTTTCGGCCCATACACCAAAATCACGACGCATTGCATGGTCTCGCGGCTTTAATTCTTGCACAAGCTGGATCTTGTAAGGTCGCAAGCCAAGATCTTTGCGCAAAATCTTCCATAAAGTTGATGGACAAAGCTCCAATTGCTGTGCACGGTGGCGAATCGATTCATTCGGGTCCTCTTCAACACTTTGCTCTACAGCGGCAATTGTTTCTTCGGTGCGCACTGTTCGACGTCTCTGCGGATGCGTATTATCACATAGAGTAAACGTAGTGCGAAAACGATCCATGGTTAACCGAATTAATTGCTCTGATGGACGATTATGTCGACCATAAAATGGACGGAGCTCACGGTAAACTTCGCGAACTGAACCATTATTTTCGAAATAAATTTGCACGATTTGCAAGCGTTGTTCTTTTGTCAACCTGTTCATGATGAAATGGCAAACCAAACTGAACATAAATGACATTAGAGTTGCCAGATTTGACCACAAAATGCCAGTTTTATCTCTATTCGAAAAACAAACCTGTAAAAAAAACACCCTGTAATAAACGCAAATATAGAGGTAACCCACAGAACCACTCAGCCGGACACATAGTTGATCGAGGATAGAGTCATTATTATTCAAATCATAGAGCGTAGCTTGTAAATTGCAACGAGCTACTATCAGCACACCGCCTCCTCTACTGCAGCCAGTTTTATAAGCATCTCTATCCTTACGGAAAACATCAAAGCTGCTTAAATTAAAATATTCTGCGTCACAAAAATTTGAGTTGAACCATGTTTCAGTCAAAACAAACACATCATACTCCAAAAGAGAGCTCAGCATGCCAAAACTACTAGTTTTGCCTCTTAGACCAGAAGTGTTTTGGTAGTATATTTTAATACGTTGATTATTACGAACAATCAGGTCCGAGTTAGTTGCTCCTCTTTTTTGGAAAAAAAAATGAAAAGGACGAACAGAAACATTCACCGGCCATATCTCCGGTTTCCGCAATTTTTCATACTTCGTTTCAATTACACCCAGCTTAAAATTCACATATCTGCTTATCAATGTGAGCATGTTTCTCAACATACTCCATAATGTGCACTGGCAGAACTGATGTCTTGAAAGAGGCCAAATGCAGGTATTTAAAACGCGCACCTACCGACAGATCGTTGTTTTCACCTGTGCCTACCAAAGGTTTTGGTTTTTGACGCTTTTATTCTTATTGTCATTGTTTTTGTTTTTATTCCGGCTCTCAACTAACTCCCACAAGCAAAAACGAAATATGAACCAAACTGCAAAAAATCACCGATTTCTACCTACATCAACCTACCGCTTAGCTAACAAGCGGTATGTCTACATACCTACAAAAACAACCCTTGGGACAGATAACAATTCGGACGTATCAATACCGCGCACACACACACGCATATTAACGTTACCTACCACAAACACATAGATTGACATTACCTGCCACAGCACCCACGGACTATAAAAACAACGCAGCGGATAGACACAGACCAGAACGAAACTAGGCATTGAAAATGGCAGAACGCCGAAACCGGTTTGTCACAAAACCAAACTTGACAAGGGATGACGGAAAATCGTTCCAACAAAAATCAGCTTATTACCCTTTTGGAAGATCAACAAACCAAAATAAATCACTTACCGCCTGTCAGGCTTTTAATTTAAACACGGATGGACTACTAACGAAATACGAACGGAAACTGCGAAAAATGCATACGACTAAGGCAAATATTTGGTTCAACAAGCAATGTTTAGAATTGAATGTTACACCGAAATTTGCGCGAATAAAAATTAAAACCAACACCCAAGCAAGTAGGAGAACGACCAGGAAGGCGGAAAAGGACTTTTTAAAGTTCGAATTACAAAGCCTATACGCTAAGAAAGACAAGATAAACACCGAACTACTGAGGATACATCTGCAATTGTCCGGACTCTTGCCCACGACTGCATTGATGGACTGCTTCGACCACAAAGAGACGGGAATCAAACGCTAACTACAACGCAAATATGAAAAACTGAACCGAAAATTGGACCAGTTAACGGGCCGACGCGATCACAGTAACAGTCAACAAACACACGAACTTCACAAAAGGTTCGTAAACCTAACAACAGTGGCCTTTAGCAGCGAAAAAGCGCAACTTCTAGGGAAGGGCCTGAAGCACAACATCGCGGATAGCAATGAAGCAAAAAGAAGTGAGCAAGCGATAGTAGATGCAGAGGTTGCAATATCGCTTCTTCCATATGAGGAACAGGAGCACGCAAGGCACATGTGCAGAGAAATCATAAGCAAGGAAGTAAGAGCCCAGGAAGCACAAAAAGGAAATAAGGAGCTGAAAATATTGAAAAGGCTACAACGAAAGCTAAAAAATAACAACATCGTCACAACGAAGGCAGACAAAGGAAACACAACGGTGCTAATCAGTAAGGATGAATATATAGCAAAGACAGAGAAGCTCATCGAGGAAATGAAATGCCGCATTATTAGGGATAACCCCACGGATAAATACCAGACCGAAGTTAAAGAGGTTATAAAAAATGCTACTAAAATAATAGACGAGAGGATGGCATATACCCTAACACAAATGAATCCATCTGCTCCTCCACTCATTGCGTTACCTAAAATCCACAAGCAGGATACGCCGATGAGACCTATAATTAATTTTAAGTCCGCGCCGGGTTATAAACTGTCGAAACATCTAAAAACGATTTTAAAGGACACTCTGAAACTAGGGCACGAATACACAATAAGCAATACGATAGAACTACTACAAAGACTAGAGACCGTTAAACTCACAAGGAGCAGTAAACTCGTATCCTTTGACATAAAGGACTTATACCCGTCAATACCCCTAACAGATACAATGGATATAGTCAACAAAACACTACTGGACAAAACAGAAGATAAGGTAAAAGCTGCGCAAATTACCAACGCGCTAAGAACAACACTGCGGCAAAACTATCTCCGGTTCAACAACAAAATATATAGACAGACAAACGGACTAGGCATGGGTAACCCAACATCGGCCATTCTCATGGAAACATTCATGCAAAACTTGGAAGGAAAATATATACAGGAGTTAAAAACCAAGTTAGGCGTGGCATTCTACGCTAGATACGTGGATGATATCATCTGCATCCTAAATGACGATAACGAAGAGCAAATACTAGAGTTCCTCAACAGGCAACATAGTAACATAGAGTTCACAATGGAAGTAGAAAAAGATGGAATAAGGAACAACCTGGAGCTAACTATAGGGATTGACAAAATAACAAATAGGTTCAACTACGGCATTTATAGAAAACCGACTGCCACGGACACCATAATACACTCTACATCAAACCATCCGCAACTGCACAAAAATGCAGCATTGAGGCACTTAGTGGATAGGCTTCAGAGAACGCCGCTCACACAGGAAGCATACTGGAGAGAGCTTAATACAATATATACCATAGCGGCAAATAATGGATACAAGAAAGCACTTGTGGATAAACTCAGAAGTAGCCATGGAACACAAAAAAGGGTAAACGTAGAGGAAAATCCAATGGTTTGGACGGCAATGACATACACTGGAAAAACGACGTACAAATTAGCAAAGTTCTTGAAAAGATATAACATCAACACAGCATTCAGAACATCTAACAACGTCGGACAAAAACTAGGAACCGACACTAATTCTGATGACCCATTCAACAGACACGGAGTGTATAGGCTTACTTGTGAATGTCAATACAGCTACATAGGACAAACAGGAAGAAAAATAAGCACAAGATTCCGAGAGCATATCAGGGACTACAACAAAAAAACACGAAAACCCACCATAATACCAGAATCTAATTTCGCGAACAACATGTTTGAGAACAACTGCACCCCATCTAACATAAAAACAACGGCTGGAATACTTCACGTACAAGGAAAAGGCCGGCGGCTTAATGTACTTGAGAACATGGAGATATACAAGTTAAAAACAGTTGACGGCAGGATCATAAACGAACAAACCAACACTATCTCTGACGAAATATTTGAACCCTTAAAACTAGTTTACAAAAAACAGCACAAGCCAGCAGGTACAGCAACCAAACACGTAACAATGAACAAGCAAAAACGAAATATGAGCCAAACTGCAAAAAATCACCGATTTCTACCTACATCAACCTATTAGCATTGACTGAAGCTATAACATACGATTTGTTTACAATTGCAGCAGAGCTGCTGGCAGAGCGTAGACAGGCCGAATTTTGTAGCTGAGCTTTCAGCTCTTTCACCTCTGTCACAAGATCAGCGACAAGGGAATGCAAATTAATATTCAAGCAAGTATCACAATTGAACACGATGTTATTATTGCATTTTATAACATCGAAAATACGAATGTCAATTCCTTTGCACGTATGATGAAACACAGCCTTGCAAAGCGAGCAATTTAAAGTAATGTCTTTAGCTATAGATTTACCGCACACACCACAACGCGTACGTAAAAGCGACATTGATAAAGCAATAGAGAAATAAAACAGAAAAATAAAAATTACACGGAGCTGCAAAAAAACATGCCCGTACAGCTTGACGTCCGTACACATTACATTTTACAAACAAATTTTCCAGAACTATGGTAAAAAACTGGGCGTGGCCGTTCACCGGTTTCGCCCATTTTTACAAAAAGCATTTACCTTTATATGTACAACATTTTCGCAGAATATCGTTTCGATAAATCAATTTTTGGCGGAGTTATGGCATACAAAGTTTTGTGGTATAATCCACTATAAAAGGGGCGGGGCCACGCCCATTTTCAAAAATTTGTAGTTTTCGCCTTTCTTCGTTCACGGACACTTTGAGAGTACGCAAAATTATTGCCTATTAAATATATCTATGATCCTTTTCAAAATCTTTCGTATAAATCTCTCTTTGGAGAATTCGCCTCATTTGGAAAGCCCTGATAATCGCGAAAACAAGCGCAGGCGTACGGATGATCGGCCTACTACCTCAACAGTCCCGAACTTGCGTCAACCCCTTGAACTTATCGATTTGGCTTCTCCAATTCCTAGTACGGTTGTCCGAGCAACGTCGAAGAACGCCCCTTCAAAAATGTCCACTAGGAAAAACCCGGAACCTCCAACTATTGCATTGGAGTCTGAACCAATCGTTGGTAAGCTGGCTGTGGTTCCTCGCAAAAAATCTATTTTTGTGTCTAGGTTCCATCCAGACACAACCGAGGATGATTTGATGTACCATATTTCTTCTAAAGTTAAAGATCAAAGCGTAACTGTTAGAAAATTTAATTTCACATATCAAAGAAGTATGTCTTCGTTTAAGATTGATGTATCTGGGAAAGATTTCGATATTCTTTTGGACAGCTCTTTTTGGCCTCCCGGGTCTCTTGTGTGGGAGTTTGAATACAGACCGAATAGGAATGTTCAAAATGTAGCGAAATTTTCTCCTAATAACGTTGAGTCAAAAAACTGAGCACTAAATCCGTGAATATCTCTTATCAAAATGTCAGAGGTTTAAATACCAAATTAACTGATCTCTTTTTGAAATCTTTTCATTGTAAATATAACGTAATTGCTTTTACCGAAACTTGACTAAACCTCATGTTTTCAATTCAGAGTTTTTATGTAATGAATATCAAGTATATAGAAATGACCGCTTGGACAGAGTCGGGGGTGGTGTTTTACTTGCCGCTCATTCCTCCATCCCATCAGAAGAGGTTAACATCGATTTCAGTGAGTTCAAGTGCATCCGCCTTCAACTAGACAACGTCTCTATGTATATACTTATATGTTTGCTACAGCCCTCCAGCATCAGATTTTTCAGTCTACATGCAACATGTCTCTCTGCTCAAAACTGTTAACTTTATGACTAAAGCCCAGGATTCAATTATTGTTTTGGGTGATTTTATCTTACCTCATATATCGTGGAACATATCTGATGGTAACATTATTCCAAATCCGTCCAAACTGGGGTACAATGACTTTTTAGATGGAATTTCCGATCTTTGCATTAATCAAATAAAAGTTACCGCTAACAAGTTTGGGAAAGTCTTAGATTTAGTGTATGTTAATGATATAAACCAATTTTCTGTAAATCGTTGTGATCAGTTGGTTTTACCAGAAGACCTTTACCACCCTTCTATGGAAATAGTCTACGAAACCATAAGTGATGGCCAAGGCACTCAATGCTACTCATGTAGTAGCTTTGATTTTAACTTTTCCAAAGCAAACTACGAGAAATTAAATAAAGAACTGTCTAAATTAACTTGGCCGGAATTTGGTTGTGATATCGATCTAAACGTCTCATATTTCAATCAAACTATTTACTGCCTATTTGAGAAGTTTATTCCTAAACGTAAAGTAACTTATGATCATCCTACGCAAGCTTGGTTTACTAAAGAGCTTAAGGCTCTTAAAAATAGGAAAACACGATCATTTAATTTATATCAGAAATCTGGATTAAATAAACATTACTTACTGTATTCCATTCTACGTCAGAAGTACATAGATTTAAATAAAAAGTGCTATAAAGCTTATATCTCTAAAACCAAAAGAGACATTATTCTCAATCCAAAGTCATTTTATGGTTTCGTAAATTCTAAACGTAAAGTATCAGGGTTTCCCTCAGCCATGAAATATCAAGACATTATATCTAGCGATAATCAATATATCGCAATTTTTTTTGCTCAATTTTTCACTTCTAACTATTCTGCCAATTCAAACTTTCAAAACTATCCCTATAAGCTACACGGGACAAATTCAATTAATTCACCAATTACATGCGCCAAAGATGTTCTAATTTACCTTAAAACCTTAAAAGAATCTTTTAAATATGGTCCTGATAGGATTCCTACATGTTTCTTGAAAAAGTGTGCGAACCATATTTACCAACCCCTTACCAATTTGTTCAATCTATCACTAAAGTGTGGTGTTTTTCCAACTGCGTGGAAAGAATCGTTTCTTCTACCGCTGCATAAAAGCGGGAGTAGGTCTTCTATAGAGAACTATCATGGCATCGCAAAGCTTTCTGCCATCCCAAAATTGTTTGAAGCTATTGTTACAAATCAACTTACGGGTCCGCTCTCTACTTTGATAGCTGACTGCCAATACGGGTTCAGTAAGGGAAAGTCCACAGTTACGAATTTACTTGAGTTTACCAGTCATGTCTCAAATGGCTTTAGAAAAAATCTGCACACCGACGTTATTTATATGGATTTCAGCAAAGCTTTTGACAATGTGTGCCACTCATTACTTATTCATAAACTCGATCAGTTGGGTTTCCAGCCGGGTCTCAATCGCTGGATCTCTTCTTACCTTAAACATTTAGTATCGGATGTCATTTATGTCTCTTTGGGGGTTCCTCAAGGAAGCCATCTTGGCCCGATTCTGTTCTTGTTGTTTATAAATGATATTTCTACAATAATAAAATTTTAAAAATTGTTAATGTATGCCGACGACGTAAAGCTTTTCATGTCATTCGCGTCATTTGAAGATAGAAATAAGCTACAATCAGATCTAGATACACTTGTTACTTGGTGCGATTTAAATTATATGCCACTTAACCTTAAAAAATGTAAACACATGGGTTTTTCTCGTGGAATTTCTCAGCCGGCTTCCTATACAATTAAAAATTATAGTCTTGAGCAAGTGTATGATTTTGTTGACCTGGGGGCTACTATGGACTATAAACTCAGTTTCAACCGCCATATTAACACAACAGTCAGTAAGGCTAGAGGTGTCCTAGCATTCGTTAAACGATGGTCTAAAGAATTTAGCGACCCTTATGTAACTAAAGCCTTCTTCACTACATTAGTCAGACCGATGCTTGAATACGGTTCTATAATTTGGAACCCGCGTTACCAGGTTCATGTAGATCGCCTTGAATCAGTTCAAAACCAATTTTTACTATTTGCCTTAAGAGATTTTCATTGGGATCCCTTGTACAATCTGCCACCCTATACGAATCGTTTAAAACTCATTAATCTGCACACACTTTCTAGTGGGAGGGACATGCTTGGAATTACTTTTATGATTAAATTGCTAAATGGTTTACTCTCCAGCCCATTTCTTCTAAGTGAAGTGAACTTCAATGTACCGTCTCGTCCTTCAAGGCATTTTAAACCGCTAGTCTTAAAACAGTGCCGAACCAATTTTCAGTTAAATCAGACTTTTCGCTGTTTGTGTCAAGATGATAACTCTCTTTCTGGTAGATGTGATATTTCAGAGTCGATTTTCAGCATAAAAAAATCAATTCTTTCTATCCTAAATTCATAGCTACTAATTGTTTCTTATTCATTGACTTCTATATTAACTTCTAACAATAATTTTACTCTGTTAACTAGTTATTTCTTGATCTATAATCTATCCTATATTTACTTTACTTAGCTGATGGGGTTTTCTCTGTAGCTGAGCAGTTTTAGATCTCGACGATTAGCAAACCAAACGACTCGGCACGAACGAATAATCCGCGCGTTATGCGGATGCGCCCCTCGCGCCGGTCGGGCGGGATATGGTGGGTAATCCGTTGGGAATTATTATTATTATTGTTATTAAAAAGTGAGCGTGGTTTTTAACCGATTTCGCCAATTTTCGGAACATACCTTGTATTAATATAAATATGTGTGCTAATTGTCATTTCGATATCTTGAACAGTTTTTGACTTATGATTAATATTATTCCTATATTTGACTTAATCAAAAGTGGGCGGTGCCAAGTCCATTTTCAAAAATGTCTTGAAAAATTTATTTTCTGTCTTAACATTAATTTACACACCAAATTTCATCCTTATAAGTGTGTTATGTACTGAATAATAACTTTTTTTGTATTTTCGAAAATATTCTATGCATAAAAAGTGGGCGTGGCTATTATCCGATTTCGCCCATTTTAATTAGTGCTCGAAAATGAGTGCCAGGGAACCTGTTTACCAAATTTCAATAAGAAATTTACTCAAGTTATCGTGTTAACAGGCGGAAGGACATGGCTTAATCAATTTATTTTTTTCCTCCTGAACATTTTGATATAATATATATAAGTCAATATCTTTCTCGACCCTTTTATGCCGTTACATACCATCGTTATGCGACTAAAGTTAATATACCTTGTTTTCGTAGCACTGCTAAGTATAAAAATAAGGACATAAATCGCATACTTTTATGTTGATAGAACTCCGTCTTCATCATTTGACTTCCCTGACAAGAGCATTCACTTCTTTTTTGCTTGTCACTTGCTTCGCCTCAGTATTTCGTTTCACCCTAATATATACTCTGCCTCTGAT
The DNA here is from genome assembly GCA_949987695.1 of Merzomyia westermanni. Classification (NCBI taxonomy): domain Eukaryota; kingdom Metazoa; phylum Arthropoda; class Insecta; order Diptera; family Tephritidae; genus Merzomyia; species Merzomyia westermanni. The sequence goes on from OX465289.1 coordinate 97,360,439, forward strand.
GCTAAAAGCAGATGCTAATGAACCTTGACGTTTCAGCTGTGTTGCGTACTACATTATCTCTCTGTTGCGCTGAGTTAAACTTTCATTCACAAATATTTATCCATAGCCAACCTCATTAATATCAGAAAGAGCTAAAGCTCTTTTATATTGCTTAACAAAAGCCGCTAGAGCTTTGAACAGTTGACTTCTGTCATTAGCTGACTTAAGTTTAATCAAAACAGGCTGAGTAGTTCTGCTGCTGTTTGTGTTATTGCTTCTGTTATTGTGATTGTTTGAGCGCATACGGAAAGTAGATGCCAGTGGTGGAATTCACTAACTTCTATAACGACATTCGCAAACGACATTTTGTCGTAACGATATTTATAACGATATCGGTATTCGCTAACTACTTTTAATCGATATTCGTTTATTCGCGATCAGCTGTGTCGTTAAGTAAACAACTCACAATTTGGGGTTGTCATTTGTGTCGTTAACTAAACAACACATAATTTCAAGTTTTCAGCGAAAATTAAAATAATATTACTATTATATCATTATTTTATCAAAAAAATAGCATTTGTGTACTTAGCGTACGTTTTATCGCGGGATGAGGAATCTTAACCCCGAATCGTTATAGATAAGTTAGTGAATAGCACAGTCGGTAATGCAGGATACAAAATCGTTAATTAAAATCTCCAAAAATCGCATCGTTATAAGTTAGTGAATTCCACCACAGGTGTCTCATGATTACTCGCTCCACACAACTTTGTAAATATTTCCTTTACATTGTCATCACCCAGATTCGGTATGCCATTTATCACAATATCAGTTGACGCTGCTTTTTCCCAAAGATCTTCAATTTTCTCACGCAATGTATCTACATTAGCTTTGAGCAATGCAAGCTCTGTGTGTACGTTTGTATCAGTGATGTCGCGAATATTCGCATCTTTTTGGACATTCGAAGATTTCTGCGAATGTTTTGCGAGTATGAATATTAGAAAAAAAGTCATTTGAAGATAATACCAGGTTAATAAGACTAAAATCCATTTATTTCCAATGTTTTTTAATGCATGAAAAAGTAACTCAACTAATAATATATGGTCAAACTAAAAATATATTATTTAACGATAAACTACAAATATATGTAATCTAAACAAACTAAAAATTGTAGACGCTTAAACAAAAATACTTCTCTCTTAGAACATAACAACTCATTTTTTTTAACAAATTTTTTCAGTTAATAATTAAACTTCAGCCACTGAAATATAACAATAAATCGCAATCACGTATTGGCTTCGTCAATATGAACCAATTGTCACCCGACATGGCAACTTTAACGAAGTAACGCATTTTGAGAAGAGAAATAAAAAAACTAAGAGATGAGTGAGAAGCGCAGTCTGTCGCGAGTACTCAGAACGAAACGTCGTATTCACATAATCACAAACCAAGTAAAAATACATTATACTCAACATTTCTAATATTTGATCTAATAATAATACTTTTCTAAATTAACATTAAATAAAATAGCGTGTGTCTAATTAATTATTCGGAACCCTGACAAACGTAAGTAAGCCCCTAACGGTGAACGTGTGTTTGCTCGTAATAGTTCCCGTCTCGTGATAGTATCAGAAGTGTGCGAAATCTATGCCACAGTGAAAGTGTCGTGTTAATAATAATCCGAATATATTAGCAAAAATGTGCAAAATCTCTGCCTGCAGTAAAAATGTCGCGTTAATAATAATTCAAACATATTATTAGAACTGTGAAAAATCTGTGCAACAATAAAAAAGTGTTGTGTTAATTATAAAAGGCAAAGAAAAACGAAAGCATACATAGTAAATAGTCAAACGTGTCGCAAAACGTGCAACTAAGTGGTGAAATTGCAACGCGTCGAGTTTGCAACGTATGGTCGGTTAATTTGAAAATTCTACGACTTTAGAATATCATCATAAAAACGAAAGGGATAGCGAAAATATTCCTATACGAAAAACATATGTGTGTGTCTATGCTTGTGTGCAACGCGTCGAGTTTGCAACGAACGAGCGGTTAGTTTGAAAATTCTACGACTTAAGAATTTCACCACAAAAACGAAAGGGGTAGCGAAAATATTCCTGTACTAAAAATAAAAAATAAAAAAATAAACGTATGTGTGTTTATGCATGTGTACAAAACGTCGAATTGAATATTTCTAAAACATCGCAAAAGTTCTCAATGTGTAAAAACTCAACTCGTGTTGACAATTTGCAATTAGACAAAAATATGAACTTTCGTAGTATGACAGTTAATGATCTGCGCAACAGATGTCGCGAGCGCGGAATTGCGAAGATGGGAAACAAAAACAATTTAATCGAACGACTCGAAGAATATGAAAATGTTATGAATGATACATTTCTGAGTGCAAATGAAACGATGCTAATGCAAAGAATTAACGAATTAGAAAAAACAATTACTGATTTGCAAGTGAGTGTAACGCAACGCGAGTGTGAAATGCCAACGCAAGGCAAAAGCACCCAAGTAGTATCCGAATTTCGTCCGTCGGGTGGGTCATCTCCGCAATCCGAACAAATTACAACGTGCATAAATTCCTTTGTGTCGGTACCGCTTACGTGCGTTCCGCCAAGTAGTGTATCATATACACACGCACATTCATCGGGAATGAGTACAAATATTCAACCACCGTACATGTCAATCGCAAATGACGTGCATCCGTATGTGCAAGTCAACGAGCATTCTTATTGGAATAGTGAGAATATTCAGAGTGTAAATCATATGCCACCGATGTCTGTTTATAATGGGCATGCTCAGTTGTGTAGTGACGAAAATTTCACGCAAACGCGATTTTATAACGAACCGAATATAAGAAACAATATGCATCCGAATAGTATGCATGCCAATATACAACAAAATCATTCGTATTTAAATGCTAATATGCAACAAAATTATCCATTTTCAAATGTGAACATACGACAAAATCCGTATAATAATCTGAATGAAGTAATAGCACTTCTACCCGAATTCGACCCGTCAAACGAAGCATCACTAAGTGCAAATCAATTTATAAGAAGAATAGAAATGCTACGTACTGCATATCAGTGGAGTGACCAAGTGTTATTATTCGCCGTACAGCAGAAATTAAAAGGACATGCGAAATATTGGATTGATTGTCAAAATATTTTTAAATCGTGGTCGGAATTCGTCGCGAAACTTTGTATCGATTTTTCAACCGTTGAAAACGTCGCGGATATTCACATAAAATTGGGACGAACGCGTCGCCAACGTAACGAAACTGCGCAAGACTATTACTACAAAATGTTGTCGATGGGTACAAAAGGAGGAATTCCTGAATTTGCTATCGCGCGGTATATAATAAACGGCATTAACGATCATGATCTCCGTAAAAAGATCTCGAACGATTACGAAAATTGCAATAAATTGCTACGCGATATTCAAAATTATTCGGTGTACAATAACATAAAATACGAACCGCTGAACTATAAACAGAAAATCGACGGCTATACGGCTGCGCCCAAAAGTCAAACGAAAAATGTTGGTGAACGTGAGTTACCAGCAAACGCTAAAGTAGGCTAACGCGAAACACCTAAATCGGTTAAATGCTACAATTGTTGAAAAACGGGACATATTTCAATAAATTGTTCAGAACCGCAACGTGTCGAAAGATGTGAGACATGTAAACGTACAGGTCATAAAGCAACAAACTGTAAGCAAGCAAAACCAAAACCCAAACCAAATACGACAGTGAATAAAATAAATGATGTAATTCAAGATACGAACTTGACAAAATTAATCAAAGTAAATGATTACGAAACAAAAGCTATCATCGACTCTGGTAGTACGTGTTCGCTAATCCGTCATTCTATAGCCGAAAAAGTGGGCACACTTGTAGAATGTACACGCGTTTTAAGAGGATTCGCAGGAGGTGAATATATGTGTAAAGCGAAAATTTCAGTTGTACTTTAAATTGGCAAAAATCATAACCAAGCCGTATTACTAGTGGTTAACGACGATCACATTGATGAAGACGTACTCCTCGGGAGAGATGTGTTTTGTAATAACAAAAAAGACTGGTTATAGAAAACGATAAGTGTAGTTTCGAGAAATTAGAGAACGTGTCGAATATCTCAACGAATGAACGATCTGAATTGAAATCAATTATTGAATCAAACCGCGATAGATTTTCTGAGACTGTATCCGACCTAGGTACATGCACAGTCTCGAAAATGAACATGGAATTAACCAACGATAACCCAATAACTTTAAAACCATATAGAGTGCCGTTCGCTAAACGTAAAATATTATCTGATATTGTATCTGAACTATTAACTAACGGAATAATTCGTCATTCGGAATCACCTTACGCGTCACCGGTCGTGTTAGTTGAAAAAGCCAATGGTGAATCGCGATTATGCGTGGACTATAGAGCGCTAAATAAAGTAACAGTGAAAAATCCATATCCCATGCCAATAATCGACGAACATTTCGCGCAACTATCGGGAAATAGTTATTTTACGACATTGGACTTACGGATGGGATATCACCAAATAGAAATCGAAGAGTGTGCGAAAAAGTTTACTGCTTTCGTAACTGCGGATGGTCACTACGAATACAATAGAATGCCATTTGGCCTTGTAAATGCGCCTTCTGTATTCCAACAAGTAATGAATAAAATAAGTGCGAAAAAGAGTGCGGGTGAAATACTCGTGTACTTGGATGACGTCATAATTCCAAGTAAAACGGTTAAAGAAGGTTTATCACGTCTTACAAAATTCTTAAATATTTTACGAGAAAATGGTTTAACACTACGCTTTTCAAAATGTAACTTTCTGGCTGAAGAAATGCCCTATTTAGGCCACGTAATAAATAAAAATGGTATAAAACCGGGAGAAAAGAAAATAATCGCTATCAAAAACTTTAAAGTACCCTCTAGTATAACGGAAACTAGACGATTTTTGGGTTTAACCGGGTTCTTCCGGAAATTCGTGCCAGAATACGCGCTAATTTCGAAACCGATAACGAAACTTCTCCCGAAATCAAACGAATCTTTTGTATGGGGTCGTGAACAACAAGAAGCATTCGAAAATTTGATCGAACGTTTAAGCAACGCTGGTTTCATGGCTCTCAAGTTATCTTTCTAATAGAACTCAAAAAGTGCTGTATAAAAATATTATTTCTAAATCAATTAATGTTACCTCCGCTTTACCTTGCTTCTTGTGTAAGAGGATATAGAAGAGAGCTTGGAATAATATATAACATCGCTACAAACAACGGATATAAAAAAGCACTAGTAGATAAACTCAGGAGAGACCTTAGAGAACAAAAAAGAAACAATGGAGAAGAAAGTACACAAACCTGGACGACAATGACATATACTGGAAGGGCAACATATAAATTAGCAAATTTCCTTAGAAAATACAACATCAACACAGCGTTCAAAACATCGAACAATTTAGGACGGAAGCTAAGAACCAAAACTAACTCAGAAGATCCATTTAGCAGCCATGGTGTATACAAGCTTACTTGTGAATGCCAGCACAGTTACATAGGACAAACCGGACGACAAGTAAGAACGAGGTTCAGAGAACACATTAGAGATTACAACAAAAAGATACGGAATCCAACCATCATACCAGAGTCCAACTTTGCGAATCACATGGCGGAGAATAAATGCCCCCCCGGAAACATCAAAAAAACAGTCAAGGTCCTACATGTACAAGCAAAAGGCAGACGTCTGAACGTACTCGAAAACATGGAAATCTACAAACAAAAAACATTCGACGGTAGAATAATAAACGAACAGACAAACACTGTTTCCGACACAATATTCGAACCTTTAAAATTGGTTTACAAAAAACAAAGCAACCACTCAGGTACAACAAACACACACGCACCGACAAATAAGCACAAAACAGCAAAAGATCAAAAACAACAAACAAGCAAAAAAGGTCAAACAACAAAAATCACCAACTTTTACCTGCCTCAGTCAACCACAAAAAAACCGATCGATGCAAACCACCCCCGTTTTTGAATGTACACACACAACACATGCACACACGTACACAAACAGACACCCATGCTGACGTTACCTGCTAACTACTATAAATACAAGACAAACCACCACAACAGATCAGAACGAAAATCGACACTGATGATGGCACAACGCCGAAACCGGTTTGTCTCAAAACCAAATTTGACAAGGGATGACGAAAAATCGTTCCAATATACATCAATCATTCACCCTGTCGGAAAAACAACAAAACAAAATAAAGCAGTCATTTAGGCCCACTGCTTTTCACTCTTTTCTTAAATGACTTGCCACAGATTTTGATTCATTCTCGAGCTCTTATGTATGCGGATGATGTAAAAATTTGTTATTTGTATTTGCCTTTGGAGTTACCTCGTTTAAATTTACTTCAGGTTGATTTGCATTCATTTCAACTTTGGTGCACAATAAATTCTTTAGTTTTAAACTGCTCTAAATGTAAGTTTATGACATTTCACCGGGTGAAGCCTGATTTATCATCTTACGTACTTTATGGCACTCCTATGGAGCGTATATCTACGGTTAACGATTTAGGTGCTCTATTTGACTCGAAGCTTAGCTTTAATTTACATATATCCGCTATTATAAATAAAGCAATGGGTACTCTTGGGTTCGTTAAGCGCTGGGCTAAGGAGTTTAATGATCCCTATCTCACCAAGGTTCTTTACACTTCGTTAGTCCGGCCAATACTTGAGTATTGCTCGTGTGTGTGGAGTCCAGGATATATTACTCATATTAAGCGTATTGAGTCAGTGCAGAAACAATTTTTGATATTTGCTCTACGCGCCTTTAATTGGGACTCTAATCTTCGTCTCCCATCTTATAGAAGTAGGCTTCTTCTTATTGATTTGCCAACTCTGGAAAATCGCAGAATATTGCTGGGAGTAATGTTCCTACATAAGCCGTTGCTAAGCCGACTAAATTTTGTAGTTCCGGCTAGGGTGTCGAGACACTACGTGCCTTTTCATTTACCCCTTTGTCGTCTAAATTTTCTCAAAAGTGATCCTTTGCGTGTTTGGTGCTCGTAGTATATTGACTTGTACAATTGTATTAGTGTCGAATGTTCGTTTTCTGGCTTACACAAAGCAATACTTTCATGTCTGACCATGAAGTACACACCGATGCATGTAGTGTTGGCCTTGCCGGTGTGCTACTTCAGTCGAACGACAATAAAACATGGAAACCGGTATTTTATTTCAGTAGGCACTGCACGAGCGCAGAAAGTATTTATCATGCGTATGAACTCGAGGTACTCGCCGTAGTCGAATCTCTCGAACGTTTTCGAATGTACGTACTAGGCAAGCATTTTCGCCTAGTAACGGACTGTTCTGCCATAGCTAAAGTCAAAACTAATAAAGAATTAAAATGTCGTATCGCGCGTTGGTGGATGAAACTTTTAGAGTTCGACTTCGATATAATTCATCGCCAAGGCACCCGTATGGCTCCGATCCGCACCAGATCAGCCACCAAACGACGTAGAACCGGCTGGCTTGGTAATGAAAGTTAACGCTTCATCCGAAGACTGGCTCTTGACAATGCAGTTGCAAGATCCAACGTTATCATCGATAGTATCTGCACTGAAGCAAGAAAAGAAAACAGATGAAGACGCCCAAATTCGACAAGACTACGAAATTAAAGATCACCGATTATATCGCCGTACTAAAGATGGTTTACGATTCGTTGTACCAAAATCAGTTCGTTGGAGAGTAGTGCACTCTTGCCATGACGAAATGGGGCATTTTGCACTCGACAAAACGATCCAACGAATTGCAACACATTTTTGGTTTCCTAAAATCCGTACGTTAAAGACATGCTGCTATGTCCAGATTGTTGCTACAATAAATCTCGTCACGGAGTGGCTGAAGGTAGGCTACATTATAGTGAACCTCATCCCATACCATTTCGTGTCCGTCACGTCGATCACTTATGACCTTTTGTCAAAAGTAGTCGTGGAAATTGCTACGTTCTGGCAATATCTGATAGTTTTTCCAAATACCTGGTAGTGAAACCAGTACGCAACACGAAAACCACCGCGGTAATCAACGCACGAAACGATATGACTTTGGACTGCCTGTCAAAATCATCACCGATAGAGGTACATGTTTTACCTCGAAGCAATTCGAACAGTTTTGTGAGAAAAATTCGATTCAGCATATTAAAAACGCCTTACGTACACCTCGCGCCAATGGCCAGGTGGAGCGAGCTAACCAAACCATATAAAATTATCTCCGAACGTCAACCGAAATAGTGGGATTGTTACCTTCGAAACGTCCAATGGTCAGTCAACTCACAGCGCAACGATACGTCAGGTTTTTCGCCGAACGAACTAATTTTTAATTTCCGTCTCCGCGATATCATACAAAATAAGCTAATTGCAGCTATTCACGACGCAACTGATAATCCAAATCCGCTACCAATCGACGAAAAACGACAACAAGCCATCGAAAATATAAACAAAGAGCGAGAAAAATGGAAACGTAGGTTCGACAATGAGCATCGTACCCCGACAACGTATACCGAGGGTAGCCTAGTAGTTATCGAAAACGAGCCAGCAGCAACTGGCGAATCGAGAAAGCTTGAACCCAAGTTTCGCGGTCCATACGTTATTGCCCGAAACTTGGGAAACGACCGATACCTTATAGAAGATATCCCAGGTATCCAAATAACCAATCGCAAATTCTGCTCAATATTTAGTACCGACAAAATAAAGCCCTGGTGTCGCAGTGCACCCGAGCTCGACGAATATGACAACGACGACCCTGATCAAATCGAGGCCGATTTGGAGTCAGGAAAGGCCGAATTGTCACCCGACATGGCAACTCTAAGGAAGTAACGCATTTTGAGAAGAGAAATAAAAAAACTAAGAGATGAGTGAGAAGCGCAGTCTGTCGCGAGCACTCAGAACGAAACGTCGTATTCACATAATCACAAACCAATTAAAAATACATTATACTCAACATTTCTAATAATAAAACTTTTCTAAATTAACATTAAATAAAATAGCTTGTGTCTAATTAATTATTCGGAACCCTGACAAACGTAAGTAAGCCCCTAACGGAGAACGTGTCTTTGCTCGTAGTAGTTCCCGTCTCGTGATACAGTGAATCTGTGCTTTGTGTTATTTAGATGATAGAGGAATGCAGATGCGAATTTAAATTTATAACAAAAATAAATACGTGCAGACTAAAAAAATTGGTGCTTTTTCCCCAATGTTTCTTAATGTTTATTGCAACATAAATTATCATGGGCTTGCTTAAGGTTTCGAATGCTCAATTTTAATAAATGTGAATATTGTCTTTTGGTGTGTAAAAGGAAATTATTTTGGAAATGTCGTTTAAAACCCAAAACTTATAGTTATTTTTGGTAGTTTTTTGGAAAGGTGGGTAATTATTTAGCTTTTGCTATGGTTATAATTTGATTAAAAATTTCTTAAATTTTGCATTATTCGAACACTGCAAATAAAGTTGCATAACCAAAACAAAGATAGTAAAAGTCATTAGCTATGCTCGGTGACAAAACTTGCAAAGAAGTTTTATTGAGTGAAATTACCCCAACAGAAACTTGCAACTCTCTCTCACAATGAAATATCAAAATGTGCTCTCTCGCTGCAAATGTTCTGTGTCACCGAACACTTTCCAGTAAAAATTTTATTTTCACCAAACACAGCTACTGCTCTTATTCTATGACTATCACTGTGCAGTCACAGTCTCAGATCAAAATAGTTGCGACTGAGAAATCATAGTCACAAGACACACTGTTCATAAAAAAACTAACTCTTATTTCAACAGAGCGATGTAAAGATACACATTTTTTATACCCCTTTGGTGCCACTCTTCGGAAAATTAGCGAGCTAGAACTGCTTTGTTTTCAATTATTTGTGAATTTGGGTCAATATTCTCTCTTCTCTCTTTATGGCGCGATATACAACAGGTATATCATCATAAACCTCCTAAGAGATTTTTGCGCCAAGCTTCTCTTCCAATTTGTGGTGTGCCGATTTGAATTTTCCCTACAAATTGGTGGGACCTACAGTTTTTTGCCGACTCCGAACGGCATCTACAAAGGAGACGAATTTTTGCTGAGAAGCCTGTCATGGCAGAAATACACTCGGAGAGTTTGCCAAACCACTGCCGAGGGGCGACCCCGTTTTGAAAAACTTTTTTCAAATCACTTTTGATGTTACCTGTACCAGGGCTCGAACCATGGACCTTCGGTGTGGTAGGCCGGCAACACTACCTTTTTTTTTTTTTGGGTCAATATTGTATTGTTTAAATTTGTTTGCTTTGATATGTGTTTTGGCGCTTCGGAGTAAGCTGCGCTACGTGTAGACATATACACTGCCCAGGAGGACCAGGAACACTAGATTATTTATATTTATAAAAACTCATCGTAGACAACTTCGTAGATGGTGCCATGAAAAATGTCGAGAGGTGTACCCAGGAGTATAGTATATGCAGTACCTTCATCCACTGCCTTCAACTCCGATTCGCAAAAGAAGATGTCAAACTAGTAGGAGTAAACAATGCCCAGTAGGTTGATTCTGTAACTATTTTAACGCCAGGTGTTAGCGTTAGCTTCGCTTAGCACCATTTTTAACTCTTTTCCCTATTCACTAACTTTTAACCACACGAAAAGTGTTAGCTAACACTTTTTGTGTGATTAGCTGTCGCGAACTATTTTCGAGGTGTTAACAATAGCGTTAATATATTTGCAAGTGTTTTAGCGTTTGGAAAAAGTAAAAAAATTAGTTTTGAGTTTTTTGCATGTAATTTAGTGCAAAATACGGCGAAAAGAGAAGTATTGCCATATTTTATCACCATCAAAAGTCAGCTGTTTAGCGGCGTTAAAGGAGAGTTACAGAATCGCATTTTCGTTAAGAACAAACGCCAAAATTTGGCGATAAGCCTTACGCCCGGCGCGTGGTTAAAAGTAACAGAATCGGGCTACTGGAGTCTTGGCAACATGCCGATTCGCGAACAAAAAACAAACTAAACGCACGTCTATCGAACGAGACTGCATAGCCCTACAGAATTATCGACAAATTTAAACAAAAACTGAATATTCGCATTCGCGAATATCATTAGCGGATATTCGTATTAGCGAATGTTCAAAAAGGGGCATTCGTTACATCACTGGCTAGTACATATGTTTGGATGGATTCACAATTGTGTGCATAGCAGTAGTTATGTATATTTGTTTATGCGAATACCTAATATTCGAATAGTTGTCATTTATTGGAATAGTTCTTTATTCGACAAATGGGGTTTCAATAGTTTTTTTTATACCTTTCATGAACATGAAATGGTATTATGACTTTGGTCCGATGTTTGTAATTATGAGAAGAAGAAGAGATATTCCCACCAATAAGTATACCGAAATGATCAGGGCGATTAGCTGAGTTGATTTAGCCCGGTCCATCTGCCTGTTTGAACGCAAACAAGTCCCTCAGTATTAGATATATCTCGCTGAAATTTGGTAAGAGGCAGCCATTTTGTAAAGCATTAATCATTTGTCGGAACCAGAAAATTGTATAGCTTCTATATAATCGATAGTTTCGATAAATGGGTCTTGGGCTATAAATTTTTCAATTAAAAAGCTAGGAACGTAAAATTTTGCCAGTTTGGTACATATAATATATGTAATGTGTGTAGTGAAAATCAGCCAGATCGGACCAACATAACATATAGCTCCCGTACAATCGATTTTTCCGATAATGGGGTTTAGGCTATGAATCTTTAAATTAACAGTTTTGCAGAGTTTTTACTGATTGTGAGTAAGGATCGGACAGTCGAAGACAGCCCTTTCCTTACTTGTTTATTATTCGAATAATTAAATAACTATTCGAATAGTGTTCTACGAATAATAAAATACCATTCTTGGGTGTAAGTGAATTTCTAGATAGATATTTACCTTAAAATTACTAAAAATACATTTGTGTGTTTATTGCAGTTATATTTGCATGACAGGATTTATGCTAGGGCTTTAAGCAAGGTATGCAGGATAGAATTTAATTGTGGGCATACACATATACTGTTTATTATATAGAGCTGGTTTGAATTGCGTAAACCAACAAAACAATACTACCTGCTTACTATTTTTTGCTAAGTATTTAGGATACTGCAATAGATTTTCAAGGTAAAAGTAGGCAGACGGTGAAATAAAAAATTTTCTTAAGTTTAAATTACAAGTGCTGTGATGTTATGGAATAAAACTTGCATACACCTATTAACTGAAACAAATTTCTAGCAGGACTTTTTGTATTAAGGCATAAATAATCAAATAAATAAATACTTAGCAAGATAATTGATCGGTAAATAATAAATTATTATTAATTCAAGCAAGTAATGATTTAATGAGTTTAAAAAGTGAACATGAATTACATATCCATGCACACGCATTCACACATCTTTACAATGTGATCCTGGTATCTCCTACTTTGGACTCTAGCAAAATACTTCCACGGACGATATCATTGCCTGCTATAATGAACACTCAGCGATATATATAAATACATGCACCCAAAGTTCCTTATATACGCATTCGTATATTCAAATATGTATGTAAATAAATATGTATGTCAACAATGAATCTCGATCCTGGCATCGTTTGCTTAAGACTCTAGCACAATACCTGCCATGCAAATATAGCTACAATAAACATATGTATTCATATATATATTTATAGGAATTTTAAAGTAAATTTAATAATTCTCAGAAAACTATTCGAATAGTTATTTAATTAGTACAATAATAAATAAAAAGCTATTCAAACCCAATTAACCGAATAAACGACAACTATTCGAAGTATTCGAATATTTAAACAAATATCACGCAAATATACATACATACAAAACGAATAATACTATTCAAATAATACTATTCGAATAGTATTTAGTCGAAAATAGTTCCACTACTACTCTCAACTCCTGAAAAGTACCAGCAGCAACTCATCTTTTCAATATTAAATCTTAATTTAAGCATAATGGGAATGAGTACACTCACATTTTGAAACCACTACACAAAATATAAATTGAACTGGTAATCTAAGTCTATAGGAATAATATAAAAAAAGGAAAAAATATAAAACAGAAAACAAGTAAGGAAGTTTAAGTTCGGGTGGAGCCGAACATTATATACATAGTAGTGATCTATTATGTCATCCCAATTTACGCAGTTTCGTATTTGCGTTGAAATTAACAGACGGGCAGACAGATAGACGTATCGAGAGACGGACATGGCTACATCGACTCAGCTCATCCTCCTGATCATTTCAGCATACGTATAAACATTTCATGTTCATGAAAGGTATGAATATCAAAAAAGACTTATAACTTCGCTTTTGCAGTGGGGTATTAACTACTTGCCCGGATATTTTACTTTTCATCCTGAAAGTTTTGATATACATTAATAAATATATATCTCGATTCGTTTATGCCGAATGAAGTAATACACCTTGTGTGCGTAACAAAAATAGATATAAAAAATGTGTGTATTTTATAGGCGTCAAAGAACTTAACCGATCTTTATGAAATTTTCACAATATATATTTGGGTTCACTGGGTACAGCATAGACAATATATAGTTTGGAAAAGTAGGCGGAGCCACGTCCCCCGGCTATATAAAGTTTCAATTCGTCAGAACTCCGAACTTTTTTGGTCTAAATTAATGAAATTTGGATATATGTGCACTTAGTCAATATCTACATAATTTTTCAAAAGTGGGCAGTGCCACCCCCACATATTTTGTTTTGTTTTGCTCTTGAACTTTCACGATAGGTTCAGGAGGTCGATGGGCACAACACCGTCTGTATATAGTTTTTGCAAAAGCCCCCAGGTTATATAAAGCTGCAGTTCGGTATAGTAAGGAGTTTATTTGGTTAAAGTTAATGACATTTTATATATAGATGTGTTCTATGTATCAAAACGTCAAAACAACGTCTACCGGGTTTGCTAGTATATTATAAAATAGCGAAAGCAAACAACGAATTTCAGCATTCTGTTGTAAAACTGAGAGACTAGTTTGCGTTCAACTAGACAGACGGACGGAGAGACGGGCATGGCTAAATCGACTCCGCTCATCGTACTGATCAGTGAACTTTTCTCTTCTTGTTTTCATACTTACATACATTTAATGTTTATGAAAGGTATGAAAATCAAAAGAGATATATAACTTCGCTATTGCAGTGGGCTATCAACTACGTGCCCGAATAGTTTCCCGATTTGGATAATTTTTGGCAGGAGTATAATACATACTACTGAGAAGCAGCTGACAAATTTTCATTGAACTATCAGGATTGAATTATAAGCGATTGCCTTTGAAAATAGCAGAAATTTTATGCAGAAAAGTGGGCGGCGCAACGCCTACTATGGAAAAAAAAACTGGGCGTGGACATTAACCGCAAAGTTATTGCCTATTTAATATATCTATGATCCTCTTTAAAATCTTTTATATAAAAGTGGGCGGAGACCTTAACCCATCCCGCCCATTTTTGTTGGAACATTCCTTGCATACCTGGAAACCTGCGTGCTGAATTTCGTTTCGATATCTTGAACGGTTTTTGATTTATGATTTATATTACCCACACCCATTTTAAAAAATTTCTTTAAAAATTTATTTTATGCCTCAATCTCAATGTGTTCACCAAATTTTATCCTTATAGATGTATTATGTACCGAGTTATCACTTTTTTGTGTTTTCGAGAATATTCTTTACATAAAAAGTGAGCGTGGCTAAAGTCCGATTTCGCCCATTTTAAATAGCTCTCGGAGATGAGTGCCAAGGAACCCGCATACCAAATTTCATTAAGATATTTCAAAATTTACTTAAGTTATCGTGTTCAGAGACGAACGGACGGACGGGCATGACTTAATCAATTTCTCATTTCGTCCTGAACATTTTGATATACATAAGCCAATATCTATCTCTATCCGTTTATGCAGTTACGTACTGCCGTTAGACGACTGAAGTTAATATACCTTGTGTGCGTAATCAATTTCTCATTTCGTCCTGAACATTTTGATATACATAAGTCAATATCTATCTCGATCCGTTTATGCAGTTACGTACTGCCGTTAGGCGACTTAAGGTCATATACCTTGTGTGCGTAGCACTACTAGGTATAATAAAAGAAACAAATAATGATAAAGAATTTCCACACTTTGAAATCGAATTTTAAGTTATAATTACTTGGCAGTAGCTAGTCCTTAAAAAAATTATTACTAATAAATTCCTTACTACTAAGTGGGGTAAAACATAGAATTAAGTGTATTCAAAATAAATTTAGCCCCACAACATCTGCCTCTGTGCAACCGCGCACACCTGCGATGTCTTCAAGATTGACTCTCCAATAATAACAATCCGGGATGGATATGGTAGGATCATCAACGAGCAATTTAAACTGATTCACACTATCGATCTGGTTAGCTAAGACAAGTTTGTGGACCTGCTCAAAAACGCAATCACCGATCTTAATAAAACTGACCCCGCATCCGGTATACTTGACTACCACCTGGGACATGTTGCAAGGAACCTTCACGATTTAAAAGGAAAAGATACTAGGGAAAAAAGGCGTTCTATGAATTTGATTGGATCCTCTTGAAAGTGGATAGCTTACCGGGGTTTACTGATGATCAGTAATTTAGCTTAGCTTAGACTAATCATTAATAAGTAAATAAACTTGTGTTTTCTTTAAATGGCGAGTTGGCCGTAGTGTATTTGTTTGGTCCAAAGGCCTTCAGATTTGTTAAGTTATATATAAAATGTATGAAACCTGCAAAATTTTAAGTTCCTAGCTCAAAACCCGTTTATCGGAACAATCGATTGTATGGGAGATATCCTTTATATTGGTTCATCAAATGATTAATATATTACAAAATGGCGGCCCCTTACACAATTTTATCGAGATATCTCAAAAAGTGAAGGACTAGTTTGCGTTCAGACTGCCGAACAGACGGATACGGCTCAGCCCAGGATCACGGAAAATTTATTATTTTTATTTTTTTAAATATATAAATGTTTCTTTAATTTTTAATCCAAATTTTACTGTTTGTGACCTGCCAAGAACCATCTGACAAATTAATGACTCTTTTTTGAGACTAGAGATGTGAGACAGCTTACTGAATACCAAATCGTATCAAAATTGAAATTGACCACAAAATTGCTCTAGTAAGGACTAGATACTGCTTACAGAATTCACCTATTAATGCACGATAAGTACGTATACCGGAAGTATTAGTTTGTGTACTAGTACACTGGGTATTATAGCTTTGGTCATATAACGGTTGTTTTGTAACGGTACAAAATAATGGAGATAGATATATCAAAGTTCTTAGAATGTGTCCGTGGACACAATAACTTGAGTAAAAATTGAGATGTTTGAATGAAATTTGGCCAAATGAGAAAATTCAATAGTAAAAGCAGCTACAATTAAGAAACTTGGTAGATTTATTTAGTTGATCGTCCTAGAGACGATTGTGCAAAATTAACATAACGAAATTTACTAGGATGTATACTATGGTTGTGGTAAATAAACCCATAGTCTGCGATATATTTTAATAAATATTACCCTCCATTGAGGCAGAGGACTGTCCCCCAGCATTCCTGTAAACACAGCGAGCGGAGGCGGTCTGGAAGAAGCAAGCGAGCGACTCCACGAAGGAAAGCCATCTGCGATCAGCGCTTGGCTGCCAAAATCCTGGAACGCTACAGCGGTCAGGATGGTTCTCAGCTTTCTGAGAAGCATTCCCGTACGCTGGAGTGGGCCAAGAATGTCATGAGCAGCGCTGACCACAGCCTTTATTCTTTCCAATTTCAGTGACGAGGACGTAACGGCTGTGTGATTGGAGGAAGGTAATAAGGGATCGTGGCTGGTCTCGGCCTATATGGCCCATGATGATACTTATGGGCCGCCTCCTGAAATACTATGCAAGATTACCGCTGAGGCCAAGCGAAGAGGCGTAGGGCTCATTGTCGGAGCGGATGCGAACTCGCATCATTCACTGTAGGGAAGTTCGGATACGAATGCAAGAGGTGAGTCACTATTTGCTTTTATTCTAAATGAAGGGCTATGTATTTGTAACAGGGGTAATGACCCCACTTTTGTAACCTCAGTTAGAGAGGAGGTCCTGGACCTCACTCTTGTTTCAGAAGACCTGTTTCCCCTTATATCCGACTGGCGTGTTCTTCCGGAACACTCCTTCTCGGATCATAGGTATATTCAGTTCTCTCTTGTTAAATGTAGACCCAGTAAAACCATGTTTAGAAATCCTAGGCGTACTAACTGGGTCCGGTACTGTAGCAAGCTGGATGAGTTTCTCCCAAGAGCACCCATATCGGAGCGTATAAAATCGCATGCCCACTGAAAACCGTAAGTGGAAAGCGTAAACCACCTTGGTGGACTAAGGAAGTAGACGACCTTAGGGCTTCCAGTAGGCGCCTGTTCAACAGGGCCAGGAAGAGTAAACTACCTTCTGACTGGGAGCTCTACAAAGTTGGGTTGGGTATTTACAAATCTGCGATCAGGAAAGTCAAACGAGACTCCTGGAAGACTTTCTGCGAAAGCGTGGAAGGCTGTAATGAGTCTGCGAGATTCCGGAAGATTCTCTCCGGGAATCCTGCTCCCTTGGGTTACTTGAGGAATGTAGATGGCAGCTGGGCTATGAGTAGGGAGGAATCCCTCAAACTTCTCATGGATGCTCACTTCCCTGACGTCCCGGTTTCACAGGACCGCGATGCCCCATCGCCCACTAGTGTGAGCGGGGGGGCTCGGCCAGCCATCTGCCTGGGTGAAAGCCAGCTTGTTTGGGCTATTAATTCTTTTAAGCCGTACAAGTCACCCGGGCCTGATGGCATAACTCCTGTGCAACTACAGAGATCGCTGGGGATTTCTTGTAGCTGGCTGGCTCCCATCTACGCCAACTGCTTGAGGTTGGGCTATATCCCCGCCTCTTGGAATATGGTCAAGGTTACCTCTATTCCAAAGGCGGGGAGGTGCTCTCACGTATCTCCCAAGGACTTCAGGCCAATCAGTCTCTCCTCGTTTCTTTTAAAAACGTTGGAGCGGCTGATTGACCTGCATATACGCAGCAGGGTCCCTAGGGAGCGTTTTTCGGCTTCGCAACATGCTTACTGCAAAGGCAGATCAACTGAAACGGCGCTTTACTCCGTTGTAAAACTAATAGAGGGGTCTTTCCAGCACAAAGAATTCGTGCTGGGGGCCTTTCTGGATATCGAAGGAGCGTTCAATAATGTTTTGCCTTCTGCCATCGTACGGGGCTTAGCAAGCCTAGGAGTTGAACCAAGCTTGATAGAATTTATCAGCAGATTACTCTGTGGCAGGATTGTCAGGGCGGAGTGGGGAGGTGCTGGGGCTCAGAGAGGGGTGAGAAGGGGCACGCCGCAAGGAGGTGTTCTTTCTCCACTTCTCTGGGTCATTGTAGTCAACGGCTTGCTCCAGGACCTCGAGCGTAGGGGCTGTCAAGTGATAGCCTATGCGGACGACCTAGCAATCCTCGTCAGGAGAAAGTTTCTTAGTACCGTAAGGGATGTTCTGCAAGGGTATCTGGGTATTGTAACAGAGTGGTCCGAATCTTGTGGACTGGCTGTTAACCCAGGTAAAACGGAACTAGTCCTTTTCACGAGAAGGTATAAGATTGATGATTTTGTACTACCCTCTATTGGGGGGGTACCGCTGGTGCTTTCTGAAAAGGTTAAGTACCTAGGTGTTATTCTGGACAGGAAGCTGTCCTGGAAGCTGAATGTAGAGGATAGAGCTAGGAAAGCTTCGGTCGCTCTGTATTGCTGCAGAGGGGCCATCGGCAAACGATGGGGTCTCTCTCCTAGGGTGGTTTATTGGTTATATGAGATGGTAGTGAAACCTATCCTATTTTATGGGGTATTGGTCTGGTGGGGCGCACTAGACACGGCTTCCACCACGAAAAAGATGGTCACGGTGCAGCGAATGGCCATGGTTGGGATCAGTGGGGCCATGCGCACCACTCCTACCCTGGCATTGAACGTTATGCTCAATATGCACCCAGTTGACCTTGTAGGAAAAATAGGCGCAGCTCGGGCTGCAATTAGGCTCCGAGACGCTGGTTATAGGCTTGTGCAGTATGGCCATTCCAATATACTATCGGGCTTTGATTTTATTCCCAATAGAAAAGATTACTGTGCGCCGACCTCTTCTCCGGCGAAGGGTTTTTCGACTTACATTCCCGCAAGGGACGAGTGGACAGGCGGAGAACCTATCTGGGGGGAGGCCTTGCCGAAGTTGTTTACGGACGGGTCAAAGCTGGATGGATGTGTTGGGGGGGGTGTATACTGTCAGGAACTCGGGATTAGCACGAAATTTAGGCTACCTGATCATTGTAGCGTTTTCCAAGCGGAGGTTGCCGCCATTAAGGATGCGGTAGATGGGATGCTGTCGAGCGCATTCACTGTCAAGGAGTTCAACATCTACTCCGACAGTCAAGCGGCAATTAGGGCGCTGAGTGCAGGCAACGTTCGATCGAGGACAGTGAGCGACTGTCTGGAATCGCTTGCGGTTGCGTCCAACTACTTCAAAATAAAAATCATTTGGGTGCCTGGCCACTGTGATATTCCCGGCAATTGCCATGCGGGTCTCTTGGCCAGAGCTGGCACGCGTGACACAGATGTGGCTGACTCCAGTACACTGGGTATTCCCCTTACCACCTGTAGTTTGCTTCTGGGCAGGTGGGCTTCGGAACAGTTAAGCAAACGCTGGGCTGACACCACCTCATGTCAGGTGTCGAAGTCCTTCTGGCCAGTAGTTGACTCCGGGCGGTCAGTGGAATTACTTAGGTTCCCCAAGTTACATCTTTCCATGATGATAGGGGTGTTGACGGGGCACTGTCCGATGGGGGTCCATGCGGTGCGGTTAAATATTCTTGAAGACCCGAGCTGCGTAAGCTGCATGGAGGACGACGAGGTGTAATCATCAAGTCATTTCATGCTCAGTTGTCCAGCGTTTGCTAGGACTAGGCGCAGGTATCTCGGTTCGGATGTTCTTAGGTCTCCGGAAGACGTGTCGAAAATCGATGTGTCCCAAATCCGGAGTTTTATTGTCGCTACGCAGCGCTTTGCCAAGTAATCCCAAGTTAGTGTCACCGTTTAGAATGTGGTATCACAACGGACCTTCAAAGTGTCCAAGTGAGCGGCCCACCTAGTGGGCTGCTACCACCTAACCTAACCTAACCCTCCATTGATACTTATATCAACAGCTTTCATTTGATATTCGTATCCTGTAAACTGATTTAAAGGTTACAAAAACGAGCTTTAGTTCTGTCCTATGAAACAAATATACTTTTTCGGAAAGGGGGGGGGGGGGGAAATGCACGTGTATCAGCGATTTTCATGTTCACATCAGAATTTTTTTTTGCAGTGCTCCGTACGTGGTAGCCAAATTGTTGGTACAGCGTACTTTATTGTTGACCTTTCATCAGTAAACTTGCATAAATTTCTATAGCAGTAGTAGCACACGACTAAAAAAAAAAAATTCTGACGTGTAGGAGCATAAGTTTTGAAAAAATTAACAACTGTAACAGCTGCGCTTTTACATAAAAGGACCCTTATATTTGAATAACTACTTTGAGTAGCAACCTTTTAGCTCTTCTATTTTATGTCTGTATTTCAACCCTATTGTACTTTAAAAGCAGCGCTGCTGCGCTCTTTAATTTTGCTAAGATCATTTTTGCTGATGATTATTAAAATCAATTTGCTCCGAGCTTGCAACAAGTGAGGTTGTCTCGTCCGGTATTGCTTCGGACAGTGCCTTGCTTTGAAACAACCGGAAGGTGATTGTGTGCATGTAAATTATATATGTATATCTACTGCGTTTACCGTTTTGTACTTTATATTCTTCGCTATTAAAACGAGCTGTTGACTGAACTCACTATAAATTTATGTATTATTCGCTACGAAGTACAACCAAGAGCGATATATTGGCGCAAAACTTAGCGGCAGCAGTGCAAAGAGAGAAGAAAAACACAAACAAACACGTTTTCCGAAGAAAAATTTTCTCAAATTTTGATAGCAATTGCAAGCAGTAATAAATGTGGGTCTTTTACCCAATGCACAGCAGGCTTCCGTCGTCAACGCGGCCCATCTGTAGTAGAAGAATTTAATGCAGCTATTACCGTATACAAGGATATTGAAAAAATGTTCGACGTAGATGCCTTGCGCGGTATGCCACTTTTGATGGAAGAGTACGGAGCGACCTGGTGGATCGGTGTAAAAGACACTGTAGCTACTTTTGACGATGCAATTGAGCTTATCCGAACAAATTTTTCGCCACAAATGCCTGATGGGAAAATTTACTTAAATATCTTTGAACAAAAACAACAAACGCGCGAGGCTACCGACAGTTATATATGTAAAAAGCGGCTACTTTTTTCGCAGTTGAGCGATACTATAAGCGAAGCATTGCAGCTTAAAACGATTTATGGTCTATTGTCTATCAAGATGAGAAAGCGAGTGCGTCGCGATAAAGTTTCCACGTTTGACGAACTGATAGCACACTGTAGAGAGGCAGAAATGTTTTTGGTTGAAGCCAAGCAACTTACAGCCACAACGGTTGATAAAAATGAACCGGTAGATGGGCCCAAAAGGTGCTCGTTCTGCAGATTACGAGGCCACACCTTAAGGAGAAGAGAGAGCAACAGTCGCAGCAGGCCCAACAACAACAAACTATAGCATTATATATAAATACAGCACCGTCGCACTCCAAACGCACAGCTGCAGTAGCATGCTATGGCTGTGGCGCACCAGGTGTTTATCGTGCAAATTGCCCGAAATGCTGTGGGCATTAGACCTGGCGCAGCTTATATGAGATTTTTTTTTTTTTGGAACTTTGAGTACGGGGATTGGTCAAATATGCGATTCGATGTAATAATTCATGTGGTAAATTTTTAACTCCATCAGAGTGTGCCAACCTTTGCCATAATGAGGTCAAAGGTCAAAATATAGAAAAACACTTGGTTTTTTTACTGTTATCTGTTTATTTATTATATATAGAATGTAATGACCTCATTTTCCCTCAATATTTTGCACAGTAATTTTTTCTATATGTCCAATAATGATAAGAAAATTTATAAATATTAGAAAAGAGTAAATTAGTAAAAATTCCATTGAACTAAGGCGGGCCACTGACTACACAAATTATCTGCACAAGACTGTTGTTGGAATTGAGTGGAATTGCGTTCACTGAGTTCACAACAACAAATTACTCGAATTTGCGCAGATAATGTAGTCAGTGGCCCGCCTAACGGTAAATTCATACATTACGGTTCACATACGCCAATGTTGATAATTAGACAGACTGAGACGTGCAAATAGAGCTTTTAATATTTTGTCATTGCGAAATTGACTGTGGTTAAGAAAGGGTCTTTATTAAAATAATTAAAAATAGTAAAAGTTATACTGCAACATGGTGATGGCTGTAAATAATTTTGTTACACTTAGATCTGCTGACACAAACGTATATTTGATAGGAAAATGTGAAAAAAATATACTTGGAAGCAAGTTACCGTCAAAACTACAAGTGCTGAAATGTTTTTTTTACTATGTGCGGTGTGAAAAGAAAACAATTAAGGAAAGTGCTAAATTGGCTTCGAAGGAAATATTGCCTTTTTGGGAAAGAGCACGTATTCCATCGTTAAACAAAAGAACATGTGACGATAAATTGGTGAAATTATATGATGAGTGGAGAACAGTACAGAAATTTTGTACACCTTCGTTTCCTAGTTCTCGTAAAAAGGAAAATGATTTCAATGATAATTTGAACAATTTATTCGATATTGCACATGCTGATGCTTTAGAAATGATAGCTATTCCTGAGGACCGAGACTTTTTAATTAAACAAAGAGAGCTAGGTCGTGTTGGGAGCATGATTTCTATAGATCAATGTCTCGCAAATAAAGAAAAACGGAAGGCACAAAGGTTAGAAGAAGAAAATCGACGCAGAGCAAAGTATCAAAGATTGGAAAGCACTCAAAGTATTTATTTAATTCTGCTGAAACAAATAATATGTAAGTTTCTCTTTCAACTAATTTTTTTTAGAGTTGAGTGTAGACTATGATGTAAGTGATGAAAGTGAATGTGAGTCTGAAAAATCTGTAGAGCAGTTGATGATCGTATCAAACACCAACGAGCTGAAAAAAAACGTGGTAAAAAAAGCTTCATAGATGATAGAATGCTTGCTTGCATGGATGCTGGCAATATGTCAACCCCACTCGCAATTCATTTTATTATTGCAACAGCTAAAGCTTTGGGTCACAATATTGAAGATCTGGTTATTAATTGTACAAGTTTGAGAAAACAGCGCAAGGAATATCGTCGGCGTCATGGTACAGAAATTATTGAGAATTTCAAGGTATAAAAGTTAATTTTGGATTTGTTATGAATACTTCTCAGAGCGAAAATGTTTCAGATCCCTGATACATTTGTGTTACACTGGGACGGTAAACTACTTCCTGCAATGACTGGAAAGGAAAAAGTAGAACGCCTAGCTATTGTTTTAACGGCAGATAATATAGAAAAATTAATTTCCATTCCAATTATTGAATGTGGAACTGGTGAAGCAATCGCCCAGTCCATATATAATTACTTAGAAAAAATGAATATGATAAATTCGGTGGAAATGGTATGCTTTGACATGACAGCTACAAACACTGGTAAACGTAACGGTGCTGGAATGTTGCTGGAACAAAAATTTAAACGTAGCTTGTTGTGTTTGCCATGCAGGCATCATATTGCAGAAATCATACTACGAGCTGTATTTGAAATATATTTTGGAAAATCTTGTGGCCCGGAAGTTTCAATTTAAAAGATCTTTCAATTGGAATCATGGATGAAGAAGTGCGACGTACTATAAATGCAGAGGAATGTGAAGCCAATAAAGAATTTTGCATCAAAAATATAGCAAAAGACCACATTCGCCATGATTACAAAGAGCTATTGCAACTCATGTTTATTTTCTTAGGTGGCAGCATCCCGAACTTTTCCTTTCGTGCACCTGGCGCGACGTCACATGCCAGGTTTATGTCAAAAGCGATATATGCCTTAAAAATGTTTGCTTTGCAAAAACAATTTAAAATGTCTTTCAGCCATTTGAATGGATTCCGCAATGTGTGTATTTTCCTGGTGCGTCTTTATATTCCGTATTGGTTTCGAACTACTAATGCAGTCGAAGCACCAAATTTGGATTTGCAGCTGGTAAAAAACATTGCCGGTTATTACGACCCAAAAATATCTCTAGCCTTATTAGATAAAATGAAAAACCACTTATGGTATCTGTCCGAGGAAGCCGTTGGTCTCGCCTTGTTCGATTCTAATGTGGACTTAAATGTGAAAAGAAAGATGGTTGAAGCACTAGCATTAGAAAAAGAGTTTGAAAGCAATGACGACAATGGCGTTTATCTGCATAAAAATGTAAATGCCAGCATTGAAGAAATGAAAGCATTCATAAGTAAAGATTTAAGTTGTTTTGTAACGCAAAGAACTAGAAATATCTTTTCACGATTGGAAATAGACATAAAATTTTTCAACTTAGATCCCTCAAACTGGTGCGAAAATGCAGAATATTTAAAAGGTGTTCAAATCCTCAAAAACGTCACTGCTGTTAATGATTCTGCTGAGAGGAAAGTAAAACTAATAACAGATTTTAACCGGTCTTTAACTCATAGCGAATAAGATAAACAATACTTGCTTCATATTGTCGAGAACTACAGGCAAAAGTTCCCTTCATAAATTCGATTGATATTCCTACCGAAAGCTACAAAAAATCTATCGCTTATCGGATCAGATTTCATGGAGCAGGCAGGAATCGTCCTGAATCTAGCGCAACGATTCTGGTATTTTGAAGATGAGCCAAAGGTGAAATATGATTTCGTTAAACCTAATGGTAACAATCATATATTTGCCATGGACATGGCCGGTTCTCATGTGGTAACAAGTTATCTCCAATTCCCTTGCACTAAAGCGTTAAACGAGTATTCAAATTTTTTGCAATACATTGACAAGTGCGGTCAAAACACGGTGGATGCTGATTCTCCAGAAACGTGCCCAGAGAATAACTACGGACCAGCCGTGAAAGGTAAACGGTCGTACGAAAACGATTATTGGCCACATTCCGCGCAGGATATTTTTAAAAATGCGTTACCAGTTGGGCAGATAACTCCCGAAAATACATCACGTTTGTTCGCACCGCCTATGAAAGTCAAGAAACCTTTAGAAAAATACGAGAAATTTGTGGCTGAAAACTTTTCCCCCTTGAACATGTTCGTATTCAACGAACAACAACAAACAGGTTGGAGCCTAACAGCCGAACAAAGAGCGGAGTTAGATGCATTATTATGCAAGAACGCTCATCAACGGGCGAACATCATCCAATCGCCTTACCACCATACCGTATATCGGCACAACGCAAAGAACAGCTAAAACATGAAATCAGTAAAATGCTTAAATCAAGAGTTATCGTGGAGTGCGAATCACCATGGGCAGCTCCCGTTGTAATAGTTCCGAAAAAAACAGGGGGAGTACGCATCTGCATTGACTATAGAGAGCTAAACGCCATAACAAAGGCAGATCGGTACCCACTACCCCGTGTTGATGACTTGTTGAATGCAGCAAAAGCTACAATGTTCATGTCCACTTTAGACTTACAGTGCGGCTATTGGCAAGTTGGTGTAGAGGAGGAGGATCAAGACAAAACCGCATTCGTCACGCCATTCGGAATGTTTAAATTCACGCGTATGCCTTTTGGTTTACGAAACGCACCAGCAAAATTCCAACGTTTAATTGATAGACTTAAAATATCACTAAATGATCTAGTTCTTCTTGCGCATTTAGACGACATCATTCTATGTTCAAAAAATCTTTAAGAGCACATGGTAGAACTCAGCCGACTCTTAAATCGGATACGACAATTCGGCCTTAAGCAAACAAAGATAAGTGTCGCTTTGCATGTCATGAAGTTAAGTATTTGGCACACTTGCTGACTCCAAACGGTATAATGGAGGACCCACAAAAAGTTGCATCGATAACATTACGAAAACGTCAAGGAGCTGTTGTCATTTTTGCAAGCTTGCTCCTGGTACAGGCGCTTTGTGCCTCAATTTGCGGATATTACGAAGTCACTATCCCAACTAACGAAGAAAGACGATATCTGGTCATGGACGATAAGCAGCAAATAACGTTTGATGAGCTGAAATGATTATTGCCGACCTCACCCGTTTTGAAACAAGAGGATGAAGGTTTACCATTTATTTTGAAAACCGACGCCAGTGGATATGCACTTGGGGCAGTTCTACTCCAGGGGGAGGGTGCAGATGAGCTCCGTATTGAATATGCCAGCAGATTTCTGTCCAAAGCAGAACAGAATTATTCCACAATTGAAAGAGAGGCTTTAGCCATCGTGTGGGCCATACAGAAATACCGTGGTTATATCGAAAGGTCTAAGGTAACGCTAATTACAGATCACCGACCGTTGAAGTGGCTCATGACACTTAAGTCACCAACTGGACGCCTAGCCCGATGGGCATTAATATTACAGCCGTATAATATAAACATCCACTACAAACCTGGGAAGACCAATGTGGTGGCTGATATGCTATCTAGGCCACCTTGCGAAGAAAAGCATGAAATGGACGAACACTGCTACATATGCTCCTTTGATGTTGAGCTCCCACGACAAGGAGCAAAAGAGATTCGAGAAGGCCAGCTTGGTGACCCAGAATTAAAAGCTATTATTGACTGCTTCGAAGGAAAATCAGACGATGCCTCGCATTGGGCTAAAAGAGGGTATACTGTTAATGATGGTGTACTCTACTGCTAACACGACGAAGATAATGAAGACGCGCAATTGGTTATTCCTAGAAATGAGCGTCCAGCTACATTGGACCACTACCATAATAAGGATACAGCGTGACATTATGGAATCGATCGTACTTCCTATAAGATCACT
This sequence comes from Merzomyia westermanni, assembly GCA_949987695.1. Classification (NCBI taxonomy): domain Eukaryota; kingdom Metazoa; phylum Arthropoda; class Insecta; order Diptera; family Tephritidae; genus Merzomyia; species Merzomyia westermanni. The sequence goes on from OX465289.1 coordinate 97,387,455, forward strand.
TCACGGTACTATTGGCCTGGTACCCGGAGGGACATCGAAAACCATATCAAAACTTGTATTGACTGCCAATGCTACAAGGCAACTAACTTAAAACCAATGGGCTTATATCAAACGATCCAGAGTAAACATCATTTTGAAGCAATTGCCATTGACTTGTTTGGACCATTACCTCCTGATACAACTGAAGCTACCGCCGAGAGCTGTGCTAAATTGCTAATCGACGAAATAATCTTACGCTATGGAGTACCAAGAAAGATTATCAGTGATAATGGGGCTGAATTTGTGTCCGCAGTGATGAAGAAACTTTGCTTTTGCTTTAACATAGACCAAGTTTTTACCCCTGTTTACCACCCCCAAGCAAATCCGGTTGAGAGAAAGAACCGCGACTTGAAGACACAGTTGGCGATACTAGTTGGAAAACAAGGTCGAAATTGGGCAGAGAAGTTACCAGCCATACGTTTCGCCATGAATACCACTCGATGCCAAAGTACTGGTTATACCGCAGCTTTTCTAACTTTTGGCCTTGAGTTGAGAACTATTGATGACGTCCGGCACGACTTGAGAGCTATTGCACACTCTGAAAATTTCCGTATTTGACCACACTAGCTGATGTGTTAGTATCTGCTCGTGAACATGAGCAAAAACAACAAGATTCAAACAAAAGGTACACCAATCCCCACGACGCAACCAAGAAAACTTAGAAATTGGTTCCAAGGTTCTAGTCCCAACACACGTTTTGAGTAACGCTTCCAAGGATGTGACATCCAAGTTCACTCATAAACGAGATGGGCTATATGTGATCACCGCAAAACAAGGAGCAACTGCTTATGCAATCGCGCATGAAGATAATCTCCAACAACCATTGGGCACCTATCATGCCTCATCGTTAACTCCGTACCAAAGTACTACCAATGCTTTCGAAGAGCCTGTCAACAGAATCAGACGCCAGGGGCGTTCCCGAAAAACCACTTAGTAGGATGCCTCATCGGGTCGTTTTCAGCATCCTAGGGGGAGAATGTGACAGCTGCGATTTTACATAAAAGGACCCTTATGTTTGAATAACTACTTTTAGTAGCAACCTTGTAACTCTTCTATTTTATGTCTATATTGCAACCCTATTGTACTTAAAAAGCAACGCTGCTGCGCTCATTAATTTTGCTAAAATAATTTTTGCTGATGATTATATAATCAATCGGCTTCGAGCTTGCGACAAGTGAGGTTGTCTCGTCCGGTATTGCTTCGGACAGTGCCTTGCTTTGAAACAACCCGAAGGTGATTGTGTGCATGTAAATTATATACTCGTATGTATATCTACTGCGTTTACCGTTTTGTAATCATTCAAATTATCATTTTCTTGTAAAATTCATATATAAATAAAAAATAAAATTTAATTTTTTCTAACCAGTTTCGGTAAGGAATTAAATTGTTCCCTTGAAAAATTATATGAAAGATTTAAATTTTTGTCTAAAATACTGTAAAGTGAAGAATTAATCTTCTGTAAAGATTAAATAATTTTTTAATACTGTAAAAAGCAACTTCAGAATGGAGCTAATACAAAAAACAGTAACACAGCTAACTGGTGCAGTTAATGCACAAATAGAGCAAATGAGGGCCATGAGCAATAGGATTAATCAGCTAGAAGCTAGGGTTAATCCTCACACAGGAACCTTAACTCGTGAGAGCCCAGACAATTTAACAGAAGCAGATTTGCTCCAAATATGTAGGCTACCCGATAGCGTTAAAAACCTTCCCACTTTTGAAGGTAATCCCGTTCAATTTATTTCCTGGATTCACAATGTTGAATCAATATTGCAAGACTACAAGATAGTCAAAACAAAACCCATCAGGTGCCATCCTTCGCCAAATGAGGCAGAAAGTAAGAGGCCCTGCAGACACAGCCTTAATTTCTTATAATATATTCGATGAGGAATGGGGAAAAAATAAAAAATTGTTTGTCGTTGCATTACGCAGACAAACGTGATCTAAGGACCCTCGAACATGAATTAGGATCCTTGTCCCAAAAGCATTTCAGCGTAGACCAATTCTACGCAAGGATAAACCACCAGCTGTCTAATAACTAATCAAATAAAAAGCCAGGACCACTCTAGGGAAACTAGCAATGCGCTTCTAGAAACCTACAGGAATCGAGCCCTTGACGTATTTATTAGAGGACTGAATGGCGAATTATCCAGGGGCTTACTCCTTCTGTTTAGATATTCAAAATGTAAATTTGAGAAATTACTCAATTCACCCAAAAAATACAAACACGTCTAGTCAAATGGCCAAAAACCAAGTAAAACGAAGGCAAACATTTGCATCACCTAGAGATCTAGGTCCTGCTGAAAAAAAGCCAAATTTATAATAAAAATATAGAAACACAAATGCCTCCTCCGCCAAGACCGACGCAACCGAAACCTCCAGTTCCTATGGAAATAGACCCTTCGATTCATTCTAAAAAAGTCAATTATATGAATCGAGTAGAAAGCAGCCAGTAGTAAGGCAATCGAACATCTCTTCGAATATTCCAGGGAAGAGCCAAAATTATTTAACATAGAAACAGAGGATCAAGAATACGAGCGTGGTGAGGAATGTGAGGAAATAAATGTTATGACAAACGCCTATCTAGATTACCCTATTTAGAACTCACCTTAAAAGACGGTGACACTCTGAAATTTCTCGTAGATACAGGTGCCAACAAAAATTTTGCTTGCGAAAAAATCGCTAACAATTCCAGAAAACTACAACATGCTTTCAAAGTCCAATCAGCTGCTGGTCCGATAGAAATACCCCATAAACTATCAGGACCATTCTTTACAAGCATTGGTTTGAAAAATAATTTTGATTTCTTTATACTTCCAAATTTAAAATCCTTTGACGTAGGCGATGATACTCTCAAACAATTAGGAGCGATTATTAATAACCATCGGAGATGTAGTATTGCCATTAAAACAGAAAATTTCAAAACAAGTACATAATCTTGAGGAAACCCTTTATGAACAAGAACTAAGCTAAATTTTTAATAGATACGTGAACATTTTCGGACCAGTCTCCGACAGTGGAACAATAGACCCAACAGTGTTAGCAGAAATAAGGACAACGACAGAGGAACCGATTTACACAAAGTCATACCCTTATCTAAACAATCTTCGCGGTGAAGTTGAAAAACAGATAACGGAACTTTTAAATAACGGTATAATTGGGCCTTCAAAAATCCCATATAACTCTCCTTTATGGATTGTGCCTAAAACACCAGGACCTTCTGGGGAAAAGAAATACAGAGTTGTCGTTGACTTTAAGAGATAAAACTCAGCAACGATACCTGACTCTTATCCAATACCCGATATAAATAGCACCTTAGCTAGCTTAGCGGAGTGTAAGTATTTCACTACACTCGTCCTCACATCGGGTTTTCATCAAATCAGGATGAAAGAAAAGGATATAGAAAAAACAGCATTTTCGACCGCAAATGGTAAATATGAATTTACTAGGTTGCCATTTGGGCTCAAAAATGCCCCTTCTATATTTCAAAGAATGATAAATGACGTCCTTAAACCCCCCATAGGGAAATCCTGCTACGTCTATCTAGACGATATTATAATAGTAGGTAGAACTAAAGAAGAACATCTTAAAAATATTGAAGATGTATTCGCTCTTCTACACAAAGCAAATTTAAAAATAAATATGGAAAAATCTACATTTTTCAAAACCCGAGTAGAATTTCTAGGGCATATTGTTACGGAGAATGGTATTTTACCTGATCCTGAAAAAATTTCAGCAATAAAAAAAATAACTGAAAAGGTGGAAAGCTCGAATAGAAGAGTACAATTGTAAACTCATTTATAAACCAGGAAAAACAAACGTGGTCCCCGATGCGTTATCACGGTTACCAATAGAGGTTAATACAATGACATCTTCCGATGAAATATCGCAGCATAGGGCAGAAGAAGATAGTTCACAGCTCATACCTCATTGCGAAGCACCGCTTAATGTATTTAAAAACCACATTATATTCCAGGAAGGAAAAGATGGAATTATTCACGAGGAACCTCACCCAAGATACCATACGCATCGAATTAAAAGCGCAGTCTATGATAAAACTAAATTATTTAAACACCTTAAAGATTTTCTAAATCCAAATATACTTAATGGAATCAAAATTCCTGAAAAATATATTTTTTTATTACAACAGGGTTATCAGGAAAAATTTTCAAAATTTCGTGTCAGAATCACACAAAAACTTGTTACCGACATTCCTGATGAAGAGGTTAAGTTCAAAATCATAGAAAACGAGCACAGAAAAGCCCACCGAAATGATAGGGAAAATAAAGAACAAATACTAGAGAAATACTATTTTCCACAAATGAGCAAACTTATCAAGAAATATACAAAAGCATGCACAACTTGTGGGTGCAACAAATACGATCGCCATCCTCAAAAGCCTGGTCTGGTGTCTGGTGAAAAATATATTACATGTGTTGATAAATTCTCTAAATTTGTAAAGTTTTTTAAAATAAAAAATAAGTCTGTGTTACATATCAGGGATAAACTAATTAAACTCCTTCACTATTTTACTGTCCCGAGGATCTTAATGATGGACAACGAAGGCAGTTTTATAAACCCAATAACACTTAATTACCTAGAAAGTTTGGGTATCGAAATCTATTTAGCACCACCCCAAAAGAGTGAAGTCAATGGCGCTACTGAACGTGTGCACTCTACAATTATAGAAATAGTTAGGTGTCTACAATCAGAGTACCCTGATTGTTCATTGAAGGAAGTTATCAATATTACTATTGATAGATATAATAACACAGTACATTGGGTCACAAAAAGAAAATCCGCCGATATTTTTTTGGTAGGAGCCATAGAATAAATTATCAAAACCTTATCAATTTTAGGGACATTGTAAATGTAGACCTTCGTAATGAGATAATTAGGAAGCAAAAGAATATGTTACAAAATCACAATAAAAAAAGGACAAAGCCAAAAACCTACGAGCCAGGAGAATTCGTCCTCAAAAAAGACAAACAAATTAAAAGTAAAACAAAACCAATTTTCAAAAAACTAATTGTAGCCAAAAATAACAAGGTTACAGTGACAACAGAAAATAATAGGAAAATCCACAAATCTCACTTAAAAAAGTAACCGATCTCTACATTCCAGACTTGTACCATACTTGACGACCGCTCCGATTGACACATACGAATATAGCAGCCCACTTGTAACGATCAAACAAGGACTAGGAACAATCACTAAAGTAACATATAGAATTATTCATACTATCAACTGGAACGAATATGAAAAAATTGCAAACGATATTAGACTTACTGTAAACCACGACATCAGTAAAACGAGCATGTTATTTCCTCAACTAAAGCATCAGCTTTGAGAAATAGATAATTTACTTGACCAGGATCCGCATGGAAATGGTTGGTAGGGAACCCCGATGCCACCGATTGGGACCAAATCCTTTCAAAAACACATGAACTGAGTGAAAACAACGACATAAAATATACTGTTAACGAATACCTTATCAAGACGAACACTAAAATTTTAGATACTTTTAATAGAAGAGTAGATGAAGTAGACTAGGATAACAAAGAGTTATTTACACAAACACTTTATAATAAGTTAGGTATTGTAAAAGACGAAATTGCAAAAATCGTCATGGCAGCTCAGTTGGCAAAGCAAGGAATTATTCACTCTCAAATTTTAAATAAAGAAGATATCGCTAACGTTCTCTCTCAAACCAATACACTACCTTTTAAAAACAAGCTTCAGGCCCTCAAATACGCAGAACAATCAATGATCATCAAAGATTCACTTCTTTTATATATAATTTCAATACCTAAAACGGAAGACACCCTATTTAACAACATCCTTATATGATCAACCATAAAAAATAATAAAAGAATTGTCTTGGAATTCACCAATCTCTTCATATCCCAGAATGACAAATATGGTATTCTTGGAAAATGCATTGTAATAGACGACACTATAATATGTAAAAGAAATCAACTTCAGAAATTAGATAAAACTCATTGCATTTCACAAATTCTCAGCGGAGAAAAAGCGTTATGCGACTACCAATATGAAAGTAAACCCATAGTTGAATTAATCGGAGAAGGAACAATATTTCTTTCTAATTTTATTGGTAACATTACTTACAATAGTATATCGCACAAATTAAATGGCACATTTCTGGTAATTTTTTATAATGAAACCATAACCTTGAACAATATTAGTTACTCAAACTGGCAAACGAGCTCCTACCAAGTCCTACCTGCAATCCTTCAAAATAATTTAACGGAAAACGAAATTAAGCAAGATCTGAACTATCTACACCAACTTTATTTGAATAACGTAAATAAATTAGAACGCATATCATCACATAATATTATCTCAGTTAGCACAAGCTTGTCAGCTATTTTTTTTAACAATAACTCTATCACTTGGCCTGTATACCCTACTAAAACCAAAAAACAAAAACTCAATTTTTTTTATCAGCGAGACTGATGCTTAAGGAAGGGGAGTTAGCCCAGTTAGCAGTAGAATAACCAAATATAAAAAACTGTCACACGCTAAAGCAGTTCTGAAAAATCAACAACTGCTTCATATTTCGTCATACTAACTTCAAGCGGAAGTCGTGCAGACGTTATGTGAACCCGTTGTTGAGCAACTGAAGTTACTTGCACTTGCAAATTAGTGCATACGCAAAATCATGTGAATTTTTAATTCCAATTTATTGCATTATCATCAATTTAGTACATAAGTAGAACGGTAAAATAAAACAATAATGATATTTCGCTCTAAGCATACTTTTATTTGTATAAGTATTTAATATAAGTGGGCAAATCCGACGTAGTGTTACATTTTTGGATACTCGGATGCTACACATGGGTTAATGAATTAACACCGGTAAAAAGCATATGGATATTTAGTTTGACGTATTCACCTCTGAAGATATGGATGGGAAAAATGGAGACAAAAAGTTTTTTCAGAGCTTTGAAGAGTGAAAAACGTCGATTTTTCCGTTTTTTCAAGTGATACTCGTTTTTTGTATTTGTTCTATAAAATTTTGAGGCATTAATGTATCGCTTTGGGGTGTAGTTTTTGAGACGGAGATTCTAAAAATGTAAGCGGGGTTAGTGTGCTCCTTCAATATTTAAAGTTATCATCAATGAAAGTAGCGATACTCTATTTTTGGCCTTTTTCAATATTTGTGAGTTTGTGCTTATAAGTTTTTGAGGCAACAGAGTATTAAAATTTTGGTTATACGCGATGATAGCCTATTATACAGCAAAAATTTCAGTGGTTTTGAATTTGATGTGCTCTCTGTAGTTTGAAAGTTAGAGGCAGAAATGTCGAGGTACTTTGCTGCGTAATTTTTTTTCGGTAGCATGTTTTTTTATTGGCACAGCTACAGTGATACTTTTATTACATGTGTGGTGGTCCTAAGGGGGTCAGTGCTTTTACTTTTAAGGGAGATCTCTCTGATTGTAAAGGCCGGAGAGATTCGGCCGATCAAATAGGCTATCGGGGAGACAGCCGGAATAAGTTTGAGAAAATAATTTGGTGAGCGTATGGTTCACATCAAATCAAGTCTGACCCTTTATTGACAAATCTTATTCTATTTATACACAAATTTGTCACAGAAAGGGATTTGCTAGACTCCTCCTCTTTCTCGACTTCTATGAAGCTGAATTCAATTACTTGCATTAGCCAATAGAAGCGCTTATCGTCAGACCAAGAAGAACTCTAGAATGAATGCTGGCTCAGCTAAAGTATTGACATACTTTAAGCAACGCTATTGGTCAAAGGTGTAAAATGCATTTTTCAAATGCGGCTATACAAACAGACATGCATGTAGGTCGTGGCTGTTGCACGCTATGTACATATGTTTGTATGAGTACACTACACCCTTACCGCAAAAGAGAAAAATTTATTTCGTTTGATAAAAAATGAAATAAATTTTTGTGTGGAGTTATGCAAATACCTTTCATATGAATATACATACTTACATCTATGGGTATGGTTTGCTTAAGTGTAATTGGCTTACATACAATTTTCTAGAATATTGAATATAATTATTTACAGATGTCGGTGGACTTGTTTTATCTTATCTCTAAGTGTTTCCTTACATGTACTTTCATCTATATCCATGTAATTTCTAACATATGTCGGCTTGTTTGCCTTAGGTTATTTCTAAGTATTTCTTTAAAATATTATTGTGCAGTTCTTTGTGTTTGCCATTTATGTCTATTATGGAATTTACTCCGTTTCGTTTTACAATTCTATATGGGCCATGATATGGGCTTTGGCTTTTTTTCTTATTTTCCAGTCTTACATACACTAGGTCTCCTATTTCCAACTCAACCTTGTTTATTTTATTGTCACATTTTGACTTTCGTTTTTCTTTAACAGTTTTGATAATGTTCTTGGCATTGAGTATTGACCTTTGGAGTCTCAATTTCAACTCATTGGCATAGTCATCAATGTCATACATTTTTGTTTGTTTATTTATATTGTCGTTTGGTAGCGCAGGTAATTTACCGAAAACTAACTCATACGGTGAATAAAATGTATCTACGTTTGGGGTCGTGTTGTAAGCGAAAGTGTAATATGGAACCCATTTATCCCATTCATAATCGTCTGCAAAGGAAAGTAAAAATTCGTTAAGTGTCCTATGGTTTTTCTCAAGTGAGCCCATAGTTTCGTGGTGGTATGGTGTGGAAAATACTTGTTTCGTGTTAAGTATGTTGCACACATGTTTCATTAACTCTTTTACAAATTCCGTACCCCTATATAATTTCAATGTTTTTATGAAACCGTACTTGAGAATCAGTTGTTCAACCAGCGTGGTCGCAACTATTTTTGCGTCTTTTGACTCAATGGGGTGTGCTATTACGAATTTGGATAGATCACATTGCATTGTCAATATGTATCTATAGCCGTTTGATATGCGAAGCGGACCGACCGTGTCAATCGCGATAGTGTCAAATGTAGATGCCGGGGTGTCTGTCACCACAAGAGGCTCTTTTGTGTGTCTAACAATTTTGTTTTGAGTGCATTTTTTGCAATTGTTTACAAATTCTTTTACCATTTGTCTCATATTTTTCCAAATGTATCTTTGTTTTAGTTTTAAAATAGTTTTTCGAATTCCTAAATGGCCTGCGATATTTGAGCAGTGAAATTCGTCTATCAGTTTGTATTTCGTTATCATGCTGTTTATTTCCCTTGGAGCTTTGTATATTAGTATTTGTATCGGCGCGCGTTTATTCATTTCTAACTCATTGTATTTCCTCTTGAATACATTTATATCAATATTTTTATATATATAATCCTTTTCACAAAGGGCTAGCTCCTTTATATGTGAATTCCTTAGCAAACTATGTAGTTTCTCCAACATTGAATCTAGATTCAAAGGGTCATCGCTACAAGTTACGTGCACTTCATCATTAATTAATTCAATTGTGGTACCACTTTCTTTTTCAATATTAAATTTCAATTTCTTCATATTCTTTACGTCATTAAAGGATGTGCATTCCCACATGTGAAGTTGCGCAGGCTTCTTATGAGATGTGCTTTCCTTAATGCGTCTACCGGTTTCCTTATTACCGTTTTCTTTTAAATTCTTTTCTTTCATTTCTTTTAAATTCGCGGCCTTGCTCCTTGCTACTACGTTAATTTTCTTATCTTCTTTTTCAATTTTACTAGTGGGAATCATTGATTTAAGTACGTCACTATCTAACTTAATTCGTGATAGTGCGTCAACATTTGTGTTAATTTTACCTTGTTTGTATACAATTTCGAAATCATATTCTGATAGATCTATTCTAATTCTCGTCATTTTCGATGACGGATTTCTATGTGAGAATAGTGATACTAGGGGTCTATGGTCAGTTACAACAATAAATTTTCTACCATACAGGTATGTTCTAAAATAGTTTATTCCCCAATGAATTGCCAACAGTTCCTTTTCGATAATTGGCTTGTTGAATTCAGAGTTATTTAGTGTTAGGTAATTTGTTAGATTTTCTGTGATGACAAAAATGTTTCTGGACTTATTTTTATCTACATGTCCCTGTCCCGGAAGATTGCCATCGTAGTCCTCCGGGTCGTCCACGTTTCCCTGGAATTGGACGACGCTCATTCGGCGACTATTGTAATTGGAGTTTCCCTGTCTTTGGTAGTTGTTGTATTCTCGCCTTTGTTGGTTATTATTTCCCTGCCTTGGGAAATTGTTGTGCGAGTTGGGTCTGGAAATATTCACATACCTATTGGAATTGCCGTTCTGTGTTTGGTTGGGCACATTCCTTGGAACATTCTGTTGTTTAGCATTGTTATTACTGGAATACCTAGGCTGATAATGGTTTCTGTTTCCATTGTTTTGCTGCCTATACGTATTCTGGTAATTGTTGTTCCAGTTGTGTCTTTCATTTCTGACGAACATTACATTTCGGCTGCTGTTTTGTGTTCCTTGCTCTAGCTCTAGAGCCAGGTTAACAGCGCTGTCAAAAGTTTTAGGTAGTGCTGCAAATACCGTCTGTTTTGAGCTTTCGTTTAGCCCATTTTTAAAGACCGTAAGACTGTATTGCTCATTTAGGTTGGCGATAAGTGCTTTCTGTTCAGGGGATGCACTCGCGCCTAGTTGCCCTATCTGTAGATTGTTTAGTTCCGATATTAGTTGTAAAATTTTATTTTTATAATTCAGGATACTCAAATTCCTTTGGTGGAGGTTAGATAATTGATTTTGAATTTGGGGTATTGTAGTTGTACTTTTGTATTTATTTTTAAGGGATGTACTTAACTCTTGAAAAGTTTTTGGGATCGATATTGCGGTGATATTTGTCTTTACCGTTTGACTTAGCTTTACGTAAATTACAAAATCAATCAATGCCGGTTTTGCAGTGCTTTCCAAGTCATTGTAGATGATTTCAATAATTTTCAGAAGTGCATCTAACTCTTTGTAATTTCCTGAAAAGTTAGGAATTGACTTTGAAGCTAATTGTAGATTAAATTGTGACATTGTGACTATATGAATTTCTGGGCTGTGGTTAAAAATTTCTGCTGGAAGTTCGATATTTTGTTCAATTGTATGAGTGATTTCTATCTCATATTCGTATTTTGATGTAATTCTTAATATTTTGTCTCTTTTGTGCCAGAATATGTCCAATACAATTCCTTTGTGCTCTTTGGTGAGCTTTTCAAAATGTGCATTGGAAATGCTTCTTATGGCTTCTAATTCAGTAAAAAGGATTTCAATGTGTTTACGGAATGTTTCTTCTCTAACTCTTACTGCTTTATTCAGGCATTTATAAGATTTATTGAACTTCTCTTCTGAAATTTTTATCTTTTCCTCCACTTTCTGCCAGGTACTCATTGTTTAAACTTGTTCGTTCTTAATGTTTTGGTTTATTGCCTTCTTCAATTGGCTCCTATACATTTTATGGATTTTTAAAATTAAATTAAAAATCAAAACTGTTGTTATTATTATTAACAGTGTCTCTACAAGGCTGGTGGAGCCATTTTGTCTGTTTTCTAGTACAACTTCATTGACCACATTGGCCTTGGGGTCACTTATTTTCGATTTCTGAGAGCCCATATCAAATTCTAGAAGTTTTACGTTATCTATTTAGAATTTTTTTTTTTTGTATTAATTTTATTTATACTATTTTTTATACCTCAACATCTTAAGCTTCTTAATAATACCCATTTGTTTATCTTTTCTATATTCTAGATTAAGTTGATTATATAGAATGGCTTTTGCCTGTCGTTCCTTGAATTGCCTTCCACTTCGGCGCTTCTTTTTTTGCTTTTGTTGTTCTGTTGTTTCTGTCGGCCTTTTGTATTCGGACTGCCTAGCCTTGTATTCTTCTATGGACCTTCATTTATTGGAGTGGGTAGGTAGGTTGGGTATGCTTCTGATGGCTCATTTGTTGGTTCGGGCACATAAGGCTCCGTGTATTTTAGAAAAATTTCATCGAACTTAGCCTGGCTTATGATTTCTTCGCTATTCATCTGGACCTTGAATTAAAAGGGATTGTCACAGGATTGGTCTAATCAGAAATTCCACTGGTCGTGGGGCAGGATCGCCATGTGGTAGTCCTAAGGGGGTCAGTGCTTTTACTTTTAAGGGAGATCTCTCTGATTGTAAAGGCCGGAGAGATTCGGACGATCAAATAGGCTATCGGGGATACAGGCGGAATAAGTTTGAGACAATAATTTGGTGAGCGTATGGTTCACATCAAATCAAGTCTGACCCTTTATTGACAAATCTTATTCTATTTATACACAAATTTGTCACAGAAAGTGATTTGCTAGACTCCTCCTCTTTCTCGACTTCTATGAAGCTGAATTCAATTACTTGCATTACCAATAGAAGCGCTTATCGTCAGACCAAGCAGAACTCTAGAATGAATGCTGGCTCAGCTAAAGTATTGACATACTTTAAGCAACGCTATTGGTCAAATGTGTCAAATGCATTTTTCAAATGCGGCTATACAAACAGACATGCATGTAGGTCGTGGCTGTTGCACGCTATGTAAATATGTTTGTATGAGTACACTACACATGTTACTCTTTTGTAATTTGTTGTCCCATACTACAGTAGTATAAAACCAAATGCCTCATTCTGAAAGATTGACATAACGAAAGTTATTGAAATTTGTACAAGAGGCAAATATGGGAAATTTTCGAGATATATCAGAAACCGTAAAAAAATTTGGAAAAATATATCTAATTACTTCCAAACTAATTTTTATTCAAACGTTAGTGAAATGAAACACAAATTTAGTATAATAATTAAAAAAAATTCAAAACATGCAAGTATACATATCATCATTATTTCTCTGTAATAGCCTTAAAGTTAAAGCTTTCATAATGGTCCCTTTAGTGAAGAGACTTAAAGTTCTCCTGTTCGTTAAATAAAATGCGGCCTTAAACTATAATATAACGTAAGTACCTTTTTATTATATTTTTCATTTAAAGTAACACGAATTAAACCAAAAATATGTATGTATCCATATTAAACAAAAACAAAAAAAAAATTTTTGTTGATATATCTACAGTCATGTGCGAAGAAATAAATACACAATGAAAAGTGGTTTTATTCGTAATTTTTTTCTAACTGTTCGCTGCATTTTTTCACCAAAAATTTTTAACTTTATAATAGTTATGGATTTCGCTATATTTTAAATTACTAGATATTATCAAAAAACAGATAAATAAATATATTTTGCGAATAAAACAACTTTCAATTGTGGCTTTATTTCTTTCAACTTTGGGAGAGAAAACGTTTGTTTAGAACAGAAGAAGAGAAATGTGTATTTTCCCAATGTTTGGCAGGAAAGGTGGTAAAAAAGTATAGAAGACTAAACAAACTGACTCACCTTACATCAAGATATTTTTTTTTTTAAATTTGAAAACTCTAATTCTCTTAAGTTTAACAGACTTGCTGGTAGGAGAGCTATATTTAAAAAAGAAACAGTTGAAAGAATCCGAATTTTTCTAGAGAAGGATGAAAATAGCTCTATATCACCAGGTACCAAAGACTCAATTACCAAAAATGGTATGAAGAAAAGAAAGCGGTATTTGAGTGACTCAATTGAAAACTTGTACATAAAATTTAAAGAAGCTGAAAATATAAGCATTTCACGTACCTCGTTTTATGCGTTGAGACCTTTTTGGATTGTGAAGAAAAAAACTAACTCGAAGGGATACTTGCCTCTGCAAACCACACGCCAACATGCAATTTTTGATTCTAAAATTGTTCAATTTAAATACAAGTTGGCGCAAAAGTAAGCTTCCGATGTTCAGCATATCGGTTGTGGCACGTGCAGTGTGTGCTGTTGCACCGTCTTGTTGGAACCACATGTTTTCCAATCCCAATTTATCAAGTTGCGGCAAAAAGAACTCGTTGATCATTGCTCTGTAGCGCTCACCATTCACAGTAACCGTTTGGCCCCGACCGATAATGGGTCAAATAAATAGTCAGCAATATTCCGCGTTCTGGAGCAGTGTAGCGTAACATTGTTTATTAACGTGTATTTCGCATGTGTTTACTACACAAATGTCAAAACAGAACTGACTTTAGGGGCCAATCGCAAAATTTATAGCATTTTCTGATAGGAGGATTACTTTTGCGCAGTAACCGTTTTTCACCGACCGATTATTGGTCAAATAAATAGTCAGCAATATTCCGCGTTCTAGAGCAGTGTAGCGTAACATTGTTTATTAACGTGTATTTCGCATGTGTTTACTACACAAATGTCAAAACAGAACTGACTTTAAGGGCCAATCGCAAAATTTATAGCATTTTGTGATAGGAGGATTACTTTTGCGCAGTAACCGTTTTTCACCGACCGATTATTGGTCAAATAAATAGTCAGCAATATTCCGCGTTCTGGAGCAGTGTAGCGTAACATTGTTTATTAACGTGTATTTCGCATGTGTTTACTACACAAATGTCAAAACAGAACTGACTTTAGGGGCCAATCGCAAAATTTATAGCATTTTCTGATAGGAGGATTACTTTTGCGCCACCTTGTATAAAACAAATATCACAACATATCTGTATGCTAGTATATGAAAATCCCAACAGGAGAATTGCTTTAACAGAAACAACTCCAGAGCTCCAAAATAAGAGCTGATCGAAAAATTATGAGTAGTTTCCACTAAAAGAAACACTTTCTTTTGACAGGAAATAGAAATTTATCACTGAAATAAACGCAGAGTTTTTCTCCGAGATGTAAAAAGAAAAATTAAAAAAAAAATTTTTTTAAAGAAAAATTTTAACATTTTTTTCAACATTCCACTAGCAAGAAAAAAAATTTTCGTTGATCAAAATTAAGTAATTTTGTATTTAACTGAACTCGACAAGAAAGTTAAAAAAAATTTTGACTTTTGTACTAAAGTTTTCTAAGAGGTAGGTAGGTAAACAGAAGATGCCATATCTCCACCACTAATTCAGATAGAATTGTAGAATTTGGTAGTTAAAATAGCCTGATAATCTTATTAATGATTTTTTAAAAAGTTGGAAAATAGGCGTGGCACCGCTCACATATGAATGAACAAAATATCAAAATTCAGCTTTTATTAGAATACCCCCACCCCCGGAAATAAGAAAAATCGGTGGACGCCCACTTTTGTACTAAAGTTTTATAAAAGACAGGTAGGAAACCGGACCATGCCATATCTCCTTCACTGAAGCAGGTAGAATGCTAGAATCTGGTAGTTACAATAACCTGATGATCTTATTAATGAAATTTTTTTAATTTTGGAAAATGGGGGAGGCAAATGTCAAATGTAAGGTATTTTTAGCTTCAGAGCCGTGTTAGATAAAATTACGAAACCTGCGATACAAGGTGCGCTATCTACGTTTTCCAAAATTATATACAGCCTATGCTGTAACCAGTGAATCTAAGAATTATTTGTGAAAATTTCATAAAGGTAGTACAAAAAGTTTAAAAAATCTACAGGTCATAACTCCCCAACAATTACTAATTTACCACGACCCCTTTTACACAGCTGGGTTTTTAATGTTCGGTTCCGCCCGAACTTAGACTTCTTTACTTGTTATTTATAAGATTGCCCACATGGTAGTAGAAAGAGTTTAAAAACTCTACAGGTCATAACTCCCCAACAATTACTAATTTACCACGACCGCTTTTACCCGCTGGGTTTTTAATGTTCGTTTCCACCCTAAAATAGGCTTCCTTACTTGATATTTATAAGATTGTCCACATGATAGTAGAAAAAGTTTAAAACCTCTATAGGTCATAACTCTACAACAATTTACCAATTTTCTACAACCGCTTTTACACAGCTGGGTATTTAATGTTCGGTTCCACCCGAACTTTGACTTTCTTACTTGTTTTTTATTTAAAACATTGTAGCCCAAAAAGTATACAATTTAGGCTCAAATTTTTAGCTTCGTAATTATTTAGATGTGACTTAATATACACTTGAATTAACAATACTTGATTGTACTACTAAGCAAAGCTTAAATTTTCTGAAAATTAAAAACTAAACGACGAATTCCGGGTAGAAAATGTGATACATTTTGCCCAGGGGCTGGCTACATTTTCCCTTTTAAAACCATAGAACTGCCCAGGAAAGCTTACGCAGGCCTTAGCCAGTTATCAATGCTTTTTAGGACAAATTGAACAATCGTGGAAAAACTAGGCAGGCTCCTTACATTAATTTTAGTTTTTGAAAGTCAATGCCAATGTAAAAGAATTTCATTTCACAGGCAGCATCGAACCCGGCCACCTCGACCGTCGTCTTCTCTATCTACTACAATCAATGAGCAGGACATTTACAGTTTTTATGGCATATTGCCCCCAAATTGAACAATCGTGGGAAAACTAGGCAGCCTCCTTTAAGAATATACAATAAGTTGCCCGTAAATTGGGGAAAATAGAAGTTGATAAGGTCACGTGCGTCTGGTAACTGGAATAAATTTTGAGATATCTTATTGAAATTTGGCGTACAGTTTCTTTGGCACTCATCTGTTCTCCGTATTTAAAATAGATGTAATCGAATGAAAGCCACATCCACTTCATACATATCCATCCATATATATGCGCACAGAGTTTGCCTACGTACAAAAGTTTTTAATTGATTGGAACGCACGGAACTCAATTTCGGTTGCTCTCATACAATTTCGATTGGCATGAGAGATTTTTGACAAAAAATTCACGCTGTGCGTTTTTATATGGTTGAGCTGTTATATGTGCGTCATTATTTTACAAATCGTACGGATTCGTAGATAAAAAAATTTATTTTTTTAAAGACACTGTTCTTGAAGACTTGTCGTAATTTAACTTAACACATATATCAAGATTTTGTCCAAAAAATGTGTTGTCTGCATATGTTAAGGTTCTATGATTAGAAATCAGAACGAAAACATACACTGAAGATGGCGGATCGCCGAAACCGGTTTGTAGCAAAACAAAAATTGACAAGGGATGACGAAAAATCGTTCCAATATATTTACATCGTTCTGTGATTAAGTAAACTTGCCCACATTCAAAATTCTATATCTTTGGTTCCACTCTTTACATTTTAGTCATTTTTACTTTATTTTGAAGGTAACAATATTTACTTTATTACTGCGTTAAAGATTATTTAATTTTATAAAATCAAAAATATTAATAAAAAATAAGTTTTTAAACGAATTATTACATACTCGCCACCTCCACGAATATTTTGAAACAGATATAAACTATGCGCTGAACTTTCATCTAAAAAACCCATTTTATTCTAGGATGGAGTCTTTTGTAGTTCAAAAACTATTAACTGATTTCTGACGTGACCTCGAGCAGTTTCCCTAACATACGTGCCACTAATGGTATACAGCCACCGCGTGCCTGTGTATGCATAAACCTTGCCAACCAGCAATCGACAAAAATTAGGATAAACAGTGAGTCGCACGTACGAAACGACTGGATAAAAAAGTGGGCATTTTGTTCACTTTTTAACTATGTTGGAAATGTTTTTCCGTGTAGGTGTGAGTGCATACTTTTAGGCACTTGTTCTTTTCCATACAAATTCCAAAAATATGATTTAGTGTTAGTAAAAATTCGTGAATTTGTGGAAGCAGAGTTTCACCGCGGTTACCCGTGATTGGTAGGGCATGGTCAAGTACACACATACGTATGTACATGTAATTAAACCTACTACCTTGCCAGCCAGCAGTGGATAAAAATCTGGATAAACAATGAGTCGCCCGTACCGAATTTATTCGAATAGTCCCATCCCTAACTTTCATACAAAAACGACAGAAATTTTCAAATGGCCATCCCTGTAAAAATCGATGGAGTATCCGAAGTACTCCAACACTTATCCTCATTCACATAAAAAAGGTGGTCCAATTCACATGGCGATGTCCGGTGATTGGATCACCTAATTCATCTCGGAGTACCCTTTACTTTGCTTCTGAATACTCTATGGTGCACCTACGTGAGACCACTTTCAAAATGTTGCCAAAAAATTACTCCGTGGAGTATTCTACACCAAAGCAAAAGGCAAAGTATGAATTTAGGCCCTCCTGCCAGTCTAATCAAAAGTAGTTTGGCGAATTTTAGTCGTCAGTCTTCATTGCATATGTAAATTATTTACCTAAAGTGCTTGTAAACTTTAGGATCCATACTTATGAAAAGGATGCCCAATTATATGTGAGTTGTCCCTTTCATGGTACCCGTCATAGTGTTAGTGAATTAAACGGTACTTTTGCTAGAGTTGGGAAGTGGGCTTCTACAAACGTTTCATGTTTTGACAAAAAAAAATCTAAATGTATCGTTATTTAGAGAAAAGCTTGTGATATTCGTAGTTTGGAAAATAATATGTGATAAGTTTTTTATACGGCTATAAACCTCTGTATAATATTAACGGTAAACTGGCTCGGAGATAATATACAAGTCTATTCAGCACGGTAGGAAAAGTGTATGGAATGCTCCCTACCCTGTACCAACTGTAGTACTTTACCCTTTTAAACATAACATACTACGCCCCTTTATGGATTACAGATCTATGGAAATTGTGACTGGGTAAGTTAAGCCACAATAGTCACAGTAGCCACTCACTGTTCTTTAATGCATTAATTAACATCATGACGCCTAACAGCATCGCCAGCACTTACAGTGTAAGAGTACGTTGATTGCTGGGAGAGCGATCTGTCTGTCTGACAACGTAGAGCCAGCAAGCAGTTACTTCATTCTCAAGGTAATAATGAAGTTTAACATTTGCGGTTAACAATAGAAGTCGAAAAAACGCTGCATAAACCCATTGATTTCTGAGAGAGTGGTTTGCCTTGTATGTAGAGTAGAGCCAGAGAACTTAGAATTAAGTAGAGTAAACAAATGGTAACCTGATTCTTATTGGATTGGAATAAAGAATAACAGTTGCGGATAACAGCGGAGATTGAGTAAGCGGTATCATTATTCTTTTTGGATCGTTTTCTAATTAGAATAGTGTTGAAATTGGATTACGAAGGTCGTACAATGAGAGGTAGCGACATAATCACTTTAAGAATAAAGTAAATCAATACTAATAAAAAGTTGAAGACTTTTATTTAACTGGCGCCCAACGTGGGGCTCGGGAAGTTTAAGAATATTTGAAATTCATATTCTTGTCGGAGAAAAGCCGTCTAAAAATTAATTAAATAACATTGAATGCTGCAAATACTTAAAGAATATACTAACTCCCGACCTTTGCTGAAATTGGAAAAAAGGGACTAAAGAGGATTATCAGGCAGCGGCTGTTAATAAACAAAAACGTCTATCAAATACAATATTGAAGCAGGAATAAAACTTAGACAACGGAAATTAATTACATATAATATATTTTTGTGCTACTCCACATATTATCGGTGGAGTACAGCACCTTAATTGGAGATCGAAGGGTGTAACCTTGGTTGATATCTGCTTAAAAAACCACGTTTAATTGAGTACAACATTAAACAAAAAAAAACAATTTAGTTAAAACAAGGAAGCTTAAATATGTAAGTGAAATGCTCAGTTTAGAATCGTTGAAAATGCAGGCGATAAGGTGTTGGTAAAAAGAAACACCAGGCTTGGCAATAAATTAACCCCCTTTACGAAGAACATATAATAGAAAAAGACTTGGGAACTACAGTTCTTATTAAAGGGAGGGTGGCCCACAAAGATAATTTGAAAGAGGTATAATTTTTCCCTGAATCAACATTTGTTTTTATTGTTAAATGGTTAAGATAAGTATGCTTTATCCGGTCTAAAATCATAAAGGAAAATTTCAACGATTCTAAACTGAGCATTTCACATTTTTATTTTATTTAAATATCATTTTGTGCTTAACTTAAAAAAGGTTTAATACACATTTTGTACCCAAAAATTCAGTTTTTCAAGAAATAGTGTAAGCGAGATGTAATCCAGTAAGTAAGGAAAATTGTATGAAACCTCTACCGCTTACTCCACTTACTTACGGTATAAAACAATGTGATACGGGTATACCATTAAGAGATGTTCCGGCGTGAGGTACGAAATTTTGGTAGCTGCATCGTTAGATTATTACTCTGTATTCAGTTTCATTGGCCAAATTGAGCTGCTACTATGGCAGACGCGTTGGAGGCAACATGCCCTATCAGATTTTGGATTTTAATTTTGTCGACACTCTTTAATTATGTCGTAATATATAAGGTTAGTGACAATGGCCACCCATGTAGTTCGATCTGCCCTCTCATGCGCTCTATAGCATCACGAGTACAACACATAACGACATCATCATCACTTGCAATGTAAGAATAAGTGATGCACTTTTTAACATCACTAGTACAACACTTAACGGCATATCCATCTCTTGCAGTGTAAGAGTGGGTTATTGCTGGGAGAGCGATCTGTCTGCATGATAACGGACAATTCTTATTGGGATTCACTCTCATAATAATAATAATAAGATTTCAAATGACCGAAAACTGAGCATTTCACAAAGTTTCATTTTTATATAACCATTTTGTACTCAACAATTCAGTTATGAAAGAAATATGTAATGTAAGCAATATTTATGTATGTAATCTAGTATGTAAGGAAAATAGTCCAAACCCGTTACCGCTTACTGCTAAGGAAACAGTTTAAAATAACATGGTACGAGTTTACCATTAAAATACCTTGTAAAATTTTGCAGGAAATATTTTCTTACCGCCACCATTGGTTGACTACTATGCATTAAATTTTCTAACCGCAGTGAGCTGCTCCTCTTGCAGCAACATTCTATCCGAGAAGGGATTTTAGGCGCAATTTAATGATGTGGTATAAAATATATTAATTGTGAAGATATACCAACATACATACAAGAAATCCCAGACCGAGGACGTTCCTAATTTAGAAGGGGAGGAGTTAAGTCACAATGGGCACCCATGTAGCTCGATCTGCCCTCTGATGCGCTCTATAGCATCACGAGTACAACACATAACGACATCATCATCACTTGCAATGTAAGAATAAGTGATGCACTTTTTAACATCACTAGTACAACACTTAACGGCATATCCATTTCTTGCAGTGTAAGAGTGGGTTATTGCTGGGAGAGCGATCTGTCTGCATGATAACGGCCATTTCTTATTGGGATTCACTCTCATAACAATAATAATGTTCACCGAATAAAGTATGACGTTTCGGTTAACAATGTTGACTTCGGAGAGAGTATAATGCATGGTTGAGTAGAGTAAGCTAGCGGTAACCTCACTATTCTTGTATAATGTTTGTTTCATAGCGAAAACCATGGTACAATAACAAGGTCAAATCAACTCAACAGCAACAACATACTGGCGTAAAGATTGTCAAAAGCAACTGGCTGGTGTTAGCGAATGAACCGAACAGAAAATAGAGAAATATTCATTTGTGAGAAATTATATGTTGCAAGCGTGGCTGAAAGTGATTATTATTGCATAATATCGCAATATTTGCAATTTTTTTAGCAGGAGCACTAGAAAAAAACACAAAATAGCAAATGCGAATCACGCATGTTTACGTTTTCCTCTTAACATTTTGCTTTTTTACATCTCCTTCTGACAATCTATACGCCAGTGTGTTCAAACAAATTGAATCAGCTGATGAAATGATACAACCTTATTATTGAACCATGGCGAAAACCAGTTTCTTATTGCAGCAGAGAGCGAGTAAGCGGTACGACAATTCTTATTGGATTTTTACTAATCTGAATTTCGGTGACAATTAGGTTGCGAAGGTCGTATGATACAAGTAGTGTCATAAGTAGACATTGTTCAAATTAATAAATAAATTTGTACTAAAGATTAAATAAATTATTTTAACTTATATATTATTTGTAAAGACAAATGAACACAAGATATCCAGGACCGAGGACGCCCCTCATTAATAAGGGGAGGAATTAAGCCACAATAGTCACAGTAGCCACCCACTGTTCTTTAATGAATTAATTAACATCATGACGCCTAACAGCATCGCCAGCACTTACAGTGTAAGAGTACGTTGATTGCTGGGAGAGCGATCTGTCTGTCTGACAACGTAGAGCCAGCAAGCAGTTACTTCATTCTCAAGGTAATAATGAAGTTTAACATTTGCGGTTAACAATAGAAGTCGAAAAAACGCTGCATAAACCCATTGATTTCTGAGAGAGTGGTTTGCCTTGTATGTAGAGTAGAGCCAGAGAACTTAGAATTAAGTAGAGTAAGCAAATGGTAACCTGATTCTTATTGGATTGGAATAAAGAATAACAGTTGCGGATAACAGCGGAGATTGAGTAAGCGGTATCATTATTCTTTTTGGATCGTTTTCTAATTAGAATAGTGTTGAAATTGGATTACGAAGGTCGTACAATGAGAGGTAGCGACATAATCACTTTAAGAATAAAGTAAATCAATACTAATAAAAAGTTGAAGACTTTTATTTAACTGGCGCCCAACGTGGGGCTCGGGAAGTTTAAGAATATTTGAAATTCATATTCTTGTCGGAGAAAAGCCGTCTAAAAATTAATTAAATAACATTGAATGCTGCAAATACTTAAAGAATATACTAACTCCCGACCTTTGCTGAAATTGGAAAAAAGGGACTAAAGAGGATTATCAGGCAGCGGCTGTTAATAAACAAAAACGTCTATCAAATACAATATTGAAGCAGGAATAAAACTTAGACAACGGAAATTAATTACATATAATATATTTTTGTGCTACTCCACATATTATCGGTGGAGTACAGCACCTTAATTGGAGATCGAAGGGTGTAACCTTGGTTGATATCTGCTTAAAAAACCACGTTTAATTGAGTACAACATTAAACAAAAAAAACAATTTAGTTAAAACAAGGAAGCTTAAATATGTAAGTGAAATGCTCAGTTTAGAATCGTTGAAAATGCAGGCGATAAGGTGTTGGTAAAAAGAAACACCAGGCTTGGCAATAAATTAACCCCCTTTACGAAGAACATATAATAGAAAAAGACTTGGGAACTACAGTTCTTATTAAAGGGAGGGTGGCCCACAAAGATAATTTGAAAGAGGTATAATTTTTCCCTGAATCAACATTTGTTTTTATTGTTAAATGGTTAAGATAAGTATGCTTTATCCGGTCTAAAATCATAAAGGAAAATTTCAACGATTCTAAACTGAGCATTTCACATTTTTATTTTATTTAAATATCATTTTGTGCTTAACTTAAAAAAGGTTTAATACACATTTTGTACCCAAAAATTCAGTTTTTCAAGAAATAGTGTAAGCGAGATGTAATCCAGTAAGTAAGGAAAATTGTATGAAACCTCTACCGCTTACTCCACTTACTTACGGTATAAAACAATGTGATACGGGTATACCATTAAGAGATGTTCCGGCGTGAGGTACGAAATTTTGGTAGCTGCATCGTTAGATTATTACTCTGTATTCAGTTTCATTGGCCACATTGAGCTGCTACTATGGCAGACGCGTTGGAGGCAACATGCCCTATCAGATTTTGGATTTTAATTTTGTCGACACTCTTTAATTATGTCGTAATATATAAGGTTAGTGACAATGGCCACCCATGTAGTTCGATCTGCCCTCTCATGCGCTCTATAGCATCACGAGTACAACACATAACGACATCATCATCACTTGCAATGTAAGAATAAGTGATGCACTTTTTAACATCACTAGTACAACACTTAACGGCATATCCATATCTTGCAGTGTAAGAGTGGGTTATTGCTGGGAGAGCGATCTGTCTGCATGATAACGGCCAATTCTTATTGGGATTCACTCTCATAATAATAATAATAAGATTTCAAATGACCGAAAACTGAGCATTTCACAAAGTTTCATTTTTATATAACCATTTTGTACTCAACAATTCAGTTATGAAAGAAATATGTAATGTAAGCAATATTTATGTATGTAATCTAGTATGTAAGGAAAATAGTCCAAACCCGTTACCGCTTACTGCTAAGGAAACAGTTTAAAATAACATGGTACGAGTTTACCATTAAAATACCTTGTAAAATTTTGCAGGAAATATTTTCTTACCGCCACCATTGGTTGACTACTATGCATTAAATTTTCTAACCGCAGTGAGCTGCTCCTCTTGCAGCAACATTCTATCCGAGAAGGGATTTTAGGCGCAATTTAATGATGTGGTATAAAATATATTAATTGTGAAGATATACCAACATACATACAAGAAATCCCAGACCGAGGACGTTCCTAATTTAGAAGGGGAGGAGTTAAGTCACAATGGGCACCCATGTAGCTCGATCTGCCCTCTGATGCGCTCTATAGCATCACGAGTACAACACATAACGACATCATCATCACTTGCAATGTAAGAATAAGTGATGCACTTTTTAACATCACTAGTACAACACTTAACGGCATATCCATTTCTTGCAGTGTAAGAGTGGGTTATTGCTGGGAGAGCGATCTGTCTGCATGATAACGGCCATTTCTTATTGGGATTCACTCTCATAACAATAATAATGTTCACCGAATAAAGTATGACGTTTCGGTTAACAATGTTGACTTCGGAGAGAGTATAATGCATGGTTGAGTAGAGTAAGCTAGCGGTAACCTCACTATTCTTGTATAATGTTTGTTTCATAGCGAAAACCATGGTACAATAACAAGGTCAAATCAACTCAACAGCAACAACATACTGGCGTAAAGATTGTCAAAAGCAACTGGCTGGTGTTAGCGAATGAACCGAACAGAAAATAGAGAAATATTCATTTGTGAGAAATTATATGTTGCAAGCGTGGCTGAAAGTGATTATTATTGCATAATATCGCAATATTTGCAATTTTTTTAGCAGGAGCACTAGAAAAAAACACAAAATAGCAAATGCGAATCACGCATGTTTCCGTTTTCCTCTTAACATTTTGCTTTTTTACATCTCCTTCTGACAATCTATACGCCAGTGTGTTCAAACAAATTGAATCAGCTGATGAAATGATACAACCTTATTATTGAACCATGGCGAAAACCAGTTTCTTATTGCAGCAGAGAGCGAGTAAGCGGTACGACAATTCTTATTGGATTTTTACTAATCTGAATTTCGGTGACAATTAGGTTGCGAAGGTCGTATGATACAAGTAGTGTCATAAGTAGACATTGTTCAAATTAATAAATAAATTTGTACTAAAGATTAAATAAATTATTTTAACTTATATATTATTTGTAAAGACAAATGAACACAAGATATCCAGGACCGAGGACGCCCCTCATTAATAAGGGGAGGAATTAAGCCACAATAGTCACAGTAGCCACCCACTGTTCTTTAATGAATTAATTAACATCATGACGCCTAACAGCATCGCCAGCACTTACAGTGTAAGAGTACGTTGATTGCTGGGAGAGCGATCTGTCTGTCTGACAACGTAGAGCCAGCAAGCAGTAACTTCATTCTCAAGGTAATAATGAAGTTTAACATTTGCGGTTAACAATAGAAGTCGACAAAGCGCTGCATTAATCCATTGATTTCTGAGAGAGTGGTTTGTCTTGTATGTAGAGTACAGTCAGAGAACTTAATTCTAAGTTCTCTGGTAGAGTAAGCAAATGGTAACCTGATTCTTATTGGAATTGAATAAAGAATTACAGTTGCGGATAACAGCGGAGATTGAGTAAGCGGTATCATTATTCTTATTGGATCGTTTTCTAATTAGAATAGTGTTGCAATTGGATTACGAAGGTCGTACAATGAGACGTAGCGACATAAGCGCTTTAAGAATAAAGTAAATCAATACTAATAAAAAGTTTAAGACTTTTATTTAACTTGTATAAAGAAAAAAATTAAATTTACTCTACGTTTAGGTAAAAAGACTTGAACTGATGTCAGAACACGCTGAAAATATGTTAAGCATCTCGTTTGACATCCAGTTGATGGTTAAAGTACACCTGACCTTGTGCAAAGTTATAGACCCAAAAAAAATCCAGTATCGACAGGCTTACATTTTTTCAAACACAGAGTTCTGTACTTCTAGATTATGCTAAATATTTTGGCTTGTATCTGAAAGAATGCTCTTTATTAATTCCATACGCCTTTGGAACTCCCTTCCAAATGATTAACGACTTTTAAAAATTCCCTTGCTACCCAATTAATCAATACTTGTAGTTAACTAAAATGTGCATGTCCTTTTCCCAATTGTTCAATTTCTATTTAAACCTTATCATTAATTTTCTTTAAAATACACTTCTGTGGCAATAAGCGGAAAAATCCAAATCAAGATTGGTCGAAAATGAGATCTCTTCCGTACACAAATCTCTTATCACACAAATTATCACGGATTTTGCTCAAAAACTGTGGATTTTATGACCAAAAAACCACCTTTCAATTCCATACATTTAAATTTCAAAAAATTACTTTGTTAGTTTTCCCTTATTGCCACCGAATTTATACAAAGTCTAGCTTTTACCCGCGGCTCCGCATTCTTTTTTAACAGCCAGATAAATATTTAGGGTTACATGTGAGAATGACTGTTAACATAGAACTTAATTTAAATTTTTTTTTAATATTAATTTTTAAAGTTCACATGAAAAACTGGCTCTTAACATTGAATTTGATAGCATTCAACATACATTTGCTGGATCATCGATACGTCCTCCAGCTGGTGGTGGCTTTTAAAATATTTGTGCCATTGCACAATCTTGGAGCATTAGTATAAGTGGCACCCCCTCTTCAAGTTCCAATTTGTAGGAATTTAACCTTGATAGTTAGAGTTGATGGGATACTTGCTTCACTATTTTTATACCTAGTAGCGCTACGCACACAAGGTATATTAACTTTAGTCGCCTCACGGCAGTACGTAACGGCATAAACAGATCGAGATAGATATTGACTTATATATATCAAAATGTTCAGGACGAAAAGAGAAATTGATTAAGCCATGTCCGTCCGTCCGTTTGTGAACACGATAACTTGAGTAAATTTTGAGATATCTCAATGAAACTCGGTATGCGGGTTCGTTGGCACTCATCTCCGAGCGCTATTTAAAATGGGCAAAATTGGATGATACATAGAATATTTTCGAAAACACATAAAAAGTGATTACTCAGTACATAATACACCTATAAGGATAAAATTTGGTGAATACATTGAGATTGAGGCATAAAATAAATTTTTCAAGAAATTTTTGAAAATGGGCTCGGCACCGCCCACTTTTGATTAAGTCAAATTTAGAAATAATTTAAATTATTAGTCAAAAACCGTTCAAGATTTCGAAACGGAATTCAGCACGCAGGTTTCCAGGTATACAAGGAATGTTCCAGGAGAAAATGGGCGGTATCGCTTAAGGTCTGCGCCCACTTTTATAGGAAAGATTTTGAAGAGGATCGCAGATATATTAAATAGGCAATAACTTTGCGTAAAAAAGCTGTACATCATTTATATTTCACTTTTAAAATTTCCGTAAACAAAGAAATCCAAAAACTTAAAATTTTCGAAAATGGGCGTGGCCCCGCCCCTTTTATAGTGGATTATTCCACAAAACTTTTTATGCAGTAACTTCGCCAAAAATTTATTTGTCGAAACGAAATTTGGTGAAATTGTTCTATATATAAAGGTAACTGTTTGCCGTAGAAATGGGCGAAATCGGTTAATGTACACGCCCAGTTTTTTTAACATAGTTCTGAAAAATTTTTTTGTAAAATTGAAAAAGCGATATTTCTACAACTAGCAAGTTATATCAATTAGATTTTGCACAAATAATAAACTTTTTAAGAAAAACACGGCCGCAATCTTGAAGAAGTAGGCGTGGCGTCGCCCACTTTTCAGCATAAAATTTCTGCTATTTTTCAAGGCAATCGCTTATAATTCGATTTTGATATTTCAATGAAAATTGGTCAGCTGCTTCTCAGTACTATGTATTATACTCCTGTCAAAAATTAGCCAAATCGGGAAACACACAAGCGAAATATTCGGGCACGTACTTAACAGCCCACTGCAATAGCGAAGTTATATATCTTTTTTTGATTTTCATACCTTTCATAAACATTAAATGTATGTAAGTATGAGAACAAGCCTTGGCCTGAATTTGGTTGTGATATCGATCTAAACGTCTCACATTTCAATCAAACTATTTACTGCCTATTTGAGAAGTTTATTCCTAAACGTAAATTAACTTATGATCATCCTACGCAAGCTTGGTTTTCTAAAGAGCTTAAGGCTCTTAAAAATAGGAAAACGCGATTATTTAATTTATATAAGAAATCTGGATTAAATAGACATTACTTACTGTATTCCAGTCTACGTCAGAAGTACATAGATTTAAATAAAAAGTGCTATAAAGCTTATATCTCTAAAACTAAAAGAGACATTATTCTCAATCCAAAGTCATTTTATGGTTTCGTAAATTCTAAACGTAAAGTATCAGGTTTCCCTCAGCCATGAAATATCAAGACATTATATCAAGCGATAATCAATATATCGCAAATTTTTTTGCTCAATTTTTAACTTCTAACTATTCTGCTGTCACCAATTCAAACTTTCAAAACTATCCTTATAAGCTACACGGGACAAATTCAATTAATTCACCAATTATATGCGCCAAAGATGTTCTAAAACCTTAAAAGAATCTGTTAAATACGGTCCTGATAGGATTCCTACATGTTTCTTGAAAAAGTGTGCGAACCATATTTACCAACCCCTTACCAATTTGTTCAATCTATCACTAAAGTGTGGTGTTTTTCCAACTGCGTGGAAAGAATCGTTTCTTCTACCGCTGCATAATAGCGGGAGTAGGTCTTCTATAGAAAACTATTGTGGCATCGCAAAGCTTTTTGCCATCCCAAAATTGTTTGAAGCTGTTGTTACAAATCAACTTACGGGTCCCATCTCTACTTTGATAGCTGACTGCCAACACGGATTCAGTAAGGGAAAGTCCACAGTTACGAACTTACTTCAGTTTACCAGTCATGTCTCAAATGCCTTTAGAAAAAATCTGCACACCTGCGTTATTTATATGGATTTCAGCAAAGCTTTTGCCAAAGTGTGTCACTCATTACTTATTCATAAACTCGATCAGTTGGGCTTCCAGCCGGGTCTCAATCGCTGGATCTCTTCTTACCTTAGTGACAGGACACAAAGCGTAATGTTTAAAAATTTAGTATCCGATGTCATTTATGTCTCTTCGGGGGTTCCTCTAGGAAGCCATCTTGGCCCGATTCTGTTCTTGTTGTTTATAAATGATATTTCTACAATAATAAAATTTTCAAAAATGTTAATGTATGCCGACGACATAAAGCTTTTCATGTCATTCGCGTCATTTGAAGATAGAAATAAGCTACAATCAGATCTAGATGCACTAGTTACTTGGTGAGATTTAAATTATATGCCACTTAACCTTAAAAAATGTAAACACATGGGTTTTTCGCGTGGAATTTCTCAGCCGGCTTCCTATACAATTAAAAATTATAGTCTTGAGCAAGTGTATGATTTTGTTGACTTGGGGGTTACTATGGACTATAAACTCAGTTTCAACCGCCATATTAACACATCAGTCAATAAGGCTAGAGGTGTCCTAGCATTCGTTAAAAGATGGTCTAAAGAATTTAGCGACCCTTATGTAACTAAAGCCCTCTTCACTACATTAGTCAGACCGATACTTGAATATGGTTCTATAATTTGGAACCCGTGTTACCAGGTTCATGTAGATCGCCTTGAATCAGTTCAAAAACAATTTTTACTACAGGGTGGCTGATGAATTTTGCTACATTAAGAAACTCAAATAATTTTTTTTTCAGTGTATGGAATTCATTTTTCTTTTATTTATGTTAAAGCTCATTAAATTTTATTAAATATAGCTTAATTAGTTTTAAAAATAATGGAATTTAAATGCCCCCCCTGCTCGTCGATGCATGTGCGGCATCTTACCAAAAAGTTGTTCATTACTGCTTGGAGAGTTGAGACAGGAATAGCCGCAATTGTTTCTCGAATGGATTGCCTTAGTTCATTCAAATTTGTTGGTTTTGCTTTGAAGACTTCCTGTTTGCAATAACCCCACAAGAAAAAGTCAGGTGCAGTAAGGTCAGGCGACCTGGGTGGCCAACGGAATGTGGAGTTTCTGGATATCAGCTTATTGGGAAATTTTCGTCGCAATTCTGTCATAACAGGTTGGGCTATATGAGGAGCTGCACCATCTTGCTGAAACCACACAGAGTTGAAAGAAATTCTCATTCGGCGTAATTCTGGATAGAAAAACTCTCTCAACATGCTCAAGTAACGGTCTCCAGTAACCGTAACGGTGTGACCATTTTCTTCGAAGAAGTAGGGCCCGACAATGCAGCGTGATGAAACTGCACACCACACTGTGACACGAAGTGGATGCAATTCCGTCTCATGGAGTATCTGTGGGTTGGAAGCACTCCATATTCGACAATTTTGTTTGTTTATGTTGCCGTTTGAATCGAAATAGGCCTCGTCAGACATGAAAAGACAGTTCAAAATGTTTCCATCCTCTTCCACCATTTGAAGCATCTTCTGGCAAAATTCCAAGCGAATCGGCAAGTCTGCAGTGTTCAGTTTGTTGGCCATTTGAATTTTATATGGGAATAAGTCCAAATCTTTGTGCATAATTGACTGTAATGACTGTCTGCTTACACCCATTTGAGCAGATAAGCTTCTTGTCGAAACACGTGGATTGTTTTGTATGGCAGCAGCTACAGCAGCGATTGTTTCCTCCGTTCGAACTGAAGGGTTTCGATGGTAAGGTCTTCTGTTGACTGTCCCATGCTCGGCAAAATTATTTACAAGTCTTATTATGGTCCATCTGCTCGGAGGATTGCCGCCAAACGTGCGCCTATACTCTCTTTGAAACGAAACTACGGACTCCAGTGCGTGATAGCGGCGGACAATCCAAATTCTTGTCTCAGTGTCCCAGTTATCCATTTTTGTTAAATGTAAAAGTCAATCTGCAAAATAAAAAAAAAATTAACCAGATTCATTAAATAGAAAAAAAGTTATTTAATTTTTTTTGGTAGCGGCTTTCATTAGCCACCCTGTATTTGCCTTAAGAGATTTTCATTGGGATCCCTCGTACAATCTGCCACGCTCTACGAATCGTTTAAAACTCATTAATCTACACACACTTTCTAGCCGGAGGGAAATGCTTGGAATTATTTTTATGATTAAATTGCTAAATGGTTCACTATCCAGCCCATTTCTTCTAAGTGAAGTGAACTTCAATGTACCGTCTCGTCCTTCAAGGCATTTTAAACCGCTAGTCTTAAAACAGTGCCGAACCAATTTTCAGTTAAATGAGCCTTTTCGCTGTTTGTGTCAAGATTATAACTCTCTTTCTGGTAGATTTGATATTTCAGACTCGCTTTTCAGCATAAAAAATCAATTCTTTCTATCCTAAATTCATACCTACTAATTGTTTTTTATTCTTTGACTGTAGCTGAGCAGTTTTAGATCTCGACGATTAACAAACCAAAGCCTTTCAACGACTCGGCACGAACGAATAATCCGCGCGTTATGCGGGAGCGCCCCTCGCGCCGGTCGGGCGGGATATGGTGGGTAATCCGTTGGGAATTAAAAAAAAAAAAAAAAAAAAGAAGAGAAAAGTTCACTAAAATGATCAGCACGATGCGCGGAGTCGATTTAGCATGCCCGTTTCTCCGTCCGTCTGTCTATTTGAACGCAAACTAGTCTCTCAGTTTTAAGAAAGAATGCAAACCCGGTAGACGTTGTTTTGACGTTTTAATACATAGAACACATCTATATATAAAATGTCATTAACTTCAACCAAATAAACTCCTAACTATACCGAAATGCAGCTTTATATAACCTGGGGGCTTTTCCAAAAGCTATATACAGACTGTGTCGTGCCCAGCGAACTCCTGAACCTATCGTGAAAGTTCAAAAGCAAAACAAAACACAAAATGTGTGGGCGTGGCACCGCCCACTTTTGAAAAATTATGTAGATATTGACTAAGTGACACATAATTCCAAATTTCATTAATTTAGACCAAAAAAGTTCGGATTTAAGAGGAATTGAAACTTTATATAGCCTGGGTTCGTGGCTCCGCCTACTTTTCCAAAACTATATATTGTCTATGCTGTACCCAGTGAACCCAAGTATATATTGTGAAAATTTTATAAAGATCGGTTGAGTTCTTTGGCGCCTATAAAAGACACACATTTTTTATATCTATTTTTGTTACGCACATAAGGTATACGTATTACTCATTCGGCATAAACGAATCGAAATATATATTTATTAATGTGTATCAAAACGTTCAGGATGAAAAGTAAAATATCCAGGCAAGTAGTTAATACCCCACTGCAAAAGCGAAGTTGTATATCTTTTTTGATTTTCATACCTTTCATGAACATGAATTGCTTGTTCGTATGAGAAGAAAAAGAAATGGTCCCATCAAAAAGTATACTGAAATGATCAGGAGGATAAGCTGAGTCGATGTAGACATTTCCGCCTCTCGATACGTCTATCTGCCTGGTCGTCTGTCTATTTGAACGCAAATACGAACTGAAATTATTAAAATAGACCTGCGTAAATTGGGATGACATAATAGATCACTACTTGGTATGTAATGTTCGGTTCCACCCGAACTTAGACCTCTTTACTTGTTCTATTTATATTTCCCATAGTTTCATTTTTGCCAGCTATATTCGCCCGTTCCCAGAGCGAATCCTCTTTCTGAAGATTCTGGTGCAAATTCAAATTCTCTTCTGTTTTTTTTACGAAATTCGTCGATCTCAAAGAGGTTCCGAGCAAAAGCCGTGGACTCCCCATTATTATTGCGCTGAACCCGCATATTAATTGTAAGACGTAAAATTTTAAAATTTCGCTTTAAGGCCTGCTAGATTACTGGCAACGTTTGTCGGAAGTCTATTAAGAGCAAGACAACTCCGCCCATCAACGTTTGAGAACAAGCCTGAACTGCGTGCTTGTGTGACATTTCACATACGTCCCATACGAAGAGTTTGCATTTGTAATACAATGTCACAACCACTGCTTTTGCTTATGTTGGAAGTGGGTAAATCCTGGATGGCAAAATTTAAGGGAAGTTTAAATATGCGTCTATTCCTATGTAGAAATCTGTTAACGGGATAAAAGATATTAAGTATTTACTACAAGAAAAGCAGTAAGAACTCAGGTCACATACCGAATCTTTACGCTTCCTTAGCGGGTCATACAAATTAAAGGGATATAGCATCGGACTAACTTGTAATAAAGGTAGATTAACGCAATTAATAGAATACTGTGAAAATTTTTTGTAGTTTTGTTCTTTGCTTGCTACTTCACTTGAAGAAAAATCTTACGGTATGCAACATTGCTTATGCTACGTATACTTTATTTTTTTGTACTTTTGTAATTAAGCTTTATCTGAAAGGTAACCCTAGGAAAAAGTCTTATATGTCATGTAAAGTAAGGCTTACAGGATATATTACTCCCGCTCTGAAATAAATCTCTCTGAGTGTCAACCCTACGTATGAGTCTGATATACCCTTATTATAAGAAAAGTGAATATAGCGAACACTTTGTTCATTCCCAAAACAGCCGGTTCTATCGTACCGGAATGACTCGGGTTTTTATATCCGACCAAGGGCTGTTATTTCGACATTACCCGAGCAGCTCCTTGCAGCAGGGTTGTTCAAAACTCTCCCACTCCGGGCTGGTGTCGAATCCAACCCAGGACCAAGAGTATGGATCTTCTGCGTTTACTGGAAAAAGATTTACGTCAAACGTTCACACTCCGTCCAATGTAATACATGTAAAAGATGGTTGCACAAAACTAGGTGCTCCGGGCTGAATCCCTCCACACATAGGCCCCCTAGTTTCTACAAAACTTTTGGGGCCCCTTGCTGTTCACGCCCTAGGGCGTCCCGTGGTCAACGTCGATCCATTTTCGCACCGCCACAAGTTCCAGACACAGTCTCCACGACTAACAGCACCAATACTGCCCAGCAAGTGGTGTAACTCCCGCTGCCGCTCACGCCCACCGGCGCCAAAACCTCACACAGCAGCTCACAGCTACTTTCTACGTAGCACTTCTCTTTTAGATGTGAGCAATGCTGAGTGACAGCCCACCCCCCTCCCGCTTACATCCTCCCCTTCTTCTTCCAGCACTAGCACAACTTGGTAACAGGAACTTATGGACTAGACTAATACGCACCTTGCGCCATGTTGTCGAGCTACGCAACCTACAACGTCGACTGATTCCCCTCCTTCCGGTAGTCCGGATCCCTCGTCTTTTAGATTGGGACGCAGTGCGCGACCCAGCCTGCTTCCACCGAGGCATACGCACCAGTCCTTGACTCCCAGTGTGATTATTTCTCCCCCTTCGCACTTTCGTGTTCTACAGTTGAACTGCAACGGCTTAACCGTCAAGGTTAGTGAGATAGCGAACTTCATGAAGCGGAAAAATATCAAGATTGCTGCTATTCAAGACCCGAAGCTAGGCGCCCGATCAGATATTCGGACCTGTGATGGCTACAACATCTAGCGGCGTGACCGTGAGAGAGGACTTGGGGCGGACATGCCTTCATCACTCATCAATCTGTGCAATATCATCTATTTGAGCCCGATGTCGACCCGAGGGACAACACCTTAGAACGTCAATTTATGGTTGTCCGGTCAGGCGATGTCGAACTTGAAATAATTAACATTTATATACCTCCACGCACCTGCTGTCCGAGGAGTTACCACCCTGACATCAGTGCGTTACTCAAAGGCGATAATCGCGTAATCCTCGGATACTTCAACGCACACCACGACTTGTGGCACTCGAGCCTACAGGTTGATGGCAGGGGACAGGAACTGGCTGAACAAATAGATTACTCGACGTTTTTCACTGTGAACGGGGATGCCCCCACGAGAGTCGCGGTAAATTGTTCTAGTTCGCCAGACCTTACTATAGTCAGCGCTTGGTCTCATAAACTGCGTTGACTGGCGACCGATGCTAACTCTTGCATCGGATCATTTGTCGATAGTCCTCTCAATCGATCGCCCCAACGACTTTCTCACTTCTGAAAATCGTACTTTCACTAATTTCAGCAAAGCTGATTGGGTTGGTTTTCTTAACTTTACTGAGAGCACTTTCGCTGCTCCTCCCATCCTGTCTGACGTACGAGAAGGGGTAAAAACCTTTCGCATGGTCATAGCTTCAGCCTCTGATAAATACATTTCGTGAGGTAGAATTAAGGAAGTACGTCCGTATTTCCCCGCAGAGGCAGCGGCCCTGGCAAATGAATGCGACCATGTACGACGCTTGGACCCTACGGATCCCCAAAGTCAAGATCTCAATGCGGAAATCAAAGAACTGGTTGATGAACACAAGCGCGCCAAATGGGAGGATCACCTAAGGCCTTCTAAGCCTAACAACTTTTCTGCTGGTGTTGGCAAATTTTGGTCCTCTGTTAAATCCTTGTCAAATCCGATCAAACCGAACGACAAAATCTCCATCACCTTTGGTGATAAGGTACAGTCGAAACCGAAGAGATGCGCGAGCGCTTTCTGCCGGCAATTTGTACTGCAACCTCCGGTTGACAAGGAAAATAGACGAGCCCTTCCCTGGTGGCACAAACGTAATAATAGTCGAGCGCCCATTTCCATCGCCACCACAGAGGTTCACGAGGCCATTCGGGGGTCTAAAGCAGCAACATCGGTTGGCCTCGACGGTATATCTATGCTGGTGTTAACACATCTCAGTGATGAGTAAGAGGGAGTAAAGTACCTCACAACTGTCTTCACTCTGTCCATGAACACCTTTGTCATTCCAGAAAAATGAAGACAGGCAAAAGTGGTGGCACTACTAAAGCCCGACAATCGACCGATATCACTCCTCTCGCCAGTAGCAAAGACCTTGGATACGGTCTTGCTCCCTTACTACACCGCTAACTTGCGACTAGCCGAACATCAGCATGGTTTCAGTAAATTGCATAGCACTACCATCGCGCTAAACGCCATCACCACTCAGATGGGTGTCGGTCTCAACCAACAACGTCCAAATGACAGAACCGTTCTAGTTACGCTTGACCTGTCGAAAGCCTTCGACACTGTCAATCATGTGCAACTCATTAAGGACCTGACGGATTCAACTCTTCCCCCCCGGCTAAAGCGTTGGACCGCCAACAATCTCAGTGGCCGGCAGTTATCGGTTGAATTTAGAGGCGAAAGATCAAAACCAAGTATAATTGAACAAGGGGTGCCACGGGGGGTCCTATCCCCGCTTTTGTTTAATTACTACATATCGAGGCTCCCTTCCCCACCATAGGACTCTTCTGCATATGAGCTCTGCTCAAGAGCTAACTCATACCTCCCATCCCTGTCCGGTTTTCTCGATGGACGAAATCTGACACTGTCATCGGCCAAGTCCTCGGCCACCTTATTAACGACGTGGACAGCGTAGGCGAACATGGAATTAGACGTCTACGTCGACGGCATTAAGCTTCCGACTTAACACAAAATCTTAGGGGTCACGTTTGACAACATGTTCAACTACGGTACTCATGTATCCGCGATTGCCACCAAAGTACAAAGCCGCAACAAAATCCTCAAGTCACTACTAGCTGGCAGTACTTGGGGGAAAGATAAAGAAACTTTACTGACAACGTACAAGGCAATCGTACAGCCAGTTCTGAGCTACGCGACGCCTATATGGTCGCCGGGACTAGCAGACACACACTGGAGGAGGTTGCAGGCCTGCCAAAATACCGCACTCAGAACTGCCACGGGGTGCCTCCTTATGTCTCCTGGGCATCACCTTCACAGTGATGCAAAAATTCTCGGTGTAAAAGAGTATAGCGGGATGTTGACCAGGCAATTGGTTTTCAGCTGCTATAAACCGCAGCATGCGAACAGGAACCTTCTCCGCCTCCCAGGAGAATAAGGAGTCATCTCCGTAAGCACTATGATGAGATCCGGCATCACATTTTCTCGCCGTTTGATTCAAAGGTGCATCGGCAGGCCCTGAATCTCATCCACACGGAGTCGGTAAACTCCTTTGCCAGCTCTCGCCCGGTGAATGCAGTCCTACAGGCACAAGCTCCACCATTTCCCAGTGAGGAACGCGAATTCCCTAGGGAGACAAGGGTCACGCTGGCCCAAATTCGTTCTCTCTTACCTATCCAGACTGAACAGTGACATGCCAAATGTCTGCCCGGCATGCGGCGTGTCTTCCCACGATACTAACCATCTGTTGATTTGCTCAACCGAGCTTACTCTTCTAACAGTAATCTCACTCTGGTCCACCCCTGTTGAAGCCGCGATGTTTCCAGGACTTCCCTTAGAAGAGCCTGATAACAACAATGGATAAAAGAGGTGATACTTCAGGCAGGTTAAATAGTCGCTACCACAACAACAACAACAACTCTTTGTAAGGGATCTACATATATGTAATACTTCTATATTGTACTATCCTATCAGCGCAATGTGTTTGAATTCCGTCTAACATTATGAGCAAATGTAATTTCTGCGCATGTGCAGTATTTTTAGGGTTAGTACGAGGTGTGTTCAAAACGTATCGCGAATTTTAAATTTTCGCTGGTTACGTATATTCGAATTTCGAATTTTTTGTGGCGTTATGTTGGTACTCATGTCTCTCACTTATGCCGACAAGCTCGGCCATTTTGAATGTTCAGTTAATTGTTGACAGCTGCTTTGCTTGCACGTGTTTTGGATCGTCTTCGATTTTTACCTATTCAAAAAAATGGATCAAAGAACCTGTATCAAATTTTGTGTGAAAAACGAAACTAAGTGCGCGGATGCATTCCGAATGTTGACTGTGGCATACGGAGAAGCTACCTTGGACCGAAGCAACGTTTATCGGTGGTACAAAATGTTCTCAGAAGGCCGAGAAGATGTGCAAAGAAGAACAAAAATTGGCTTTTGCACCACGATAACGCCCCTGCTCACGCATCGTTGCTTCTGCGCGACTTTTTGGCCAAAAACAACACACTAATGATGCCCCTGTGACTTTTTCTTGTTCCCTAAACTGAAGAGGCCCATGAAAGGACGACGTTAGGCTTCTCTTGACGAGATAAAGACGGCATCGAAGGAGGAGCTGAACAAGATACAAAAAAACGATTTTTTGAAGTGCTTCGAAGATTGGACAAACCGTTGGCACAAGTGTATAATATCTCATGGGGATTACTTTGAAGGGGACAAAATAGATATTCATGAATAAATAAATAATTTTTGAAAAAACACAAAATTCGCGATACTTTTTGAACACACCTCGTATATGTGAATATATATGAATATATGTGAACACACAATTATACAATTGTAGTAGCGTTTCTAAACAAAAGTAGTAAAATGCCATTCAAGAGGGCATTCTTCAGTTTCTATGAAAGTTGCATGGTTGTTATGAAACAGTTTAAGTGTTTGAATAATGAAAAACAATGAATATAGTAAAAGGTTTTGCAAAGTATGTATTATTTAAACATGGTTAGCAGCCATATAGCTTATAGTTTTCACATAAACGCTTGAAAAAAAGTAAAAAAAATCAATTAACGAAATAATGTATATTGCTTTAAAATAAATAAATCTATGGCGCGATATGCAACAGGTATATAAGCCTCCTAAGAGATTTTTGCGCAAAGCTTCTCTTCCAATTTGTGGTGTGCCGATTTGAATTTTCCCTACAAATTGGTGCGACTTACATTTTTTGCCGACTCCGAACGGCATCTGCAATGGATATGTATTATGGTTTAGGTCCTTCCATGGCAGAAATACACTCGGAGAGTTTGCCAAACTACTGCCGAGGGGCGACCCCGTTTTGAACAAATTGTTTCCAACCATTTAATGTTACCTGTACCAGGGCTCGGATCTTCGGTGTGGTAGACCGGCAACACTACCGCTTAACTTAGCTCAAATTAAATAAATTTGTTAAGTATTACTTATTGGTTAAGAAAACATATCACCTTCGTAAATTTTTTTGTGCGTTTTTCGTCTGTTGTTTTTTTTTTCCTCAAAAACAATAGACATTCAATCGACATTTTGCATGTAAAATATACGTAACTACCATCACTGTTGCAACTATGGTTCCAAACTACAACCGTGGCACGAAAACCATCTATCAGCGTCAGTTGTAGCGTATAGATCCGAGCGACTAGTACGAGTGGTGTGTAATCAATACACATATGAATAAACCTTAACTTTTTGTTTAAATACGTATTTTATATGAAACCTAATATATAATCCGCCGTGGTGTGAAGGTAGTGTTGCCGGCCTACCACACCGAAGGTCCATGGTTCGAGCCCTGGTACAGGTAACATCAAAAGTGATTTGAAAAAAGTTTTTCAAAAACGGGGTCGCCCCTCGGCAGTGGTTTGGCAAACTCTCCGAGTGTATTTCTGCCATGACAGGCTTCTCAGCAAAAATTCGTCTCCTTTGTAGATGCCGTTCGGAGTCGGCAAAAAAATGTAGGTCCCACCAATTTGTAGGGAAAAATTCAAATCGGCACACCACAAATTGGAAGAGAAGCTTGGCGCAAAAATCTCTTCGGAGGTTTATGATGATATACCTGTTGTATATCGCGCCATAGAGATAGAGATAGAATATCTAATCAATTATACTATTTTAATTTTAACTATCGTGTACGACTTATTGAAAACGAACATCCTGAAATCGTAAGTAGCCAATCGCGTATATACGTGGGCGTGAACAATTCGGTATACGAGTATTCGCGACAGTTTAGAAGTAAAATTAAACATCTACGCCTTCAAACGCTAATATGTTTAAACAAAATAACTGCGAAAAGTGTGTGCAATTAACTTATCATTTATTTGTGTGAACGTGCGGTATAAAAGTGTACAGTGACATACGTTTTAGTTATAGTACATAACCACACATATTGTGAGACTCCGTGAATTTTGGGGTTCCAGCGACATTCGCTTTGTTGCTAAGTTCAACGAATAAAATTCAAACTTGCACACCTTGGTGTCGTTCATCGTATTTATGACGTCGTTCTTATATTGTTCTCAACGACTATAACTCAAAATTGTAGTTTCGCAGTTGTGTATCGGTACATTCGTTATTGAATTCACTCGTTCGTATCGCTCTTATTTATACGTTTTCTATGTACATCGTTCTCGTTTTTGCATTGTCGAAGGCATTAAAAACCAAAAAAATACAAAAATAATAACTACGAGGTGTGTTCAAAAAGTATCGCGACTTTTGTGTTTTTTTTTTAAATTATTTATTTATTCATGAATATCTATTTTGTCCCCTTCAAAGTAATCCCCATGAGATATTATACACTTGTGCCAACGGTTTTTCCAATATTCGAAGCACTTCAAAAAATCATTTTTTTGTATCTTGTTCAGCTCCTCCTTCGATGCCGTCTTTATCTCGTCAAGAGAAGCGTAACGTCGTCCTTTCATGGGCCTCTTCAGTTTAGGGAACAAGAAAAAGTCACAGGGGGCCAGATCTGGGGAATACGGTGGCTGCGGCATCATTAGTGTGTTGTTTTTGGCCAAAAAGTCGCGCACAAGCAACGATGCGTGAGCAGGGGCGTTATCGTGGTGCAAAAGCCAATTTTTGTTCTTCTTTGCACATCTTCTCGGCCTTCTGAGAACATTTTGTACCACCGATAAACGTTGCTTCGGTCCAAGGTAGCTTCTCCGTATGCCACAGTCAACATTCGGAATGCATCCGCGCACTTAATTTCGTTTTTCACACAAAATTTGATACAGTTTCTTTGATCCATTTTTTTGAATAGGTAAAAATCGAAGACGATCCAAAACACGTGCAAGCAAAGCAGCTGTCAACAATTAACTGAACATTCAAAATGGCCGAGCTAGTCGGCATAAGTGACAGACATGAGTACCAACATAACGCCACAAAAAATTCGAAATTCGAATATACGTAACAAGCGAAAATTCAAAATTCGCGATACGTTTTGAACACACCTCGTATGTTTGACACAACCACCGTTCCGTTTCCATTGCGTAGTGAATATTCAATGAATATATTCCTATAAGGTTAAAGATATTGTTGAGTTGTTACCAGAATACAACCCAACAAGTGAAACGTCCTTAAACTCGGTAGAATTTATTAAACGTGTACAAATGCTTAAAAGTGCGTACAACTAGCAAGAAAGTGTCATAATTTTCGCGGTTCAACAAAAGATGCGCGGTGCCGCGAAATTCTGGATCGATTCATTGCAGTGGGCTTTCGTAAATTGGCCACAATTTGTAAAGAAATTTTTATTTGATTTTCCGTGTACGGTTAACGAAACAGATACGCATATAAAAAAAGAATCGAGCATTGCACGACATATTGTTAATGGTGTTAATGATGTGGACCTAAAACGTAAAATATCTCATGAATATTCGCGGTGTCAAGATTTATTGAAATACATAACAAGTTATACCGTGTATAACGACGCTCAGAAAAGCGTACACAAACCAAAACAAAATTATTTTGCAACAAAATCTGAACCATTAAAAACAAAAGAATCCGATAACTCAATATCGAGCAAACCAATACGGCCAATAAATAATTTAAAGTGTTATAACTGCGCTAAGTTCGGACATATAGCTATCAATTGCACCGAGCCGCAAAGAAAACAACGATGCTCGCAGCGTCAACGCACAACACATAAAAGTGAAGAATGCCCGAAAAAAAAGAAAAGTAACCTAAATAATATAGACAATCCCGTCGAGAACAAAAAATCGGAAAGAGCATGCGATGGCAAAAAAAAATGAATGTAAATGGCCACGTAACTCATGCTTTCGTTGAAACAGGTACGTATGCTCGTTCGCAAATCGTTTGCTACTCGTATAGGCAATCTAAAAATAACAAATAACAAAGTTAAGAGGTTTCGGTGGTGGGGAATTCGTTTCCAATAGCAATATAAATGTTTTGTTAATGATAGACGATCAAACGTTTGATACAAACATGGTAGTGATTAACGACGATCTAATTTCTGAAAACGTACTACTCGGAAAAGACTTACTATGCAGTTCAAATACGCGTCTCATAATTGAAAAGGATAACTATCGGGTCGAGCATGTTCGTGGCATTGCAGTTCCTAACGGGTTAAATGAGAATGAAAAGGAACAATTCGCGAACATTTTAAGTAAGTACAGTGGGACGTTTGACACAAATATTAAAAATATTGGAAAGTGCGGAATTTTGAAAATGAAAATTGTTTTGAAAAACTATACGCTTATTTCGTTAAAACCATATGGCGTTCCGTTCGCTAAACGACCAATAATAGCGCAAATCATCGCGAATCGTCGGTTTCGCCTCCAGTGGTTTTAGTGGAGAAAGAAAATAACGAGCATAGACTCTGTATAGATTATCGTTGCCTTAATAAAAATACGGTCAAGCAACCATTTTCCATGCCGAACATGTAAGATCATTTCGCACAACTCGTGGGAAATCGGTTTTTTAGTGCACTGGATATCCGTATGGGATATCACCAAATCGAAATCAAAGAATCTTTAAAACAATATACTGCGTTCGTAACATCAGATGAACATTTCGAATTTAATCGTATGCCTTTCAGTCTCGTGAACGCGCCACCAACTTTTCACACACTACGTGCAAATGGCCAAGTCAAACGGCCAAACCTAAGTATATTAGCCTACAAACAACCACGGATAATCCAAAAGATTGGGATCTCATGTTACGA
This sequence comes from Merzomyia westermanni, assembly GCA_949987695.1. NCBI lineage: Eukaryota > Metazoa > Arthropoda > Insecta > Diptera > Tephritidae > Merzomyia > Merzomyia westermanni. Next base: position 97,430,029 of record OX465289.1, read on the forward strand.
GATCTCCAATGGTCAGTAAATTCCCGAAAAAACGGCAGAACAGGTTTTAGTCCAAACGAACTTGTTTTTGATTTTGAACTCCGTGGTATCAAATAAACTACTTCGCGCTATACGCGACGATATTGACGAGGAATCGTCTAAGATAACTGCTTTAGAGAAGCGTAGTCAAGCTGCAGTTAACATTTCCAATGAACGACAGGGATGCAAAATACGTTTCGATCAACGACATGAGAACCAGCTTCAACTGCCAGTCTAAATATTAAAGCTTCAACCTAAATATCGTGGGCCATACATAGTTCGCAAAGTTCTGGGCAATGACCGCTACTTACTCGAAGATATCCCAAGCTACCAGAAAACAAACAAAAAATTTTGCTCCGTTTACGCATCCGATAAAATTAAACCTTGGTGTAGCAATAGCCCTGACCTCGAATCAAATGACGAAATCGAGGACGATTAAGGCCAAGAAGGGCCGAGTTGTCACGCCTAATAAAATATACGTAACTACCATCAAACTACAACCGTGGCACGAAAACCATCTATCAGCGTCAGTTGTAGCGTAGAGATCCGAGCGACTAGTACGAGTTGTTTGAAATCAATACACGTATGAATAAACCTTAACTTTTTGTCTAAATACATATTTTATATGAAACTTAATATCTAATCAATTATGCTATTTTAACTTTGGCTATCGTGTAAGACTTATTGAAAACGGACATCCTGAAATCGTAAGTAACCCATCGCGTATATACGTGGACGTGAACAATTCGGTATACTCGAGACACAAGTACATAAGTTCATTAACTCTAAATTAAAAATGTTGACCTTTCCTTTCAACGTAGAAATGTTACTGCCGCCACTGAGATTTTATATCCTTTTCGCACTGTATATCTGTACTGTAATGGTTGGCGAACTGCACTCATAATTACTAGAAATATAGAAGCATTACATATATGGGGATCTAGATGGGGATCTATATGCGTTGTTATATCGCCTGAACCTTTTAATATAAATATACATGTGATATTGTGCTCTTTACAAAGACGGCAAAGGGCTGGTTCATTTCCAAGAAAAAAATTATTCAAAATTTTTACAAAGTCAAAGGGCTGCCAAGGTATCGCAATTCAAGCAAATCGCGTCATAAATAAGATGTTTTTGAATAGATCGGTTCCTGGTCGACTTCTTCGGAATCGCATGTATCTCGTATCTATTCTACATACCTCAGAATAAGTGTACACAATTTTGTAGAGATCGGTTAAGTAGTTTAGACGTTAAAGACTTGCCAATACAATCACTTACACTCAAACATACGTATTTATAATATTGGTAAAATGACTGGCATAAAACATTCTACAAGATTGTTTTGTTGAGATGAAATTATAAAAAAAAAATATTTTTTTTCGGCAGTCTAACAAAGAAACCCAATAGTTCCTTCGCTCTGCCAAGGGGCGAAAAACCGTATCTCAGTCGGTCTCCAGTTGGTCAGTCCCTTCCCCAGATTGAACAGTCGGGTGCCGGACTAATACCTATTTAGTTTTAGAAAACCCTTTCTAGCACAGATTACTGAAGAAATATTCTAGATCTCATGGCCGGTGTACGTCCCCCAGAGTTATTTCTTTTAGAAGGACACTGACATTGGAAGGCGTTCTTAAAGAGATATCTACTTCTTAATCTGAACTGAATCTGACTCACCACATAAGTTTTCGGAAGGTGCTCTGTGAATATTAGGTGTCCAAAGCACGAACTGAATCGCGTTATACTTATATTAAAAAAAGCATCAAAAGTTAGCAAAGGTTGCCGTGGTAGCATTAGTGAAAACAAAAGGGTAGCTTCCCTTTCTGGGTTCAGACGCAATCCAACTATGATGTTGTGCTCAGTACCGTTTTTATATCGTTCTTCATGTCTGAAAATATAGAAGGTTATTATGTATACAAAATAGTCTTCTACATTAAAATTACTTTATTAGTAGTTTAGTGTTGATCTTAGAGCGTGGTAGAAGAACGCTAAAACTAGCATGTGAACGTGAGCCATCCCAAATATTGTATCCCGAATAGGAACGTACCAGTAGTAGACGTATGATGTTTGTCGTGTTTGGATCTCCGAAGTCCTCTGGACTGTTGCAAGCTAATACGAGTTCAGTATGACCCTTTAATGACCGCCATGTCATATTGGAAGCAAAATTCACTCCTGGATGTGCTGAAGCCTTCAGCTTAATTTTTCCATCATATTCTATTTTGGCTTTATCACCAGTATTAATAAGTCGTCCTTCAATGACTATACTTTCAATTTTATTTGCTTCAAACTAAATAAAAGACAGTTAAAATCACATATCAAATTTCAATGTAAAAAAAATAACAAAAATCCAATAAATATGCATAAAAGATATCTTTTTTTTAATTGAAAAGGCTTAGGGCCGGTTTCACCAGCTCGACTTAACTTAGTTAAGTCGAGTTTTTCACTTTTTCAGTTTCACCATCTAACTTAACTAAGTCACAACTTAGTCAGCCTGCCAGCTGACTTATTCTCGACTAAGTCAGTGTTGCTGTCGTTCAAAACCTAAATGTCAGCAATGCTCCTAATTTGTTTTGTACAATGCCCAGCCGGAAAATTCGCCAAGCATACGCGTATGCGTAGATGCATGTGAACGCTTGTTTTCTAGCATGCAACCATTACGAAACTATCGTTTTTAATTAAGCGCTAAATTTAGTACCTTCCAACTAAAGAGAAATGGGTGCAAGATCAATACATTCCTTCGTGTATGGCCATACATGCCCATTTCGCACTGGGGTATTGGGATCGCAGTGTTGTCTGGTATGAAAAAATACTACTATGCATAAAACAGCTGTTCGGGTTGTTGTGTTCAAAATTATTAAAGTCGCTCAGTTGGTGAAACCCAAAAGTAAGTTAGTCTCGAATCTGTGATAACTTAAGTCACGACTTAGTTTTAGTCTTAGTCGCGTTGGTGAAATTTTAAATTCCGCTCAATATTTGTTAAACTTGCAAGGAATAAAACGTTGTGTGTTTTTTGGCTCAGCACCGTATTTATGAGTTATACAACAACATAATATACACAAATAATGAGACTACCCAACAAGCAAAGAAAACTAAAAGTAAATCTTTAAAAAGCTTGCCGAAATAACCATTACGAAACTATCGTTTTTAATTAAGCGCTAAATTTAGTACCTTCCAACTAAAGAGAAATGGGTGCAAGATCAATACATTCCTTCGTGTATGGCCATACATGCCCATTTCGCACTGGGGTATTGGGATCGCAGTGTTGTCTGGTATGAAAAAATACTACTATGCATAAAACAGCTGTTCGGGTTGTTGTGTTCAAAATTTTTTAAGTCCCTCAGTTGGTGAAACCCAAAAGTAAGTTAGTCTCGAATCTGTGATAACTTAAGTCACGACTTAGTTTTAGTCTTAGTCGCGTTGGTGAAATTTTAAATTCCGCTCAATATTTGTTAAACTTGCAAGGAATAAAACGTTGTGTGTTTTTTGGCTCAGCATCGTATTTATGAGTTATACAACAACATAATATACACAAATAATGAGACTACCCAACAAGCAAAGAAAACTAAAAGTAAATCTTTAAAAAGCTTTCCGAAATAAATACTAAGCTTACAAAATTCTGATTTTTCGATTATCAACCGTTTGAAAATAAGGGGTTTATAATCAAAACGGCACGTTGATTCAAATCTTATTAATGTAAGCCTATAAAAAATTTTCACAGAAAGCTTTTTATAAATGTTTTTTCTGAAACTGTAAATCTCGCATATGTAGATCATATCACTTATCGATTGTTGTGGGTGTTAATGTTCGGTTTACACGTTCTGCACGCCCATTAGCTCTTGGTATACGAACAGTTTCTAATATATGAACAATATCGTTGTCAGTGCAAAATGTTCATTCTACTTGGTGTGCCAAAATAGCTAAATATCTCATTTAGAATGTCGATTACAAACTTTGTCGCTGTACAACCAACAATAGTAAACTTTGTAAGAGAATCAACGACAAGACTATGTTCGTAGCGTAGACTTCTTCGTGTAAAAGGACCTAATGATACAAATGAACCATCTTTAACAGTGGTACGATTGTTTGTACTAAATTGTTAACTCCTTACCACTGGTGGGGGGAAATTAAAACAATTTATTTGAGTTCTTTATTATTCTTTTCTTATTTAATATTTTAGAAAGGTTTATATACAAATTCTTAAAACTATGTTCCTATGCTAATTGTGTATGTTTGTGTGAATATTGGTAAGAAGTGGCTGATTCTAATCTTGTTTAGGCGATCAGTTGGTCCTTTTTATTTTATTGCATTTTTATTACTTTTCAGTATTTCATGCATTTACTTAAGTGCATAAATGTGCACTTCTATTATGGTAAAAAATTGTCCTTTTGGGTTTGAATGCTAGCTGTGGCAGTTAATGTCCAGCATGTTATTGATTTACGATTATGTGTGTTTGTACATTAGAAAGTGGGTGTGTGTAAGAATATGTTTATGCCCTGTAAAAAATCGTGTGATAAATCTCTAAAGAGAGTGATCCGCGATTAATCCCTTTAGTCTACAGTTGGCTATAATTCAATATACATAAGTGAATTTTGATTTGTGTAGCATACTCATATGCGTTTATGTTGCCACGAATGCCACTAATTTTTAAAACACACGACTCTTGTTTTATATTTAATGCATCCGCAACGAATTCGCGCATAAACGAACAATGGCTACCTGTATCCACAAATGCAACGAGTTCGCGTTTACTTATATATAATCTTTTCAAAAACTTGTTTCATATCATCACACATAGTTTACCGTATCGGTTTAATTTTGCCACAATTCTGAGATTCTCCTTTACCATGAACCTTATTACAATCTGTACCACGTGGACGACATGCTTATTTGGTACACTTAGATGATATATGTCCTACTTCTCCACAGTTGCAACACTTCACTGCAGATCTTGATTCAATGGTTTGTAAACTTTAAGTAATATTAACATCTTTCCATTTGCCTACGAACGTATCTCTCGAGTTAGCCGGATTGTGTTGCAAAAATTCAGTTATACAGGGTGGCGCAAAAGTAATCCTCCTATCAGAAAATGCTATAAATTTTGCGATTGGCCCCTAAAGTCAGTTCTGTTTTGACATTTGTGTAGTAAACACATGCTAAATACACGTTAATAAACAATGTTACGATACACTGCTCCAGAACGCGGAATATTGCTGACTATTTATTTGACCAATAATCGGTCGGTGAAAAACGGTTACTGCGCAAAAGTAATCCTCCTATCACAAAATGCTATAAATTTTGCGATTGGCCCCTAAAGTCAGTTCTGTTTTGACATTTGTGTAGTAAACACATGCGAAATACACGTTAATAAACAATGTTACGCTACACTGCTCCAGAACGCGGAATATTGCTGACTATTTATTTGACCCATTATCGGTCGGGGCCAAACGGTTACTGTGAATGGTGAGCGCTACAGAGCAATGATCAACGAGTTCTTTTTGCCGCAACTTGATGAATTGGGATTGGAAAACATGTAGTTCCAACAAGTGCAACAGCACGCACTGCACGTGCCACAACCGATATGCTGAACATCGGAAGCTTACTTTTGCGCCACCTTGTATGTTCACGAAGTTATATTATAGACCGAAATATTATTGCCGAAATAGCAGTTTGTAAATCGCGATGTTGCAAACCGTCACGTATATATCTTATTATAGCTTGCTCACTCAAGTTAAAACGTCTACCCAATAAGCCTAATCGGAAAGAATAGTCAATTACGTTTTCAATATTTCGACGCGGCGTAGTAGGCACTTAAGCCTCGTTCAAATTTAAGCCAAATTCACTAAATAAATCATGGGAAAATCAACCAAATTCGAGTATACGACTTTAGATTCATCTAACCACCATTTCGCTGCACCTTTCATTTTACCAAACACTGCTAACATGAGTCCTTTCTTATCCTATTTGTAAGCATTAACTGTCACGTTTACCCGTTCTACAAAATGTTCAACCGTTATTGATTGCATGTCCATCGGATCAAATTTTGGACACTTGTCGGAAGTTGCTTATCGTGCAGTACCTGTTTTATTGCATCAACACCTAAATCACTAATTCTAACCGTTTTGGTTTTTTATTTTCACCCACAATTCCTAGTTATTTTTTTTTTTTTGTTAACGTTTTGCTTTACGGCACTACCTGCTACACATTGTTTTGTTGACCTCTAGCTATATGTTGAATCCGCGGCGTAGGCAGGATTTAGGGAAGGGGGGATGAAAAAAATTTGCATCGATAACTGAAATTTGAGACACACAATGGCTAGCAGCTTAGCCTGTGTCCATTCGTAAATGTGTGCATATGCCTTTCTTACCGTTATATATTTCTCGTCTACTCGTTATTTCATGATTTAATAAAATTTAAAAAATTAACTTATTGTTTTTTTTTTTAATTAATTAGTGTGTAATCGATTTTTTTTTGGTTAAAGTTTACAAAGTATAATTACTTCGTTGTTTTTACTTCAGTTTTTGCACATTGAACATACTCGTATCTACTTGTTTTCATATTTAAGCGTACATATATTTACATAACAAAATATTCAGCCTTATTATGGTTTTCAGACATCGTCACTTCTTGTCGTTCTTCACATCACGTCGCCACACAATTAGTATTCAATAAGCATGTTGCGACGATGTCGATAGTTTATCGATAAATCTAGAGAAGCAATAACCAATTTGACATTTTTGTATAAATTTTTTTTTCGTATCTAATTTATTTGTGAAAATGTTGTTTTGTTTGCATTCAAATTCAAGTTCTAGCTATGTATGAAGAGTCAAAAAAGCAGTTAAAAATACAAAGGAAAGTTATTAGACAGAAAGCCGACATCCTTAATTTGCCAGACTGCAAGTAAGTGTTGCAATTTCTGACGGTAATGCGTTTTTACCATTAAGCTACAATGTTCTAATCTTATACTTGCAATAACATCATCTACTATAGATTTGAAAACTATTTCCGTTTCAACAAACCCGCATTTAAATACGGACTGGAGAAAATCGAGCCCCAAATGCAAGATGGAATCCGATTAACATCTGTTTCCAAAATGATAAAATTGGCTACAACTCTAAGATTTTTGGGACAAGGTTCACATCAGCTAAGTGGCGGCAACGACTTCAACCTTGGATTGTCTCAGCCATCCGTTTCCAGAATTTTGACGGAAACGCTTGATGTTTTAGAAACTATAAGTTTTCCACTGTGTATAAAATTGCATATGACAGAATCTGAAAAAACAGAAGCGAAACTTGAATTTTTTGAAAAAACTGGATTTTCTGGTGTGTGGATGGAATACATTTAAATATTTTGGCTCCGAACAAGGAATACCAACATCTATACTACAACCGAAAAGGATATTTTAGTTTAAATGCTATGATTGTAAAAGCTGTCCAACATTTGCTTAGCATTTAATAACAAAATATATTTTACAGATATGCGACCACAAAATGCAGATTAGGTACTTCGATGCTCGGTATGCGAGTTCGGCTCATGACTTCCTAATTTGGAATATGAGTCATGCAAAAAGAATTTTAAAGGAGCGATACGATGCGGGCGAGCGTAATTGTTGGCTTCTAGGTACATATATACATACATTTAACATGAACCGTGTGATAAAAAATTATTGATTAACCGGTGATGCTGGTTATCCCCTTGAACCATACATTATGACACCATATCGTTCTGTAGTAGTCGGAAGAAGCAACTTTCAATAGTAGACATGCCAAATGTAGGAACATAGTTGACCGAACTATTGGCGTATTTAAAAACCGATTCCGTTGTTTGCTTGGCGCCCGTCAGCTACAAGCTTCACTACAAAAATCGTAGATCTATGCGTTTTGATCTATTGGTGAATCGCTCTTCCTTAGCTAGTTTTAAGCAACTCTGGGTGTCTTCAAATATAAATATTGGATCATTTAATGGTAAATTAAAATCATCTAAGATACGCCGAATCCATTGCGCCTCCTTGCATGCCACGGATAAAGCAATAAACTCCGCTTCAGTGGACGAAAGAGACACACATGTTTGTTTCTTGCAACTCCAGCTAATAATGCCACCGAACAGCTGAAAAATGTACCCACTATTTGATTGAGTCTGCTTTCTCCCCAATTCGCGTCAGCATAACCAATAAGTTGATTCTGTTCATTTGCCATACCGAGCAATAGTGACAGGTTCGCAGTGCCCTTTAAGTATTTTAGTACACGTTTGAGTTCATTCCAATCTTCTTGATTCGGTTTGCTGACCTTCTGTGCCAAAATTGTTACAGCAGCTGATATGTCTGGACGTGTGTTCACGGACACGTATAGTAAACAGCCGATCAATCGCCTATATTCATCATTGTTGATGAGTTATTCTGATTCGCTACCCTTTCCGTATGAAATGTGATTGGTATTTCCGATATTTTGGCATATTCAAGCCCAAAGTCCTTTACTAGGTTTGTTATATATGATGATTGGTTGATTGAGTAAATTCCGTCTCGATTTCTGCTCACTTTCAGTCCCAGGTAGTTCGAAATTGCGCCGAGATTCTGGATTTCAAATTTGGATGAAATTGTACGTTCGCATAGAATTAGCAGATCTTCGTATTTGCTTGCAACAAGTACGTCGTCAACGTATATTAGTATGTAGCACGATTTTTCTCCTCTTGTAACGGTGTATAAGCATGGATCGTTTTGACTCTGAATGAAATTAGCGTCAATTAAAACTTGATGAATTGTCATGTTCCAAACTCTTGCTGACTGTTTTAAACCATATATACTCCCCCTCAAGGGACAAACATGATTTTCCTTACCTTTGGTTGCAAATCCCGGTGGTTGCTTCATATACATTATTTCGCCCAGCTTCCCGTAGAGAAACGATGTTTTTGCATCTAAATGGATAACATTTAAGTTGTCTTTTGATGCAATGGCAAGTAAACTCCGAAATGTAGCTTGTTTTACAACCGTAGCGAAAACTTGGTCGTAGTCTGTGCCGAATTTTTGGGAATATCCCTGAGCTGCGAGTCTGGCCTTAAATTGTTAAGAGTTTTACCGGTTTTTATTTTGTACACCCACTTACAACCTATAGCATGACGATCCGCGGGTAGTTCGACAAGATCCCATGTGTGATTTTTCGTTAATGACTTTATTTCGTTTTTCTGTTGCGTTAACATTTGAAGCGCTTCTAGTTTAAATTTCATGTGTGTGTTCTATAATTATTGTGTTTGATAATTATTTCCGTCTCCTTCTTAACTTGATGGGCTTCCCAATCGGTTTCTTTATGTATGAACCTTACGTTTCGACTGACGATGACCTTTCCTGTTGACGGTACATAGCATCTGTATGCTTTTGACGACATATCATAGCCGACTAAAATTGCTTTAATTGCCTTTTGATCAAGTTTTTGTCTTCTTTCATCTGGTATAGACGCGTAACACTCGGATCCAAAACGTTTGAAATGATCAATGCTTGGTTTGGTGCCGAACTAATTTTCGAATGGTGTTTTGTTAATTTATTTTGCAGGTAGACGATTTTGTACGTAATTAGCCATTGTGACAGCTTCTGCCCAACATTTCTTTCCCATTTTTTCTTCCAAATCATGCACCGTGCCATCTTAATTAGCGTCCGATTTTTCCGTTCTGCAATCCCGTTTTGTTGTGGGCTGTATGGGGCACTTCTTTGTGCTTGAATGCCGTGCTGCTGTAAATACATGTGAAAGTTGTGGTTTAGGTACTCACCACCGTTATCCGTTCGAATGTATCTTGTTAAACATGTTCTGGCACAATTTCATGTAGTCTTTGAATCTCTCAAGAACTTCGGATTTATTTGTCAAAAGGTAAATAACTGTATATTTTGAGTAGTCATCAATAAATGTCAATATGTATCTTTTTCCAGACTGCGAAGTGTGCATAGGTCCATCCGAATGTACCAAGTCCAAAATTGCTTTAGATCTGTTTTCTGATTTTTGTGGAAATTTGATTCGACTCATTTTTCCTTGTAGGCAAATTTCACAATTTAATTGGTTGTCGCATTCGCTACCGCATGTTTTAAATTCTACTCCATCAACCAATTCCCCTGATGCCAATGATTTAACCACTCTAATGTCCCTGTGACCAAGTATGCTATGCCACTCATGAACGCAGCTGCCCGAATTACTATTCACCGTGTATATCTGATTTGCTGTTCGTAGTTTATATAAATTGCCATACATATTTGCAATAGCAATTTGTACTTGACCTTTTCTAATATCACATTTACGATCACTGAAGTTAACTGTGTACCCTTTTTCGGTCAACCGCTTTACCGAGTTCAAATTACCTTTAATGCTGGGAATGCACAAAACGTCTGTAATATACACTGTATTTGTGTGACCTATTTCGTTGACAAATTTGACGCAAATCGTACCTTTGCCATTCGCTGTAACCTCCTGACCGTTTGCAACTAAAATTTTTTCTCTGTGATCGGCATTAAATTTAGTAAATAGATTTTCATTTCCAACAATATGGTATGTGGCATCAGAGTCCACAATCCAACCGTCAACGGATGATGTTGAAGAAACAAATTGGTAATTTTTGCCGCCTTTTGCCAAGTTTGCTTTTTGGTTACCTTTTTGTTCTTGTTTCTGCAGCCACTTTTTGTATTTAACACATTTTTTCTTCAAGTGCCCTTTACCTTTGCAAAAATAACATGTTACTTCTTCTTTATATCTCGCCGAGTTTACTCTCAGTGCCGTTGAATCTATGTTACCCTTTTCCTGTTCTTCGCGTCGCCTGTATTCTTCAATAATTTTGAAGTGATCAAACTTACTGTCAAATCGTTTTCTTCGCGTACTTCAAGAGCTGTAATTAATGGGTCATAGGTTGATGGTAAAGACCCAAGCAAAGTTGCACTCATGAACTTCTTCTTCTTTTTTATGGCGCGATATACAACAGGTATATCATCATAAACCTCCTAGGAGATTTTTGCGCCAAGCTTCTCTTCCAATTTGTGGTGTGCCGATTTGAATTTTCCCTACAAATTGGTGGGACCTACAGTTTTTTGCCGACTCCGAACGGCATCTACAAAGGAGACGAATTTTTGCTGAGAAGCCTGTCATGGCAGAAATACAATCGGAGAGTTTGCCAAACCACTGCCGAGGGGCGACCCCGTTTTGAAAAACTTTTTTCAAATCACTTTTGTTGTTACCTGTACCAGGGCTCGAACCATGGACCTTCGGTGTGGTAGGCCGGCAACACTACCTCCACACCACGGCGGTCGCCCATGAACACTTCCGGTTTTAAGTCGGTACCTAAAGCAGTCAACTTTTGGTAAAGTTCATTCATAGCATTGACATGCGTTTCCATGTTACCGCCTTCTGCCAGTCGCTGTTTCATGATGTTACGTAAGATGTTGACACGATTGCTTGTGGTGTCCTTCCAAGCGTCTCTTGCCGTTTCGCAATTTCGAATGTGTTGTACGAGTATTTGATCGTCTTCTAAGTTAAGTGCTATCGTCGTATGAGCCTTTTCATCTTTCGCCACCCAAGATTCTGTTTTTGGTGCCGGAGGATCATCGTTTATCGTACACGAAACGCACTTTTCTTTCAAAAGCCTTTCGATTTTGTATCTCCAGTTGAAGAAATTACTGCTGTTTAGTTTTTCGATTGTATACTTTGATTCAGATTTCATTGTAGCTGCCCTTATGGAAATTTTTCCTTGTAGGCAAATTTCACAATTTAATTGGTTGTCGCATTCGCTACCGCATGTTTTAAATTCTACTCCATCAACCAATTCCCCTGATGCCAATGATTTAACCACTCTAATGTCCCTGTGACCAAGTATGCTATGCCACTCATGAACGCAGCTGCCCGAATTACTATTCACCGTGTATATCTGATTTGCTGTTCGTAGTTTATATAAATTGCCATACATATTTGCAATAGCAATTTGTACTTGACCTTTTCTAATATCACATTTACGATCACTGAAGTTAACTGTGTACCCTTTTTCGGTCAACCGCTTTACCGAGTTCAAATTACCTTTAATGCTGGGAATGCACAAAACGTCTGTAATATACACTGTATTTGTGTGACCTATTTCGTTGACAAATTTGACGCAAATCGTACCTTTGCCATTCGCTGTAACCTCCTGACCGTTTGCAACTAAAATTTTTTCTCTGTGATCGGCATTAAATTTAGTAAATAGATTTTCATTTCCAACAATATGGTATGTGGCATCAGAGTCCACAATCCAACCGTCAACGGATGATGTTGAAGAAACAAATTGGTAATTTTTGCCGCCTTTTGCCAAGTTTGCTTTTTGGTTACCTTTTTGTTCTTGTTTCTGCAGCCACTTTTTGTATCTAACACATTTTTTCTTCAAGTGCCCTTTACCTTTGCAAAAATAACATGTTACTTCTTCTTTATATCTCGCCGAGTTTACTCTCAGTGCCGTTGAATCTATGTTACCCTTTTCCTGTTCTTCGCGTCGCTTGTATTCTTCAATAATTTTGAAGTGATCAAACTTACTGTCAAATCTTTTTCTTCGCGTACTTCAAGAGCTGTAATTAATGGGTCATAGGTTGATGGTAAAGACCCAAGCAAAGTTGCACTCATGAACTTCTTCTTCTTTTTTATGGCGCGATATACAACAGGTATATCATCATAAACCTCCTAGGAGATTTTTGCGCCAAGCTTCTCTTCCAATTTGTGGTGTGCCGATTTGAATTTTCCCTACAAATTGGTGGGACCTACAGTTTTTTGCCGACTCCGAACGGCATCTACAAAGGAGACGAATTTTTGCTGAGAAGCCTGTCATGGCAGAAATACAATCGGAGAGTTTGCCAAACCACTGCCGAGGGGCGACCCCGTTTTGAAAAACTTTTTTCAAATCACTTTTGTTGTTACCTGTACCAGGGCTCGAACCATGGACCTTCGGTGTGGTAGGCCGGCAACACTACCTCCACACCACGGCGGTCGCCCATGAACACTTCCGGTTTTAAGTCGGTACCTAAAGCAGTCAACTTTTGGTAAAGTTCATTCATAGCATTGACATGCGTTTCCATGTTACCGCCTTCTGCCAGTCGCTGTTTCATGATGTTACGTAAGATGTTGACACGATTGCTTGTGGTGTCCTTCCAAGCGTCTCTTGCCGTTTCGCAATTTCGAATGTGTTGTACGAGTATTTGATCGTCTTCTAAGTTAAGTGCTATCGTCGTATGAGCCTTTTCATCTTTCGCCACCCAAGATTCTGTTTTTGGTGCCGGAGGATCATCGTTTATCGTACACGAAACGCACTTTTCTTTCAAAAGCCTTTCGATTTTGTATCTCCAGTTGAAGAAATTACTGCTGTTTAGTTTTTCGATTGTATACTTTGATTCAGATTTCATTGTAGCTGCCCTTATGGAAATTTTTTTTTTGTTTTTCAACACGTGCCTTTATTTCTTTAGTTGAATACAATTACCTCTTCTTTCTTCTTTAAATGGTCATCTAACCGCCTGGGCGATTTTGACCGTCCAACATAGCTCGCCAGTCGTTTCCTCGTTGCGCCAACTGGCGCCAATTGGAAACACCGCGGGATCGCAAATCGGTCTCCACTTGGTCCTTCCATCGGAGTAGTGGTCTCCCTCTTCCTCTGCTTCCACCGGCGGGTGCCGATAAGAATACCTTCTGGGCTGGAGCATCTTCGCTCATTCGCACTACGTGGCCTAGCCAGCGAAGCCGCTGTGGTTTAATTCGCTGAACTATGTCGGCGTCTGCGTAAAGTTCATACAGCTCATCATTAAATCTTCTTCGGTACTCGCCGTCGCCAACGCGTAGAGGTCCACAAATCTTTCGAAGAACCTTTCTCTCGAATACTCCCAGAGCTGCCTCATCAGATGTTGTTAGTGTCCACGCTTCTGCACCATATAGCAGGACGGGTGCGATGAGTGACTTGTAGAGTGTTATTTTCGTTCGTCGAGAGAGGACTTTACTTTTCAATTGCCTACTCAGTCCGAAGTAGCATTTGTTTGCAAGAGTAATTCTTCGTCGGATTTCTAGGCTAACATTATTGTTGGTGTTAATGCTGGTTCCCAGGTAAACGAAGTCCTTTACTATTTCGAAATTATTGCTGCCAACAGTGGCTTGGTTGCCAAGGCGCGAATGCTTTGCATGATGACAGAAGGTACTTCGTTTTGCCCTCGTTCACCACCAATCCCATTTTCTCCGCTTCTTTTTCTAATTTGGAGTAAGCCGAAGTTACGGCGCGGTTGTTAAGGCCAATGATATCAATATCGTCAGCATATGCCAACAGTTGGACGCTTTTATAAAATATTGTTCCAGCGCGGTTAAGTTCTGCAGCTTGTATTATTTTCTCCAGCATTAAATTAAAGAAATCGCATGATAGGGGGTCACCCTGTCTGAAACCTCGTTTAGTTTCGAACGGCTCAGAGAGGTACTTCCCAATTCTGACCGAGCTGGCGGTGTTGCTCAAGGTCATTTTGCATAGCCGTATAAGTTTTGCGGGGAAGCCAAATTCAGACATAGCGGCATATAGGCAGCTCCTTTTCGTGCTATCGAAAGCGGCTTTAAAATTAACAAAGAGATGATGTGTGTCGATTCTCTTTTCACGGGTTTTTTCCAAGATTTGGCGTATTGTAAAAATTTGGTCGATGGTAGATTTACCAGGTCTGAAGCCACACTGATAAGGTCCAATCAGTCTGTTCACTTCAGGCTTCAGTCTTTCGCACAATACGCTTGATAGGACCTTATATGCGATATTCAAAAGGCTGATTCCGTGATAGTTGGCGCAGTTTGCAGGATCGCCCTTCTTGTGGATTGGGCAGAGAACACTTAGATTCCAATCTTCAGGCATGCATTCATCCGACCATATTCTGCATACAAGCTGATGCATGCGCCTTACCAGCTCCTCGCCTCCGTGTTTGAATAGCTCATCAGGCAAACCATCAGCGCCAGCTGCTTTATTGTTTTTCAATCGGGATATTGCTATTCGCACCTCATTATAGTCGGGTTGTGGAACGTCAATTCCATCATCTTCGATTGTGGGCTCGGGTTCGGCATCTTCTCTGGTTTCTTGCTCAGTTTCTCCATTTAAAAGGGCAGAGAAGTGATCCCTCCTCTGAGTGCTCTCTGAACATCGGCCACCAGGTCGCCGTTCTCATTCTTACAGGAGTTTGCCCCGGGTTTAAAACCTTCTGTCATTCGCCGAGTTTTTTGATAGAATTTTCGGGCATTATTCCCTTTGGCCAGCATCTCAAGCTCCTTTATTTCACGCTTTTCTGCCTCTCTTTTTTTCGCCCGGAAAAGCCGTCTCGCTTCCCTCTTCAACTCGCGGTAGTGTTCACACACACTCCTCGTTGCATTCGATCTCAGCGTTGCCTTGTAGGCTTCGTCCTTTCTTTTCGTTGCAGCGCGGCACTCTTCATCATCATACCAGTTGTTTCTTCGCGTTCGCCGGAATCCAATTACTTCTTCGGCTGCGGTACGGAGTGCTCCTGAGATATGATCCAACTGCTCATGCATTCCACTAGGTTGAATTGTGCTCTCGGAGAGCAGGTGTGAGAGGCGATCTGCGAAATAATTGGCGGTCTGTTGCGATTGCAGCTTTTCGACGTCCAGCTTTCCCTGCGTTTTTTGTTGCACCTGGTTTGTCGTACAGAGGCGGGTACGAATCTTGACTGCTACTAGGTAGTGATCAGAGTCGATGTTAGGTCCTCGTATTGTGCGAACATCTAAAACGCTGGAAGCATGCCGTCCGTCTATCACAACGTGGTCGATCTGGTTGCGTGTTTTTCGATCGGGGGACAGCCATGTAGCCTGATGGATCTTCTTGTGCATAAACCTAGTGCTGGATATGACCATGTTTCGTGCACCGGCGAAGTCCATCAGCCTGAATCCATTTGGCGAAGTCTGATCGTGGAGACTGAAATTCCCGACAGGGGGGCCAAATACACCCTCCTTACCCACCCTGGCGGTAAAGTCGCCAAGCACGACTTTGATATCATGACGGGGGCAGCGCTCGTATGCTTCTTCCAGGCGCTCGTAGAATGCATCCTTTTCCACGTCGTCCTTCTCTTCCGTCGGTGCATGAGCGCAGATAAACGATATGGTGAAAAATCGTACTTTTATGCGGATTGCAGCGAGACGCTCGTTCACGGGTGTGAACGACAGTACTCGGTGACGGAGTCTCTCTCCCACCACAAATCCCACGCCGAATCTGCGCTTGTCTTCATGCCCACTCCAGTAGATGTTACAAGGTGTTCTGATCGTATTTCCTCGACCCGTCCATCGCATCTCTTGTATGGCGGTGATGTCAGCTTTTTCTTTCCTCGGGACCTCAACCAGCCGGGCAGCGGCACCTTCCCCATTAAGGGACCGGACATTCCAGGTACATGCCCTTATCTCATAATCCTAATTTCGTTTGCGAGTGTTGTCATCTAAAAAAGGGGTTCTCATATCCGAGGCTTTGTTGTTGAATTTCATTGGAGCGTTGTTTTATGTGGTGGGTCCCAAACTCAACGCACAACCCGTTTCACGGGAAGTTGAATTCTATTACACGTTTGTATAGCGAGCCGCTTGATCCAAGAAAGACGCCCGCTTGCAGCCGCACCACATGGTGATCAGACGCTGCTGTTTGAACCCCCCAGCAAGCCCTTAAACCGATTATGTCGGAGTGGCCTTACCAGGTTGTCGCCTTCTCACGTTTAGCTCACCACCAAACGGGTGTTCGGTGGTTACCCAGAGGATACTTGGGCGCAAAGCCCGGAAGTAGTGAGCTGCTTGAACCGCATGCAAAAGAATCGCTCTGGCCATTCCCAGGTGAATGGCGATCAGAAACTTTCCCCACTTGCGTGGACTTCTGCACACGGCCCCATCCTCCTACAATTACCTAAATATCCAAAAATATTGCCGCCACACGATGTGGGATGGCCCATAACCTGTTTTCAAAGTGGAATTGGCAACAATATTTAGGAATCATACACGATTTAATTAGATAAATTTTACCTTATATTGAGTAGAAAAAAATATATGTGTTGTAGAATGTAGCTTTATACAAAAAGGAAAGAACAACTGAATAAAAGGAATTACAATAGTAATAGTGATACATTGCAAAGGAATGAATTTAAAATTGAGACATTACTGAATGAACAATATGAAAAATGATTAGTATTGACCAAAGTAATTTGAATGCGCTGCGGAACGTAACTTCCGATTGTATTCGTTCCAACACCATGAACATTTTAAAAACTAAGTTAAGGAACAAATTAAAATGCTTAACTCGCTGCTTAATATTAGATGTTCCTTAAAAAGCTTATCCAAATGTTGCACTGATTTTGAAATTACATCTGTGATAAATACCAAAACTTTGTACGCAGACTCAAGCTCTTCTGATACATCAGACGAAGAAAATTTTATAAAATTAATTAGTTTGTAGTGATATTTCTTTAGTATGTATTTTTTTGAAAAAATACCTAGTCAAAAAAAATGTGCCTGATATGTGTTGAAACATGAATAGTTTCTTTAAGTTACAAATAGTCTAAGCTAAAATAAAAAGTTTGAAATCGATTTCGTAAGAAAATTTCTGACGTTTTTTTAGCTTCTTTTTTCTTAATTTTAGCCTTTTCCAACCTTTCGTTTTTGCCGATTTAGCCTCTTTTTTTTCTATCACCTGCTCACACTGGTCGCAAGTTTGCATTCGCTGAGGTTGTGGGCACTTCCTCGTTAACCATCATTCCGTCAACAAACCAGTAGGACACAATTCTTCCACTACTTCCTCATGTTGGGCCGGGAGCTCATTTGTTTCTTCTTCCTGCTCTTTGTCTCTTTGGAGGTCAACGCCTTGCACAACAGTGTAAAAGGTTGTTGTTTATATCTTCCTGTAGCGTTACACTCCACTTTATTTGAAGTAATTTTTTTTTTACTTTAAATTTAAGATCTCTCCAAACCTAAAAATTAATATTCAAGTAAATAACACGAGCATAGCATATCATGCTATTTACCTTCTGCCATCCATCGTTGTCTCTTATTGGTGGCCCGATTGCATTTAATTGTGTGCATGTAACAGCCCACTGCTGTTTAAAGTTGACTGGAGATGCTTCTCTTTGAAATCTCTTTGCCAAAGGAGGGTTTTTTTCTAACTCCGCCACAAGAGTTTCGAATTGCTCCACATTTGTAATTTTCATTTTATGTCCTTTGAGTAAAACATAAATAAATTAGAATTGTCATTTTAATACATAGTTTTCAAAGCAAAGAGTAATAAAACTTACAAATTTGTTTTCCACTTTTATTTCAGCAATTGTCACTCACAAATTCTTCCAGTCGTTATGAAGAACGGTGTCGACAAAAATGGCGTTGTCTGAGCTCGTCGTCAACGGCGATGTCTCTCAATGAATACTAAATACGTATCAATAGCTGTCAATTATCGATAACGACTAAGAGAATAGCCATAATTGATCGTCGACAATGTTTACTGTAGACGACTCCAACCATAATAAAGCTGATTGATTTGTTTAACACACATTTTTATACCAAGTAGTGCTACGCACACAAGGTATATTAATTTTAGTCGCCAAACGACAGTATGTAACGGCATAAACGGACCGAGATAGATATTGACTTATCCATATCTAAATATTCAGGACGAAAAGAGAAATTGATTAAGCAATGTCCGTCCATCCGTCCGTCTGTGGATTGAATAAATTTTGAGATATCTTAATGAAATTTAGTATGCAGGCTCCTTGGCACTCATTATTAAATAGGCAATAACTTTGCGTAAAATAGCTTTATATTATTTATATTTCACTTTTAAAGTTTCCGTGAACTAAGAAATCCAAAAAATACAAATTTTCGAAAATGGGCGTGGCCCCGCCCCTTTTATAGTGGATTATTCCACAAAACTTTTTATGCCATAACTCCGCCAAAAATTGATTTGAGTTTTTTAACATAGTTCTTACAATTTTTTTTGTAAAATTTAAAAAGCGATATTTCTACAACTAAGCAAGTTATATCAATCAGATTTTGCACATATAATAAGCTTTTTAAGAAAAATTCGAGGGCAATAAAATTTTGTCAATTTTGAAGTAATAGGCGTGGCGCTGCCCACTTTTCACAATCAATTTTTGCTATTTTCATAGGCAATCGCTTATAAATCATTCTTGATATTTCAATGAAAATTGGTCAGCTGCTTCTCAAAATTAGCCAAATCGGAAAACACACAAGCAAAATATTCGGGCACGTATTAGTAGCCCACTGCAATAGCGAAGTTATATATCTTGTTTGATTTTCATGCCTTTCATAAAAATTAAATGTATGTAAGTATAAGAAGAAGAAGAGAAAGTTCACTAAAATGATCAGCGCAATGAGCGGAGTCGATTTAGCCATGCTCGTCTCTCCGTCCGTCTGTCTATTTGAACGCAAACTAGTCTCTCAGTTTTACAAAAGAATGCTGAAATTCGTTGTTTGCTTTCGCCATTTTATAATATACTAGCAAACCCGGTAGAAGTTGTTTTGACGTGTTGATACATAGAACACATCTATATAAAATGTCATTAACTTGAACCAAATAAACTTCTAGCTTTACTGTACTGCAACTTTATATAACCTGGGGCTTTTATAAGAGCTATATACATACTGTGTCGTGTCCAGCGAAGTCCTGAACCTATCGTGAAAGTTCAAGAGCAAAAACAAAACAAAAATTATGTGGTCGTTGCACCGCCCCCTTTTACAAAATTATGTAGACATTGACTAAGTGATACTTATATCCAAATATCATTAATTTAGACCAAAAAAGTTCGGAGTTATTGCGAATTGAAACTTAATAATGATCATATTGTTATACTTAGTTTATATCTATCATCTAAAAAAGGGGTTCTCATATCCCGGGCTTTGTTGTTGAATTTCATTGGAACGTTGTTTTATGTGGTGGGTCCCAAACCCAACGCACAACCCGTTTCACGGGAGGTTGAGTTCTATTACACGTTTGTATAGCGAGCCGCTTGATCCAAGACAGACGCCCGCTTGCAGCCGCACCACATGGTGATCAGACGCTGCTGTTTGAACCCCCCAGCAAGCCCTTAAACCGATTATGTCGGAGTGGCCTTACCAGGTTGCCGCCTCCTCACGTTTAGCTCACCACCAAACGGGTGTTCGGTGGTTACCCAGAGGATACTTGGGCGCAAAGCCTGGAAGTAGTGAGCTGCTTGAACCGCATGCAAAAGAATCGCTCCGGCCATTCCCAGGTGAATGGCGATCAGAAACTTTCCCCACTTGCGTGGACTTCTGCACACGGCCCCATCCTCCAACAATATTTTATAAAAGCGTGCAACTGTTGGCATATGCTGACGATATTGATATCATTGGCCTTAACAACCGCGCCGTCACTTCTGCTTACTCCAAATTAGAAAAAGAAGCGGAGAAAATGGGATTGGTGGTGAGCGAGGGCAAAACGAAGTACCTTCTGTCATCATGCAAAGAGTCAGCGCATTCGCGCCTTGGCAACCAAGCCACTGTTGGCAGTAATAATTTCGAAATAGTAAAGGACTTCGTTTACCTGGGAACCAGCATTAACACCAACAATAATGTTAGCCTAGAAATCCGACGAAGAATCACTCTTGCAAACAAATGCTAATTCGGACTGAGTAGGCAATTGAAAATTAAAGTCCTCTCTCGACGAACGAAAATAACACTCTACAAGTCACTCATCGCACCCGTCCTGCTATATGGTGCAGAAGCGTGGACACTAACAACATCTGATGAGGCGGCTCTGGGAGTATTCGAGAGAAAGGTTCTTCGAAAGATTTGTGGACCTCTACGCGTTGGCGACGGCGAGTACCGAAGAAGATTTAATGATGAGCTGTATGAACTTTACGCAGACGAAGACATAGTTCAGCGAATTAAAACACAGCGGCTTCGCTGGCTAGGCCACGTAGTGCGAATGAGCGAAGATGCTCCAGCCCAGAAGGTATTCTTATCGGCACCCGCCGGTGGAAGCAGAGGAAGAGGGAGACCACCACTCCGATGGAAGGACCAAGTGGAGACCGATTTGCGATCCGGTGGTGTTTCCAAATGGCGCCAGTTGGCGCAACGATGAAACGAGTGGCGAGCTATGTTGGACGATCAAAATCGCCCAGGCGGTTAGATGACCATTTAAAGAAGAAGAAGAAGTTTATATTTATGTTGGTTACGCACACAAGGTATATTACTTCATTCGGCATTAACGAATCGAGATATATATTTATTAATGTATATCAAAACGTTCAGGATGAAAAGTAAAATATCCGGGCAAGTAGTTAATACCTCACTGCAAAAGCAAAGTTGTATATCTTTTTTGATTTTCATACCTTTCATGAACATGAAATGTTTGTACGTATGAGAAGAAAAAGAGATAGTCCCAACAAAAAGTATACTGGAATGATCAGGAGGATGAGCTGAGTCGATGTAGCCATGTCCGTTTACTTAATGTCTGATTAACTGTTTTATCAAGACTTTATCAGAGGTTGGCCCAAAATCCGTTTACTCAATGTCTGACAATCGATGATTCGCTGATTATCTTCTGATAAAATTTATCAAAGGATGGACCCTTGATTATATGCTGATCACAATAGCAAGTGACAGCTGAAAGTAAACATCTGATTTTGTGATAAATTGCTTTGCAAACATATTCCGCGAGTAATATCCCTGCAAAAAATCGAGCGACTGATCTCTGAAGAGAGTGAGCCGTGATCAATTCCTTTCGCCTACAGTGGGCTGCAATTGATCCCCACTATTCCGTTAAGGCATAGTTTGGGTAAGTCAATTTTAGTTTCTGTAGCCTACTTTTAGGTGTTGAAAGTTAACTTGTCTGACCGTATCCGTAGGGACCAAAGGGACCAATTAGTCTCTTCATAGGAAATGCTCAAACAAAAGGGATCACTCCAACCCATACAAAGAGATCAAAATTGACATTGGTCGCAAGCTCCTTTGCGACTCAACCCGGATCCATCCTAGACTAAGCGCATTTTTTGCAAGCAAAGTTTAAAAAACTAATAGTATCCTTATAAAGTTTTGTGAAAGTGTTTAATAAATTTTGCAGATATTCCGCGAGTGATAGAGTAAGTTAGGGTATTGTGATATGGGTTGGTAAAGTGATATACCTGCGTAGTTCCTAAATTATTCATGTTTGAGCAAAAATATCTTCTGTACTATAATGGTGATAGCCAAAAACCGCTACTGCAAAGCAACGGCCCGCATTGGTCAACTAGGTGGCTATCAGTGTGAAAAAACATTTTACATCGTGCGGTCGTCAATAATTTTGAGCACTCTTTAAACAAGGATAATTCCGAAATATTTTTAGGTTGGCAACTTCTTATATTTTATTTTCAAGTTTGGTAAATATAGGCACCAACATTTCAAGTGATTACTTAATATTTTTATATTTTTTTTTTTAAATTTATTTTGGTAAAAAATTTGTTCGTTCCTTTAAAGCTCTAGTTTGGGTAATGTGATATGGTAGAAATAGTTCAATGTGGAACAGGAGTATGAAAAGTATAAATTTCCTCCTAATAGGATTTGGAACGTTGATGACACAGGGATGTCTATTACGCCAAGTAAGCATCCGAAAATGTTAGCTACAACAGAAAAGCAAGTTGAGTGCATAATATCAGCAGAAAAAGGAAAACCTTCTCCACTTTTGATGAAACATGCTCGACCTGGTTCCGAATCAGTTTGTCACATATATAAATGGATGCAAATTATCATAACTAAAATGTGACTGGATTATTTCATTCGGTTTACACATGTTTCGTAGGAGAGCCAAGTTTGTGGAGTAGTATCATTACACCCCTATTTTGACAAAACTTTTTTGACTTTTTATGGTTTTGAATAAATATCTTCCGGAATACTTAAGCTAACTCGATCTCGTCTTGGAATGTGCTTCGTAATACTGGAATCTATCAAATTGTTTGATTTTATACCTGCCTACTTAATAAAATGTTAAGTAGCAGCCGAAAAATGAAGGCCTGTATCACAATACCCTCACTTTCTCTAGTGTGCGAAAACTCGTAATTTACGAGTAAATAAGTGCATCCATAGAGCATAACACATATTAAGCCAGTGGTAGTGCTTAAAAACTAACAATATATTTGATAGCTTTAAAGAAAGAAATAATAATTTCTGTGCTACCTCGTGGCCGGCTTCCAAAACCGTGAGTGTATGGCCTTAGGCACAATTATTTCGAAACGTTGGACGATAAAACATTTATACATTTTTGGCAAAACAAAAAGCCAAATTCGGAAATGCACCGAAAGATTTGTAAAAAAAATATACAAATAAACCTTTTTGTAATTGGTTTCCATTTATAGAAATAATGTACTAAGCCCTAAAGAAATGCTATGTTTGACTTTACGTTTTTACTCATCAGGGAGTTTCTTGGTGGCTGTAGCTGATTTTTTCGGAGTTACCGTGGCCACTGCAAGCCGCGTAGTCAAACAAGTATCATTTGCTATGCACAACTTTCAAAAGAGTTTATAAGGATGCCTAAAACCAGAAACGAAATGCTGGAAACAAGTTAGGCATTTTATAGAATATCGAAGTTTGAACGGCTGTATAAGGCTGAACGGCTGTATATGGATGAACGGCTGTATAACGAATGGCAAATACGCACGAGGAACATCATAGAAAGGTGTTTTGACGTATGTAAGCCTCGTTTTTCCATACTCTCTGTTGGCTTTCAATAGATACAACAACGGCTATTGTATCCGTGAATATCTTTTATCAAAATGTCAGAGGTTTAAATACCAAAATAACTATTCTCTTTTTGAAATCTTTCCATTGTAAATATAACGTAATTACTTTTACCCAAACTTGGCTAAAACCTCATGTTTTCAATTCAGAGTTTTTATGTAATGAATATCAAGTATATAGAAATGATCGTTTGAACAGAGTCGGAGGTGGTGTTCTACTTGCCGTTCATTCCTCCATCCCATCAGAAGAGGTTTACATCGATTTCATTGAGATCAAATGCATCCGCATTCAGTTAGAGAACGTCTCTATGTACTTATACAGGGTGGCTAATGAAAGCCGCTACCAAAAAAAATTAAATAACTTTTTTTCTATTTAATGAATCTGGTAAATTTTTTTTTGTTTTGCAGATTGACTTTTACGTTTAACAAAAATGGATAACTGGGACACTGAAACAAGAATTTGGATTGTCCGCCGCTATCACGCACTGGAGTCCGTAGTTTCGGTTCAAAGAGAGTATAGGCGCACGTTTGGCGGCAATCCTCCGAGCAGATGGACCATAATAAGACTTGTAAACAATTTTGCCGAGCATGGGACAGTCAACAGAAGACCTTACCATCGAAACCCTTCAGTTCGAACGGAGGAAACAATCGCTGCTGTAGATGCTGCCATACAAAACAATCCACGTGTTTCGACAAGAAGCTTATCTGCTCCCATATAAAATTCAAATGGCCAACAAACTGAACGCTGCAGACTTGCCGATTCGCTTGGAATTTTGCCAGAAGATGCTTCAAATGGTGGAAGAGGATGGAAACATGTTGAACTGTCTTTTCATGTCTGACGAGGCCCATTTCGATTTAAACGGCAACATAAACAAACAAAATTGTCGAATATGGAGTGCTTCCAACCCACAGATACTCCATGAGACGGAATTGCATTCACTTCGTGTCACAGTGTGGTGTGCAGTTTCATCACGCTGCATTGTCGGGCGCTACTTCTTCGAAGAAAACGGTCACACCGTTACGGTTACTGGAGACCGTTACTTGAGCATGTTGAGAGAGTTTTTCTATCCAGAATTACGCCGAATGAGAATTTCTTTCAACTCTGTGTGGTTTCAGCAAGATGGTGCAGCTCCTCATATAGCCCAACCTGTTATGACAGAATTGCGACGAAAATTTCCCAATAAGCTGATATCCAGAAACTCCACATTCCGTTGGCCACCCAGGTCGCCTGACATTACTGCACCTGACTTTTTCTTGTGGGGTTATTGCAAACAGGAAGTCTTCAAAGCAAAACCAACAAATTTGAATGAACTAAGGCAATCCATTCGAGAAACAATTGCGGCTATTCCTGTCTCAACTCTCCAAGCAGTAATGAACAACTTTTTGGTAAGATGCCGCACATGCATCGACGAGCAGGGGGGGCATTTAAATTCCATTATTTTTAAAACTAATTAAGCTATATTTAATAAAATTTAATGAGCTTTAACATGAATAAAAGAAAAATGAATTCCATACACTGAAAAAAAAATTATTTGACTTTCTTAATGTAGCAAAATTCATCTCTGTCTCTCTTCTGTATGTTTGCTACATCCCTCCAGCATCAGATTTTTCAGTCTACATGCAACATGTCTCTGCTCAAAACTGTTAACTTTTTGACTAAAGCTTCAGATTGAATTACTGTTTTGGGTGATTTTAACTTACCTCATATATTATGGAACATATCTGATGGAAACAATATTCCAAATCCCTCCAAACTGGGGCACAATGACGTTATAGATGGAATTTCCGATCTTTGCCTTAATCAAATAAATGTTACCGCTAACAAGTTTGGGAAAGTCTTAGATTTAGTGTACGTTGATAATATAAGCCAATTTTCTGTAAATCGTTGTGATCCGTTGGTTTTACCAGAAGACCGTTACCACCCTTCTATGGAGATAGTCTACGAAACAAAGTAATGGCCAAGGTGCTCAATGCTACTCATGTAGTAGCTTTGATTTTAACTTTTCCAAAGCAAACTACAAGAAATTAAATAAAGAACTGTCTAAATTAACTTGGCCTGAATTTGGTTGTGATATCGATCTAAGCATCTTACATTTCAATCAAACTATTTACTGCCTATTTGAGAAATTTTTTCCTAAACGTAAATTAACTTATGATCATCGTAAGCAAGCTGGGTCTACTAAAGAGCTTAAGGCTCTGAAAAATAGAAAAACGCGATCATTTGATTAATATAAGAAATCCGCATTAAACAAACATTACTTACTGCATTCCATTCCACGTCAGAAGTACATAGATTTAAATAAAAAGTGCTATAAAGCTTATATCTCTAAAACCAAAAGAGACATTATTCTCAATTCCAAGTCATTTTATGGTTTCGTAAATTGTAAACATAAAGTATCAGGGTTTCCCTCAGTCATGAAATATCAAGACATTATATCTAGCGATAATCAAGATATCACAAATTTCTTTGCTCAATTTTTCACTTCTAACTATTCTTTCGTCACCACTTCAAACTTTCAAAATTGTCCCTATAAGCTACATGGGACAAATTTAATTAATTCACCAATTATATGCGCCAAAGATGTTCCAATTTACCTTAAAACCTTAAAAGAATCTTCTAAATAGGGACCTGATAGGATTCCTACATGTTTCTTGAAAAAGTGTGCGAACCATATTTACCAGCCCCTTACCAATTTGTTCAATCTATCACTAAAGTGTGGTGTTTTTCCAACTGCGTGGAAGTAATCGTTTCTACTACCGCTGCATAAAAGCTGCATATAGAGAGCTATCGTGGCACAGCAAAGCTTTTTGCCATCCCAAAATTGTTTGAAGCTATTATTACAAATCAACTTACGGATCCGATATATACTTTGATAGCTGACTGCCAACACGGGTTCAGTAAGGGAAAGTCCTCAGTTACGAATTTACTTGTGGTTACCAGTCATGTCTCAAATGGCTTTAGAAAAAATCTGCACACCGACGTTATTTATATGGATTTCAGCATAGCTTTTGACAAAGTGTGTCACCCATTACTTATTCATAAACTCGAGTTGGGCTTCCAGCCGGGTCTCAATCGCTGGATCTCTTCTTACCTTAGTGACAGGACACAAAGAGTAGTGTTTAAAAATTTAGTATCCGATGTCATTTATGTCTCTTCAGTAGTTCCTCAAGGAAGCCATCTTGGCCCGATTCTGTTATTGTTGTTTATAAATGATATTTCTACAAAAATAAAATTTTCAAAAATTTTAATGTATGTTGACGACGTAAAGCTTTTCATGCCATTAGCATCATTTGAAGATAGAAATAAGCTACAATCAGATTTAAATTATATGCCACTTAACCTTAAAAAATGTAAATACATGGGTTTTAGCCTGGAATTTCTCAGCCGGCTTCCTATACAATTAAAAATTATAGTCTTGAGCAAGTGTATGATTTTGTTGACGTGGGGGTTACTATGGACTACAAACTCAGTTTCAACCGCCATATGAACACAACAGTTAATAAGGCTAGAGGTATCCTAGCATTCGTTAAACGATGGTCTAATGAATTTAGCGACCTTTATGTAACTAAAGCCCTCTTTACTACATTAGTCAGACCGATACTTGAACACAGTTCTATAGTTTGGAACCCGCGTTACCAGGTTCATGTAGATCGCCTAGAATCAGTTCAAAAACAATTTTTACTATTTGCCTTAAGAGATTTTCATTGCGATCCCTTGTATAATCTGCCACCCTATACGAATCGTTTAGAGCGCATTAATCTGCACACACTTTCTAGTCGGAGGGAAATGCTTGGAATTGTTTTTATGATTAAATTGCTAAACGGTTCACTCTCCATCCCATTTCTTCTAAGTGAAGTGAACTTCAATGTACCATCTTGTCCTTCAAGGAATTTTAAACCTCTAGTGTTAAAACAGTGCCGAACCAATTTTCAGTTAAATGAGCTTTTTCGCTGTTTGTGTCAAGATTATAACTCTCTTTCTGGTGGATTTGATATTTCAGACTCGCTTGTCAGCATAAAAAAATCAATTCTTTCTATCCTAAATACATATCTACTAATTGTTTCTTATTCTTTGACTTCTATATTAACTTCTTACAATAATTTTATTCTCTTAACTAGTTATATCTTAATGTATAATCCATCTTATATCTACTTTACTTAGCTGATGAGGTTTTCTGAGCAGTTTTAGATCTCGATTAACAAACCGAAGCCTTTCAATGACTCGGCACGAACGAATAATCCGCGCGTTATGCGGATGCGCCCCTCGCGCCGGTCGGGCGGGATATGGTGGGTAATTCGTTTGGAAACTATTATTATTAAAACGCGTCTTTTGATACCTCTTCCGACATTTCTGGACGTGTTTTAACAGTTGTCTCCGAAAGTAAACCAATTCCCCATGCCGTTCCATGCGTTATTTTCCACCAATGCGCTCGAACCAATATAAGTTCTGACAGGCGCGGATCCAGGGGGGGAGGGTCTTGGGGTCCGAACCCCCCCGAATGTCCAAATTAGTGACATTTTTTTATATGTCTACATAATAAAAGTTAAAATAAAGGAATTTTAGGTCATGAAATTATATGGATTTTGAGTCAGGGATGGATAAGGGGGGGTCCAAACTCCCTGAAGTGTCAAATAAGAGAAAAAATAACATTAATAAATGTTAAAATAAAGGCATTTTAGGTCATGAAACTATATGGATTTTGCGTCAAAGATGGATAAGGGAGGATCCAAACTTTCTGCACTGTTAGAGTAAAAAAAATCAACATAATAAAATTAAAAAAAAGAAATAAGTGGCACGAATCATTTTTTGGTCCAATCAGACTAAAGTGGCAACCGTGGTTACGTGATGCAGCGCCAATGCTTGTAATTGACACAGTACTCGTACATTTGTTTGTTGTTTGTTGGAAAAGCCTCTTATGTATATAATATTAAACTGTAACTTTGTCATTTCCATTTTAGGCTTGGTATTGTGGTTTTCAGGTGAAAATGTCTCAAGTCGCCTAGAAACTATTTGAGACGACACTTTAACCCTCTTATAAATCAAAAATAAAATAGGTTTATTAAGCTCTTATAATTGAAAATTTGTATGGAAATCTCATTTAAAAAAGCTTTATAAACCTTTAATATTTTTTATGAATAACGAGGTAAATGTTTTGAACATAGAATATCTTCCTGCCATCGTTTCCCATTAGATTCAGATCTTTTCATGCCTTGAACATGTTTTTAAACGACGATTTTCACTGCAAAATGTTGCCAGCGTCCATGACTGAATCTAATGGGAAACGATGCCCGACACACTTCAAAACATTTAAATTTTCAAGTGAACAGCACAATACCTAGCTTTACTCTCAAAATCGTTTTTATGACAAAAAAAAAAAAAAAAAGTTGGACCCCCCCGAAATTATTTTCTGGATCGGCGCCTGAGTTCTGAACGTCTTAATGTAATGCTTATGGAACCCAGTTACAAACGTGATAGAAAAGTTGGTTGTACATTTACAACGGCTGCAAATAAAAATGTATGGCGCGATATACAACAGCTATATCAACTTAAACTTCCAATTGGTGGTGTGCCGCTATGAATATTTTTCCTGCAATTGGCGGCATCTACATAGGGGATGCATTTTTGCTGAGAAGCCTTCCATGGCAGAAATACACTCGGAGAGTTTGCTAAACAACTGCCGAGGGTCGCACTTTTTCAAACCTTTTTTTATGTTACCTGTCCCAGTACTGAAACCTTGGACCTTCGGTGTGGTAGGCCGGCAACACTACCGCTACACCACGCCAGCTGCAAATACAGACGGATATAAAGAGCAGATCATTGGCATAAAAATTGCATGTGGCTTTGAAATTTTGGCGTGGCAAGTTAAAGTGCTACTCGAGAAGAGAATGAACCTAGCTGGCGTAGTTATGTTAAGGAAGGCTATTTTCGTGACAATTTACAAGGCTCTGAGAATATTAAAATTTTTTGAATGAAGACTGACTATATTTCCATCAAAATAATCAACGTTTTCGCACTGCACCATTGATGGGTAGGGAAATTTTTAATATATTGTTACGTGCTGGCCTTCGGATGGGAGTCGCGATCTTATCCTGCGTCCCTCTCACCCTCGCGTTGCATGCCCCGCGGCCGCCGCAGGTATGCTTGCTTAAGCACGAGCTAGCTCGCCGGACTGTGGGGTGGATCTTGGGACCCGAGGCACGTCAGCCGCACCCTACAAAAAAAATACTCATACCTGACTGCTTCACTTGGGCGTCAGGGTTGACGCGTTCGCTTACCTTGGTTTCCCCACTTGGCCACAGATGTTACTGGCCAGCCACTCGGTACCCACCCTTCCATGGTCGGCCGTGGCGAAAAAATGTTGCCGACCCCAAAGAGAACCCCCTTGACCCCCTTACAAACTCCCGCCCATGGTCACTGTCCCGTCCGTCTGTCTACACCGCATCTGGAATGAAAGAATACTTATTTCAAGAAAATCAACAATACATGTTCTTTTATTATCATAAAGTACAAAAAGGTTCCTCAGAACTCATGCCCTTCATGGGCTCTTAAAGTCTACAAGTTACTGATAAATGTGTGAATGCTATGACCGTGATGGTGTCACAACTTCTCTGGGAGTGTGCGCATGTATGTGCAGATACGTCTGTCCCCAGTTCGGGGATGTCGATTGCCGACGCACGCCCTTACTTACATGCCTACACTCCTAGGAGTGTGACAACAATGTCTCTACGCGATTATGGTAAATGGAAACGAAATATATATGTGTATATAATGTGAATCAATATAGGTGTGTATAATATGAATTAATATATGTATGTATAATGTGAATTAACCGATGGCCGACATTAGACCCACTTCGGTGGTTTGTCTCGGGCTCCCCTCTAACTATATCGGTAGGAAGCTGTTATCTGGGCAATCTCCCCTTTCAATCCTCCCCTGCCTACAAGACGTCTTGTGATAAGGGTTGAAGGGACAACGCACGCGGACCCGGTAGTTATGCCACCTTTAGTTCTGCGTGTCACTTAAATCTTATTTTGATAGTGGGAGGGGGGTGAGACGACACCCTCGACTCTATCTGTATTTGTTCACAAAGCTCACACAAGTGGCCCTAACCTCAGACCCTATACCCAGCTGTACTGGAGACTGACTTAGTGCGCCTGGAAGCGCCTGTGCCTATCGCTTTTTATCGCCGATCATACATAAAAAGTTAACTAATGTTTGTACGAGCAGTCGGTGCTTATGGCATCGCCGCCCTTCTTTTTGAACAAAATACTTAATGGGGTTCGCCCCTTTAATTCACGTGTAAGTTGGGTACACACACGTGGCCCCTCCTATTTGCACTGCGCCGACGGCACTGGCTACATGTCCCTAACTTAACCTACTAAACCTGTTCCAATATCTGCTGCTGCTGCCGGATTCTCTGTGCTGGATTCTCTTGTTGGTTTGCTGTCCTGGTGATTAGTTACTTTGCTTGATGGCGGTGGTATCTTTGCCTTGATGGTGGTGGTGGCTTTGCTTGATGGTGGTGGTGGTTTCGCTTTGGAGGTGGTGGTGGTTTTGCCTTGGAGGTGGTGGTGGAGGTGGCTTTATGTCGGGCACCAGCAATGGTGACTGCACTGACCTGCGGCGTATTAGGCTTTGCCGCGGAGGTGGTGGCGAACAGCGCCGACGCCCGATGTAATGCTGACCCTGTGCAACGAGCCTTACAATGACGGCGATTGCGCCAATCTCTGATGCGGAGGCGGTGGTGATAGCGTCCCTGGGGACCTGTCGCCTTACAATGGTGATGTGGCGGTGGTGCTCTACTTATTAAGGCGTCCTTCCGCGATGATAGTCGTATCGATAGTGGTACTGCCCGCTTCGCGCCTCTGCTGCACTAGCAGTGAAGGCAGGTGACGTATTGGCTGTCGCCGGTGCCCCGCCTGCGGCTCTGCGGTGACTCCTGATGCGCTGCCGCAATCTGGCGCTTCTGTTGCTGTGGCTGTACGCCCCTCTTGATTATATCTTGGCCGTGCTTTGCCACACCCTGGGTGTCCTGCCCTAGGTAGTACCCTCCTGACCTGTTTCCTGTAAATATAAGAAAGGTGATTTCCTTTCTCATTTTTTGTTGCTCCCGCTCAGAAAGCAAAATATTTCCGGGGAATGATTCCCTTGACTTACCTAAGCGCTCTGGACGTAAAATCTGCGCCGTCGCTTAGGTCACTTGCCTGATGCGGTTGGATTGCTGCTGAAAAAATTGCTTGTGGCCGCTTCGACGGTCGATGATGGAAAGGCCGTACCAACGGAAGTGCCTTTCGTTTGACGTTTGATTTTCGATGACGTGGCAGGGAGGCGTTCGGAAGGCCGCGCTGCCATATCACTCGATTTGTTTCGCGCCACAGGGTGACCGCAACAGGGCGAGCGCTGCCGCCGGTCTCCGACTGGTTAGGCCCTCGAGAGGCTGGTCATCTATGGCCCTTTCTTTCCTAACGTCGCAGGTCCTTGGCATGGTAAACGCCCACCGGTCGTCCGGCTGCATCTCCGAGCTCGTAAAGTGCGTTTCCCTTCTACGCCAATATCATCGACCGCAAGTATTTCGGCGCGAGCTTGGCGTTATATCCCTCCGTTGCCTTACAGAGCCTGAAGTTCCTCCGGTACACGATCTCGCCCTCCCGATACCTTACGAGGCGAGCTCGGGTGTTATACGTCTGCTGTCCCTTCCTGTAGGCCTCTTCCAGATTTTTCACTAGCTTCTCCCGCATCAACCATACGCGATCCCCTCTATGCAGAATGTCTACGTCCGCTTCTCTTAGAGCTTCGAGCCGCCGTAACACCTCGTACGTTTTTCCATGTTGTACCATCGCTTGCCCGAACGTGGCTCGATATGGCTCCATTCCGATCGCTTCATGCATCGCACTCCTAATCGCGAATGCCGCTAGTGACACGTGCTGATCCCAGCAGCTCTGATCCTCACCTGCAATGTACGTCCGCAGCATGGCGAGCAGCGACCGATTGACTCTCTCGGACGCGTTCGCCTGCGGTGCATACGGCGCGGTCTTGATGTGGCTAACTCCGTAGCTTCGCAGGAAGCCTAGGAACGAGTCTGCGATGAACTGTCTGCCGTTGTCGGAGTGCAAGGTCTCCGGCACCCCGAAGATATGGAATATGTTAGTTTCGAGATACCTGATTACACCTTGTGCCGTTGCCTGTCTCATTGGTTTGAAGAAAACGAATTTTGTGAAGTGGTCCAGGACCACCAATATGACGGTGTTTCCCGACCGCGAACGTGGGTATGGCCCACAGAAGTCCACATACAGCCTCTGGAACGGGCGTTCCGTCCTGAAGCGGTCTGACATTGGAGGCCTTGAGGATATGTTTGGCGCCTTTGCACACTTGCAAAGTTCGCATCCAGCGACAAAATCCCGCACTGCTCCTGCCATGCCTGGCCAGTAGAATTTCCCCCTTAGTCTTTGCAATGTTTTCGCCATACCGCCGTGACCGGCTGACTGATCCCCGTGTGCCTCCTCCATCAAACTTTGCGTCAGCCCATCCGGCACCCAGATTCTCCACGCCGACCCTTCTGCGCACTACGGCCGTACCCTCTTATACACTACTCCATCAACCAGCCGTAGATTGGGTAGTCGCTCCGCGTCCCGCTCGACTTGTCGTGCCAGCAATATATACGCTTCACTGCGGAATTAGGGTGATGCAAAATCCATTTCCGCGACCGTTTCTACCTCCTCCATATGCATTCTGCTCAATGTGTCGGGTACAACGTTCTGTGCCCCTTTCCTATGTTCTATTTTAAAGTCGAAGCCTTGCAGTTTCAGACTCCACCGGGCTAGCCGTCCGGATAAATCCTTCTGCCCCATGAGCCATTTCAGACTCATATGATCCGTGATCACGGTAAACGGAAGTCCCTCCGGATATGCACGGAACTTCTTCACGCTCACGACCGCAGCTAAACACACCAGTTCTGTAACTGTGTAGTTGCGCTGGGCGGAGTTGAGCTTTTGCGACATGAACGCGATGGGTCGCTCATTGCCCTCATTATCCTTTTGAAACAACACACTGCCGATTCCCTGAGTGGATGCATCGCACTGTACGTAAAAATGCTTGGAAAAGTCCGGGTTTACGAGTACCTCGGCTGAGGTGAGCGCTGCTTTTAACTCCCCGAATGCTTTTACCGCTTCCGGTGACATTGCGAATGTCTTGGCTTTACGCAAGCACTCCGTCATCGGCGCTGCAATGGTGGCGAAGTTGGAGATGAATCTTCTGTACCACCCGCACATACCCAGAAACCTGCGCAGCTGCCTGACGGTGGTCGGCATCGGGAACTCAGTGATGGAGCGTACCTTCTCGGGGTCTGTCTTCAGCTCGCCCTGCCCTACAACAAAACCTAGATATCTCAGTTCGCGATGACAGAATTTGGATTTTCCCACGTTGATGGTGAGACCGGCGCTGGCGAGGCACTCGGCTACCTCCATGAGATGCCCAAGATGTGACTCGAAGTCTGGAGAACACACCAAAAGGTCGTCTATGTAGACGAAAACATTTTCCCTTAAGCGCGATGGTATCACCTTGTCCATCAGCCTGCAGAGCCGCTGACTGGCATTACACAGGCCGAAGGGCATCACCTTAAAGTGATACAACGGCCGCCCCGGGACTGTGATGCGGTCTTCTCCCTCGATGAAGGCTCCAATGGGATCTGCCAAAAGGCATCCTTCAGGTCGATGCCCGAGATAAAATGTGTTTCCCGCAAACGTGCCAGAATGCCCTCGACGTGCTGTGTTGGATAGGCATCCTTCTTCGTGCGCTCGTTGAGCTTTCTCATATCCACGCACAGTCGCTTCTTCCCCGGTTTCTCCACTAGCACGATCGGTGAGCTCCATGCACTATTGCTCTCCTCGATAACATTTAGTTTCAGCATGTGATCTATTTCCTCGTACGCATACTTCTGTTTCACCGGCGACATCGGGTAGTGACGTTGTTTCACCGGCACCGTGTCGTCGGAGACCTCGATCGTGTGCTCCAGGAGGTGCGTCCTTCCGAGGCCAAGCTCTGTGAATGACGGGAACATAGCCTTGACGCGCTCCACCTCTCGCTTCTGATCGGTAGTTAGATCTGGCTGTCCCTGCGTCTCCAATTCCGAGATGATCATGGGCGCTACCCCGAAAGCATCCCAGAAGTCGATCCCCAGGTACAACTCCTGCTTGAGGCTTGGCACTAAATATAGTGTCATTGGCTTCCTTTTCCCACGCCAATTCACCTCTACCTCGACTTTGCCGATTACATCCTGCGCCTTGCCGTCTGCTGTTTTCAAACGTTCCCTCAACTTGAATAACTTCCCCCCCATCTTCTATTTCCATATCGGCGCGACCGATCCGAAGCAGCTTATTGAGGCCCCGCTGTCCAGTAGACCCTGAACTTTGACCCCTTCGATTTCCACCTGTACATAGGGTCGCTTGTCCACGGCATCTCGAATCACGGTGGCTTCCACCGCTCTCGCCTCGCGACGCCTCTCGATGGCGCGCTTGCGCAGTCGTAGCGTTTTCCTCCACCTACTGTTCGGTCTGTACCTCGTGGCATCTGTCGCGTCGGCCTTCCCGCTTACGTTCGCCGACTCCGACGAGACTCCGAAGATCCTTGCACGCGCCGCGTCATATCTGGCTTGTCGTTCGCTTAGAGAGAGATGGCCGGCTGGTCCGCGTTGCCTTGCCGCTTCACATTGCTCCTCCTCGATTGTCTGAGTTTGGTTATGTTGCAACGTACTATCTGGTTTTTTTACAATTATGCTTGTTGATGAATCTATTTCTCCGGGGCTGCACGATGCTGACAGGGTTCCCCGGCCTTCCTGTCGCTCTCCGGGTTTTCCGCCTTGCATCCTTCGCATTCCTGTCTTCCGGATTGATTGCATTTGTAACATATCATGCTGTGCAGACGCCCGTCGCAGGTGTGGCCCTCTGGCCGGCCGTGGGCTTGGTCTTCCCTCTTGTTTCTGGCGACGCCTGACGGCTCCTTGTACGACGGTCTGTCTCTATTGGGCCTGTGAAGCGCCTTCAGCGCACCCGCTTCGTCCGTTCCGAGGTTGTTCTCCAACTCCTCCAGCGTTTTCCTGCGGTATGGCTTCGCCTCGTATTCCGCCAAATGCTTTTCCGCCCTGCGACATTCCCTCCTGAGGTCTTCCAACGACTCTATGTGGCACCCAAAGATGAGGTTCTTTTCTCGCGGCTTCAGAATTCTCCGCAAAAGGTTGACCAAGCTCTTCTTCGGAAGCCTTGTCCGCATGGTCAGCTCCATCCCTCGGACTACCGCGTAGAATTCCTCGAACCTTTCGTTGTACTCCTGCTTGCGCTCATTCATGGCTTGGCGGATTTCCTCATCGCAGTCCGCTTTGCGAAAGTGTTCCACTATAGCCCGCCTGAATGCCTGAAAATCTACAACGCTGTCATCTGGATGCTCCTCCGTGTACAGCCAGTACCACTCCTGTGCTTGTCCTTCTAATAACAGGTGAAAGTTCGCGAATAGGTCCTGCGATGAGATGTTGTGCTTTTTCCGAAGAGTGTCCACTTTAAACAGGAAGCGTTCTATCGGAATAGCCTTTGAGCCGCCGTCGAACTTGAGTCGCCAATCGCGTATAGCCTTTGTGGCTGCTCTCTCGTAATACGCACCCGTCTCCCTTGGCCTGCCTTCTCCTCGCGACGCTAACCTCTTCCTCGCGCTGGTCTCGCATTCGCTACCGCCCTGTTCGCGTTCGTCCGCGCTCGCGTTCGCCGCGCACGCCTCGGCGTCCTGTAGCCAATCATCCTGTCCACTCCTTTCCTGCGCGCTGGTCTTCGCGCCCTCTAAGCCTGCTAGCCTGCTTGACAGCCCGTTCATGTCCTTCCTCAGTAACTGCGCAACCTCTTGGACTGCCTCCGTCGTCGCGCGGCTCATTTCCAGTTGGTACTGGAAGAACATCATCTCGAACTTCCGCATCAGCGCCTCGCCCACACTATCGGCCGTCGCGCTCTTGGGTATGGAGTCACCCCCGCATGTCGGTCCGCTCGGGTTCGCTTGGGCGCCGGTGTCCTCGCGGTGTTGTGCCTCTTCGGCTCGCGACAGCGTTGGGTTGTCTTCCAAGTTCTCGTTTTCCGCGGAGCTCGCGCTGCTGAGCCGTAGCTCCTTTTTTGGCGGGCTCGGCATGCCTTCCCTACGCGTTTATTTAGACCACAGATGTGATCAAGCTGCCCTATCCTGTTCCGAGGTAAACCCTCAGAGATGTATCCAAAAAAAAAAGCCTAAAAAAATGAACAATTGGTGTTGTATGTGAGTGTGTTTGCACACCGATAAAACTCCCCCGCTGCAAGGAAGAATTAAATATACGTGGTGTGTCAACGAGTCTACGGACGTCCCGTAGATAAAAGGATTAAATTCAAAACGTATGAAAATTAAGGAGATGTGAATGAAACTTGCGTATTCCTTCTCCGATGCGGTGTCTGTCTGCCCTATCGTCGTCCGTCTATTTCCGTCCTCACCTAAACGATTCGATTCCCCAATCAGTTGTAGATACTATTAGCTGGCATCAATTTATCCAACTAAGCTACCTAGACAACTAGCGCCCCTCCGACTGGAATGCTTCCGCGAATACTATCGTCCGCTCTCGGCAAAACGAGCTACCCGCGGACTCCATTCCCGGTGAACTGGGTGCAGTTTCTGCCACTATTGTCCAGCTTAAACTCCGCCAAAACAAGCTAGCAGACCTCCACCCCCCTCCACCATCCCCCCGAACATCAACACTATTGACCAGCTTAATAAGCCAAGTCAAGCTGCCGATGTAGCGATAAAAAATTTAAAAACTTATAAAGTGGTATGTTATACCAGAAAAGACCCCCCAAAAAAAAAACATGAGAACCCTTAGTACGAACGCCCCTGACGCTTGTCCGAAATTTATTCACTAAGGTTCCACTAGGCAGTGGGCCCCACGTTGGGCGCCATTTCTGTTACGTGCTGGCCTTCGGATGGGAGTCGCGATCTTATCCTGCGTCCCTCTCACCCTCGCGTTGCATGCCCCGCGGCCCCCGCAGGTATGCTTGCTTAAGCACGAGCTAGCTCGCCGGACTGTGGGGTGGATCTTGGGACCCGAGGCACGTCAGCCGCACCCTACAAAAAAAATACTCATACCTGACTGCTTCACTTGGGCGTCAGGGTTGACGCGTTCGCTTACCTTGGTTTCCCCACTTGGCCACAGATGTTACTGGCCAGCCACTCGGTACCCACCCTTCCATGGTCGGCCGTGGCGAAAAAATGTTGCCGACCCCAAAGAGAACCCCCTTAGAAACTCCCGCCCATGGTCACTGTCCCGTCCGTCTGTCTACACCGCATCTGGAATGAAAGAATACTTATTTCAAGAAAATCAACAATACATGTTCTTTTATTATCATAAAGTACAAAAAGGTTCCTCAGAACTCATGCCCTTCATGGGCTCTTAAAGTCTACAAGTTACTGATAAATGTGTGAATGCTATGACCGTGATGGTGTCACAACTTCTCTGGGAGTGTGCGCATGTATGTGCAGATATGTCTGTCCCCAGTTCGGGGATGTCGATTGCCGACGCACGCCCTTACTTACATGCCTACACTCCTAGGAGTGTGACAACAATGTCTCTACGCGATTATGGTAAATGGAAACGAAATATATATGTGTATATAATGTGAATCAATATAGGTGTGTATAATATGAACTAATATATGTATGTATAATGTGAATTAACCGATGGCCGACATTAGACCCACTTCGGTGGTTTGTCTCGGGCTCCCCTCTAACTATATCGGTAGGAAGCTGTTATCTGGGCAATCTCCCCTTTCAATCCCCCCCTGCCTACAAGACGTCTTGTGATAAGGGTTGAAGGGACAACGCACGCGGACCCGGTAGTTATGCCACCTTTAGTTCTGCGTGTCACTTAAATCTTATTTTGATAGTGGGAGGGGGGTGAGACGACACCCTCGACTCTATCTGTATTTGTTCACAAAGCTCACACAAGTGG
Source organism: Merzomyia westermanni (assembly GCA_949987695.1). NCBI lineage: Eukaryota > Metazoa > Arthropoda > Insecta > Diptera > Tephritidae > Merzomyia > Merzomyia westermanni. Next base: position 97,468,753 of record OX465289.1, read on the forward strand.
CCCTAACCTCAGACCCTATACCCAGCTGTACTGGAGGCTGACTTAGTGCGCCTGGAAGCGCCTGTGCCTATCGCTTTTTATCGCCGATCATACATAAAAAGTTAACTAATGTTTGTACGAGCAGTCGGTGCTTATGGCATCGCCGCCCTTCTTTTTGAACAAAATACTTAATGGGGTTCGCCCCTTTAATTCACGTGTAAGTTGGGTACACACACGTGGCCCCTCCTATTTGCACTGCGCCGACGGCACTGGCTACATGTCCCTAACTTAACCTACTAAACCTGTTCCAATATCTGCTGCTGCTGCCGGATTCTCTGTGCTGGATTCTCTTGTTGGTTTGCTGTCCTGGTGATTAGTTACTTTGCTTGATGGCGGTGGTATCTTTGCCTTGATGGTGGTGGTGGCTTTGCTTGATGGTGGTGGTGGTTTCGCTTTGGAGGTGGTGGTGGTTTTGCCTTGGAGGTGGTGGTGGAGGTGGCTTTATGTCGGGCACCAGCAATGGTGACTGCACTGACCTGCGGCGTATTAGGCTTTGCCGCGGAGGTGGTGGCGAACAGCGCCGACGCCCGATGTAATGCTGACCCTGTGCAACGAGCCTTACAATGACGGCGATTGCGCCAATCTCTGATGCGGAGGCGGTGGTGATAGCGTCCCTGGGGACCTGTCGCCTTACAATGGTGATGTGGCGGTGGTGCTCTACTTATTAAGGCGTCCTTCCGCGATGATAGTCGTATCGATAGTGGTACTGCCCGCTTCGCGCCTCTGCTGCACTAGCAGTGAAGGCAGGTGACGTATTGGCTGTCGCCGGTGCCCCGCCTGCCGCTCTGCGGTGACTCCTGATGCGCTGCCGCAATCTGGCGCTTCTGTTGCTGTGGCTGTACGCCCCTCTTGATTATATCTTGGCCGTGCTTTGCCACACCCTGGGTGTCCTGCCCTAGGTAGTACCCTCCTGACCTGTTTCCTGTAAATATAAGAAAGGTGATTTCCTTTCTCATTTTTTGTTGCTCCCGCTCAGAAAGCAAAATATTTCCGGGGAATGATTCCCTTGACTTACCTAAGCGCTCTGGACGTAAAATCTGCGCCGTCGCTTCGGTCACTTGCCTGATGCGGTTGGATTGCTGCTGGAAAAATTGCTTGTGGCCGCTTCGACGGTCGATGATGGAAAGGCCGTACCAACGGAAGTGCCTTTCGTTTGACGTTTGATTTTCGATGACGTGGCAGGGAGGCGTTCGGAAGGCCGCGCTGCCATATCACTCGATTTGTTTCGCGCCACAGGGTGACCGCAACAATAGAGTTATTTTTAAGTAATATTCTTTTCACATTTAATACTTCTCAGGCAAGCTACTCTGATGACTAGTTTAATATTAGCTCCGATAAATTGGTAGACATTCTTCTAGAGCGCTAAGGTCCTGTATAAGCCGAATGGAAGCATGCAGAAGAATTTATAAAAAAAACGTTTTAGACTATTTAGACAAAGAATCATCATTTGAATGTAGTGATGATGATGATATAGAAGACACTGATTCAGGCACAGATGATATGAAATCCAAACTTAAGAAAAATTATTTAATGCGTAAACCATACAATCGCAGCTTACTGATACTACAAACAGAAAAACCAAACAATTTAAAACAAGAACCAAATAATGCAAAATCTACTGAATAGGACAGTACGCCCAAATGGGTGGAGCTTGTATGTATCATGGTCGCAAAGTGGTTTTGTATCACAGCGTAGTATTTATTTAATTATCTTATTTACTTGAAAGCCACTTCATTTATTTATAAGAATTCACAATTCATAAAGTAGGCAGTATAAAAGTAGAGTAGAGTTATTTTTTGAAATAATCGTCAGTTTCCATTACCAGTAAATATACGAGTATGTAAATTAAATTAACAAACAATTCTAAAAACTCAAGGTAAATTTCAGGGTATTTTTAACTTGCACCCATTATTATTGTTGTAGGCGGACGAAATTTTCTGTAAATATAAGAAAGTATTGTGAGTTATTTTTTATAATCTTTATTATAGTTTTTATAACTTTTTACCTTAACTATATCACTTCGTGTAGACTTTATATTCTTCCTTATCTATTTCTAGTTGCAGGAGTTTAACCCTCAACTCCGCTTATTTTGTCTCGAGAACTTTTTTTTTCTCCGCCCACTTAGGCTTCTCTGCTGCCCTTTAGTTTTCTTCCCTCGCCCACTCGTGCCTCTCAATTGCTCCTTCATTTTCCTCCTTCCAGAACTCTTGTTGTGCATCGTTTTGGGGATGCTTTTGCTGGCTTTTCTTCGGAGCACTTAACTTGTCAGACTTTTGCTGTTGCAGAAGCGATGGAGACAAAGAGCTCCAAGCTGGGTTAGTATTCTAAAGAAAGGGTTTTCCGTTGAAGAAAATGGATGAGAAATATAAAATAGTATTACCTTTTCTGCTGCTGCCACCGGTTCTACAGTGAAACTCGCCATTCGTCGAGTCTTTCAATGGCTTCAACTAAACATTGGCTCGAAGAACATCACTTGAATAATAAAAAAAATAATAAGGAAGAATCTTACCATCGCTATCGCAGTTGTTACTGAAACCGGTTGCTGACTGACCCATCAGGCAGCCAGTCTATCCGTGTTTGGGTTGGAACGTCGCCTAAATTCTCCCCCACCAGTCTTCTACACCTCGCTCCTCTCTTCTGCCAAGCTTTTCCTTGCCTTTCTCTTTAAATTATCGTATTTCTCTTTGAGGTTTTTCCGTCCTCTCTTTACTCACATCAGCGCCTCAAAATCGCGATCAACCGCCTCCCAAGATTTCTTCTTACCTTCCCACGATACTGCATCCGTCCTCCTATTCGCAAGAGTGGAAGCATACTTTTCCACCAATTCTAGAAGGAAACTTTCCTCAGTATTGGAAAAGTTAGGTAGCGTCCTTTATTTGTTTTCGGACATTGTAACAATAGATATGGTAAATCTATACGACAGCGCATAACTACAAAAACGCGTCCAAAAATTTCGGGAGATGTGTCGAAATATGGGTAATTGTTTCCGACCGCCACCGAGTGCTAACATTCATAGCAAAATGGCGATATGGGTATCAAAATACCCGTCTTGGTCCCAGTAATGAAAATCCGCCTCCGGAGAAGAAATATTTCAATTATTTTCGAAATTATTTGCAAAAAACCGAAAAATTACCCTAGGCCGATCCTAAATCTGGGGCGTGATCCAAGGTATTTATGAGCAGAACACCTTTCTGAGCGATTTAAAAAAATAACCCTTAGGCAATCCAATACCGGTTACGCGATCCCCAGTATTTCTTCGCAAAACACACTTCTGCTCTTTTCTGCGTCCTCAACAACCAAATGAAAATTACAGAAAATGTATAACTTTACCTGCAAATATCTTGCTAACTATAAAAAATAATTGTCCTTCGCATCCGGATTACTATTCCTGGGACCGATACGCGTCTTTTGATACATCTCCCGACATTTTTGGACGCGTTTTCGCACTCGGTGGCGGTCGTAAACAATTACCGAAATATGTACATAAATATTCTTCTGCCTAAACTTTTTTTGACAAAATCAAATATATTATAAACCACCGAAATTAATACCGCAAAATTATTTCTTGAAGATTGTAAACAAAAGCATCTGTCACTTTACATAAGTTCACAATGCTACTTTTGTGAATTTTTTCTCAAAAACGTTCACAATGACCACCTTTGCGTAAACGAAACTGTCATTCTGCTTCGCTGTTCGCTAATTTCTTCAGAATTTTGCCAAATGCTTGCCAGTTATTTCGAGGAAAATTTACGCAATGCCCAAAAAAGCATATTCATATTAAAAGAACTGCAAATGAATATTTTGTTTTATTCTGCGTTCAAATTTCAATGAGACAACACAATGGATAATAACGATTGTGAATTAATGTTTTTCGCTGTAAAATGCGATAATAAAGCACGATGCTTACTCTGCGGAACGTTTTTAAGCAATCTTCATTTTAATATAAAGCGTCATTATCACACATTCATGGCAGAATATGATGAAATATATAAAGGCTATGATCGAAAGGAAATTTATTGCTGAGATAAAAAGTCTTTCTGAAAATCAAGTTGATGGAAATGAAGTTACTTCAAAAAATCAAAAGCTTTCATACTTAAAAGCTTCATTTGTGATAGCTAAATCTTTAGCTAAGCAATGCAGACCATTCGAAGACGGAATATTTTTCAAAGATCTTTGTATCGAAATTCTTAGATGTTTGGGGGCGGACGCAAGAAAAATAATTAAAGGGTTTGACAATATTCCCGTATCCAGCAGGACGCTTATAAGGCATACTGGAAAAATCAGTTCTTTTGTCCAATCTAAAACCAGAAGCAGACTGTCTGAATGCAAATATTTTTTTATTTGGTTGGATGAGAGCACTGATATTCACGATGTATGCCAATTAATTATTTATGTGAAGACAGTAGATAATTTTTTCAACACTTATGAAGGAGTGCTATTTGTAGAGTCGTTACATTCGCATGCTAACGGAAAATCCATATTCGAAGCACTTAGTAAATGTTTGTTTCCATTTACAGATAAATGTAAATTGTCCGCTGTGTGCACAGATCGTGCACGTGTTATGATTAGAAAAAATTTAGGATTTCTGAAAAAAAAAAATAACATAGAGGTTCCACCATTTCATTGCATTATACACCAACAAGATTTACTTTCAAAAGTTTTGCAAATAGCGGATGTAATAAAAACGGCCACTAAAATAATAAACAAATTAAGAGGCGGTCACAATTCACTCACCCACCGAAAACTAAAAACATATTTAGAAGATGTTCAAGCAGTACATGGCGATTTACTTCTTTTTAGTAATATCCGATGGTTGAGTTGCGCGAAAATTATGAAACGATTATTTATACTTTCGTAATATTGGAAAAATCGGCACTTGAGATCGAGTTAGGCCGGACTTTTTATTTCCATTTGCCCTAATGTGTGACTTACTAGAACTTATGAATATTCTTAACCTTTCATTTCAAGGAAAGAATAAGGGAATTTTCGATCTCATATCAGCAGTCGATGACTTTTCTAAAAAATTAGAAACTCTTCATGCACAATTTGTTAGCAAAAATGTTGAGAATTTTATATAAACATCCCACATTTAAATCTGTTTCCTACTTACAATTTTAGTGATTGTAACGAAGTACGAGGTGCGTTCAAAAAGTATCGCGAATTTTGTGTTTTTTCAAAAATTTTGTCCCCTTCAAAGTAATCCCCATGAGATATTATACACTTGTGCCAACGGTTTTTCCAATCTTCGAAGCACTTCAAAAAATCATTTTTTTGTATCTTGTTCAGCTCCTTTTTCGATGCCGTCTTTATCTCGTCAAGAGAAGCGTAACGTCGTCCTTTCATGGGCCTCTTCAGTTTGGGTAACAAGAAAAAGTCACAGGGGGCCAGACTTTCTCATTCTTACAGGAGTTTGCCCCGGGTTTAAAACCTTCTGTCATTCGCCGAGTTTTTTGATAGAATTTTCGGGCATTATTCCCTTTGGCCAGCATCTCAAGCTCCTTTATTTCACGCTTTTCTGCCTCTCTTTTTTTCGCCCGGAAAAGCCGCCTCGCTTCCCTCTTCAACTCGCGGTAGTGTTCACACACACTCCTCGTTGCATTCGATCTCAGCGTTGCCTTGTAGGCTTCGTCCTTTCTTTTCGTTGCAGCGCGGCACTCTTCATCATCATACCAGTTGTTTCTTCGCGTTCGCCGGAATCCAATTACTTCTTCGGCTGCGGTACGGAGTGCTCCTGAGATATGATCCCACTGCCAATGCATTCCACTAGGTTGAATTGTGCTCTCGGAGAGCAGGTGTGAGAGGCGATCTGCGAAATAATTGGCGGTCTGTTGCGATTGCAGCTTTTCGACGTCCAGCTTTCCCTGCGTTTTTTGTTGCACCTGGTTTGTCGTACAGAGGCGGGTACGAATCTTGACTGCTACTAGGTAGTGATCAGAGTCGATGTTAGGTCCTCGTATTGTGCGAACATCTAAAACGCTGAAGCATGCCGTCCGTCTATCACAACGTGGTCGATCTGGTTGCGTGTTTTTCGATCGGGGGACAGCCATGTAGCCTGATGGATCTTCTTGTGCATAAACCTAGTGCTGGATATGACCATGTTTCGTGCACCGGCGAAGTCCATCAGCCTGAATCCATTTGGCGAAGTCTGATCGTGGAGACTGAAATTCCCGACAGGGGGGCCAAATACACCCTCCTTACCCACCCTGGCGGTAAAGTCGCCAAGCACGACTTTGATATCATGACGGGGGCAGCGCTCGTATGCTTCTTCCAGGCGCTCGTAGAATGCATCCTTTTCCACGTCGTCCTTCTCTTCCGTCGGTGCATGAGCGCAGATAAACGATATGGTGAAAAATCGTACTTTTATGCGGATTGCAGCGAGACGCTCGTTCACGGGTGTGAACGACAGTACTCGGTGACGGAGTCTCTCTCCCACCACAAATCCCACGCCGAATCTGCGCTTGTCTTCATGCCCACTCCAGTAGATGTTACAAGGTGTTCTGATCGTATTTCCTCGCCCCGTCCATCGCATCTCTTGTATGGCGGTGATGTCAGCTTTTTCTTTCCTCAGGACCTCAACCAGCCGGGCAGCGGCACCTTCCCCATTAAGGGACCGGACATTCCAGGTACATGCCCTTATCTCATAATCCTTATTTCGTTTGCGAGTGTTGTCATCTAAAAAAGGGGTTCTCATATCCGAGGCTTTGTTGTTCAATTTCATTGGAGCGTTGTTTTATGTGGTGGGTCCCAAACCCAACGCACAACCCGTTTCACGGGAAGTTGAATTCTATTACACGTTTGTATAGCGAGCCGCTTGATCCAAGACAGACGCCCGCTTGCAGCCGCACCACATGGTGATCAGACGCTGCTGTTTGAACCCCCCAGCAAGCCCTTAAACCGATTATGTCGGAGTGGCCTTACCAGGTTGTTGGAGTGGCCTTCTCACGTTTAGCTCACCACCAAACGGGTGTTCGGTGGTTACCCAGAGGATACTTGGGCGCAAAGCCCGGAAGTAGTGGGCTGCTTGAACCGCATGCAAAAGAATCGCTCTGGCCATTCCCAGGTGAATGGCGATCAGAAACTTTCCCCACTTGCGTGGACTTCTGCACACGGCCCCATCCTCCTACAATTACCTCAATATCCAAAAATATTGCCGCCACACGATGTGGGATGGCCCATAACCTGTTTTTAAAGTGGAATTGGCAACAATATTTAGGAATCATACAAGATTTAATTAGATAAATTTTACCTTATATTGAGTAGAAAAAAATATATGTGTTGTAGAATGTAGCTTTATACAAAAAGGAAAGAACAACTGAATAAAAGGAATTACAATAGTAATAGTGATACATTGCAAAGGAATGAATTTAAAATTGAGACATTACTGAATGAACAATATGAAAAATGATTAGTATTGACCAAAGTAATTTGAATGCGCTGCGGAACGTAACTTCCGATTGTATTCGTTCCAACACCATGAACATTTTAAAAACTAAGTTAAGGAACAAATTAAAATGCTTAACTCGCTGCTTAATATTAGATGTTCCTTAAAAAGCTTATCGAAATGTTGCACTGATTTTGAAATTACATCTGTGATAAATACCAAAACTTTGTACGCAGACTCAAGCTCTTCTGGTACATCAGACGAAGAAAATTTTATAAAATTAATTAGTTTGTAGTGATTTTTCTTTAGTATGTATTTTTTTGAAAAAATACCTAGTCAAAAAAAATGTGCCTGATATGTGTTGAAACATGAATAGTTTCTTTAAGTTACAAATAGTCTAAGCTAAAATAAAAAGTTTGAAATCGATTTCGTAAGAAAATTTCTGACGTTTTTTTAGCTTCTTTTTTCTTAATTTTAGCCTTTTCCAACCTTTCGTTTTTGCCGATTTAGCCTCTTTTTTTTCTATCACCTGCTCACACTGGTCGCAAGTTTGCATTCGCTGAGGTTGTGGGCACTTCCTCGTTAACCATCATTCCGTCAACAAACCAGTAGGACACAATTCTTCCACTACTTCCTCATGTTGGGCCGGGAGCTCATTTGTTTCTTCTTCCTGCTCTTTGTCTCTTTGGAGGTCAACGCCTTGCACAACAGTGTAAAAGGTTGTTGTTTATATCTTCCTGTAGCGTTACACTCCACTTTATTTGAAGTAATTTTTTTTTTACTTTAAATTTAAGATCTCTCCAAACCTAAAAATTAATATTCAAGTAAATAATACGAGCATAGCATATCATGCTATTTACCTTCTGCCATCCATCGTTGTCTCTTATTGGTGGCCCGATTGCATTTAATTGTGTGCATATAACAGCCCACTGCTGTTTAAAGTTGACTGGAGATGCTTCTCTTTGAAATCTCTTTGCCAAAGGAGGGTTTTTTTCTAACTCCGCCACAAGAGTTTCGAATTGCTCCACAGTTGTAATTTTCATTTTATGTCCTTTGAGTAAAACATAAATAAATTAGAATTGTCATTTTAATACATAGTTTCCAAAGCAAAGAGTAATAAAACTTACAAATTTGTTTTCCACTTTTATTTTAGCAATTGTCACTCACAAATTCTTCCAGCCGTTATGAAGAACGGTGTCGACAAAAATGGCGTTGTCTGAGCTCGTCGTCAACGGCGATATCTCTCAATGAATACTAAATACGTATCAATAGCTGTCAATTATCGATAACGACTAAGAGAATAGCCATAATTGATCGTCGACAATGTTTACTGTAGACGACTCCAACCATAATAAAGCTGATTGATTTGTTTAACACACATTATTATACCAAGTAGTGCTACGCACACAAGGTATATTAATTTTAGTCGCCAAACGACAGTATGTAACGGCATAAACGGACCGAGATAGATATTGACTTATCCATATCAAAATGTTCAGGACGAAAAGAGAAATTGATTAAGCAATGTCCGTCCATCCGTCCGTCTGTGGATTGAATAAATTTTGAGATATCTTAATGAAATTTAGTATGCAGGCTCCTTGGCACTCATTATTAAATAGGCAATAACTTTGCGTAAAATAGCGTTATATTATTTATATTTCACTTTTAAAGTTTCCGTAAACTAAGAAATCCAAAAAATACAAATTTTCGAAAATGGGCGTGGCCCCGCCCCTTTTATAGTGGATTATTCCACAAAACTTTTTATGCCATAACTCCGCCAAAAATTGATTTGAGTTTTTTAACATAGTTCTTACAATTTTTTTTGTAAAATTTAAAAAGCGATATTTCTACAACTATTCTATTCTATTCTATGGCGCGATATACAACAGGTATATCATCATAAACCTCCTAAGAGATTTTTGCGCCAAGCTTCTCTTCCAATTTGTGGTGTGCCGATTTGAATTTTCCCTACAAATTGGTGGGACCTACAGTTTTTTTGCCGACTCCGAACGGCATCTACAAAGGAGACGAATTTTTGCTGAGAAGCCTGTCATGGCAGAAATACACTCGGAGAGTTTGCCAAACCACTGCCGAGGGGCGACCCCGTTTTGAAAAACTTTTTTCAAATCACTTTTGATGTTACCTGTACCAGGGCTCGAACCATGGACCTTCGGTGTGGTAGGCCGGCAACACTACCTTCACACCACGGCGGCCGCAAGTTATATCAATCAGATTTTGCACATATAATAAGCTTTTTAAGAAAAATTCGAGGGCAATAAAATTTTGTCAATTTTGAAGTAATAGGCGTGGCGCCGCCCACTTTTCACAATCAATTTTTGCTATTTTCAAAGGCAATCGCTTATAATTCATTCTTGATATTTCAATGAAAATTGGTCAGCTGCTTCTCAAAATTAGCCAAATCGGAAAACACACAAGCAAAATATTCGGGCACGTATTAATAGCCCACTGCAATAGCGAAGTTATATATCTTGTTTGATTTTCATGCCTTTCATAAAAATTAAATGTATGTAAGTATAAGAAGAAGAAGAGAAAGTTCACTAAAATGATCAGCGCAATGAGCGGAGTCGATTTAGCCATGCCCGTCTCTCCGTCCGTCTGTCTATTTGAACGCAAACTAGTCTCTCAGTTTTACAAAAGAATGCTGAAATTCGTTGTTTGCTTTCGCCATTTTATAATATACTAGCAAACCCGGTAGAAGTTGTTTTGACGTGTTGATACATAGAACACATCTATATAAAATGTCATTAACTTGAACCAAATAAACTTCTAGCTTTACTGTACTGCAACTTTATATAACCTGGGGCTTTTCTAAGAGCTATATACATACTGTGTCGTGTCCAGCGAAGTCCTGAACCTATCGTGAAAGTTCAAGAGCAAAAACAAAACAAAAATTATGTGGTCGTTGCACCGCCCCCTTTTACAAAATTATGTAGACATTGACTAAGTGATACTTATATCCAAATATCATTAATTTAGACCAAAAAAGTTCGGAGTTATTGCGAATTGAAACTTAATAATGATCATATTGTTATACTTAGTTTATATCTATCATCTAAAAAAGGGGTTCTCATATCCGGGGCTTTGTTGTTGAATTTCATTGCAACGTTGTTTTATGTGGTGGGTCCCAAACCCAACGCACAACCCGTTTCACGGGAGGTTGAGTTCTATTACACGTTTGTATAGCGAGCCGCTTGATCCAAGACAGACGCCCGCTTGCAGCCGCACCACATGGTGATCAGACGCTGCTGTTTGAACCCCCCAGCAAGCCCTTAAACCGATTATGTCGGAGTGGCCTTACCAGGTTGCCGCCTCCTCACGTTTAGCTCACCACCAAACGGTTGTTCGGTGGTTACCCAGAGGATACTTGGGCGCAAAGCCCGGAAGTAGTGAACTGCTTGAACCGCATGCAAAAGAATCGCTCTGGCCATTCCCAGGTGAATGGCGATCAGAAACTTTCCCCACTTGCGTGGACTTCTGCACACGGCCCCATCCTCCAACAATATTTTATAAAAGCGTGCAACTGTTGGCATATGCTGACGATATTGATATCATTGGCCTTAACAACCGCGCCGTCACTTCTGCTTACTCCAAATTAGAAAAAGAAGCGGAGAAAATGGGATTGGTGGTGAGCGAGGGCAAAACGAAGTACCTTCTGTCATCATGCAAAGAGTCAGCGCATTCGCGCCTTGGCAACCAAGCCACTGTTGGCAGTAATAATTTCGAAATAGTAAAGGACTTCGTTTACCTGGGAACCAGCATTAACACCAACAATAATGTTAGCCTAGAAATCCGACGAAGAATCACTCTTGCAAACAAATGCTAATTCGGACTGAGTAGGCAATTGAAAATTAAAGTCCTCTCTCGACGAACGAAAATAACACTACAAGTCACTCATCGCACCCGTCCTGCTATATGGTGCAGAAGCGTGGACACTAACAACATCTGATGAGGCGGCTCTGGGAGTATTCGAGAGAAAGGTTCTTCGAAAGATTTGTGGACCTCTACGCGTTGGCGACGGCGAGTACCGAAGAACTTTACGCAGACGAAGACATAGTTCAGCGAATTAAAACACAGCGGCTTCGCTGGCTAGGCCACGTAGTGCGAATGAGCGAAGATGCTCCAGCCCAGAAGGTATTCTTATCGGCACCCGCCGGTGGAAGCAGAGGAAGAGGGAGACCACCACTCCGATGGAAGGACCAAGTGGAGACCGATTTGCGATCCGGTGGTGTTTCCAAATGGCGCCAGTTGGCGCAACGAAGAAACGAGTGGCGAGCTATGTTGGACGGTCAAAATCGCCCAGGCGGTTAGATGACCATTTAAAGAAGAAGAAGAAGTTTATATTTATGTTGGTTACGCACACAAGGTATATTACTTCATTCGGCATAAACGAATCGAGATATATATTTATTAATGTATATCAAAACGTTCAGGATGAAAAGTAAAATATCCGGGCAAGTAGTTAATACCTCACTGCAAAAGCAAAGTTGTATATCTTTTTTGATTTTCATACCTTTCATGAACATGAAATGTTTGTACGTATGAGAAGAAAAAGAGATAGTCCCAACAAAAAGTATACTGGAATGATCAGGAGGATGAGCTGAGTCGATGTAGCCATGTCCGTTTACTTAATGTCTGATTAACTGTTTTATCTAGACTTTATCAGAGGTTGGCAGAAAATCCGTTTACTCAATGTCTGACAATCGATGATTCGCTGATTATCTTCTGATAAAATTTATCAAAGGATGGACCCATGATTATATGCTGATCACAATAGCAAGTGACAGCTGAAAGTAAACATCTGATTTTGTGATAAATTGCTTTGCAAACATATTCCGCGAGTAATATCCCTGCAAAAAATCGAGCGACTGATCTCTGAAGAGAGTGAGCCGTGATCAATTCCTTTCGCCTACAGTGGGCTGCAATTGATCCCCACTATTCCGTTAAGGCATAGTTTGGGTAAGTCAATTTTAGTTTCTGTAGCCTACTTTTAGGTGTTGAAAGTTAACTTGTCTGACCGTATCCGTAGGGACCAAAGGGACCAATTAGTCTCTTCATAGGAAATGCTCAAACAAAAGGGATCACTCCAACCCATACAAAGAGATCAAAATTGACATTGGTCGCAAGCTCCTTTGCGACTCAACCCGGATCCATCCTAGACTAAGCGCATTTTTTGCAAGCAAAGTTTAAAAAACTAATAGTATCCTTATAAAGTTTTGTGAAAGTGTTTAATAAATTTTGCAAATATTCCGCGAGTGATAGAGTAAGTTAGGGTATTGTGATATGGGTTGGTAAAGTGATATACCTGCGTAGTTCCTAAATTATTCATGTTTGAGCAAAAATATCTTCTGTACTATAATGGTGATAGCCAAAAACCGCTACTGCAAAGCAACGGCCCGCATTGGTCAACTAGGTGGCTATCAGTGTGAAAAAACATTTTACATCGTGCGGTCGTCAATAATTTTGAGCACTCTTTAAACAAGGATAATTCCGAAATATTTTTAGGTTGGCAACTTCTTATATTTTATTTTCAAGTTTGGTAAATATAGGCACCAACATTTCAAGTGATTACTTAATATTTTTATATTTTTTTTTTTAAATTTATTTTGGTAAAAAATTTGTTCGTTCCTTTAAAGCTCTAGTTTGGGTAATGTGATATGGTAGAAATAGTTCAATGTGGAACAGGAGTATGAAAAGTATAAATTTCCTCCTAATAGGATTTGGAACGTTGATGACACAGGGATGTCTATTACGCCAAGTAAGCATCCGAAAATGTTAGCTACAACAGAAAAGCAAGTTGAGTGCATAACATCAGCAGAAAAAGGAAAACCTTCTCCACTTTTGATGAAACATGCTCGACCTGGTTCCGAATCAGTTTGTCACATATATAAATGGATGCAAATTATCATAACTAAAATGTGACTGGATTATTTCATTCGGTTTACACATGTTTCGTAGGAGAGCCAAGTTTGTGGAGTAGTATCATTACACCCCTATGTTGACAAAACTTTTTTGACTTTTTATGGTTTTGAATAAATATCTTCCGGAATACTTAAGCTAACTCGATCTCGTCTTGGAATGTGCTTCGTAATACTGGAATCTATCAAATTGTTTGATTTTATACCTGCCTACTTAATAAAATGTTAAGTAGCAGCCGAAAAATGAAGGCCTGTATCACAATACCCTCACTTTCTCTAGTGTGCGAAAACTCGTAATTTACGAGTAAATAAGTGAATCCATAGAGCATAACACATATTAAGCCAGTGGTAGTGCTTAAAAACTAACAATATATTTGATAGTTTTAAAGAAAGAAATAATAATTTCTGTGCTACCTCGTGGCCGGCTTCCAAAACCGCGAGTGTATGGCCTTAGGCACAATTATTTCGAAACGTTGGACGATAAAACATTTATACATTTTTGGCAAAACAAAAAGCCAAATTCGGAAATGCACCGAAAGATTTGTAAAAAAAATATACAAATAAACCTTTTTGTAATTGGTTTCCATTTATAGAAATAATGTACTAAGCCCTAAAGAAATGCTATGTTTGACTTTACGTTTTTACTCATCAGGGAGTTTCTTGGTGGCTGTAGCTGATTTTTTCGGAGTTACCGAGGCCACTGCAAGCCGCGTAGTCAAACAAGTATCATTTGCTATGCACAACTTTCAAAAGAGTTTATAAGGATGCCTAAAACCAGAAACGAAATGCTGGAAACAAGTTAGGCATTTTATAGAATATCGAAGTTTGAACGGCTGTATAAGGCTGAACGGCTGTATATGGATGAACGGCTGTATAACGAATGGCAAATACGCACGAGGAACATCATAGAAAGGTGTTTTGACGTATGTAAGCCTCGTTTTTCCATACTCTCTGTTGGCTTTCAATAGATACAACAACGGCTATTGTTACTGCTTGTGGCGTTTTACACAGTATCGGAAGGATGAATAAAGATCCCGACCAACCTGTACATGAAAATATTCCTTTGGATGAAGAGACAGGCAACTGGCAAGATGAGGATGCATACACATCAGACACGTATGAGAACGAGTCTAATAAGGGACTATTTTGTTCGGTAAACTCAGCTATACCTAATGAATTCAGTAATACAAATAAAGTTTTTATTTTCAGGCTATGAAATTTTCTATAGTGTCTGATCCTGATAACTACGTAAATGCGATTCGAAAGCTATCCAATAACATACATTTTTTTCAAATGCGAAAGAAATTTCATTCGCATCGCAATACAGAGTAACCCCCAGGTAACCACCATCAGACATTGCTTATAGGTGCACCAGCAGTACCGCTCATATTGGATGTCAATCAAATTCCTGTTAACTTTCCATTACGTCGGATATCAAAAAAAATAAAAAATAGTAGTAGGGAAGTAATTTTGACATCAAAAAATCCATGGTGAATAGTGAAACAAGAGAGAAAAACAGCACATAAAAAAAGGAAAGTAGCTAAAGTAAAGAATGGTAATTGTTTCCATTAGGAGACAACTGTTAAAACTCGTCCAAAAATGTCGGAAGCGGTATCAAAATAGGCGGTTTGCCCTCGGTATCAATAATCCGAAGGTGGAAAATAAATATCTGGTTTCAGTGAAAAGTTCTTGGCAAAAAACCAAAAAATTACGAAGGTTGGAACCCAAATGGAAGGCGTGATCCAAGGTATTTATGTGCAGAACACCTTTCCGCGGCCGCACTTCAAAAAAATAACTCTTAGAAGGTCCAACAGCGGCTACGCCATCCCCAATACTTCTGCACTTTCTGACAGAAAATTTGTAACTTTAATTGCAAATATCCGTTGACAGAATTATAAAATCAAATTTCCGAAAATATCGGGACAACAGGTGTCAAAAGACGCGTATCGATCCCAGGAATAATAATAAGGATCCGCAGAATAAATATTTTTAGTAGCTTGCAAGTTGAAAATTTTCTGTCATTGCTGTGTGATTGTTGTAGACATAGATATGGGTGAACCGAAAAGTGCAGTAGTGTGTTCTGCGTAGAAGTATTGGGGATGGCGTAGCCGGTGTTGGATCGGCTAAGGGTTATTTTTTTGACCGCAGAAAGGTGTTCTGAACATAAATACCTTAGATCACGCCTACCATTTGGGACCCAACCTGCGTAATTTTTTGGTTCTTTGCCAATAGCTTTTCACTGAAACAAAATATATATTTTACACCTTGGAATTATTGATACCGAGGTCAAGATTTCGATACTCTTTTGGACAGCCCTTTTTGGCCTCCCGGGGCTCTTGTGTGGGAGTTTGAATACAGACCGAATAGGAATGTTCAAAATGTAGCGAAAATTTCTCGTAATAACGTTGAGTCAAAAAACCTAGCACTAAATCCGTGAATATCTTTTATCAAAATGTCAGAGGTTTAAATACCAAAATAACTATTCTCTTTTTGAAATCTTTCCATTGTAAATATAACGTAATTACTTTTACCCAAACTTGGCTAAAACCTCATGTTTTCAATTCAGAGTTTTTATGTAATGAATATCAAGTATATAGAAATGATCGTTTGAACAGAGTCGGAGGTGGTGTTCTACTTGCCGTTCATTCCTCCATCCCATCAGAAGAGGTTAACATCGATTTCATTGAGATCAAATGCATCCGCATTCAGTTAGAGAACGTCTCTATGTACTTATACAGGGTGGCTAATGAAAGCCGCTACCAAAAAAAATTAAATAACTTTTTTTCTATTTAATGAATCTGGTAAATTTTTTTTTGTTTTGCAGATTGACTTTTACGTTTAACAAAAATGGATAACTGGGACACTGAAACAAGAATTTGGATTGTCCGCCGCTATCACGCACTGGAGTCCGTAGTTTCGGTTCAAAGAGAGTATAGGCGCACGTTTGGCGGCAATCCTCCGAGCAGATGGACCATAATAAGACTTGTAAACAATTTTGCCGAGCATGGGACAGTCAACAGAAGACCTTACCATCGAAACCCTTCAGTTCGAACGGAGGAAACAATCGCTGCTGTAGATGCTGCCATACAAAACAATCCACGTGTTTCGACAAGAAGCTTATCTGCTCAAATGGGTGTAAGCAGACAGTCATTACAGTCAATTATGCACAAAGATTTGGACTTATTCCCATATAAAATTCAAATGGCCAACAAACTGAACGCTGCAGACTTGCCGATTCGCTTGGAATTTTGCCAGAAGATGCTTCAAATGGTGGAAGAGGATGGAAACATGTTGAACTGTCTTTTCATGTCTGACGAGGCCCATTTCGATTTAAACGGCAACATAAACAAACAAAATTGTCGAATATGGAGTGCTTCCAACCCACAGATACTCCATGAGACGGAATTGCATTCACTTCGTGTCACAGTGTGGTGTGCAGTTTCATCACGCTGCATTGTCGGGCGCTACTTCTTCGAAGAAAACGGTCACACCGTTACGGTTACTGGAGACCGTTACTTGAGCATGTTGAGAGAGTTTTTCTATCCAGAATTACGCCGAATGAGAATTTCTTTCAACTCTGTGTGGTTTCAGCAAGATGGTGCAGCTCCTCATATAGCCCAACCTGTTATGACAGAATTGCGACGAAAATTTCCCAATAAGCTGATATCCAGAAACTCCACATTCCGTTGGCCACCCAGGTCGCCTGACATTACTGCACCTGACTTTTTCTTGTGGGGTTATTGCAAACAGGAAGTCTTCAAAGCAAAACCAACAAATTTGAATGAACTAAGGCAATCCATTCGAGAAACAATTGCGGCTATTCCTGTCTCAACTCTCCAAGCAGTAATGAACAACTTTTTGGTAAGATGCCGCACATGCATCGACGAGCAGGGGGGGCATTTAAATTCCATTATTTTTAAAACTAATTAAGCTATATTTAATAAAATTTAATGAGCTTTAACATGAATAAAAGAAAAATGAATTCCATACACTGAAAAAAAAATTATTTGACTTTCTTAATGTAGCAAAATTCATCTCTGTCTCTCTTCTGTATGTTTGCTACATCCCTCCAGCATCAGATTTTTCAGTCTACATGCAACATGTCTCTGCTCAAAACTGTTAACTTTTTGACTAAAGCTTCAGATTGAATTACTGTTTTGGGTGATTTTAACTTACCTCATATATTATGGAACATATCTGATGGAAACAATATTCCAAATCCCTCCAAACTGGGGCACAATGACGTTATAGATGGAATTTCCGATCTTTGCCTTAATCAAATAAATGTTACCGCTAACAAGTTTGGGAAAGTCTTAGATTTAGTGTACGTTGATAATATAAGCCAATTTTCTGTAAATCGTTGTGATCCGTTGGTTTTACCAGAAGACCGTTACCACCCTTCTATGGAGATAGTCTACGAAACAAAGTAATGGCCAAGGTGCTCAATGCTACTCATGTAGTAGCTTTGATTTTAACTTTTCCAAAGCAAACTACAAGAAATTAAATAAAGAACTGTCTAAATTAACTTGGCCTGAATTTGGTTGTGATATCGATCTAAGCATCTTACATTTCAATCAAACTATTTACTGCCTATTTGAGAAATTTTTTCCTAAACGTAAATTAACTTATGATCATCGTAAGCAAGCTGGGTCTACTAAAGAGCTTAAGGCTCTGAAAAATAGAAAAACGCGATCATTTGATTAATATAAGAAATCCGCATTAAACAAACATTACTTACTGCATTCCATTCCACGTCAGAAGTACATAGATTTAAATAAAAAGTGCTATAAAGCTTATATCTCTAAAACCAAAAGAGACATTAGTCTCAATTCCAAGTCATTTTATGGTTTCGTAAATTGTAAACATAAAGTATCAGGGTTTCCCTCAGTCATGAAATATCAAGACATTATATCTAGCGATAATCAAGATATCACAAATTTCTTTGCTCAATTTTTCACTTCTAACTATTCTTTCGTCACCACTTCAAACTTTCAAAATTGTCCCTATAAGCTACATGGGACAAATTTAATTAATTCACCAATTATATGCGCCAAAGATGTTCCAATTTACCTTAAAACCTTAAAAGAATCTTCTAAATAGGGTCCTGATAGGATTCCTACATGTTTCTTGAAAAAGTGTGCGAACCATATTTACCAGCCCCTTACCAATTTGTTCAATCTATCACTAAAGTGTGGTGTTTTTCCAACTGCGTGGAAGTAATCGTTTCTACTACCGCTGCATAAAAGCTGCATATAGAGAGCTATCGTGGCACAGCAAAGCTTTTTGCCATCCCAAAATTGTTTGAAGCTATTATTACAAATCAACTTACGGATCCGATATCTACTTTGATAGCTGACTGCCAACACGGGTTCAGTAAGGGAAAGTCCTCAGTTACGAATTTACCAGTCATGTCTCAAATGGCTTTAGAAAAAATCTGCACACCGACGTTATTTATATGGATTTCAGCATAGCTTTTGACAAAGTGTGTCACCCATTACTTATTCATAAACTCGAGTTGGGCTTCCAGCCGGGTCTCAATCGCTGGATCTCTTCTTACCTTAGTGACAGGACACAAAGAGTAGTGTTTAAAAATTTAGTATCCGATGTCATTTATGTCTCTTCAGGAGTTCCTCAAGGAAGCCATCTTGGCCCGATTCTGTTATTGTTGTTTATAAATGATATTTCTACAAAAATAAAATTTTCAAAAATTTTGATGTATGTTGACGACGTAAAGCTTTTCATGCCATTAGCGTCATTTGAAGATAGAAATAAGCTACAATCAGATTTAAATTATATGCCACTTAACCTTAAAAAATGTAAATACATGGGTTTTAGCCTGGAATTTCTCAGCCGGCTTCCTATACAATTAAAAATTATAGTCTTGAGCAAGTGTATGATTTTGTTGACGTGGGGGTTACTATGGACTACAAACTCAGTTTCAACCGCCATATGAACACAACAGTTAATAAGGCTAGAGGTATCCTAGCATTCGTTAAACGATGGTCTAATGAATTTAGCGACCTTTATGTAACTAAAGCCCTCTTTACTACATTAGTCAGACCGATACTTGAACACAGTTCTATAGTTTGGAACCCGCGTTACCAGGTTCATGTAGATCGCCTAGAATCAGTTCAAAAACAATTTTTACTATTTGCCTTAAGAGATTTTCATTGCGATCCCTTGTATAATCTGCCACCCTATACGAATCGTTTAAAGCGCATTAATCTGCACACACTTTCTAGTCGGAGGGAAATGCTTGGAATTGTTTTTATGATTAAATTGCTAAATGGTTCACTCTCCATCCCATTTCTTCTAAGTGAAGTGAACTTCAATGTACCATCTTGTACCGATCCTAAATCTGGGGCGTGATCCAAGGTATTTATGAGCAGAACACCTTTCTGAGCGATTTAAAAAAATAACCCTTAGGCAATCCAATACCGGTTACGCGATCCCCAGTATTTCTTCGCAAAACACACTTCTGCTCTTTTCTGCGTCCTCAACAACCAAATGAAAATTACAGAAAATGTATAACTTTACCTGCAAATATCTTGCTAACTATAAAAAATAATTGTCCTTCGCATCCGGATTATTATTCCTGGGACCGATACGCGTCTTTTGATACATCTCCCGACATTTTTGGACGCGTTTTCGCACTCGGTGGCGGTCGTAAACAATTACCGAAATATGTACATAAATATTCTTCTGCCTAAACTTTTTTTGACAAAATCAAATATATTATAAACCACCGCAAAATTATTTCTTGAAGATTGTAAACAAAAGCATCTGTCACTTTACATAAGTTCACAATGCTACTTTTGTGAATTTTTTCTCAAAAACGTTCACAATGACCACCTTTGCGTAAACGAAACTGTCATTCTGCTTCGCTGTTCGCTAATTTCTTCAGAATTTTGCCAAATGCTTGCCAGTTATTTCGAGGAAAATTTACGCAATGCCCAAAAAAGCATATTCATATTAAAAGAACTGCAAATGAATATTTTGTTTTATTCTGCGTTCAAATTTCAATGAGACAACACAATGGATAATAACGATTGTGAATTAATGTTTTTCGCTGTAAAATGCGATAATAAAGCACGATGCTTACTCTGCGGAACGTTTTTAAGCAATCTTCATTTTAATATAAAGCGTCATTATCACACATTCATGGCAGAATATGATGAAATATATAAAGGCTATGATCGAAAGGAAATTTATTGCTGAGATAAAAAGTCTTTCTGAAAATCAAGTTGATGGAAATGAAGTTACTTCAAAAAATCAAAAGCTTTCATACTTAAAAGCTTCATTTGTGATAGGTAACTCTTTAGCTAAGCAATGCAGACCATTCGAAGACGGAATATTTTTCAAAGATCTTTGTATCGAAATTCTTAGATGTTTGGGGGCGGACGCAAGAAAAATAATTAAAGGGTTTGACAATATTCCCGTATCCAGCAGGACGCTTATAAGGCATACTGGAAAAATCAGTTCTTTTGTCCAATCTAAAACCAGAAGCAGACTGTCTGAATGCAAATATTTTTTTATTTGGTTGGATGAGAGCACTGATATTCACGATGTATGCCAATTAATTATTTATGTGAAGACAGTAGATAATTTTTTCAACACTTATGAAGGAGTGCTATCTGTAGAGTCGTTACATTCGCATGCTAACGGAAAATCCATATTCGAAGCACTTAGTAAATGTTTGTTTCCATTTACAGATAAATGTAAATTGTCCGCTGTGTGCACAGATCGTGCACGTGTTATGATTAGAACACACCTCGTATTTATAGTGTTAAGACAAGAATATAAGAAAATATTTAAGAACTTCGATAAAACAAGGTCGCAAATAGCTTAATTTTTCAGTACCATGCATTGCGAAATAGAACAGCAACCTGAAGAAATTCAAAGAGAATTTTTTTTTTTTTTTTTTTTGTGTTCGATTTATTTGTACCCATAGAAACAGGTATTGATTTCTGGAAAAAATTAAACGTTGAGGCATATCCAAAAATATCGGATAGTATTTACAGATTGTGCTCTATGTTTGAGACGACATATTTGTGCGAAAAACCTATCTCTAGTCATCATCATCAGATAACTATTAAATTTTCTGCGAAATAAGTACATATGTGTCTATATGCACATTAAAATATATTTCCTATCAGAAATCCCCCATTTTTACTTTTACATACGAATCAAACAATCACCCTTATCGCGAATGTAATTTTCACCCGAAAATATTCACATTTTTTGTTCACCCTATCGCAGATAGTGGCGAACAGATTTTTTGTGTTCGAAAAAAATTTCGCCTTATTGGTAACGCTTTGTTTGGGCGAAATGAACAGCGGAAAATCCGAAATCTATTCACTTATATTTTACACACAAGAGAAACAAAATGTAAGTATGCTGTTATTTTGAACTAGCTGATGCCCGCGACTTCGTATGCGTAAAAATTACAATGAAGCAACAACATAATTATTTTTTTGAAAGCGTCGAAATAAAACACCACTGGTACTGACTTAATTTTATTTATTCATTTTAATAGGCCTTTAGCGCCTGTAGCTAGGGCCTCGAAATGTAATGCAATTATTTACAGTTGTATTTCGTTAAATAAAAAAAAACACATTTTTGGTCACATTTTTCCCACATTTTGGTCAATAACTCGGGAACTGGATGAGATATCCAAATGAAAGTTGTCCTAAATTTTAAGTTAGACGTTAAGTGATAGAATGGTGAAAGTTTCATGCAATTTTATTCAGTAGTTTTTGCGTGATACGCGCACAATCATACAGACGGACAGACAGACAGAGAAAAATTCTAAAAATTGTAGATTTGGGTTTCGCTGGTCCAATAACACCCTCTCCTATCAGTTTTTCTTGAATATCTTCAATGTAAAGACATCGACCTATTACAATTTTATTATACGTGTGTTCAAAAAGTATCGCGAATTTTGAATTTTCGCTGGTTACGTATATTCGAATTTCGAATTTTTTGTTGCGTTATGTTGGTACTCATGTCTCTCACTTATGCCGACAAGCTCGGCCATTTTGAATGTTCAGTTAATTGTTGACAGCTGCTTTGCTTGCACGTGTTTTGGATCGTCTTCGATTTTTACTTATTCAAAAAATGGATCAAAGAACCTGTATCAAATTTTGTGTGAAAAACGAAATTAAGTGCGCGGATGCATTTCGAATGTTGACTGTGGCATACGGAGAAGCTACCTTGGACCGAAGCAACGTTTATCGGTGGTACAAAATGTTCTCAGAAGGCCGAGAAGATGTGCAAAGAAGAACAAAAATTGGCTTTTGCACCACGATAACGCCCCTGCTCACGCATCGTTGCTTGTGCGCGACTTTTTGGCCAAAAACAACACACTAATGATGCCGCAGCCACCGTATTCCCCAGATCTGGCCCCCTGTGACTTTTTCTTGTTCCCTAAACTGAAGAGGCCCATGAAAGGACGACGTTACGCTTCTCTTGACGAGATAAAGACGGCATCGAAGGAGGAGCTGAACAAGATACAAAAAAATGATTTTTTGAAGTGCTTCGAAGATTGGAAAAACCGTTGGCACAAGTGTATAATATCTCATGGGGATTACTTTGAAGGGGACAAAATAGATATTCATAAATAAATAAATAATTTTTGAAAAAACACAAAATTCGCCATACTTTTTGAACACACCTCGTATGTCCTAATAGTAAAATTTTCATTTTAATATGTGTATGAAAACAAACTTTCTTAAAAACGTATTTTTAAAATAACAAGTATGAAACAACAAAGTATAAATTTCCTACACTATCATAGAACTGAATTATATTTAATTTAAAATTTTTGTTTTCTATGAATAAATTTAAGTTTAAAGTATTCTTTCAAATAAATATAATTTCAATCAAACGTAATAAAAAAAACTTATTGCAGTTTTAAAATGGTCTACCATAGTAGGGGTGCGTGCATTGGTGTAAAATAATGGGGCGTGTGTACTTTAGTGTTAAGGGAACTTTCCGATGAGCTAGACACTTGAAACTTGTAACATAGTTCCAAACAATGCAATGTGGATGAAAAAAATATCCGACAGGTGGCGCACGGATCGATATATACGGAAAATTTATAAAAAATTCGGTATTTTACGTTTGATTTTTAATTAACTTCCCGTTAAGCTAGAGCATCGAAACTTGACATATAGATCAACAATGAAATGCCATGCAATGCCTTGTGCACAGAATTCCGCAATATGGCGGGCTTAGCAAGAAAAATTAAAATCGCTGAAAAACGTGAGGGAATCTGGGAAATAGGGAATCTTGCGATCGATTTTTAACTAGCTTCTTCTTGACCTAGGGCCTTGGAACTCAGCACATAGTTAAGGACAATATAATATAATTTTTAGAAATCAAAACTCCGCTAAGTGGCGCGCTAATCGAGATAACTGAAAATCACTGAAAAACGGGGGGAATCTTGCTATCGATTTTTGAGTAACTTCCTGGTAAGCTGATTGAAAAAATTTCGCTAAGTGGCGTATGGATCGAGCTATTTGGAAAATTTGGTTTGAAATTTTAAATTGTGTTGGCCAAAGGCCAGGCCTACGTAGCATGAGCAGTGTTAGATCTTTATAATCTGAAGACCTGAATAAGAAAATGATATAAAATAAATAAATGTATAGCACAAAATACAACAGGTATATCATCATAAACCACCTAAGAGATTCCTGAGCCGAGCTTCTTTTCCAATTTTCGGTGTCTCGATTTTGAATTTTTTCCGACGAATAGGCGGACGTACAGTTTTTTGCCGATTTCGAACGGCATCTACAAAGGAAATAAATTGTTTTTGAGAAGCCTTCTATGGCAGAAATACACCCGGAGAGTTTGGCAAACCACTGCGAAGGGGCGACCCCGTTTTGAAAAAACTTTTTCACACCGCATTTGATTTTATCTGCCCCAGGACTCGAACCTTGGACCTTAGGTATGTTACGCCGGCAACACTACCGCCACACCTCCGCTTCCGCCAGAAAATAATATATAATAATAAAAAAATCGTATGTAGAGATATTAGATATTCTTCTTATTAATTATACTTCTATTTTAAGGAGTAAATCTATAAATAATGCTCAGTCGGGGATGCTTCTTGAAAAGATGTTGGAAAATCCCGACATTGCAAGAGGATTTTCAAAAGGGAATCGCGAAAAAATGACGGACTTCTGGAAGCAGCTTACGTTGTCTTTAAATAGTCTGGGGCCACCTGTTAAGAGTGAATTTGAGTGGAACGTATCTATTAACTAGGTGTGGAATGACCAGAAACGTCACATACCTGAAAATCCATTTATATATAAAGGGTGTTTTTTTTAGGGGTATAGAACTTCGAATTGAAATAAAACACAAGAAAATCGTTTTAAGGTCCATCAATTTGGCTTTATTGGAAGGATAATTTTATGCCATTAGTGTTTAAATATGATGGCATGTGGCCGCCGCGGCTGGCTCGAATAAAGCCAATTCTACAGGTCCAATTTTCAACCACTTTTTCGAGCATATGGGGCCGTATGTCGGCAATAACGCCACGAATGTTGGCTTCCAATTCCCCTAACGTTTCTGGTTTGTTGGTGTAGACGAGCGACTTCACATATCCCCAAAGAAAATAATCCAATGGTGTCAAATCACACGACCTTTGTGGCCAATTGGCAGGTCCATTCCGCGAAATTATGCGCTCATCGAATGTTTCCTTCAATAAATCGATTGTGACGTGCGCTGTGTGGCATGTAGCGCCGTCTTGTTGGAACCACAACTCATCCACATTCATGCCATCCAATTCGGGAACAAAATAGTCGGTTATCATGGCTCTATACCGGTCTCCATTAACGGTAGCTGCCTCTCCAGCATTATTGCGGAAGAAGTATGGCCCAATGACTCCACCAGCCCATAGAGCACACCAAACAGTCAGTTTTTGTGGATGTAATGGCGTTTCAAGGGTCTCATGTGGATTCTCTTCACTCCAAATGCGGCAAATTTGCTTGTTGACGTAGCCATTCAACCAAAAATGAGCCTCATCACTGAACAAAATTTTGCGATGAAAATCAGCATCGAAATCAATCTCATTTTCGGCCCATACACCAAAATCACGACGCATTGCATGGTCTCGCGGCTTTAATTCTTGCACAAGCTGGATCTTGTAAGGTCACAAGCCAAGATCTTTGCGCAAAATCTTCCATAAAGTTGATGGACAAAGCTCCAATTGCTGTGCACGGTGGCGAATCGATTCATTCGGGTCCTCTTCAACACTTTGCTCTACAACGGCAATTGTTTCTTCGGTGCGCACTGTTCGACGTCTCTGCGGATGCGTATTATCACATAGAGTAAACGTAGTGCGAAAACGATCCATGGTTAACCGAATTAATTGCTCTGATGGACGATTATGTCGACCATAAAATGGACGGAGCTCACGGTAAACTTCGCGAACTGAACCATTATTTTCGAAATAAATTTGCAAGATTTGCAAGCGTTGTTCTTTTGTCAACCTGTTCATGATGAAATGGCAAACCAAACTGAACATAAATGACATTAGAGTTGCCAGATTTGACCACAAAATGCCAGTTTTATCTCTATTCGAAAAACAAACCCGTAAAAAAAACACCCTGTACAATCATTCATTTATTTTAACTTCTATTCTATGTATTGCACTTACGAGCATAACATTTAAATGGCATTTGCCTTTTCTATTGTAAAATTGATGAATGTTCTTTGAAGGTGATGCTATGTTAACGTGCGTTCCATCAATACATCCTACAACTCCTGGTACTGCGAATTTTGTATAAAAATCATGTGCAATTTGCCGTTGCTCTTCTAAAGTGGGCCAAGTTATTCATTGTGGACAAAGCAATGACTCCAAAATTCTCAGTACCTCTGACAGCATCTCACTGAACGCAGAGTGACTCAGACCTACCTCATGGTCCTTTCCAACCCCTTTTTAATGTCCTCCCTCTGCAAAAAAAACGCAGGCATGCGCTCAACTTCACAATCGGGGGAATTCCAAATTTTTTCTTCAATGGCGGCAAGGAGTTACAAAGAATATCAAGCAAATATTTAAATGCCGGTTTGTTTAGCCTGTAATATTGCCGAAATCTAGTAGTGAAGAAATAAATTTTGTAATTGAAAAGTGCCAACGCAAATATTTTTAACGCACAATGAATCACTTAGCTCCAACGGGTTTGATTTGTCCCTTATTTGCCTGCGGACTTCTCTTACATTCATATTCTCCTCGCTCTCGATCAAAACCAACCGAAGTGCAACACTAAACATATTTTCAACTTATATTTTTTCTTTATTTTAGAGAACTGTATGATTAAGCAAAATTGTTTAAAAATTTCACACAAAAGCAAATTATTTGTTTGTTCACTATTGATTCACAATAGAGTAACAGCTGATTCGAAGTGAACTCTTGTTCGGCAGGAATTGTCGATAGGCGAAAAGAGTTCACCCGAACAAAAAAAGTGAAGGCGAACAATTTTCCGGGTGAACTTCGCGATAAGGGTGAATATGGCAAGCATGTATTTGGTCGCGCACCAATACAATGACAAATTGAGACGGTGTTGGTGTGCCTATCGCTGTTCTGAGTCAACCCATGATTAGCTTAACATATGATAAAGTTTATCATAACCAGGCATTGCGTAAACGGCCCTTAGAGGTTTTTACCTGGGAACCTGCAGTAACACCAACAATAGTGTCAGCCTAGACATAAAACGAAGAATGACTCTTGCAAATAAGTCCTACTTTGGCCTAAGTAATCAATTGGAAAGTAAAGTACTCTTTCGAAGAACGACACTAGCACTCTATAAGTCACTTATCGTATCCGTCCTGGTTTAATATTTTTGCTGAGAAGCCTTCCATGGCAGAAATACACTCGGAGAGTTTGCCAAACTACTGCCGAGGGGCGACCACGTTTTGAAAAAACTGTTTCAAACCATTTTGATGTTACCTGTACCAGGGCTCGAACTTTGGACCTTCGGTGTGGAAGACCGGCAACACTACCGCTACACCACTGCTGCCGCTTCGTTGGATTATGCCCCTTTAAAACCCTTCTTCATAAATTGGTTTCGGTCACTTTGTTTTGGGTGTAAAAAAGTGGTTCATAAAATTCAGCAAGCTTAAATAAATGTTTCATTAAAAAATGTTTGTTAAAAAAAATTGAAGCGAAACCTCTACAGATCGTTTTATGTTGGGTGAATCGAGTACCTATTTCCATTATTAAATGATCAATAAATGGGATCTTGAAATAAATATCTGTATGCTTGCAGATTTTGACTAGATTTGTATCAATACTTTTTGATGTCAATATCCGTGTCGTTTGCATCTTTTTTACAAGTTCTGAACAATTTTTCAAAGTAATCTCCGTCGGAATGAATATGTCGTAACTCCGCCACTAAGTCATTTGCGCATTTTGACTAGATTTGTATCAATACTTTTTGATTTCAATATCGTAACACCGCCATTAAGTCATTGGCGAAATCCACCACAAGCGCTGAAACTATATTTGTTGGAGTTTATTACACAATGGCAGAACTCATTGTTTTTGAGAAAGGAATTTTTAGTTTTGTGTTAACAATAATACAAAACAAAAATTAGTTTATTATTTAAAGAAAATAGTTTTTAATGTTGACCTAAACATTTTATAATAGAGAGAAAATGTGGAATTTTCATAATTTTGGGTCTATCTCATAACAAAACTGACACAATAAAAATAATAATAATACCGATTTGTGGTGTAATCCTTCTAATTTTTCCTACAAATTGGCTGGACCTACAGCTTTCCTGCCGATTCCGAACGGCATCTGCAAAGCAAATGAGTTTTTGTTAAGAAGCCTTCCATGGCAGAAATTCACTCGGAGAGTTTGCCAAACCAATGCCGAGGGGCAAACCACTTTTGATGTTACCTGTACCAGGGCTCGATAAATTTATTAATAAATCCCCATGATTGGCACTATTTTTTGACATTACTTTATTATAAATACTAAAATTTAATTGTTCATAAAACTGTATATCAAATTTTTTTATAAAAATTCATATTTAAAGGTGAGGAATTTTGATGAAACTTGTTTAATTTTTGCTAGATTTTGTGCCAGTTTGAAATTTGTTCCTGCATGTGTTTTATTATATAATGGGCTAAACTCTTACAACAAAAGTGTAAAAAATTCTCGTCGCTATCTATTTTTCCACCATAGTGTGCTCTGGTTAAGTTAATGAGCCTAGTATTTTCAGACCGGCTGAATTCGGATTTTAAAGACTTGTGAGATAAGGAATAGGGATAAAAAAAAAAAATTTTATTTAGATCCGCAATATCAAACTTCGAAAATTACGGTATTATTTCGATCTGTTATTTTATTACTACCATAACCAATATGTACACATAGGCCTATCAAAGTATGCTAAGAGAGTAGACGGGCACTTGTTTTCGCTGCAATAAAATACTTTTATAAACAGATATACGTCATTTTAATTATTTAAATTACGCGGAAGTTCTTAGTTAAACCATTTGCAACCAGTTTGTGAAATCCGTTTTGTTCTATCTAGCTTGCTTTTTGAAATATTTACTAATAACTCGGCAAACAGCGGCAGCATCTTCCCCACTTTTCAGTCCAACGTTTGCTAAATCCTCAACAATTGAGAGTCCCCCACCAACTTCGAGTGAGATTACGCGCCTAGAGGCAAAAATGATTTTATGGAAAGAGAGCATCATGGAGCAAATAAGAGAGTCGGAGCAGCGTGTTTTGCAGAGAGTTGGCGAGTTGGCGGCTGAGATAGCGAATTTAAAAAGTAGTTTGAGTAAAATTGAAACAAAGGTTGAGTTAGCTGAAAGCGAATGTAGGCAGCTCCGATCGGATGTCAATTCCCTAAAAAGCCAGCTCAATGAATGTCAAAACAATGCCGTGCTGTCTGATATATTGGTAAGTGGGGTTCCCCAAACGCCAAATGAGCATTTGTGTGGAGTACTTAATAATATATGTCGCACGGTTCTAATAAGCCCGCCATCAATTCGTGCTGCTTTTCGCATTCGAAAGATCAAAAACGGCAACTCGCCCATCATAATAAAGCTTAATTCACCTACCGAACGCTCTTCGCTTTTAAGAGCAATTGCGAAATTTTGTAAAACAAACCAAAGGCCAATTACACTCAAACATATTGGGCATAGTGGAAATCATGATCCAATAATCTATATGGTCGCGGCAATCGGCCAACAACACGAAATTACCGTTTGACGTCGGTGAATTCTTATGTCAAAATGCACATGTGAGAGGGAACAAAAAACAAAGATATGTTAGTTTGACATAAGGTGTGGATGAGGAAGAAGAAGACGCCATGTCATGTGAAACGACCATATAAATTATTTGATCATGGTGGAAATGGCAAATTATTTGTTCATGAGTGCCTAACGAAGAATAACCGCGAGATATTACAGCATGCACTGCAACTGAAAAAACAGAAGCGACTCACTGCTGTATTCTCTATTCGTGGATGTGTGTATGTGCGCGCTAGTCAACAAAGTCCGTGTCCAAACAGAGAAACTCGGAGTTGCTTTTATCGGCAATTCTCTTTTGGTGTTGTTCAAGTGTTCCCATGTTGTTCAAACACGGGAAGGAATTGCTTTGGTTGATTATGTTTCGTACTGACATTCTCTCAATACATACATATGTACTAAGAAATTTTTTACTGTGTTGTACGACTATTTTGAATGAAAAAATTTGTTTTAGCTCAAATTAATATATGTAATTGTATTATTTTCTTGGAAATAAACTTTGAAAATCTGTTGTTACAATTACTTTTATGTCGTTTATTAATATGTGTGCATGCGAATGTAAAAAAGGTATGAAGAAAAATGTCAAAATTAATCTGCGGCTAACATAACATAATTAAGACGAACGGCAACACAAAGCGTGTTTCGCGAGTACAAGCAACTCGGTACCCGTCCCCTTCCATCGTCGCCCTTTCTCCCACAAAAAGCAAAAAAGCAACTCCTTGACGTCAATTTGTATCTGTGTTT
The DNA here is from genome assembly GCA_949987695.1 of Merzomyia westermanni. Lineage (NCBI taxonomy): Eukaryota > Metazoa > Arthropoda > Insecta > Diptera > Tephritidae > Merzomyia > Merzomyia westermanni. The sequence continues at coordinate 97,499,120 of OX465289.1, forward strand.
GAACACGGACAAAGCGAAGCGCAGAAAATAAATGACAAAGAGAGCGCTTCAAATTGCAGCAACCATCACATGGAGAAAATTATATAGCTGTATAATGATTTACTTATTATTGCTTTTTTGTTTATTTTCAATTTGTATTACTTCTACTTTTATTGTATTCATTTCTTTAACTTCTTTCTTTATACTCTCAACACTTTTAGTTGATTTCTACTGCTTTCTTAAAATCATCCAGCTTGTTTGTTTTGATTGTGGATAGAGTGACTACTGATTGTGCTGACAGTGTGTATGTAAAGTTTATATTGAGTCAAATTTCAAAAAAACATACATCATATCGGTTGTGGCACGTGCAGTGTGTGCTGTTGCACCGTCTTGTTGGAACCACATGTTTTCCAATCCCAATTCATCAAGTTGCGGCAAAAAGAACTCGTTGATCATTGCTCTGTAGCGCTCACCATTCACAGTAACCGTTTGGCCCCGACCGATTATTGGTCAAATAAATAGTCAGCAATATTCCGCGTTCTGGAGCAGTGTAGCGTAACATTGTTTATTAACGTGTATTTCGCATGTGTTTACTACACAAATGTCAAAACAGAACTGACTTTAGGGGCCAATCGCAAAATTTATAGCATTTTCTGATAGGAGGATTACTTTTGCGCCACCTTGTATTACTGCGAAATGACAGGAAAGGTAACATTTATTGCAGAGCTGTTTTATAAACCCAAAAATAGTTTATTGTTCAGGGGATGCAAGTGTGGTTAAATATATTTGTGTTGAGATAGGCGACGCACGAACAAAATGCTTCGTGGCGTGTGTTTATAACCCTAGTAGGACACATGATTTGGCAGACTTATTTAACAAATTTTCGGAATTTACAGTTAAATATGAACATGTTATCATCTGCGGTGATTTCAATATTGATCTGCTTATTAACGATTCTCGTAGTAAAAGCATTTTATATAATTTTCAGGCTTACGATTTAAATATTGTTAATCAGTTCGCGACACGCTTTACGCCAAATAGTACGCCTAGTTTGTTAGATCTTATCTGCGTTAACAATACTACGTATATGAACCACGTCGACCAACTTCCTATGAGGGGTATCTCTGACCATGAAATGACCTTCCTATCCTATGATTTAAAATTTAATAGGATAGAGTACGACTTAGAATTGTATTACCGAGATTACAATGGCATAAGCATAGAAGCACTAAGTGAAGAGGCCTCTCGTCTGGACTGGAATGGATGCTTTTCCTTCTCTCAGTTAGATAAAAAATTGAAATATTTTAATAACCTTGTCCACTACTCTTTAATAGATTTGTACCCCTTAAAACCATTAAAATCCAAGGTCATAAAAAACCATGGTTTACAAGGGAAATTTTAAATCTAATAAAAAACGGGAAGAGCATACAGGGAATGGAAGAAATATCAGAGCAAAATTCACTGGGAAGCTTTCCGCCTTTTGCGTAACCAATCTACGCTGTGCATTCGGAAGGCCAAGATTGCATATTTAAACACTAAATTTAATAAAAATTTGCCTCTTAAAATGCTTTGGAAAAATCTTCGCTCTTTAGGAGTATCTCAAAACGATAATATCCGATGCAATTTTGATCCAAATGAAATGAACCGGCATTTTTTGGGCAATAGCTCTGATGCTAATACTAATGATAGCAGTGAGGATATGATAACCAGTGTAGGCAGTAGACCAAATATCAGTGGTTTTGATTTCTCAGTCGTTACAGAAACTGATGTGCTAAACGCTATATTTGCTATTGAGTCGAATGCTGTAGGAATCGATGGCATTTGCATCCTTCCTTTTGCTACCTCTCCGCTTACTCACATTTTTAATTTCTCTATAACTAGCAGCAGTTTTCCGAGTCAATGGAAAATGGCTAATGTTGTCCCGGTCACCAAGTCTAAGTCTCCGAGTTCTTACAATGAGTTTAGACCGATAAGTCTGTTGCCTGCTTTATCGAAGGAATATGAGAAGTTATTTGCAACGCAGATAACTGATCATATAAATAAGAATAATTTACTATCGGACGCCCAGTCGGCATTCAGAGGAGGGCACAGCTGTGCTTCATCCATGATAAAGATTCTAGAAGACATACGTCCAGCCTATGACAACAATGAACTCACAATGTTAGTACTCTTGGATTTCTCCAAAGCTTTTGATACGGTTGACCTCAAAATACTCCTTTTTAATCTCGAAACCAGCTATAACTTCAGCCCTTTTGCAATTAATTTAATGCGAAGTTATCTCTCCGAGAGATTTCAACAAGTTCAATATGATGATCAAGTCTCTAGTTTATAACCAATCACATCTGGTGTTCCACAGGGATTTATCCTAGGCCCAATATTGTTTACGCTCTTCATCAATGACATAGTTACTTGTTGCCACCATGCCTCCATACATCTCTATGCAGACGATACCCACATTTACATGTCTCGACCTATCGGCCTTTCTGAAGACTTATTTGATAGGCTGAATGAAGATTTAGGACGTATAGCTAACTGGGCTAACTTAAATAAACTATCTCTCAAGGCAGGTAAATCTAAGGAGATAGCAATAGCAAATACAACAAATGACGCAAACAACCTTCCGGATGTTATGCTTAATGGAGATAAAATAATTTTTCACGATGTGGTAACTAATTTAGCTTATAAAATCAACTCTAAACTGACTTGTGTTGACCACATCAATCTCGTAGTATGCAAGATATACAATACCCTGCGTAATTTATACAGAACTGCCTATTTGTTGCCACGAGACGCTAAGATGAAACTGGTCAAAGCTCTAATAATACCTCACATTTCTTACGGTGAATTAATATACGGTAGTTGTTGTTGTTGTTGTTAACAGTGCTTCGCCCTGCCCAATGGGCTCGATCACTCTAAATTGTCATCAGGATCTTCTAACGGAAGTCCGAGGAAACGCGCAGTTTCCACAGGGTTGGACCAGAGTGATGTAGGTGTTAGAAGTGTGGGTTCAACTGAACAGGAGAAGAGATGTATGGTATCATGAGGGTTCATACCACATGCAGGGCATGTATTTGGTATGTTGGGGTTCAGTCTGGATAAGTAAGAGTTTAACCTATTACAATATCCAGAGCGAAGTTGTGCTAGTATGACTCTAGTCTCCCTCGGAAGTACACGCTCCTCTTCAGCCAATTCCGGTGGTTGAGTATTAGTAACGGAGATCTGAGAGATCTATCTACCGACTCGGTGTGGAGGTCATTTAGAGCCCGTCTATGGTTCCGCAGATCAAACGGCAAAGAAATATGATGCTGGATCTCATCGTAATGCTTACGGAGATGTCTCCTTATGTCTCTGGGGGGCGCTGCTACATCCAAGAGATGTCGGTTTGGATGACTAGGTTTATGACAGTTCAGAAGGAACTGTCTACTCAAGAGTTCCGCGTGCTCTTAAACATTGAACAATTTTGCCTCTTGATGGAGGTGAGACTCAGATGACATAAGCAAGCATCCCGTAGCAGTTCTGATGGCGGTGTTTTGGCAGACTTGCAATTTCCTCCAGTTGGTGTCAGAAAGATTGGGCGACCATATGCACGCAGCGTAGTCAATGACCGGTCGGCCAATACCCTTATATGTAGAGAGCAATGTTTCTTTGTCTTTCCCCCAAGTACTGCCGGCCAGTGACTTGATGGTCTTATTGCGGCTCTGTACCTTTGAGGCTATTGCGGTGGCACGACCAGCGAAAGTGAGGCCGTTGTCAAACGTCACACCCAAGATTTTTGGGTGGTTGATAGTAGGTAGAGGTACTCCGTCTTCGTGGACATTTAACTCTTGCCCCATCTGCCCATTCCATGTAGTAAACAGGGTCGCCGTCGATTTAGTCGGAGATAGGGTCAGATTACGCTCGGTGAAGAAGCTGGAAAGGTCATGGAGGTAACTGTTGATTTTAATACAGAGTTCATCAATGGAGGGACCCTTGCCCGAGGCCATTATCGTGCAGTCGTCAGCGTAGGAAACAATGGAGACTCCCTCTGGTGGGGGGTAAGTCTCGAAATATAGAAATTAAAGAAAAGGGGAGAGAGAACACCACCTTGCGGCACCCCTTGTTTTATTCTTCGTGATCTAGATTTCTTGTTCCTAAATTTGACTGTTGCCTGTCGACCATTGAGGTAATTAGCGGTCCACCTCTTAAGGCCGGCAGGGAGCGGTGTCTCGTCCAGATCTCGGAGGAGGGTGGCGTGATTGACCGTGTCAAATGCATTTGACAGGTCAAGTGCCACGAGAACCGTCCTATGGTTTGGTGGATGTTGATTCAAACCGTTGTTAATTTGCGTTTTAATGGCGTTCAAAGCGGATGTCGTGCTGTGATTTTTGCGGAAACCATGTTGATGATCGGCCAATTTTAGATTTGTAACGAAGTAAGGAAGCAGAATGGACTCTAGTAGTTTCGCTACCGGCGAAAGGAGGGATATTGGGCGATAAGACTCTCCTAGGTTCGCGGCTTCCCTGGTTTTAGTAGGGGAACTACAATCGCTTGTTACCATATCTCAGGTATAACGAAGGTAGTTAGAGAGAGATTAAAGAGAGCCGCTAAATAACTCTGTCCTTCGTGGCCAAGGTGTTTGATCATCTTCATGGCGATTCCGTCGGGTCCGATGGATTTTGAGGGGTTGCCCTTCATTATGGCTTCCTTAACCTCTGCGACTGAGACGGCAATGGGCGCAGTAGAGTGTTTGTGTTTGCGCGTACGTCGGAAGGCTCTTCTCTTAGTCCTATCCGCAGGTGGATGCATTATAAACAGCCGGCAAAAGGAGCTCGCGCATTTCCCGGCGTCCAATTTGACGCTGTCGCCGAAAGCAATGGCGCCCTTGTCTTTGTGTTTGGTCGGATTGGATAGGGCCTTGACAGTCGACCATAATTTGCCGACTCCGCCGGAGAGGTTGCTTGTCTCAAGGTGTTGTTTCCACTTGGTCAGCTTGTGTTCGTTGACAATCCTACGAATTTCCGCATTGAGATCTTTTATTCTGGGATCTGCGGGATTGATGAGTCTCACGAATTTCTGGTATTCTGCCAGCAGGAATGAAGCGGCATGAGGCTGAATCAATGATCTTGCGAAACTATCTTTCGCCTTTGCGTACGTCCGTAGGAGTGGGTAAGGCAGCGAAGGAGCGCTCAGTATATTCAGTTAAAGCGGGCCCAGTCCGCTTTGGTGAAGTTGATGTATGTTATTTTATCAGTCGTTATGAAGTCGTTCGGTCGTTCAACAGAGAGGAAGATGGGTAGGTGGTCTGAAGCTAATGTAAGCATCGGTCGCCAGATGACAAAGTTAATAAGGCCCGCGCTCGTTATGGAGATGTCTGGCCAACTGTGACAGTTACCTGCCACCCTGGTGGGGGCATCTCGATTGACTGTACAGAATGCTGAGTTATCTATTTGGTCTGCAATTGCGTGTCCTCTGCTGTCTGCTGGCAAGTTGAAGGCCAGAGATCGTGATGCGCGTTGAAGTCGCCTAGGATTAGACGGTTATCGCCCCTTAGCAACGCACTAATGTCGGGATGATAATCTCTAGGACAACACGTGACAGGAGGAATATAGATGTTTATGATTTGCAGGTCGGCGTCTCCTGACCGGACTGCTATGCCTTGGCATTCTAAGGTAGAGTCCCTGGGGTCGACGTCTGGGGAAAATAGATTATATTGTACAGAGTGATGTGTAATGAACGCAAGGCCACCCCCAAGACCGCTGGGACGGTCTTTTCGATGTACATTATACCCATTACAAGTTCTTAAATCCGATCTCGTGTTCAATTTTGTCTCTTGTAACGCGGCGATTTTGATATTGTGCGTCTTCATAAAGTCATTTATCTCCGCGATCTTTCCAGCTAATCCGTTACAGTTCAGCTGCAAAATTTTGAAGTGTGTAGGAGGGGAGACGGGGGACACACTAGGCGTGAGGGACGGATGCGTTTGCCTAGGTGGAGGTAGGCTAAGGCCTAAACTATGTCGCAGTCTAGAGTTGACAGCGCCATGGCCGATGTTGTCTGGCGTGGAAGACGGCTGTGTACTGCAACAGGGGGCTATGAACGAATCCGTCCAAAGGTTACCGTTTGCGAGCCCAGAGCACATACGGGTGTGATACAGGCCAAGGCAATGGTTGCACTTGACCGATGTCGCAGGCGTATATAATCTTTGCCTACAAACGGTGCACGTAGTGAAAGGTAATAGTAGATGGTTTTCCTGACCCACGTGCAGGGTGGAAGCAGGGGGGGGGGGGGGGGGGGGGGGGGGCATTAGGGGCAGATACAGAGGGGACTGACGCTCGGCGATGCTCATATCTGGCCTATTCCGGAGGGGATAGGAGTGTTGAGCGGCCGTGTAAGATGGAGACGCTGGTGTGCGTGAGCGACAGTCGGGAGTGGGTGAGGCGGGAATGGCAGCGGTGCTGCCAGTCGTATAGGCTGAACTACTATTGTGACTATTGGAAGTAGGTAGAAACTGTAAGGGAGTGCCAGAGCGGCGACTACCGCGGGACGTCCTTGGACGTGTACAGCAAGGTGCCTCAAAAGTTCTAAAGAAAGTACGGAGTCTGTGGATGGCAGGGTTAAGCCCTGAACATCCAGATTTATGTAACCATCTCTTACACTTGGCGCATTGTACTGAATACGACCGTTTATTATAAATTTTCTTCCAGCAAACGCAGCAGATCCAGTCTCTTGGTCCAGGATTGGGTTCGACCCCAGCTCGTAACAAGAGACAATGGAGCAGCCCAGCTGCCAGGGCTTGCTCCGAGGATGACAATTTAAGGGTGGGACGGGACAGATTGGACAGGGTTACACTGAAATAACAGCCGGGTGAAAAACCCGGATCATTGCGGTGCGATAGAAGCGGCTGTTGTGGGAATGAATATACGGTACCTGGACTCAATTCCCCTAAACAAATTGCAGCTGGCTTTTAACAGTGTTGCCCGGTTCGTTTTTTCTAAAAAAAAATTCGATCATATATCTTCATATGCCACGCAAATTCTCGGATGCGATAGTTATAATTTTCTAAAAATGCGACATCTCTGTTTCTTGCATAAGCTAATACATTCTCGAAAGCCACCGTACTTATTTAAAAATCTGAGTTTCTGTCAGTCTACACGGACTTTAAATTTTTTAGTCCCGAATTTTAAGTACACTACGTCATCTAGAATGTTCTTTGTCAGTACAATCCGTCTATGGAACGCACTCCCCCACACGACGAAAGCTATTCGCAAAGCAGGGTGTTTTAAGCAAGCAGTATTATCTTTTCTCAACCCATAACTTTCTTTTTAATTATATATTTCTTATCTTTGTCACCAACCTTTGACCTGAAGATGTTTTAATTGTTAAAGTAAAAATTTATTAACTTTGTAATTTTTGTATTTATTATATAATATTACCCTGCTTATTATTATATTATATTACTCTACTTTTACTTATTTTTATATTATATTACTCTACTTTTATTTTTGATAATATACTTAATTCGATTGATGTACTATCTAAAAGACTATGTCTTACTTGTACAAACAAACTCAAATAAAGAAATAAATTAAATTTTGTAGAAGGTCTGAAAATACTATTATATGTATGTATACAGGCCTAATATTCAAAGGCATAGTAAACTAACCGATAATTTCATATATTCATAGAAATGTACTTTTTCATTATTCTAAACTGAGAAATTATAAATCAGTAGCATATAATGGTATTGTGTTATTAAATCAAAAGTAAAAAAATAGTAATTCATTGACGAAGGCTACAGCACTGTGTTGCATCATCTTTCCATTTTCGTGTTTTGGACGTACATTTTTGCCGTTTGAATGTTTAAAATACGTTACTAAACCAATAATGTATTTACCATTTGAACGAGATTAGACGTTTCAGCCAAATGCGTAATTAAATTTAATAACTGGTTCCAACCGAGTAGACTAAATTATTGCAGACAAATTGAACACCACGAAAAACAGGTCCTCCGTTCCGCAAGAGCAACCAAACATGTTGACCGTCTGCGTATATACTTCGTAAGCGTTTGCTCGAAGGATTGAGCATTTTTTACTCTATTAAATTTAAGACTCTGACCACTTCTAAACTGATAGAAACGATATAACCAGTATAATAAAAAAAAATTTTATAATTGAGAACCAACTCTTAAAATTGATTTCCCAATATCAGTATAAGTTTTTTACACTCAAACACCCTATTATATGTTTAATTATTTCTCAAACTGCTAAGGTTCCGATGTTGTACCTATCTAAGTTCGGGCGAAACCGAACATTATACTCGAAGTAGTGATCTATTATTTGATTAAATATAAAGCAAAAAATCACAAATATATGTTACATAGCAAGCGGCACCACGCCAACAAAATTTATTTAATTTCACAACACAATTTCCATTATAAAATATACATTTTCAGGAAATTTCTTTACGACAAATCCTTTTTTTCGATTTAACGCATTGTAGAATCTCTCTCTATGGCGCGATATACAACTCCTAAGAGATTTTTGCGCCAAGCTTCTCTTCCAATTTGTGGTGTGCCGATTTGAATTTTCCCTACAAATTGGTGGGACCTACAGTTTTTTGCCGACTCCGAACGGCATCTACAAAGGAGACGAATTTTTGCTGAGAAGCCTGTCATGGCAGAAATACACTCGGAGAGTTTGCCAAACCACTGCCGAGGGGCGACCCCGTTTTGAAAAAACTTTTTTCAAATCACTTTTGATGTTACCTGTACCAGGGCTCGAACCATGGACCTTCGGTGTGGTAGGCCGGCAACACTACCTTCACACCACGGCGGCCGCCACGCATTGTAGAATACTCCACTATAAAATTTGAATCGGCCATTTTCCAAATTCTTTATTTTTCGAATTTCTTCTTCACCAACAATTTGGAAGTAAAACAGAATTGATATAAAGCAATTAATCGCAGAGGTATTGCCTATTAAATTTGTCTAAGATCTTTTCAAAATCTTTTACCGAATTTCGTCCATTTTTATCCGGAAATAGCTGACCAAACAGACGTCCTGCCAATCTAATGTCAGCAAGCAGTAAGCAATGTCACAAAGACAACCATACTCGTAGTGTGATTTTCAAATGTTAAAATGACTTTTTCGTCAAGGATTTGAGCCGTATAGATGTCTGGTACAATTTGTGAGCAAGATAAGTTTGCTTGTTTCTTATCTTAAGTATGAACACCCTACCTTTTGGTAAACCTAATTTTTCAATAACAGATGCCGCTGATGCGCTATAATTAACATGTTTCTTCACGGAATGTTCATAATGTAGTTTTTTTTTTTGGGTTTCGTGCTAAACGCATTAATATTTTATGAAGTTGTTACGTTCAATAGAACATGAGATATAATGTTGACTTCATTTATTTGTATATTATAAACATATAATTTAAATTATCATATTACCATCGTATCCTTAAAACAAATATGACCTTTAGTACTAAACTAAAATATTTGGGGTATTTGTTTAATATTGTCGATGCCCTGGCTCTACATGAAGCGAGAAGCAATCGCGCTGACATCTGCTTTTGATGTCTACTAATGATCGGGAGTGTTCCAGTGAGCATTGAGCGTGATTCTGAGCTTAAACCGCCACCAGAAAAAGCCTATGGAGACCATTCACAACACACATAGTCATTTTTATATGGATATATACTAGCAACCCGCCCCGGCTTCGCACGGAAATAATTTAATGTACATAAAATTACATGGAATTCAGTACGGCAATAAAGACATGAATTGAAAATACATACATACATACGTCCGAAATTTAATTATGCGAGAGATTCGTACATATGTACTTACATACATACGTACCGAGTTCTTTCTCCATACGATCTAATTCAACGTGAATGAGGTGGGGTGAGATTCCCGCATAACTCCTAATGTTTCATTCGGTTGACAGCGAACAAACACACAAACACCTTTTTTTTTGAAAAAGTGTTGCTTTTGTTTAAACAATTTTGGTTAAATAAGATATGAATCAACTTTTTTTTTTGATGCAGAACCAAAGCAAATATTTCAAAGTTTAACTTTAAGTAAGTTTCATTTTAATCGGTGGATTCTTTTATGATTTATGGCTGTGTAAACAAAAAATGTATGGTTTTTTACCACATTTTGTCCGATTGCCACGCCCCCTTTATATATTTCTTCCCATTATAATGACATAAACCTTCCTCTTCAACCAATCTATCTATTAAAAAAAACCGCATCAAAATCCGTTGCTTAGTTTTCAAGATTTAAGCATTTAAGGGGACATCCCTATAACTTTGTTTTATAATATGTAGTGAAGTGATGATACATACATATGTATTACTACATTGAATTATTGAAATCGTAAATGAGCCCTGAATCAGATCGAATATATCGAGGATTGATTGCGATTGTATCGCAAGCGCCAAGTTATCGAAATTTTTTTTTATTGCAAATAGCTTGTGAATACTACTTACAACTACCGATAAACTTACAGATGTCTACTATGTACCGTTTCTGAGAAAAAGTAAAAAAAACAATTTTGTCGTTTGGTTTGTTTATACTTTTGCGTGATTGCAATTTTATCGTTAGCTAGAGTATAAGCACAGTGTATAAGGGAGAAGTGCTGTATTTTCTGTATTTTAAAATGAATTTTCCTCGCTATTTGCTTTGATTAAGTCGTGATTAGTCGTATTAGCAATCAATAAGAAGAATATTTACAGATCCCAAGATGTCTCTAGTGGTAAAAGTATGGACCAATATCTTAACTTTACACTAAAAAAAACATATATAAAATTGATATGATTTTAAATATGTTTTAAGCAAATGGTTTTTGATTTTTCATGCCGTGAATGGTTTTTGGTATAAAGGTCAAGATGTGGATTCCTAATGCTTTAAATTTTAACATTTTCGTTGCTTACTTATTAAACATACTTGTTGTAAGTCTAACTTTGCCCGTCCGAAAAAGTATTTCGTAGCTTCCTTGGGATATAATTCAACTGAAAAAAAATATTTATTGCCTTTAGTGTTTTTCGACGTCGCGAATACGTTCAAGTTATCTAGTTAAAAAAGGTTTGGAGTGAATTAGCAATAGTTAAAATGAATTCAACGCAGGTAAATATTAAGCGTGCCTAAACCTTGTTTTACAGTGTACATATAGTGAATAATTTAGGACGCAACAAAACATATCAAACTAGTTGATTACAGCGACAAGGATAGCTGTTCAACAGTTGATTAAGAATCTCGTGTTGGAAAAAGGGGAAGAAGAATAACAAAACAGTCATCGAAGTAAAGTAAATTGGAGAAATGTGTTGGTGCTAAAAAGTCCATTAAAGCTAATCCTTGCCATGGCCGGAAATGTGGAAATGCTTGCGATGAATTTTCCGAGGAAGAACGCGGTCTCATATTCGACTACTATTGGGGAATGGCCAGTGGTTCAAGGCAAAAAGATTGGCTTTTGTCTTCAATTGAACGCCGTTGTATCAAAAGAAAACGTGTTCTAACAACGTAATAATTCCTATATATATTTTATTAATTTCAATGGAAAAAGGACGAAGGTATGTCAACAGTTTTTGTTAAAAACTTTGGATATTTCTCAAATGACCCTGCGATACTTACTTAAATCACAAGGCCATAAAAAAGTGCTAAACTATTCGCCACATAACAAAACTAGCGCAGAAAGTATTTGTATAGTGCACAAGTTTATTGAAACCTTGCCAGCTGTACCATCTCATTACTGCCGGAATAGCAGCAGAAAACTTTATTTGCCTCAAAAGCTACGTAACATACCCACGGTGTATAAGTTATATAAAGAACAACTGACACTTAATAATCAAGTAGAGCACTTATTAAGTTTGTCGGTATTCAAAAAAATATTTAAAAAAGATTTTCACCTGGGCTTTCATCTTCCTAAAAAGGACAAATGTAGTCTGTGTGAAAAAGTTAATAACATGGACATTGACCGCCAGTATCACACTAAGCAAACAGAAGCAAACAAGATACATATCTCAGAGAAAGAATTATGTAAACAAATTTTTTTACATGATCAAGCAAAAAGTAAAGAAGTGGGCTCAAAGTTTTTATGCGCGAGCTTTGACTTACAAAAGGTTCTTTATACCCCCCATGGTAACAGTGTGGATCTCTATTACACTAGAAAATACCACTACTTTATTGAAAGCATATATGAGAGTGGCACAAAAAATGGATACTGTTTTTTGTGGGGTGAAACAGATGGAAAGCGAGGTTTTAATGAGACAGCTTCAATAATTTACTTTTATTTAACAGAGTTGGATAAAAAGCAACAGCTGTGCTGGACAAAATCGTAATAGGACAGTTATATCTATGATATCGTTTTTTTTGGAAAACACCGTTTTTGTAACTAACATAAAACTAACATTTTTACTTCTCGGACATACTATGATGCCTGTTGATTCAGTGCAAACTACTATACAGTCCTTTATTAAAAAGAGATCGGTTTGGTCGCCTTCAGAGTGGGAACCATTAATACGGAACTCGCGAACGAATCCGAGTATTTACGTGACTAGGTGCATTGAATTCTCTGAGTTTCGAGATTGGAAATCGTTCGCCCAATTGTTTCTACCTTCGGAGGTGAAAATAAAATTTACAAATTTAAGATCTGTTCAATTCGAAAAGGCGAGGCCGTATATAAACCTTTGTTACGGATATTCTGAAAATAGTCAAACTCAGACTATAAAAACTTGTTCACAAAGAACACTGCGGCACCAGAGTGTAAATAAACATGGGCCAAAGAAACTTTACCATGGCAAATTGCCGCTCTCTGAAGCCAAACTTAAGGACCTACCAAACCTTTGTTTAAAAGGTATAATTTCGACGGAATTTCAGAAGGAGTATATGGAGATGAGCTGCTGCAGAAATGTAAAGGACACATTGGCAGAGACAGACAATGATGATGAAAATGGGTTGTCCTAATAACCACTAAGTATTATTATTGATAAAATTATTACAATCATTACTTTGGGTTTTTGACACTATCTTACTTAGTTTTGAATATGAATACGACCCATTATCTTTCATCTGAAATATATCAAAATACCCACATGTAACGACTCATTGCAATATGTATGCACATTTTACTTACTCATTTCAGTTTTATTTACACAAGTTGTTCAAGGGCATTAGTATGTATGCGTAAGATCTTATTAAATGAAGTTGGATGGTAAAAAAACTTGTTTCTTTTTTAAACCGTCATAGACATTTTCGTTCTACAATGGTATGTACATATCTACTAATATTGGTCAGAAAAACGTTGGTGGGCTATTGATGGATAACCTTTTGATTACGAACAAAGCGACATTGCTGGTAAACAGACTTATTTACGATAACATTCTAGTGAAAACTAAGCCAATACTAAAGATAGTCTAAGCTTTTCAAACTACTTAAGAGATTGACTATTATATCAAAAGCCTACCAAGAACTTTGTGTCGACTTTGTTTTGACCAGTAATGCGGAATTTCGATTTTGTGTTATCTGATTAGGATTCGACCACAGGAGTTTTAGCATGTAAATTCAGCAGTGTGGCACCTATGATATTGCAGAGCTTCATTTACGTAAGTTTGCCTTAGAAAATATGTTTATAACTCAACAAATACAAAATGTATCTTAAGCGCCAATATTTTGTTCTATTGCCTCTCAGCATGATTGCAAAACTATCGCAAGCGCCGTTATGCCCTTTAAATCAAAAAAATCAGGAAAAATTGTATGTCATAATGAAAGTAGTAGTTAAATATTATGTTGTCTATTAAAATTTTATCCAAACAATTAAAGGATAAAGGAAAAAACCGAAAAACCCGCCTCCTGTAAAATTTACTTTTTGTCGCTTGCGATTAAATCGAAATCATGCCTCGATATTAAAGAAAACGTTATTAAAATCGGTCAAGCTGTTTTTAAGTTTTAAACGTATTAATTTTTACTACCTTTATATTAAGTCACTTTCTTGTTTGTCCGCTCATACGAGTATCCATACGAATTCTCGGAATCTTGCAAATTCTTTTTAGGGAGCTTCCCGGTGAGCTAGATATTGAAACTTGTAACAGAGTTCCAAACTCAGTGACAATGCAATTTGGACGAAAAAATTTTCCGATAGGTGGCGCACGGATTGAAATATACGCAAAATTTATTTAAAATTTGGTATTTAGCGATGGATTTTTAAGTTAAGTGAAGTTAATTCCCGGTAAGCTAGAACTATGAAACTTAACACACAGATCAGCAATGAAATGGAATGCAATATATTGTACACAAAATTCCACTAGATGGCGCGCTTACCAAGAAAACTTAAAATCGCTAAAAAACGGTGGGGAATTTTGCGATCGATTTCTAAATAACTTCTCAGTGAGATAGAGACTCGAAACTTCTCACATATTTCAGAATCCGGTGACAATGCAATATTTCATAAAAAAAATTCGGTAGATGGCGCACGGATCTACATATTTTGAAAATTCGTTTGATATCGGAAATCTTGCTAACGATTTTAACTAACTTAAATTTGGCAGATGGTATAGGACACGATCACAATATAATTTGTAGAAATCAAAATTCCGATAGGTGGCACGCTGATCGAAAAACTTAAAATCGCTCAAAATCTTGGAAAAATGAGCGGAATATTGCGATCGATTTTTGAGAAACTTCCCGGTAAGCTAGAGACTTGAAACTGAACATATGCTTCAGAACCCGGTGACAATTCACTATTTGATCGAACAATATTCTCTAGGTGGTGCACGGATCTACCAATTTTGAAAATCCGTTTGAAAATAGGAGTTTTAGGAGCGGATTTTAACTCATTTTTTTTAAATTTCCGTAAAATTGAGATCGAATGAAATATTTCTTATCTTCTTTTGTCTGCTTGTCTATCCTATAATGTAAATGTATATTAAGTATATTCTCTTATAGTAAGGAAGGATAGTATATATATCAAAACAAATACACATAATGTATATGATTTTTACCCGCGTATTGATTTTTATGATTCATATTTTTAGTCAATAAATTGTATTTGAAACAGCATGAGGAGCTCTTCGGCCACCCCCTTGTAAAAAAAAAACTATAGACCACTTTAGTAATATATCGTGATTTCGCACCAACCACATAGATTACTATAGAATTCTATAGTGGCTTGGGCGAAATCACTATAGAGTACTATAGTGGTATATAGTGATTTTTTACAAGGGCCCATTTATCAGGGCTATTTGGCAACCATCAAATAGTAAGAAAAGAGCAAGAAAAAAACCGTAAACTTCTAAACTTCGTCGAAAATCTAGAATTTAACGAAATAAGACTTAGAAAAAGCGCGTTTAGAGACCTATTGACTTTGACAGTGTTTATGTTTTACAAATAAGTAATTTATTCCAACAATGCAGAAGTGGAAAATACATTGCCTGAAAATTTTTCAAATTAGACGCAATGTGCTGTGTGCAGTCTTTGCATCAGTAATGTCGACACTACTTCCACATAGCATTTGGTCATCCTTAAAGTATAGTTCGAAGAAAATTCAGCCAGGTGGCCAAATAACTGCGGCGATTTCTGATTCCGCGATTTGCACTCTTTTTATTTTTTTGTTTCTGTGAAATGCAGAAGATTTTTGAAAATTCTGAAGTTAACTGCATCCTCGTTTAAACTATACTTTGAAGGGTAAATAATAGGGTCGGAAAAAAGTTGGCCAAATAACTCCGCTGTACCCGACTTTATTTATATTGGATAGACTAAAGTCCCGACGTACTGCAGGAAATCAGAAAACTGAGTTGAAAATTATTGTTTGATAAATATTCGAATTCATTCATTAACTCACACGGTACGCCTGAAACGCTCCTTACCTCGAAGTCGGAGTACAGTATGTTTTACTTTACTTTATAAGAATATAAGCTAAATGAAGTGAGGTCACTAAGAAAAAATCATCCCCGAAGCCGTTTTTGGGAAAACCGCGAAATAATCGCGTTTTTTTGAACGGTCTTGGAAGACTACATTTAATTCCACATATTGAAAAAAGTTGTATATTCTGAAATAGGGTCTAAAACTGCATCAACCACATAATCTACGTTCAACATATCATATCAATGTATCATGTCACTTACTCTTGTGAAATGCAATTGAAAATTCATTTTGTGTTACTCATACGCCCCGTGGTGTTAAGGAAATTTAAAAATAAGGAGAAGAAATTTTTCTAGTACGCAGTTTTATAGAACAGTTAGTTTCGGCATAACAAAGTACAAATTTTAAGTACCTAGGGGCTACCGTTGATTTTTGGCGATTTTTTTTTAAGGTGACTGGGTTTTATTTTCATTGAAAAAGGTAATACAAATCCGGTTTTAGAGCAGTTTTGGGGGCGAGTTGGTCAAAAAAGAGGGGAAAACAGTATTCTGGCAATGGCGTTTAATTAAGAAAAGCTTGCAGATTTGACTACGAATGTTGTCAGGAGGCAACTTGCTCCGTTTTTTCGACTTGTGCATACAACAGTTTGCATATTTAATGGATTGCACTATTCAAATAAAATGTATAGTAAAGGGTGTTTTTTTAGGGGTATAGAACTTCGAATTGAAATAAAACACAAGAAAATCGTTTTAAGGTCCATCAATTTGGCTTTATTGGAAGGATAATTTTATGCCATTAATGTTTAAATATGATTTCGGGCATGTGACCGCCGCGGCTGGCTCGAATAAAGCCAATTCTACAGGTCCAATTTTCAACCACTTTTTCGAGCATATGGGGCCGTATGTCGGCAATAACGCCACGAATGTTGGCTTCCAATTCCCCTAACGTTTCTGGTTTGTTGGTGTAGACGAGCGACTTCACATATCCCCAAAGGAAATAATCCAATGGTGTCAAATCACACGACCTTGGTGGCCAATTGACAGATCCATTCCGCGAAATTATGCGCTCATCGAATGTTTCCTTCAATAAATCGATTGTGACGTGCGCTGTGTGGCATGTAGCGCCGTCTTGTTGGAACCACAACTCATCCACATTCATGCCATCCAATTCGGGAACAAAATAGTCGGTTATCATGGCTCTATACCGGTCTCCATTAACGGTAGCTGCCTCTCCAGCATTATTGCGGAAGAAGTATGGCCCAATGACTCCACCAGCCCATAGAGCACACCAAACAGTCAGTTTTTGTGGATGTAATGGCGTTTCAAGGGTCTCATGTGGATTCTCTTCACTACAAATGCGGCAATTTTGCTTGTTGACGTAGCCATTCAACCAAAAATGAGCCTCATCACTGAACAAAATTTTGCGATGAAAATCAGCATCGAAATCAATCTCATTTTCGGCCCATACACCAAAATCACGACGCATTGCACGGTCTCGCGGCTTTAATTCTTGCACAAGCTGGATCTTGTAAGGTCGCAAGCCAAGATCTTTGCGCAAAATCTTCCATAAAGTTGATGGACAAAGCTCCAATTGCTGTGCACGGTGGCGAATCGATTCATTCGGGTCCTCTTCAACACTTTGCTCTACAGCGGCAATTGTTTCTTCGGTGCGCACTGTTCGACGTCTCTGCGGATACGTATTATCACATAGAGTAAACGTAGTGCGAAAACGATCCATGGTTAACCGAATTAATTGCTCTGATGGACGATTATGTCGACCATAAAATGGACGGAGCTCACGGTAAACTTCGCGAACTGAACCATTATTTTCGAAATAAATTTGCACGATTTGCAAGCGTTGTTCTTTTGTCAACCTGTTCATGATCAAATGGCAAACCAAACTGAACATAAATGACATTAGAGTTGCCAGATTTGACCACAAAATGCCAGTTTTATCTCTATTCGAAAAACAAACCTGTAAAAAAAACACCCTGTATAATAACACTTATTGGAGTCATATTATCAAATGCGTTTTTATTTGGCTATTTCAAATTTTTTTTAAGTTTAAAAAAAAAATTTTTTTACTTGGGAATTTTTACTTGGAAGAATTGCATATGGTCCATCTACTTACCTCACTTTCCTTTAGTAATCGACACATAATTTTTCGACATTGGCCAGTATAAACAAATGTTTGATCTATCATATTCTCTTACGTAAATACTCATACCACATTTACTTGCCGACTTATGGAGGTAGAAAAATGACCAAAAAGTCGATTTTCGTAAAAAGTTAAGCAAAAAAGTCAGCTCCTAATAATCAGAAGTGAATGGGCGATAGCAAACCGTCCCTGAGTGATAAAGATAAATATTCCGGCTTTCATGTTCTACTACTTAAACACACAAATTTCTTCAAATTGCTAAATTATAGAGGGCCAATAAATAGGCTATCGGAGCTTTTAGTCCAGATTGTGGGAGAACTATGCCTAATCTAAAAATTCTAATAGCAGATTAAGATTTTACGGAGAAGACTCTGACAACTCATATACTCAAAAATATAATTTAGGTCACTTACAGGTTTTTTAAGAGGAGGAGGCGTACTCGCCCCTAAGCGGAGCAATATTTATGCTGTTATAAACAGTATATCTTTTCGCGGTAGCGTTTATAGTGAGAAAATGAGTCGATGTCAAAGTTGAGGAAAACGTTAAGTGTCCGGAAACTGGTGCGTTTACTCTACCCCACAAAATATATGTTAGTCTTTTAAAAGAACAAACCTTACTATTCTAAATTGAAGTCTTTAAAGTTTGGGTTGTGGACCCTTTAACTACTTTGCTTAGTTTCCTTAGTCATAAGCTTATACATGATGCCTTGAATTGTAATAAATACTAATTGTTATGAATCATTGAATTGATTTGTTTGGTCTGATCGAAGGAAGTGAGAGGGGTGAACTAATGGGGCCTTTTTACCATATTAAAGGCCAAGATAGGAAGGGTAAAGAGCAGCCAAAATATATACCTGTGTTGCCAGGTGATGGGGATCGGAATCCGAGGGGAGTAAGTATGACAGTCGATGGGTAAGTTAAAGGTTGTAAGTTGATAGGGTTTCTTCGCATGCCGTGTGCAATAAATTAGGCTGTTGTAGCTATGAGGTTGAGGGAAAGGATATCTGGGTCCTGCAGCTGTGTTATTACCCCGCCACAGGCTGAAGCTCCGGGAACAAGCCAGTGCACACGCAACAGCTGTAGGAACACTTCTCACCAGACTTTCTAAACGACTCTCAATAGTTCCATTGGACCCTGGCTACTAGTCACTCAACTGAAATGGCGCCCAACGTGGGGCCAAGAGAGAAATCATAAGAATCGTTAGCCCCTGCGTATTCCCTCCTGGAATACGTACCGTCCGTCCGGTCAGTTAAACTTTAATAATTGTAATAATCTTTGCTTTGAAAAATGCAATGAAATTCAAGCATAGTAGCTATATGCTTATGTCTTTGGCCATTATTTTTTTTTTCGCAGACACGTCCAAGCAACGGGGATACGTTTTCTTAAAAATCTTTGTGAGGTTTGGCTTGTATCTATGTTGTTGCATTCGCTGGAATTGTAATACTCTGAGTTTAAATACCTTGGAAATGGACCGCGAATGACCAAGTATATAGACAAACAAGCAAATATCTTTTTTTTAGTGTCAATTCATAAACTTTGGAACTGCATTTTGGAAAGTTGTTAGGAATTAGGCTACAGCATAGCTAAATGCTAGCTGCCCTACCAACGGCCTAAACCATTTGCACGTTCAAAAGTATACTATTCTATACCATCTTTTTAATTTGCAGATTTTTAAGCACACAATTTTCTTTTAGTTGAGTTTCTGTTAACTTTTCTCTGTGATACCATACCCTAAGACATTTATCACTACTCATCTTATTTCGAAATACCCTATCGCCAAATCTGACACCCTCACGACTGGGGAGTCAGACCAACTTTTTAATGACATTTTCCAGTTTTTTTTTTTTTAATTTTTTTTTTAAGAGTAATTACTCTAATACCTATAGTTACGTTTGTAGAATTTGAAACGCAATACATCTACAGGTGTTATTTTTTTCCTGCGTTTTATAAACTTTCTTTGGATAACCATAGTTGTTATGCACGCTTTATTTATTTATTTTTGCTTTTGAGTCATACATTCTTATACTTTATTAAATTTAACAACTTTTTTTTATCTGCTATATGCCGATTTCGATCTGAGACGGCAGCAGTTTATTTAATAATCAAATTCCAGTTTTTTTTATCATTTGTTTGCAAAATGTCCCTGCATCACAGTAACGTGCACGCGCCTTTACAAGGTGATGAATGCACAATTTGTAGGGTTAGTTTTCAAGAACATGATGATCTTTTGACTACCGCTTGTTCTAATCGTTTCCATCAAACGTGCTTATTGAACTGGCTAAAGAAAAACACCTCCTGTCCTCAGTGCCTCGCCAAGTGCAACAGCAGAGACTTTAACCAGAAACAAGAACCGACTACTAGAGGTCGTACCACATTCCAGCCAAGCAACCTCTCCAATGTGAGACAGTGTGCACTACTCGGAAACTCTCAACTACAGGATCAGCAAGAGCAGGGCGCAGCAAGCTTACCAGCAGCGCCAACGCAAGGAACAACCAACACCAACAACGATGACGACAACCGTAATAGTAATAGCCGCTAAGCACGCAACCCTATTTGCTGATTTAGAGAACCGCGTTACACAAATATTAGAGCAGAGACTCGATAATATCGTATCAAACCTAGTAGAGAGACTTAATATAAATTCACAGCCGCTGAGTCCTGTTGCAAATAGTAGCCCCTCCAATGCAAACCTCCCGGGTATTGTGCAGCCTAATGTATCTACTCCTTCTTGGCATAGAGATATACCGCTTTTAACCCTTGATTCCAACCAAAATAATTTCCACAAAAACGTCTACCAAATGCGATTTAGCGAAGTCACCAGTATCCCTAATTCAGGAAGAATAGCGCAGCTTATATCTAACTGTGACATTAAGATTGATGGTTCATCGCATCTTTCGGCTGATAAAAGAATTGAATGTCAGGTAGTCGATACTATTAACAGCAATTATAATTTGCTGTGTGAGCATGTCCAAATCCTGTTTGTGAACGAGCCAAAAGACTGGTATTGGCGATACCGTCGTTCAGTTGACCGTGTTACCTGTCCTTCACTTTTTCAGGCACTCCGAACCAACTTTCAACAGCACAAAAGTGACTTTGAAATAAAGGAGTCGATTCGCAGTAGGACCAGGTGAAACGGTTGACGATTACCGTAATGCAGTTTTGAAGATCGCTGAATTGTTACAAACGCCATTGGCGGAAAGTGAGTTGATGGAAATACTTCAGCATAACCTCAGACCTGGTGTCGGTCAACAGTTGCTTTATTTGCCAATTAATTCACTAGCAGAGTTGCCTAGACTTTGTCTTAAAGGTGAAAGCCTTCTCAACGAAATCGCCAACACTGATGTATCTGCCACCAATCAGCGACCACCTCAGCAACGCTTTGTTAGCGAGCTAACCCCGATGAAGATTCATCAGTAAAATTAGAATACGAAATTGACGGAATATCCACACACCTAGATAAACCTTAACTTATCTGTTGTAACTGTAAAGGTGAGGGACATAGATATTTTGATTGCCTGGAGGAGAGAAGTGTGTTCTGTTACGGGTGTGATGCCAGTAATGTTTACCGACCCACATGTAAAAGCTGCAACCCTGGAAACGCGAAAACGAGTGAAGAACAACAACCCGAAGAACAAAGCTAAAACCACCCCACAGTAATATTAGACCAGTCGAAAGGCGACAAGAACTTAAATTTGCTGAAGCGTCCATTTCAGTCTAACAATAGCAGTCATAATAAGTTACTCATACAATCGAACAATGACCTTAAAAGCACAGGTTTTGTTCACATGATTATACCTTATGACATTTGTATGCAAAACTACAAGGTGGCGCAAAAGTAAGCTTCCGATGTTCAGCATATCGGTTGTGGCACGTGCAGTGTGTGCTGTTGCACCGTCTTGTTGGAACCATATGTTTTCCAATCCCAATTCATCAAGTTGCGCCAAAAAGAACTCGTTGATCATTGCTCTGTAGCGCTCACCATTCACAGTAACCGTTTGGCCCCGACCGATTATTGGTCAAATAAATAGTCAGCAATATTCCGCGTTCTGGAGCAGTGTAGCGTAACATTGTTAATTAACCTGTATTTCGCATGTGTTTACTACACAAATATCAAAACAGAACTGACTTTAGGGGCCAATCGCAAAATTTATAGCATTTTCTGATAGGAGGATTACTTTGGCGCAGTAACCGTTTTTCACCGACCGATTATTGGTCAAATAAATAGTCAGCAATATTCCGCGTTCTGGAGCAGTGTAGCGTAACATTGTTTATTAACGTGTATTTCGCATGTGTTTACTACACAAATGTCAAAACAGAACTGACTTTAGGGGCCAATCGCAAAATTTATAGCATTTTCTGATAGGAGGATTACTTTTGCGCCACCCTGTATATTAAGATTAGAGAAAAAATCTTTAATGATAATCCGAAAGCAAACTCCCTCCCTAGTCGATCATCACGAGCAGCAGAATTTTGGAAGAAAGCCCAGAATCATCACAAACAGCTTGACCAAATTGTTTGCGCCATCGAACAAAAAAGTTTTGATTTGAGGCCTTATGCTAAAGTTTGTATCCTTGGAGCTGAATACTTAGCCCTACTCGATAGTGGAGCTCAAGTATCCTGTGTAGGTTCAGAGTTAGCAGAAGGAATATGCAAGAAAACACCGTTGCTCAAACATACTACATCCGCTTGCACCGCCGATGCAAAAGTGCAATAGAAGTACAATTTGAAATAAAAGTGAAATTATTATTATCCTGGAAAAAGACTTTTGGATTAAGTTCCAAATAGCGTCAAACCTTGTTTCCGGGATAACACATTCCACGTTTGAAAGAACACGACTGCTCACTTTCTTCAAGCTTTGAGCAGCAACGCCGTTTAGCAATAATTAAAAACCGATTTCCTAGCTTCGAGAAGGAAGGCTTAGGAAAAACTTTGTTAATGGAGTATGCCATTGAACTCCAACCAAATGTCCGTCCGATTAAGCAAAGATACTTCCCCATATCTCCTACAGTGGAAAAACTAGTCCATGCAGAAATCGATGAGATGCTTAAGTTAGGTGTAATCGAAGAGTCTCCAAATAGTTCATGATCCAGTCCGATTGTTCTAGTGAAAAAGGTAAACAAAGTCCGTTTGTGTTTAGATTCAAGAAAAGTTAATAGTTTACTGTTAAGGGCGCGTATCCCCTTCCACATATAGATGTTATTTTAGGTAGAATACCAAAGACTAAGTTCATCAGTTCCCTTAATCTGCGACGCGCCTTTTGGCAGATTCCCTTAGCAGAAACCTCAAGAGATTACACTTGTTTTACCGTCCGTAATCGTCCGCTTTACCGATACCGTGTAATGCCTTTCGGTCTATGCAACGCCCCACAAGCACTTTGCCGCTTGATGGATCGCGTTATCCCTCCTCAATTGAAGAATCAAGTGTTTGTCTACTTAGACGACCTTTTAATCGTGTCGGAAGATTTCGACACGCATATGTCTATTTTGTCTGAAGTTGCTCATTGCTTAAGGAAAGCTAGTTTGACAATTAACGTCGGAAAAAGTAAGTTTTGTATAAAGGAGGTGAGATATCTCGCATACATTGTTGGTGACGGGACACTTCAAACCGATCCAGATAAAATTGCAGCGGTTACCAACTATCCTGCCCCCACTAACATAAAGCAGTTAAGGGGTTTCCTAGGTATGGCTGGATGGTACAGACGTTTTGGGAATAATTTGCCATTGTCACCACTCCGCTTACCAATTTATTAAAGAAAAGTAAAAACTTCGAGTGGAATGAAGAAGCAGAAAAAGCGTTCGATATACTCAAGCAAAATATATGCAGTGCCCCAGTCCTGACCAGCCCAAATTATGAAAAACCCTTCGTTACGAGTATTCAGTGCGATGCCTGTAAGCTTGGTGTTGCTGCTGTTTTATCGCAGAAAAATGAAGATGGGATCGAAGTTCCGATTGACTACTTTTCACAAAAGCTCAACAGGGCCCAGAGTATCTATAGTGTTACAGAGCTAGACTGCCTTGCAGCAATACTTAGCCTAAGCAAATTTAGAGCTTATGTGGAAGGGCAAGACTTCACCATCGTCACAGACCATGCCAGTCTGCGCCAGACAGATCTGCCCAGTCGACTAGCCCGATGGTCTCTTAAGCTCCAGGGATACCAAATTAAAATTGAGCATAGGAAAGGAACTCAAAATGTAGTACCCGATAGCTTGTTACGACAGAATTTCGAAGATGTGAATGAAATAGAAGTCCGTCCGCAAGTAGATCTTAAGTCGTCCGAGTTTTCGTCCGATGAATACAAGAAGTTATTAAGTCAAGTCCGTGATAATGAAAGCCGCTTACCGGATTTGCAAATTGTAGATGATCGTTTATACAAACGAGCAGAACATCCTACGACCTCCTATCTAACGTCCGTTTCAAAAACTGTATATAGATTTACTTCGCCCATACCCTAGATCCAGGCAGGGCAATTGACCATTTGACAACATTCCCCCTATTGAAACCCATAAGAAATTTTCATACAGGGTGGCTGATGAAAGCCGCTACCAAAAAAAAATTAGATAACTTTTTTTCTATTTAATGAATCTGGTTAATTTTTTTTTTATTTTGCAGATTGACTTTTACATTTAACAAAAATGGATAACTGGGACACTGAAACAAGAATTTGGATTGTCCGCCGCTATCACGCACTGGAGTCCGTAGTTTCGGTTCAAAGAGAGTATAGGCGCACGTTTGGCGGCAATCCTCCGAGCAGATGGACCATAATAAGACTTGTAAACAATTTTGCCGAGCATGGGACAGTCAACAGAAGACCTTACCATCGAAACCCTTCAGTTCGAACGGAGGAAACAATCGCTGCTGTAGCTGCTGCCATACAAAACAATCCACGTGTTTCGACAAGAAGCTTATCTGCTCAAATGGGTGTAAGCAGACAGTCATTACAGTCAATTATGCACAAAGATTTGGACTTATTCCCATATAAAATTCAAATGGCCAACAAACTGAACGCTGCAGACTTGCCGATTCGCTTGGAATTTTGCCAGAAGATGCTTCAAATGGTGGAAGAGGATGGAAACATGTTGAACTGTCTTTTCATGTCTGACGAGGCCCATTTCGATTTAAACGGCAACATAAACAAACAAAATTGTCGAATATGGAGTGCTTCCAACCCACAGATACTCCATGAGACGGAATTGCATCCACTTCGTGTCACAGTGTGGTGTGCAGTTTCATCACGCTGCATTGTCGGGCCCTACTTCTTCGAAGAAAACGGTCACACCGTTACGGTTACTGGAGACCGTTACTTGAGCATGTTGAGAGAGTTTTTCTATCGAGAATTACGCCGAATGAGAATTTCTTTCAACTCTGTGTGGTTTCAGCAAGATGGTGCAGCTCCTCATATAGCCCAACCTGTTATGACAGAATTGCGACGAAATTTTCCCAATAAGCTGATATCCAGAAACTCCACATTCCGTTGGCCACCCAGGTCGCCTGACATTACTGCACCTGACTTTTTCTTGTGGGGTTATTGCAAACAGGAAGTCTTCAAAGCAAAACCAACAAATTTGAATGAACTAAGGCAATCCATTCGAGAAACAATTGCGGCTATTCCTGTCTCACCTCTCCAAGCAGTAATGAACAACTTTTTGGTAAGATGCCGCACATGCATCGACGAGCAGGGGGGCATTTAAATTGCATTATTTTGAAACTAAGCTATATTTAATAAAATTTAATGAGCTTTAACATGAATAAAAGAAAAATGAATTCCATGCACTGAGAAAAAAATTATTTGAGTTTCTTAATGTAGCAAAATTCATCAGCCATTCTGTACGTCCTCTATTTGTAACTGTTTGAAAGAACAAGTCTTCAGTATCTTCGGAACCCTAAAAATCATTTATAGTGACAATGGAAAACTGCTCAAATTTCCGCAATTTAATAGTTTGCTAAGCGATCGGGGGATAAAGCATGTATATACGGTCTTGTACAGCCCTCAAGTTAACCGTATCGCCAATCAATTGGATGTTCGCCTTATTATGTCCTTTTTGGTCAGCAGATGCTATCCCACAGCGATGAGTATCCTCTTTTGCGATCTTTGGGGGCACTAGATGACCAACATATCGAAAGAACTGACAAGCTAAAGCTAATAAGAACATCGGTCATGGATAAAATTAAGCAAGTTTTTGAAAATTCCGCTAAGCGGTGCAACCTGCGTAGTTCTACCAAAACCTTTCGTGTAGGAGACATCGTATATAGGAAAATATTGTTCAAAGCGACGCAACAAAGAAATTTTGTGCTAAATTTGCACCTAAGTTTATTAAGGCAAAGGTGGTGGATATAAAGGGAAATTGCCTGCATGAATTGGAAGACGACATAAGTAGTAGACGGGGAATGTATCACCGCAAAGACATTTTGGAAAACAAAAACAACGCACCAACACTTTAGGTAGGGGGGTGTGTACCGGCGTGCATACACGATCCAAAATAATTAATTAAATGCTCATCATGTTCATGTTCCTTACTAAAATTAACTAGAACACTTCTCATTATGCCAGTTAAGAAAAAGAACAGCTGACGGAAAAGCTGTCAAAAAAAATTAGGTCAGCTCGACGACTGGAAAGACTTTTGCTTTCTTTTTCTGGATGAGCTTGGAGGAGGTAAGGTCAGCAGAGCTTTCAAAAAGTGGGAAATATTTACGTGACCACAAGTGCGATATACATTTATTTTTACAAGTACAAAGTTAAAGTTTGTAAAAGTCTCAAGACAAGCCGTCACCAGGTCAATGGGAAGTTGCAGCATTTAAAGTGGAAGACCGCAGCATCATAGTTGAAATTCAGCGTCGTCAACATTCTTCAAACGGCTTGCATTGGTGAAATTTACCAAAAAAATTAATAAATTTTCTCGTTTTTTTTTTTTAAAAGCTAGAAGAAACTAGCAATCAAGAAAAAAGCACACATTTTATTATGTTGTACAATCGCCTTACGGATTTATTAAATTAAAAACACCTTCCATTAGTTGAGTATATTAACAAAGGTACATACCTAAAGAAAAACACGTGTAGATAAATGCGTACATACTCGTACACACATTAAGTCTTGATTCAACTTAGTATCGAACCACCATTTGTGCCACACAAAATGAATGGGAGGCAAAACTTAAATATACCAAATAATTCTTATTAGAATAACTATGTTTAAATTTTCTCGTAAATCTTAATTAAATTAATTCAGTATTTTATCACAGTGGAGAAAAACAACAACTACCTCACCTTCCTCAACAATAGTTGTTTGTTATTTTTTTTTAAATCTCTTTAATTTGGTTTTGTTCGCAATTGACAAATATGGATAGTTATATGCCCATGCCCAATAGCGAGAGAGATCAAAGTTAATATATTATTTAGTGAGTTGTTTCATTTGCTTTCTCTTAGACTCTCACTTGAACATTTATTCTTTTTACTATTTTCATATTTTTCGGTTCTCAACTAAAACAGCGCATACGGCTACGGGAACGTACATAGCCCAAAGCGAGAAAAAGAAGATTGAAGTTTACGGTGAATGTGATAATTTTTTTTTGTTACATGACTTAGTGAATACTTATTTATATAATAAAAATATGTAAAACCGGTAGGAAATCAAACATATATGCACATTAACTTACAGCACTTCTACTTAGCGAGGAGGCCTTAACGCTGCGTGGGACTGCATTACCGAAAGCAATGTGAGTAAAGATATTTCTATTTGCATATAAGAAATTCATTATAACCATCATATTTTTTTTTGCCATCCAAACGCACATATGTATGTATGTACGGTTGTGCACTCAAAAATCAAGGTGCTTGCTTCTTTTTGTTGCTTTGTAATCCTCTCATTTGGGTGAGCCATTTGCTTAGATGTACAAATACTATACGTATATATGGATGATTTTGTTTTAAATTAAATCGTTTTCATTCATAAATAGTTTTTTTTTGGGCTCTCCCAAAAGATTTTAAGTGATGACAAAAGTCATCAATATTGTTGCTTTTTGGTACTTTGGATTTATTACCATACCCCCGCCTATCTATTTAATTTTCTTTGGTTTTCGCGAGCAAAAGCATGGGTATACGCAATACATACAATTGCACATCTTAGAAGGTTTAATAACCACATATAAGATCACCTGTTGCGTAAGGTCAGGAATTCACATAGGATAACTGCACTTGTTTCCGGACAGCGCTAATGTCCGAACACTATGCCAATGTTTTGCGATCAATAGGCAAATTACTGATAAATAGTCTTAAATAACAACATAAATTGAAATGTACATGTTTACTGAGTGGACGTGGAAAATTTAAGATGCATCAAAAGCATAGTTTAAAAGTTACGCACAATTTAGGTGGCAGAAGTCTGAGCATGAGGCAAAATTGAAGGGTTTTGTAAAAAAAAAACAAAATAGTGGGAGCATTTTAGAAAAGTAAGGGCCTAAACAATAGAGCGGGTCAAATTTTTTGCCCATCAGGAGTATAGCAAAAAAATAAACTACAGATGATTTTAAGAAAAATTGCCCAAGAAACCATAGCTCTAAAACCAATTTCGAGCCCCTGACTTTTGCAAAATAGATATTTTGCCATATGAATGTAGGGTTTGGCCAAGAAATCTTCACAGCTTCTGATAGAATTATAGGAAAAATATCAAATTGGGTTTATTTTAAAGGTATTTTACGTACATTTCAGAATCTGTATTAGTATCTATAGTTTTTTTGAATTTTAGTAGATATATCAGGCTTAAATTATGAGAAATTAGCCTAAAATGAACTTTTAACAAATTTCTTATGGAACATTTTTTTTCTTCACAGCATTTTGTATTTAAATTTAAAATGGATGAACCATATCCTTCTACATCATCTGAATTCACTTTATCATATGTGTCGGATCTGATAATAAGTTTAGAGTATTGGAAAATACTTTGAGGAAGTGGCGCGCACTTGTTGCAAAGTTTACATACTGACAATTAGTAGGCGAGGTAAACAATACTGTGTCATGAAACACTTGTTGTAAATCTTACGTGCCAACAATTAGTAGGCAAGGTAACCAATGATGTTTCATAAAACACTTGGTGTAAATCTTACATACTAACAATAAGTAGGCGATGCAAGCGGTATAGAAAATATTTGAGGAGGTAAAAAAGAGTTAGTGTGAAAAGGAAGTTTGTTGAAGGTGTGTGCGCGTCAATTCGTAGGAAACTTGTGATTATGAACCGTCATCCTGCGTCATATATACCTGAACACGATATTATTGCACCCCTGCGGGTTAGGGGCTTAGAATATGCCCGAGGTAGGCATACCGGTCGTAAGAGGCGACTAATATGCACAAAGGTAATGACGTGCAACTCGATGGTTGATCTACGGATACGATGCCTCTCACCTCTCATTACCCATCTCTCTTTCCTTACGGAAGGAGGGGTGACATGACCTAGAAGGTTCCACTGGTCATAAATGGCTACCACGACAGTCGGGCAGTACCGCAAGGGAGTACCGGAGCGTACCGGATTCATAGCCGGCCAAGAACTGTCAGTTCGACAGCACTCCCCAAAACCTTCGGGGAGTGTTTTTGTCGTTACAACAACAACAACAACAACGATATTATTGCATTTGGTTTATCAAGTGAATTCAATAATCTCAATTTACCGTCTAGTCGTGACATTTTAAGATATTATTTTTTTTTAACTGATAATGCTAAAATTCATTGGAAAATGTTTTCGTATAAAAATTTAACTCCTCGTGTGATTGATAAATTGGTTGAAATTTGGAATAAATTGAATATTCAACTAATTGATAGACGAAGTATTCTAAGAAAGCTAAATGTTTTAATTGAAAAATATCACGAAAGCATTAAATAGGAAAAAGTGCAGGAATTTACAGCATTTGTACAATCAACAAATAAATTGTTTTACATTGGAAAATGTAAATGCAAGTTAAAAACAACAGAATGCTCCTGTGGTTTAATACCAAACCATTTAAAAGAATTTATGATGGACCAACATAATGATAGAAAGTTCACAATACCTGAATATGTGGATGACATTGTGGAAGAAACACCTACAATAATACCAACAATGCCAACATTTAGTGATGATGCAACATACGAAACACTTGGAACAGATATGGAAACGGGTGAAGCACAAATTGCAAATGAAGCAGTTGCAGAAGGATCTGTTACAATGAAACGAGGACATTATACTCAAGGTTACGATGCTATAAATTTTGCTATGATGTGTCATAGATTCGGTGTTTCAGATAGAGTTGCTTCATGTTTAGCAACAGCCCTTTTCGAAGATATAAATTTTCGAGATGTTCGTGGTGAACTTGTCATAATGGATAAATCTAAAGCTGCAAGAGAAAAAATTAAAGCTAGAAATGAAGTGCTTCGTAAACGATACATAGATTCCAACATAACTGCATTTTCTTTCGATGGCAGAAAAAATGATTCATTAACTAGAGAAAAAAATTAACGAGAAATTTTATACAAATTTGGTAAAAGAACCCCATTTAGTTGTTCTAAAAGAGCCTAATGCTGAATTACTTGGATATGTTAATTTGGGTGAACAAGAAAATGCAAAACACAAATTAAAAAAATTAAATGAATTCTTCAATAGCAAAAATCTGTCAATAGATCAATTAATTGGCATATGCAGCGATGGAGAACCAGCTAATACTGGAATAGAAAATGGTGTTATAAGACTTTTTGAAAAGCATTTAAATAGACCACTGCACTGGTTTATAAGTTTGCTTCATTTCAATGAATTACCATTTGGTCATTTATTCAGAGCATTAGATAAAGCAGTCACGAGGGGACCAAGAGTAGCAAGTGAAAAAGTATACAAAGACATTCAAGACTGTGAAAAATTTCCGGTATGCGTTTGTCAAAATTATTTTATAATATGTTTTCAATCAAATTAAAATAGAGACATTTTATTAATTTTAATTGATCTGAAAAATTTATTTTTCAGGTTGTAAGTGATTTTGAACCAATAGCATTGGAAAATATGCCTGGTATGATCAGTGATGAACAAGAACTAGAATTATCTACAGATGTTAAATATTTATATCAAATGGCCAAAGCAATTTCAAATGGTGCTGCTTCAGTTGATTTAACTAACATAAAACCAGGACCAGTTGTACATTCTCGATGGCTAACCAAAGCAAGCAGGGTATTACGTCTATATACAACAACTAATACACCATCGGAAAATTCGAAAACTCTAGCTGTTTATATTATTAGAATTTATGTGCCAATGTATTTTAATGTAAAATACTATAATTCTGTACTTTCAAAGTTTATTCGTTGGGCACGGTACCTCCCACGTAATTTACTTAATATTGTATGTGGTGTAATCCAAAATAATGCATATTACGCTCATCCAGAAAACATTTTATTAACAATGTTATTTGATGATAGAAAAGCCATACGCGATAGAGCTATCAAACAAATTTTATACTATCGAGAAAAAAAATACTTGATCCAACTAAGCTCAGAGTTTACAAAAAATATAATATCAATTTTAATGCTTCAGATTATACTGATATGATTGATCTGAATGACGATAATTTACTATCTGAACCGGCATTCACAAGAACTATTCCATTCGATCACTTGATATAATCCTTAGATTATGATGAGCTAGCACTAGATGATCCTAATATTCCAATGCATATACAAGGAACAGAAAGATATGTACAGTTGTTAACATCTGTTTTCGTGAAGTTGTTATGGCTATTACAGCAGAAAGTCGTAAAAAACAACCACGAATGGAGAGCAAACAAGATTTTAAAAAATAATAATATAACATTACTTTTTTTTTTTTAATACTCTAAAATGGTCAATTCTAAGTAAAAAATTTTTTTTAAATAAATTACATTAAAATTATAAAAATTGTGTTTTTTGCTTATTAGTTGAAAATAAAAAAATTTTTTTAAATTTTTTTCTACTAAAACGAATTCGAAAAAAGAAAAACTGTCTGACTGAAAGTTCTTGGAAATGTTCTGAACTTATTTAAGCTGAAAGGAAAAAAAAAATTTTCCATGAGAAATTTGTAAATAATGATAATATAGTAGTTAAAAGTTCATTTTAGGCTAATTTTTCATAATTTAAGCCAGATTTATCTACTAAAATTCAAAAACACTATAGATATTAATACAGATTCTGAAATGTACGTAAATACCTTTAGAATAAGCCCAATATGATATTTTTTGTATAATTCTATCAGAAGCTATGAAGATTTTTGGCCAAACCCTACATTCATATGGCAAAATATATATTTTGCAAAAGTCGGGGGCTCGAATTCGGTTTTAGTGCTATGGTTTCTTGGGCAATTTTTCTTAGAATCATCTGTAGATTACGTTTTTGCTAAACTCCTGATGCAAAAAAATCCATCCATACAATTTGACCCGCTCTAATATATATACTCCAATTATGTTTATCTACTACACCAATCGGAATAATAGACAGGATTTGTGAACTTACCTAGCATTGCTTTCAGAGTCCGAGCTCCCCTTGTCCATTTGCTTGGGGAGAAGCCTTTGCCACTTTCACATGAATGATGCTCTTCTTGGCCAAAAAGTTTTGAAACTCCATGGAACTAAAACATGTACCACTCACTAATCCGGGTCGGTCGGCTATTACAAGGAAGAGCACATGTTGATGTTGTTGTTGTTGTTGTTAACAGTGCTTCGCCGTGCCCAATGGGCTCGATCAGATCAGATCTGGTTGGACCAAAATGATGTGGGTGTTAGAAGAGTAGGTTCGACTGAACAGGAGAAGAGATGTTTGGTATCATAAGGGGACATACCACATGCAGGACATGTGTTTGGTATGTTGGGGTTCAGTCTGGATAAGTAAGAGTTTAGCCTTTTACAATATCCAGAGCGAAGTTGTGCTAGCATGACTCTAGTCTCCCTCGGAAGTACACGCTTCTCTTCAGCCAATTCAGGTGGCTGAGTACTGATAACGGGATTCACAGGCCGGGATCTGTCTACCGACTCAGTGTGGAGGTCATGTAGAGCCCGTCTATGGTTCTGCAGAGCAAACGGCAAAGAGATTTGGTGTCTCTAGGTGTCGGGGCTACATGCAATAGATGTCGATTTGCATGACTGGGTCTATGACAGTTCAGAAGGAACTGTCTACTCAAGAGTTCCGCGTGCTCTTGAACATTGAGCAATTTCGCCAGTTGATGGAAGTGAGACTCAGATGACATAAGCATACATCCCGTAGTAGTTCTGATGGCGGTGTTTTGGCAGACTTGCGATTTCCTCCAATTGGTGTCAGCAAGGTTGGGCGACCATATGGGCGCAGCTTAGTCAATGACCGGTCGGCCAATACCCTTATATGTAGCAAGCAATGTTTCTTTGTATTTTCCCCAAGTACTGCCGGTAGGTGACTTGAGCATCTTATTGCGGCTCTGTACCTTTGAAGCTATTGCGGTGGCATCACCAGCGAAGGTGAGTCCGTTGTCAAACGTCACACCCATGATTTTTGGGTGGTTGACAGTAGGTAAAGGTACTCCGTATACGTGGACATTTAACTCTTGCCCCATATGTGCATTCCATGTCGTAAACAGGGTAGGCGTCGATTTAGTCGGATATGGGGTCAGATTTCGCTCGGTGAAGAAGCTAGAAGAGCACATGTTACTTCACGAGTACTAGTAGAATTTGTAGGATATAGTTTTACAACTTTGTAAAGGCATCAACTACAACTAAAATATACTTTCTCTTCGACTTAAGTGAAGGTAAATGGCTTAAGTGGTATGAAATGGTACAGGATTCTTTGGAATATTGTGTATCTTTCCTTTGCACGTACCGGCACCGCATACATTATACATTTCAAACAATTTCGAATACATTTTTAAAATTTATGCTTCAGATTAGGAAACCAATAATATTTTTAAATTTTTTGATAAGTTTTGTCTAACACCTGATGACCCACTTTTTCGTGCTTCAGTCTAATAACGTTATCTTCCATTTCACTTGGGACATATAGCAGCCTCTTGCAATCCTCTCTAATTTTATACACCAGACCGGCAATCGTATCAAAACCCTCGACTTCAGCTACTTCAATGCGAGATCAACATCGATTGCGGCAAGATGGCACCGACTAAGAGCATTCATAGACCCGTCGAGGACTCCTTGTGATGCTGGATGGATATTTATAATTTTCGAGTTCCAACTTCCAACGAGCAATTCTGGCATTTATTTGCTTACAATCCAAAATCATCATTAGAGACTTACAATTGGTAATGATTTTAAAAGGGATTCCCTCCAAATAAACCCGATACCGCGGGAGTGCGTAAATTATAGCCAAGGTTTCAAGTTCAAAACTATGGTATCGGGTTTCTTCGGCAGAGACCTTTTTGAAAAATAGGAACAAGCTTTCCATTTTCCTGATGATGACACAAAACATCACAATAAAGTTCAGTTTCTTTATTTGGGTTATATATAACTAAAAGATGCTACTCGTAAGTCTAGGCTTTAGCTCGTTCAAAGCATCCATACGTCGATCGTAAAAATCATATTTAGCATCTTTCTTCAGCAGAAAAGAAAATAATCCAATGCATGAATGTAGTTCTTTAGAGTTTTAAGGCACTGGGTAATTTTTGGTGCTAGTAATGTGAGAATCAGGTTGGATATTTCAGCGGATGTATCTAGGTAACCTAAATACTCAACCTCAGCGTAACCAAATTTACATTTGAAAATGTTTAACTGCAATTTTTGCCTCCCTAATACATCTTTTAATAAACGTTTATGTTCCTCCATCGTCAAGGTGGCAATCAAAATACCGTCCATGTAAATTATTACCTTTCGCAAATCCACTAAGACACGGAAAATATTATTAACAAATCTTTGCAATAAGGCAGGGTCGTTCTTCATATCCTACGATATTCATATTGGCCGGAAGGAGTTACAAACACTGTATACGGATAAGACTCAGCCGACATATGAACTTGGTGAAACCAAACCTTAAGATCAAATACCGAAAAAAGTCTGTTTGCCCTCCAAATGCTCAATACAATCTTCACACAGTGTTTGTGCTATTCTTACAATCTTACCCTGTGGAGAAGTGAGAACAATGAGTTCAGACCTAGGAATAAAGTGGCTAATACGAACTAGTGAGATAGTAACTAGATTTTCACTAATTCGAAACCGGCAATTGTGTAATGTGTAAATGTTTTGTTTTTAAATCATAAATAAAAAAAAAACTTTATCGGTTGGTAGGATTCGAACCGACGCGTCCCGCATCAATAGTGTGAGAAAAGGTTACATATGTATACATTATAAAAGAATGGTTTAAAACTTAGGCTAAAATTATTAGCCATGCATAAACTAACCGCAATGGTGTGGTGATAGTGTTGCTGGACCTGCACGCCGAAGGTCCGAAGTTCGAGTCTTAAAGAAAGGTAAAGTGTGGTTTGAAAAAGTTTTTCAACACGGGGGTCGACCGTAGGCAGACATTTGGCAAAAAGTCTCCGAGTGTAGTTCTAACATGGAAGGCTTCTCGAAATATTTTTTTTTTTAATTCTAAACTAACTACATCCAAACTGCAAAATTTGGAAATGGTTCAGAACTAGAGCAATAGTAGCCGTAAACGATTTTTAACTTGTTCGGAACTGTTGAAAAGGTAATGCAACGGGGGACAATTTCAACCACCTAGGACATCGCCATGTTAAATTCGCCAGTTGATTACATGCAAAAGAGAATGAAGGCGATCTAGTAGGGGTTCAGAAAGCACTAGAAGAGCACCAGTTAGGAACTAGAAACTTTACCCACAGGGTATTTAGTATGCGATAATCAACACACATATGAGTAGCGCCATTCTTCTTTCTAACAATTACTCGGCTGTATAATTCCGTTTGCTTGCAGTTACTCTATAATTGATTGCACTTTATTCCGTTCAGCACACGAGAGGCGAAGAGAAGAGTGAAAAGTTATGCCAGTAGTTAAGAAATCCTCATCTTATAATATAAAGGTCCTTCTATCAAATTACTAGCGTCAACATAAATACCGTCAATAAGGGGTTTCATCTCCTTTCGTTCCTAATTGCTTAATTTACAGTTAATATCTAATTCACTAAATATGCCAGGGATGCCATTCTTATAAATAACAAGCAAGGAAGTCTAAGTTCGGGTGGAACCGAACATTATATACCTAGTAGTGATCTATTATGTCATTCCAATTTACGCAGGTCTATTTTACTACTTTCAGTTCGTATTTGCGTTCAAATAGACAGACGGACAGACAGGTAGACGTATCGATTGGCGGACATGGCTACATCGACTCACCTCATCCTCCTGATCATTTCAGTATACTTTTTGATGGGACTATTTCTTTTTCTTCTCATACGTACAAACATTTCATGTTCATGAAAGGTACCAAAATCAAAAAATATACACAACTTCGCTTTCGAAATGGGCCTCGTCAGACATGAAAAGACAGTTCAACATGTTTCCATCCTCTTCCACCATTTGAAGCATCTTCTGGCAAAATTCCAAGCGAATCGGCAAGTCTGCAGCGTTCAGTTTGTTGGCCATTTGAATTTTATATGGGAATAAGTCCAAATCTTTGTGCATAATTGACTGTAATGACTGTCTGCTTACACCCATTTGAGCAGATAAGCTTCTTGTCGAAACACGTGGATTGTTTTGTATGGCAGCAGCTACAGCAGCGATTGTTTCCTCCGTTCGAACTGAAGGGTTTCGATGGTAAGGTCTTCTGTTGACTGTCCCATGCTCGGCAAAATTGTTTACAAGTCTTATTATGGTCCATCTGCTCGGAGGATTGCCGCCAAACGTGCGCCTATACTCTCTTTGAACCGAAACTACGGACTCCAGTGCGTGATAGCGGCGGACAATCCAAATTCTTGTTTCAGTGTCCCAGTTATCCATTTTTGTTAAATGTAAAAGTCAATCTGCAAAATAAAAAAAAAAATTTACCAGATTCATTAAATAGAAAAAAAGTTATTTAATTTTTTTTTGGTAGCGGCTTTCATTAGCCACCCTGTACCACGTCTACCGTCTTTCATATAAATGTGGGCGTGGACCTGAACCGATTTCGCCCATTTTTCCTCAAACATTCCTTGCACATCTGGAAACCTGCGTGCTGAATTTCGTTCCGATATCTTGAACGGTGTTTGATTTATGATTAATATTATTTCTAAATTTGACTTAATTAAAAGTGGGCGGTGCCAAGTCCATTTCCAAAAATTTCTTGAAAAATTTATTTTATGCCTCATTCTTAATGCATACACCAAATATTATCTTTTTATAGGTGCATTATGTACTGAGTAATCACTTTTTTTGTGTTTTCGAAAATACTCTATACATAAAAAGTCGATTTCGCCCATTTTAAATAGCGCTCGGAGATGAGTGCCAAGGAACCTGCATACCAAATTTCATTAAGATATCTCAAAATTTACTTAAGTTATCGTGTCCACAGACGGACGGACGGACATGGCTCAATCAATTTCTCTTTTCATCCTGAACATTTTGATATGTATAAGTCAATATCCATCTCGGTTTGCTTATGCCGTTACGTACTGCCGTTAGGCGACTAAAGTTAATATACCTTGTGAGCGTAGTACTACTCTGTATTAAATTTTTGGCTTTTGCATATTTGAGCAGCCTTGAGCTGAAGAGTGTGCACGGTATAAGTGTGCAAGATTTTTAAAAGCATATGCAAGACGAAAACCATACTGGCGCAGGATTTTTAATCTTTTTCTTTTCGATCCAAAGTCTTTGACACAGACGGACGCTACGATCTTTATACTTTATACATTGCAACGTAGCTTTACAATAATACGACCCCCACTGGAACTCCACTTAAGCCTAAAAGCATACAATAACTGCTCGACACAAACACGGCTGATCCACAGCAACAACGGCATGGTGATCACCGGCAGCCAGCATAAATTCATACCCAGGTAAATAACACACCATGGCAAGCGGTGAAATTCTCCACCATTTCATAACCGTCCCCATATAAAGGAATGATTTCACAAGTTTTGAATCATTCACTCCAGGTGAGTCAGCGGCAGTAGTCGCCTTTGGGCTTATCGCTCCGCTGACTGGCTAAGTGGAACAGTCGTGCCGCTTCGGCCTGGCCCTAGCTATGGAACGGCTTGCGGGTCGTCGGGGGTGCAGTTGTGCTTTAAACACAATGCTCCCCCTCGACCATCAAACCGTCCTATGTGCAATAGAGCCGGTACACCGCCGCCCCTCTCTCCTGACACCTACAAAGATAGTGTGCGAATACGAGCGGGGGACGGAGGTGTCCAGCGAGTGGCCAGCACTCTGGAGGAGTCACTGCTTTTTGGTTGGGTGAGTCGGTGGAGTTGTTGCCTTTCGGCTTTTCGCTCCGCCGACTAGCTGAATGGAGAGACCGAGCCGCTCCGGCTGCGAACTGATTTCCACTTAGCTCTGGCTCCGGAGTAGACCGATGTTTGGGCAAGGGGTAATAGCGCTGTGCCTTTAGAGTGTACCTCCCCTCAGCCCTCCGATCGGCCTACGAAGTCCTAGCTGGAACAACTCTGCCCTCCATTCAGCCACCTATACAGCGTGCGCTGATGGAGGCAGTGGTGTTCAGCCACAGAGCCAGCACCCTAAGCTCCAGTCTCTTTTCAGAGTACGGCCCCACCAAACCGCCGCCCCTGGAATACCGGAACAGAGAGACAGCCTCAGAGTACCGCCGCCACTGGAATATCGGCACAGAGAGACAACGTCAGGTAAATCACCCGCCTATTGACCCGCTACGCTATCCCCGCCTAAATAGTCTTCCGACCCGACGCTCGCTGCTCCGCCACTAGTACGCCCTCCGTCGCGCTACTTCCGCTCCCGGTGAGTTGCCGCCCAACCGCTACCGCTTTCCAGCGGGGCCAAATCCGCCCTGTCGCTCCGCCGTACCGCCGCTTTCCAGCTGTGCTAAATCCGCCTTGCCGCCCCGCCGTTCAACCACTGTTCAACTGTTGCTACGCCGCCCCTTTACAGCGCTCTCTTGCTTTTTCACTCTCCAGTAACAGAAAGCAGCTACCCCCCCCAACGCCTTCAGGCCGTGTGTGTTATTTCTTAGTAGGGGTTAGTGGGACCTCTGCTGACCTTGGACAGACTGAGCTTTACCTCAGCCTTCGACAGAAAAATTCTGACGTGTACATGAAAATCGCCGATACACGTGTATTTATATTTTGTTCCCCCCTTTCCGAAAAAGTATATTTGCTTCATAGGACAGAATGTGTGTACCGCGGTGTTATATTTCTGTTCACATGCATGTCAATTGCCAAAACTGACCTTGCGTTCGTATTCACCACGAAAAATGTCAGATTTTTTCTTCGCTTTGTCAAAGTTTTGTATTTTTCAACTGATTGAAAAAATGTAACATTCGTCGATTTCCCACGCACAGAAGAAACGAGTGATCGAACAGTTCAAAAGTGGCAACAAGTGTGCAACTGTACGGTAAAGATTATTTCAGACAAAAATCGATACAATTTTCATACATTTATTGATTTTGCGATGGATATACGGGCATTCTTTGGAAAAAAACGAAGAGTTGAAGACAAAAATGACTACGAAGAACCTCACTGTTCAAAACAGGTGGAAGCGCAAAATTCAACCGCTACTTCTTCTTCCATGAAAACAGGTTTGGCAGCACATGTTGGTAATGTTAGCATGGATATTCCTTCAGATATAGCACAAATCGGAGAACCAATAAAGCAAGTTGTTTTAGACACATACCTGAATCAACATAAGAGGGCCTTTGTTTCCGATTGGTTCAAGCGCTATACATAGTTGTAGTATTCTGTTGTATGCTTTTTGCTATCCATGTCTGCAATTTTTACCGCATGGAAGCAAACAGACGTCGTACACTTCCACAGGATTTAGAACCTGGAAAAACCCCACAGATTCTAAAACTGGTTTTCCAAAACATGAAAAATCAAATCCACATATTTAAGCGATGTCGATGTGGCAGGACAAACTACGAAGAATATCTATATGTAGCAGTGTTGGAACTCTAATAAATCAAACAGTATTACAAAAATATAGGTATTACCTGAAGTCTATCATTGAAGTAATCCGAGTTCTAGTTGTCAATGGACTAGCTTTGTGTGAAGATTATATTTTAGAGGAAGAAAAAGAGCGAGGACTGTTTCAGAATTTATTTGAATATACATGTATGAAAGATCCAAATTTGAACGAAATTCTCACTTGTATACCACAAAACGCAACATATCGTTCACCTGAAATTCAAAATCAAATAATTCAAGCAATGGTTCAGGCAGTACGAAGTTCGGTTGTCAACGATATTAATGAATCAGAAGTGGAATGGTTTACTCTAATGGAAGATGGGACGAGAAATAAAAACAATCGCGAAAATATTGCATTAGCAATTCGTTACGTCAAGCGTGGTGTCGTGAATGAGTCGTTGCTGATGGTTGGGATGACTGAAAAGCCCTTACGGAAAATAATATTGACCCCTCTCGCATGCTTAGCCAATGCTATGATGGCGCGAGTGTAATGAGTTGGAAAGTTTTAGGAGTTGCGGCTATAATAGAAAATGAATTGGGCCATCAAATTCCTTACCGCCACTGCTATAACCATCGCTTGCACTTGATAGTCATCAGGACTATCTCAGAAATGACTTTCATTCGTTTATTTTTTGATCAATGTATCATGTTACATGAATTCTTCCATCATGGCAAAATAGCTGCCTTATATGGTGGAACAAGGATTGGCCGACTCCTCGACAACGCTGGTCTGGACATTTGGCAAGTTGTATTCGATAATTATTCACCAATTTTTCAGACTTTAAAAGAAATTAAAAATGGCAGATTCAACGGTGATGACGTCGCCAAGAGTATCGGTATTAAAAAAGTTATGCTTAATCTGTTGTGGCCAAAAAAATCTTATCCACGCTACAACCTGCAGACGCAGCTTTGCAAGCCCGGAGCGCTGGATAAGAAAACAAAGATCAAATCAAATCTTTACATATAATAAAATTGTAACAGGTCGATATCTGTACATTGAAGATATTCAAGAAAAACTGATAGGAGAGGTCGTTGTTGGACCAGCGGAACCCAAATCACCAATTTTTAGAATTTTTCTCTGTCTGTCTGTCTGTCCGTCTGTATGATTGTGCGCGTATCACGCAAAAACTACTGAATAGAATTGTATGAAACTTTCACCATTCTATCACTCAACGTCTAACTTAAAATTTAGGACAACTTTCATTTGGATATCTCATCCAGTTCCCGCGTTATTGACCAAAATGTGGGAACAATGTGACCAAAAATGTGGTTTTCTTACCATAACGCCCGCGTCACAATGAATAAAACTTTCAATAATCATTCTCTAGTCTCTCCTAAAATTTAAGATATCTTTCACCTCGATATTTTACCCGGGTCCCAATTTATTGACCTAAATGTGGACCCAGGGTGTCTGTATGATTTGTGCTTTTAAGGCGGAACAAAGTTCGGCGGGTCAGCTAGTGTATAATAAAGTTCTGGAAAAAGCTAAGTCTTTAACAAGCAACAACTCCGGCGAATCAGAAATTAAGGCACAGAGGCATTTAAGAAAACCGAATCGGATGGATGAATATTTCATGTATAACCCCTCCTCTTTCACCACCAGAAAAAATGTAGAAGAGAACGACGATCCATTTAAGTCTGACTATTTCGAAACTTTGGACATACTAATTTCTGAATTACAAAGAAGGTTTTCGGACAATGATGATCTAATCATCAATCTAATCTAATCTAATTGCAAGTCTCGATGAGTTGGATATAGATAAAATGGAGCCACTGAAAAATTTGGGTAAGTTTCAAAATATTTCATTATCAAGATAATTCGTCTTTTTTCAATTTACAATTCTGGATAATTTTTCAGGTCTAAAAATTCCATCAAGAGAAGAGGCTAGTGTGGTTAAGGCTTACTTGAGTCGCAACGAAGATATTTAGATAC
Organism: Merzomyia westermanni; assembly: GCA_949987695.1. Lineage (NCBI taxonomy): Eukaryota > Metazoa > Arthropoda > Insecta > Diptera > Tephritidae > Merzomyia > Merzomyia westermanni. The sequence goes on from OX465289.1 coordinate 97,541,054, forward strand.
ACTGCAAGTTTTGTGCAGGCAACGAGAGGCGTTTAAAGACACATATGAAATTTTTGCATCTGTAGCGACCATACCAACTGCAATAAATAGGCCTCAAAAGCTGTCAATGGGTCACGAGAGAATGGCTGGTATGGTATTTCTCGCCTTTGAGAAAAAGAGAACAAAATCGGTTGATCTGAACGAAGTTCTTCGCATTTTTAATAACATGGCGAACCGCAGAATTCAGCTGTTTTGAATGCTTTTACTATGTTTATTATTAGAATAAGTTTGCAGACACAATAAACTGAAATGGGACTTTTGGTCGAATCTATTCACTCGTATCGCCCACCCAGTACTCACTCGCACTTAGACGTGGATCTCCACATTTAAACCTGGAAGCTCAACCATCTTGTTGGCTTGTTCTCAATAAGTATTGCTTATGTACTGTCACAATAACTATGTGTCAACAAATAGGTATTAAATGTGCGACACTGACCTAGAGATAAGTGATATACATGCTGATTGATTTTGGAAGGCATGCCTCGATGTCAGATTTATTGTGATACATTATTTACTTCCGCCCTACCTTAAATTTAAGTCTAGCTACGCCCAAACAGAGATTCCAAGAAGCATGTAAACAATGTACAAGTAGTCAAAATGGAGCGCAACTCGTTCAAGCCGAAGCAAAAAATTGATTGGCAACCACCTGAGAGCTGAGAGCAAGAAGAAGCGAGATGGGAAGAAGAGATGGCACTTTGAAAATGTACAGGAGCCAGAGCCGAAAGTATGTAGAATCGATATGGAAGCCGACAAGGAAATTGAATTAGAAAAAAAGGCTGTAATTAAAAATAAGTATAACCTAACTTATGAAAAGTATTTAATGAATTTTAATGGGGAGCGAGAACAAGCCAAGGCATTATTGACAACAGCAATGGTTACAGTTGCCATAAAAGGATATGTGCTTTGGCTGTCAGGGAGTTGGTAGACACTGGGGCACATATTAATATGACTACTTTTACATTACAGCAAAGGTATAGTATGCACACAACCAATTGGGAAAAAGATTTTGCGCATTGAGGGCAATCCACTGATGGGAATAAGAAAACTACATTGTTACTTAAGCCGTGGTACTCATCGGATGATGAGATCATCGCAGCATTTTAGGTTTTGCCTAAAGAGCGGGTGAGCTCCAGTAATCCCGTCATCAGGTACTATGTTAGGTCCTATACATCATTCGATAGATGGTAAGTTAGCCGATCAGAGATACTGAGAACCAGAAAGCGTGCACATGCTGCTGGGGGTTGACGTGGTTGCAAGAATCGTTACCAATGTGGTGCTAGATAGCATAGATGGCGTGGCATTGACGAGAACAACATTGGGTACAGTAGTTTTTGGCGAATGTGCACAAAGGTTGGACAACCAGACAGATGAGCTAGTATCAACGGTAAGCTATAAGGATAACAGAGAGCTAGAGATGTTACTTACAAAGTTTTGGGAAATGGATCAGGTAAATAACTGCACAGTACAGACGGCAGAAGAGGAGCTGGTAGAGAGGATTTTCTTGGTCATGGAATTTACAGGGATGTCAATGGTAGGTTCGTGGTGGCTATGCCCCTGTGTCTAAAAAATGGAGGGATTATGGGTCACTTCCACTTAGTAAAACGCACTCTTGTTTCTTTAAATATAAATATGTACACTTTATTGAAACTATTTTAAACTTAACTTCACTTTCAACGATCGTATAAATGGTGGTAGTAGAGAGACGGGTGTAATCGACCTAATGTAATCGAGCTAATCTTAAACTCTAGCTTTCTTAGGCCCGGGTTTTCAGTCGTTGGTTAAGCTCAGTTTAAATTAAATTTGCTTAAACTCGGCATAAATTTAAACTCCAGTTAAACTGCAGAGCGGTTCTTCAGCGAGAGTTTAAGGCCGATTTGCAGATTTGCTTTTTATACGGCAACAGATGAAGTTTGCTTGCATATTCAACGCCATTGCTAAATGAAAAACCGCTGTTAACAAAAATAAAAAATACACGGCGTACAGGTTAAATAAAATATCTAAAAATAAATTAATTAAAAATGTCCAGAAGCAAGAATTTCTCACCAAATAAAGTAAATGTTTCAAAATCAAATATGCAAACAGCTGACAGGTTAGGTAGAGTTTAACTCTGCCAGATTGGCCGCTTACACTCCGTTTAAACTTTCTTTTAAAGTTGACTGAAAAACTGCATAACAAGTTTAAGCTTAGTTTAACTGATAAATTGAGTTGAACTTGTACTGGAAAACCGGTATAATATTAGGCAAACGGTAAGTCAGGTAAATTTAGGAAACGGTAAGTATGTATGTATGTACATTGTACCTTTACAAAGTGTTTGGTAATTACTGAGTCAGCAAAAGGGTAAGTATTTTTACAGATTATTTTAAACAAAGGTAAGTATTTTAATCAAGGTTGAGTATTGTAAGGTAAATATTTTTAATCTAAGGTTAAGTGTATAAGTGTAATTCATTTTGTGTATTGTGATTTGTGTACAGTGATTAAATAAAGTTGTGATATATACATATACATTCAAAATTCAATTAAATTTGAGCTCATGTCTCCAACACCCTGGAAGAATTCAAGGACATAGGAAGTTCGAGAGGAATTACACTCCGCATATTTCTGTATTTAGAATGACGGTTAGAAAAGGAGCCAAAATTGAGAGTGAAATATATAGAATTTATGAGAGAATATGAACAATTAAGGCACTTGAAGGTGGTAGACAAGCATGTAACACAGAATAAGTTGCCATATTATATCCCACACCACTGGTGGTGAAAAAGTTTCGCGTTGTGTTTGACGCGAGCTGCCGCACTGACAAAGGTATTTTCTTAAATGAAGTGTAATTACTCGGGGGAAAACTGCAGAAAGATTTGAGCGAGATGATAATGAGGTTCAGACGGCATAGAGTTGCATTTAGTGCAGAAATTAAGATAATGTTGATGACAAGTTGGGATAGCCAGAGAACAATGGGACATGCAAAGGATTTTCTGGCGCGAGAGTAGAAAGGAACCATTAAAGAAATACTGGCTGACGGTAGTGACACATGGCATGACGTCGCCAGCGTATAATGCTGTGTGCCAAAGGCAGCAGAGGCGATCGTAAACGATATGTACATGGATGATTGTGCAACCGAGCAGACAGTGAACGAGCAATTAACCTGGCGGGCCGGTTTCAGGCTCCTGCAATGGAAATCAAATAGCAAAGAGCTACAGTCCGAAAAGCAAGATGTTTTGAATTTGAAGAGGAAGCCAGGGTGCTAGGGTTGGTATGATTAGTGTCGCCTGGTCAATACACATTTGTCGTAAAGACACCAGAGCTTCCAAATGTCATAACAAAGCAGATAGTTTGGAGCTGCGTGACGCAACTATTTCACCCAAATGGGTACATCTCCCCGAGGCAAGAAAAAGGAAAGGTTCTGATACAAGACTTATGGCGCTTGAAGGTAGAATGGGACGAAAAATTGGCAATTGCAATGGCCAGCGGGAAAATTCGAACAAGCCAAGGTAAGATATTGCAAAGATATACAAGCGGTAGTCAAAGTGAACACGTTAGACGCATACCAGGGTGAGCTGGAGATTTTTGTGCCAAAAATGGGGCAAGGGATAACCTGATTCCTCTATACTCGATTGTGGTTAATGGTTTCAGGTTAGCTCACTTAATATCTGATTATGCACACAGAAAGATTAAGCATGGAGCAGTGATAACACATTTTATCAGACAAAAATACTTGGTTCCACGTTTGAGAGATGAACTTAGAAGATTTATGCACAAATGTGTTGTATGTGTCCGATACAACTGTAAGCTGGAGCGGCAGCTGACGGCAGATTTACCAACTGAGAGGGTGCGAGTAGGTAAAACATTCCTTCATTGTGGGGTAAATTATGCAGGACCATGCAGCGTTCGTGTTAGGGTGCGTGATGATTACATCGATAGAAATAAAGGTTGGGTTGTAGTGTTCGTGTGTTTAAAAACTCAAGCTGTGCATTTTGACTTGGTGCTGGATTTTACGACGCAATCCTTCATTGCATGCAATGAGAGGTTCATTAGAAGACGTTCAGACAAAATTGTTCAGCGATAATGCAACGATGTTTGTCGAAGCAAGCAAAATGAGTAAGAAAGCCACTGATCATTGGAGGGGACAAGAGGCACTAGAGCCGAATGGAGGAAACTGAATGGCATTTTATGATTCCGACAGCGGCACATTAAGCAGGGATTCATGAAGCAGCGGTAAAATCTATGAAATTCCATTTCACACCAATTGTAAGCCAGAGAACGGTGGTAAAAGACCCGCTCGTAACATTGCTTGTAGAGATGAAGGCAGATGATCCTGACGATGTGCAAGTACTGGCTCCGCGTCACACCATGGTGCAACATTTTTGGAAACGCTGCCAAGTTGATGATTTGAACAGTCTGCAAGAACGAAATGGCACAGGGAGCGAGTAAATATTAAGGTGGGGCAAATGATCATAATAAGGCAGAAAACTTTCTACCAGCCCAGAATTGGGCCGAATCCCGCAACTACTCTTCAGCAAAGAAAGGCTGGTGCGAACGGTGGTGGTGCAGACACAAACAAGCAAATTAACGAAACCTGTGCAAAAGTATGCATATTACCGGTGGAGCCAGACGCAGCTGAGCGCCACGGAACAGTTGGGCCAGGAAATTACGTATTCATATTTATACGAGTATGTACAAGGTGGCGCAAAAGTAAGCTTCCGATGTTCAGAATATCGGAACCACATGTTTTCCAATGCCAATTCTTCAAGTTGCGGCAAAAAGAACTCGTTGATCATTGCTCTGTAGCGCTCACCATTCACAGTAACCGTTTGGCCCCGACCGATTATTGGTCAAATAAATAGTCAGCAAAATTCCGCGTTCTGGAGCAGTGAAGCGTAACATTGTTTATTAACGTGTATTTCGCATGTGTTTACTACACAAATGTCAAAACAGAACTGACTTTAGGGGCCAATCGCAAAATTTATAGCATTTTCTGATAGGAGGATTACTTTTGCGCCACCTTGTATATTTACTTGAATGTTTGAGTTGACCAGAAAACCATAGGTTTTCGATGGCACTGTTTTGTACAGGGTCATTTTATCGCGTCTTCAATGCTCCAGAGGGCACAAAGCGCCTGCACAAATAAGTAGAACGAATGTACCGTTTGAAAAAGCGCATCGGGAAAACTCGATTGATTGGCTTTTTCGTCTTTGTCGCGAACAAGCACGATGCCAACTAGCCGAGCACAGTGAGTTGAATTGTGATAGCTGGCCAGTGTGCGTGGAGAAAATATGTAAAGTAAATTTTATGGCGGGAGTATTTAAAAATGTAGTTGAGTTGTAAAAACGTTGTGTTGTATGCGAAATTTATATTGTTAAGAAAAATAATAAATTAATGTATGGCGCAAGTATGTGGACATGGAAGATATATGAGTAAGAATGTGTGCTTAAATAAAAAGGGTTTTTTTCTGTTGACTTTTCCCTTAGAATTGCGTTTTCTTTCTTTTTCTATCTTATGAGTTGTGTGTGTGAGCGTATATGTAAGTATACGAAACAACTTTAATATTTACTGCAGCAGCATCGGCATTTAAAATTTGATTAGCGGCATCTTCAGCAGCAGCTTTCGGCTCATCAGAGACCAAAATCTCAATGGCAGTAACAGATACGGCAGTGCTAGTATTATTAGTAGAATGAAGTTCAAATATTTAAGGAGGTCCCCAGGCTTCATGTCCCTAAGCTCTGAGAGACTTACGAAAAAGGGCCTACCAAGGTATTTAGTTCTATTTCCCCAGTGCACTGGACACTCGCACAGTAGGTGCTCCACCGTCTCTTCCGCCCCCGGGAGATTGCAACTGCGGCACGAAACGTTGTGCTCTAGCCCCAACCGCGCCGCGTGAGCCTCAATAGTCCAGTGCCCTGTTATTACTGCTATCAGCCTGAAAATGTCCCTTCTATTCATCCTGAGAATGGATAGGGATCGTGCCTCGTTGTAAGATGGCCATATACTCCCAGAAACTCTGCAGGGCTGCAGACGCTTCCACCTTTTATTTGCCTCGCTAAACCAGTGCTGAGAGATTCTGCCCTTGATAAGTCCCAGGGGTACGAGGACCTCCTTCGCTCCTGTGACATCAAGAGCCGATCCACCTCGGGCTAGCTCATCTGCCATCTCGTTTCCCTGTATATTTCGGTGCCCCGCCACCCAAATTAAAGAAACGATATGCCGACTATAGTAGAATGGTTGTCGTCAATGGAAGCACCTCCCACAACTTCAGAAAACATGTTTTTCAGCTGTGATAGCGTGGCAGTTGTTGGAAAATCCAATCCAGCATCTTGAAGGATTTCCTCAAAATAACTTTTGGTATTAACCATAATTTTATAGCAATCGCGTTCTTTAAGTGGTTATTTATGTGATACACCCCACACCTGAGGCTAATAATCTCATGTTTTAGTTTTTTGAAGATTAAAATTCTCAAGTGATACACTTTTGGCACATGTGTAAATTTATTTTATAATAATTAAAAATAGTGATGTGCTGTTACAGGCTTCAGTTCTATGTATATCGATAACAAGATAACAATTGATGAATAAACTTAAGCATTGGTTATGTAAACTAAGGCATGGGCTACACTGAATGGAGTTCACAATGTAGACACTTTTTCAAAATTTAAAATTTTCTCAAGACGGAAAAGAAGGATTTTTTTTTAGTTATTTCTATTAGTATAATTTTGGTATCTTGGCATCTTTCGGACGGGATCACTTCAGGCCATACGAAGAGACAAACTAGCATTGGTCGCATGCCCCTTTGTTTTTCATCCCGGATTCATCCTACACTAATAGAATTTTTTGCAGGGAAACTATTAAAAATTGTTTTTAACACCATCGCATATCTATGGAATTTGCACGGAAAACAACCAGTGCCTAAAAGTATGTAGGCCCTAAGACCTTACACCTACAAGGAGAAACAATTTCAACATGGTGCAAAAATGAACCTCTCCGAACAAAAATGTCCACTTTTCGATCCACATACATTTTTTCGTTCACCGTATCTCTCTTTATCAAGGGGCAGATGTAGATCGTGCTAGAATAAAAATTTATTTTTAACAAATTTTCAACCATGACCACTATTATATGCTAAGCGCGAAAGTGAGATGGTATACATAAAAAATACTTCTACTTTGAGGGGACGTAAACTAGGCAGACCTGAAATATATAGTAATTGCAAGTTGTTCTTCTTCATATCTAGATTGTTATTACCCTGTAGTTAAATGTTATATTTGCTGATTTGGAAATTTCACTGTGCACGATGATACCTCTTATTAACATTTGCAGCCTACGAGTTTCGAATGAAAATTCAATATCACTCTGCGAAAAGCCATTCTTCTCATTGAATCGAACCGTTCCTACACCGCCAGTTATATTAATACCGTTTACCGCCAGTAACATTTTTGGTTTGTAAATATATATATTACGAATTTGTTGACTATGAAGTTCTGTTTTTAAGTCCAAACTACGGTTTCCATTTGTGTCCAGTAGAAAATTAAATACTCGATAACTGTTATTCACATTATATTGACTTATGGCTGAAGCTTTATTGTTACCGTGAATAAATGAAATAGATGCATAAAAGCTCTCCGGTATAACGCTTACATTGGCAACAATCAATCGGTTAAGTGATGACCCGGGCGTAAAGAAAAGGAGCGACAGCTTGATATCTTTTTCTTCATGAATCGATTTGTACTCAAAAGTCCAATTTTGAGCTGTTTCGTCAGATTTTGCCAACATTATGCTGAAGTTTAATGGGCCACTTAATAGCAGATCAGGATAAATTGCTTCCTTGGTGTTACTCAAATTTGGTACACTATAATCAACACATATTTTAAGGCCAATTGCTGTATCCAGCAATGGCCACGTACATGTTAAATTAGTTCTCCTACTTTCAACACCACGCTGGGGTTCGTATTCATTGCCTGCCATTTTTAGGATTTCCGAACGTAAACTTAAAAGTTCACTCCCGTTTTGAGGTAAGCTGAATGAAAATGAAACTAAACTCCGCCCACGAACTTTCATTATACCTTCAACTTCAGAGTTTGAATATAAACTGCTCTTAACTTTTATGCCTGAATGTGTGTAGAATAAATCAGATTTCATTCTACCAACCATGTCTATTAAGATAGTGGGTTTTATCATGCCTTTCATATTAAAATTCCAGGCAGGAGAGAAATTTTCGAGTGTCTCCAATTTCCCGGATATACGCAAATCTACAGCGGATGCACCAAATATATCTATGGATAAAGGCAGCCCTACCGCCAAAGGAACAACGTATGACGCCTCTAAGAATACTTTCGATTTCGTGTAAATAACTTCCTTGCCAGATAGAATTTTGTAGATTTGTTGTAGAACATCAAACTCTTTAGCGAACTCTACCAATTCCGGAATGCCATTTAAATTAAAAAAATGTAAATCATTACCAAAAATTCGTAATCCAAGCTCAAGCTTGGGATTGTTGTAGTCATAGTTCAGTTTATAGCCGAAATTTTTTATATGGTTTTGCAAAATTTCCCTCTGTTCAGTTACATCCTTCATTTTCGAAAAACATTTCTGATTGCATTTGCTGGACCCGAATTGTGCATTATTCTGAGTGAGATGTTCGTTCGTTGAATTATCTGACATACCTGTAGACATTATATATATTTCTGTAATACTTTTTGGATGTTACACAATAATATACTCACCATATTGAATTTCTCTATCTATCTTAAGCCAGTTTTTGAAGAAAGCCCACATCTTCTTTAGTCCGTTCTTATGAAAATATTTATATTCATTCAGAAGTTGATCAGTCTTAAGAAAAGATGTAAATATATTCTCAAATCCCACGGCCCTTGTCGAAAGTTCAAGAAAATTAATAGAATGTCCGAAAATGTTAGTAGTCAGATTTAGCGTCATCATCCTTGGCAGATATGATTCTGTACCAAACATAAAATTTAAATCTGTTGTACTGCCTTGAAATAAAACCAAAAATTTCTAAATTTAATTAAAAACAAGTAAGGAAAGCGGTGTCTTCGACTGTGGCGAAGGCAAAGTACAAAATGTGCAACCTTGTTAATGGAGAGTTATATAGCCTACAAGTTACTAAAAAAATAAATAAATATTTGGCACAATATTCCTTGGAATAGATTGAGGTCGAGCTACACTAAACATTTGTGATGTGCTGCTTCTTATTTATACAAACATCGGATCAAAGTTATTCTACCATTTCATGGTCACGGAACTGTTGTGGAAAGATGTACACAGGCAGTCGGCAAAGCAGGACAGCTTTCTGAACGCTTTCGAAATGCATATGTCTACCGAAGCCAAGTAGTCGTTTTCTCACTTCCGGTCTTTTGATCAAAGGCAGCGAAGGAGATAACACGAATTAGCGGCAGTCAGGTATGTAGTAGAAATTCGAGTGCTATAAGCTTTAGCAAAAATAAATAAAACATGTAAATGTTCAGCCGCAAATCATTGCACCCATCATTGAAAGGAAACCATCGCCGGCCATCACATGTAAGGTATGGGGCATAACTGTTCAGAATCAACCGAGTAGCAGCGGACTAGGTGACGGCAGTATAAGCAGTCCAACATCAAAGTCCGTGTCCAAACAGAGAAACTCGGAGTTGCTTTTATCGGCAATTCTCTTTTGGTGTTGCTCAAGTGTTTCCCATGTTGTTCAAACACGGGAAGGAATTGCTTTGGTTGATTATGTTTTGTACTGACATTCTCTCAATACATACATATGTACTAAGAAATTTTTTACTGCGTTGTACGAATATATTGAATGAAAAATTGTGTTTTAGCTCAAATTAATCTAATTGTATTATTTTCTTGGAAATAAACTTTGAAAATCTGTTGATAGAATTACTTTTATGTCGTTTATTAATATGTGTGCATGCGAATGTAAAAGAAGGTATGAAGGAAAATGTCAAATTTGATTTGAAAACAAACCGGTTTCGGCGTTGTGCCATCTTCAGTGTCTTTCTTCGTTCTGTTGCGTTCGTGCTTTATTTGTCTGCTTTTATATAGTTCTTCGCTGTGCTGTTTAGTAGGTACGTTTTGTATGTGCGGCTGGTAGTTTGTGTGTGTGTACGATTGCACTCGTTAAGTTAGTGTTCGGTTTGTAGTCCTTCGTTCTGCTGTGTAGTTTATTTAGTTAGTTACATTTTGTATGTATTGCAGACAGCAGGTAGTTCGTGTATGTATATGTATGCGCTCGTTAAGTGATTGTTTGGTTTGTTGGCATGTAGAAGTCTGTGATTCTGATTAGATCGACAAATAAACTGGAGTTTGGAATATATAGAAAACCCACGGCGACCGACATGGTAATACATAGCACCTCAAACAATCCAGAGCAACACAAACATGCAGCCCTCATACAGCTAATAACGAGACTTGCACGAACGCCGCTAACTAAGCACGAATATAAAAGGGACCTAGGCACAATATATGCAATCGCTAAGAACAATGGATACGGAAAACATGTGGTGAAAAAAATTAAAGGGATTATAAGGAATAAAAATAATAGCAAGCCGAAAGAAAAGGAGTAATCTTGGACTGTACTAACATACACGGGGAAAGTATCGTACAAATTAGCAAATAATAATCAAATTTTACAAAACTAATCTCTATTTCGGAATCTTAAGGGTTTTTACGACATAATTAATAGGCATCTATTAATTAATTAAATATTTATATATATATAGATATTTATTGATCTCTATAGTATATCTCTTGATTATCGTTCATGGAATGTAAATTTAATTATTAACTATTTTTCAAAAATTTTGAAAAATTTTTAAAAATTCAGAAATTTTTTTTTAATAAAAAAAAAAAACTTGAAAAATAGTTAATAATTTCGAAATTTTTGTATTTTTAAAAAGTTGTAAAAATAATTATTTATATGTTAAATTGTTCTATAAAAATTTCATCCTTAATTTTATTATTTATTTAAATTTAATATTATAATTAAATTTTAACTTTTATTTGAATTAATTTGTAATAAATAAATAAGAAAATTTCGAAATTATTAACTATTTTTTAAATTAAATTTTAGTTATTTATGAATTTATTATTTATAAATTTCAATAAGTTATTTTTTATATTTTAATTAGGGGTTAAATATAAGAAATAATTTATTTAATTTTTTTTATAGGAGATATTTTATTTTTAATTAAAAAATGTTATTAATTAATAATTATAATGGTATTTATATTAATAGCTATTAAATTTATATTTTATATTATGAATAATTTGTGATTTAAAAATTTCGAAATTATTAATTATTTTTTTTTTTAATTTATTTTTATAATTATGGTTAATAATTTCGAAATTTTTGAATTTTTCAAAAATTGTAAAAATAATTATTTATATATTAAATTGTTTTATAAAAATTTTATTCTTAATTTTATTATTTATTTAAATTTAATATTATATTTAAATTTTAAGTTTCATTTAGGATTAATTTGTTATAAATAAATAAGAACATTTCGAAATTATTAACTATTTTTCAAATTAAATTTTAGTTATTTATTAATTGATTATTTTAAATTTCAATAAGTTATTTTTTATATTTTAATAAGGGGTTAAATATAATAAATAATTTATTTAATTTTTTTTATAGGAGATATTTTATTTTTAATTAAAAAATGTTATTAATTAATAATTATAATGGTATTTATATTAATAGTTATTAAATTTATATCTTATATTATGAATAATTTGTGCTTTAAAAATTTCGAAATTATTAACTATTTTTTTTTTTTAATTTATTTTTATAATTATGGTTGATAATTTCGAAATTTTTGAATTTTTCAAAAATTGTAAAAATAATTATTTATATATTAAATTGTTTTATAAAAATTTTATTCTTAATTTTATTATTTATTTAAATTTAATATTATATTTAAATTTTAAGTTTCATTTAGGATTAATTTGTTATAAATAAATAAGAAAATTTCGAAATTATTAACTATTTTTTAAATTAAATTTTAGTTATTTATTAATTTATTATTTTAAATTTCAATAAGTTATTTTTTATATTTTAATTAGGGGTTAAATATAAGAAATAATTTATTTAATTTTTTATAGGAGATATTTTATTTTTAATTAAAAAATGTTATTAATTAATAATTATAATGGTATTTATATTAAAAGCTATTAAATTTATATTTTATATTATGAATAATTTGTGACTTAAAAATTTCGAAATTATTAATTATTTTTTTTTTAAATTTATAATAAATTGATAATTTCGAAATTTTTGAATTTTTCAAAAATTGTAAAAGTAATTACTTATATATTAAATTGTTTTATAAAAATTTTATTTTTAATTTTATTATTTATTTAAATTTAATATTATATTTAAATTTTAAGTTTTATTTAGAATTAATTTGTTGAAATAAATAATAAAATTTCGAAATTATTAACTATTTTTTAAATTAAATTTTAGTTATTTATTAATTTATTATTTTAAATTTCAATAAGTTATTTTTTATACTTTAATTAGGGGTTAAATATAAGAAATGGTTTATTTAAATTTTTATTATGGGAGATATTTTATTTTTAATTAAAATATGTTATTAATTAATAATTATAATTGTATTTATTTTAAATATTATAATTATAAATAATTTATTAAATTTGATTATTTACATTATATAATTTTTATAAAAAATTAAATTTTATTAAAAGTTAAATTTTATTTTTAATTTATGTTATTAATTTAAAATTTAATTATGATCAAATTTTTATTTAAAATTAATAAAATTATGTTTAAAAGTTTTATTTTAGCTTAAATTTTTGTTATGAATTTATTTTATATGTAAGTTTTTGCATGACTGCTTTCAAAACGAGAAAAAACGTAAGAAAAACTTTAAACAATGGCACAAACGAGGAAAACCCATTAGACAAACAGGGTGTATATAAGTTAACATGCGAATGCCAACAAAGCTACATAGGGCAAACGGGACGGAAAATTAGAACTAGATTCCGGGAACACATAAGAGATTTCAGTAAGAAAACACAAAAACCCAATAGAACACCGGAATCAAACTTCGCCACCCACATGTTCACAAACAAATGCAAACCGACGCAGATCAAAAACACAGTCAAGCTTCTCCATACAGAACATAAAGGTCTACGTTTAACCATACTGGAGAACATGGAAATATATAAACAAAAAACATTTCAAGGATATATAATTAACGAACAAACAAACACCGTTTCAGACGCATTTTTCGAACCTCTGAAACTGATATACAGAAAAAAGAACATAACACAGGCAATTGACGCGAGAACAAAAACACGCAATCAACCTTCAGAGGGTAAGCTAATCCGAATCCCAGACTTCTACATACATGCCAACAAACCAAACAATCACTTAACGAGCGCACACATTCACATATACGAACTACCTGCTGCCTGCAACACATTCAAAATGTAAGTAACTAAATAAACGACACAGCAGAACGAAGGACTACAAACCGAACACTAACTTAACGCAATCGTACAAAACACAAACTACCAGGCGCACATACAAAACGTACCTAATAAACAGCACAGCGAAGAACTATATAAAAGCAGACAAATAAAGCACGAACGCAACAGAACGAAGAAAGACACTTAAGATGGCACAACTCCGAAACCGGTTTGTCTCCAAATCAAAATTGACAAGGGATGACGGAAAATCGTTCCAGAAAAATGCATACTTCTACCCTGTCGGAAACAGCAATAATAATAGAAAGGAAGAAACTGCCAAATTTCATCTGCTGCCAACATAACATTAAGACAAACGGCAACACAAAGCGTGTTTCGCGAGCACAGGCAACTCGGTACCCGTCCCCTCCATCGTCGCCCTCTCTCCAACAAAAAGCGAAAAAGCAACTCCTTGACTTCAATTTGTATCTGTGTTTGAACACGGACAAAGCAAGAAAATTGAGAGCGAGCCGCAAGCATTCAACGCAACCAGGCAACGCGCCGGCCACACAACATTCAAGGCATGATTAAATTATATATGGTTGTCGCAAGCGGCCAACAAAATGCCCATGTGAAAGGGAACGCGCAATAACGATCCGCCTATTTTCTAAGCTTTCCACCTATAACACAGACACATAAATCACAAAATTTCTTAAAATGTTTTCACAAAGCACAAATATGAATTCACAACGAATTTTTATTAAAAATAAATAAAACACGACGCGAACTCAATAGCTTTTCCAAGAACTGTAAGCAAAGAATGTAAACAAAAAACAAAGATATGATAGTTTGACATAAGGTGTGAATGAGGAAAAAGAAGACGCTATGTCATTTACGACAACCATATAAATTATTTATGATTAAGGTAAACTCGTATATCCAGCCGGCACCGCACATTATCGTCATCAGCACGAACAGTGAGCGGAGAGAATCTTTCACAGGAAAGAGATTCATAACAGAGTAGAACATAGTTATTTTCCTGTACTGGATGCTCACCCAGCCAATCAGACGAGCATTAAAACTCAAAATTATTTTAACCCAGATATGCCCAATGTCCTACATATAGGACGCCCAAATTTGTGCTTGCATAGCGCCACGTGCTTTTATGTACCGTTTATTTTGTTTATTTAGTTAGTACTTGTTTGTAGCTCGCGGTCGACAGCACGCTTGGTTTGTTTTTTTCTATAACTTTCGTGTTATTGAATCATAAACCTGACAGTTTTTCAAAATGTCGCATAGGCACATTAAAATATAAACGCGAACGGACGTGCTTTTGCTCGCTCAGTTTTTTTATCTTATTCGTATTGTATTATGAAATCGTTTTTTCTTGGCGATGTCGCCATCTAATAATAATAATATCATCTGCTCAGACTGTAATAAATCTATGAATACGGGTCATGGTATTTCATGCAAATTTTGAGAAGACAATTTTCATAAATTATGTGCAAATATTAACATTTTGCCAAAGTTATGGCGGAGTGCAAAAATATTGTTTTTGTTTGTAATGGTTGCTTAAGTGTATCAACTAATATAATACCAACAATCGCTCATTTATCAAAAGAACTCAATCTGCTAAAATGTAGATTTACTGAGTTCTCGTGCAAGAACAATTCAATTGACGATGCAGTTAATGCACTGAACTCTAATACTTGTTTCTCTGAAAATAATAACGCGCCTAAAATTAAACAAAACAACAAAGTATATAATCTTCGCTCTCAAAATCCGAATGGAGTATCAAACAATGATAACGACAACTTGCCAGGTGGCTCAATTAACGAATTGCCGTTGGAGTCATTGCCCAATGCTTGTGTTGAGTCAAATGCTGCTGCTATGCCTAACAATGCTACTGCTATGCCTAACAATGCTACTGCTGCTAATGCTGTTGTTTCTGCGTCGACAGAGAATTTTTCTGTTTCTCCTCTATCCTCTGTTTCTCCTCATGCACACAGTGGATCTGCTGGTACACCCGCTGAAATAACCAAAGACACTGATAATAATGACATTTGTAATACTGTGCGTAATAAGAAGGTGCTTAAAATTAAGAATGCAGTGGTTGGTCAGGGTATGTCAACTGAACTTGATACCAATGTATACAAAAAGTGGCTGCATATTTCATCTTTTAAACCAAATGTTACGGAAGCTAATATAATTTCATATATTGCTAAACAGTCTGGAATACCGGATGAGTGCTTTTCAAGTCATGCTGGTCAAGAAAGATGTATCCCTTAATAGCTTGAAAAGGTTAAATTTTAAACTCAGCATTACCTCAGTGTTTTACAAGAAACTGTTTGATCCTACTTTATGGCCTGCAGGCATCAATGTGCGGCCCTTTCGTTTTCTTCCCAAAGAGAAGACTGATACATAACAATAGTTGTGTTGCTTCGCAAAGTGATGCTTTGGATCCTGATAATCAGAACCTCAAAGTGTATTACCAAAATATCTCCGGTATGCGTACTAAATCCAAAGAAATATTTTTGGCTACGTCTCGCTGTGATTTCGATGTCTACGCTTTTGTGGAAACTTGGGTGAATAGCACTTTTTTTGATGCTGAATTTTCCGACCTAAATCTTTTTCAAATTTATCGAAAAGACAGAGATGCTAGCGCGACAGGTTGCTTGAGAGGAGGAGGTGTTTTGATAGCGGTAAGGCGTACTTTTAGGGCGTCTGTTTTGCAATTTTTATATCATGATCCCTTACTGGACCAGCTTTGAGTGTGCGTCTCTGGATCGCAGGAAAAATTGTTAATTTGTGTGTCCTACATTCCAGCCAGCAGCCCAGAATCATTATATTCAGCACATATTGACAACATAGTCAATCTCTTTGAAAATAATCTTGACGATCATTTTTGCATTTTAGAAGATTTTAATTTAAATAAAATCGTTTGGTCTAATATTTTAAATAATGGAATTTTAGCAGCTACGAATGTACTTTCTTCTCATGAAATCAAATTCTTGACAGTATGTTTAGTATTAACCTCACACAAATTAATAATTTTTTCAATAGGCTATTTCAGTTAGATGAGTGCTTTTTGCCCCATCAGTAAAACAGATATGCATCATGTACCTTTGCAATTATCACTCAAATTTGTAGATTATGTATCTAGCTCGAAGGATGTTACTCGGCCTTAACTACTTACAGAATATCTATCACTCTTTTTTCAAATCTAAGAAATCGTAGTAGATTATGAGTAAAGCGTAGTCGCGAAGTAGATTTCCATTTTTCCAAAAAAGTAGTAAACCCGCTACGATCGTAATAAAGTTCTAACCCTGGTCAGAACTAATCAGCTGTGATTTTATTAGCAATTAACTCTAAAGTTTTTATAATTTCAATCGATAATAATTCTTTTGGGTGAAATAGTTTCGTATTTTTGTAAGTTTAACGAGCTCAAGACCAGTTGATAATAGTTCTTGGTTAATTATTATTATTTTTGATTAGAGGAAAAATTGAAAGCAACAAAAACATATACAGGCTATAGTTATAGTACTATTTCGAAAACAGCCACGATTTTCGTCAGACTAATTCCTATAGTTTTGCTATTTTCAGAGAAACTTGTGGAGAATCGAACCCACTCACTCTGATTGCAAGCGCAGCTGCCTAACCCATAGGCTATGCTGCGTGTAGTTTTGCAAGCTGCTTAATTCAAGTTTTCCCTTAATTGTTGTTTGTTACCTTGCCAACGGTATACACAATATTTTTAGAAATTCTGTGTATATGTAAATCATGCATGCTGGACTTTGTTTTTGTACATTCTTCTTTCTATTTTCAGAAGATAGTTATTGTACATAACCGCGTGCTCCGGTATAAAGTTTCTTTATATTTTGAAAATATGAGTGATGGGCGCAAAAGATTAAGCGGTGCTGCATATAAAAAGCGAGCTTTGGACAAAACTAAAAAAGAAGTGGAAATTTTGAGCAAAACTCCGAAGCTACATCATTTTTCCATTAAAGAAGGTATGTTCGAATAGTTTTGGTAATTTTTTCAGTGATTTTTTAGGGATTTAGTTACTTATATACAAATATTTCAGTTGTGAAATGCATGCGTAAAATACATTTTTACTATTTTTTTATATTTCATGAAGATAAAAGGGCGACATTTTTAACAGGGCACAAAGCGGCATTTCAAGTAAATCCGGCCCTGGTGCTTACCCAAGGACATCTCATCAGAATAATGGTAACGCCGGTAGTATGCCTAACCGCAACGCTATGCAAAACAATAGGCAACAAGCATCGAGATTTTAGACAAGGAAAGCGCCGAAAAACGGGAGCATGGTAGTGAGCAGCAACCAATAACGAAAATACAGCATGTAAACAATCTTATTCAAGACCAGTATGAATATTGCAGTGACCCAGTATATGACGATTATTACCAAGACGAAGAACCTCAGGGTGCTCACAATCTCCAGGACGAACCAAAAGATGACGTTAATTTTTTAGGACAAAGTCTCTTCTTCCCTATGTCGAACGGACACTCGCTGGGAGAGAAATACAATTTTTGATTGATACTGGTGCCGCGACAAGCTATGTCAAAGACCTTAAAGCTCTAAAGGGAATGAAATCCGTCGACAGCAATTTTATCGTAAAATCAATTCATGGCACCGATAAAATTAGCAAACAATGCACCATAAATATCTTCAATAAGAACTCTAAATTCTCTGTTAGTCTAGTTTGAGCACATTTGATGGCATTGTAGGATTCGACTTCTAAAAGAGGTAAATGGGAGTATTGATTTGAAGAGTGGTATTTTGAGTTATGACGGTGAAAATGAAAAACTCGTATATTACTACTACTCGGACGTTAACAAATTAGTAGAAATAATGCCTCACACAAACAAGTACAATACCGATATCTCTACATTGCTTGAGCGCCATGTTAAAGTTTTCGCTGATCAAAATGAAGCGCTACCCTACAATACCGACATCGTAGCTACAATAAGGACAGTGGACGATTCACCCGTCTACTCAAGGAGTTACCCATACCCCATTGCTTCAGCGGAATTTGTCAATAAAGAAATATCAAGTCTGCTGCATGATGGCATCATAAGGCCATGCCGTTCCCCTTATAAAAATCCTATTTGGGTTGTAGATAAGAGGGGGATGGATGAACAAGGCTACAAAACATCGCGTATCGTAATCGATTTTAGGAAGCTAAATGCCAAGACAATAAGCGACAAATATACAATTCCGGACACATCCGCGATTTTTCTCAACAATAGACCTTAATTCCGGATTTCATCAAATCAAGCTTGCGGAAAAGGATAGGGAGAAAACGGCTTTCTCGGTCAACAACGGAAAGTATGAGTTTTGTAGGCTTCCCTTTGGCCTGAAAATTGCGCCTAACATTTTCCAGAGTGCGATATACATTATGCTCAAGGACGAAATTGGCAAAACGTGTCATGTTTGTGTATGTAAACATATAATATATATGTTATAATTTTTCTAGAACCACCGAACAACACAGTAAGGACATTGATCGAATCTTGACAAAGCTCTTCGATGCTAATATGCGAGTTTCCGCTGAGAAATCTAAATTCTTTCAGAAAAGGGTTAAATTCCTGGGATTCACGGTATCCAAAGACGGTCTCAAAATATGCCCTGGCAAGGTAAGGGACATTTTGGAATTTTCGATTCCAAAAACGCTGCGAGCTTTACGCTCAATCCTAGGATTAGCGGGATATTATAGACGGTTTATAAAGGACTAGCCTTCAATTGCAAAGCCTTTAACTAGATACTTAAGGGGGAGGGGCGGGGGGGGGGGGGGGGGGAACGGAAATATTGGCGCTAAACAATCAAAGAGAATACAAATAACTCTTGACGGAGAAGGAGTTAATGCATTTATCAAGATGAAAAATATCCTAGCATCCGAAGACTTACCGCTCCTTTACCCTGATTATAGGCCGACGTTTGACTTGACTAGGGGTTATACAACTGTGTCGTGCCCAGCGAACTCCTAAACCTATCGTGAAAGTTCAAGAGCAAAACAAAACACAAAATATGTGGATATTGACTAAGTGACACATATATCCAAATTTCATTAATTTAGATCAAAAAAGTTTGGAGTTATGACGAACTGAAACCTTATATACTCCTTTTATACTCCTTTTTTGATTTTCATACCTTTTATAAACATTAAATATATGTAAGTATGAGAACAAGAAGAGAAAAGTTATTAAAATGATCAGCACGATAAGCGGAGTCGATTTAGCCATGCCCGTCTCTCCGTCCGTCTGTCTATTTGAACGCAAACTAGTCTCTCAGTTTTACAAAAGAATGCTGAAATTCGTTGTTTGCTTTCGCCATTTTATAATATACTAGCAAACCCGGTAGACGTTGTTTTGACGTTTTGATACATAGAACACATCTATATATAAAATGTCGTTAACTTGCACCAAATAAACTCCTAACTCTACCGAACTGCAGCTTTATATAACCTGGGGGCTTTTCCAAAAGCTATATACAGACTGTGTCGTGCCCAGCGAACTCCTGAACCTATCGTGAAAGTTCAAGAGCAAAAAAAAAGTACAAAATATGTGGGCGTGGCACCGCCCACTTTTAAAAAATTATGTAGATATTGACTAAGTGACACATATATCCAAATTTCATTAATTTAGACCAAAAAAGTTCGGAGCTATGATGAATTGAAACTTTATATAGCCTGGGGGCATGGCTCTGCCTACTTTTCCAAAACTATATACTGTCTATGCTGTACCCAGTGAACCCAAGTATATATTGTGAAAATTTCATAAAGATCGGTTGAGTTCTTTGGCGCCTATAAAAACACACATTTTTATACCTAGTAGTGCTACGCACACAAGGTATATTAACTTCAGTCGCCTAACGGCAGTACGTAACGGCATAAACGGATCTAAATAGATATTGACTTATGTATATCAAAATGTTCAGGTCCAAAAGAGAAATTGATTAAGCCATGGCCGTCCGTCCGTCCGTCTGTGAACACGATAACTTGAGTAAATTTTGATATATCTTAATGAAGTTTGGTTCCTTGGCACCCATCTCCCAGCGCTATTTAAAATGGGCGAAATCGGACGATAGCACGCTCACTTTTTATGTATAGAATATTTTCGAAAACACAAAAATAGTGATTACTCAGCACATAAAACACCTATAAGGATAAAATTTGGTGACTACATTGAGATTGAGGCATAAAGTAAATAAATAATATTAATCATAAATCAAAAACCGTTCACGATATCGAAACGAAATTCAGCATTCAGGTTTCCAGGTTTGCAAGGAATGCTCCAGGAAAAAATGTGCGGGATCGGTTAAGGTCTACGCCCAGTTTTATATGAAAGATTTTGAAGAGGATCGTAGATATATTAAATAGGCAATAGCTTTGCGTAAAATAGCTTCACATCATTTATATTTCACTTTTAAAGTTTCTGTAAACATTTTCGAAAATGGTCGTGGCCCCGCCCCTTTTATAGTGGACTATCCCACAAAACTTTTTATGCCATAGCTCCGCCAAAAATTGATTTGTCGAAACGAAATTTGGTGGTAATGTTCTTTATATAAAGATAACTGTTTGCTGTAAAAATGGGCGAAATCGGTTAATTTCCACGCCCAGTTTCTTAACATAGTTCTGAAAATTTTTTTTGTAAAATTTAAAAAGCGATTTTTCTACAACTAAGCAAGTTATATCAATTAGATTTTGCACACATAATAAGCTTTTTAAGAAAAACTCGGCTGCAAAAAAAGTTTGTCAATTTTGAAGAAGTAGGCGTAGCGCCGCCCACTTTTCAGCATAAAATTTCTGCTATTTTCAAAGGCCCCTTTTATAGTGGACTATTCCATTTTGAAATACCTACGGGTTCACAACCAGTTTTGTTTAATTATTCACGCTGCAACTTTCTTGATTTAAATACCTTGCTTGATTTGGATTGGCCTCAGCTTTTTGGAAGCGTGGATGTAACTGGCTGCTATGATATTTTTAAGCTTAAGTCACATCCCAAGGTTTAGTACGAAACCCACTAAACGGCCGTGGTTTACGAAAGACCTCAGACGATTGAGGAATTTGAAAAATAAGTTTTTTAAAAAGCATAAACTATTTAATAATGAATATTTTCGTAGGCGTTACATATATTTTTGAGCTGAATTTAACAAGCTAAATAGATTGTTGTATCGCCGTTATATCCGAAGGTAATATTAAATGTAACCCGAAATTCTTTTGGAGTTACATTAAGTCAAGGAAAAAATGTTCGGACATACCTACATCGGTGCAGCTCCGTGATTTTTCAGCTGACTCTATATTCGAAGCAGCTAATATGTTTGCTGAGTTTTTTTCTTCTAATTTCATTACTGACAACCAAAATGTTTCAATTTCTGATGATTCTCTGTCAAACTTTGATACCTCCGTCAACTTTGGAATGCTAAGTTTGACAGAAATGAATATTGCTAATGGCAAAGATCAGCTGAAGATGTCAACCACAACTGACGTCGATGGTCTATCAGCTGTTTTATTGAAAAATTGTTCTTCACTTAAAGCTCCTTTAATGTATATTTTGAACAAGTCCCTGTCTTCTGGTGTCTTTTTAGATGCCTGGAAGCTAACTTTTATTACGCCTATCCTTAAATGCGGTAATAAAAATGACATTGAGAATTATAGGCCAATTTCAAAACTAACTACTGTGTCGAAATTGTTTGAGTGCATAATTAAGGATAAAATATACTTTGCTGTAAAACACTTAATCTGTCCCCAACAGCATGGGTTTGTCCCGGGTAGGTCTACCCTAACCAATTTAGCTGTGTTTACGGAAGACTGTTTGGACTCTCTCCAAAAAAAGTATTACAGATTGATGCGGTTTACACAGATTTCTCTAAGGCTTTTGACACGGTATCGCATCGAATTCTCTTAGCTAAACTTGAAGGCTTAGGATTTCATTCCCAATTCTTAAAGTGGATTGCATCTTACTTACACAGCAGACGCTGTGTTGTTCGCCTTGAGGGTGCGTCTTCGTTTTCTTTCATAGCTTCCTCTGGGGTTCCCCTATATACTATACTATTTATTTTGTTTATAAATGATATATCCTCTTGCTTTTCTAAATGTAGTTTTCTTCTCTATGCGGATGATTTAAAAATTTATTTTGAATTAAATGCTGAGCAGATTCTTTCATTTTACAGAGTGAGCTGGACAATTTGTACCAGTGGTGTGCACGTAATCGCTTATTTCTTAACATTGGTAAGTGTCACTATACCTCTTATGCTAGAGCTGTATGGAATAATACCTCTGTTTGTTGTTTTTTGAATGTTGCTCTAAAAATGCTAAGTGAGTTTAAGGACTTGGGTGTTTATTTTGACCCCAAGCTCAGCTTTACGACGCACATAAGTTTTATTGTTTCCAAAGCATACGCTATGCTGGCTTTTATTCGCAGGAACTGTTCATCGTTTTCTGACCCTTATACTCTTAAACTGTTGTACTCATCTTTAGTGCGGTCTAGGTTGGAGTATGTGGTATTTATCTGGAGGCCTTTCCATGCCGTTCATACTAATAGGCTGGAGTCTGTTCAGAAGGCTTTTTTACGTTTCGCTCTGCGGCGGATGAATTTCGTGGAGCCAATCCCGTCATATCACTCTCGCTGCTTGCTCATAAATCTTATGTCATTAGACTCGAGGCGTACTCTTTTATCGATGTGCGTTATCTATGATATCACCTCTGGCTCTATTGACTGCTCATACCTCCTCATAAAAATCGGTTTTAATGTACCTTCGCGGATCCTTCGCTATAACGAAATGTTCTTTGTGGGTGTTGCTAGAACGGTTTACTCGATGAACGCTCCTCTAAGAAGGACACTTTCTCAATTAAATAATTTTTCTGTTTCTCTGGGATTTGATTTTTGCTATACCAAGTTTACATTTAAGAGTTTACTCATAAGGCACTTATCATAACATGTATTTTATATTTTACATTTAGTTTATATAAGCATATAGGAATGTATTTTGCACATAGTCTGTTGATTTTATTAAAATAAATAAATAAATAAATAAAACTTTTTATGCCATAACTCCGCCAAAAATTTATTTGTCGAAACGAAATTTGGTGATAGTGTTCTATATGTAAAGGTTACTGTTTGCTGAAAAAATGGGCGAAATCGGTTAATTTCCACGCCCAGTTTTTTAACATAGTTCTGAAAATTTTTTTTGTAAAGTTTAGAAGCGATATTTCTACAACTAAGCAAGTTATATCAATCAGATTTTGCACACATAATGAGCATTTTGAGAAAAACTCGGCCGCAAAAAATTTTTGTAAATTTCGAAGAAGTAGGCGTGGCGCCGCCCACTTTTCAGCGTAAAATTTCGCATACATTTCAAGCTTGATATTTCAATGAAAATTGGTCAGCTGCTTCTCAGTAGTATGTATTATATTATTCTCCTTTTTTGATTTTCATACCTTTCATAAACACTAAATGTATGTAAGTATGAGAAGAAGGAGAGAAAAGGTTATTAAAATGATCAGCACGATGAGCTGAGTCGATTTAGCCATGCCCGTCTCTCCGTCCGTCTGTCTGTCTGTCCATCTGTCTATTTGAACGCAAACTAGTCTCTCAGTTTTACAAAAGAATGCTGAAATTCGTTGTTTGCTTTCGCCATTTTATAATATACTAGCAAACCCGGTAGACGTTGTTTTGACGTTTTGATACATAGAACACATCTATATAAAAAATGTGGTTAACTTGAACCAAATAAACTCCTAACTATAGCGAACTGCAGCCTTATATAACCTGGGGGCTTTTCCAAAATCTATATACAGACTGTGTCGTGCCCAGCGAATTCCTCAACCTATCGTGAAAGTTCAAGAACAAAACAAAACACAAAATATGTGGATATTGACTAAGTGACACATATATCCAAATTTCATTAATTTAGATCAAAAAAGTTTGGAGTTATGACGAACTGAAACTTTATATAGCCTGGGGGCGTGGCTCTGCCTACTTTTCCAAAACTATATATTGTCTATGCTCTACCCAGTGAACCGAAGTATATATTGTCAAAATTTCATAAAGATCGATTGAGTTCTTTGGCGCTATAAAAGACACACATTTTTATACCTAGTAGTGCTACGCACACAAGATCTATTAACTTTAGTCGTCTAACGGCAGTACGTAACAGCATAGACGGATCGAGATAGACTTATGTATATCAGAATGTTCAGGACGGAAAGAGAAATTGATTAAGCCATTTCCGTCCGTCCGTCCGTTCGTCCGTGAACACGATAACTTGAGTAAATTTTGATATATCTTAATGAAGTTTGGTTCCTTGACACTCATCTCCGAGCGCTATTTAAAATGGGCGAAATCGGACGATTCCCACGCTCACTTTTTATATATAGAA
Organism: Merzomyia westermanni; assembly: GCA_949987695.1. Taxonomy (NCBI): domain Eukaryota; kingdom Metazoa; phylum Arthropoda; class Insecta; order Diptera; family Tephritidae; genus Merzomyia; species Merzomyia westermanni. The sequence continues at coordinate 97,565,912 of OX465289.1, forward strand.
TATTTTTGAAAACACAAAGGAGTGATTACTCAGTACATAATACATTGAGATTGGGGCATAAAATAAAATTTTCGAAAATTTGCGTGGCCCCGCACCTTTTATAGTGGACTATTCCACAAAACTTTTTATGCCATAGCTCCGCCAAAAATTGATTTCTTCTTCTTTAAATGGTCATCTAACCGCCTGGGCGATTTTGACCGTCCAACATAGCTCGCCAGTCGTTTCTTCGTTGCGCCAACTGGCGCCAATTGGAAACACCGCGGGATCGCAAATCGGTCTCCACTTGGTCCTTCCATCGGAGTGGTGGTCTCCCTCTTCCTCTGCTTCCACCGGCGGGTGCCGATAAGAATACCTTCTGGGCTGGAGCATCTTCGCTCATTCGCACTACGTGGCCTAGCCAGCGAAGCCGCCGTGTTTTAATTCGCTGAACTATGTCGGCGTCTGCGTAAAGTTCATACAGCTCATCATTAAATCTTCTTCGGTACTCGCCGTCGCCAATGCGTAGAGGTCCACAAATCTTTCGAAGAACCTTTCTCTCGAATACTCCCAGAGCCGCCTCATCAGATGTTGTTAGTGTCCACGCTTCTGCACCATATAGCAGGACGGGTGCGATGAGTGACTTGTAGAGTGTTATTTTCGTTCGTCGAGAGAGGACTTTACTTTTCAATTGCCTACCCAGTCCGAAGTAGCATTTGTTTGCAAGAGTAATTCTTCGTCGGATTTCTAGGCTAACATTATTGTTGGTGTTAATGCTGGTTCCCAGGTAAACGAAGTCCTTTACTATTTCGAAATTATTGCTGCCAACAGTGGCTTGGTTGCCAAGGCGCGAATGCGCTGACTCTTTGCATGATGACAGAAGGTACTTCGTTTTGCCCTCGTTCACCACCAATCCCATTTTCTCCGCTTCTTTTTCTAATTTGGAGTAAGCAGAAGTTACGGCGCGGTTGTTAAGGCCAATGATATCAATATCGTCAGCATATGCCAACAGTTGGACGCTTTTATAAAATATTGTTCCAGCGCGGTTAAGTTCTGCAGCTTGTATTATTTTCTCCAGCATTAAATTAAAGAAATCGCACGATAGGGGGTCACCCTGTCTGAAACCTCGTTTAGTGTCGAACGGCTCAGAGAGGTACTTCGCAATTCTGACCGAGCTGGCGGTGTTGCTCAAGGTCATTTTGCATAGCCGTATAAGTTTTGCGGGGAAACCAAATTCAGACATAGCGGCATATAGGCAGCCCCTTTTCGTGCTATCGAAAGCGGCTTTAAAATCAACAAAGAGATGATGTGTGTCGATTCTCTTTCCATGGGTTTTTTCCAAGAATTGGCGTATTGTAAAAATTTGGTCGATGGTAGATTTACCAGGTCTGAAGCCACACTGATAAGGTCCAATCAGTCTGTTCACTTCAGGCTTCAGTCTTTCGCACAATACGCTTTATAGGACCTTATATGCGATATTCAAAAGGCTGATTCCGCGATAGTTGGCGCAGTTTGCAGGATCGCCCTTCTTGTGGATTGGGCAGAGAACACTTAGATTCCAATCTTCAGGCATGCATTCATCCGACCAAACTCTGCATAGAAGCTGATGCATGCGCCTTACCAGCTCTTCGCCTCCGTGTTTGAATAGCTCAGCAGGCAAACCATCAGCGCCAGCTGCTTTATTGTTTTTCAGTCGGGATATTGCTATTCGCACCTCATTATAGTCGGGTTGTGGAACGTCAATTCCATCATCTTCGATTGTGGGCTCGGGTTCGGCATCTTCTCTGGTTTCTTGCTCAGTTTCTCCATTTAAAAGGGCAGAGAAGTGATCCCTCCATATTCTGAGTGCTCTCTGAACATCGGTCACCAGGTCGCCGTTCTCATTCTTACAGGAGTTTGCCCCGGGTTTGAAACCTTCTGTCATTCGCCGAATTTTTTGATAGAATATTCGGGGCATTATTCCCGTTGGCCAGCATCTCAAGCTCCTTTATTTCATGCTTTTCTGCCTCTCTTTTTTTCGCCCGGAAAAGCCGCCTCGCTTCCCTCTTCAACTCGCGGTAGTGTTCACACACACTCCTCGTTGCATTCGATCTCAGCGTTGCCTTGTAGGCTTCGTCCTTTCTTTTCGTTGCAGCGCGGCAATCTTCATCATCATACCAGTTGTTTCTTCGCGTTCGCCGGAATCCAATTACTTCTTCGGCTGCGGTACGGAGTGCTCCTGAGATATGATCCCACTGCTCATGCATTCCACTAGGTTGAGTTGTGCTCTCGGAGAGCAGGTGTGAGAGGCGATCTGCGAAATAATTGGCGGTCTGTTGCGATTGCAGCTTTTCGACGTCCAGCTTTCCTTGTGTTTTTTGTTGCACCTGTTTTGTCGTACAGAGGCGGGTACGAATCTTGGCTGCTACTAGGTAGTGATCACAGTCGATGTTAGGTCCTCGTATTGTGCGAACATCTAAAACGCTGGAAGCATGCCGTCCGTCTATCACAACGTGGTCGATCTGGTTGCGTGTTTTTCGATCGGGGGACAGCCATGTAGCCTGATGGATCTTCTTGTGCATAAACCTAGTGCTGGATATGACCATGTTTCGGGCACCGGCGAAGTCGATCAGCCTGAATCCATTTGGCGAAGTCTGATTGTGGAGACTGAACTTCCCGACAGTGGGGCCAAATACACCCTCCTTACCCACCCTGGCGTTAAAGTCGCCAAGCAGTACATTGATGTCATGACGGGAGCAGCGCTCGTATGCTTCTTCCAGGCGCTCGTAGAATGCATCCTTTTCCACGTCGTCCTTCTCTTCCGTCGGTGCATGAGCGCAGATAAACGATATGGTGAAAAATCGAACTTTTATGCGGATTGCAGCGAGGCGCTCGTTCACGGGTGTGAACGACAGTACTCGGTGACGGAGTCTCTCTCCCACCACAAATCCCACGCCGAATCTGCGCTTGTCTTCATGCCCACTCCAGTAGATGTTGCAAGGTGTTTTGATCGTGTTTCCTCGCCCCGTCCATCGCATCTCTTGTATGGCGGTGATGTCAGCTTTTGCCTTCCTCAGGACCTCAACCAGCCGGGCAGCGGCACCTACCCCATTAAGGGACCGGACATTCCAGGTACATGCCCTTATCTCATAATCCTTATTTCGTTTGCGGGTGTTGTCATCTAAAAAAGGGGTTCTCATATCCGAGGCTTTGTTGTTGAATTTCATTGGAACGTTGTTTTATGTGGTGGGTCCCAGATCAGAAACTTTCCCCACTTGCGTGGACTTCTGCACACGGCCCCCCCCTGTGGTTAACGGAAGTCCGAGGAAACGCGCAGTTTCCACAGGGTTGGACCAGAGTGATGTAGGTGTTAGAAGAGTGGGTTCGACTGAACAGGAGAAGAGATGTTTGGTATCATGAGGGGACATACCACATGCAGGGAAAATGTTTGGTATGTTTGGGTTCAGTCTGGATAAGTAAGAGTTTAACCTATTACAATATCTAAAGCGAAGTTGTGCTAGCATAACTCTAGTCTCCCTCGGAAGTACACGCTTATCTTCAGCCAATCCGGGTGGCTTAGTACTGATAACTGGATTCACAGGCCGAGATCTGATGAATCTGCCTGGAACCTAACAAGGAACATCTCCACCCCTCTTGCCATGACTACGGTCTGGCGGTGTCTCTTCCATGTACCGAAGGAGTGTGGCGTGGTTGACCGTATCAAATGCATTTGATAGGTCAAGTGCCACGAGAACCGTCCTATGGTTTGGTGGGTGTTGATTCAAACCATAGTTTATCTGCGTTGTAATGGCATTCAATGCAGATGTAGTGCTGTGAGATTTGCGGAAACCATGCTGGTGATCGGCTAATTTCAGATTTGCAATAAAGTAAGGGAGCAGAAGGGTATCTAGTAGTTTCGCTACCGGCGAAAAGAGGGATATCGGACGATAAGAATCTCCTTTGTTCGCCGGCTTCCTTGGTTTTAGTAGGAAACTACAATCGCCTGTTTCCATATCTCAGGTATGACGAAACTCGTTAGAGAGAGGTTGAAAAGAGCCGCTAAATAATTCTGTCCCTCGTGGCCTAGGTGTTGGATCATCTTCATGGTGATTCCGTCGGGTCCGATGGATTTTGAGGGCTTGGCCTTCATTATGGCTTCCTTGAACTCTGCGACTGAGACGCCAATAGGCGCAGTGGAGTGTTTGTGTTTGTGCGCAGGTCGGATGATTCTTCTCTTAGTCCTATACGCAGTTGGATGCATTATAAACTGCTATTTGGTCTGCAATTGCGTGTCCTCTGCTGTCTGCTGGCAAGTTGGAGTGCCAGAGATCGTGATGTGCGTTGAAGTCGCCTGGGATTAGACGGTAGATGTTTATGATTTGCAGGTCGACGTCGCCTGACCGGACTACTATGCCTTGGCATTCTAAGGTAGAGTCCCTGGGGTCGGCGTCAGGGAAAATAGATTATATTGTACAGAGTGATGTGTAATGAACGCAAGGATCCAGATTTATGTAGCCATCTCTTACACTTGGCGCATTGAACCGAATGCGACCGTTTAATATAAATTTTCTTCCAGCAAACGCAGCAAATCCAATCTCTTGGTCCAGGGTTGGGTTCGACCCCAACCCGTAACAAGAGGCAATGGCGCAACCCAGCTGCCAGGGTTTGCTCCGAGGATGACAATTTAATGGTCGGACGGAACAGATTGGTTAGAGTAACACTGAAATAACAGGCCTAGGCCGGGTAGAAAACCCGGGTTATTCCGGTGCGATAGAACCGGCTGTTGTGGGAATGTAACTTTAGTCGCCTAATGGCAGTACGTAACGGCATAAACGGATCGAGATAGATATTGACTTATACATATCAAAATGTTCAGGACGAAAAGAGAAATTGATTAAGCTATGTCCGTCCTTCCATCTGTGAACACGATATTTTGAGCACATTCGGAGATATCTTAATGAAATTTGGTATGCGGGTTCCTTTTTATATACAGAATATTTTCGAAAACACAAAAAAAGTGATTACTCAGTACGTAATACACCTATAAGGATAAAATTTGGTGAATACATTGAGACTGAGGCATAAAATAAATTTTTCAAGAAATTTTTGAGAATGGGCCTGTCCACCGCCCACTTTTGATTAAGTCCAATTTAGAAATAAGATTAGTCATAAATCAAAAACCGTTCAAGATATTGAAACGAAAATCAGCACGCAGTTTTCCAGGTATGAAGGGAATGTTCCAGGAAAAAATGGGCGGGATCGGTCTACGCCCACTTTTATATGAAAGATTTTGAAGAGGATCGTAGATATATTAAATAGCCAATAACTTTGCGTAAAATAGCCTTACATCATTTATATTTCACTTTTAAAGTTTCCGTAAACAAAGAAATCCAAAAACTTAAAATTTTCGAAAATGGGCGTGGCCCCGCCCTTTTTATAGTGGACTATTCCACAAAACTTTTTATGCCATAGCTCCGCCAAAAATTGATTTGTCGAAACGAAATTTGGTGGTTCTATATATGAGCCGTTTATTTTAAAAGTGGCATAAGTCACTTTTTTTTAAGTCGAGGTATTTAAGGGTTTGCGTTTTAACACGTTTAAAAATATGGATGCTAACTTTCGAGAAGATTTACTTGTATTTGTTATCTAATGATACTGACATTTTTCTCAGTATAAATAATTTCGTATAAACATTAAAAAATCACCACTTTTCAACACGGTAAAGTGACTTAAGCCACTTTCAAAATAAATAGTTTAGATAAATGACTGACTTATATTAATTTTGTCCGACGTATTTTACTGAAGTAATGTTTTGAAAGGGCAGTGATTTACTAAAATTGTTGAATAAATTACATATATAATAATAATTCATACCATCAACATATTTAATATAAGGGTTTGATTTAAGTATTTTTTATTTTAATATTCAAAAAACAAAAATAATTAGTTCATTTTGAAACATAATGTAAGTATAAGTAATTTATATGAAAATACATCAGTTCAATTTAATTTTCGTCATCAATAGGAGTGATTAAGTCCTCGGAAATCGTGTTTTGTTTCAAATTTTTAAAATAACTGTGGTATATTGGGGTTATATAACTAAGCAAGTCCATCATGTCTTATATTTTGCTGAAGGAACAGGACGAGATCCAACGTATAACGGATCCATCTCTATTTGTGAATAACGCCTAGGTCTTCCTCTTTTTGGTGACAAATCCAAAGTTAAAAATTCATCTTTTTCATCTAAAGTTAGTTTATAAAACATTTTATAGGGAATATCATGGTATTGAATTTTTAGCCAATTCACTTTGTTTTGGTCTGTATTTACTTTTCTTTTTGAAACAGATTTTTCCAATGATTGTGTTGAAATGAAATCTTTTTCCGCCATGTTGTGTACTGTGAAGGATTTTTTTCGGCAGGCGGCTATCACGCTATAGTAATTAATTTCCTGAGTACAACGACTTACGCCACTTTCAAAATAAACATGTTTGTTATACCGTTAATTACCAATACTTCTCTCGAAGAAATCTCAATAGTTCTCAACTTATTGAGTGCAAATTTTTTAAAAATGAAAAGATACCGTTCAATTGTATTTAGTGTTGCCATTAACTCGATTTTTTTGAAAAAGTGACTTATGCCACTTTCAAAATAAACGGCGCATATAAAGGTAACTGTTTGCTGTAAAAATTGGGGAAATCGGTTAATGTCCACTTCCAGTTTTTTAACATAGTTCTGAAATTTTTTTTTTTTAAATTTTGTCTACAACTAAGTAAGTTATATCAATCAGATTTTGCACACATAATAAGCTTTTTAAGAAAAACTCGGCCGCAGAAAAAGTTTGTCAATTTTGAAGAAGTAGGCGTGGCGCCGCCCACTTTTCAGCATAACATTTCTGCTATTTTCAAAGGCAATCGTTTATAATTCAATCTTGATATTTCAATGAAAATTGGTCAGCTGCTTCCCAGTAGTATGTATTATACTCTTGCCAAAACTTAGCCAAATAGGAGAACACAAAAGCAAAATATTCGGGCACTGCAATAGCGAAGTTATATATCTTTTTTAATTTTTATAACTTTCATAAACATTAAATGTATCTAAGTATAAGAAGAAGAAGAGAAAAGTTCACTTAAATGATCAGCACGATGAGCGGAGTCGATTTAGCCATGCCCGTTTCTCCGTCCGGCTGTCTGTCTGTCCGTCTGTCTATTTGAACGCAAACTATTCTCTCAGTTTTACAAAAGAATGCTGAAATTCGTTGTTTGCTTTCGCCATTTTATAATATACTAGCAAACCCGGTAGACGTTGGTTTGACGTTTTGATACATAGAACACATCTATATATAAAATGTCACTAACTTGAACTAAATAAACTCCTAACTACACCGAACTTCAGCTTTATATAACCTGGGAGCTTTTCCAAAAGCTATATAAGGACTGTGTCGTGCCCAGCGAACTCCTGAAGCTATCGTGAAGGCTCGAGAGCAAAACAAAACACATGAAATGTTTGTACGTATATCTACTGAAATGATCAGGAGGATGAGCTGAGTCGATGTAGCCATGCTCGTCTCTTGACACGTCTATATGTCTTTCCGTCTGTCTATTTGAACGCAAATACGAACTGAAAGTATTAAAATAGACCTGCATAAATTGGGTAGACATAATAGATCACTACTAGGTATATAATGTTCGGTTCCACCCGAACTTAGACTTCCTTACTTGTTTATATCTATTTTTGTTACGCCCACAAGGTATATTACTTCATTCGGCATAAACGAATCGAGATATATATTTATTAATGTATATCAAAACGTTCAGGATGAAAAGTCAAATATCCGGGCAAGTAGTTAATACCCCACTGCAAAAGCGACGTTGTATATCTTTTTTGATATTCATACCTTTCATGAACATGAAATGTTTGTACGTATACTGAAATGATCAGGTGGATGAGCTGAGTCGATGTAGCCATGTCCGTCTCTCTATTTGAACGCAAATACGAACTGAAAGTATTAAAACAGACCTGCGTAAATTGGGATGACATAATAGATCACTACTAGGTATATACTGATCGGTTCCACCCAAACTTAGACTTCCCTACTTGTTTATATCTATTTTTGCTACGCACACAAGGTATATTACTTCATTCGGCATAAACGAATCGAGATATATATTTATTAATGTATATCAAAATGTTCAGGATGAAAAGTCAAATATCCGGGCAAGTAGTTAATACCCCACTGCAAAAGCGAAATTGTATATCTTTTTTGATATTCATACCTTTCATGAACATGAAATATTTGTAAGTATACTGAAATGATCAGGAGGATGAGCTGAGTCGATGTAGCCATGTCCGTCTTTCGATACGTCTATCTGTCTGTCCGTCTGTCTATTTAAACGCATATACGAACTGAAAGTATTAAAATAGACCTGCGTAAATTGGGATGACATAATAGATCACTACTAGGTATATAATGTTCGGTTCCACCCGAACTTAGACTTCCTTACTTGTTGGATAGCTGTTTTGACTTTGACTTTTGTTTAACATACTTGGGTAGTTTATAACAGCATTGGTAAGTTTCAACGTCGTAGGCATTTAAAAAAAATTTTTTTTTTGTTTTAGACAGCCACTAAAAGTTTGGTAAGCTTAGAAATTTTTCGTTTTTAATAGAATAAAGCTTGCATGATTTGGCCCAATTTGATTGAACGAATACATATTCATTAAAGGAAATTTCATATAGTTTCAGATAAAAAAAAAACGAAATTTTGCGTTTTTCTTTGTAATCGCCAACTTAAAGTCTCTATGCCGTCGCTCACGTATGAATGCACAGTGACCTAACAATGGAGTGTCCTCAGTCCAAGTCTACAATACTACATCCCAAAAAAAGACAGTTATACCTGAAATGGTAAAAACCCAGAAAAAGGAAACTTGTGCACTGAATAGCCTTCATTGTTTGTCATATTGGATTTCCCATAGTTGTGCACTTATCCCATCAACATATGTTATGTATGCACGCCTCCCGGAGGGTCGTCTATTATGGGTGATACTTCTAAGCAATTGAGTGCTTCGGGAATATACATCACATAAATGTATACCTAAAGATCGCCCGGAGTTTGAGATCTTAGGTAGATCTTTAAAACAAAGAAATTGGTAAGTATATTTTCATCAACTAGTTGTGGCTATTTCAGGAAATGTACTCTTTGAAGTTTGGCTAAAAAGATGGAGAAACAATCAAAGCCATACTAAACCATATTTTGAGTATAATTGAAAGAGATGTGGATCATTCAAAATTAAAAAAATTACATCCTGCAGCTAACTTATAATATTAGTAAGAGATGGGCATGTTCTTTTCGATCTACAAATAGATTTATTGAGAAAAACTCTGAATGGTTATCAGAAAATCTGGATTTCACAGATTATACGCTTGATGTTGAGCCATGCGCTTCTCGTGATATTCATAAGCCGGGCAGGCCAACAAAAAACTTCTCTGAGTCATCTATGCGCACAAAAAAAAACGAGAAGCTAAGGAACTAATGAACAATGTCGACAATGATCAACTGTTAATGGCAGCGGAATTGAAATTAGGACCACCAGGGAAAAGAAATTCTGCAAAAATAATTGAGGAGTTGTCCACAGCATCACCATCAAGAGGCACTGCAATCAAAAAGTTCCGACTATCGGAAGAAAATAAGAAAAGTTTGTTACCAGATCAAGCAATTGCGATGATAGTTGACGGCAGCACACTTCAGAAGTTAACAGAAAAATATATCCTTTATATAACTGTAACGGAAACCTATGCTGAAATTGAATTGCAATCCATAACTGATCACAGCTTACGAAGATTGTACGAGTATATATGTAAGATTGAGATACTGCCGCCCGATAAAATTTGTTTTTACAAAAGAAACACGAGATGTCATTTCAAAGGAGGTGCAATCTGTCAAAGGTCAAATTTCCAGTCTTCGTCCTACAAATTTCAAACAGATAACCTAAACTTACTGGTGAAATCAACGTTTATGTGTTGTGCATGATTTATGGCAAAGTTTCGCGAAAGTGCTACATATGTGGGGCTTCTCCAAAAGATATGAAGAATATGCGAGCCCTGTCAGAGCGAAATGTTGACGAAAGCATGCGTGCTTTCGGAATTTCCCCTTTACGTTCTTGAATACTATGCATGGAATTTATGCTTCACATCGCTTATCGAATGGAAATGAAGACCTGGTGTGTGCGGGGCGAAGAAAATAAGGAAAAGGTGATAAAGAAGAAAGAACATATCCAAAATAGATTCAGAAAAGAAGTTGGTCTTTTGATTGATATGCCAAGCAAAAAACCGGCAACACAAATGATGGCAACACTGCGAGGCGATTCTTTGGAGATCCTGAAATAACATCAGGCATAACCGGCATAGACATCAATCTTTTGAAAAGGTTTCAAACAATACTTTCATGCATAGGATGTTGGTTTCAAATAAATTCTGAAGCTTTTGACCTCTATGTGACAGAGACAAGGGAACAATATTTATCGGAATATGCTTGGTACAATATGCCAGTGAGCGTACATAAAATTATGTTTCAGTCAAAAGTCAACTTTCGGAAGAAGCTCAAGAGTCCAGAAACAAAGATACACGAAACTATCGTGAACTTTTCGCCAGAAAAAGTCAAGAACTTGTAGTAACTTGGATTTGCTGCACAGATTGCTGATATCAGACCCGTTCATAAACAGTTTTCGGAAAACCCCTAGGCCAAAGCGGCGAGCATTAACCAGTCAAGTTATTATTTATATTGGCACTGCAAAATGCTTTTAAAGTAGAAAATATGATTATGTGAAATTTCACCTAGGGCAAGGAGAAAAAGTGGTTGATATGGCGGATCACGCCCATTTTTATTCTCAAATCAGGGGCCGAATTACGACATACGTTCCGTGATCGTAAACCTTTTTTTAAGTCACAATAACTTTGAACTTTCCAACTTTTCAAAAGAGTGATAATGCATAATTGAACTGACCGTTACTTCCAGCCAATTGCTTACGTATGCCGTCATACCGCATTATGGGCTTAGAGCTATTGTGATCTAAAAATTCGCTTTCGATCACGGAACGTATAACGTAGTTCAACCCCAGATTAAGGTATCTGCAACCACACTGCAAAAATTTCAAATGAATTGCTCCATTGGTTTGGCTGTTATTAATTTTGCCATCCTAAAAATGACACTGTGCGCCTGGGCGATTTTGACCGTCCAACATAGCTCGCCAGCCATTTGTTCTTTGTGCCAACTGGCGCCAATCGGAAACAACGCGGGATTACAAATCGGTCTCCCTTGGTCTTTCCATCGGAGTGGTGGTCTCCTTTTTCACTGCTTCCACCGGCGAGTGCCGATAAGAATACCTTCTGGGCTGCAACATCTTCGCGCATTCGCCAGCGCAGTCCGAAGTAGCATTTGTTTGCAAGGGTAATTCTTCGTCGGATTTCTAGGCTAACATTATTGTTGGTGTTAATGTTAGTTCCCAGGTAAACGAAGTCCTTTACTATTTCGAAATTATTGCCGCCAACAGTGGCGTGGTTACCAAGACGCAAACAACATGTACAGTGAAATTCCCCAAGACGGACAGTCCTTATAACCGGACAGCTCCAATAACCGGACAAATTTTGTGTACACAGGTTTTTCAATAATTTTTTCGTACAAATATCATTCTAATAAACGGACGCTCTAATAACCGGACGCGGACACTGTATTTCAAGCCATTTCCATGAAAAAATTTCTCATAAACGGACAAAATTCAAAAACATCGCAAGCAAGCTTTGTTGTTCATTATAAAAATGAAACAGGGGATTCCCCTTTTAACATGTATGCACACATTCAAGCCGCCCGTGTCAAGTAAAAGGTGGTTGCGTTCAAAGTTCGTAATAATATGGCCCCGAAAAAGAAGCTACTTTCTATTAAAGAGAAAATGGAAATTATTAATGTTTTCGAAAAAGAAAAGCTATCAGTACGTGGAATTGCAAAAATTTAAAGTATGGTGAGTCCAAAATTTAACTTGTAGGTACACGTTTCCTTTGCTTTAAAAGGTTCAATATTGGCAAAACGGAAGCTGCTGAAATTAATAAAAATAAAGAAAAAATTCGTTCTAAATGGGAGTCTGGATCTAATATTCACCAAAAGCGAAGTTTCCTTAAAGAAGGCGGCTCGGAAATAGAGAGGATGTGTTTTGATCTTTTCGCTAAGGCTAGAAGTCACAAAATTCCGATTTCTGGTCCCATTTTGAAAGCAAAGGCAATGGAAATTTGCAAGAAAACTGGGTGTACCTAATTTTAATGCTTCGGATGGATGGCTAAATAAATGGCGATTAAGGAATAATGTTTCCTTCAAATGCATATCTGGTGAAGCTGCAGATGTGAATCAGGATGATGTCGAACAGTTTCGGACAAAGCTGCAAACTCTGTTGAATGGGTACAAGCCTGAAGACATTTACAACGCCCATTAGAGTGGGCTTTTCTTTCGTGCCTTGCCGGACAAAACCCTCGCTCTTAAATCCGAAAAATGTGTGGGAGGTAAGCTATCAAAGGAAAGACTCACAATTTTGTTCTGTGCTTATATGGCTTGAGATAAGGAGCCGCTTTTGGTTATAGGGAAAGCAGCCCGTCCTCGATCCTTTAAACATGTTCCAATTGCAAAAATTCCAGTGGATTGGAAGTCTGATAGAAAAGCATGGATGACTCGAGAAGTGATGAGCGAATGGCTGCAGCAGTTCAATCGAAGAATGAAAGCCCAGAATCGAAAAATTATCTTGTTTCTAGATAACGCGGCTTCTCATCCAAACGAATTAGACTTGACCAACATAAAAATTTGTTTCTTGCCACCAAATACAACGGCAGTTAGCCAACCCCTTGATCAAGGTATAATCCAAAGTTCTAAAACTTTGTATAGAAGCATAGTTTTAAAACACTTGATAACTAAAATTGGCGATACAAGTTCAGCCTCAGAGCTCTCAAAATCGATTAATGTACTGGAAGCTGTGTATTTCATCAAAGCATCTTGGGATAAAGTGGAAGCCTCAACAATCCGAAACTGCTTCCGTAAAGCAGGATTTTTGGAAGCTTTAGAGAATCCTTCAGATTTGATCCCGAAGATGACATTCCACTGGCAGTCTATGCTAGGCTTCAGGAAGGACTAGATTTGGCAAATGATTTCGAAGGTTTTCTCAAAATGTTTTCACTGAGGACAACAATATAGAAATTCAATTTGACCAACCAGATGATACTATGGACTTAAGTGATTCAGAAGATGAACCTTCAGAAGAAATAAGTGGCCCCATAACATCATATGATGAGGCTTTAAAACTTGTTGCGCGCTTGAAACAATATGCAAAAAATGACTATGTAGCTTTTCAGCAGGTTAAAAATATCGAGAGTCACTTTGAAAATGAAAATTTTAAATTAAAGGAATCAATGTTAAAACAAACAAGCATCACACAATTTTTTCAATCAAACTAGTCGATATTGAAATGTAAGACTTGTACAATGTATTTAATTGATATATTTATGTATGTATATGTAATACTAAAGTATTTAAATATTCTTTACTTCGAAAAATTTCTTAAATAAACTACAATGAATTTTATATGTGTAGTATATATTTTTTGACCTCATCCCCTATAAGCGGACATCTCCCATAACCGGACAAAAACACTGCGACCGTGAGTGTCCGGTTATGAGGAATTTCACTGTACTCGTTTTGCCCTCGTTCACCACCAAACCCATGTTTTCCGTTCCTTTTTTATTTGGAGTAAGAAAAATCAATGGCACAGTTCTTAAGGCCAATGATATCAATATCGTCAGCATACGTCAACAGTTGAACGCTTTCATAAAATATTGCTCCAGCGCGGTTAAGCTCTGCAGCTTGTATTATTTTCTCCAGTATCAAATTAAAGAAATCGCGCGATAGAGTGTCACCCTGTCTAAAACCTCATTTAGTTTCGAACGGCTCGGATTGGTCCTGCTCAAGGTCATTTTTCACAGCCGTATAAGTTTTGCGGGGAAAACAAATTCAGACAGCGGCATGTAGGCAGCTCCTTTTTGCTATCGAAAGCGGCGTTAAAATCATCAAAGAGATGAAGTGTGTCGATTCTTTTCTCATGGGTTTTTTCCAAGAATTGGCGTATTGTAAAAGTTTGGTCGATGGTAGATTTACCAGGTCTGAAGCCACACTGATAAGGTCCAATCAATATGTTCACGTAACGCTTCAGTCTTTTGCACAATAGGCTTGATAGGACCTTATATGCGATATTCAAAAGGCTGATTCGCCGATATTAAGGTTCACTTAAGTGTCAATAAAGCGCTGCTAAATACCATAAGTCGCATCCATAGCTTTCTATTAGTAGACCCCATGTCGCATACAATTGCTACCACTGGAAAGTCTACTTTGCTGCTTCCATGATTTCCGCAGTCCGCGATCCATTGCCACCTGAACGTAGTTCGCAGGCTTTCTTATGTAGTCTGCAGGTTGTTCGTATTCATAAGTTTTCACTACTTTTATTTCGTCAAATGAAAGTACGCATATTTTATCATCGGTAGATAAGTGCGCTATGCATTGCATACAGTTAGTAACAGCGGTCAATATGCCTTCGGAAACGTCCGCTTTCGGGAACAACGCTGCAGCGCTGACACATGTGCGAATGAAAAACCTTTATGGTACAAGTACTTGTACGCTCTTGGGCCTGCTGTGTGCACGTTTTTCCCTATAAAATATGAATCATGACTTCCTAATATTTTCAACGGGAAAACTAAAATATACTACCGGGTGCAAGCTTCTTAATTTGTCCTTCTGTAAAACTGCTTTTAAGAATTCTACGATTGGGTTAGCCTTTTCGAGTTTTAACTCTAAGGCCTTTGTATACTCCTAGAGCTTTTTGTTCTCTTTTTTTCATTTCTTTATTTTAAATTTGGGTATTAGATTCAAAAATAATAAAGCCGTAACAATATTTAAACATTTAAATTAATGATATTTTCCGCCAATTGTACATGTTGATGAGAGGGTATCGTCTATAGCAGGGATATCTATATTTATCCATATTTTCACCTTTATCGACGAGAAGATCACCTAAGAGAAAGAAAAGCGCACTTAAAGTCATACCTTTCGGTGAAATAAAATCCTCACTAACCGTTTCTGGCCATAAAAGAAGATACAGATATCAAAGAAGAACACTAACGTCGAACGGTCGCGCTACGTCAGGCGAAAACTATGATGGCGAGTTATACCACCAAACGCTATTAAGCAATAAATCAAAATGTTTAAGAATCTATCTGCATACATATAATACGCCACAAAGGAAGGTTTTCAACTTCTTTTTTGCGATATCAAACCGTCCAACAGGCGCCTCAAGGTGAAATTTGTGTGATGGAAAGGAGGACGTAGAACTCACAATATCAGCTTAAATATTCATACTGCGTGTCTAAGAAATTATTTTACTGGTCGAATTTTCGAACACGTGCAATACTAGTAATCTTAAATGAGGATGAAACTGCGGAGCACATATTTTGCAAATGCGATGCTAACTCTAGAAGCAGACAGATCTTCGGATTCCCAACAATAGAGTACGAGCCCATACACGAACTAGAGCCGACCATAATTCTGGCCTTCCTAAAGGTGATCCGCTTGGTTGACATGCTATGAAGGTATGACCAATATATCTTAATTCATTAGGTTCAAACCCCGCTAAAAAATAGGATGAAATAGTATATTCACTTGCTCTGTCTGACTTTGATAGTCCATAACTGGAAGGTTGGTGTTTCGAGCTGCATAACAAGGCAAACTAAGACAAAGAGAGATAAAATATTTATATATACAAGGTGGCGCAAAAGTAAGCTTCCGATGTTCAGCATATCGGTTGTGGCACGTGCAGTGTGTGCTGTTGCACCGACTTGTTGGAACCACATGTTTTCCAATCGCAATTCATCAAGTTGCGGCAAAAAGAACTCGTTGATCATTGCTCCGTTTGGCCCCGACCGATTATTGGTCAAATAAATAGTCAGCAATATTCCGCGTTCTGGAGCAGTGTAGCGTAACATTGTTTATTAACGTGTATTTCGCATGTGTTTACTACACAAATGTCAAAACAGAACTGACTTTAGGGGCCAATCGCAAAATGTATAGCATTTTCTGATAGGAGGTTTACTTTTGCGCCACCCTGTACATATGTGCATACTAATCTACATACTTAGCTGGCGAAACTGAGTGGAAATCCTGCATGCTGTACTTTTCGCTTATTTGAATAGATGCGAAGAATACGCCGATCTGTATTTCAAAAGTTACATATATACAGGTTATAATCTCTTTCAAAACTTACACTGCTCTAACTTACCTTTCTTGCCTTGCGGAGTTGGAGGCTGAGCTGTTAAGGAAAGCTGCGGGATGAGGAATTGCTTTAGGCAACAAGTGTGATCTCTTCCCACCCCAAATAATGTCAGAAGGCGAAAAGTGATCGGCACACAACATTTCTTTGATTCCCAAATCCATTTGGCAAACCCTGCTCCATTGCAGCCTCCTTCCAGTATCGTTCGGGGCGTGGAAAAACGACCCATTGCCCGGTTCCAACTTTTTCCCACACAAAACACACTTTAACATTTCTTAACACTTATCACAAAGTAGATAATTTTTATTAAAAAAGAAGATTTTTGGAAAAATATTTAATTTTGTTTGACATGAATTTGAGAATTTTATTATTGCGGCGGAAAAAAATTATCATTCAGCTGATAATTTTCCGCCACCTTTAATAATTCGCCATGATTCTAACAGACTAGAAGAAGAATCGTATTATCAAATTTTTCAACCCTCAGTGCCTCAGTTTTAGAGATATCTCGCTGAAAATTGGTACGGAGCCACCATTTTGTAATTTATTAATTTGACGGAACCAACAAGATAGGACTAATACAACGCATAGCTACCATACAATCGATTGTTCCAATAAACGGGTTTTGGCTTATAACTCTTGCAATTAAAAAGCCAGTAACGTAAACTTTTACAGATTTGGTACATATTACACGCGTAATGTGGCTAGTGAAAATCAGTAGGATCCGACCAACATAACATATAGCTCCGATACAATCGATTAATCCGATAAGTGGGGCTTGGGCTATATTAATAGGGAGGAACACAAAATTGTGCAGCTACTGTACATGTTATATATGTAATTTTTTCGATAAACGGGGTTTGGGCTATGTATCTTTAAATTAACAAGGAAAGACGGTCAAATTTTGCAGAGTTTGTACTTACTGGAAGTAAGGATCAGACTCTTAAAACCGTGACGCTTATTCATGAAAGGTATAAAGTCTTCATCACAGCCGAGGATAGGGATTTCCTTACTTGATTTATATTGGAACGAATTTTCGTCATCCCTTGTCAATTTTGGTTTTGTAACAAAGCGGTGATTGATTTCGTTCTGAGAACGAAGATGGCGGATCGCCGAAACCGGTTTGTTACAAAACCAAAATTGACAAGGGATGACGAAAATTCGTTCCAATATAAATCCAGTATCCACCCTGTCGGAAAAACACAAAACCAAATCAACTCAATTTCCTTACTTGTTTTCTTCATGTTTTCATGCTGATTTAAAAACTTTTCTAATGGTACCCAAATCTTTGAAATCGGTTGAACTATTCCGTAGTAATCACATTTTAAAGATACCAATTACAGTCAATTTACAAATATTTCGATACCTTGCCAAGCCCACAATTTTCCAAAAATACAATTTCTTGAAATGAGGTTGGGTTTGTATAGGTAAAATGTAGCTGTACTTAGGCGAAATTTTTTTCAAAATCTGAGGGGGTCGGGTTCAATGCATATCGGGTTTGATACGAAAATCATCCATTGTAAATAACCTTACTATTGAATACTATATCACTCTGCTAGAAAGAATAGATACCTTGACAATTCAAGTCATAGTTCCTTATTATGTGTAGCATCATCTCCAAGTTTTCACATTACGCAAACCACAATTTCTCGTAAGCTGTATTGCAGATGCTCACAAATATTTATGTATACTTGATATAAAATAATATAAAATATCTAAATACTAGACCATGATTTAGTCACTATAAGGTTAGCTCTCTAGTGACATATTTTGACAATTGCAGCCAACTTGCCTGAAAAATTGTCAGTTACATTCTGGGTTGACTTTTATCGAAATTATGTAAAAGTAGTAGTTAAAAATATAATTTTATAAATAAAAATGAATGTGTGTGACTGTGTGTCCTTTATAGGCGTCCAAAGTACTCAACCGATTTTATGGAATTTTTACACTATATTCTTTGCATCACTGGTTAAACCAAAGGCTATATATATAGTTTTGGAATAATAGGCAGTGCTACACCCCCAGGCTATATAAAATATCAATTCGTTATAACTCTAAATGTATTTGATATAAATTAATGATGTTTGGATATATATCTCCCTTAGTCAAGATTTACATAATTTTTAAAAAGTGGGCGGTGCCACGCGAAGCTATGTACATATCAGTCCCCGCAGAGGAAAGGGAGAAGAAGGGGACTAGGAATAAAAAAATTTAGAATCAGAGGAGGTGGTATTGGAAAATGGTAAAATAAAAGAACGGGATATGCGGGGTGAAGTAAAAGAAAAATTAAGCTATAGGAATAAATTACAAGGAAGCTCCAAGTGGGGAGGGAAGGGAGTACAATTTGTTAAATGTAGACAACTAAAATTTTAGGCAGGACAACGTCTGCTGGGTCTGCTAGTTTATATATACAGGGTGGCGCAAAAGTCATCCTCCTATCAGAAAATGCTATAAATTTTGCGATTGGCCCCTAAAGTCAGTTCTGTTTTGACATTTGTGTAGTAAACACATGCGAAATACACGTTAATAAACAATGTTACGCTACACTGCTCCAGAACGCGGAATATTGCTGACTATTTATTTCGGTCGGTGAAAAACGATTACTGCGCAAAAGTAATCCTCCTATCAGAAAATGCTATAAATTTTGCGATTGGCCCCTAAAGTAGAGTATCTAAAGTGAGTGTATCGGCTTGAGTGTCCAGTTTACTCAACATTTTTGTTCTGATGTCAAAATCCGATTGCGACTTCAGGCCCATTATAAAAATTAAACACTTGAATTGGTCAAGCTTCAAACTATTTAGCTTAAAGTTTTCGCAATGCCGGTTGACCATACCTGCGTATGTGATGAAGTCGGACGTTGGTTCTTTTGTGAGTTGCAGGCAATTGTACCTGATGTTGAAAAGTAAAGTTTGGAGCCCGAAAAGTTGCTTAAGCTTTTCTACTGTTTCGATGAACGTAAAGTCACGAGGGTGCTTTGGCAAAATGTAATTTATGTACTTGCTGTGGACGATCGTATTGAGCTTACGCAGTAAAAGCCTGACTTTGGCTGCGTCGTCTAACTTTGCAGCGTCAACTTCGAAGAGGTCTTCATATCGCGCGAACCACACGTCAAAAGTGAGGTTATTTTCTGGGTCATGGCAAAACTCACTTATGCTAGATGCAAGGGCTTCAATGATGAATTCCGGACCTTTTTCTACTATTTTGGAGGGTGCGCTAGTCTGAATTTGACTCGTAAGAAGTTGTTTTACCAGGTTCTGCATAGCTACATTGTCGCGTTCATGTTGTTCCTGCATTTGGGCAAATAGATTGCGAACAACGTCGGCATCCATTGCAATTTGTATGGTTCAAAATCCTCGTCGCCACTTGTTATAATCGCGAATTGATTATAACACAATGTTTATTTAAAACAAGTTAAAGAAATTTAAGAATACAAATTACAATATGCAAATTAAGAAGAATGTATATAATGAACGTAGTTTAGCAGACACCTGTGTTTTTAGCTGACGTTTCTCGAATCCTCGACTTGTAAGTCATTTTGTTACACGTCAACTGAATTCAGGGTTGCCATTTTAGATGTAATTAATTGCTACTTATATGCGGGATGCCAACAGTTACGCTACACTGCTCCAGAACGCGGAATATTGCTGACTATTTATTTGACCAATAATCGGTCGGGGCCAAACGGTTACTTTGAATGGTGAGCGCTACAGAGTTCTTTTTGCCGCAACTTGATCAATTGGGATTGGAAAACATGTGGTTCCAACAAGACGGTGCAACAGCACACACTGCACGTGCCACAACCGATATTCTGAACATCGGAAGCTTACTTTTGCGCCACCTTGTAAAAAAGAAAGTTGTGTTAGTTACACTATTTATAACTCAGGAACAGCTGAACCGATTTGAAAATTGGTGAGGAGGTAGCTTAGAACCAGGAAACAGACATAAAATACTTTTTTTCAGGGAAGTGGATCAGGGACCGACCTATTGCAACATTTTTTATTTATGGTGAGATTTGCTTCTAATTTGGTACATTGGTAGCCCTTTCCTTTTATTAAAATTTACGATTCGTTCATTTCCGGGAAGTGGACCAGGGACCGACCTGTTAAAATTTGTTATTTATGGTGCAATTTGATTGCAAGGAGAGAGCGCGTTTTGACACTCAGTAAAACTTGTAAGTGATAACCAAATGGTCTTGACATAGAAAAACAACAAGAAAAACTTAAAAATTTAAGCTATTCACCAATGAAAAATCCAAAAGCAGTTTTGTTTGCAAGTATTTACTGATTCCTGTTCCGCAGAAACTTTTTGCGTTTCGAAAGAGTTTTACGTCTCATTTTACTGACATTTCTTTGCAAGTTTTGAAAATTTAATAATTTGAAAATTTGAAGTTGACCGGTTGATGTGTATGTTTCGAGTTTCTATTAGTGTATTGTGCCGATATTATCATTAACTATATCAAGCCGCGAGCAAGACGATCAAAGGAAGTAAAGGAAGAAGTTTATCAATGATTTGAATCGAGCAGCGTTTCGATAAGATTGCAGCACCGATTACTACTTGCATTCTAGCGTTCGCATTGGGTAAATGGATACTGTTTGCCATGACCTTTTACAAATCACAAGGCCAATCCTTGAAAGTTGTGCTCTGAATCTAGCAAAACCAATTTTTTTCTCATGGTGAATTATATGTGGCATCACGGGCCGGAAGAAAAATGTCGCCTATCACAAGGTGCTTGATTGAAGAGTGCAACCCATGCACCAAAATACATGACCAATTTTTATTCGTTGAAATAATTGTTTTTTTTATTAAATTTATTATCCTAAAAAAAATAAAATCCAAAATCTGCCCATTTATTGCATCTAAGGCGGAACAAAGTTCGCCGGGTCAGCCAGTACTAAATATGTTGATTTCAGAAAATGGATAGGTTATTGCTTACGACAACCACTCAGTGCTAAAATGCATCCAAAAATATCGATATGGGTATCGAAGGACGCGTTTCGATCGCAGAAATGAGAATCCGCCTTCGGAGAACAGTTTTATTATTTTGGAAAATGTCTGCAAAAAACCGAAAAATTACCTTAGGCCGATCCTAAATCGGGGGCGTGATCTATAGTTTTTATATGCAGAGCACCTAATTGAGTTGGCGGCCTTCGGCCGAGATTTAAAAAAATAACCCTTAGCCGGTCCAACACCGGCTACGCGAGCCCCAGTATTTCTGCGCAGAGCACACTTCCGCACTTTTCGGAACACCCTATATCTGTGTAACTTTGCTTGCAAATATCTTGCAAACTACTAAAAATATTGATCTCCGGACCCGGATTATATTTATTAAGACCGATACGCTCCATTAATAAATCTTTGGACGTGTTTTCTCACTCGATGGCGGTCGTAAACAATTACCATGGATTAATTTAGATTGTGATTTAGATCGACTTTTCGGAGTGTAGTTCTTGTGATACCCGTTGGTATCTTGAACCGCGGAAATAACCGTGGTGCCATCCTGAAGGACCAGTGGCCGTACGTCCGGAAAGCCATCGGCAACGCCGTTCTCAACGTGCTGTGGGAGGCGCCGGGTAGTCCGCCGCAAGATATTCCCTTGCGAAGATGCAAGATCTGTTGTGCTGTACACGGCAGCAGCTGCAAGGTTGGGGCCGGTGTACCCCGGGGCGAAAATAGAGGTTGTCGATTGGAAGGACATTCCAGCTCGACCAAGAACAAGGGCATGGGTTCCAGCGATTCCAGCTGAACCTGAGAGAACTCTCAGGATGATGCAGGTCATGAGCCCGGCTCTTCCGACGCAGGACTGGAGTGTCATTCAGGTCGGAGACGCTGTTGGGACCAGAAGGGAAGTGGTTCTGGTTCTGAATAGGGAGGCTCTAGCGCCTTTAAAGCGATGGAATGGGCGTGTACATTACGGTATCGGCGATGTCGTAATACACGTATACCCTGGCGATGCGCAGCGCGCATTCTTCTTGGGTGGACACGGATATCGAAGCATCGGAAGTGGAAGCGAAGCTCTCCGACTTGGAAGGCATTGTGTCGGCCAAGTCAAATTGTGCAGGTGCTCTGAACAATTTGACGATGGAAGACACCCTGCCGGACAGCGACGGGGAGTTCAGATATAAGTGCTCGGGATGTGTCACTTTATGATTTTCCTTTAACGACTAAGCTCGTAGTTTGCAAAGTAAATAAACCCACTTTTATTACTAAAAATCCAAGGGAGGTCATTCACCTTATTATTTGTAGCGAAAGTGCTTATGGGTTAGTTAAGAACTGGCGTGTTCTTGATAATCACTCATTTTCAGACCATCGCTAATAATAATAATTCCCAAACGGATTACCCACCCTATCCCACCAGAACGGCGCGAGGGGCGCATCCGCATAACGCGTGGATTATTCGTTCGTGCCGAGTCGTTGAAAGGCTTCGGTTTGTTAATCGTCGAGATCTAGAACTGCTCAACTACAGAGAAAATCTCATCAGCTAAGTAAATTAGATATAAGATAGATTATACATTAAGAAATAATTAGTGAACAGAATAAAATTATCGTTAGAAGTTAATATAGAAGTCAAAGAATAAGAAACAATTAGTATCTATGTATTTAGAATAGAAAGAATTGTTTTTTTTATGCTGAAAAGCGAGTCTGAAATATTAAATCTACCAGAAAAAGAGTTATAATCTTGACACAAACAGCGAAAAGGGTCATTTAACTGAAAATTGGTTCGGCACTGTTTTATTACAAGAGGTTTAAAACGCCTTGAAGGACGAGATGGTACATTGAAGTTCACCTCACTTAGAAGAAATGGGCTGGAGAGTAAACCATTTAGCAATTTAATCATAAAAACAATTCCAAGCATTTCCCTCCGACTAGAAAGTGTGTGCAGATTAATGTGTTTTAAACGATTCGTATAGGGCGGCAGATTGTACAAGGGATCCCAATGTAAATCTCTTAAGGCAAATAGTAAAAATTGTTTTTGAACTGATTCTAGGCGATCTACATGAACCTGGTAACACGGGTTCCAAATTATGGAACCGTATTCAAGTACCGGCCTGACTAATGTAGTGAAGAGGGCTTTATGTACATAAGGGTCGCTAAATTCTTTAGACCATCGTTTAACGAATGCTAGGACAGCTCTAGCCTTATTGACTGTTGTGTTAATATAGCGGTTGAAACTGAGTTTATAGTCCATAGTAACCCCCAGGTCAACAAAATCATACACTTGCTCAACACTATAATTTTTAATTGTATAATAAGCCGGCTGAGAAATTCCACGCGAAAACCCCATGTATTTACATTTTTTAAGGTTAAGTGGCATATAAATTAAATCGCACCAAGTAACTAGTGTCACACCAAGTGTCTAGATCAGATTGTAGCTTATTTCTATCTTCAAATGACGCGAATGACATGAAAAGCTTTACGTCGTCAGCATACATGAACATTTTTGAAAATTTTATTATTGTAGAAATATCATTTATAAACAACAAGAACAGAATCGGGCCAAGATGGCTTCCTTGAGCAACTCCTGAAGAGACATAAATGACATCGAATACAAAATTTTTAAACACTACTCTTTGTGTCCTGTCACTAAGGTAAGAAGAGTTTTTCGATTGAGACCCAACTCGAGTTTATGAATAAGTAATGAGTGACACACTTTGTCAAAAGCTTTGCTGAAATCCGTATAAATAACGTCGGTGTGCAGATTTTTTCTAAACCCATTTGAGACATGACTGGTAAATTCAAGTAAATTCGTAACTGTGGACTTTCCCTTACTGAACCCGTGTTCGCAGTCAGCTATCAAAGTAGAGATCGGACCCGTAAGTTGATTTGTAACAATAGCTTCAAACAATTTTGGGATGGCAGAAAGCTTTGCTATGCCACGATAGTTCTCTATGAAAGACCTTCTCCCGCTTTTATGCAGCGGTAAAAGAAACGAGAAGAAACGCGGCCGCCGTGGTGTGAAGGTAGTGTTGCCGGCCTACCACACCGAAGGTCCATGGTTCGAGCCCTGGTACAGGTAACATCAAAAGTGATTTGGAAAAAGTTTTCCAAAAACGGGGTCGCCCCTCGGCAGTGGTTTGGCAAACTCTCCGAGTGTATTTCTGCCATGACAGGCTTCTCAGCAAAAATTCGTCTCCTTTGTAGATGCCGTTCGGAGTCGGCAAAAAACTGTAGGTCCCACCAATTTGTAGGGAAAATTCAAATCGGCACACCACAAATTGGAAGAGAAGCTTGGCGCAAAAAATCTCTTAGGAGGTTTATGATGATATACTTGTTGTATATCGCGCCATAGAGAGAGAGAAGAAACGATGTTTTCCACGCAGTTGGAAAAACACCACACTTTAGTGATAGATTGAACAAATTGGTAAGGGGTTGGTAAATATGGTTCGCACAATTTTTTAAGAAACATGTAGGAATCCTATCAGGACCATATTTAAAAGATTCTTTTAAGGTTTTAAGGTAAATTAGAACATCTTTGGCGCATATAATTGGTGAATTAATTAAATTTGTCCCGTGTAGCTTATAGGGATAATTTTGAAAGTTTGAATTGGCGACGGCAGAATAGTTAGAAGTGAAAAATTGAGCAAAGAAATTTGCGATATCTTGATTATCGCTAGATATAATGTCTTGATATTTCATGGCTGAGGGAAACCCTGATACTTTACGTTTAGAATTTACGAAACCATAAAATGACTTTGGATTGAGAATAATGTCTCGGTTGGTTTTAGAGATATAAGCTTTATAGCACTTTTTATTAAAATCTATGTACTTCTGACGTAGAATGGAATACAGTAAGTAATGTTCGTTTAATCCGGATTTCCTATATTAATTAAATGATCGCGTTTTCCTATTTTTCAAAGCCTTAAGCTCTTTAGTAGACCAAGCTTGCGTAGGATGATCATAAGTTAATTTACGTTTAGGAATAAACTTCTCAAATAGGCAGTAAATAGTTTGATTGAAATGTGAGATGTTTAGATCGATATCACTACCAAATTCAGGCCAAGTGAATTTAGGCAGTTCTTTATTTAATTTCTTGTATTTGGCTTTGGAAAAGTTAAAATCAAAGCTACTACATGAGTAGCATTGAGTACCTTGGCCATTGCTTATGGTTTCGTAGACTACTTCCATAGAAGCGTGGTAAAGGTCTTCTGGTAAAACAGAAAATTGGTTTATATCATCAACATACACTAATTCTAAGACTTTCCCAAACTTGTTAGCGATAACATATATTTGATTTAGGCAAAGATCTGAAATTCCATCTAAAAAGTCATTGTACCCCAGTTTGGACGGATTTGGAATAATGTTTCCATCAGATATGTTCCACGATATATGAGGTAAGTTAAAATCACCCAAAACAATAATTGAATTTTAAGCTTTAGTCAAAAAGTTAACACTTTTGAGCAGAGAGACATGTTGCATGTAGACTGAAAAATCTGATGCTGGAGGGATGTAGCAAACATATAAGTACATAGAGACGTTGTCTAGTTGAAGGCGGATGCATTTGAACTCAATGAAATCGATGTTAGGAATATTAACCTCTTCTTAAGGGATGGAGGAATGAACGGCAAGAAGAACACCACCTCCAACTTTGTTCAAGCGCTCATTTCTATATACTTGATATTCATTACATAAAAACGCTATATTGAAGTTGTTTTAGCCTTTGTCGTTGAAAAACCCATTATGAGACGCAACCCATGTAACACAAACTGGGAACTGCATAATGAGTTGTTATATAGAGGTCTGCCGGAACTACCTTCGCAATGCCCCTCATCGGTAGAGGAGCTGGAGCTAATGTTACGAGCTTCACATCGGCACTCTCAAATTCCTTAGAAAAGGCCTGTCCAGTGCTAAAACCGCGCGGCAAACGTAAAACTCATTGCTGGTCCCGGGATCTGGGCTTACTTCGGAAATCCTATAGGCTCAGTGGCTTGAATATAAAGACAAACAGAGGGCCTATAAGAAATCCCTGAGACAAGCGAAGATAACTTCGTGGAGAAATTTCTGTACTGGAGTCGAAAGTGTAGACGACACAGCAAGATTAAGATGCGTGCTATCAAAGTCGCAAATGGCTTTGAGCTATTTGCGGCGACGTGACGTTACCTGGTTCAGCTCAGAAGGGGAAACTCTAGAACTGTTCTTGGATACTCATTTTCCGGGAAATATGCATTGTGCACCAAATGTACCTGAAAGTAACCCTACTGTAAATATACCCATCACGGACAGCCTTTTAAATCTGCCGGGCCGGACGGGATTATTCCTGCACAACTAATTAATACTGTGGATACATCAGCTAATTGGCTATACCACATATATATGGCCTGTTTGTCTCTCAACTCTATTCCAGGCTTGTGGAGAAGCGCAACGATAATATTTATTCTGAAGACAGGCAAAGCCTCTCACTACGAGCCGAAGGACTACAGTCTGATCAGTCTCGTCCTTCGCACTCAAATTTTAGAGATAATAATCAACAAATTTCTCACTACCACAATTGACAGCACCCTTATATCTAGCTTTCAACACTTGTCTCTACAATAGAAGCCTTGTCTCTACAATAGAAGCATCCTTGGATGAGAAGGACTACTGTCTGGTTGCCTTCCTCGATATCGAAGGAGCCTTCAATAATATTAGCCCAGATGCTGTTGACATCACCCTAAGGAATGTGTGTCTAAATAGGTCCCTGGTGGGATTGATCGATCAACTACTCAAGGGAAGGAAAATACTTTCATCACTGGGGACTGTTGGTATGACACGTTATGCCACTCCTGTGGAACCTAACAGTTAACTCGCTAATAAGAGATGCATGTTGGGGAGCGGGAAAGTTGTGGCATATGCTGATGACCTGGCTGTGGCATGCAAAGGAAAATTCCCACAAACTTTGTGTGATCTGATGCAGGTAGCTTTGCGAGAGACCTCGTTATGGTCCTGTCGCTGTAGACTTAGCGTCAACTCCGAGAAAGCGGAACTTGTCTTATGCACTAAACGGTATAAAATACCATCGTTGAAACTACCAGAGCTAAATAGCGTGCGCTCCATTTCTAGGTGTGGCTCTGGACAAAAGGCTGAGCTGGAAGGAAAACGTCACTCAGCGTCAAAAGAAAGCATGTTTTACATTACACACGTGCAAAATAACCATAGGCAGGAAATGGTGTCTTAGCCGCAAGATATGCAAATGGATTTACACCGCGATTATAAAACCCATACTGCTATATGTGGTCATCGTATGGTGGCCTGCCTTGGGCAAGGATTCAAAGCTGAATCCGTTAGGGAAAGTTCACAGGTCTAGCATGATTAGTATAGGCGGAGCTCTATGAACTACACCAAGCGAAGTCTACAGGTCATTCTAGACCTTCTTCCCCTAGATATAGAAGGGTACCGAGCAGCGGCGAATCGTCCAGCTGAAACACACGGACCAAAGGACATTCTAGCATACTTAACCATTTCAGTTTTCTTCCCGGAAGTACGGATCGCTGCGCGACTATTCTTAACTAACGCTAAACGCAGGTTCTTCCTGACAAAGAACGCTGGGGTATACCTTTTGCCATATGCAGGCTATTGCTAAACGAATATACCTATCGACAAGCCAACGAAAGATGGCAACAAACCCCACGGTGTCGGATAGCCAAGCAAACCTGGCCAAAAAAGGATCCAAAGAGATCTCGACAAATCCTCACCCTAAGAGGGGCCGCTGTTTCCAAGTAAATAGGAATATTAACTGGGAATTGCCTTATTGGGAGGCACGCGGAGAGGCTAGGTGTCGCTTATCGTCGTTGCTGTAGGAGCTGTAAAGACGACGAAGAAGAGGAAACGGTAGAACACCTCATCTGCAACTACTCCGCACTTAGCGGCGCCAGACGGCGCTGCCTGGGAGTTCCCTTCCTGGACAACATTCGCCAAATTGCGGAGCATGACATCAAGGACTTCATCAAGTCTTCAAATTCGTTCGAAGAGGAGGGGTGACGGTGTCTTTACGTGGTATCACAACGGGCTTTCTAATACTGGCGTAAGTGGGTCCTTTTGTCAGCCCCTTATCCTAACCTAACCTGACCTTCTTTAATATATATTTGATTTGATTCAGGGCTCATTTATGACAATTTTTTTTTTTTTAAAACGTCAATTGAATAATATTTTAGCTAATACTCAATAACCGCTGGACGAATTTCAACAATTTTATCTTTTCTTTGTTCGATCGGACTTAATGTTTTTTGAAAATATAATAATAAAACTTTACCTTGGATACAAACTGAGAACCAAATTCGAGTTGAGTGTTTACCTGAAGCAGGCTCGCCCCTAACAGTTTATTCGCCCGCGTGCAATACCGATTATGCCGCACTACGAGTACATATTAAGCTGAGTTTTGTTAAAAAAGGTTTTTTTAATATTTTTTTCATCATTGAAGGTAAAAATAAAAAAATTTTATGGTATATAAAACATTTATTTTAATTGGGTACTGGGTTAAAATTGGTGAGGTAGTCCGCTTTTTTTCGAAACTCGGCTTTCTTTCGTTTTGAAACTTGTTTGTAAAGTTCACAACAACAACCTAAAAATACCTTTTTTTTTGTCATATTTATTTTTTGCAGAAATTATTCGCAAAATTTCTAATATTTTTGACTTCATCATCGCGGTAAGATCGCGTTCTAGGATAACCATCACATTACACACTTTGCAAAAATAAAAATTAGGAGCCGACAATGCGATGGGAGCTATTTAAATATTTTAGAGACTTGTTATTAACTTTGTATGAAAAATTTTGTTTGGTACGTACTGTGTATTACACCGCGTTATACACATTCTGTCCAATGGACCAAACATACTTTTTCGGAAAGTATATTCAGTTTGGTTTGGTTCATAGGACAGAACTAAAGCTCGTTTTTGTAACGCAGTGTTATGAATTCTGAGTTATAGCATTAATAGTGCATCGAATGATTTTTTGATCGATTTATTTTGTTGTGTTGATCTTCCGACAGGGTAGTAAGCTGATTTTTGTTGGAACGATTTTCCGTCATCCCTTGTCAAGTTTGGTTTTGTGACAAACCGGTTTCGGCGTTCTGCCATTTTCAATGCCTAGTTTCGTTCTGGTCTGTGTCTATCCGCTGCGTTGTTTTTATAGTCCGTGGGTGCTGTGGCAGGTAATGTCAATCTGTGTGTTCGTGGTAGGTAACGTTAATATGCGTGTGTGTGTGCGCGGTATTGATACGTCCGAATTGTTATCTGTCCCAAGGGTTGTTTTTGTAGGTATGTAGACATACCGCTTGTTAGCTAAGCGGTAGGTTGAGGTAGATAGAAATCGGTGATTTTTGCAGTTTGGTTCATATTTCGTTTTTGCTTGTTCATTGTTACGTGTTTCGTTGCTGTACCTGCTGGCTTGTGCTGTTTTTTGTAAACTAATTTTAAGGGTTCAAATATTTCGTCAGAGATAGTGTTGGTTTGTTCGTTTATGATCCTGCCGTCAAATGTTTTTAACTTGTATATCTCCATGTTCTCAAGTACATTAAGCCGCCGGCCTTTTCCTTGTACGTGAAGTATTCGAGCCGTTGTTTTTATGTTAGCTGGGGCGCAGTTGTTCTCGAACATGTGGTTCGCGAAATTAGATTCTGGTATTATGGTGGGTTTTCGTGTTTTTTTGTTGTAGTCCCTGATATGCTCTCGGAATCGTGTGCTTTTTGATCGCATTATGTGATAAATTTAAGTGTCTAGCAGGAGTTGTCATTATTACATCCTTTATTCTTCTCTTCAAAATATGTTTATAGTTATAACTTAGATAGTAATTCGAGTTGCGAAAAATTGTGAAATATATTTTTTGGTTTAATCGTTTTAAACTATACCTCACAATTTAATTAAAATACATTACCTTCGAAAAAGTTTTAGGTGGCTCGCTTCACAAATTTATTTTCCTACTTATTGATATTTTTTTTAATAAAGTGTAATACTAAAATAATATATATATTACAAAAGTTTAACTCTTCTGGCCTTTATATTTGCGAAACTCTTGTATCCAAGCTGTCTAAAATTTCATGTTCAATTGAAACTATAGCTAAATTAATAAGTCTTTGCTTGAGCATTTTGATCTTAAATAGTTTAATATTCTTAGCTCTATTGCTGTGTTCGGAAATGTTGAAATTAAGTCAATGGTAAAAACATATTATAATATGGTTCGTGGACCATTAGACTGGTTTTCTGCAAAATAAACTTTAATGCAACGATTTCATTAAACAGACCAATACCGTCAATGTCTGAATCACTACTTGAAGCATACGATATTTAAGCTTCAGATTTAAATCTTTACAGTGTTTCAATAACTCATCATTGGATTAATTAAATAAATTAACGCTAAAAAAGCCAAATACGTCGGTAAACGTTTGTAACTCCTCAAATATATCCTTTAAAGAAGTTACTGTCTGATCTAAGATTCTAAAAACAACTCTACTCTATATTTAATTTTGGACTCCAGTAAAGCTTTATCATTGTGTTAGTATTGAAATTGAGTTGGTTTTTTTCCTGAACGAATGGTATTTATTGGTGGGAAATCTGTTTCAACATTGAGTTCATGAGCCACTTTGGATCTTCTGCAATAATAATTTTAAAGTGTTCATTAGTGCGATATTCTGTAAATATATCAATTAATTTATTTACTAAAGTTATGAAGATTTGAGTATTCATTGTGGGGCTCTGCATCATTATGTTCAAAGCATTAATTTCGTTTAAAATATCGAAGCAAATTACTACCTAGCAAATAAATCTACAATTTTGGATGTTCAAAGCAAACGAATGAGCTTTGTGGAATGTAATACAATCCCTTTCTGACAAATTACCAGAAATTTCCAGCAAAGCATCAAATATCTTTTCGAGGTGATACCGTAATAGCGAGAGGTGTACCCAAAGACGCGGTTCGGTCCCAGACATCACAATTTGAAACGACTTAAAAGTAATTAACAAAAAAAGTTTGAATAATTCGTTTTTGTAGATTACTTTTAAACTGGTAAAAAAGTTATCCTGGCATGGATACTGGTGCTCTACGGTGTTTCCTAAACTAATTTATTACCGGTGAAAACTATTTTTTGTTCATTATTTTTAAATGGCTAAAAAAATTAAGTTCCGACTGCCAATTCTTTCTCCTGAAATGAGTACATGTCTTTAGATAGCCCACCCGGCCGCCAATACCCAACTTTAGTTATTCTGATAGTATTTTTGGATTACAATATTCATTGAACGTGTGGCATGCAATATTGATGGATCGTGATCCAAATCGCAAAATATCTAGAAATTTCGAAATCCATCAATATGGATCGAAATACTTTCAATATATATTTAGTGTGTAGCACCTCCGCACAAATAAAAAGGATTTAATATATTTTTCGATTGATATAGAGAAGATAATAATGAAATATAGTACCCAGTTTTTGGTGGATTTTTTTATGCTGTAGGTTGGGTGGCTATTTATTATAGCAATGGCTTTAAATAATACGTGGTGAGTAGCACGATTTCCCGCCCCTCTGGACGTGCCGCTGGTGTGCAGTGCACGCCTTGCACGCCCCCTTACGGCGGGCCTGAACCAAAGTTAGTTTAACAATCAAAGTTGAGTTCAATGTTTAGCCCTACCAACCAAGGCACCACTCTGATTCCAACATAATCACAAATTTTTTCCAACACGGCAATTTACATAATGAAAACAGTGAGACTTTGAAGTAATGAATGGTCAAGGTAAGTACGACATAAACCTCCTAAAAATTCATTGTTTTTTTTCGGTATAATTTCAGAACTCTACACCATTGCAGATGCAAGGACGGATATACCACTTGCTGTATGTGTGAAGTTCAATGAACTATTGACAATTTAGCAGCGCCTTCCAAGGTAACTTTTTCAGCGCAACCCCTGTAGTGCAGGATAATTTCATGGCCAAGGTAATTACGACATACATAGTTTTTAAAGTAATAATTTTTTTAGATATCATTGTAGAACCTTGCGCCATTGCAGATCCAATTACGAACATACCACTTACTTATGCGTGATCAACAACCAAAAAAGCTTTGAGTTCGTGTAAAACAGTAACAACAACAATCATTTCTGACTTCTACTACTACAGGGGTGGATCTACCACCTGTTTTCCTAAGCAAGAGATTATACCTTTTTTTCTACGACTCAAGCTTCAAAATCAGCCACTTTTTTAATTTTTCTTATGGAACATATTTTTGTAAGTATAACGAGCTCAAGAGCAGTTGATAATAATTCTTAGTTAATTATTATTACTTTTGATTAGAGGAAAAATTGAAAGCAACAAACATATACAGGCTATAGTTATAGTACTATTTCGAAAACAGCCACGATTTCTCGTCAGACTAATTCGTATAGTTTTGCTATTTCAGAGGATCTTGTGGAGAATCGAACCCACTCACTCTGATTGCCAGCGCAGCTGCCTAACCCATAGGCTATGCTGCGTGTAGTTTTGCAAACTGCTTAATTCAAGTTTCCCTCTAATTGTTGTTTGTTATCTTGCCAACGGTATACACAATATTTTAGACATTCTGTCTATATGTGAATCATGCATGCTGGACTTTGTTTTTGTACATTCTTCTTTTCTATTTTTAAAAGATAGTTATTGTACGTAACCGCGTGCTCCGGTATAAATTTATTTTGTTGTTGGTTTTACGGTCTGTTCATTTTACATATTTTTGTAAGTATAACGAGCTCAAGACCAGTTGATAATAATTCTTAGTTAATTATTATTACTTTTGATTAGAGGAAAAATTTAAAGCAACAAACATATACAGGCTATAGTTATAGTACTATTTCGAAAACAGCCACGATTTCTCGTCAGACTAATTCGTATAGTTTTGCTATTTCAGAGGATCTTGTGGAGAATCGAACCCACTCACTCTGATTGCCAGCGCAGCTGCCTAACCCATAGGCTATGCTGCGTGTAGTTTTACAAGCTGCTTAATTCAAGTTTTCCTCTAATTGTTGTTTGTTATCTTGCCAACGGTATATACAATATTTTAGACATTCTGTCTATATGTAAATCATGCATGCTGGACTTTGTTTTTGTACATGCTTGTTTTCAATTTTTAGAAGATAGTTATTGTACGTAACCGCGTGCTTCGGTATAAATTTATTTTGTTGTTGGTTTTACGGTCTGTTCATTTTACATATTTTTGTAAGTATAAAGAGCTCAAGACCAGTTGATAATAATTCTTAGTTAATTATTATTACTTTTGATTAGAGGAAAAATTGAAAGCAACAAACATATACAGGCTATAGTTATAGTACTATTTCGAAAACAGCCACGATTTCTCGTCAGACTAATTCGTATAGTTTTGCTATTTCAGAGGATCTTGTGGAGAATCGAACCCACTCACTCTGATTGCCAGCGCAGCTGCCTAACCCATAGGCTATGCTGCGTGTAGTTTTGCAAGCTGCTTAATTCAAGTTTTCCTCTAATTGTTGTTTGTTATCTTGCCAACGGTATACACAATATTTTAGACATTCTGTCTATATGTAAATCATGCATGCTGGACTTTGTTTTTGTATATTCTTCTTTTCTATTTTTAGAAGATAGTTATTGTACGTAACCGCGTGCTCCGGTATAAATTTATTTTGTTGTTGGTTTTACGGTCTGTTCATTTTACATATTTTTGTAAGTATAAAGAGCTCAAGACCAGTTGATAATAATTCTTAGTTAATTATTATTACTTTTGATTAGAGGAAAAATTGAAAGCAACAAACATATACAGGCTATAGTTATAGTACTATTTCGAAAACAGCCACGATTTCTCGTCAGACTAATTCGTATAGTTTTGCTATTTCAGAGGATCTTGTGGAGAATCGAACCCACTCACTCTGATTGCCAGCGCAGCTGCCTAACCCATAGGCTATGCTGCGTGTAGTTTTGCAAGCTGCTTAATTCAAGTTTTCCTCTAATTGTTGTTTGTTATCTTGCCAACGGTATACACAATATTTTAGACATTCTGTCTATATGTAAATCATGCATGCTGGACTTTGTTTTTGTACATTCTTCTTTTCTATTTTTAGAAGATAGTTATTGTACGTAACCGGGGGCTCCGGTATAAATTTATTTTGTTGTTGGTTTTACGGTCTGTTCATTTAAATATTTTTGTAAGTATAACGAGCTCAAGACCACTTGATAATAATTCTTAGTTAATAAAATTGAAAGCAACAAACAATTTTTCCTCTAATCAAAAGTAATAATAATTAACTAAGAATTATTATCAACTGGTCTTGAGCTCGTAATACTTACAAAAATATGTAAAATGAACAGCGCATGTATATGTTTGTTGCTTTAAATTTTTCCTCTAATCAAAAGTAATAATAATTAACTAAGAATTATTATCAACTGGTCTTGAGCTCGTTATACTTACAAAAATATGTAAAATGAACAGACCGTAAAACCAACAACAAAATAAATTTATACCGGAGCACGCAGTTACGTACAATAACAATCTTCTAAAAATAGAAAAGAAGAATGTACAAAAACAAAGTCCAGCATGCATGATTTACATATAGACAGAATGTCTAAAATATTGTGTATACCGTTGGCAAGATAACAAACAACAATTAGAGGAAAACTTGAATTAAGCAGCTTGCAAAACTACACGCAGCATAGCCTATGGGTTAGGCAGCTGCGCTGGCAATCAGAGTGAGTGGGTTCGATTCTCCACAAGATCCTCTGAAATAGCAAAACTATACGAATTAGTCTGATGAGAAATCGTGGCTGTTTTCGAAATAGTACTATAACTATAGCCTGTATATGTTTGTTGCTTTAAATTTTTCCTCTAATCAAAAGTAATAATAATTAACTAAGAATTATTATCAACTGGTCTTGAGCTCGTTATACTTACAAAAATATGTAAAATGAACAGACCGTAAAACCAACAACAAAATAAATTTATACCGGAGCACGCGGTTACGTACAATAACTATCTTCTAAAAATAGAAAAGAAGAATGTACAAAAACAAAGTCCAGCATGCATGATTTACATATAGACAGAATGTCTAAAATATTGTGTATTGGCAAGATAACAAACAACAATTAGAGGAAAACTTGAATTAAGCAGCTTGCAAAACTACATGCAGCATAGCCTATGGGTTAGGCAGCTGCGCTGGCAATCAGAGTGAGTGGGTTCGATTCTCCACAAGATCCTCTGAAATAGCAAAACTATACGAATAAGTCTGACGAGAAATCGTGGCTGTTTTCGAAATAGTACTATAACTATAGCCTGTATATGTTTGTTGCTTTCAATTTTTCCTCTAATCAAAAGTAATAATAATTAACTAAGAATTATTATCAACTGGTCTTGAGCTCGTTATACTTACAAAAATATGTAAAATGAACAGACCGTAAAACCAACAACAAAATAAATTTATACCGGAGCACGCGGTTACGTACAATAACTATCTTCTAAAAATAGAAAAGAAGAATGTACAAAAACAAAGTCCAGCATGCATGATTTACATATAGACAGAATGTCTAAAATATTGTGTATACCGTTGGCAAGATAACAAACAACAATTAGAGGAAAACTTGAATTAAGCAGCTTGCAAAACTACACGCAGCATAGCCTATGGGTTAGGCAGCTGCGCTGGCAATCAGAGTGAGTGGGTTCGATTCTCCACAAGATCCTCTGAAATAGCAAAACTATACGAATTAGTCTGACGAGAAATCGTGGCTGTTTTCGAAATAGTACTATAACTATAGCCTGTATATGTTTGTTGCTTTCAATTTTTCCTCTAATCAAAAGTAATAATAATTAACTAAGAATTATTATCAACTGGTCTTGAGCTCTTTATACTTACAAAAATATGTAAAATGAACAGACCGTAAAACCAACAACAAAATAAATTTATACCGGAGCACGCGGTTACGTACAATAACTATCTTCTAAAAATAGAAAAGAAGAATGTACAAAAACAAAGTCCAGCATGCATGATTTACATATAGACAGAATGTCTAAAATATTGTGTATACCGTTGGCAAGATAACAAACAACAATTAGAGGAAAACTTGAATTAAGCAGCTTGCAAAACTACACGCAGCATAGCCTATGGGTTAGGCAGCTGCGCTGGCAATCAGAGTGAGTGGGTTCGATTCTCCACAAGATCCTCTGAAATAGCAAAACTATACGAATTAGTATGACGAGAAATCGTGGCTGTTTTCGAAATAGTACTATAGCTATAGCCTGTATATGTTTGTTGCTTTAAATTTTTCCTCTAATCAAAAGTAATAATAATTAACTAAGAATTATTATCAACTGGTCTTGAGCTCGTTATACTTACAAAAATATGTAAAATGAACAGACCGTAAAACCAACAACAAAATAAATTTATACCGGAGTACGCGGTTACGTACAATAACAATCTTCTAAAAATAGAAAAGAAGAATGTACAAAAACAAAGTCCAGCATGCATGATTTACATATAGACAGAATGTCTAAAATATTGTGTATACCGTTGGCAAGATAACAAACAACAATTAGAGGAAAACTTGAATTAAGCAGCTTGCAAAACTACACGCAGCATAGCCTATGGGTTAGGCAGCTGCGCTGGCAATCAGAGTGAGTGGGTTCGATTCTCCACAAGATCCTCTGAAATAGCAAAACTATACGAATTAGTCTGATGAGAAATCGTGGCTGTTTTCGAAATAGTACTATAACTATAGCCTGTATATGTTTGTTGCTTTCAATTTTTCCTCTAATCAAAAGTAATAATAATTAACTAAGAATTATTATCAACTGGTCTTGAGCTCGTTATACTTACAAAAATATGTAAAATGAACAGACCGTAAAACCAACAACAAAATAAATTTATACCGGAGCACGAGGTTACGTACAATAACTATCTTCTAAAAATAGAAAAGAAGAATGTACAAAAACAAAGTCCAGCATGCATGATTTACATATAGACAGAATGTCTAAAATATTGCGTATACCGTTGGCAAGATAACAAACAACAATTAGAGGAAAACTTGAATTAAGCAGCTTGCAAAACTACACGCAGCATAGCCTATGGGTTAGGCAGCTGCGCTGGCAATCAGAGTGAGTGGGTTCGATTCTCCACAAGATCCTCTGAAATAGCAAAACTATACGAATTAGTCTGACGAGAAATCGTGGCTGTTTTCGAAATAGTACTATAGCTATAGCCTGTATATGTTTGTTGCTTTAAATTTTTCCTCTAATCAAAAGTAATAATAATTAACTAAGAATTATTATCAACTGGTCTTGAGCTCGTTATACTTGAAAGCAACAAACAATTTTTCCTCTAATCAAAAGTAATAATAATTAACTAAGAATTATTATCAACTGGTCTTGAGCTCGTAATACTTACAAAAATATGTAAAATGAACAGCGCATGTATATGTTTGTTGCTTTAAATTTTTCCTCTAATCAAAAGTAATAATAATTAACTAAGAATTATTATCAACTGGTCTTGAGCTCGTTATACTTACAAAAATATGTAAAATGAACAGACCGTAAAACCAACAACAAAATAAATTTATACCGGAGCACGCGGTTACGTACAATAACAATCTTCTAAAAATAGAAAAGAAGAATGTACAAAAACAAAGTCCAGCATGCATGATTTACATATAGACAGAATGTCTAAAATATTGTGTATACCGTTGGCAAGATAACAAACAACAATTAGAGGAAAACTTGAATTAAGCAGCTTGCAAAACTACACGCAGCATAGCCTATGGGTTAGGCAGCTGCGCTGGCAATCAGAGTGAGTGGGTTCGATTCTCCACAAGATCCTCTGAAATAGCAAAACTATACGAATTAGTCTGATGAGAAATCGTGGCTGTTTTCGAAATAGTACTATAACTATAGCCTGTATATGTTTGTTGCTTTCAATTTTTCCTCTAATCAAAAGTAATAATAATTAACTAAGAATTATTATCAACTGGTCTTGAGCTCGTTATACTTACAAAAATATGTAAAATGAACAGACCGTAAAACCAACAACAAAATAAATTTATACCGGAGCACGCGGTTACGTACAATAACTATCTTCTAAAAATAGAAAAGAAGAATGTACAAAAACAAAGTCCAGCATGCATGATTTACATATAGACAGAATGTCTAAAATATTGTGTATACCGTTGGCAAGATAACAAACAACAATTAGAGGAAAACTTGAATTAAGCAGCTTGCAAAACTACACGCAGCATAGCCTATGGGTTAGGCAGCTGCGCTGGCAATCAGAGTGAGTGGGTTCGATTCTCCACAAGATCCTCTGAAATAGCAAAACTATACGAATTAGTCTGACGAGAAATCGTGGCTGTTTTCGAAATAGTACTATAACTATAGCCTGTATATGTTTGTTGCTTTCAATTTTTCCTCTAATCAAAAGTAATAATAATTAACTAAGAATTATTATCAACTGGTCTTGAGCTCGTTATGCTTACAAAAATATGTAAAATGAACAGACCGTAAAACCAACAACAAAATAAATTTATACCGGAGCACGCGGTTACGTACAATAACTATCTTCTAAAAATAGAAAAGAAGAATGTACAAAAACAAAGTCCAGCATGCATGATTTACATATAGACAGAATGTCTAAAATATTGTGTATACCGTTGGCAAGATAACAAACAACAATTAGAGGAAAACTTGAATTAAGCAGCTTGCAAAACTACACGCAGCATAGCCTATGGGTTAGGCAGCTGCGCTGGCAATCAGAGTGAGTGGGTTCGATTCTCCACAAGATCCTCTGAAATAGCAAAACTATACGAATTAGTATGACGAGAAATCGTGGCTGTTTTCGAAATAGTACTATAGCTATAGCCTGTATATGTTTGTTGCTTTAAATTTTTCCTCTAATCAAAAGTAATAATAATTAACTAAGAATTATTATCAACTGGTCTTGAGCTCGTTATACTTACAAAAATATGTAAAATGAACAGACCGTAAAACCAACAACAAAATAAATTTATACCGGAGTACGCGGTTACGTACAATAACAATCTTCTAAAAATAGAAAAGAAGAATGTACAAAAACAAAGTCCAGCATGCATGATTTACATATAGACAGAATGTCTAAAATATTGTGTATACCGTTGGCAAGATAACAAACAACAATTAGAGGAAAACTTGAATTAAGCAGCTTGCAAAACTACACGCAGCATAGCCTATGGGTTAGGCAGCTGCGCTGGCAATCAGAGTGAGTGGGTTCGATTCTCCACAAGATCCTCTGAAATAGCAAAACTATACGAATTAGTCTGATGAGAAATCGTGGCTGTTTTCGAAATAGTACTATAACTATAGCCTGTATATGTTTGTTGCTTTCAATTTTTCCTCTAATCAAATGTAATAATAATTAACTAAGAATTATTATCAACTGGTCTTGAGCTCGTTATACTTACAAAAATATGTAAAATGAACAGACCGTAAAACCAACAACAAAATAAATTTATACCGGAGCACGCGGTTACGTACAATAACTATCTTCTAAAAATAGAAAAGAAGAATGTACAAAAACAAAGTCCAGCATGCATGATTTACATATAGACAGAATGTCTAAAATATTGCGTATACCGTTGGCAAGATAACAAACAACAATTAGAGGAAAACTTGAATTAAGCAGCTTGCAAAACTACACGCAGCATAGCCTATGGGTTAGGCAGCTGCGCTGGCAATCAGAGTGAGTGGGTTCGATTCTCCACAAGATCCTCTGAAATAGCAAAACTATACGAATTAGTCTGACGAGAAATCGTGGCTGTTTTCGAAATAGTACTATAGCTATAGCCTGTATATGTTTGTTGCTTTAAATTTTTCCTCTAATCAAAAGTAATAATAATTAACTAAGAATTATTATCAACTGGTCTTGAGCTCGTTATACTTGAAAGCAACAAACAATTTTTCCTCTAATCAAAAGTAATAATAATTAACTAAGAATTATTATCAACTGGTCTTGAGCTCGTAATACTTACAAAAATATGTAAAATGAACAGCGCATGTATATGTTTGTTGCTTTAAATTTTTCCTCTAATCAAAAGTAATAATAATTAACTAAGAATTATTATCAACTGGTCTTGAGCTCGTTATACTTACAAAAATATGTAAAATGAACAGACCGTAAAACCAACAACAAAATAAATTTATACCGGAGCACGCGGTTACGTACAATAACAATCTTCTAAAAATAGAAAAGAAGAATGTACAAAAACAAAGTCCAGCATGCATGATTTACATATAGACAGAATGTCTAAAATATTGTGTATACCGTTGGCAAGATAACAAACAACAATTAGAGGAAAACTTGAATTAAGCAGCTTGCAAAACTACACGCAGCATAGCCTATGGGTTAGGCAGCTGCGCTGGCAATCAGAGTGAGTGGGTTCGATTCTCCACAAGATCCTCTGAAATAGCAAAACTATACGAATTAGTCTGATGAGAAATCGTGGCTGTTTTCGAAATAGTACTATAACTATAGCCTGTATATGTTTGTTGCTTTAAATTTTTCCTCTAATCAAAAGTAATAATAATTAACTAAGAATTATTATCAACTGGTCTTGAGCTCGTTATACTTACAAAAATATGTAAAATGAACAGACCGTAAAACCAACAACAAAATAAATTTATACCGGAGCACGCGGTTACGTACAATAACTATCTTCTAAAAATAGAAAAGAAGAATGTACAAAAACAAAGTCCAGCATGCATGATTTACATATAGACAGAATGTCTAAAATATTGTGTATTGGCAAGATAACAAACAACAATTAGAGGAAAACTTGAATTAAGCAGCTTGCAAAACTACATGCAGCAAAGCCTATGGGTTAGGCAGCTGCGCTGGCAATCAGAGTGAGTGGGTTCGATTCTCCACAAGATCCTCTGAAATAGCAAAACTATACGAATAAGTCTGACGAGAAATCGTGGCTGTTTTCGAAATAGTACTATAACTATAGCCTGTATATGTTTGTTGCTTTCAATTTTTCCTCTAATCAAAAGTAATAATAATTAACTAAGAATTATTATCAACTGGTCTTGAGCTCGTTATACTTACAAAAATATGTAAAATGAACAGACCGTAAAACCAACAACAAAATAAATTTATACCGGAGCACGCGGTTACGTACAATAACTATCTTCTAAAAATAGAAAAGAAGAATGTACAAAAACAAAGTCCAGCATGCATGATTTACATATAGACAGAATGTCTAAAATATTGTGTATACCGTTGGCAAGATAACAAACAACAATTAGAGGAAAACTTGAATTAAGCAGCTTGCAAAACTACACGCAGCATAGCCTATGGGTTAGGCAGCTGCGCTGGCAATCAGAGTGAGTGGGTTCGATTCTCCACAAGATCCTCTGAAATAGCAAAACTATACGAATTAGTCTGACGAGAAATCGTGGCTGTTTTCGAAATAGTACTATAACTATAGCCTGTATATGTTTGTTGCTTTCAATTTTTCCTCTAATCAAAAGTAATAATAATTAACTAAGAATTATTATCAACTGGTCTTGAGCTCTTTATACTTACAAAAATATGTAAAATGAACAGACCGTAAAACCAACAACAAAATAAATTTATACCGGAGCACGCGGTTACGTACAATAACTATCTTCTAAAAATATAAAAGAAGAATGTACAAAAACAAAGTCCAGCATGCATGATTTACATATAGACAGAATGTCTAAAATATTGTGTATACCGTTGGCAAGATAACAAACAACAATTAGAGGAAAACTTGAATTAAGCAGCTTGCAAAACTACACGCAGCATAGCCTATGGGTTAGGTAGCTGCGCTGGCAATCAGAGTGAGTGGGTTCGATTCTCCACAAGATCCTCTGAAATAGCAAAACTATACGAATTAGTATGACGAGAAATCGTGGCTGTTTTCGAAATAGTACTATAGCTATAGCCTGTATATGTTTGTTGCTTTAAATTTTTCCTCTAATCAAAAGTAATAATAATTAACTAAGAATTATTATCAACTGGTCTTGAGCTCGTTATACTTACAAAAATATGTAAAATGAACAGACCGTAAAACCAACAACAAAATAAATTTATACCGGAGTACGCGGTTACGTACAATAACAATCTTCTAAAAATAGAAAAGAAGAATGTACAAAAACAAAGTCCAGCATGCATGATTTACATATAGACAGAATGTCTAAAATATTGTGTATACCGTTGGCAAGATAACAAACAACAATTAGAGGAAAACTTGAATTAAGCAGCTTGCAAAACTACACGCAGCATAGCCTATGGGTTAGGCAGCTGCGCTGGCAATCAGAGTGAGTGGGTTCGATTCTCCACAAGATCCTCTGAAATAGCAAAACTATACGAATTAGTCTGACGAGAAATCGTGGCTGTTTTCGAAATAGTACTATAGCTATAGCCTGTATATGTTTGTTGCTTTAAATTTTTCCTCTAATCAAAAGTAATAATAATTAACTAAGAATTATTATCAACTGGTCTTGAGCTCGTTATACTTACAAAAATATGTAAAATGAACAGACCGTAAAACCAACAACAAAATAAATTTATACCGGAGCACGCGGTTACGTACAATAACAATCTTCTAAAAATAGAAAAGAAGAATGTACAAAAACAAAGTCCAGCATGCATGATTTACATATAGACAGAATGTCTAAAATATTGTGTATACCGTTGGCAAGATAACAAACAACAATTAGAGGAAAACTTGAATTAAGCAGCTTGCAAAACTACACGCAGCATAGCCTATGGGTTAGGCAGCTGCGCTGGCAATCAGAGTGAGTGGGTTCGATTCTCCACAAGATCCTCTGAAATAGCAAAACTATACGAATTAGTCTGACGAGAAATCGTGGCTGTTTTCGAAATAGTACTATAACTATAGCCTGTATATGTTTGTTGCTTTCAATTTTTCCTCTAATCAAAAGTAATAATAATTAACTAAGAATTATTATCAACTGGTCTTGAGCTCTTTATACTTACAAAAATATGTAAAATGAACAGACCGTAAAACCAACAACAAAATAAATTTATACCGGAGCACGCGGTTACGTACAATAACTATCTTCTAAAAATAGAAAAGAAGAATGTACAAAAACAAAGTCCAGCATGCATGATTTACATATAGACAGAATGTCTAAAATATTGTGTATACCGTTGGCAAGATAACAAACAACAATTAGAGGAAAACTTGAATTAAGCAGCTTGCAAAACTACACGCAGCATAGCCTATGGGTTAGGCAGCTGCGCTGGCAATCAGAGTGAGTGGGTTCGATTCTCCACAAGATCCTCTGAAATAGCAAAACTATACGAATTAGTATGACGAGAAATCGTGGCTGTTTTCGAAATAGTACTATAGCTATAGCCTGTATATGTTTGTTGCTTTCAATTTTTCCTCTAATCAAAAGTAATAATAATTAACTAAGAATTATTATCAACTGGTCTTGAGCTCGTTATACTTACAAAAATATGTAAAATGAACAGACCGTAAAACCAACAACAAAATAAATTTATACCGGAGCACGCGGTTACGTACAATAACTATCTTCTAAAAATAGAAAAGAAGAATGTACAAAAACAAAGTCCAGCATGCATGATTTACATATAGACAGAATGTCTAAAATATTGCGTATACCGTTGGCAAGATAACAAACAACAATTAGAGGAAAACTTGAATTAAGCAGCTTGCAAAACTACACGCAGCATAGCCTATGGGTTAGGCAGCTGCGCTGGCAATCAGAGTGAGTGGGTTCGATTCTCCACAAGATCCTCTGAAATAGCAAAACTATACGAATTAGTCTGACGAGAAATCGTGGCTGTTTTCGAAATAGTACTATAGCTATAGCCTGTATATGTTTGTTGCTTTAAATTTTTCCTCTAATCAAAAGTAATAATAATTAACTAAGAATTATTATCAACTGGTCTTGAGCTCGTTATACTTACAAAAATATGTAAAATGAACAGACCGTAAAACCAACAACAAAATAAATTTATACCGGAGCACGCGGTTACGTACAATAACAATCTTCTAAAAATAGAAAAGAAGAATGTACAAAAACAAAGTCCAGCATGCATGATTTACATATAGACAGAATGTCTAAAATATTGTGTATACCGTTGGCAAGATAACAAACAACAATTAGAGGAAAA
Organism: Merzomyia westermanni; assembly: GCA_949987695.1. Lineage (NCBI taxonomy): Eukaryota > Metazoa > Arthropoda > Insecta > Diptera > Tephritidae > Merzomyia > Merzomyia westermanni. Next base: position 97,610,303 of record OX465289.1, read on the forward strand.
CTTGAATTAAGCAGCTTGCAAAACTACACGCAGCATAGCCTATGGGTTAGGCAGCTGCGCTGGCAATCAGAGTGAGTGGGTTCGATTCTCCACAAGATCCTCTGAAATAGCAAAACTATACGAATTAGTCTGACGAGAAATCGTGGCTGTTTTCGAAATAGTACTATAGCTATAGCCTGTATGTGTTTGTTGCTTTAAATTTTTCCTCTAATCAAAAGTAATAATAATTAACTAAGAATTATTATCAACTGGTCTTGAGCTCGTTATACTTACAAAAATATGTAAAATGAACAGACCGTAAAACCAACAACAAAATAAATTTATACCGGAGCACGCGGTTACGTACAATAACTATCTTCTAAAAATAGAAAAGAAGAATGTACAAAAACAAAGTCCAGCATGCATGATTTACATATAGACAGAATGTCTAAAATATTGTGTATTGGCAAGATAACAAACAACAATTAGAGGAAAACTTGAATTAAGCAGCTTGCAAAACTACATGCAGCATAGCCTATGGGTTAGGCAGCTGCACTGGCAATCAGAGTGAGTGGGTTCGATTCTCCACAAGATCCTCTGAAATAGCAAAACTATACGAATAAGTCTGACGAGAAATCGTGGCTGTTTTCGAAATAGTACTATAACTATAGCCTGTATATGTTTGTTGCTTTCAATTTTTCCTCTAATCAAAAGTAATAATAATTAACTAAGAATTATTATCAACTGGTCTTGAGCTCGTTATACTTACAAAAATATGTAAAATGAACAGACCGTAAAACCAACAACAAAATAAATTTATACCGGAGCACGCGGTTACGTACAATAACTATCTTCTAAAAATAGAAAAGAAGAATGTACAAAAACAAAGTCCAGCATGCATGATTTACATATAGACAGAATGTCTAAAATATTGTGTATACCGTTGGCAAGATAACAAACAACAATTAGAGGAAAACTTGAATTAAGCAGCTTGCAAAACTACACGCAGCATAGCCTATGGGTTAGGCAGCTGCGCTGGCAATCAGAGTGAGTGGGTTCGATTCTCCACAAGATCCTCTGAAATAGCAAAACTATACGAATTAGTCTGACGAGAAATCGTGGCTGTTTTCGAAATAGTACTATAACTATAGCCTGTATATGTTTGTTGCTTTCAATTTTTCCTCTAATCAAAAGTAATAATAATTAACTAAGAATTATTATCAACTGGTCTTGAGCTCTTTATACTTACAAAAATATGTAAAATGAACAGACCGTAAAACCAACAACAAAATAAATTTATACCGGAGCACGCGGTTACGTACAATAACTATCTTCTAAAAATAGAAAAGAAGAATGTACAAAAACAAAGTCCAGCATGCATGATTTACATATAGACAGAATGTCTAAAATATTGTGTATACCGTTGGCAAGATAACAAACAACAATTAGAGGAAAACTTGAATTAAGCAGCTTGCAAAACTACACGCAGCATAGCCTATGGGTTAGGCAGCTGCGCTGGCAATCAGAGTGAGTGGGTTCGATTCTCCACAAGATCCTCTGAAATAGCAAAACTATACGAATTAGTATGACGAGAAATCGTGGCTGTTTTCGAAATAGTACTATAGCTATAGCCTGTATATGTTTGTTGCTTTAAATTTTTCCTCTAATCAAAAGTAATAATAATTAACTAAGAATTATTATCAACTGGTCTTGAGCTCGTTATACTTACAAAAATATGTAAAATGAACAGACCGTAAAACCAACAACAAAATAAATTTATACCGGAGTACGCGGTTACGTACAATAACAATCTTCTAAAAATAGAAAAGAAGAATGTACAAAAACAAAGTCCAGCATGCATGATTTACATATAGACAGAATGTCTAAAATATTGTGTATACCGTTGGCAAGATAACAAACAACAATTAGAGGAAAACTTGAATTAAGCAGCTTGCAAAACTACACGCAGCATAGCCTATGGGTTAGGCAGCTGCGCTGGCAATCAGAGTGAGTGGGTTCGATTCTCCACAAGATCCTCTGAAATAGCAAAACTATACGAATTAGTCTGATGAGAAATCGTGGCTGTTTTCGAAATAGTACTATAACTATAGCCTGTATATGTTTGTTGCTTTCAATTTTTCCTCTAATCAAAAGTAATAATAATTAACTAAGAATTATTATCAACTGGTCTTGAGCTCGTTATACTTACAAAAATATGTAAAATGAACAGACCGTAAAACCAACAACAAAATAAATTTATACCGGAGCACGCGGTTACGTACAATAACTATCTTCTAAAAATAGAAAAGAAGAATGTACAAAAACAAAGTCCAGCATGCATGATTTACATATAGACAGAATGTCTAAAATATTGCGTATACCGTTGGCAAGATAACAAACAACAATTAGAGGAAAACTTGAATTAAGCAGCTTGCAAAACTACACGCAGCATAGCCTATGGGTTAGGCAGCTGCGCTGGCAATCAGAGTGAGTGGGTTCGGTTCTCCACAAGATCCTCTGAAATAGCAAAACTATACGAATTAGTCTGACGAGAAATCGTGGCTGTTTTCGAAATAGTACTATAGCTATAGCCTGTATATGTTTGTTGCTTTAAATTTTTCCTCTAATCAAAAGTAATAATAATTAACTAAGAATTATTATCAACTGGTCTTGAGCTCGTTATACTTGAAAGCAACAAACAATTTTTCCTCTAATCAAAAGTAATAATAATTAACTAAGAATTATTATCAACTGGTCTTGAGCTCGTAATACTTACAAAAATATGTAAAATGAACAGCGCATGTATATGTTTGTTGCTTTAAATTTTTCCTCTAATCAAAAGTAATAATAATTAACTAAGAATTATTATCAACTGGTCTTGAGCTCGTTATACTTACAAAAATATGTAAAATGAACAGACCGTAAAACCAACAACAAAATAAATTTATACCGGAGCACGCGGTTACGTACAATAACAATCTTCTAAAAATAGAAAAGAAGAATGTACAAAAACAAAGTCCAGCATGCATGATTTACATATAGACAGAACGTCTAAAATATTGTGTATACCGTTGGCAAGATAACAAACAACAATTAGAGGAAAACTTGAATTAAGCAGCTTGCAAAACTACACGCAGCATAGCCTATGGGTTAGGCAGCTGCGCTGGCAATCAGAGTGAGTGGGTTCGATTCTCCACAAGATCCTCTGAAATAGCAAAACTATACGAATTAGTCTGATGAGAAATCGTGGCTGTTTTCGAAATAGTACTATAACTATAGCCTGTATATGTTTGTTGCTTTAAATTTTTCCTCTAATCAAAAGTAATAATAATTAACTAAGAATTATTATCAACTGGTCTTGAGCTCGTTATACTTACAAAAATATGTAAAATGAACAGACCGTAAAACCAACAACAAAATAAATTTATACCGGAGCACGCGGTTACGTACAATAACTATCTTCTAAAAATAGAAAAGAAGAATGTACAAAAACAAAGTCCAGCATGCATGATTTACATATAGACAAAATGTCTAAAATATTGCGTATACCGTTGGCAAGATAACAAACAACAATTAGAGGAAAACTTGAATTAAGCAGCTTGCAAAACTACACGCAGCATAGCCTATGGGTTAGGCAGCTGCGCAGGCAATCAGAGTGAGTGGGTTCGATTCTCCACAAGATCCTCTGAAATAGCAAAACTATACGAATTAGTCTGACGAGAAATCGTGGCTGTTTTCGAAATAGTACTATAACTATAGCCTGTATATGTTTGTTGCTTTCAATTTTTCCTCTAATCAAAAGTAATAATAATTAACTAAGAATTATTATCAACTGGTCTTGAGCTCTTTATACTTACAAAAATATGTAAAATGAACAGACCGTAAAACCAACAACAAAATAAATTTATACCGGAGCACGCGGTTACGTACAATAACTATCTTCTAAAAATAGAAAAGAAGAATGTACAAAAACAAAGTCCAGCATGCATGATTTACATATAGACAGAATGTCTAAAATATTGTGTATACCGTTGGCAAGATAACAAACAACAATTAGAGGAAAACTTGAATTAAGCAGCTTGCAAAACTACACGCAGCATAGCCTATGGGTTAGGCAGCTGCGCTGGCAATCAGAGTGAGTGGGTTCGATTCTCCACAAGATCCTCTGAAATAGCAAAACTATACGAATTAGTATGACGAGAAATCGTGGCTGTTTTCGAAATAGTACTATAGCTATAGCCTGTATATGTTTGTTGCTTTAAATTTTTCCTCTAATCAAAAGTAATAATAATTAACTAAGAATTATTATCAACTGGTCTTGAGCTCGTTATACTTACAAAAATATGTAAAATGAACAGACCGTAAAACCAACAACAAAATAAATTTATACCGGAGTACGCGGTTACGTACAATAACAATCTTCTAAAAATAGAAAAGAAGAATGTACAAAAACAAAGTCCAGCATGCATGATTTACATATAGACAGAATGTCTAAAATATTGTGTATACCGTTGGCAAGATAACAAACAACAATTAGAGGAAAACTTGAATTAAGCAGCTTGCAAAACTACACGCAGCATAGCCTATGGGTTAGGCAGCTGCGCTGGCAATCAGAGTGAGTGGGTTCGATTCTCCACAAGATCCTCTGAAATAGCAAAACTATACGAATTAGTCTGACGAGAAATCGTGGCTGTTTTCGAAATAGTACTATAGCTATAGCCTGTATATGTTTGTTGCTTTAAATTTTTCCTCTAATCAAAAGTAATAATAATTAACTAAGAATTATTATCAACTGGTCTTGAGCTCGTTATACTTACAAAAATATGTAAAATGAACAGACCGTAAAACCAACAACAAAATAAATTTATACCGGAGCACGCGGTTACGTACAATAACAATCTTCTAAAAATAGAAAAGAAGAATGTACAAAAACAAAGTCCAGCATGCATGATTTACATATAGACAGAATGTCTAAAATATTGTGTATACCGTTGGCAAGATAACAAACAACAATTAGAGGAAAACTTGAATTAAGCAGCTTGCAAAACTACACGCAGCATAGCCTATGGGTTAGGCAGCTGCGCTGGCAATCAGAGTGAGTGGGTTCGATTCTCCACAAGATCCTCTGAAATAGCAAAACTATACGAATTAGTCTGACGAGAAATCGTGGCTGTTTTCGAAATAGTACTATAACTATAGCCTGTATATGTTTGTTGCTTTCAATTTTTCCTCTAATCAAAAGTAATAATAATTAACTAAGAATTATTATCAACTGGTCTTGAGCTCTTTATACTTACAAAAATATGTAAAATGAACAGACCGTAAAACCAACAACAAAATAAATTTATACCGGAGCACGCGGTTACGTACAATAACTATCTTCTAAAAATAGAAAAGAAGAATGTACAAAAACAAAGTCCAGCATGCATGATTTACATATAGACAGAATGTCTAAAATATTGTGTATACCGTTGGCAAGATAACAAACAACAATTAGAGGAAAACTTGAATTAAGCAGCTTGCAAAACTACACGCAGCATAGCCTATGGGTTAGGCAGCTGCGCTGGCAATCAGAGTGAGTGGGTTCGATTCTCCACAAGATCCTCTGAAATAGCAAAACTATACGAATTAGTCTGATGAGAAATCGTGGCTGTTTTCGAAATAGTACTATAACTATAGCCTGTATATGTTTGTTGCTTTCAATTTTTCCTCTAATCAAAAGTAATAATAATTAACTAAGAATTATTATCAACTGGTCTTGAGCTCGTTATACTTACAAAAATATGTAAAATGAACAGACCGTAAAACCAACAACAAAATAAATTTATACCGGAGCACGCGGTTACGTACAATAACTATCTTCTAAAAATAGAAAAGAAGAATGTACAAAAACAAAGTCCAGCATGCATGATTTACATATAGACAGAATGTCTAAAATATTGCGTATACCGTTGGCAAGATAACAAACAACAATTAGAGGAAAACTTGAATTAAGCAGCTTGCAAAACTACACGCAGCATAGCCTATGGGTTAGGCAGCTGCGCTGGCAATCAGAGTGAGTGGGTTCGATTCTCCACAAGATCCTCTGAAATAGCAAAACTATACGAATTAGTCTGACGAGAAATCGTGGCTGTTTTCGAAATAGTACTATAGCTATAGCCTGTATATGTTTGTTGCTTTAAATTTTTCCTCTAATCAAAAGTAATAATAATTAACTAAGAATTATTATCAACTGGTCTTGAGCTCGTTATACTTACAAAAATATGTAAAATGAACAGACCGTAAAACCAACAACAAAATAAATTTATACCGGAGCACGCGGTTACGTACAATAACAATCTTCTAAAAATAGAAAAGAAGAATGTACAAAAACAAAGTCCAGCATGCATGATTTACATATAGACAGAATGTCTAAAATATTGTGTATACCGTTGGCAAGATAACAAACAACAATTAGAGGAAAACTTGAATTAAGCAGCTTGCAAAACTACACGCAGCATAGCCTATGGGTTAGGCAGCTGCGCTGGCAATCAGAGTGAGTGGGTTCGATTCTCCACAAGATCCTCTGAAATAGCACAACTATACGAATTAGTCTGATGAGAAATCGTGGCTGTTTTCGAAATAGTACTATAACTATAGCCTGTATATGTTTGTTGCTTTAAATTTTTCCTCTAATCAAAAGTAATAATAATTAACTAAGAATTATTATCAACTGGTCTTGAGCTCGTTATACTTACAAAAATATGTAAAATGAACAGACCGTAAAACCAACAACAAAATAAATTTATACCGGAGCACGCGGTTACGTACAATAACTATCTTCTAAAAATAGAAAAGAAGAATGTACAAAAACAAAGTCCAGCATGCATGATTTACATATAGACAGAATGTCTAAAATATTGTGTATTAGCAAGATAACAAACAACAATTAGAGGAAAACTTGAATTAAGCAGCTTGCAAAACTACACGCAGCATAGCCTATGGGTTAGGCAGCTGCGCTGGCAATCAGAGTGAGTGGGTTCGATTCTCCACAAGATCCTCTGAAATAGCAAAACTATACGAATTAGTCTGACGAGAAATCGTGGCTGTTTTCGAAATAGTACTATAACTATAGCCTGTATATGTTTGTTGCTTTCAATTTTTCCTCTAATCAAAAGTAATAATAATTAACTAAGAATTATTATCAACTGGTCTTGAGCTCTTTATACTTACAAAAATATGTAAAATGAACAGACCGTAAAACCAACAACAAAATAAATTTATACCGGAGCACGCGGTTACGTACAATAACTATCTTCTAAAAATAGAAAAGAAGAATGTACAAAAACAAAGTCCAGCATGCATGATTTACATATAGACAGAATGTCTAAAATATTGTGTATACCGTTGGCAAGATAACAAACAACAATTAGAGGAAAACTTGAATTAAGCAGCTTGCAAAACTACACGCAGCATAGCCTATGGGTTAGGCAGCTGCGCTGGCAATCAGAGTGAGTGGGTTCGATTCTCCACAAGATCCTCTGAAATAGCAAAACTATACGAATTAGTATGACGAGAAATCGTGGCTGTTTTCGAAATAGTACTATAGCTATAGCCTGTATATGTTTGTTGCTTTAAATTTTTCCTCTAATCAAAAGTAATAATAATTAACTAAGAATTATTATCAACTGGTCTTGAGCTCGTTATACTTACAAAAGTATGTAAAATGAACAGACCGTAAAACCAACAACAAAATAAATTTATACCGGAGTACGCGGTTACGTACAATAACAATCTTCTAAAAATAGAAAAGAAGAATGTACAAAAACAAAGTCCAGCATGCATGATTTACATATAGACAGAATGTCTAAAATATTGTGTATACCGTTGGCAAGATAACAAACAACAATTAGAGGAAAACTTGAATTAAGCAGCTTGCAAAACTACACGCAGCATAGCCTATGGGTTAGGCAGCTGCGCTGGCAATCAGAGTGAGTGGGTTCGATTCTCCACAAGATCCTCTGAAATAGCAAAACTATACGAATTAGTCTGACGAGAAATCGTGGCTGTTTTCGAAATAGTACTATAGCTATAGCCTGTATATGTTTGTTGCTTTAAATTTTTCCTCTAATCAAAAGTAATAATAATTAACTAAGAATTATTATCAACTGGTCTTGAGCTCGTTATACTTACAAAAATATGTAAAATGAACAGACCGTAAAACCAACAACAAAATAAATTTATACCGGAGCACGCGGTTACGTACAATAACAATCTTCTAAAAATAGAAAAGAAGAATGTACAAAAACAAAGTCCAGCATGCATGATTTACATATAGACAGAATGTCTAAAATATTGTGTATACCGTTGGCAAGATAACAAACAACAATTAGAGGAAAACTTGAATTAAGCAGCTTGCAAAACTACACGCAGCATAGCCTATGGGTTAGGCAGCTGCGCTGGCAATCAGAGTGAGTGGGTTCGATTCTCCACAAGATCCTCTGAAATAGCAAAACTATACGAATTAGTCTGACGAGAAATCGTGGCTGTTTTCGAAATAGTACTATAACTATAGCCTGTATATGTTTGTTGCTTTCAATTTTTCCTCTAATCAAAAGTAATAATAATTAACTAAGAATTATTATCAACTGGTCTTGAGCTCTTTATACTTACAAAAATATGTAAAATGAACAGACCGTAAAACCAACAACAAAATAAATTTATACCGGAGCACGCGGTTACGTACAATAACTATCTTCTAAAAATAGAAAAGAAGAATGTACAAAAACAAAGTCCAGCATGCATGATTTACATATAGACAGAATGTCTAAAATATTGTGTATACCGTTGGCAAGATAACAAACAACAATTAGAGGAAAACTTGAATTAAGCAGCTTGCAAAACTACACGCAGCATAGCCTATGGGTTAGGCAGCTGCGCTGGCAATCAGAGTGAGTGGGTTCGATTCTCCACAAGATCCTCTGAAATAGCAAAACTATACGAATTAGTCTGATGAGAAATCGTGGCTGTTTTCGAAATAGTACTATAACTATAGCCTGTATATGTTTGTTGCTTTAAATTTTTCCTCTAATCAAAAGTAATAATAATTAACTAAGAATTATTATCAACTGGTCTTGAGCTCGTTATACTTACAAAAATATGTAAAATGAACAGACCGTAAAACCAACAACAAAATAAATTTATACCGGAGCACGCGGTTACGTACAATAACTATCTTCTAAAACTAGAAAAGAAGAATGTACAAAAACAAAGTCCAGCATGCATGATTTACATATAGACAGAATGTCTAAAATATTGTGTATTGGCAAGATAACAAACAACAATTAGAGGAAAACTTGAATTAAGCAGCTTGCAAAACTACACGCAGCATAGCCTATGGGTTAGGCAGCTGCGCTGGCAATCAGAGTGAGTGGGTTCGATTCTCCACAAGATCCTCTGAAATAGCAAAACTATACGAATTAGTCTGACGAGAAATCGTGGCTGTTTTCGAAATAGTACTATAACTATAGCCTGTATATGTTTGTTGCTTTCAATTTTTCCTCTAATCAAAAGTAATAATAATTAACTAAGAATTATTATCAACTGGTCTTGAGCTCTTTATACTTACAAAAATATGTAAAATGAACAGACCGTAAAACCAACAACAAAATAAATTTATACCGGAGCACGCGGTTACGTACAATAACTATCTTCTAAAAATAGAAAAGAAGAATGTACAAAAACAAAGTCCAGCATGCATGATTTACATATAGACAGAATGTCTAAAATATTGTGTATACCGTTGGCAAGATAACAAACAACAATTAGAGGAAAACTTGAATTAAGCAGCTTGCAAAACTACACGCAGCATAGCCTATGGGTTAGGCAGCTGCGCTGGCAATCAGAGTGAGTGGGTTCGATTCTCCACAAGATCCTCTGAAATAGCAAAACTATACGAATTAGTATGACGAGAAATCGTGGCTGTTTTCGAAATAGTACTATAGCTATAGCCTGTATATGTTTGTTGCTTTAAATTTTTCCTCTAATCAAAAGTAATAATAATTAACTAAGAATTATTATCAACTGGTCTTGAGCTCGTTATACTTACAAAAATATGTAAAATGAACAGACCGTAAAACCAACAACAAAATAAATTTATACCGGAGTACGCGGTTACGTACAATAACAATCTTCTAAAAATAGAAAAGAAGAATGTACAAAAACAAAGTCCAGCATGCATGATTTACATATAGACAGAATGTCTAAAATATTGTGTATACCGTTGGCAAGATAACAAACAACAATTAGAGGAAAACTTGAATTAAGCAGCTTGCAAAACTACACGCAGCATAGCCTATGGGTTAGGCAGCTGCGCTGGCAATCAGAGTGAGTGGGTTCGATTCTCCACAAGATCCTCTGAAATAGCAAAACTATACGAATTAGTCTGACGAGAAATCGTGGCTGTTTTCGAAATAGTACTATAGCTATAGCCTGTATATGTTTGTTGCTTTAAATTTTTCCTCTAATCAAAAGTAATAATAATTAACTAAGAATTATTATCAACTGGTCTTGAGCTCGTTATACTTACAAAAATATGTAAAATGAACAGACCGTAAAACCAACAACAAAATAAATTTATACCGGAGCACGCGGTTACGTACAATAACAATCTTCTAAAAATAGAAAAGAAGAATGTACAAAAACAAAGTCCAGCATGCATGATTTACATATAGACAGAATGTCTAAAATATTGTGTATACCGTTGGCAAGATAACAAACAACAATTAGAGGAAAACTTGAATTAAGCAGCTTGCAAAACTACACGCAGCATAGCCTATGGGTTAGGCAGCTGCGCTGGCAATCAGAGTGAGTGGGTTCGATTCTCCACAAGATCCTCTGAAATAGCAAAACTATACGAATTAGTCTGACGAGAAATCGTGGCTGTTTTCGAAATAGTACTATAACTATAGCCTGTATATGTTTGTTGCTTTCAATTTTTCCTCTAATCAAAAGTAATAATAATTAACTAAGAATTATTATCAACTGGTCTTGAGCTCTTTATACTTACAAAAATATGTAAAATGAACAGACCGTAAAACCAACAACAAAATAAATTTATACCGGAGCACGCGGTTACGTACAATAACTATCTTCTAAAAATAGAAAAGAAGAATGTACAAAAACAAAGTCCAGCATGCATGATTTACATATAGACAGAATGTCTAAAATATTGTGTATACCGTTGGCAAGATAACAAACAACAATTAGAGGAAAACTTGAATTAAGCAGCTTGCAAAACTACACGCAGCATAGCCTATGGGTTAGGCAGCTGCGCTGGCAATCAGAGAGAGTGGGTTCGATTCTCCACAAGATCCTCTGAAATAGCAAAACTATACGAATTAGTCTGATGAGAAATCGTGGCTGTTTTCGAAATAGTACTATAACTATAGCCTGTATATGTTTGTTGCTTTCAATTTTTCCTCTAATCAAAAGTAATAATAATTAACTAAGAATTATTATCAACTGGTCTTGAGCTCGTTATACTTACAAAAATATGTAAAATGAACAGACCGTAAAACCAACAACAAAATAAATTTATACCGGAGCACGCGGTTACGTACAATAACTATCTTCTAAAAATAGAAAAGAAGAATGTACAAAAACAAAGTCCAGCATGCATGATTTACATATAGACAGAATGTCTAAAATATTGCGTATACCGTTGGCAAGATAACAAACAACAATTAGAGGAAAACTTGAATTAGGCAGCTTGCAAAACTCCACGCAGCATAGCCTATGGGTTAGGCAGCTGCGCTGGCAATCAGAGTGAGTGGGTTCGATTCTCCACAAGATCCTCTGAAATAGCAAAACTATACGAATTAGTCTGACGAGAAATCGTGGCTGTTTTCGAAATAGTACTATAGCTATAGCCTGTATATGTTTGTTGCTTTAAATTTTTCCTCTAATCAAAAGTAATAATAATTAACTAAGAATTATTATCAACTGGTCTTGAGCTCGTTATACTTACAAAAATATGTAAAATGAACAGACCGTAAAACCAACAACAAAATAAATTTATACCGGAGTACGCGGTTACGTACAATAACAATCTTCTAAAAATAGAAAAGAAGAATGTACAAAAACAAAGTCCAGCATGCATGATTTACATATAGACAGAATGTCTAAAGTATTGTGTATACCGTTGGCAAGATAACAAACAACAATTAGAGGAAAACTTGAATTAAGCAGCTTGCAAAACTACACGCAGCATAGCCTATGGGTTAGGCAGCTGCGCTGGCAATCAGAGTGAGTGGGTTCGATTCTCCACAAGATCCTCTGAAATAGCAAAACTATACGAATTAGTCTGATGAGAAATCGTGGCTGTTTTCGAAATAGTACTATAACTATAGCCTGTATATGTTTGTTGCTTTCAATTTTTCCTCTAATCAAAAGTAATAATAATTAACTAAGAATTATTATCAACTGGTCTTGAGCTCGTTATACTTACAAAAATATGTAAAATGAACAGACCGTAAAACCAACAACAAAATAAATTTATACCGGAGCACGCGGTTACGTACTATAACTATCTTCTAAAAATAGAAAAGAAGAATGTACAAAAACAAAGTCCAGCATGCATGATTTACATATAGACAGAATGTCTAAAATATTGTGTATTGGCAAGATAACAAACAACAATTAGAGGAAAACTTGAATTAAGCAGCTTGCAAAACTACATGCAGCATAGCCTATGGGTTAGGCAGCTGCGCTGGCAATCAGAGTGAGTGGGTTCGATTCTCCACAAGATCCTCTGAAATAGCAAAACTATACGAATAAGTCTGACGAGAAATCGTGGCTGTTTTCGAAATAGTACTATAACTATAGCCTGTATATGTTTGTTGCTTTCAATTTTTCCTCTAATCAAAAGTAATAATAATTAACTAAGAATTATTATCAACTGGTCTTGAGCTCGTTATACTTACAAAAATATGTAAAATGAACAGACCGTAAAACCAACAACAAAATAAATTTATACCGGAGCACGCGGTTACGTACAATAACTATCTTCTAAAAATAGAAAAGAAGAATGTAAAAAAACAAAGTCCAGCATGCATGATTTACATATAGACAGAATGTCTAAAATATTGTGTATACCGTTGGCAAGATAACAAACAACAATTAGAGGAAAACTTGAATTAAGCAGCTTGCAAAACTACACGCAGCATAGCCTATGGGTTAGGCAGCTGCGCTGGCAATCAGAGTGAGTGGGTTCGATTCTCCACAAGATCCTCTGAAATAGCAAAACTATACGAATTAGTCTGACGAGAAATCGTGGCTGTTTTCGAAATAGTACTATAGCTATAGCCTGTATATGTTTGTTGCTTTAAATTTTTCCTCTAATCAAAAGTAATAATAATTAACTAAGAATTATTATCAACTGGTCTTGAGCTCGTTATACTTACAAAAATATGTAAAATGAACAGACCGTAAAACCAACAACAAAATAAATTTATACCGGAGTACGCGGTTACGTACAATAACAATCTTCTAAAAATAGAAAAGAAGAATGTACAAAAACAAAGTCCAGCATGCATGATTTACATATAGACAGAATGTCTAAAATATTGTGTATACCGTTGGCAAGATAACAAACAACAATTAGAGGAAAACTTGAATTAAGCAGCTTGCAAAACTACACGCAGCATAGCCTATGGGTTAGGCAGCTGCGCTGGCAATCAGAGTGAGTGGGTTCGATTCTCCACAAGATCCTCTGAAATAGCAAAACTATACGAATTAGTCTGATGAGAAATCGTGGCTGTTTTCGAAATAGTACTATAACTATAGCCTGTATATGTTTGTTGCTTTCAATTTTTCCTCTAATCAAAAGTAATAATAATTAACTAAGAATTATTATCAACTGGTCTTGAGCTCGTTATACTTACAAAAATATGTAAAATGAACAGACCGTAAAACCAACAACAAAATAAATTTATACCGGAGCACGCGGTTACGTACAATAACTATCTTCTAAAAATAGAAAAGAAGAATGTACAAAAACAAAGTCCAGCATGCATGATTTACATATAGACAGAATGTCTAAAATATTGCGTATACCGTTGGCAAGATAACAAACAACAATTAGAGGAAAACTTGAATTAAGCAGCTTGCAAAACTACACGCAGCATAGCCTATGGGTTAGGCAGCTGCGCTGGCAATCAGAGTGAGTGGGTTCGATTCCCACAAGATCCTCTGAAATAGCAAAACTATACGAATTAGTCTGACGAGAAATCGTGGCTGTTTTCGAAATAGTACTATAGCTATAGCCTGTATATATTTGTTGCTTTAAATTTTTCCTCTAATCAAAAGTAATAATAATTAACTAAGAATTATTATCAACTGGTCTTGAGCTCGTTATACTTACAAAAATATGTAAAATGAACAGACCGTAAAACCAACAACAAAATAAATTTATACCGGAGCACGCGGTTACGTACAATAACAATCTTCTAAAAATAGAAAAGAAGAATGTACAAAAACAAAGTCCAGCATGCATGATTTACATATAGACAGAATGTCTAAAATATTGTGTATACCGTTGGCAAGATAACAAACAACAATTAGAGGAAAACTTGAATTAAGCAGCTTGCAAAACTACACGCAGCATAGCCTATGGGTTAGGCAGCTGCGCTGGCAATCAGAGTGAGTGGGTTCGATTCTCCACAAGATCCTCTGAAATAGCAAAACTATACGAATTAGTCTGATGAGAAATCGTGGCTGTTTTCGAAATAGTACTATAACTATAGCCTGTATATGTTTGTTGCTTTCAATTTTTCCTCTAATCAAAAGTAATAATAATTAACTAAGAATTATTATCAACTGGTCTTGAGCTCGTTATACTTACAAAAATATGTAAAATGAACAGACCGTAAAACCAACAACAAAATAAATTTATACCGGAGTACGCGGTTACGTACAATAACAATCTTCTAAAAATAGAAAAGAAGAATGTACAAAAACAAAGTCCAGCATGCATGATTTACATATAGACAGAATGTCTAAAATATTGTGTATACCGTTGGCAAGATAACAAACAACAATTAGAGGAAAACTTGAATTAAGCAGCTTGCAAAACTACACGCAGCATAGCCTATGGGTTAGGCAGCTGCGCTGGCAATCAGAGTGAGTGGGTTCGATTCTCCACAAGATCCTCTGAAATAGCAAAACTATACGAATTAGTCTGATGAGAAATCGTGGCTGTTTTCGAAATAGTACTATAACTATAGCCTGTATATGTTTGTTGCTTTCAATTTTTCCTCTAATCAAAAGTAATAATAATTAACTAAGAATTATTATCAACTGGTCTTGAGCTCGTTATACTTACAAAAATATGTAAAATGAACAGACCGTAAAACCAACAACAAAATAAATTTATACCGGAGAACGCGGTTACGTACAATAACTATCTTCTAAAAATAGAAAAGAAGAATGTACAAAAACAAAGTCCAGCATGCATGATTTACATATAGACAGAATGTCTAAAATATTGTGTATACCGTTGGCAAGATAACAAACAACAATTAGAGGAAAACTTGAATTAAGCAGCTTGCAAAACTACACGCAGCATAGCCTATGGGTTAGGCAGCTGCGGTGGCAATCAGAGTGAGTGGGTTCGATTCTCCACAAGATCCTCTGAAATAGCAAAACTATACGAATTAGTCTGACGAGAAATCGTGGCTGTTTTCGAAATAGTACTATAACTATAGCCTATATATGTTTGTTGCTTTAAATTTTTCCTCTAATCAAAAGTAATAATAATTAACTAAGAATTATTATCAACTGGTCTTGAGCTCGTTATACTTACAAAAATATGTAAAATGAACAGACCGTAAAACCAACAACAAAATAAATTTATACCGGAGTACGCGGTTACGTACAATAACAATCTTCTAAAAATAGAAAAGAAGAATGTACAAAAACAAAGTCCAGCATGCATGATTTACATATAGACAGAATGTCTAAAATATTGTGTATACCGTTGGCAAGATAACAAACAACAATTAGAGGAAAACTTGAATTAAGCAGCTTGCAAAACTACACGCAGCATAGCCTATGGGTTAGGCAGCTGCGCTGGCAATCAGAGTGAGTGGGTTCGATTCTCCACAAGATCCTCTGAAATAGCAAAACTATACGAATTAGTCTGACGAGAAATCGTGGCTGTTTTCGAAATAGTACTATAACTATAGCCTGTTTTTGTTTGTTGCTTTCAATTTTTCCTCTAATCAAAAGTAATAATAATTAACTAAGAATTATTATCAACTGGTCTTGAGCTCTTTATACTTACAAAAATATGTAAAACGAACAGACCGTAAAACCAACAACAAAATAAATTTATACCGGAGCACGCGGTTACGTACAATAACTATCTTCTAAAAATAGAAAAGAAGAATGTACAAAAACAAAGTCCAGCATGCATGATTTACATATAGACAGAATGTCTAAAATATTGTGTATACCGTTGGCAAGATAACAAACAACAATTAGAGGAAAACTTGAATTAAGCAGCTTGCAAAACTACACGCAGCATAGCCTATGGGTTAGGCAGCTGCGCTGGCAATCAGAGTGAGTGGGTTCGATTCTCCACAAGATCCTCTGAAATAGCAAAACTATACGAATTAGTATGACGAGAAATCGTGGCTGTTTTCGAAATAGTACTATAGCTATAGCCTGTATATGTTTGTTGCTTTAAATTTTTCCTCTAATCAAAAGTAATAATAATTAACTAAGAATTATTATCAACTGGTCTTGAGCTCGTTATACTTACAAAAATATGTAAAATGAACAGACCGTAAAACCAACAACAAAATAAATTTATACCGGAGTACGCGGTTACGTACAATAACAATCTTCTAAAAATAGAAAAGAAGAATGTACAAAAACAAAGTCCAGCATGCATGATTTACATATAGACAGAATGTCTAAAATATTGTGTATACCGTTGGCAAGATAACAAACAACAATTAGAGGAAAACTTGAATTAAGCAGCTTGCAAAACTACACGCAGCATAGCCTATGGGTTAGGCAGCTGCGCTGGCAATCAGAGTGAGTGGGTTCGATTCTCCACAAGATCCTCTGAAATAGCAAAACTATACGAATTAGTCTGATGAGAAATCGTGGCTGTTTTCGAAATAGTACTATAACTATAGCCTGTATATGTTTGTTGCTTTCAATTTTTCCTCTAATCAAAAGTAATAATAATTAACTAAGAATTATTATCAACTGGTCTTGAGCTCGTTATACTTACAAAAATATGTAAAATGAACAGACCGTAAAACCAACAACAAAATAAATTTATACCGGAGCACGCGGTTACGTACAATAACTATCTTCTAAAAATAGAAAAGAAGAATGTACAAAAACAAAGTCCAGCATGCATGATTTACATATAGACAGAATGTCTAAAATATTGCGTATACCGTTGGCAAGATAACAAACAACAATTAGAGGAAAACTTGAATTAAGCAGCTTGCAAAACTACACGCAGCATAGCCTATGGGTTAGGCAGCTGCGCTGGCAATCAGAGTGAGTGGGTTCGATTCTCCACAAGATCCTCTGAAATAGCAAAACTATACGAATTAGTCTGACGAGAAATCGTGGCTGTTTTCGAAATAGTACTATAGCTATAGCCTGTATATGTTTGTTGCTTTAAATTTTTCCTCTAATCAAAAGTAATAATAATTAACTAAGAATTATTATCAACTGGTCTTGAGCTCGTTATACTTACAAAAATATGTAAAATGAACAGACCGTAAAACCAACAACAAAATAAATTTATACCGGAGCACGCGGTTACGTACAATAACTATCTTCTAAAAATAGAAAAGAAGAATGTACAAAAACAAAGTCCAGCATGCATGATTTACATATAGACAGAATGTCTAAAATATTGTGTATACCGTTGGCAAGATAACAAACAACAATTAGAGGAAAACTTGAATTAAGCAGCTTGCAAAACTACACGCAGCATAGCCTATGGGTTAGGCAGCTGCGCTGGCAATCAGAGTGAGTGGGTTCGATTCTCCACAAGATCCTCTGAAATAGCAAAACTATACGAATTAGTATGACGAGAAATCGTGGCTGTTTTCGAAATAGTACTATAGCTATAGCCTGTATATGTTTGTTGCTTTAAATTTTTCCTCTAATCAAAAGTAATAATAATTAACTAAGAATTATTATCAACTGGTCTTGAGCTCGTTATACTTACAAAAATATGTAAAATGAACAGACCGTAAAACCAACAACAAAATAAATTTATACCGGAGTACGCGGTTACGTACAATAACAATCTTCTAAAAATAGAAAAGAAGAATGTACAAAAACAAAGTCCAGCATGCATGATTTACATATAGACAGAATGTCTAAAATATTGTGTATACCGTTGGCAAGATAACAAACAACAATTAGAGGAAAACTTGAATTAAGCAGCTTGCAAAACTACACGCAGCATAGCCTATGGGTTAGGCAGCTGCGCTGGCAATCAGAGTGAGTGGGTTCGATTCTCCACAAGATCCTCTGAAATAGCAAAACTATACGAATTAGTCTGATGAGAAATCGTGGCTGTTTTCGAAATAGTACTATAACTATAGCCTGTATATGTTTGTTGCTTTCAATTTTTCCTCTAATCAAAAGTAATAATAATTAACTAAGAATTATTATCAACTGGTCTTGAGCTCGTTATACTTACAAAAATATGTAAAATGAACAGACCGTAAAACCAACAACAAAATAAATTTATACCGGAGCACGCGGTTACGTACAATAACTATCTTCTAAAAATAGAAAAGAAGAATGTACAAAAACAAAGTCCAGCATGCATGATTTACATATAGACAGAATGTCTAAAATATTGCGTATACCGTTGGCAAGATAACAAACAACAGTTAGAGGAAAACTTGAATTAAGCAGCTTGCAAAACTACACGCAGCATAGCCTATGGGTTAGGCAGCTGCGCTGGCAATCAGAGTGAGTGGGTTCGATTCTCCACAAGATCCTCTGAAATAGCAAAACTATACGAATTAGTCTGATGAGAAATCGTGGCTGTTTTCGAAATAGTACTATAACTATAGCCTGTATATGTTTGTTGCTTTCAATTTTTCCTCTAATCAAAAGTAATAATAATTAACTAAGAATTATTATCAACTGGTCTTGAGCTCGTTATACTTACAAAAATATGTAAAATGAACAGACCGTAAAACCAACAACAAAATAAATTTATACCGGAGCACGCGGTTACGTACAATAACTATCTTCTAAAAATAGAAAAGAAGAATGTACAAAAACAAAGTCCAGCATGCATGATTTACATATAGACAGAATGTCTAAAATATTGTGTATACCGTTGGCAAGATAACAAACAACAATTAGAGGAAAACTTGAATTAAGCAGCTTGCAAAACTACACGCAGCATAGCCTATGGGTTAGGCAGCTGCGGTGGCAATCAGAGTGAGTGGGTTCGATTCTCCACAAGATCCTCTGAAATAGCAAAACTATACGAATTAGTCTGACGAGAAATCGTGGCTGTTTTCGAAATAGTACTATAACTATAGCCTATATATGTTTGTTGCTTTAAATTTTTCCTCTAATCAAAAGTAATAATAATTAACTAAGAATTATTATCAACTGGTCTTGAGCTCGTTATACTTACAAAAATATGTAAAATGAACAGACCGTAAAACCAACAACAAAATAAATTTATACCGGAGCACGCGGTTACGTACAATAACAATCTTCTAAAAATAGAAAAGAAGAATGTACAAAAACAAAGTCCAGCATGCATGATTTACATATAGACAGAATGTCTAATATATTGTGTATACCGTTGGCAAGATAACAAACAACAATTAGAGGAAAACTTGAATTAAGCAGCTTGCATAACTACACGCAGCATAGCCTATGGGTTAGGCAGCTGCGCTGGCAATCAGAGTGAGTGGGTTCGATTCTCCACAAGATCCTCTGAAATGGCAAAACTATACGAATTAGTCTGATTATAAATCGTGGCTGTTTTCGAAATAGTACTATAACTATAGCCTGTATATGTTTGTTGCTTTAAATTTTTCCTCTAATCAAAAGTAATAATAATTAACTAAGAATTATTATCAACTGGTCTTGAGCTCGTTATACTTACAAAAATATGTAAAATGAACAGACCGTAAAACAAACAACAAAATAAATTTATACCGGAGCACGCGGTTACGTACAATAACTATCTTCTAAAAATAGAAAAGAAGAATGTACAAAAACAAAGCCCAGCATGCATGATTTACATATAGACAGAATGTCTAAAATATTGTGTATTGGCAAGATAACAAACAACAATTAGAGGAAAACTTGAATTAAGCAGCTTGCAAAACTACACGCAGCATAGCCTATGGGTTAGGCAGCTGCGGTGGCAATCAGAGTGAGTGGGTTCGATTCTCCACAAGATCCTCTGAAATAGCAAAACTATACGAATTAGTCTGATGAGAAATCGTGGCTGTTTTCGAAATAGTACTATAACTATAGCCTGTATATGTTTGTTGCTTTCAATTTTTCCTCTAATCAAAAGTAATAATAATTAACTAAGAATTATTATCAACTGATCTTGAGCTCGTTATACTTACAAAAATATGTAAAATGAACAGACCGTAAAACCAACAACAAAATAAATTTATACCGGAGCACGCGGTTACGTACAATAACTATCTTCTAAAAATAGAAAAGAAGAATGTACAAAAACAAAGTCCAGCATGCATGATTTACATATAGACAGAATGTCTAAAATATTGTGTATACCGTTGGCAAGATAACAAACAACAATTAGAGGAAAACTTGAATTAAGCAGCTTGCAAAACTACACGCAGCACAGCCTATGGGTTAGGCAGCTGCGGTGGCAATCAGAGTGAGTGGGTTCGATTCTCCACAAGATCCTCTGAAATAGCAAAACTATACGAATTAGTCTGACGAGAAATCGTGGCTGTTTTCGAAATAGTACTATAACTGTAGCCTATATATGTTTGTTGCTTTCAATTTTTCCTCTAATCAAAAGTAATAATAATTAACTAAGAATTATTATCAACTGGTCTTGAGCTCGTTATACTTACAAAAATATGTAAAATGAACAGACCGTAAAACCAACAACAAAATAAATTTATACCGGAGCACGCGGTTACGTACAATAACTATCTTCTAAAAATAGAAAAGAAGAATGTACAAAAACAAGGTCCAGCATGCATGATTTACATATAGACAGAATGTCTAATATATTGTGTATACCATTGGCAAGATAACAAACAACAATTAGAGGAAAACTTGAATTAAGCAGCTTGCATAACTACACGCAGCATAGCCTATGGGTTAGGCAGCTGCGCTGGCAATCAGAGTGAGTGGGTTCGATTCTCCACAAGATCCTCTGAAATGGCAAAACTATACGAATTAGTCTGAGGAGAAATCGTGGCTGTTTTCGAAATAGTACTATAACTATAGCCTGTATATGTTTGTTGCTTTCAATTTTTCCTCTACTCAAAAGTTATAATAATTAACTAAGAATTATTATCAACTGGTCTTGAGCTCGTTATACTTACAAAAATGTGTAAAATGAACAGACCGTAAAACCAACAACAAAATAAATTTATACCGGAGTACGCGGTTACGTACAATAACTATCTTCTAAAAATAGAAAAGAAGAATGTACAAAAACAAAGTCCAGCATGCATGATTTACATATAGACAGAATGTCTAATATATTGTGTATACCGTTGGCAAGATAACAAACAACAATTAGAGGAAAACTTGAATTAAGCAGCTTGCATAACTACACGCAGCATAGCCTATGGGTTAGGCAGCTGCGCTGGCAATCAGAGTGAGTGGGTTCGATTCTCCACAAGATCCTCTGAAATGGCAAAACTATACGAATTAGTCTGAGGAGAAATCGTGGCTGTTTTCGAAATAGTACTATAACTATAGCCTGTATATGTTTGTTGCTTTCAATTTTTCCTCTACTCAAAAGTTATAATAATTAACTAAGAATTATTATCAACTGGTCTTGAGCTCGTTATACTTACAAAAATGTGTAAAATGAACAGACCGTAAAACCAACAACAAAATAAATTTATACCGGAGCACGCGGTTACGTACTATAACTATCTTCTAAAAATAGAAAAGAAGAATGTACAAAAACAAAGTCCAGCATGCATGATTTACATATAGACAGAATGTCTAAAATATTGTGTATTGGCAAGATAACAAACAACAATTAGAGGAAAACTTGAATTAAGCAGCTTGCAAAACTACATGCAGCATAGCCTATGGGTTAGGCAGCTGCGCTGGCAATCAGAGTGAGTGGGTTCGATTCTCCACAAGATCCTCTGAAATAGCAAAACTATACGAATAAGTCTGACGAGAAATCGTGGCTGTTTTCGAAATAGTACTATAACTATAGCCTGTATATGTTTGTTGCTTTCAATTTTTCCTCTACTCAAAAGTTATAATAATTAACTAAGAATTATTATCAACTGGTCTTGAGCTCGTTATACTTACAAAAATATGTAAAATGAACAGACCGTAAAACCAACAACAAAATAAATTTATACCGGAGCACGCGGTTACGTACAATAACTATCTTCTAAAAATAGAAAAGAAGAATGTACAAAAACAAAGTCCAGCATGCATGATTTACATATAGACAGAATGTCTAAAATATTGTGTATACCGTTGGCAAGATAACAAACAACAATTAGAGGAAAACTTGAATTAAGCAGCTTGCAAAACTACACGCAGCATAGCCTATGGGTTAGGCAGCTGCGGTGGCAATCAGAGTGAGTGGGTTCGATTCTCCACAAGATCCTCTGAAATAGCAAAACTATACGAATTAGTCTGACGAGAAATCGTGGCTGTTTTCGAAATAGTACTATAACTATAGCCTATATATGTTTGTTGCTTTAAATTTTTCCTCTAATCAAAAGTAATAATAATTAACTAAGAATTATTATCAACTGGTCTTGAGCTCGTTATACTTACAAAAATATGTAAAATGAACAGACCGTAAAACCAACAACAAAATAAATTTATACCGGAGCACGCGGTTACGTACAATAACAATCTTCTAAAAATAGAAAAGAAGAATGTACAAAAACAAAGTCCAGCATGCATGATTTACATATAGACAGAATGTCTAATATATTGTGTATACCGTTGGCAAGATAACAAACAACAATTAGAGGAAAACTTGAATTAAGCAGCTTGCATAACTACACGCAGCATAGCCTATGGGTTAGGCAGCTGCGCTGGCAATCAGAGTGAGTGGGTTCGATTCTCCACAAGATCCTCTGAAATGGCAAAACTATACGAATTAGTCTGATTATAAATCGTGGCTGTTTTCGAAATAGTACTATAACTATAGCCTGTATATGTTTGTTGCTTTAAATTTTTCCTCTAATCAAAAGTAATAATAATTAACTAAGAATTATTATCAACTGGTCTTGAGCTCGTTATACTTACAAAAATATGTAAAATGAACAGACCGTAAAACAAACAACAAAATAAATTTATACCGGAGCACGCGGTTACGTACAATAACTATCTTCTAAAAATAGAAAAGAAGAATGTACAAAAACAAAGCCCAGCATGCATGATTTACATATAGACAGAATGTCTAAAATATTGTGTATTGGCAAGATAACAAACAACAATTAGAGGAAAACTTGAATTAAGCAGCTTGCAAAACTACACGCAGCATAGCCTATGGGTTAGGCAGCTGCGGTGGCAATCAGAGTGAGTGGGTTCGATTCTCCACAAGATCCTCTGAAATAGCAAAACTATACGAATTAGTCTGATGAGAAATCGTGGCTGTTTTCGAAATAGTACTATAACTATAGCCTGTATATGTTTGTTGCTTTCAATTTTTCCTCTAATCAAAAGTAATAATAATTAACTAAGAATTATTATCAACTGGTCTTGAGCTCGTTATACTTACAAAAATATGTAAAATGAACAGACCGTAAAACCAACAACAAAATAAATTTATACCGGAGCACGCGGTTACGTACAATAACTATCTTCTAAAAATAGAAAAGAAGAATGTACAAAAACAAAGTCCAGCATGCATGATTTACATATAGACAGAATGTCTAAAATATTGTGTATACCGTTGGCAAGATAACAAACAACAATTAGAGGAAAACTTGAATTAAGCAGCTTGCAAAACTACACGCAGCACAGCCTATGGGTTAGGCAGCTGCGGTGGCAATCAGAGTGAGTGGGTTCGATTCTCCACAAGATCCTCTGAAATAGCAAAACTATACGAATTAGTCTGACGAGAAATCGTGGCTGTTTTCGAAATAGTACTATAACTGTAGCCTATATATGTTTGTTGCTTTCAATTTTTCCTCTAATCAAAAGTAATAATAATTAACTAAGAATTATTATCAACTGGTCTTGAGCTCGTTATACTTACAAAAATATGTAAAATGAACAGACCGTAAAACCAACAACAAAATAAATTTATACCGGAGCACGCGGTTACGTACAATAACTATCTTCTAAAAATAGAAAAGAAGAATGTACAAAAACAAGGTCCAGCATGCATGATTTACATATAGACAGAATGTCTAATATATTGTGTATACCATTGGCAAGATAACAAACAACAATTAGAGGAAAACTTGAATTAAGCAGCTTGCATAACTACACGCAGCATAGCCTATGGGTTAGGCAGCTGCGCTGGCAATCAGAGTGAGTGGGTTCGATTCTCCACAAGATCCTCTGAAATGGCAAAACTATACGAATTAGTCTGAGGAGAAATCGTGGCTGTTTTCGAAATAGTACTATAACTATAGCCTGTATATGTTTGTTGCTTTCAATTTTTCCTCTACTCAAAAGTTATAATAATTAACTAAGAATTATTATCAACTGGTCTTGAGCTCGTTATACTTACAAAAATGTGTAAAATGAACAGACCGTAAAACCAACAACAAAATAAATTTATACCGGAGTACGCGGTTACGTACAATAACTATCTTCTAAAAATAGAAAAGAAGAATGTACAAAAACAAAGTCCAGCATGCATGATTTACATATAGACAGAATGTCTAATATATTGTGTATACCGTTGGCAAGATAACAAACAACAATTAGAGGAAAACTTGAATTAAGCAGCTTGCATAACTACACGCAGCATAGCCTATGGGTTAGGCAGCTGCGCTGGCAATCAGAGTGAGTGGGTTCGATTCCCCACAAGATCCTCTGAAATGGCAAAACTATACGAATTAGTCTGATTATAAATCGTGGCTGTTTTCGAAATAGTACTATAACTATAGCCTGTATATGTTTGTTGCTTTCAATTTTTCCTCTAATCAAAAGTAATAATAATTAACTAAGAATTATTATCAACTGGTCTTGAGCTCGTTATACTTACAAAAATATGTAAAATGAACAGACCGTAAAACCAACAACAAAATAAATTTATACCGGAGCACGCGGTTACGTACAATAACTATCTTCTAAAAATAGAAAAGAAGAATGTACAAAAACAAAGTCCAGCATGCATGATTTACATATAGACAGAATGTCTAAAATATTGTGTATACCGTCGGCAAGATAACAAACAACAATTAGAGGAAAACTTGAATTAAGCAGCTTGCAAAACTACACGCAGCATAGCCTATGGGTTAGGCAGCTGCGGTGGCAATCAGAGTGAGTGGGTTCGATTCTCCACAAGATCCTCTGAAATAGCAAAACTATACGAATTAGTCTGATGAGAAATCGTGGCTGTTTTCGAAATAGTACTATAACTATAGCCTGTATATGTTTGTTGCTTTCAATTTTTCCTCTAATCAAAAGTAATAATAATTAACTAAGAATTATTATCAACTGGTCTTGAGCTCGTTATACTTACAAAAATATGTAAAATGAACAGCCCGTAAAAGCAAAAACAAAATAAATTTATACCGGAGCACGCGGTTACGTACAATAACCATCTTCTAAAAATAGAAAAGAAGAATGTACAAAAACAAAGTCCAGCATGCATGATTTACATATAGACAGAATGTCTAAAATATTGTGTATACCGTTGGCAAGATAACAAACAACAATTAGAGGAAAACTTGAATTAAGCAGCTTGCAAAACTACACGCAGCACAGCCTATGTGTTAGGCAGCTGCGGTGGCAATCAGAGTGAGTGGGTTCGATTCTCCACAAGATCCTCTGAAATAGCAAAACTATACGAATTAGTCTGACGAGAAATCGTGGCTGTTTTCGAAATAGTACTATAACTATAGCCTGTATATGTTTGTTGCTTTCAATTTTTCCTCTACTCAAAAGTAATAATAATTAACTAAGAATTATTATCAACTGGTCTTGAGCTCGTTATACTTACAAAAATATGTAAAATGAACAGACCGTAAAACCAACAACAAAATAAATTTATACCGGAGCACGCGGTTACGTACAATAACTATCTTCTAAAAATAGAAAAGAAGAATGTACAAAAACAAAGTCCAGCATGCATGATTTACATATAGACAGAATGTCTAAAATATTGTGTATACCGTCGGCAAGATAACAAACAACAATTAGAGGAAAACTTGAATTAAGCAGCTTGCAAAACTACACGCAGCATAGCCTATGGGTTAGGCAGCTGCGCTGGCAATCAGAGTGAGTGGGTTCGATTCTCCACAAGATCCTCTGAAATGGCAAAACTATACGAATTAGTCTGAGGAGAAATCGTGGCTGTTTTCGAAATAGTACTATAACTATAGCCTGTATATGTTTGTTGCTTTCAATTTTTCCTCTACTCAAAAGTAATAATAATTAACTAAGAATTATTATCAACTGGTCTTGAGCTCGTTATACTTACAAAAATATGTAAAATGAACAGACCGTAAAAGCAACAACAAAATAAATTTATACCGGAGCACGCGGTTACGTACAATAACTATCTTCTAAAAATAGAAAAGAAGAATGTACAAAAACAAAGTCCAGCATGCATGATTTACATATAGACAGAATGTCTAAAATATTGTGTATACCGTCGGCAAGATAACAAACAACAATTAGAGGAAAACTTGAATTAAGCAGCTTGCAAAACTACACGCAGCATAGCCTATGGGTTAGGCAGCTGCGCTGGCAATCAGAGTGAGTGGGTTCGATTCTCCACAAGATCCTCTGAAATAGCAAAACTATACGAATTAGTCTGACGAGAAATCGTGGCTGTTTTCGAAATAGTACTATAACTATAGCCTGTATATGTTTGTTGCTTTCAATTTTTCCTCTAATCAAAAGTAATAATAATTAACTAAGAATTATTATCAACTGGTCTTGAGCTCGTTATACTTACAAAAATATGTAAAATGAACAGACCGTAAAACCAACAACAAAATTTCTTATGGAACTTTAACGAAGCGTTTTCATCATTCTTAACTGATTCAACCTGGGTAAGTAACCCATAAAATTGTGCAGCTACTGTAAAAATGGTGCTGAGTTTTTCAAAGCTTTTTGGTTGGTTCGATAAGGATAATAAATTACATTTGATATCACAATCTACGACTTCTTTCTACCTATATATAGGAAAAGATGTGAATAATTTTCATTAATTAAAATACTTGAGCTATGTATAACGGAAATAAAATCTAGCACTATTTCTTAACAAATATACTACTAATTAAACATTTCAAGTTTGAACACTGTTAAATGAAGAAAATAAATTTTCAAGAAGTCAATGAGCTAAGCAGCCCCGTCAGAAAACACCTATTTGGTAGTTTGGAGGGGAGAGTGGTGTTAGTGGAAAGGTCTTTAGTACGTAGGTACAACTTTGAAGTTCCAAGTTGTGCATGCAGCTAAGCCGGTGCAGCAGTATCCATGAGAGTTTCCTCTTCGAGAGCGTCATCCCAAACCAGAAAAAAATAAGCATTGTATAAACACCAAAGCTGACAAAATATCGGAAAGCATACACGAGATGGTTTAATCCACCAACAATTGCCCGAATGGTTTCTATTATTGTTATGCAACATATGCATTTTTTATTTATTATATTATTTCATTAGACCTACAAACTTAAACCACAGATCTTACGACACTATGCAATATCCATTAAGATGGATACCAAAGACTAATTTATCAAAAATTAAAATGCCATTTATAAAAGTTTTATACAGCTTTTCTTATTTTAATGAACTTTTGAGTGAAAATCCCTATTATGAAGGAAATATATAAAAAAAAATTATTAAATTAAATTAAAAATGTTTATTATTTTCAAAAGTTTCAAAAAGAATAAGTCTTCTATCTACAATACAAAAATTGTTCATTCACATGACAGTTGGTTTAACTTAACAGCTTTAAATAGAGTCTAAACCAAACATTATCTTCATCAACAGGAGTGCAAGGTATTGGAAAAGTATAACTTTTCAGTTATTTACTTATTTTATTTATTTAAAAAGTACAACGTTTGCGAATAAAATATTAACAAATTAGATTATTGAAATGTTGGAACATGTACCACAAAAAGGCTCAAACATCTATCTTATTTTTTCCGAATCTGTTTATAATTAGGTAAGTTGAAATCATATCTTTGTCTTTTATGTCTAAAATGGACCTCGTAGTCAAATTTTACTTAAGTTCTAAGATAATCAGCAAATTTCCGTTTTTTATGTTGTAAATGAATATCATCGTGTAAAAAAATATTTGTTCAAAAGCGTCAAATAGTCATCCAATCTAACTTTAGTAACATTTCTTGTATAGAAGTATCGTACCGTTTTTGCAATAAAAAGCGCATAGCTTTTTTCCGCATCCTTTGCATTTTTCCAATTTGAAAATTTTTCATAGTAAAGAAAATTGTAGGACAATAGATGAAATAAGGTTCACCTATAGAACTATATACTTTTACTTTGTAGAATTTACTTATGTTTTTGCAGGTTCTTTTAATAGCTAGGTTCTTCTAGTTGCTATTTTACTTATTGTGTAATCAATATGTGCATCAAATTTTAATTTACAGTCTATTATGATACCCGAGTATTTAAACTCCTGCACCCTTTCTATTTCCGAGTTATTTATTTTGATAGTCCCGATACCACGACTACTCTTTCTTGATATAAACACGAATTTAGTTTTATCCATATTAATTTTAAGTCTGTTAATACACAGCCAAATATTTATAAAGAGCATCTCAGTCACTTTGTAACTTTTCACGCATTTAACGCATCGTCAGCAAATAATTTTATTGTACTGAACTTCTAGATTGAATTAATATCATTGATATAAATATTGAATAACACTGGATCAAGAACAGAGCCTTGGGGTAAGCCGACCTTCACGTCCACTTCGTCTGAAGATATCGAACCAATTAATGTCTTTTGTTTGCGATTTGTAAGACCAACCTAACTCAAGATCTTTAACACCAATGCATGGTAACTTTTCCAACAAAATTTGTTGGTATATAGTTTCAAAAGCTCTTTTCAAATCAATGACGACTGCAACGACTGACTTTTTATTATTGAGTTCTTCTTTTCATTCCGCTACAACAATGTAAAGTGCTGTTTCATTGTTATATGGACTGTGCCGCTCCTAACATGGAAAACGGGCGTACACGTGCCATTAAGCGTTATACACCAGGTGCTGCCCCTAACATGGGAAAAACAGACGCACCTGGTGATTCCAAAGGGGCCCCATAGCTTGGGGAAACAGATGCACATTTGTAGCCGTTATGGCTGCGTAGGAGGGTTGACAGTTCCTAGCTATCGCTCACATGCAGCGAGGCTGCCGCCCTCTGGTTGGTAGAACATGATGAAAGCGACGTAAGCCATCGCGCCGCTTCAAGGTGCCTGTCATAGCCAGGGACCATTTTTATAAAAATTATTGAAAATTACTCACTTTCAGTCCAAGCCAAATCAAACTATCCAGGAAAAACTAATTTGCAAACAGGTAGCAGGCCCTTTCAAAAAATTAAACCTTCCTGCAAATACACAGTTTCATCCCTTTCATATGAAATATGATGGGTATTTTATGTAGAGATATGTATAAGGATAGCTTGTGCATTAACTTCAAGGGATTATATGAAAAATAACAATAAATTTGGGGGTTTTTTGTACACGTTTATGCCGACCCCTTTTATATTACATCTCTTGTTTTGAGTATCTAGTCTAAGATTTTTGAATGAAAAGATCTCAGACACTACAGAACTGACTTGGATGCAACTTTTTTTTAAATAACACTTATACATAAGGCTATAAATTTGGCTACTTAAAACGAAGGTTAGTGTATCAATTACTGAAATATTAGGAGATATTCGATATCAATAACATACTCAATAGAAAACAAAGGGGAGTTATGGAAAAGGGGCGTGGCACCATTGATTTGAAAATTGGTAGAAGATATATGATATCAATACCATGCTCACGGGAAAAAGTGGGAGTTGTCACAAAAGGGGACGGGGCACCTTCCATTTAAACTTAGTTTTTCAAACTGAATATCTCTAAAAGTGTTCGAAGTAGGGACCTGAAAATTGATTTTGAGGTACACGATATCAATACCATGCTCACTGGAAAAAAGTAGGAGTTTTTGGAATCGCTACATCGACAACACTAATAACTAATTTTAAATCAAACTCAGGTGAGTTAAACCTTCCGTAAACATACCTTTTTTACATTATAGCTTGGATTTTCTCAAAATGCCATATATCTTATACGTGAACAAGCTGTACATTTTTTTTTTTTTGACTCTACTAACAAAAGCGGGATTTTGAAAATGTTTAGTACCAAAAGTGTGCCATCAACTGATTGCGCATTCTGCTTTCCAAATGTTTACTTCGGCAATCTGATTTAGAACTCTTAGGCCCGTTTACTCAATGTCTGGTTATGATAAACTTTATCATATGATAACCTAATCATGGCTTGCCTCAGAATGACATTTCTGATTAAGTTACCATGATAAAGTTGGTCATTGTGAACGTTTTTTGAAAAAAATTCACAAAAGTTGCATCGTGAACGAATAAAAACTGAGATCTGCTCTGTTTTCAATTTTAAACGAACCACTTTGGAGTACGAATTTCGATTGTGATATTTCTTTATAGGGATATAATTATATTTTTAAACTCTATTGCTTCCAGAGCTTGTTAGCAAAACCATTTATCACAAAATCAGACTGTTTAAGCGACATAAGCTGTAACTATTTATTTCGTCTATTTTATTTGCGCTCTCTTGTAATTCGCAAGCAGCTTATGAAATATCCCAAAGATATAGTTTATGCTTTACAATCCCAAATCGGGGTTTTTCACAACGAGAATGAGGAAGCCAATCCCGTGCAATGCCTCAGAGCCAACAGTGCTCGCCCCTAATTAATACATACAAGGTGTAAAGGTGCCCGACACCCCCCGTTCTATATAGAACAAATAATTTAAATAAATAAAATAATAAATAAATATTAGAAAAGGGCTCCCTATACTAAACATGTGCTTCGCACATCCCCTTTTCCTCTCTAAACCAATAATATAATATAAATATTAAAATAAAATAAAAAATAACTCAAAAAAACTACTCGCCCTCCATAAAGCTTGGACATGGTCCTTCGAGCCGGATTCGAACCGGCAACTTATGAATATCACTAGACGACTAAGCCACCTAGGGGGGCGAGAATGTTTAAGCGACAAAAGTGCTCGCCCCCAATTAATATACAAATAAATAATTTAACATTCCCAAAACATCGCCCCTATGCAATATTTGCAACGGGGGTTTTTCACAACGAAAATGAGGAAGCCAATCCCGCGTAATGCCTCAGAGCCAACAGTGCTCGTCCCCAATTAATACATACAAGGTGTTACAAGTGCGCCGCACCCCGTTATATATACAGCCAATCCCGTGCAATGCCTCAGATCCAACAGTGCTCGCCCCTAATTAATACATACAAGGTGTAAAGGTGCCCGACACCCCCCGTTCTATATAGAACAAATAATTTAAATAAATATAATAATTAAATAAATATTAGAAAAGGGCTCCCTATACTAAACATGTGCTCCGCACACCCCCTTTTCCCCTCTAAACCAATAATATAATATAAATAATAAAATAAAATAAAAAATAACTCAAAAAAACTACTCGCCCTCCATAGAGCTTAGGCACAGACTTTTACTTTCAGCTGTCACTTTTTGTTTTCCATCCTTTGATAACTTTTATCAGAAGATAACCAGGGCATCGTCGATAATCAGACATTGAGTAAATGGGTTTTGGACCGACCTCTGATAAAGTCGTGATTAAACAGTTAATCATACAATGAATCAATTATGATTTCTGTACATGATTGTTGAATGCATAAATTGAAGTCTAATTCTGCAATGATGAAAAAATGTGAAATACTGAATGCAGAAAAACTATGACTATGGTACACATTGGACTCACACTAATCATGTTTGGTATGTTTGCTATATATTATAAAATTAAATTATTTGTTTTCAACAGCGTGGTACTGTTGGTACATTCTACAAGGTGGCGCAAAAATAAGCTTCCGATGTTCAGCATATCGGTTGTGGCACGTGCAGTGTGTGCTGTTGCACCGTCTTGTTGGAACCACATGTTTTCCAATCCCAATTCATCAAGTTGCGGCAAAAAGAACTCGTTGATCATTGCTCTGTAGCGCTCACCATTCACAGTAACCGTTTGGCCCCGACCGATTATTGGGCAAATAAATAGTCAGCAATATTCCGCGTTCTGGAGCAGTGTAGCATAACGTTGTTTATTAATGTGTATTTCGCATGTGTTTACTACACAAATGTCAAAACAGAATTGACTTTAGGGGCCAATCGCAAAATTTATAGCATTTTCTGATAGGAGGATTACTTTTGCGCCACCTTGTATGTATATCAGTATGTATACAGGTTTGGAAATTAAAAGTGGGCGATGTTGCGCCCCTACAGGGAAAAGTTTAAATAAGCTGCTCCGCAGCTATCTGTACCAGCTATACAATATGCATGAAGACGTAAGAGTGGGATAAGAGGGAACGAGGGGATAAGAGCGATAGGTAGCTAAGATAGATAAAGAGGAGGAAGAATAGAGAGATGAGGGAGCATGAGAATAGGAAGCGAGTGATGTGGAGGGTCAGTCAAGTGAATGTTTGGGCAGGGAAACGCCTCCTAGTTTCCGATAAAAATCAGTTCCAAAGCTTTTTAGTCACATTTTGACATTTTAATTTCTATGTTGTATTACTTACCGAAATTATATTCGTCGAAAAAGAAGTTTTGTTGAAAGTTTCGCGAAAATTTCCGAACATCCATATTATATTTAGCAGAGAGATCATTATCAAATAATAAACTCTGAACTTGTACGTTTATTGGCGAAGAAGATTTAGCTAGATTTCTCAAGTGAGACCATACAAAGGAACCAACTTGATTTATTTCTTCAGTTTTTAGAATGTTTTTTATACTCTTGATTGTAAAGTAGTTAGGACAGATCATTGCTTGTAAATAACATGCTATGCGTATCTCTGAGTTTATGGTGTAATTGGAGTATACACTCAAAAATATTGATCGGTGTTGAAGGCAATCTGTACGTCTAAACGCAAACACCGATTCTAATCTGATGCCAGTTGGAGCGAATTCATTCACAATTAATCTACGCAGTTGATCATCAAAGTACTCAGATAATATACCGATATTACCAAGGCTTTTGATATTCACAATCATTCGTTCGTATAGATATCGTTCCCCGCGGTAGCTCTTCAAAAGATGAATGAACTCAGTTTCAAGTGAACCTGTTATCGCCTTGACACGTATATTCTGCGAACAATCACTGTTATGACGGCAATAACTATGTATTACAGCGGATGCGCTTAGTGTATACTCTGGTTCGGTTTTATCCCTAGAAAACTCTAGTATAGTGTAAAATGTTTCAACAGTATCTTCATCGGGATGCTGGATAAAAGCCATCGACTTCAACCAGCTTAAAGCCATTTTTTTAGATATACTATTTGTAAGAAGCTGGTCTCGCATGAGTTGGTAAGATGCCGAGCTTCCGATGTAAGGTAAGGAATCTAAAATATGGTATCTGAAAGAGATAAAAACATTTTTGTTTGTTTTATTCTTCTTATTATTGCGTATAATAAATATAATAATTAGCATAATAAATTTGAGATTCGTTTTTATTGTATACTAGCAGCGCCGGCAGAAGTTGTCCTGCCTAAAATTTGACTTGCTGCATTTAACAAATTGTATTCTTTTCTCTCCCCACTTGGTGCTTGTTGTACATTTATCCTTACATCTTCCTTTTACTTTTGCTTTTCCGCACCCTCATATACCGTTACTCTTCTTTACCCTCTTCTTTTTCCTATACCACCTCCCTTACAACTTTATATAACTTGGGGGCCTTTTCAAAAACTAGATATGGCCTATTTCGTTTCACAGCGAGCGACAATAAATTTTGGACATGAAAAAAGGACAAACAACACAAAAAAAGGTGTGGCCAATACATTCAGAGTTATAACGAATTGAAATTTTATATAGCCCGGGGCGTGGCACCGCCTACTTTTCCGAAAATATATATAGCCAGTGTTGTACCCATGGAACTTTTGAACTTATCGTGAAAGTTTCATAGAGAGCGAATATAAACTTTGGACATTAATATAGCACAAACAAATCACAAAAATATGTGGGCGCGGTATAGCTTACTTTTTCCAAAATTATGTAAATCTTGGCTAAATGATACATATATCCAAATAAATATCATGAATTTACAACAAATACGTTCAGAGTTATGACGAATTTAAATTTTTTATAGCCAGGGGCGTGGCACCGCCATTTTTCCAAGAAATATCTACAGTCTGTGTCGTACCTAGCGAACTCCTGAACCTATTGTGAAAGTTTAAAACTATCGACAATAAACTGTGAATGTTAATAAAGCACAAACAAAACACAAAATAAAGGCGTTGCACCCCCTCCTTTTCTAAAATGATGTAAATCTTGACCAAGTGACACATACATATATCCAAATATCATTAATTTAGACTAAATACGTTCAGATTTATGATTAATTGAATTTTTCGAAAACATACGAGTATATAGCCCAGGTATGGGCTTTTTAAAAATTTTTAGTGACGAGTGACGAAAAAATATCAAAATTTTATTTGTTATTAAACAAAATTTGAATGATGAGTGAAATGTTTTTGGTTATTCAAAAAAATTTTAATAAAGAATAAGATTTAAATTTTTATTCAAGCTTTTGAAAATAAAAAATAAGCACATCGAGATACAGCAAAATTATACCCATATGTGCATGTAGACATAATGTGTATTTATAAAGATTTTTTTGGTTATTTCTATATAAATTGAGATGCACTGAGTTGATTTGAATTAAGTTCGGAATCATTGCTGGTTAAAATAAGGCTTTTGGCGGGTTTACTTGTTACTTTTCGTGGTAATTTCATAATAGTTTTAGGGATTATTTTGGGATTTCGGAATGGTTTTAGGGATTATATTAGGAGTTTTCTGTGGCCGTTTTGAAGTTATTTTAGAGATCATTGTGGGACTCTATCTCGCAGTAAATAAAAAAAATAATAATTCAGTTCAGTGTAAATCATCCAGCCACTTAATCTCAAATCATCCCTAGTACCATCAGCCGAAGTTATCATTTCGCAAAATGGTGACTAAGTGTCTCTACTCACAGAGGTGCAACAAAATAAACTAGGCTTAGTAGCCAAAGATTCGATGCTTCTTTTACAAATTCTTAACTCGCCTGGAATTGCTTGCACGATCTCTACTATAAAGTACCCGAATTTCTTGATTTTGCAGATATTTTTGGAAAATATGGGTACCTTAAGTTTTGGTGATTTATTGCATTTTCTGAATGTCTCTCTATTCAAAACTCGATATCTCGTAATGTTGTGATCGAATAAATACCGGGTTTCATTTTGTTTCAAGTTAAATAAGCTTTATAAAACAATAACATAAAAATAATTTTTTAATTCTGTAAAATTTTTTATTTATAAAAATTTATAATTGCTATTTATAGGTAAAACATGAAGTCCCACAAACTCAACGATTAAAACAATTTTTAGATAATTCTTTTTTCTATTACTGAGCAAATACATTTTACAAAAAGATGGAGTCTTTCTTTTAACGGAACATATAAATTTTTTTTCGAGGTCAAGTCGCGCAGGTCACTAATAGTATACAACCAACTCTGCCAACCAGCAGCGGATAAAAGTCTGGATAAACCGCGAGTCGCTAGTACCAAAAAAGTGGATAAAAAAGTGGGCAATTTTGTTTGGAGAGGTTCACTTTTTAACCACGTTGAAAATGTTTTTCCGTGTAGGTGTGAGTGCATACTTATAGGCACTCGATGTTTTCCATAGAAATTCGAAAAATATGCGTTGATGTTTGTAAAAATTAGTGAGTTCGTGGAGTCAGAGTTTCACCACGGTTAGAAATGGTTGGTAGGGAACGCGTGCCTATCCATGCACGCATGGTTAATTTGAACCACACCATACATATTGTGACGAATTCGATAATTCCTTGATTATCAATCCTTGGTTCGATCACTATAAAGTCAAATAAACACACGCACAGATATTGTAACTAATAGCTTGCTTTATTCACTAGTAATAAACGCAAAACAAATTTAAGAGTTTGGTAGCTTCGCAGTAGTTCACTGAACAACACTTGAAAAGAAACTGATCAACCTGCCTTGCTTGGTCACTGCTTATATAGTCCGACAGGGTGCTACCCCACGCACTGAGAACTTTCTTGGTTGTTCGTTCTTCGAGTTCTCGAAGGGTCGGTGTTATTTATTGACATCTGCTCTTTGCCTTGTATTCGTGAACACTCGCGCCATCTCTCTTCCTCTTCCTTGGAACACGCTTGCATGCATAAGCGTAGCCAACGTTATCTCTGTTGTGTTTAATTAGTGGTGGGAGTGTTATTGAGTTAGGGATGGTTAGTACTTGAGAATAATCGCCACAATATGTCTTAGAATGAAACATACTATCTGTTAACGAATTTAATCCAATTCTATTCAGCCGTTACCAAAATAGTAGTGGATATAGACATACGAGTTGTGTTCAAAAAGTATCGCGAATTTTGAATTTTCGCTGGTTACGTATATTCGAATTTCGAATTGCGTTAT
Source organism: Merzomyia westermanni (assembly GCA_949987695.1). Lineage (NCBI taxonomy): Eukaryota > Metazoa > Arthropoda > Insecta > Diptera > Tephritidae > Merzomyia > Merzomyia westermanni. Next base: position 97,647,388 of record OX465289.1, read on the forward strand.
GTTGGTACTCATGTCTCTCACTTATGCCGACAAGCTCGGCCCTTTTGAATGTTCAGTTAATTGTTGACAGCTGCTTTGCTTGCACGTGTTTTGGATCGTCTTCGATTTTTACCCATTTTTTTTACCAAAATTGCTCTCTCTCTCTCTATGGCGCGATATACAACAGGTATATCATCATAAACCTCCTAAGAGATTTTTGCGCCAAGCTTCTCTTCCAATTTGTGGTGTACCGATTTGAATTTCCCCTACAAATTGGTGGGACCTACAGTTTTTTGCCGACTCCGAACGGCATCTACAAAGGAGACGAATTTTTGCTGAGAAGCCTGTCATGGCAGAAATACACTCGGAGAGTTTGCCAAACCACTGCCGAGGGGCGACCCCGTTTTGAAAAACTTTTTTCAAATCACTTTTGATGTTACCTGTACCAGGGCTCGAACCATGGACCTTCGGTGTGGTAAGCCGGCAACACTAAATTCACACCATGGCGGCCGCCAAAATTGCTCAATTGTGACCAAAAACAGCATCGCATAAACATTGCTAATGAGATGTTAAACTCTGTCCGCGACGACCCAAATTTGCTCCAGAGGGTCATAACTGGTGACGAATCGTGGGTTTATGGTTATGACGTGGAAACCAAAGATCAATCATCTAAATGGAAGCTGCCGCACGAACCAAGACCGAAAAAAGCGCGCCAAGTTCGGTCGGATGTGAAAGTTTTGCTGACAGTTTTCTTCGATTGCAGGGGCGTGGTGCATCATGAGTTCTTGCCACAGGGAAGAACGGTCAATAAGGAATATTACCTGCAAGTTATGCGCAATTTGCGCGAAGCAATCCGCCAGAAACGCCCGGATTTGTGGAAGAACAAAAATTGGCTTTTGCACCACGATAACGCCCCTGCTCACGCATCGTTGCTTGTGCGCGACTTTTTGGCCAAAAACAACACACTAATGATGCCGCAGCCACCGTATTCCCCAGATCTGGCCCCCTGTGACTTTTTCTTGTTCCCTAAACTGAAGAGGCCCATGAAAGGACGACGTTACGCTTCTCTTGACGAGATAAATACGGCATCGAAGGAGGAGCTGAACAAGATACAAAAAAATGATTTTTTGAAGTGCTTCGAAGATTGGAAAAACCGTTGGCACAAGTGTATAATATCTCATGGGGATTACTTTGAAGGGGACAAAATAGATATTCATGAATAAATAAATAATTTTTGAAAAAACACAAAATTCGCGATACTTTTTGAACACACCTCGTATGTATATAAACCCAGCAGACCATCGGCTAGGCGAATTGCAATTGGACTTAAGAATAAGCTCAATGCAAGTGCCCAATGTAAGCTTACTGCACTTATTATAAGATTACAAGTGTCTAAGCTTTATGGAGGGCGATTATTTTTTTTGAGCTATTTTTTTTATTTCATTTTATTATTTATATTATATTATTGGTTTAGAGAGGAAAAGGGGGTGTGCGGTGCACATGTTTACTATAGGGAGCCTTTTTCTAATATTTATTTAATTATTATTTTATTTATTAAATTATTTGTTCTATATAGAACGGGGTGCAGTTCACCTGTTACACCTTGTATTTATTAATTGCGGGCGAGCACTGTTGGCTCTGAGGCATTGCACGGGATTGGCTTCCCCATTTCCGTTGTGAAAAACCCCGCTTTGGGATTACAAAACATAAACTATATCTTTGGGATATTTTATAAGCTGCTTGCGAATTACAAGAGAGTGCAGCGCAAATAAAATAGACGAAATAAATCGTTATAGCTTATGTCGCTTAAGCAACAAGTAAGCTGAGTCCCAAGTAATTTTTTGGCATGCTTGTAAAACGCTTTTTATAATTAAGATTTATTTAAGTATGCTTAAAAGATTCAGTTCTCCTTGTTTATAAATGATATTTCTACAATAATAAAATTTTCAGAAATTTTAATGTATGCTGACGACGTAAAGCTTTTGATGTCATTAGCGTCATTTGCAGATAGAAATAAGCTACACTCAGATCTAGATACACTAGTTACTTGGTGCGATTTAAATTATATGCCACTTAACCTTAAAAAATTTAAATACAGGGTGGCTAATGAAAGCCGCTACCAAAAAAAAATTAAATAACTTTTTTTCTATTTAATGAATCTGGTAAATTTTTTTTTTATTTTGCAGATTGACTTTTACGTTTAACAAAAATGGATAACTGGGACACTGAAACAAGAATTTGGATTGTCCGCCGCTATCACGCACTGGAGTCCGTAGTTTCGGTTCAAAGAGAGTATAGGTGCACGTTTGGCGGCAATCCTCCGAGCAGATGGACCATAATAAGACTTGTAAACAATTTTGCCGAGCATGGGACAGTCAACAGAAGACCTTACCATCGAAACCCTTCAGTTCGAACGGAGCAAACAATCGCTGCTGTAGCTGCTGCCATATAAAACAATCCACGTGTTTCGACAAGAAGCTTATCTGCTCAAATGGGTGTAAGCAGACAGTCATTACAGTCAATTATGCACAAATATTTGGACTTATTCCCATATAAAATTCAAATGGCCAATAAACTGAACGCTGCAGACTTGCCGATTCGCTTGGAATTTTGCCAGAAGATGCTTCAAATGGTGGAAGAGGATGGAAACATGTTGAACTGTCTTTTCATGTCTGACGAGGCCCATTTCGATTTAAACGGCAACATAAACAAACAAAATTGTCGAATATGGAGTGCTTCCAACCCACAGATACTCCATGAGACGGAATTGCATCCACTTCGTGTCACAGTGTGATGTGCAGTTTCATCACGCTGCATTGTCGGGCCCTACTTCTTCGAAGAAAACGGTCACACCGTTACGGTTACTGGAGACCGTTACTTGAGCATGTTGAGAGAGTTTTTCTATCCAGAATTACGCCGAATGAGAATTTCTTTCAACTCTGTGTGGTTTCAGCAAGATGGTGCAGCTCCTCATATAGCCCAACCTGTTATGACAGAATTGCGACGAAAATTTCCCAATAAGCTGATATCCAGAAACTCCACATTCCGTTGGCCACCCAGGTCGCCTGACCTTACTTCACCTGACTTTTTCTTGTGGGGTTATTGCAAACAGGAAGTCTTCAAAGCAAAACCAACAAATTTGAATGAACTAAGGCAATCCATTCGAGAAACAATTGCGGCTATTCCTGTCTCAACTCTCCAAGCAGTAATGAACAACTTTTTGGTAAGATGCCGCACATGCATCGACGAGCAGGGGGGGCATTTAAATTCCATTATTTTTAAAACTAATTAAGCTATATTTAATAAAATTTAATGAGCTTTAACATGAATAAAAGAAAAATGAATTCCATACACTGAAAAAAAAATTATTTGAGTTTCTTAATGTAGCAAAATTCATCAGCCACCCTGTACATGGGGTTTTCGCGTGGAATTTCTCAGCCGGCTTATTATACAATTAAAAATTATAGTGTTGAGCAAGTGTATGATTTTGTTGACCTGGGGGTTACTATGGACTATAAACTCAGTTCCAACCGCCATATTAACAGTCAATAAGGCTAGATGAGTCCTAGCATTCGTTTAACGATGGTCTTAAGAATTTAACGACCCTTATATAGCTAAAGCCCTCTTCACTACATTAGTCAGACCGATACTTGAATACGGTTCTATAATTTGGAGCCCGCGTTACCAGGTTCATGTAGATTGCCTAGAATCAGTTCAAAAACAATTTTTACTATTTGCCTTAAGAGATTTTCAGTGGAATCCCTTATATAATCTGTCACCCTATACGAATCGTTTAAAACTCTTGGAAAATGCTTGGAATTGTTTGTATGATTAAGGGCCACTTTTGTGAAAGCCGGTAACTGCTAACCGGAGTTTAAATGACGTATTTTGTACGGTTAGCTCTCAAATTAATCGCCGATTAGGCTTAACCAGCCTTTATGAAAGTTGCCCTAAATTGCTAAATGGTTCACTCTCCAGCCCATTTCTTCTAAGTGAAGTGAACTTCAATGGACCATCTCGCCCTTCAAGGCGTTTTAAACCTTTAGTCTTAAAACAGTGCCGAACCAATTTTCAGTTAAATGAGCCCTTTCGCTGTTTGTGTCAAGATTATAACTCTCTTTCTGGTAGATTTGGTATTTCAGACTCGCTTTTCAGCATAAAAAAATCAATTCGTTCTATCCGAAATACATAGCTACTAATATTTCTTATTCTTTGACTTCTATATTACCTTCTAACAATAATTTTATTCTGTTAACTAATTATTTCTTAATGTATAATCTATCTTATATCTACTTTACTTAGCTGATGAGGTTTTCTCTGTAGCTGTGCAGTTTTGGATCTCGATTAACAAACCGAAGCCTTTCAACGACTCGGTACGAACGAATAATCAGCGCGTTATGCGGATGCGCCCCTCGCGCCGGTCGGCGGGATATGTGGGTAATCCGTTTGGAAATTATTATTATTATTATTATTATTATGAGATGCTTACATCGTACAAGATGTTTTCAACAGTTGCGAAATACCTATTTTATACAAGGTGGCGCAAAAGTAAGCTTCCGATGTTCAGCATATCGGTTGTGGCACGTGCAGTGTGTGCTGTTGCACCGTCTTGTTGGAACCACATGTTTTCCAATCCCAATTCATCAAGTTGCGGCAAAAAGAACTCGTTGATCATTGCTCTGTAGCGCTCACCATTCACAGTAACCGTTTGGCCCCGACCGATTATTGGTCAAATAAATAGTCAGCAATATTCCGCGTTCTGGAGCAGTGTAGCGTAACATTGTTTATTAACGTGTATTTGGCATGTGTTTACTACACAAATGTCAAAACAGAACTGACTTTAGGGGCCAATCGCAAAATTTATAGCATTTTCTCATAGGAGGATTACTTTTGCGCCACCCTGTATAAGTATTTTTCAATGCTAACTAAGTGAAACTACTACTACTAGATAGCAATATTGTAGTAACCTTAACTTACTCTTGAAATAAAGCTCCAAAATCCCGAAAAGTAGCGATATCTTGTCTCGTTATGTTGTTGAACTTTTTTCAAAGTTAAAAATTTTTCGATCAGTTTCAGGTCGTGCTTAAATGCGTTAAGGTGTTTGGCAAAATTTTTCATTTATACGTGAAGTAAATATAAATAATATATACAAATTAAAACGCTCAATTGTGCTAAATAAAAAAAGTTGCCCAATTACTCAAGAGAACAACGTAATACGTGTCAGCTGGTACGACCTGTCTTATGAGAGTGCAATGTAAATGAACACTCACTTTAGGCACTTCCCTGCCAACCAGCAGTGGATAAAAATCTGGATAAACAGCGAGTGTATCTGGGAAAGATTTCGATACTCTTTTGGACAGCTCTTTTTGGCCTCCCGGGGGCTCTTGTGCGGAAATTTGAATACAGACCGAATAGGAATGTTCAAAATGTAGCGAAAATTTTTCGTAATAACGTTGAGTCAAAAAACTGAGCACTAAATCCGTGAATATCTTTTATCAAAATGTCAGAGGTTTAAATACCAAATTAACTGATCTCTACTTGAAATCTTTTCATTGTGACTATAACGTAATTGCTTTTACCGAAACTTGGCTAAAACCTCATGTTTTCATTTCAGAGTTTTTATGTAATGAATATCAAGTATATAGAAATGATCGCTTGAACAGAGTCGGAGGTGGTGTTCTGCTTGCCGTTCATTCCTCCACCCCTTCAGAAGAGGTTAATATTCCTAACATCGATTTCATTGAGTTCAAATGCATCCGCATTCAACTAGAAAACGTCTCTATGTATTTATATGTTTGCTACATCCCTCCAACATCAGATTTTTCAGTCTACATGCAACATGTCTCAGATTCAATTATTGTTTTGGGTGATTTTTAACTTACCTCATATATCGTGGAACATATCTAATGGAAACATTATTCCAAATCCGTCCAAACAGGGGTACAATGACTTTTTAGATAGAATTTCCGATCTTTGCCTTAATCAAATAAATGTTATCGCTAACAAGTTTGGGAAAGTCTTAGAGTTAGTGTATGTTGATGATATAAACCAATTTTCTGTAAATTCTTGTGATCCGTTGGTTTTACCAGAAGACCTTTACCACGCTTCTATGGAAATAGTCTACGAAACCATAAGCAATGGCCAAGGTACTCAATGCTACTCATGTAGTAGCTTTGATTTTAACTTTTCCAAAGCCAAATACAAGAAATTAAATAAAGAACTGCCTAAATTCACTTGGCCTGAATTTGGTAGTGATATCGATCTAAACATCTCACATTTCAATCAAACTATTTACTGCCTATTTGAGAAGTTTATTCCTAAACGTAAATTAACTTATGATCATCCTACGCAAGCTTGGTCTACTAAAGAGCTTAAGGCTTTGAAAAATAGGAAAACGCGATCATTTAATTAATATAGGAAATCCGGATTAAACGAACATTACTTACTGTATTCCATTCTACGTCAGAAGTACATAGATTTTAATAAAAAGTGCTATAAAGCTTATATCTCTAAAACCAACCGAGACATTATTCTCAATCCAAAGTCATTTTATGGTTTCGTAAATTCTAAACGTAAAGTATCAGGGTTTCCCTCAGCCATGAAATATCAAGACATTATATCTAGCGATAATCAAGATATCGCAAATTTCTTTGCTCAATTTTTCACTTCTAACTATTCTGCAGTCGCCAATTCAAACTTTCAAAATTATCCCTATAAGCTACACGGGACAAATTTAATTAATTCACCAATTATATGCGCCAAAGATGTTCTAATTTACCTTAAAACCTTAAAAGAATCTTTTAAATATGGTCCTGATAGGATTCCTACATGTTTCTTAAAAAATTGTGCGAACCATATTTACCAACCCCTTACCAATTTGTTCAATCTATCACTAAAGTGTGGTGTTTTTCCAACTGCGTGGAAAACATCGTCTCTTCTACCGCTGCATAAAAGCGGGAGTAGGTCCTTTATAACTAGAGAACTATCGTGGCATAGCAAAGCTTTCTGCCATCCCAAAATTGTTTGAAGCTATTGTTACAAATCAACTTACGGGTCCGATCTCTACTTTGATAGCTGACGGCCAACACGGGTTCAGTAAGGGAAAGTCCACAGTTACGAATTTACCTGAGTTTACCAGTCATGTCTCAAATGGGTTTAGAAAAAATCTGCACACCGACGTTATTTATACGGATTTCAGCAAAGCTTTTGACAAAGTGTGTCACTCATTACTTATTCATAAACTCGATCAGTTGGGCTTCCAGCCGGGTCTCAATCGCTGGATCTCTTCTTACCTTAGTGACAGGACACAAAGAGTAATGTTTAAAAATTTAGTATCCGATGTCATTTATGTCTCTTCGGGGGTTCCTCAAGGAAGCCATCTTGGCCCGATTCTGTTCTTGTTGTTTATAAATGATATTTCTACAATAATAAAATTTTCAAAAATGTTAATGTATGCCGACGACGTAAAGCTTTTCATGTCATTCGCGTCATTTGAAGATAGAAATAAGCTACAATCAGATCTAGATGCACTAGTTACTTGGTGCGAATTAATTATATGCTACTTAACCTTAACAAATTTAGCGACCCTTATGTAACTAAAGCCCTCTTCACTACATTAGTCAGACCGATACTTGAATATGGTTCTATAATTTGGAACCCGCGTTAACAGGTTCATGTAGATCACCTTGAATCAGTTCAAAAACAATTTTTACTATTTGCCCTAAGAGATTTTCATTGGGATCCCTCGTACAATCTGCCACCCTATACGAATCGTTTAAAACTCATTAATCTACACACACTTTCTAGTCGGAGGGGAATGCTTGGAATTGTTTGTATGCTTAAATTGCTAAATGGTTAACTCTCCAGCCCATTTCTTCTAAGTGAAGTAAACTTCAATGTACCATCTCGTCCTTCAAGGCGTTTTAAACCTCTAGTAATAAAACAGTGCCGAACCAATTTTCAGTTAAATGAGCCTTTTCGCTGTTTGTGTCAAGATTATAACTCACTTTCTGCTAGATTTGATATTTCAGACTCGCTTTTCAGCATAAACAAATCAATTTTTTCTATTCTAAATACATAGCTACTGATTGTTTTTTATTCTTTGACTTCCATATTGAATTCTAACAATAATTTTATTCTGTTAACTAGTTATTTCTTAATGTATAGTTTATCTTATATCCACTTTACTTAGCTGATGAGGTTTTCTCTGTAGCTGAGCAGTTTTAGATCTCGACGATTAACAAACCAAAGCCTTTCAACGACTCGGAACGAACGAATAATCCGCGAGTTATGCGGATGCGCCCCTCGCGCCGGTGGGGCGGGATATGGTGGGTAATCCGTTTGGGAATTATTATTATTGAAGGCTAGCCCTTGCAGCTAATTTTTTCAAAGTTCCGCACAATCCATCGCTCGGCCCCTTTTCATGACATGTCGGAAAAAAGTGCCACTTTGCAGTTAAACCGAAATCTTCTTCATTTAATTTACAAACATTTTCTTGTTCTTATACTGCGCGTCGGACCCGTCAGAGAAATATGTTATTTTTGAAGTTAAGGTGAAAGCGTCAAATGCTACAGTGTCATGTTGCAAACACTGATATTATTTCCAAACTTTTTCCTTGTACAGTTCCGTCATTATTTCTGTAGAAAATTGCGAATAGGTGCACTGTAGCTCGATTAATGTTCCAATGAAAACCTTGAGCAACATCTTGAACAATGAACACCTAGTTTTCGGAAATCGCAGACTACAATATACTTACTTTCTGTTAATTAATGATTTTAATCTTCATAAATTTATTTTGCCTTTTAAATTTTTCTAAATATTCGCCCACTGGAGAGAGTATAACCTGCAATGGAGTTCGGTCAATATGAGTCCACTGTACGTAATGTCGTCAATAAAGTTTTCTCACATATTTTCGCAAGTTCATTTATTAAATTATCCGCGCCCGGGCACTTGAAGGACTTTTTAAAATAACATTTTGTAGTAGATTCCGTGCAAATTACTCATTTTAAACCGTCACGATAATTATTTAAGAGGTTGAGATTGTGAGCCGTACGATTTTCATACCTAATGCAGTAGCTGTTATAGTTCCAGTACTTAAATCTTCGTTGGCTTTGGTAATCAGTTCCGCTTTTTTACAATTTCCTTTTCCTAATTTTTCCCAAAGCTCTACCGCTATTAGCCAACAATTCGAAATCTCGGGACTTGCTAAACTCCTCTGTTTGCAAAATATTAACAAACATCGTGAACAGCGCTCCATTATAGCCTTCCACGGCAGATGTTCGTGTCGATGCCCCCAAAAACTGTAACTTCGCCAAGTCCAATATGTGGTGAATTTTAATAAAAACAAAAAAAAAACCAATAACAAATTTTACGTAAGGCTTACGATTTTCTTTAGAAGTGCATACTTTCGTTAACCATTGCTTTTCCAAAAAGCTCGTAAAATTAAAATCTTAAATGTTCTTAGTATATGCGCGGCAGGCAATAGAGGAAGTGATAGAAGTTTATGGTATTCCAATGACGCCTTATTGTCTCGTCGAATCAATTGAGCAAGTTACTTATGTTTTGTTGTTATTTCGCGTCGTACCAGCTGGCAAAAATGGAACCAACAGCCGTACAGGTTTAAATCCAAAAACGAGGCTTAATAGCCCTTCTTAGGCTAGCTTCATAATCGGCGATGAAGGTCGCACGGTTTGTCTGGGAGAGTTTTCAAAACGTGTGTATATTTCGCGTGGGCATTTCATATTACAATAATTAGCAATGTATTTTTTTAAAAAGTAACCAGGAATATACAAAAAATATTGATTTCAACTAATTTCAACGTGTTCTGCAATATTTGACATCGAAAGCTTTTGCAGCATCTCCAAAGAATCCTACTGATAGACATCCCAACATTGCGTATAATATATCGTACCTTTAGCTTCAGATTTTTATACCTAGTAGTGCTACGCACACAAGGTATATTAACTTTAGTCGCCTAACGGCAGTACGTAACGACATAAACGGATCGAGATAGATATTGACTTATATATATCAAAATGTTCAGGACGAAAAGAGAAATTGATTAAGCCATGTCCGCCCGTCCGTCCGTCCGTCTGTGAACACGATAACTTGAATAAATTTTAAGATATCTTAATGAAATTTGGTATGAGGGTTCCTTGGCACTCATCTCCGAGCGCAATTTAAAATGTGCGAAATCGGATGACAGCCACGCCTACTTTTTATGTATAGAATATTTTCGAAAACACAAAAAAAGTGATTACTCAGTACATAATACACCTATTATGACAAAATTTGGTGAGTACATTGAGATTGAGGCATAAAATAAATGTTTCAAGAAATCTTTGTAAGTGGGCGTGATTAAGTCAAATTTAGAAATAATTTTAATCATAAATCAACAACCGTTCAAGATATCGAAACGAAATTCAGCACGCAGGTTTCCAGGTATGCAAGGAATGTTCCAGGAATATGAGCGGTATCGGTTAAGGTCTACGCCCATATTTATATGAAAGATTTTAAAGAGGATCGTAGATATATTAAATAGGCAATGACTTTGCGTAAAATAGCTTTACATCATTTATATTTCACTTTTAAAGTTTCTGTAAACAAAGAAATCCAAAAACTTAAAATTTTCGAAAATGGCCGTGGCCCCGCCCCTTTATAGTGGATTATTCCACAAAACTTTTTATGCCATAACTCCGACAAAAATTGAGTTGTCGAAACGAAATTTGGTGATAATGTTCTATATATAAAGGTAACTGTTTGCTGTAAAAATGGGCGAAATCGGTTAATGTCCATGCGCAGTTTTTTGATATAGTTCTGAAATTTTTTTTTGTAAAATTTACAACTACACAAGTTGTATCAATCAGAGTTTGCACACATAATAAGCTTTTTGAGAAAAACTCGGCCGCAAAAAAATTTGGTTAATTTTGAAGAAGTAGAAGTGGCGCCGCCCACTTTTCAGCATAAAGCTTCTGCTAATTTCAAAGGCAATCGCTTATAATTCGATCTTGATATTTCAATGAAAATTGGTCAGCTACTTCTCAGTAGTATGTGTTATACTCCGGCCAAAAATTAGCCAAATCGGGAAACACACAAGCACAATATTCGGGCACGTAGTTAATAGCCCACTGCGAAGTGAAGTTATATATCTTTTTTGATTTTCATACCTTTGATAAACATTAAATGTTTTAAGTATGACAACAAGAGAAAAATTCACTTAAATGATCAGCACGATGAGCGGAGTCGATTTAGCCATGTCCGTCTCTCCATCCGTCTGTCTGTCTGTCCGTCTGTCTATTTGCACGCAAACTAGTCTCTCAATTTTACAAAAGAATGCTGAAATTCGTTGTTTGCTTTCGCCATTTTTAATATACAAGGTGTGTTCAAAAAGTATCGCGAATTTTGTGTTTTTTCAAAAATTATTTATTTATTCATGAATATCTATTTTGTCCCCTTCAAAGTAATCCCCATGAGATATTATACACTTGTGCCAACGGTTTTTCCAATCTTCGAAGCACTTCAAAAAATCATTTTTTTGTATCTTGTTCAGCTCCTCCTTCGATGCCGTCTTTATCTCGTCAAGAGAAGCGTAACGTCGTCCTTTCATGGGCCTCTTCAGTTTAGGGCTGCGGCATCATTAGTGTGTTGTTTTTGGCCAAAAAGTCGCGCACAAGCAACGATGCGTGAGCAGGGGCGTTATCGTGGTGCAAAAGCCAATTTTTGTTCTTCTTTGCACATCTTCTCGGCCTTCTGAGAACATTTTGTACCACCGATAAACGTTGCTTCGGTCCAAGGTAGCTTCTCCGTATGACACAGTCAACATTCGGAATGCATCCGCGCATTTAATTTCGTTTTTCACACAAAATTTGATACAGGTTCTTTGATCCATTTTTTTGAATAGGTAAAAATCGAAGACGATCCAAAATACGTGCAAGCAAAGCAGCTGTCAACAATTAACTGAACATTCAAAATGGCCGAGCTTGTCGGCATAAGTGAGAGACATGAGTACCAACATAACGCCACAAAAAATTCGAAATTCGAATATACGTAACCAGCGAAAATTCAAAATTCGCGATACGTTTTGAACACACCTCGTACTAGCAAACCCGGTAGACGTTGTTTTGAAGTTTTGATACATAGAACACATCTATATATAAAATGTCATTAACTTGAACCAAATAAACTCCTAACTATACCGAACTGCAGCTTTATATAACCTGGGGGCTTTTCCAAAAGCTATATACGGACTGTGTCGTGCCTAGCGAACTCCTGAACCTATCGTGAAAGTTCAAGAGCAAAACAAAACACAAAATATGTGGGCGTGGCACCGCCCCTTTTGAAAAATTATGTAAATATTGACTAAGTGACACATATATCCAAATTTCATTAATTTAGACGAAAAATGTTCAGAGCTATGACGAATTGAAACTTTATATAGCCTGGGGGCGTGGCTCCGCCTACTTTTCCAAAAATATATAATGTATATGCTGTACCCAGTGAACCCAAGTAGATATTGTGAAAATTTCATAAGGATCGGTTGAGTTCTTTGGCGCCTAAAAAAGACACCCTTTTTTATATCTATTTTTGTTACGCACACAAGGTATATTACTTCATTCGGCATTAACGAATCGAGATATATGTTTATTAATGAATATCAAACCGTTCAGGATGAAAAGTAAAATATCCGCGCAAGTAGTTAATAGCCCACTGCAAAAGCGAAGTTGTATATCGTTTTTGCTTTTCATACCTTTCATGAACATGAAATGTTTGTACGTATGAGAAGAAAAAGAGATAGTCCCATCAAAGAGTATACTGAAGTGATCGGGAGGATGAGCTGAGTCGATGTAGCCATATCCGTCTCTCGATACGTCAATCTGTCTGTCCGTCTGTCTATTTGAACGCAAATACGAGCTGAAAGTATTAAAATAGACCTGCGTAAATTGGGATGCCATAATAAATCACTACTAGGTATATAATGTTCGGTCCCACCCGAACTTAGACTTCCTTACTTGTTTTTTTTGTTATATTTATTTGTTTTGCAGAAATTATTCTCAAATTTTCTAATATTTTTGACTTCTTCATCGCGGTCAGATAGCGTTTTAGGATAATGCTGTTGGTCATCACATTATACGCTTTTAGCAGAAATAAAAAATGTATAATATGAATGCTGAGTTTTAGCGTTAATAGTACATCGAATGGTTTTTGATGGCGTTATGTGATAAACTGAAGTGTCTAGCAAAAGCTGTCATTATTACATCCTTTATTCTTCTTATATTCGTTTCTTTATAGCAGTGCTATATACATATACCCCAAACTTTAAAAAAGTTAGTAACTTCAATATTTTATATGTACTTCAGAAATAAGCAAAATGGGAATTGGAAATCCCAGGAAATTAAACAAAATCTTTGGAACATCAAGAATATGTTTATAGAAAAGAATTCGGGCTGTGTGCGCGGTCAGATCGCGTTTTAGGGTAATGCTGTTGGTCATCACATTACACGCTTTTAGCAGAAATAAAAAATTTATAATATGAATGCTGAGTTTTAGCGTTAATAGTACATCGAATGGTTTTTGATGGCGTTATGTGACAAACTGAAGTGTCTAGCAAAAGCTGTCATTATTACATCCTTTATTCTTCTTATATTCGTTTCTTTATAGCAGTGCTATATACATATACCCCAAACTTTAAAAAAGTTAGTAACTTCAATATTTTATATGTACTTCAGAAATAAGCAAAATGGGAATTGGAAATCCCAGGAAATTAAACAAAATCTTTGGAACATCGAAAATATGTTTATAGAAAAGAATCCGGGTTGTGAAAAATTATGATATATATTTTTTTTTGTTTAATCGTTGTAAACCATACCCCAAAATTTCATTAAAATACATTATCTTCCAAAAAATTTTAGGTGTCTCACTCCACAAATTTTTTATCTTACTTAGTGACGTTTTTTTACTAAAGTGTAAAACTAAAATAATACTTATATTACAAAAGCTTATATTTGCGAAACTCTTGTATTCAAGCTGTCTAAAATTCCATGTGCAATTGAAACTATAGCTAAATTAATAAGTCTTTGATTGAGCATTGTTGATCCTAAATAGTTTTTAATAATTTTTAATTTTGAAAAGGACCTTGCACCAGATGCAACTGAAACCGGTAGTGTAAGTAATATTCATAGCGCTATTACTGTGTTCGGAAATGTTGAAATTAAGTCATTGGTAAAAAGATATTGTAATATGGTTCGTGGATCATTAGACTGGATTTCTGCGAAATAAACTTTAATGCAACGATCTCATCAAACAGACCAATACCGTCAATGTCTGAATCACTACTTGAATCATATTTAATTTTCAAATTTAAGTGGCGCCAACGTAGATATCAGCCATTTCTGTTGTTTACATTCAATACAACGTTGCCATTGATCAGTTTTCATGCAAGTTAACTCAAACGTGTACTTTTGAAATAATTATTTTTCATTTTATAAGTGCCCGAAATTAATATTAAATAATTATAGCCCGTCAATTTATTTAAAAGCAACAACTTAATATCGTCATTTCAGGGTATTTCAACATTATTACGAAAATTTAAAAGGTATTTTGAGGTATTTTTCTAAAGCAACTGCAAACGATCCATAACCAGCATACACACGTATGAATAGGCAACACTGTCATATGAGAGAGCAATCAGCTGACACGTTCTTACGGAAAAAAATTTAAATTTCTTTGATTTCTACGGAACGTTCTACGTATACGGAAAAGTTAAACGTCGGTGAGTGTTCGTTTGCATGGCACTCTCATAAGACAAGTCGTGTAAGCTGAAACGTACTACGTACGTGCGTAGGTGGGTAAGTGGACTATTAGACGAATCACAGTTGATATCGAGATCTGATATCGAACAGTCGTGCAAATAAAGCCGAGTACCCACCACTCTCTACATCAAGCCAATTAAAACAAGCTGTCCAAAGTTCGTCTTAATGAAAAATAACAACGCAAATAAGCCCCTAAATACACTGAATATTTTCCTCATATCGAAAGCTCTGGAAGGCATCAGCTCTCAACAACCGAGAAAAATTGCTTTTGGTTGCGAAGGTGATCTTATTCTAACACAAAACGAAGAACAAGTAAACCGGTTTCTACGTTCCACACAACTTGCTAACATTTGTGAAATAAACTCAACACTACACCCGACACTCAACACAATTAAAGGTGTAATATTCGCACCACCGTTGAAAGAGTTAATCGAGAAGGAAATTGAAGAAGTTCTAAAAGACCAAGTAACTTGCAAAAAAATCACCAAACTCATAGAAGTCAAAATTATCCACTCCCCCTGCATATTATCTCCTTCAACTCTTTCGAACTTCCTAAGTAGAGCCCTACATTCCGACACCTCTACAGTGCAAAAACTGCTACAGGTTAGGCCCCACAAAGAAGTATTGCCGCACAGATGCAAAATGTGACGTTTGCGCCCTTAGATTCTACAACATTCAAAAAAGTTCAGTGCATTAACTGAAACCAACAACACCGCTCAAGTAACAGAAACTGTCCTACATTTAAGAAGAAGCAAGCTATTATAAAATTATAACTGTTCCTACAGAAAAGGCAAACGAAAGGCCCATTTCCAGTTATCCCTCTCTGGTCGAAGCGCTCGAAGAAGCAATCAGCAATAGAACGAAGAGAATAAATATAACAAAAAACAAGTAAGGAAGTCTAAGTTCGGGTGGAACCGAGCATTATATACCTAGTAGTGATCTATTATGGCATACCAATTTACGCAGGTCTATTTTAATACTTTTCAGTTCGTATTATAAAGCCAGCTGATTGGTTTCAATAAAAACACTTCTGTTGTGAGTTTTGAGGTGTAAATTAATTTAAAAAAATATATAAAAGTATGGCGCGATATACAGCAGGTATATCATGATAAACTTCCTAAGAGATTTTTGCGCCGAGCTGCCCTTCCACTTTGTGATGTGCCCTTTTGATTTTTTCCTACAAAATGGCGGGACCCACAGACTTCGAACGGCATCTACAAAGGTGATGAATTTTTGATGAGAAGCCTTCCATAGCAGAAAGACACTCGGAGAATTTGGCAAACCACTGCCGAGGGGGGACCCCGTTTTGACAAACTTTTTCAAACCACTCAAACTTGGACCTTAGATGTAGTGGGCCGGAAACACTACCGCCACACCTTAGCTTCCCTACCAACAACTGCTAACCACATTTTCAGAGAGACGGATAAACAAACAGACTGACGGGGAGACTGACATGGCTAAATCGATTATTTCAGTTTACTTATTGATGGGCCCATCTCTTCTTCTTTTCATATTTACAAACATTTCATTAAACTTATCTATTGCAGTGGGGTATTAACAACTTCTCCAGATATTTTACTTGTACGTTATCCGATTTGCTTAATTTTTGGCGGGAGTATACTACATACTATTAAGAAGCAGATGACTAATTTTGATTGAAATATCTTGTTGAAATTACAAGCACTCGCCTTTGAAAATACCAGAATTTTTATGATGAAAAGTGGGCGGCGCCAAGCCTACTTCCAAAAAATTCACAAAATTTTTTTTTGCGGATGAGTTTTTTTTTAAAGCTTATTATGTGTGCAAGATTTTTGATATAGCTTGCATGGTTATAGAAATATCGCCTTTAACATTTTACAAGCAAATTTTTCGGAACTATTTTAAAAAACTGGGGGTGGCCGTTGATCGATTTCGCCCAGTTTTACAACAAACATTTATCTTTATGTGTACAACATTTTCGCCAAATATCGTTTTGATAAATAAATTTTTGTCGGAGTTATGGCATAAAAAGTTTTGTGGAATAATCCACTATAAAAGGGACTTTCTTCGCTCACGGACATTTTGAAAGTGAAATATAAATGATATAAAGAATTTGTACGCAAAGTTATTTCCTATTAAATATATATATGATTCCAAAATCTTTCGTAAAAAAGTGGGCGGGGTTTTTAACCGTTTTCGCCCATTTTAAATAGCGCTCGGAGATGAGTGGCTGCATACTAAATTTCATTAAGATATCTTAAAATTACTCAAGTTATCGTGCTGACAGAAGGACGGACGGACATGGCTTAATCAATTTCTTTTTTCCATCTGAACATTTTGATATATATAAGTCAATATCTATCTCGATCCGTTTATGTCGTTACATACCACCGTTACGCGACTAAAGTTAATATACCTTGTGTGCGTAGCACTAATAGGTATAACAATAATGATAACGCGAATCACAACTCCCTCACATCGACGATGATAATGAAATGCGCTCTTATCTTCCAGTAATATACCATCAGGTATATCGCTGAAAAGATAATTAAAGCGTATATTTATTTTAATTATTATGGTTCTAAAAATTCTGCAAAGGAATTTAAACGGCTACCTAAATAATTTACACGTGCTCAATCTATTAATAAAACAACATAACCCGGATTTAATATCCTTACAGGAAACCTACCTCAACCTAATCCTAATCAAACACATACAAATTTATTAAAACACTATAAATCTTATTTTAGTACCCAATACAACCTCTTCAGTTGTAAGGGGGGTGTAGCACTATGTATCAAAAACACCATACAACACAAAATATTACACCCCCCCAAACTCACAGTAAATTCAATTTACTTTTCGCCATTCAAAACATTGTCCGTAGCCAAATTACACTCTCTACTAATAATAGCAACCACCCTGCGATTTTTCTAGGTGACTTTAATGCTCACAGTGTTCTCTGGGGTTCATCCAAAATTAATTCAATAGGAAAAACAGTCGAAGCTTTCATCCGACAAGAAAATCTTTGCCTTCTGAATGAACCCCCCACCCGCTCCACCCTAACATCGGTTGATCTTTCATTTGCAGCTGCTACTTTCTTACCCTTTATTACTTGGATAGTAGATTCCGAGCCACACGGAAGTGATCACTTCCCGATTTGGATTACAATAAATGACTGGGACACCCCTCAAATGGCAACATCAATAAAGACGCTGCCGTGTTTCAAAAGCAAATTATATTTGCTGCCAATCAGTCGATGCCCCGCAGTGGACCACCACAAGCCAAACAGAAAAAGACCGTGTACTGTTGGTTTCTTCCTCGATCAACGTACTAGTGTATGCCTATCTACAAAACAGTTCGCAACAAATTTCTTGCGAATTTTATACGAACCGTTTGTACAAGCTCGAGCTTATCGATACAGTTCGTATGCATGGTCAGGTCAACCATTCGTATGTATTGCATTCGCATGAAATTCGTGTGAATCGGCGAACGGCTGGATGTACGAAAATCGTACAAACACGAATGCATGCTTCGCGTTCGCATGAATTTTAAACAAACCTGTTCTGTCAGGGATAATCCTACTTAGCAAAAAGTATTTCGAATGGATAAAGGACGTAACACATTCGTATTCACGCTGTCGAGAAACTTTGAATTGTAGGAAATTAAGTATCGGGAAAGAAATTTGTAATTTTTGAAAATATTCTACAACTAGAAATTACTGAAACTCAATTACTTCAATACACTTTTCTGTATTTCTATCTTGCTGTTTTTCGACTTATAGCTGTATTCTGTAAGTCTGTCGCATCTCAAGTAACTAAATTTGAGGTCTTTCATTAGGGATAATTTTTGTGACTTCAGATGACTTCGGTATTCTGGCCCTGTGCCAATCGGTTGAAAATTGTAAATTTTGACAGAGCGAAAGAAAATTCTGGCATTTATCGCGGTGAGTATGAACGTCAGAATTTACCCTATCCCATGGGGCTAGGTAAAATTTTGACAACTACGAATGTGTACACATATATGCATTCGGCATTGCCAATTATGTTATTTCAAATGAATTTATATGCCAACACGTTATTAAACGATAAAATATAATTTAAAGCAAAAAATACGAAATATAATGGAAAAAAAGTACATTTAAAATTAATTCATAGACTATTTGCTTTCGCACGTGAATTTTTCAGATGTCAAAATTTACAACTGTCAAAATTTACCATTTCATTTGGCACAGCGAAATGAAAAATATTTTTACACCATAGAAAATTTGTTCACCTAATTTTTCCTTTGAGTAAAATGTTTCCGATTAGCCCACGGCCTATGTATGAAAAAATCACTAAAAGTTTACGAATGATATGTCTCAAGCACAGCACTTAACAGCGCCTGTATACATATCGCGATAGCCTATTTAGTAAAGTACAACGAGTACAAAGTATGAGACGCAGGTGCGAACCCAGGTTCGCGGACAATTTATTATTTGTTTTGTTAACTAAATATAGTTTTTAAAAATATATAAATGTTTCTACACTTAAAATGTATTATTTTTTAAAACATATTATTTAAACTCTATATGAGAAATCAAAATATATTTAACAATTTTTATACAAGGTGGCGCAAAAGTAAGCTTCCGATGTTCAGCATATCGGTTGTGGCACGTGCAGTGTGTGCTGTTGTACCGTCTTGTTGGAACCACATGTTTTCCAATCCCAATTCATCAAGTTGCGGCAAAAAGAACTCGTTGATCATTGCTCTGTAGCGCTCACCATTCACAGTAACCGTTTGGCCCCGACCGATTATTGGTCAAATAAATAGTCAGCAATATTCCGCGTTCTGGAGCAGTGTAGCGTAACATTGTTAATGAACGTGTATTTCGCATGTGTTTACTACACAAATGTCAAAACAGAACTGACTTTAGGGGCCAATCGCAAAATTTATAGCATTTTCTGATAGGAGGATTACTTTTGCGCAGTAACCGTTTTTCACCGACCGATTATTGGTCAAATAAATAGTCAGCAATATTCCGCGTTCTGGAGCAGTGTAGCGTAACATTGTTTATTAACGTGTATTTCGCATGTGTTTACTACACAAATGTCAAAACAGAACTGACTTTAGGGGCCAATCGCAAAATTTATAGCATTTTCTGATAGGAAGATTACTTTTGCGCCACCTTGTATCTGTTCAGAGCACTACTGCTTAACCAAGTGGCATCACTGACTACTCATTTTAGTTTTGGACATTGCAACTCTTATTATACTTTGTAACAAAGCTGCCAAGGTTTAGCATTCGCAAGTGTAGCATGTACAATGCAAGACCATTCTCTTGGTAATTTTCGTTGTTTTTATTCATTGCTAGACATCCGAGTGCAAAAATTCTTGCGCGACGGCTACATAATTTTTTGGTGACCCCGACGTAATCACATACATAGGTACCGCTAACTGCCTATGTGAATAGGTAGTGCATAGTTTTGCCTTGTACACGGCAACTGTGCATACATCAGGTGATTCAGCAGTTAAACTGTTCTGCAGTTCCTTGTTGGTGTGCAAACCAGTTTTTGCATTTCAATCATTTCGTCTGAACCGTATTAAAAAAAAAAAAACCAATAGTTAAGTTGCCTGAGTCTACATGATAAATCAGACGTTATTTAAGAAATGTAGTTCTTAAAAAAGAAAAGCGAAGCGCTTCTTCGCTTCCTTAATTCTATAAAAATTGACGTAGAAGAGTTGCAGTATATGGATCATGCGGAGCTCTCAGTGAGATTGGAGCAGTTAAGTCGCATCCAGGACCAGTTCAACACCAGGAGTAAACAGAATCTAAACTTGAAGAGGAAGATCCCAATGAGATTGAAGCAGACTCTCGAGAACAATTTACTGCGGCATTCATACGAGCTAAAACTGCTACGGTCGCTTGTAGACAAGGTGGTGTCGCATGTACTAGCACTGCAGTCCCTAAGCACGCCCGAACAAATAGCTGATTGTTTGCTCCAATATGTTATAGCCCAAAAATTGGATCTAGAACTTACACAAAATGGGAAGAGCGAGTTTCTGCTGATAAACTGCCCACGTGGAAGGATAGGCTTAGTTTTTTACAAAGAAGGTGTCAGACTATGGAAAACGTGGATCAGTCTATGGTAACGAAAACACCTAGCCCACAGGTGAGCAATATTAAGTATCGTAAGAATTCATTGTCGTTTCAAATTCTGCTCATACAACCTGTGCTATATGCCATAAGCCAGACCACGCCATTTATTCTTGCCCCACTTTCGCTAGTTTAGAACCAAATGATCGCTGGAAGGAAGCTAAGAAAGCTCAGATGTGCATCAACTGCCTCAAACAAGGTCATCATGTGCAGCAATGCAAGTGGTCTGCATGTCGCCGCTGCTCGTTGATGCACCACACTCTTCTGCAATTCAATCATAAAGATAACATAAATTCCAGTATGTCTGAAAGCTCTCCCAACCCAGTGCAGACAGCAACGCTAGTTGCCAGCACAGCAACCACCCATTCAAATGATTGTGTGCTCCTTGCGACTGCCATGGTATTAGTTCGCAACTCCGTAGGTGTACTCGTACCATGTCGCGCAATTCTAGACTCTGCTTCCCAAATAAATTTTATCGCAACAAAACTAGCCAATCAGTTGCAATTAAAAAAATCCAAATCGTCAGTAGCAGTTTCTGGAATTGGAAATTCAGAACGCTTTGTCAGCTCCGGCGTAAGTATCACGATTCAGTCGTTACATAACTTCACTACGACCTTAACTGCAGCCGTAACTCCCACAGTTACCGATTTACAACCCAATTATCTTCTTGCCATCACTCATCTTGATATTCCAGTAAACATTAAGCTCGCGGACCTGGAATTTCATAAGCCGCAGCGAGTAGATCTCCTCGTTGGTACAAGTTTATTTTTTGAGTTACTTTGCGGTGGCCAAATTCACTTAAAAAATAATAATCATATTTTACAAAAAAACTTGATTCGGCTGGGTGGTATCTGGTGGTCATTGCACTTCGGCCAAGCTATTATCGCTTGTGAGTACAATGAATTCCCTTGAACTTAATTTAGAGCATGAATCAACAAACATGTTGCGTTCATTTTGGGAGGTAGAAAATAGTTTCGAACCGATTCGAAGAGCGACAAAGGAGGAAATCGAATGCGAATCTAATTTTAAGGCAAACTACACTCGCATAGAAACTGGCAAGTATTCGGTTCGCCTGCCTTTGCGATCCACCATACAACTTCTTGGAGACTCGTACCAGCAAGCTACACGGAGATTCTTGACTCTGGAAAGACACCTTAGGTGCAACTATGAACTGAAATTGCAGTACACATCTTTCATGAAAGAGTATCTGGACCTCCGCCACATGTCCCGCATTTTCTGCCTCATCATTGCGTGTTTAAAAACGACAGCACAACCACTAAGTTGAGAGTAGTCTTTGAGGGCTCAGCAATGACGTCAACTGGCTATTTATTGAACGAGGTGCTGATGACGGGCCCAACAATACAACCGAAACTATCAGATACTCTCATCCGGTTTCGCGCAGATCCGGTTGCACTGACTGGAGACATGTGTAAAATGCATCGGTGCATCCGAGTCACTGAGCCAGACAATTACTTGCAGTGCATACTTTGGAAAGACGATCCTAGGGATGATATCCAAATGTTTACACTCGATACGGTAACGTACGGTACAAAATCTGCACCCTACTTGGCAGTCCGTGCCATGAATCAACTTGCAGCCGATGAAGCAGGATCTGACCCCTTAGGCTCTCAAGTTATTCTGGGCGATTTTTACTTTGATGACCTCATTACCGGCGGCGATACCATTGACCACGTAGATGAAATAATGCAACAAATGTCTGCACTATTAGGTAAAGGGAATTTTAAAATACGAAAATAGTGCTCGAATGCACCAGAAGTACTCAGCAATGTGCCAGACACAGATAGATAAAAGCTTACCAAGTTCGATGATGGTGGCTACATTACCAAGACTCTTGGACTACAACGGAATCCTGAGGCAGATAAATCTCTTTTTTCATTTGTTGCAGCGAAATTTAAAGAAAAGATAACTAAGCGTACAATCTTGTCAACTATAGCTAAATTTTATGATCCATTGGGACTAATTGGGCCCATCATATGTAAGGCGAAAATTTGTCTTCAACGTTTATGGACCGAAAAGGTTGATTTACCAATTTCTTACCACTCTCACATGTTTATCAAAGGAGACCGCTCTGGAAACTTGACTGCAACACACATTCAACAAGGAACCTGGTACTTGCTCCTTATGGTGCAAAGGGTTAATTTTTGTTCGGAATACAAATCACTTAAAAATAATATACCGCTAAGCTCGGCCAGTGCATTGACATCTCTGTCACCATATTTGGACACCTTGGGCTCATACCGGTAGGAGGCCGCTTGAAAAATTCACTATTAAATTATCAATCGCGACACCCAATCTTGATGCCTAAGGGGCATCCTCTAACTAATTCCATCATAACACATTTCCACCATCAAAACTTACATTCTGGCCCTTTAGCATTATTGGCAGCATTACGACAACAATACTGCCCCATCGGAGGAAAAAAGGTAGTGACTCAAGTCATAAGTAAATGTGTTTTAGCCTCAAGCCAAAGATATACGAACAGGATATATATATTATATTTACCAAAATATCGCGTTCGACCCAGCCGACCATTTGTTACCAGCGGTATTGATTACTGTGGACCATTCTATTATCGATCGGAAATTAGAAGCAGACCACCAACAAAATGCTATATTTGTCTGTTTATATGCTTCTCCACGAAGGCAGTTCATATGGAACTCGTTAAAGATTTGTCGACAGAAGCGTTTTTAGCAGCATTGCAGAGATTTTATTCCACTCGTGGCAAGCCTGCTATTATTTGGCCGGATAACGCAACGAACTTTGTTGGGGAAAAAAATGAGATCGCCCAACTACAGAAAATCTTCCTCACACAGCAACACGTTGAAAGAGTTCATCGACAATGCATCATCGAGGGAATTGATTGGAAGTTCATACCACCTAGGTCTCCGCATTTTGGAAGACTGTGGGAGGCATCAGTAATACTGGCCAAATTCCACTTCTGGCGAACAGTTGGTTCTGCATTGCTCACCTTTGATGAGCTTAGAACTCTTGTATGTCAAATTTCAGCAAAAATAAATTCCCGTCCACTCTTTTTAATTTCAGAGAACCCTAGCGACTTAGATGTGCTCACTGCGGCACATTTTTTAATTGGGGCTCCATTAACATCCAATCCAGAACCAAACATCTCCACACTAAACGTAGGTCGACTTGACCACTGGCAGCAAGTTCAGTTCATGCAACAAACATGGAGAAGAAGGAGTTCTGAATATCTACCTTTCCTACAACAGCGTTTACGTTGGCGAACTTCAAAGGAGAACGTTTCAGTCGGATCTTTAGTTATCATCAAGAATGAACCACTACCATCTTTGAAATGGCCGCTTGGCCGAGTAACTCAAGTTTTCAAGGGAAATGATGGCATTGTTCGTGTAGCAGAAGTCAAAACTGAAGGCGGCATTTGCAAGCGAGCTATAACCAAACGACTACAGTATTTTCCAATGATCAGTTTTGCAGAGTTTTTACTAAATGTGAGTAATAGTCCAATTATCCGCCGACGTGTGTAACGTACGTTTACGTATCCCGTAAGTACGTACGTTTGAGCGAATTTTATTACCGTGGTGGTAACGCAGAAATCAGCTGTTTTCTTTTGTTTACATTTCAGAGCGAAAAAATGGTTATTTGCGAATTATTTGTTGATGTGTGCGAGCTGTACAAATTGTACGAAGAGTACATTGATAGCCACAAAAGATAGAGGAGATATGCTGTGCGTCCTATAAATCGCAATTTGGGCTTAAGTGGATACCAAATTCAAGTGTTCCGTAGGATGAAAAGTTTGGAACCTGAGGAGGTGTTTTCCCACACCAGAATGACCCTCCCGTGTTTGAGCTACTTCTAAGTTTGGTCAGAAGTTCCCTGCGGAAACCAAAGCAGAGGATAGATCCTGAGGAAAGATTATCTTTGGTGTTGCTGTGAGTACAATGTCACTATTTTATACGTTGCCATTTAAGTATATCATATTTCATTTTAAGATATTTATCACAAGGCGTATCAGTGCAGAGTATTGCATAGCTACAAGCTCGGAAAAACGACAGTGCGCAACATAATATTAGAGACTTGCGAAGTGATTTGGCGGCTTCTTTCTCCAGTATATGTCAGCGAAGTGGACATATATACATACAAAAGAATAAAGTTTAAATTTCAATTCGTTCAATTTTAATATTTTTCTTGTATACATAGTACATAACACATTAAAAACTATACTTAAAAAACTCAAAGGAAAAAAATTAATTTGTAACAAAAATAAACAGTCTTTAAATTAAGATATTTTTATACCCAGTAGTGCTACGCACACCAGGTATATTAACTTTAGTCGCCTAACGGCAGTACGTAACGGCATAAACGGATCGAGATAGATATTGACTTATATATATCAAAACTAGCAACCAGCACCTTGTTTCACACAGGTTGATAGTGTTTAAAACAACTTTATAATTGGTTGGTTGTAAAATTACACTAAATAATATAAAAAATTGCACTGTAATGTACTTACCACTCAAAAGTCAAATTATTTATTAAATCTGCACTTTTGATTAATAAAAACCACTTCAGAATAAAACTTTATGAACTGCGGTCGTTTTAATGTACTCCCGCTACTAACATACAAATTTTAATAGCATAATTCGTGAAAAGCAACGGGTCTTTTTGAAGAAAGATGTTCATGATTGCCGAACAAAAAAAATTTAAATGGATCTCAGTCTTTGGAAATCATCATACAAATTTGGATAAAACAAAATGTTGTAGAATTCAGTCTCCCTACTACACAAATAAGTACATATACGCATATATACATACAAACGTTCGAAAACATTTTTTTAAACTTTAGGAGTATGTACTCGTATGTATGTTTAAAAATATGCATGCATTCTTTTTCTTGTTTGTTGCATTAATCTGGCACCATGCATAAATATGTATGTGAAGCCGAAATAAAAGCGAAATTATGTAACATATATACATACATACGTCCGAAGTGAAGTAACGCTACCGAGCTCTTTCGCGAATTCATCAAATGGCTCACCACAGCTGTCGCTTAAAGCACGCTGACTTATTCGATTGGCAGCGAACAAACACACAAACAGATTTTTGGAAAAAGTGCTGCTTTTGTTTAAACAATTTTGGTTAAATTAAAAAGAAATCAACTTTTTTTTTTGATGCAGAACGAAAGTAAATATTTCAAAGTTTAATTTCAAGGAAGATTCATTCTAATCGGTAGATTAGGTTATGATGTATGGCTGTGTGAACCAAAAATTTATGTTTTTTTACCACATTTTGTCCGATTGCCACGCCTCCTTTATATATTCCTTCACATTATATAAAAAGAAGGCCATCTCACACAGCTAAGCTTTAAAATGCAAAAAACCGCTTTTAAATCGGAGTATTCTGTGCGAAGCCAATTCCGTAAATAGGTTTTTAGCGACTTTATTTTATAAGTACAGGGTGGCGCAAAAGTAATCCTCCTATCAGAAAATGCTATAAATTTTGCGATTGGCCCCTAAAGTCAGTTCTGTTTTGACATTTGTGTAGTAAACACATGCGAAATACACGTTGATAAACAATGTTACGCTACACTGCTCCAGAACGCGGAATATTGCTGACTATTTATTTGACCAATAATCGGTCGGGGCCAAACGGTTACTGTGAATGGTGAGCGCTACAGAGCAATGATCAACGAGTTCTTTTTGCCGCAACTTGATGAATTGGGATTGGAAAACATGTGGTTCCAACAAGACGGTGCAACAGCACACACTGCACGTGCCACAACCGATGTGCTGAACATCGGAAGCTTACTTTTGCGCCACCTTGTAGTATCTAGATGTTCAGGACGAAAAGAGAAACTGATTAAGCCATGTCCGTCCGTCCGTCCGTCTGTGAACACGATAACTTGAGTAAATTTTGAGATATCTTAATGAAATTTGGTATGCGGGTTCCTTGGCACTCATCTCCGAGCGCTATTTAAAATGGGCGAAATCGGATGATAGCCACGCCCACTTTTTATATATAGAATATTTTCGAAAACACAAAAAAGGTGATTACTCAGTACATAATACACCGCCCACTTTTGATGAGGTCAAATTTAGAAATAATATTAATCATAAATCAAAAACCTTTCAAGATATCGAAACGAAATTCAGCACGCAGGTTTTCAGGTATGCAAGGAATACTCCAGGAAAAAATGGGCGGGATCGGTTACGGTCTACGCCCACCTTTATATGAAAAATTTTGAAGAGGATCGTAGATATATTGAATAAGCAATAACTTTGCGTAAAATAGATTTACATAATTTATATTTCATTTTTAAAGTTTCCGTAAACAAAGAAATCCAAAAACTAAAAAGTTTAGAAAATGGGCGTGGCCCCGCCCCTTTTATAGTGGACTATTCCACAAAACTTTTTATGCAATAACTCCGCCAAAAATGGATTTGTCGAAACGAAATTTGGTTATAATGTTCTATATATAAAGGTAACTGTTTTCTGTAAAAATGGGCGAAATCGGTTAATGTCCACGCCCAGCTTTTTAACATAGTTCTGATTTTTTTGTTTTAAAATTTAAAAAGCGATATTTCTACAACCAAGCAAGTTATATCAATCAGATTTTGCACACATAATAAGCTTTTTAAGAAAAACTCAGCTGCGTGGCGCCGCCCACCTTTCAGCATAAAATTTATGCTAATTTCAAAGGCAATCGCTTATAATTTAATCTTGATATTTCAATGAAAATTGGTCAGCTTCTTCCCAGTAGTATGTATTATACTCCTGCCAAAAATTAGCCAAATCGGGGAACACACAAGCAAAATATTCAGGCGCGTATTTAATAGCCCACTGCAATAGCGAAGTTATATATCTTTTTTGATTTCATACCTTTCATAGACATTAAATGTATGTAAGTATGAGAACAACAAGAGAAAAGTTCACTAAAATGATCAGCACGATGAGCGGAGTCGATTTAGCCATGCCCATCTCTCCGTCCGTCTGTCTATTTGAACGCAAACTAGTCTCTGAGTTTTACAAAAGAATGCTGAAATTCGTTACTTGCTTTCGCCATTTTATAATATACTGGCAAACCCGGTAGACGTTGTTTTGACGTTTTAATATATATAAAATGTCGTTAACTTGAACCAAACAAACTCCTAACTCTACCGAACTGCAGCTTTATATAACCTGGGGGCTTTCCAAAAGCTATATACAGACTATGTCGTGCCCAGCGAACTCCTGAACCTATCGTGGAAGTTAAAGAGCAAAACATAACCCAAAATATGTGGGCGTGGTACCGCCCACTTTTGAAAAATTATGTAGATATTGACTAAGTGACATATATACAAATTTCATTAATTTAGACCAAAAAAGTTCGGAGTTATGACGAATTGAAACTTTATATAGCATGGGGCGTGGCTCCGCCTACTTTTCCAAAACTACGAGGTGTGTTCAAAAAGTATCGCGAATTTAGAATTTTCGCTGGTTACGTATATTCGAATTTCGAATTTTTTGTGGCGTTATGTTGGTACTCATGTCTCTGACTTATGCCGACAAGCTCGGCCATTTTGAATGTTCAGTTAATTGTTGACAGCTGCTTTGCTTGCACGTGTTTTGGATCGTCTTCGATTTTTACCTATTCAAAAAAATGGATCAAAGAACCTGTATCAAATTTTGTGTGAAAAACGAAATTAAGTGCGCGGATGCATTCCGATTGTTGACTGTGGCATACGGAGAAGCTACCTTGGACCGAAGCAACGTTTATCGGTGGTACAAAATGTTCTCAGAAGGCCGAGAAGATGTGCAAAGAAGAACAAAAATTGGCTTTTGCACCACGATAACGCTCCTGCTCACGCATCGTTGCTTGTGCGCGACTTTTTGGCCAAAAACAACACACTAATGATGCCGCAGCCACCGTATTCCCCAGATCTGGCCCCCTGTGACTTTTTCTTGTTCCCTAAACTGAAGAGGCCCATGAAAGGACGACGTTACGCTTCTCTTGACGAGATAAAGACGGCATCGAAGGAGGAGCTGAACAAGATACAAAAAAATGATTTTTTGAAGTGCTTCGAAGATTGGAAAAACCGTTGGCACAAGTGTATAATATCTCATGGGGCTTACTTTGAAGGGGACAAAATAGATATTTATGAATAAATACATTATTTTTGAAAAAACACAAAATTCGCGATACTTTTTGAACACACCTCGTATATATGGTCTATGCTGTACCCAGTGAACCCAAATATATATTGTGAAAATTTCATAAAGATCGGTTGAGTTCTTTGGCGCCTATGAAAGACACCCTTTTTATACCTAGTAGTGCTACGCACACAGGGTATATTAACTTTAGTCGCCTAACGGCAGTACGTAAAGGCATAAACGGATCGAGATAGATATTGACTTATATATATCAAAACGTTCAGGATGAAAAGTAAATTATCCGGGCAAGTAGTGCAAAAGCGAAGTTGTGTATCTTTTTTGATTTTCATACCTTTCATGAACATGAAATGTTTATACGTATGAGAAGAAAAAAGATAGTCCCATCAAAAAGTATACTGAAATGATCAGGAGGATGAGCTGATATGTTGATATGTCTATCACTACTAGGCATATAATGTTCGGTTCCACCCGAACTTAGACTTGCTTACTTGTTAGTTATGTAATACATGCTCCGTCTTATTTACAGTGAAGTCATGTATGCTGTATGTGTCGAAGTGCGTATTTACAAAATGCATGTAAACAAAGTTAAGCTAAACTTTACAAAATATAATTTCAATTTTAAATAACCAAAATTTGTACAGGAATACCAGTATGTTCAATGCAGTATCCCAGCAAAAAACCCGATTACCACGTAAATGAAAGTGGAATGGAAATAAACTCTGTAAATCGCTTACACTCTCCCTGCCATAACTCATTACTTTAACACGGGCATGTCATTGGGAGTAAGTCCTTACAATCTACATCAGAAGATTCAAGAGAAACGAGTGACGAACACCTTACCGAAAAGCGGATGCGGAAGGCCTTATGCAGTCCATCCATAGAAGGAAAGAAACAATGCCTTTCTCTATAGCTGAAAAGTAAGCGAACAAACAATGCCTTACAAACAATGTGACCAGGTGTTAGAAAAAAAAAATTTTAAATCGGCAAAGAAAAAGTTTACAAGAGGCTAAAAGTAAGAAAAAAAAGAAGATAAAAAAAATTCAGAAATTTTTTTACTAAATCCATTTAAAATTTTTTATTTTACTTTAAACTATTTGGCCCATAATCATAGTCGTTGCTTAACACGCGTTTTAAATAAAATATTTACTTAACTTAAAGAGGCATTGAAAATGTTGGTCAATCATAGTAAAACTAAACAAAGATTTTAGCTAAAATGAAGAGTAACAGGATCCTCTTATGAATGGTGGTATGAAGAAATTTTTTATGTTTTGCCAGCTATTTAATTCACAAGCCATATCATGTCTGTGCAAAAAGCGAAAAAAGCAAAACTCAAGTGATTTTAAAATGTTAAAATGACATTTTCGTCATTTTAAAATTAAACTCCGTCTTAGACATAAAATGTATTTTAAAATGACGATGACAAACATGAAATTATGTTTTTTATAGAATCATGTTTAAGTTGACTATGGTTATGGGCCTTTGTGTATAAGGCTGTAGACATAACTTAAAATAACTATTCTTGTTTCAGCACATATCTGGCACATTTTCCTAACTAATTAATTTTATAATATTTTCTTCGTCTGATGAATCAGAAAAGCTTGATTCTGCGTACAAAGTTTGGGTATTTATCATAGAGATGAGATTATGGTAATTTCAAAATTAGTGCAAATACGAGTTTGACCAGTTCTAAAAAGTGGGTTAGTTTAATGAATTTTTATGTTCTCGGACTTCCGCCAAAAATTCAATGTTAGAGGTCACACTTGTCCACTGTACGGTTATTAGCTTTCGTCACTACCAGCTCAATCAATTCTAATTGACTTGGAGAATACCTAGACTTTTTTGAAAGTGAGAGAATACATCCAGCTTTGTAACTTTTAAAGAATTATCAACTGAAAAAAAAAAATGTTTCTTTTGTAAAGAGTTCATATTATCAGGTACATTGTGTACCATGTCAAGTTTGATATCTAAGGCAGACGCGTAAAAATTTCTAGAGATTTCGTCATCTGGTTTTTTATATTCTATACTGGTCTCATCCTGCATCTCTTTCTATCATTCGTTGGAAAATAGGAATTCACTTTGTACCGTATGCGTCGCCATATTGAAGTGCCTTAGATGTAAACAATGACTCCATGTTGATGTGCCTTTGACAGATAACTTATCACACTTGTTTTGATGCACAAAGATCAGGTGGGCGATGTCGCAATTGGGTTATCAACTACATTAAAAATAGCTACCAATTTTTACGAATAACTTTCTGTATTTCGTCATCAATACCAACTTTATTCAACATTAGTTTTATATATTTCTCGAATTTGCATGAAAAATATGGTGTTGGGACCAGAAAATGTTTGGAGTAAAAAAAGGCTAAAAAAAAGCCACGAAGCTAAAAGCAAAAGTATGAGGTTAAAGGACAAAAAAAAAGGCTAAATCTAGCCTCAAAAAGGCTAACCTGGTCACACTGCTTACAAAGCAGCGAATGTAAAATGCCTAGCCCTTTTCAATCTACAGAGTAGAAAACAAGTTGTTTCAAAAATTTTCAATTTTTATTTTTTAATTCATACTTTCAACTCTTAAATTAAATTAAATAAAATCAAATTAAATTAAATTATTCATAAATTCATAAGTAAAGAATTTGTGGGACCGATTTTTTACTGATTTTATGGCGTATAGCAAGTCCTTCATGCACTCTATTTGAGCGGCTTCTGTGAATAAAGTAATAAAAATATTTACTTTACATTTATTTCTTTTACGTTTGAGAAAAAGTTGAAAATTCAATATTTCTTTTGTTTTGTGTGATTCAGGTGGCTATTAAATATCTTGGGATATGATCGTCGTTTTGTTGGACCGGGGTGTAGTTGTTGGTAATGATATGTTCACGTCCGGATTTAAGTATCTAAGCCTATTCTTGTGGGAGGGGGGGTTAGCCCATCTCATTTTTTATTTCCCCATTATCTTTGTGCATATTAGTCGCCTCTTACGACCGGTATGCCTACCTCGGGCATATTCTAAACCCCTAAGCCGCAGGGGAAACGATTGGTATTTATGTACATACATTGTTGGTATTTATGTACATACATGTAATATGTCATCCTAATTCATGCACTGCAAGGCGGCAACCCTAAGCCGTATAGAAGAACAAAGAAACTACCGAGCGATATAGTCGTCAGCAGTATCAGCCGCATTTTTACCTTAAGTTTTATTCTTTTAACTAAATTAACTAAAATAAGTAAAATCTCCACAAATGTAACTTTATTTTATTAAATAACTTCTTGCATATGAATTTCCATAATTAAAATACTTAAACTTTTCAACTATAAATCAAACTCTTTGATTTACATGGGGGCTCAACCATTGCGCAAGCAGAGCAGCGCTGAACGACGAAAATGCAAGCAGTAGCAGTATTGCCCAGGCAACTCCATTTGTTGAAAACACAGCGAACAGCGGCGTAGGCAGAGCAACGATGGACAACGAACAAAGAAATATTAGTTTTCAATCGTACTAAGAAAATGAATACGTGCGCACGAGCGAACTGTCAGAATTAATAAAAATATTAGCAGAGAAAATGGGAAAAGGCGATAAAGATAATAAAACAAGCAGAGTTACCGTAGAAAGCTTTTCTAAAGTGATACCCGATTTTGATGGTAATTCGATTCCTGTGAATCAATCAATGGCTACGCAATTTTGATCAAAACGCAGATGCAAATGAACTGAATGAAAAGCAAAAATATGTAAATGCAAAATTGTTTTTGGACACTGTCACTGTTTATGACTACGAATCATTGTGCACAGCCATAAAATATCAAGACATTATACATATCTAGCGATAATCAATATATCGCAAATTTTTTTGCTCAATTTTTCACTTCTAACTATTCTGCCGTCGCCAATTCAAACTTTCAAAATTATCCCTATAAGCTACACGGGACAAATTTAATTAATTCACCAATTATATGCGCCAAAGATGTTCTAATTTACCTTAAAACCTTAAAAGAATCTTTTAAATATGGTCCTGATAGGATTCCTACATGTTTCTTGAAAAAGTGTGCGAACCATATTTACCAACCCCTTACCAATTTGTTCAATCTATCACTAAAGTGTGGTGTTTTTCCAACTGCGTGGAAAGAATCGTTTCTTCTACCGCTGCATAAAAGCGGGAGTAGGTCTTGTATAGAGAACTATCGTGGCATCGCAAAGCTTTCTGCCACCTCAAAATTGTTTGAAGCTATTGTTACAAATCAACTTACGGGTCCGATCTCTACTTTGATAGCTGACTGCCAACACGGGTTCAGTAAGGGAAAGTCCACAGTTACGAATTTACTTGAGTTTACCAGTCATGTCTGAAATGCCTTTACAAAAAATCTGCACACCTGCGTTATTTATACGGATTTCAGCAAAGCTTTTTACAAAGTGTGTCACTCATTACTTATTCATAAACTCGATCAGTTGGGCTTCCAGCCGGGTCTCAATCGCTGGATCTCTTCTTACCTTAGTGACAGGACACAAAGAGTAATGTTTAAAAATTTAGTATCCGATGTCATTTATGTCTCTTCGGGGGTTCCTCAAGGAAGCCATCTTGGCCCGATTCTGTTCTTGTTGTTTATAAATGATATTTCTACAATAATAAAATTTTCAAAAATGTTAATGTATGCCGACGACGTAAAGCTTTTCATGTCATTCGCGTCATTTGAAGATAGAAATAAGCTACAATCAGATCTAGATGCACTAGTTACTTGGTGCGAATTAAATTATATGCTACTTAACCTTAACAAATTTAGCGACCCTTATGGTACTAAAGCCCTCTTCACTACATTAGTCAGACCGATACTTGAATATGGTTCTATAATTTGGAACCCGCGTTAACAGGTTCATGTAGATCACCTTGAATCAGTTCAAAAACAATTTTTACTATTTGCCTTAAGAGATTTTCATTGGGATCCCTCGTACAATCTGCCACCCTATACGAATCGTTTAAAACTCATTAATCTACACACACTTTCTAGTCGGAGGGAAATGCTTGGAATTATTTTTATTATTAAATTGCTAAATGGTTCACTATCCAGCCCATTTCTTCTAAGTGAAGTGAACTTCAATGTACCGTCTCGTCCTTCAAGGCATTTTAAACCTCTAGTCTTAAAACAGTGCCGAACCAATTTTCAGTTAAATGAGCCTTTTTGCTGTTTGTGTCAAGATTATAACTCTCTTTCTGGTAGATTTGATATTTCTGACTCGCTTTTCAGCATAAAAAAATAAATTCTTTCTATCCTAAATTCATAGCTACTAATTGTTTTTTATTCTTTGACTTCTATTTTAACTTTTAACAATAATTTTATTCTGTTAACTAGTTATTTCTTAATGTATAATCTATCTTATATCTACTTTACTTAGCTGATGAGGTTTTCTCTGTAGCTGAGCAGTTTTAGATCTCGACGATTAACAAACCAAAGCCTTTCAACAACTCGACACGAACGAATAATCCGCGCGTTATGCGGATGCGCCCCTCGCGCCGGTCGGGCGGGATATGGTGGGTAATCCGTTGGGAATTATTATTATTAATATTACGTGAAGAATTCGAGCAAAAGTTGAGTAGTGCTGAAATACATAAACAGCTGCGTTGTCGCAAAAAACTAACGTCTGAGAAATTTGATGATTATGTGCTAGAAATGCGAAAAATTGCTGCGCTTGGAGAAATCGAAGATGAGTTTGTCGTTAGGTACATAGTTGACGGAATAGATGTTAGAGATGATTTAAAATTCCCTTTGTATAGCGCAATGACATTTAAGGAACTAAGGAAAAGATATGAATTGATTGAAAGAATGACAAAGGATAGCTGCTTACATAAACGCCGGCGAATATTCAAACACAAATGCGCGAAACAGCAGTGAAAGACATTAGGGTGGAGCGTAAACAAACGCATTGCTATAATTGTGGATCCACTCAGCATAAAAGAGCAGATTGTAAGGAAGAAGCAAAATGTTTCAAATGCAATGGCGTAGGTCATGTGGCGAAACAGTGTACAAATTCAAAGCCGACTGTAAATGTGGTGCTATATCAAACTCGTGCCAAAGATATCAAAGTTAATGGAGTCATTATACCTTGTTTGATAGATACTGGCGCGGATGTTTCACTTATGCGCAAGAAGAAATATGATGATATTTTTAAAAATCAACAATTAAAAAAGTGCAATGTGAAACTTTTTGGTTTGGGTAACGTCGCTACGCCTGTACTTGGTGAAATTGTTGCACAAGTTGAGGTCGATGGGTTGAACGCCCCCCACTTATTCTTGGTTCTTGAAGATGGAAAATTGAACGTTGACGTGATTGTCGGCTATGACTTTTTGCATAAGTCTATTGTCACCATGGATGCTGGCACCTACAAGTTTTCTAAACCAAAGGAAAATCCACGCGAATGTGAAGCTGAGTATAAAATTTTAAACGTAGCTTGTGATGACTTGGAAATAGATGTTGAACCGAAACACAAAACAGCTGTTATGAAATTGATAAACAGTTATAAGCCGGTGAGTAATCCAAAGATTTCTCGTATAAAGTTATGTATTGTCCCTAATGGAAATACGATATGTTTTTGTGAACGCCCCAGCCGATTTTCCGCAATTGAAAGAGAATATATACGAAAGCAGGTGGATGAATGGCTTTGTCAGGTAATAATTAGAGAATCATGCTCTGATGTTGCAAGTAAAGTTGTACTAGCCAAAAAGAAATGCGGTGATTACAGGCTTTGTGTGCACTTCCGTAAGCTTAATTCTTGTGTGCTGAAAGACCGATTTCCAGTACCAGTGGTGAATGAGGTGCTTGAAAAAATGCAGAGTTCAAAATTTTTTTCGGTCATGGACCTCAAGAATGGGTTTTTTCATGTAGGGGTCGAGGAACAAAGAAGAAGGTATACTGCATTTACAACGAAAGAAGGTATTTTCGAATTCAATAAGGCACCGTTTGGCTTTTGTAATTCGCCCGCGGTATTTGTACGTTATGTAAATCATATTTTTCAACATTTAATAAATAAGGGCATAATGGAAATCCACGTAGATGACATTGTTGTATTCGGGGACAAAGCTGATAAATGTTTGCACAATATAGAAAGAGTGCTAAAACAAGCAGAGCGATTCGGCCTAGAGATTAACTGGGCAAAATGCCAATTTTTAAAAGAAAAAATTTCTTTCTTGGGTCATGAAGTAGAAAACGGGCAGGTCTGGCCAAGTCAAGAAAAAATAAAAGCTGTTAAGAAGTTTCCATTACCAAAAAATATTAGAGGTGTTCAGGCATTCCTTGGGTTGACGGGCTACTTTCGGAAATTTGTGCATAATTAAGCTGAAATAGCCAGACCATTGACATCGTTATTGAGAAAAGATGCCGAGTTCAAAATCGGTAATGAGCAAATACAATCTTTTGAGAAATTGAAGTTAGCATTTTGTGAAGAACCAGTGCTGAAAAATTTTCGGCAAAACGCGAAAACACAGTTGCATGTTGATGCATCAAAATATGGTTTTGGGGCAACATTGCTACAGCAGCATGACAAAGGGTGGCATCCAGTATTTTATTGGAACAAGAAAACATTTCCTCAGGAGGAAAGGTTACATAGTTACTTTTTAGAAGTTAAAGCAGCATATCTAGCTACAAAAAAGTTCCGTCACTACGTAATGGGCATCCAGTTTGACCTCATAACTGATTGCGCAGCATTTAAACATACTACAAAAAAGAAAGACGTTCCACGAGAAGTTGTACAACTTTAGCTATAAAATCGAGCATCGCGCGGGAAGCCGGATCAAACATGTTAATAGTTTGAGTCGCTTTCCTGTCATGACAGTAACGCTAGAGGTTCAGGCACAAATGCGCCGAGCACAGCTAAAAGACAAACATTTACAAGCAGTCGCAGAAATTCGTAAACACTATCAATACAAGGACTATCATATGAAGGACCAGTTAATATATAAGCAGGTACTAGGTCAAGATTTGTTGGCAGTGCCGAAAGTAATGGAGAAAGAAATAATATCGAAAGCTCATGGTTTTGGTCATATGAGTACTCAAAAGACTATGCACATGATAAGACAAGATTACTACATACCGCACTTAGAGAAAAAGGTGACTCAGTATATCGCGAATTGCGTAGAATGCATTACGCATAACAGAAAGTTGGGCAAACATGAAGACTTTTTACACTGGGTGATACCCCACTTTCTACAATTCACGTCGATCATTTAGGTACGCTGGATTCAACAGCAAAGAATTATAAATATATACTGGCTATAGTAGACGGCGGCCGCCGTGGTGTGAAGGTAGTGTTGCCGGCCTACCAAACCGAAGGTCCATGGTTCGAGCCCTGGTACAGGTAACATCAAAAGTGATTTGAAAAAAGTTTTTCAAAACGGGGTCGCCCCTCGGCAGTGGTTTGGCAAACTCCCCGAGTGTATTTCTGCCATGACAGGCTTCTCAGCAAAAATTCGTCTCCTTTGTAGATGCCGTTCGGAGTCGGCCAAAAACTGTAGGTCCCACCAATTTGTAGTTAAAATTCAAATCGGCATACCACAAATTGGAAGAGAAGCTTGGCGCAAAAAATCTCTTAGGAGGTTTATGATGATATACTTGTTGTATATCGCGCCATAGAGAGAGATAGTAGACGGGTTTTCTAAGTAACCGTGGATATATCCAAATAAATCAACAGATGCGCAGGAAGTCGTCAAGCATTTGGAGAACTGGGTCTCGGTATTTGGGAATCCATTACGCATTATCAGTGACAAAGGCACCGCATTCACGTCCAAGTTATTTAAAGAATTTTGTTCAAACCACAAAATTGAGCACATAGAATCAACTACAGGAGTTCTAAGGGAAAATGGCCAAATTGAGAGGACGAATAGAGTTATCCTTTCAGTTTTAGCAAAGTTGTCGGTCGCAGAACCTTCGAAATGATATAAATACACACCTCAGGTGCAGAAAGCCATAAATGCACACGTACACTCTTCTACGAAATTCAGTCTCTTCGAAGTAATGTTTCGTATAAAAATGCGTAACGAGAGCGACATGGAACTAATACAAATCTTAGAATATGAATTAGTGACAAGTTTACAAGAGGAGCGTAATACGATAACACAAGAGGCAAGGTATCAGATCCAAAAGGCACAAGAAAAATACAAACAGCAATGTGACAAAAAACGTAAGGGCTCTCACGGGTACCAATTGCATGACTTAGTTGCCATAAAAGCCACGCAATTTACACCGGGACAAAAGTTGGGTGAAAAGTGCATTGGTCCATACGAAATAGTTAAAGTAAAGCGAAACGGTAAGAATGATGTGCAGAAAGTAGAAGAATTCATGGGTCCGAACAAAACATCAACAAGTGCTGATAACATAAAACTTTGGGATTGTTTTGATGATGATGACGACTTCGAAGAAGAGTCATCTGGGACAGATGACGAGCAGGATGGCCGAGTGTAATCTGGCATCCTAATTCATGCATTGCAAGGCGGCAACCCTAAACCGTAAAGAGGAACAAAGAAACTACCGAGCGAAATAGTCGTCAGCTGAGTATCGGCAGTATCAGCCGCATTTTTACCTGAAGTTTTATTCTTTTAACTAAATTAACTAAAATAAGTAAAATCTTCACAAATGTAACTTTCTTTTATTAAATAACTTCTTGCATATGAATTTCCATAATTAAAATACTTATACTTTTCAACTACAAATCAAACTCTTTGATTTACATACATACGAGTATATGGCGAATAGTTATTTTAAATTGAAATTATATTTTGTAACGTTTAGCTTAACTATGTTTACATGCATTTTGTAGAAATGGGAGCGGGTACGGTAACGGATGTACATGACGTGTCTCAAATACTTGTGGTGATAATGGTGCAGAAACGGTTAGTACCACGGCAGCAGATGGGGATGGTGGCGGTAGTGGTATTGTTGGCGACAGAAGAGGCTGGGACATTGGCGAACTTTGCGCAGAAGTTGATGCCTCTGGACACACATTTAAAGAAAACCGGAATCTGCAAGAAATATTATTACATATACATAAGTCGTATTAATATAAAATGTGTGCTCGGTAATTATTTCCTTTAGGAGACAACTACTAAAACACGTTCGAAGTTATCGGGAAAGGTATCAAAATACGCTTTTGGCCTCGGTATCAACAATCCGAAAGCGGATTTTAGATTTTTTGTTTCAGTGAAAGGTTATTGGCAAAAAAACAAAAAATTACCTGGATCCGATCCCGAATAGGGGGCCGCGCTTCAAAAAAATAACCCTTAGCCGGTCCAATACCGGCTACGCGGTCACAGTATTTCTTCGCCGAACACACTTTTCGGTACACCCTATATCTGTGATTACAACAACCACATGAAAATTATAGAAAATTTTCAACTTTGATTGCAAAATATTTTTTCACTGAAACAAAAACTCGAAAATCCGCTTCCGGATTATTGTTACCAATGTCAAAACGCGTCTTTTGATACCTTTCCGATAACTTCGGACGTGTTTTAGCAGTTGTCTCCTAAAGTAAACAATTACCGCATGCTCTATGTACGAGGTGTGTTCAAAAAGTATCGCGAATTTTGTGTTTTTTCAAAAATTATTTATTTATTCATGAATATCTATTTTGTCCCCTTCAAAGTAATCCCCATGAGATATTATACACTTGTGCCAACGGTTTTTCCAATCTTCGAAGCACTTCAAAAAATCATTTTTTTGTATCTTGTTCAGCTCCTCCTTCGATGCCGTCTTTATCTCGTCAAGAGAAGCGTAACGTCGTCCTTTCATGGGCCTCTTCAGTTTAGGGAACAAGAAAAAGTCACAGGGGGCCAGATCTGGGGAAAACGTTGGCTGCGGCATCATTAGTGTATTGTTTTTGGCCAAAAAGTCGCGCACAAGCAACGATGCGTGAGCAGGGGCGTTATCGTGGTGCAAAAGCCAATTTTTGTTCTTCCACAAATCCGGGCGTTTCTGGCAGATTGCTTCGCGCAAATTGCGCATAACTTGCAGGTAATATTCCTTATTGACCGTTCTTCCCTGTGGCAAGAACTCATGATGCACCACGCCCCTGCAATCGAAGAAAACTGTCAGCAAAACTTTCACATTCGACCGAACTTGGCGCTCTTTTTTCGGTCTTCCATTGAGATGATTGAGCTTTGGTTTCCACGTCATAACCATAAACCCACGATTCGTCACCAGTTATGACCCTCTGGAGCAAATTTGGGTCGTCGCGGACAGAGTTTAACATCTCATTAGCAATGTTCATGCGATGCTGTTTTTGGTCACAATTGAGCAATTTTGGTACGAAAATCGAAGACGATCCAAAACACGTGCAAGCAAAGCAGCTGTCAACAATTAACTGAACATTCAAAATGACCGAGCTTGTCGGCATAAGTGAGGGACATGAGTACCAACATAACGCCACAAAAAATTCGAAATTCGAAAATACGTAACCAGCGAAAATTCAAAATTCGCGATACTTTTTGAACACACCTCGTACTTACGGTCGGGGGACAACGTGCGGTTTCAAAAAACGCATCAGATACCACTCTCTGTAATGCTGTGCCCCACTGCCCGATGGTGTTTCAGCCTTTCGCATCTCCCGGCCATACCTGTCACGGAGTGCTGTCCATCTACGCATACATGCATCACCTTATAAAGGAAATGAAAATAATAAGTTTTTAGGCAATTTTATTAGCGTGTAAACCAAGTTTGTACTGACCACTTACGCCTAGCTGTTGGCCGATCTGCTCCCAAATCATCAATTTCCTACCACTAAGCTTGTAGTCAGAATTTTTTTGGGTCGTAAAGCTCACCGTGTTCCTCTACCAGCAAAATTAATCTTTCCTCATTCATTGTACACAACAGGCTTTACAAAATTTTCCAAACTTGTTGAATTCAGGCTTTTGTATATTTGTTTACATTTATAACAATGTTGCCATTGATCAGTTTTCATGTATGCTAACGCAAACACGTAGTTTTTAATCAATTGTTTTTAATCTTATAAAAGTCTGAAGCTAATATTAAGTAAGCATAGGCACTTAATCTAATTAAAATCAACAACTTACTTTAGCAATTTTTGGTTATTTTAACAGTATTCTGAAAATTTCGTAGGTATTTTTAGTTATTTTGTAAAACAATTGCAAACGATCCATAACCAGCATACAAACGCATGAATAGGCAACACTTTCACGTAAGAGAGCAATCAGCTGACACGTCCTTACGGAAAAAATCAACATTTCTTTGATTTCTACGGAACGTTCTACGTATACGGAAAAATTGAACGTCGGTGAGTGTTCCTTTACACGCACTACGTGCCTGGGTCGTTGGGTAATTGGACTACCAAGGATCGGACACTTAAAACCGTGATGCGTATTCATGAAAGGTATAAAGTCTTCGGCACAGTCGAAGACAGCCCTTTCATTACTTGTTATACCTTGTAGTGCTACGCACACAAGGCATAATAACTTTCGTCGCGAAACGGTGGTATGTATCGGCATGAACGGATCGAGATAGATATTGACTTATATACACGGTGTCCAAAAAGTTCGAATACAAACTTTGTAACTTATTTAAAACACCAATCAATTGAGCTTTGATTTTATTTTTTGTTCTAAATCGATTATCGTTCCTATGACTCTCCAACCACGACAGACTCAAATATGTAATAGTTGTATTATAGTTATTAGGCGTATTTTCTCCTAAGCGAGTGTGAAGAGAACGCCCAACTCGGTAAAAATTTCCCTGTGTGTATTTAAAACCACTGGACACATTTCAACTGTCAAAATCATCTGTTGTTTGTTATTGACATTTTCTTTGTTTATCATCGCGCAAAAATGAAAACATTTTCTCAATTTTTCAACATCTTTTTGTTTAAGCTTATCCAGTTTTACCCGCAACAAAATCTGCGAAAAAGATAAAGAAATACTGCTGGCATCCTAAAAGGCAATCGGTAAGCGGGTTCTGAGCTACGCATAGCCCATATGGCCGCCGGAAACTGACAAAGGAGTTTACCTACTCTGTGTGGATGTTTTTGAGAGTCTGGGATGCTTCTTTACATCAAATGGCTAAAATTTACAATGCCGGATTTCATCATAGTGCTTATGGAGATGTTTCCTTGTATTCTAGGAGGTGGATTTTCTTCGAACCAGTGCCTGTTTGGTTCCGCGGCTTGTAACAGTTGAACAAGAATTGGATGGTTAGCATTTTATTATGCTCTTTAACACCAACCATTTTTGCCGCATTGTGGAGATGGATTTCCGGTGACATAAGGAGACATTCCGCGGCAATTTCTAGTGCGGTTTTCTGACAGACCTGCAACTTCCTCCAATTTGTGTTCGATAGACAGTTTGATCATACTGGCAGCTCAGAAGGCCAATTGCCTTGTACGTTGCCAACAACATTTCTTTACCTTTTCCCAAACTGCTGCCAGCCAGTGACATGAGAATCAAACGCCATCCCAAGATTTTGGGGTGTGAGACAGTCGGAAGCTTGATGCCTGCGACGTAGACGATCATTTGCGCCGTCCCAGTGGTAAATAAGGTGACCGAGGATTTAGTCTGTGACAGTGCCAGCGAAGAAACCGGGCGAAATAATCCTTAAACACGGAAGAGCCAGTTGCCGAAATCGTGTAGCCTTCAGCTTAATACAAAATAGAGACACTCTCTGGTAGAAAGGGAAGCCTCTATATGTAATAATTAAACAGTAGCAGGGATAGCGCACTCCTGTGGCACCCCCTGTTTAATTATAAGTGGTTATAATCGTTGGTTCCTGAATTCCACCGATGCTTTCCAACAACTCAGGTAATTGGCGGTCCAACGGTTTAGACAGGGGCGAACCCCTGCGGGTTAGGGATTTAGAATATGCCCGTGGTAGGCATACCTGTCGTAAGAGTCGACTAAAATGCACATAGCTAATGACGTGCAACTCGATGGTTGA
Organism: Merzomyia westermanni; assembly: GCA_949987695.1. Classification (NCBI taxonomy): domain Eukaryota; kingdom Metazoa; phylum Arthropoda; class Insecta; order Diptera; family Tephritidae; genus Merzomyia; species Merzomyia westermanni. The sequence goes on from OX465289.1 coordinate 97,690,351, forward strand.
TTTACGGACATGATGACTCTCACCTCTCATTACCATTCTTATTCCTTCTTAGGGAATGAGGGGTTAAGATGATCTAGAAGGTTTCATGTAATATTGAAGCATGAATATTGAAGCATGAATGTGACAGGAGATGTGTAAATGTTAATAATCCTAAGATCGACATTGGCTGACCAGACAGTCATACTCTGACGCTCTAAGGTGTTGTCCCTCGGGTCGGCGTCAGTATCAAAAAGACGATACTGCACAATTTAATGGGTAATGAACGCTATTCCACCCCAAGTGCTCTCGCACTACCGCGGCGATGGATATTGTAGGCGTCCTTTGCTCAACATTGTCATCAAGCTCTTCTAACGGGAGGGAAACCTCGCGGCCTCAATAGGTTTGGACCAAAGTGATATTGCTGTTAGAAGAGTGGGCTCAGTTGATCAGATGAATAGATGGTTAGTGTCATGGGGAGACACACCGCATGCCGGACAGACATTTGGCATGTCAGGGTTCGGTCTGGATAGGTAAGAGTTTAACCTGTTACAGTATCTAGAACGAAGTTGGGACAGCATGACCCTTGTCTCCATAGGCAGTTCGAGTTCCTCTTCGGCAACAGGTGTTTCCATCGTACCGGCATGACTGGGGTGGTTTTGTTTGACCAAGGGCTGTTATTTCGAAGTTAGCCTGTCTAACTTGCACCTACTTATCTTGTTAGTTAGCCAGTGGGGCAGATGGTTGGTGGTGTTTTGATTCAAACCACTATTAAGTTTCGTGTTTATGGCGATCGACGCGGTGGTGTCGCTATGCAATCTACGGAAGCCATGTTGATGGTTGTCCACGTGCAAGTGGTGAGGTGAGCGAGATATTGATAAGAGCTTTTTTTTGTTGTTTTTAGCGACAAAAACACTCGCCGAGGTTTTGGGGATTGTTGTTGGAAGTGACAGTCCTTTGCCGGATATCAACTCGGTACGCTCCGGTACTCCCTTGCGGTACTGCCCGAATGTCGTTGTAGCGATTTGGTATGACCAGTGGAACTTTCTAGATCAGGTCACCCCTCCTTCCGTAAGGAATTAGAAGATGGCTAATGATAGGTGAGAGGCATCATATCCGTTAATCAACCATCGAGTTGCACGTCATTACCTTTGTGCATATTAGTCACCTCTTGTGACCGGTATGCATACCTCGGACATATTCTAATCTCCTAACCCGCTGAGGGGATTGATAAGAGCTACTAAGTAGCTATGTCAAACTCGTGGCCAAGTTTTCATTGCAACATCATCAAGGCAGATGCATTTTGACGGTTCACCCTTGTTTATTTTTGTAGCGACAAAAACAATCCCTGAGGATTTTTGGGAGTGTAGTCTATGTTGAGTGTTCTTTGCCGGATATGGACACGGTATGCTCCGGTAGCAGCACCTCTCGCCACTTAAACGACAGGTTTCTGTTTGCGAGCTCAAAACACATAAGAACGGAACAGAGCCAAAGCAATATTTGTGTTTAACCGATGCCAAAGGCACGTAGTGAAATAAATGAGGAGCTGGTGGTCCTAAGCTGATGGCTGGAAGAAGAGGTCATTGCTCGGATCTGACCTGTTACGAAGGGAATGGACTTCTATTGAACGCCGTGTCAATGGAGCAACGCTGCTGGTCGTGAAGACTGTGCTACTTTTGTAGTAAGGCGCCACTGGAAGTGAACAACAGGGAACCATGAATGTACTTAAGAAAGTATGGGGTCTGTGAATGGCAAGGTCTTAACCTTAAGCCCTGAACACCCGCATTTGTGTAGCCATCTGTTACACAGGACGAATTGAGAAGAGTACGATAGTTTAACATAACATAGAACCGGCTGCCGTGAAAATTATGGTACCTGCTCGATGGGCAGACTCTGCTAACCCCAACTTCACTCTGGTCCAACTCTTTTGAGACGACCAAGTTCAGTACCATCTTTTCCAGAAATGCTGCTAAATCGCGTCCAAAAATATCGGGAGATATATACACGTTTTGACCTCGTATATCAATAATCTAAAACCAATTTTTTTATGTGCGGAACACCTTTCTACGTAGGAGGCCTTCGGCCGCGTTTCAAACAAATTACCCGGCTACGTGATCCACAGTATTTCTGCGCAGAACATACATTTGCACTTTTTGGACTATCCTATATCTATATCTTTTCGACTTGAATTGCTTTCGTTGTTGTTGTTAACAGTGCTTCGCCCTGGGCTCGATCACTCTAAATTGTCATCAGGCTCTTCTAACGGAAGTCCGAGGAAACGCGCAGTTTCCACAGGGTTGGACCAGAGTGATGAAGGTGTTAGAAGAGTGGGTTCGACTGAACAGAAGAAGAGATGTTTGGTATCATGAGGGGACATACCACATGCAGGGCATGTGTTTGGTATGTTGGGGTTCAGTCTGGATAACTAAGAGTTTAACCTATTGCTTTCGAATTATTGATACCGAGGTAAAAACGCATCTTTTGATATCCCATCTTTTCAATTGCTTAACTGAACAGACTCGTTTAACAGCAAATTCTTTATGGATAACGCTTCTGGGCCAGGCATGATGATCAAGATGTTGAAACAACACCACATTGAATGGGAACGCCCCACTACAGGTAGAATTTATATTTCATCGCCAATTGATGAGACCACACGACGTGTGTTACGCAAGATGAAAATAAAAATTCGCTTATTACCATGACCACCACAGCGGATAAAAATTCTATTAAAAATATGGGAAATCCCCTCTCTCTTTATGGCGCGATATACAACAGGTATATCATCATAAACCTCCTAAGAGATTTTTGCGCCAAGCTTCTCTTCCAATTTGTGGTGTGCCGATTTGAATTTTCCCTACAAATTGGTGGGACCTACAGTTTTTTGCCGACTCCGAACGGCATCTACAAAGGAGACGAATTTTTGCTGAGAAGCCTGTCATGGCAGAAATACACTCGGTGAGTTTGCCAAACCACTGCCGAGGGGCGACCCCGTTTTGAAAAACTTTTTTCAAATCACTTTTGATGTTACCTGTACCAGGGCTCGAACCATGGACCTTCGGTGTGGTAGGCCGGCAACACTACCTTCACACCACGGCGGAAAATCCATCCATAGAAAATTTGCACAGTACACCCTTCGGGATAAGCGGATTTTAGTCAAGCTTTAAAAAAAACCCTTGGCAGATCCAACATCGGCTACTCTATCCACAGAACTTTTGTCCAGTACACTACTTAAAAGCATTTTTTAAGTTAAGAATGAAAAATAACCAACATGCGATCCAACACCGGCCACGGTATCCAAAGCATTTTTGCACAGTATACAATTCTGGGGCTTTGTATGCATACCACGGTAATTGCTTCCTTTAGGAGACAACTATTAAAGCACGTCCAAAAATTTCGAGAGCAGTATCAAAAGACGCGTTTTGACGTCGGTAACAATAATCCGAAAACGGAAATTCGACTTTAAATTTCTGTCGAGAGACATTTGCAATTAAAGTTGAAAATTTTCTGTAATTTTCATGTGGTTGTAGGCACAGATAGAAGGTGTGCCGAAAAGTGTGTTTTGCGCAGAAATACTGGGGACAGCTTAGCCGGTGTTGGACCGACTGAGTTTTATTTTTTTAAGGGCGGCCGAAGGCCGCCTACGCATAAAAATGTTCTTGGATCACGCCCTCTATTTAGGATTGGACGCGGGTGATTTTTTGGTTTTTTTTCAAATAACTGATACACTGATACAAAAAATCGAAAATCCGCTTTCGGATTGTACCTCTCCCGACATTTTTGGCCGTGATTTAGCAGTTGAATTAATCTGTCAAAATATTTCCATGGTATATTTCAAGAGCCCATTCACGATGAAGCGGTTTTTTCACAGTCCAACACTACGTTTCAAGTCGCGTATTAAATAGCCGACTTTATTAGCGAGTGCTTAAAATAGACGAGTTGTGTTGTTGCTTTGAAGGTAATTCGATAAATAGCAGGTATTCTTTTCAGACTCGCTTCGATTAGAATACGCCTATTGCCTAAGCTGGAGTCCAAGCGCCACCTAATTGTGAACGCTATTTTTTACAAGGCAGAAGACCGTGCGCAATATTTAAAGACTCTAAAAATGTCGCTGAAAAAATTTAATGTTTCATTTTAATCGGTCGATTCTTTTATGATTTATGGCTGTGCAAATAAAAAATTTATGGTTTTTTACCACATTTTGTCCGATTGCCACTCCCCTTTATCTATTTCTTCACATTATAATCACATAACCCTTCCTCTTCAACCAATCTATCTATTAAAAAAAACCCGCATCGAAATCCGTTGCTTAGTTTTCAAGATTTAAGCATTTAAGGGGACATAGGGACAAAGGGGCAGAAAAAGTGACTTTGTTTTATAATATGTAGTGATAAAGCGGTACAATGAGAAACCGTCGGTTATAAATAGACCAAAAAAGCGGAAGACCGCGAACGGTTCGAAACAGTGGTAACATAAAAGTGGTGAGCGAACAAGCTCGGAGAAACAATTGCCGGTCAGTTAGAAAAGTTGATGCGAAATTTAATATAAGCAAATGTTCATGCGGCCGCCGTGGTGTGAAGGTAGTGTTGCCGGCCTACCACACCGAAGGTCCATGGTTCGAGCCCTGGTACAGGTAACATCAAAAGTGATTTGAAAAAAGTTTTTCAAAACGGGGTCGCCCCTCGGCAGTGGTTTGGCAAACTCTCCGAGTGTATTTCTGCCATGACAGGCTTCTCAGCAAAAATTCGTCTCCTTTGTAGATGCCGTTCGGAGTCGGCAAAAAACTGTAGGTCCCACCAATTTGTAGGGAAAATTCAAATCGGCACACCACAAATTGGTAGAGAAGCTTGGCGCAAAAATCTCTTAGGAAGTTTATGATGGTATACCTGTTGTATATCGCGCCATAGGGATAGAGAAATGTTCAACACATTTGGCATTGAACCAGTATCTTGGCTAAAAGCGTATAAGAAACAAAAAATGCATGGCGTTTCTACATCAGCGGAAGAAAAGAGAGCCAAACGAGTATCTAATATTCTTGAATGGCACGGCGGTGACGAATTCGTATTTCCTTATGAAAAGTTGTTCGTTCTACAACAATCTTTCAACTTGCAAAATGATCGAGTATGGTCAATGTCTGTAGAAAATATGCCTGAAAAGGAAATGTATGTGCCCAGATTTCAAAGCACTTCTTCCGTCATGGTGTGGGCCGGATTCTGTAAAAGAGGGAAGCTTCCCCTAGTTTTCATCGAAAAGGGGGTTAAAGTTAAAGCCGGCTACTACAAAGAACACTTCTTAGAGGCAGTAGTACGACGCAGCTGTCGTGGCTTATTCGGTGATGATTATTATTGCTTTCAACAAGATGGAGCGCCTTCACATACCGCAAACATCGTGCAACAATGGTGTCAGGAGAATTTGGCCGACTATTTGCATAAGGACTAAGGGCCACCTAGCAGTCCTGATTTCAATCCATTGAGTTTTTTTTGCATAAGCTACATGTAGTCAAAGCTTAGAGATTATCAAATAAAACAAGTAAGGAAGTCTAAGTTCGGGTGGAACCGAACATTATATACCTAGTAGTGATAAATTATGTCATCCTAATTTACGCAGGTCTACTTTAATACTTTCAGTTCGTATTTGTGTTCAAATAGACAGACCGGCAGACAGATAGACGTATCGAGAGACGGACATGCCTACATCAGCTCATCCTCCTGATCATTTCAGTATACTTTTTGATGGGACTATCTCTTTTTCTTCTCATACATACAAACATTTCATGTTCATGAAAGGTATGAATATCAAAAAATATATACAACTTCGCTTTAGCAGTGGGTTATTAACTACTTGCCCGGATATTTTACTTTTCCTCCTGAACATTTTGATATACATTAATAAATATATATCTCGATTCGTTTATGTCGCATGAAGTAATATACCTTGTGTACGTAACAAAATTATATATAAAAAGGGTGTCTTTCATAGGCGACAAAGAACTCAACCGATCTTTATGAAATTTTCACAATATATACTTGGGTTCACTGGGTACAGCATAGATAGTATATAGTTTTGGAAAAGTAGGCAGAGCCACGCCCCCAGGCTATATAAAGTTTCAATTCGCCATAACTCCGAACTTTTTTGGTCTAAATTAATGAAACTTGGATATATGTGTCACTTAGTCAATATCTACATATTTTTTCAAAAGTTGGCGGTGCCACGCCCACATATTTTGTGTTTTGTTTTGCTCTTGAACTTTCACGATAGATTCAGGAGTTCGCTGGGCACGACACAGTCCGTATATAGCTTTTGGAAAAGCCCCCAGGTTATATAAAGCAGCAGTTCGATATAGCTAGGAGTTTATTTGTTTCAAGTTTATGACATTTTATATATAGATGTGTTCTATGTATCAAAACGTTAAAACAACGCCTGCCGGGTTTGCTAGTATATTGGCGAAAGCAAACAACGAATTTCAGCATTATTTTGTAAAACTGAGAGACTAGTTTGCGTTCAAATAGACAGACGGACGGAGAGACGGTCATGGCTAAATCGACTCCGCTCATCGTGCTGATCATTTTAGTGAAGTTTTCTTTTCTCGTTCTCATACTTACATACATTTAATGTTTATGAAAGATATGAAAATCAAAAAAGATATATAACTTCGCTATTGCAGTGGGCTATTAACTACGTGCCCGAATATTTTGCTTGTGTGTTTTCCGATTTGGCTAATATTTGGCAGGAGTATAATACATACTACTGAGAAGCAGCTGGCCAATTTTCATTGAAATATAAAGATTGAATTATAAGCGATTGCCTTTAAAAATAGCAGAAATTTTATGCTGAAAAGTGGGCAGCGCCATGCCTACTTCTTCAAAATTGACAAAATCTTTTTGCGGCCGAGTTTTTCTTAAAAAGCTTATTATGTGTGCAAAATCTGATTGATATAACTTGCTTAGTTGTACAAATATCGCTTTTTAAATTTTACAAAAAAAATTTTCAGAACTATGTTAAAAAACTGCGCGTGGACATTAACCGATTTCGCCCATTTTTACAGCAAACAGTTCCCTTTATATATAGAACATTGTCACCAAATTTCGTTTCGATAAATAAATTTTTGGCGGAGTTATGGCATAAAAAGTTTTGTGGAATAGTCCACTACAAAAGGAGCGGGGCCACGCCCATTTTCGAAAATTGTAAGTTTTTGGATTTCTTTTTATACGGAAACTTTAGAAGTGAAATATAAATGATGTAAAGCTATTTTACGCAAAGTTATTGCCTAATATATTTACGATCCTCTTCAAAATCTTGCATATAAAAGTGGGCGTAGACCTTAACCGATCCCGCCCATTTCTGGAACCTTCCTTGCATACCTGGAAACCAGCGTGCTGAATTTCGTTTCGATATCTTGAAAAGTTTTTGATTTATACGTACTGCCGTTAGGCGACTAAAGTTAATATACATTGTGTGCGTAGCACTACTAGGTATAAAAATTGGAAAATTTTCGTACGGTATTACTCAAAGTATGAGACGAAATGCCGATGGATATGGTTCGTGCTGCTTGTCGCTCTTTCGAAAAGCGATTACGCTTGGTTAAGTTATTCAAAGGAGGTGTTATTAATAAAAACCTTCTATAAATATTAATTGATGCCACATAAATTCTTTTAAATAAAAATTGATAAGGGTTTAGCATACCTTTTGCTTTAAAAGGAATTTAGTTTTCAGTGAAAATTTATTTATTTATTTATTTATTTAAAAATGCACATTCACTACGTTTATATGAACGGCGTTTATATAAGGCGCTTCCATTCAATTCATTTCATTTCAAAAAAAGTAAAAGAAAAAGGAAAAAGTAAAACACATAAATAAGTTCAAAAACAAAGGGCACGATGTACAGCTAATTTGGAGCGCTTAGGGTTTGATTCTAACTTTACTTTATTAGGCAAAGCATTCCACAACTGCACAGCCCTAACGAAAAACATTCTCGATGTTACTGAGTACTTAAAATGCGGTACAATTAGATTGCAAGTACGAGATGATTGTGCAAAGATAAGTTTTACAAAAAGGTATTCCGGTGTACAAAAAAAGATAATTTTGTGTATAAATATTAGTAAACGACGGTCAAAGAACGCTGTGTAGTTTGTGTTCGAACTTTTTGGACACCGTGTATACCAAAATGTTCAGGAGGAAAAAAGAAATTGATTAAGCCATGTCCGTCCGTCCGTCTGTTAACTGGATCACTTGAGTAAATTTTGAGATACCGCCCACTTTTTATTAAGTCAAATTTAGAAATAATAATAATCATAAATAAAAAACCGTTCAAGATATCGTAACAAAATTTAGCACACATATTTATATTAATACAAGGAATGTTTCGGAGAAAAATGGGCGAAATCGGTTAAGGTCCATGCCCACTTTTATACGAAAGATTTTGAAAAGGATCATAGATATATTTAACAGGCAATAACTTTGCGTGCAAAAGCTTTATATTATTTCTATTTCACTTTTAAAGTGTGCGTGAACAAAGAAAGTCGAAAAATATAAATTTTTTAAATGGCCATGTGGATTATTCCACATTTATAGTGGATTATTCCACAACATTTTTTACGCCAAAACTCCAGAAAAAATTTATTTATCGAAACGATATTTGGCGAAAATGTTGTACATATAAAGATAAATGTTTGTTGTAAAACTGGGCGAAATCGGTCGATGGCCACGCCCAGTTTCTTAATATAGTTCTGAAAAATTTGTTTGTAAAATGTAAAAGGCGATGTTTTTATAACCATGTAAGCTATATCAACAAGATCTTGCACACATAATAAGCTTTTGAAGCAAAACTCAACCGCGAAAAAAGTTTGTGAATTTTGTTAGAGTAGGCGTGGCGCCGCCCACTTTTCAGAATAAAAATTCTTCTATTTTCAAAGGCGATCGCTTGTAGTTTGAACTAGATATTTCAATCAAAATTGGTCAGCTGCTTCTAAATACTATGTAGTATACTTCTGCCAAAAATTATGCAAATCGTTTTACACACAAATAAAATATCCCAGCAAGTTGTTAATTTCCAACAACAATGGGGAAGTTATATCCCTTTTCTGATTTTCATACCTTTAATGAACATGGAATGTATGTAAGTATGAGAAGGAGGAGAGATGAGCCCATCAATAAGTAAACTCAAATGATAAGGACGATGAGCTGAGTTGATTTAGCAATGTCCGTCTCTCCGTCCGTCTGTCTATTTGAATGCAAATATTTCAAACATAAAATGTGCATGTATTGGTATTTTGAAAAAATGTGGTTAGCAGCTGTTGGTAGGGAAGCTATTTATATACAAACAATTTAATGGCGGCCGCAGTGGAGTGGCGGTAATCTTGCTGCCCTACCACACCGAAGCTGCAAGGTTCGAGTTCTGGGGCAGGTAACATCAAAAGTGGTTTGAAAAAAGTCGCCCCCCGGGCAGAGGCTTGGCAAACTCTCCGAGTCTTTCTGCTATGGAAGGCTTTTCAGCAAAACTTCATCTCCTTTGTAGATGCCGTTCGCAGTCTGTAGGTCCCGCCAATTTGTAGGAAAAAAATCCAAGCTGCACGTCACAAATTGGAAGGGAAGCTCGGCGGAAAAATCTCTTAGGAGGTTTATGATGATATACCTGTTGTATATCACGCCATACATTTATATTTACTTAAATAAATTTACCCTTCGAAACTCATAACAGAAGTGGTTTTATTGAAAACAATCAGTTGGCTTTATAATACGAACTGAAAAGTATTAAAATAGACCTGCGTACATTGGTATGCCACAATAGATCACTACTAGGTATATGGGGCCCACTTGGGGCTACGTGGGGATGAACTTTGGATGAGTTAACGTTGGGAAATTTAAGCAGGGTGTTCAAAAAAGTACTTACATTCAAGTATCCAAAAGCAAAGTATTGACGTCCATCTCTTTATTTTTTCAAGGATGGGTCGAATGGATTAGCTTTCCATTCGTGGTATTGGAACCGCAACTACCGAAGTTATCGACGAGATATCTAAAAAACCGAGAAGACCTGATTTTCTTTTGTAACAGATCTGGCATTTGTTATCAATAACATTCGTTATTTTGAGTTGTAAATTATAATAAAAAAAAGAAATTGTAAGGACGTTCACGAAATAAAATTCTTGTTTGAAGGTAGTTTTAGATTGTAAGATTTTTATCCTCATCGAACAGTTTACATCCACCCCTCGCCCCATGACCCAGATCTATTTATGCTACTGGGCGGAGCAAAAAATTGCAGAGCTTCGAGCTAATAAACAGCGGTTGTGGCATATATTAAAAATGACATCTCAAATAAAAAACTGCTTGCTTATAAAATGGCCAATGCCATATTTAAAAGGGAAGCTAAAATCGCTAAAAGTGAATATTTTGCCTCTTTTACAGCTTCCATCAATCCCAATACCTCACCTAAACTCTTGTGGAATATCATCAATGAATTACACGGAAGAAAGAATAACTTTAATACAAAAAATATTGAAACATTAAATGGCGACTGCTTGTCCAACCCTTCCGAGATTGCGGAGTTCTTTGCTGAGTCTTGGTCTAACAACTCTCGAGACTCAAACTTCCAGCCCCGAATTCATTAGGGGTAAAAATAGCAACCCTATGGTAACCTAACACCCACCCCTCTCAGCAAAGCGTATTAGAATCCGATTTAAAGCTTATAGAGCTCAGGTAAAATGCCAGGTTCGACAAAGTCAATTATGACATGCTTCAAAATCTTCCTATAACAGGGAAAACACATCTACTTAAATTATACAATGGGGAAATGGGTGGGAAATAATATTTTCTCATTTGTTAAAAGCTTCCCATCGCACAGATTTATAAGGGTTCGAATTAACTCATCCCACTCTATTACACTCAATTAGCAACTTATTTCCCCAGGGCTCGCCCCTATCCGTTATACTTTTCCAAATTGCTTTCGAGGCACTCAACAAAATAATCACCTATATACAGTTTTCAAGCATTGCATTTATGCAATTTATTTAATAGCCAAGCACAATGATGATTCAGAAATACAAAATAATTTTGATTTATTAATGGAATACATTAAAATTTGGGGAATGGTAAACCGTACAAAAATATCATTTAAAAAAAGTAAAGTCCTCCATGTTTGTCGTAAACCTCTTGGCAACCCAAATAAACTTAGTATACAAACACTAAAATATGTTGAAAACCTCAAAATGTTAGGTGTTTACATATGATTTTTCCTTCCGATCTGTTTGAATAATATTTATGTGTATTTTAAGCTACGCAGATCTATTGTGTTGGGTGCAATAAAACATTGTTCCACCTTACAGCTCGACGTTTCGCCAATTTTCCTTGGCAGCTTCAGGAGCGTAACACTGTATTTATTTAATTAAACAAGAACAACAAAGAACACAATCAGATACATATGAATTTAAAATTTAAAATATTGCAAATAAATATTAATTGCACAAAAACTATTTTTACTTACAATGATGGAAACTAACGAGGAACACAATTTTTACCAAAAAACATTTAAACATTTAAAAAATTTGAATATAAAAAGTTGAAAAAGTTAATGTGGTCAAAAATCGATACCACCTACATGTGGTAAACTTGTCATACTAAAAACTTAATTACAAACATAATAAGTACGCAGCGGCGATGTTGTCTGTATTTTCTTTTTTGTTTATTGTGTTCCCTCTTTTTTGCAAAATTCTAAGGCTCTCTAAGGTGTAACGCGCTTTTTCTCTCCTTTCGGTGTCTATTATTTTTATGTTTTCAAAATCAGCTGTGTGTTTATTTTCTATTGCATGTTGTGCGTATATCGGCTTCGTGCTCAGCTACCCGCGTACCGAGACCTTATTACAGCTGTCCGTTTCATTGCCTTTACATTTAATTTCGTAAACTACATTGCTACTTTGTTGGAGATCTATGGGTGTTTTTGTTTTTGTCAAGTCATGTGTGAAATTTTCTGTGAGCCTAGGAATGTATGTGACACTTAAGTATCGCTTTGTCTGGTTATTTGTATCTGACGACTGTGTTTTTTGGGTTACATTTTCTATTTCCATTTGTTTCTGGTTTATTAAATTTGATATGATATGGTCCGGATAATTATTCTTTTTAAGCGTCAATTTAATTTTCCTAATATTTTTGTAATGAAAACTTCGATGGCTGATGGATAATATTTTGTCTATAAAGTTGTTAGCCGTATTTAATTTGTATTTGAAAGGCTGTGAAGATATAAAGTTTATGAGGCGCCCAGAAGAGGTTGGTTTCGAGTACCAATCCAATATTAATTTGTTATTGAGTCTGTGTATACGGGTGTCTAGAAAGGGGATGTTGTTCTTTTCTTCTTTTTCGATCGTAAATTTTAGTCGATTATGATATTTATTTAATATTCTGTTAGTATATTTTCTTGGGATGATGGCGAAAATATCATCTACATATTTGACAAGGAACTTTATTTGTATGTTATGTTGTTTTTGTAATTCAATAAAAGTGTGTGAAAACGCGTCATCCATTATTATATCGGCAATGGTTGGGGAAAGGGGGTTGCCCATAGGCATACCATATGTTTGTGTATATATGTTGTTGTTTTGCACGAAGTAATTGTTGTCTTTTAAACAGAACTCTAAAATATTGTGAAACTTGCTCTTTGGTATATTTGTATTTTCCTTTATTTCATCCCATTTTTGCATTATTATTTTGGAGGCCATATTTGTTGGTATATTAGTAAATAACGAGACGACATCAAACCACACTAACAATTCATCATCACGTATCGTATATTTAAATTTTGCAGTCTATCTTTTAACTCAAACGAGTTTTTAATGTTGTATTCGGTGGAAATCAACGACTTAAGAATTGTTCCTATATATTTGGAAAAGTGATAACATGGAACATTGATAGACGAGACAATCGGACGTAAGGGACATTTAGGCTTATGGATTTTAGGCAGTCCATATAAACGAGGTGCTGTCGCTGCTGTGCTGGTCCATTGTTGTTTATCTTTTAAGCTAATGTGCTTTCCTTTGAATAGTTCGAGTATTATATTGTTGTTTTTCCTTTGAAGTGTGGACGTTGGGTCGGCTCTTATCGCTTTATATGTGTTCTTATCTCCTAGTAGTTTCTCAATTTTTGTGTTGTAGTCCGCTTTGTATAGAACTACTGTTTTGTTCCCTTTATCCGCGTCTGTTACGATTATGTCATCTTTGTGAAGTTTTAGAAAAGCTTATGTTTTTTTGTAAGTCTCTAGTACAAATTTCTCTACGGAATTATGTTTGTTCAATTAAATAAATACAGTGCTACGCTTCTGAAGATGCCAAGGAAAATTGGCGAAACGTCGAGCTGTAAGGTGGAATAAATTTTGTTTTATATGCATCCAACACAATAGATCTGCGTAGCTTAAAATACACATAAATGTTAGGTGTTTATTTTAGCCATAATTACAAGTGCGACGCTTTTCGTTCCACGCCAATAATTTACGTTCTCAGAGACAGGTCTAACGACAATAGAGGAGAGGTTCAAAATACAAACGGCTAAACTGATTCCAAATATATATATGCCAACAGTACCAATGTTTTCGAGTAACATTACCACTCACAAAGCCGGTCGCATACAATCTGCCGTAGATCGCATCATCAAATCTGCTCATGAATTCGATTTAGAGCTTAAACCCAAATCATGTTACATCCCAACCAGGCCAGTTTGGATGCTCAAGAACCAAAGCCTATTGAAAGCCTTTGCTGTAACCTCATATTTAGCCCACTTTTCGGAAATCCGTAACACCTACTCTGATTGGCATTTCATTTATACTGACAGCTGCAAGACCGAAACAGGAACAGCTCTTGTGGTTGTTGATCAAAATTTCATACTACAAACATTAACTAGACTAAGGAAGTACTGTTCAGAAGCAATCTCATCCGCTCTTGAAACCTGCCACCCCATACGTGGAAAACATATAATCTATATCTTTGTCCACAATCAACGCCATGGAAAAATCAGAGATATACTAATAGCACACCCCAACAAATTCAAGTTAATGTGGTTACCAGGACATATTGGTATAAGAGGTAAACACAACGCCGATGAAGCTACTAAATACGCTACCAGTGCTGCTGAAAGAATCATACAACATACAGGATATAAAAAGAACCGTAGGTGCTTACTATCTCAAGGAGTGCAAACAAGCATGGAGTAACTACGAACCTTTTTAGAAAAGAATAAATCCATGGGAACGCGCCAATATATCCAGCAGAATGCTCTAGAATGGAGACAATAAAGTACACCCGGTTGAGGATGGGACACACACGGCTGACGCACGGGCACTCCTAATGTCCCTTATACGTTATGCTACAACACATCAACCTCAGTAACAAATCTCATTGTCGAATGCAGCGTCCTAAGCAGATACCGTACCGTTAATAGAACAATTCTTGTCCTCTCAAAAGATGTTACTTTAATTAACATAAAAAAAATTCTCCACATATTGCTAGAATGTCACATCTTTTATAACATATAAAACCCTTATACACGTATCATTATTAATTATAAGGCCCAAAACCTTAGTCGTTGGTGCCTAGTTTTAAACTTATTTGTAAATTTTATTTTATAAATAAATTGTGTATAATAAAAATAATAACTAGGTGGACCCGTGCGCGCCTTGCGCAAAAAAAAAAAATAAACAAAAATGGTTTGAAACCTTTTATTAGTCCAGGTCCAGGATTTTTCAAACCTTTTTCTCAAATTATAAAAAAAGATTTTCAGTTACACTTGTTGTGAGATCACAAAGAATTATGCAAATTTGCGCAAACAGCTATTTGAAATTCCACCACTTATATTACATTCACATTGAGCCATAAACTTGAGTTGATTGACAACATCAATATGAATTAACTCAAAAAATGTCCCTTTAAGAATGGCAAGAAGTGTACCCAAAGATGCGGTTCGGTCCCAGACATCACAATCCGAGTGCGCAAAGTTAAGGTTCGAAACCATGTAAAAGTAATTAACAAAAAAAGTTGAAAGTTTTTTTGTCGACTACTTTTAAACTGGTAAAAAAGTTATGCCGGCATCGATACGAGTTTAGATACACCCTCCGACCGTTTTCTTTCAGTTCTCTAAGGTGTCTCCTAAACTAATTTATTACCGGGGAAAACTATTTTTTGTAAATTATTTTTGAACGGCTAAAAAAATTAGGTTCCGACTGCCAATTCTTTCTCCTGAAATGAGTACATGTCTTTAGATACCCCACCCCAATACCCAGCCTTAGTAAATTCTGATAGTATTTTGGATTACAATATTCATTGAACGTGTAGCATGCAATATTGATGGATCGTGATTCAAATCGCAAAATATCTAGATATTCGAAATCAATCAATATGGATCGGAACACTGTCAATATATATTGAATGTGTAGCACCTCCGCACAAATAAAAAGGATTTAATATATTTTTCGATTAATATAAGGGAAGATATTACTGAAATATAGTACGCCGTTTTTTGTTGTTTTTTTTATGCTGTAGGTTGGGTGGCTATTTATTATGACAATGGCTTTAAATATTACGTGATGAGTAGCTATATTTGGCGACCCCCTTGACGTACTTACGGCGGGCCTGTATCGGAGTCCCCATGTCGGGTCGAACAGACCCATAATGGTCAATGTGTGGCAAAGTATGGTACCCCGAAAAATACAAAATACCAATAAACCTACACGGCTAAAAATTTCAGCCTAAATTTGAAACCATTCGCCGGTTTAAGCAATTTTTTAAACCTTTTTATTATAAATTCCAAAACTTCAATTACCTATAACAATTTTAAATTTATTGTGGTTTAGAATTTAAACTGAATTGAAAAAAACGTCCAAAATATTTTTAGTTTCTTTTCATTTATTTTTGAAAAGTTTTTCAAGTCATAAAATTTTTCTCTAAAAAGCTTTGTGTGCTCCGTAGCTCAGTAGGTAGAGCAGACGACTCTGATGCGGGAAGCGTCGGTTCGAATCCTGGCAGCTGATACAAACGTAAATAAATAAAATAACCATGATCTCAAGAACACTTAGAGATAGTGTTATGTGACGGTAGGCAATAAACCAGTGATTGAGAACAGGGAGTGCTTGTATAGGATCCTAGCACCATGTTGTGTGCACTGGCTCTCACCAGGAGCTTTAACAAGATAATAAATTATTTGCATACAGGAAATCTTATATTAATACCAACGGCGGCCCCGTGGTGTGAAGGTAGTGTTGCCGCCCTACCACACCGAAGGTCCATGGTTCGAGCCCTGGTACAGGTAACATCAAAAGTGATTTGAAAACAGTTTTTCAAAACGGGGTCGCCCCTCGGCAGTGGTAGGGCAAACTCTCCGAGTGTATTTCTGCCATGACAGGCTTCTCAGCAAAAATTCGTCTCCTTTGTAGATGCCGTTCGGAGTCGGCAAAAAACTGTAGGTCCCACCAATTTGTAGGGAAAATTCAAATCGGCACACCACAAATTGGAAGAGAAGCTTGGCGCAAAAATCTCTTAGGAGGTTTATGATGATATACCTGTTGTATATCGCGCCATAGAGAGAGAGAGATACCACAGCCTGTCTCTCACCATCCTAGATCCTAATATATGTATATACAGGGTGGCTGATGAGTTTTGCTACATTAAGAAACTCAAATAATTTTTTTTTCAGCACACCACAAATTGGAAGAGAAGCTTGGCGCAAAAATCTCTTAGGAGGTTTATGATGATATACCTGTTGTATATCGCGCCATAGAGAGAGAGAGATACCATAGTCTGTCTCTCATCATCCTAGATCCTAATTATTATTTTGTTTTGTTTTTGTTTTTGTTTTTTGGCTGCTTCTACCCGCCCTACCTTGGGTATTCTACTAAATATACCATCAGTGTTGGCAAGTGGGTAGGCATCCTTAATAGTTATACTATTGACATTATGAGAATCGCAACATAGGCGGATTTTATTAGGCTTCTTAACTATACCAAACGGACTGGACCATGGACTGTTTGGAGCCTCTTCGATTACACCGAGTTTTAACATTTCATCGACCTTTGCGTGGACGAGCTTTTCCACATATAGGCAAATAGCGTTGTTTTATTGGACGGATATTTTTTTGGAGTTCTATGGCGTACTCCATAAGTGAGGTTTTTCCTAAGCCTTCTTTGTCAAAGCTGGGAAATCAGTTCTTGATTGTTTCTAGCTGTTGCTGCTGGACATCGTTTAAGAAAATCAAATTTCGCTCATGGTTTGTATCAGTAGAGACTACCGATACGATATGGGGTGCGATTTTGAACTTAATCCAAAAGTGATACATAGAATTACTCGTTGAGACATGCTTGGGATTACAAAGAACTGTTGGAATTGAACGTTAAACTCGATTGAGCCATACACTAACTGTTTAGTTCCATCTGCAGTAGAAACGGTCGTTGTATTCTGGCGCAACTGTCTCGTTTTGCAAATGTCTTCGGATAATGAGGACCCTAAACAGGATATTTGGGCATCACTATGAACCAGAGCTAAATGATCAGTCACTAAAAGTCTGATTTTTTCATACGGCCTCAAGTCGAGGGGTTTCTGGGGTCGAATTACGTTTTACGTTCCGTGATCGAAAGCGAATTTTTAAATCACAATAGCTCGAAGCCCATAATTCGGAATGACGGCATACGTGAGCAATTGGCTTGAAATACCTGTCGGTTCATTTATGCGTTATTTCTCTTTTAAAAAGTTGGACAGTTTTAACGTTATTGTGACTTAAAAAACGGGTTACGATCACGGAACGGATTTAGTAATTCCGCCCCTGGTCAATAAAGCTAATAACCTGCTGCAAAATTTTCGATTTCATGAACTTTCACCCAAAATTTGATGGAATCCTTGTTATCCGGTTGTTGCGAGGGTTCGTTTTGAAAGCCTGGCTCCTTGTGGAGTTTCCGGGATTGCATGATGTGTATGTAGGTCTATATGTATTCCGGGTGCCACATCCGTAGCAAAATACAGTGCGGTCTTATAGGCAATCAAAGTACCTATGCCCAATTCATTTTCAATTTCTGTGGATGCTCCTCGCAGTTCAACTCGTTTGCGTATCTATGCAGATATTGCTGCTCACTTGAGGTGGGCAGGTCTGAAGTCCGGGATATCTCAGAAATAACACCTTCATGTATAGCAGTTGCTGTCTTACATGCATGATGCAATATTTCAACGAGCTCTGTTATGGCACATTCAGTTGTTGTAGAAAAACTCAACTCCAGTTTCCTGGAGCGCCTTTATTTATACCAATTTTCCTTAATCTAACTATTGTATGTAGCACGCATGTACATATGTGTAGGCATATGTAAATTATCTATGTTCACAAGTATACATATATCCTAATCCTAAGTAAACCCAACAGCGTAGATGGCATATTTATGGGAAATCTATCACTTAAAATATGCAGGATATATTTACATACATTTTATGTAGCCTACTGAAACGTTAACATTATATGTACTCAAGTGTGTCTTACCTAACTGATAACCACACTTGAGTCCCATCGTTATTGTCCTAAACAGACAAACACAAAATATGCATAGGTATGACAGTTATACAAGTTAACACAGCACTAGATATACACCAGCATTGTACTCTAACAAACGAACATACGGGCATTGTATTGCTTTGACATGCAGGCTGTTTAAAAGTAATCTGGTCACTCACCACGTATGGTCATATCATCAGCTGATATTACGGTGCCGATCAATCATACCATTTTACCGTGCCTACACATCATAGTTCGCATTAGCTGTCCATACATAAGTATACACAATCTTATATATGTACATACATATGTACATAATCGAACCATTAAGAATTACAGGAATGTTCTCTCTTATACAAATCTCATGTACTGGCGACAATACAATTGCGGATATACATATAAACCAGTTTTGACAGGCTGGCTTAGTTTTTAGTTGCAAAATAATTCGCGCCTCGAACATACAGTTTACAATTTGTTACGGAATAAAGCAGCAATCAGAATATCCAATTGCTAATCGTTTTTCTTTGAGTGTTTAGCCTCATCGGTACTAAACACAGGCATTTCATTGCTTTGGAATACAAACATACATATAAGTATGTGATACATATATGTACGTTTGTACAGCGGTAGCCGACCGCCAGCATTGATTAAGTGACTGCTGCTGTGATTATTCTTCAATTTGTTTAAATACCTTGTTTCTTCATGCCGAAGTTTCGCGTTTTTTCCGAAGCAAATCGTGCGCGATGTACTTGAAAAGGTCGTCGCTAAAAAGTACTTAAGCTTGGCTAGTTTAAGGTAAAGACAAGAAGTAAGTAGTGCTACAAGCGTTAATAAAGTGCCAAAAATAAGAAAATAAAAAGTGTTTTAATTTAGCTGCAGTTCCAAGTGGGATCTAACCAGAGAGATCAAAAATGGTTACCAAAGAGATCAAAAAACTACCACTTCGAACGGCATTAACTAACTGGCGCCCAACTCGATGGCTTAAGTGACCTAAAAAAATGAAAATTATGTGTATCTACAAAAAATTTTACAATAATAAGCAAAAAAAAAAAAACGTGTAGCCAAGCGCGGCAAATATTTATCCACTGCGGAACGTGTGGAATAATTAAAACTTTATGTTAATCAAATATGTTGCAAATATTATCAAGTAAAATTTAACTGCAATAAACGTTGAATTATTCCCTATCAGGGTATCAATAATAAAAATGAAACATTTACATTACAACATTTGTGAAGTGAAAACAAATTAAATCGATCAATAAAAATGTGGTGAACACCAAAAACTTTGATCACAAATTTGCAAAACGCAAGAGGCGTTAGAAAAATATAAACTTTTTACAAGCAAAAAAAAGCATGTGCTAAAATCTGAATGTCAAATTATTCAATATAAAGTGAATAAGTGCATCAAAAAGCAATATTAAATACGAATTATAAAGCATAAGTAACATTATGTTACAAAATTGCACAATAAAAATGTGCTAAACACTTTAAAAACTTTGAAAATTGTTAATTATTCACCATTATGTGAATAAGTAGAACATCAAAATATTTGAGTAAGCGTGAACTAAACGAAAACGCATCGCAAGTTTTTATAAGCATAAAACATGTGCTAAACATTAATATTATTCACTATAAAAATGAATAAGAGCATCACAAAGCAATACTAGTGCTACTTATAAAGTAAAGAGCTACAACTGCGAGCGATGTACCTTGAATTAAACAAAATTTCGAAAATAAATACACTAGTGAACTTGCAAGTGTAAAATCATCTTTAATCAATCATCTTCAGTCAAAGCTTATCAGAACACATGGGAATGTAACCTGCATTGAGTGAACAAACGAGCGACACCAAACATGAAGAAAATCCAGCGCTGTCAGGAACTCTTAAGTTGGAAAACAATGTCATTATTATCGGACTTTTGAAAATTTTCTCCCTCACAAGAGGATCGTTATCCACCTGTCACAATAGTCCCTGATGTGCAAAACACACATGGGTCGTTCTTAAAAAACATGACCATTCTGAAAAAAATTAAGTTGGCCAAATATGTTTATAATTGGCCTCATGTGGTTACGGATGGTATCAACAATAGGAATCCATAACCAGCAGTATTTTTTTTAATTTTTGGAGTTTTTACAGATCAAAACATGAAGAGACCAATGCACTTTCGTCCACTCTGTTACCTAAATTAAATACGAAATAAAAAAAAACATCAACAATTGAAAATTAAATTCTTTTTATTGTTTTTCCCCAGCAAAGATAATTCATTTTAATTTATTATATAAAAAATTTAAAAAGTAATATAAAAATAACAAAAAATAACACATAATGTCACCCATATTAATTCAAATTTCATTTTGGTGAACTAAGTTAATGATAAATAAAATATTAAATAGTTTAATACTGGTTAATTATTTTTAATGACTTTAGGCCAGTGTACCTTATTAAATTACACTCATATAATAAATCTAATGACTTAGCCTTATTTCTTAATTAAAGAAAAGTAGATGGTAACAGAGGAGACTTAACGTAACAGAGGAGACACTGTTACTGAGGCACTGTACTATTTAAGTATCCGCTATTACCATCACTTTTTTTACAAAGTAGATTATTAATTTTGTGCTTCTAATATATCTATTGCATGGTTGAAATTGTAGTAAATTCGACCACCTTTCAATCTTATGTTCGCATTTTCCAGGATTTTAATTACTGCTTCTTTTTTTATATACGAAATGTCATTTTCTTCAATCCTGAAGTTTGCACTTGTGCTGTCATTCGAACGTAGAAAAATTACCTTGATATAACCATCATCATCAACACACGTTTGTGCTATACAAACGTATCTATAAGTTATACTTTTTCCTAACACTTGAATTAGTAAAAATGCCCCATTCATAATTCCATTCTTATTTTCAATATCCGTATTTTCTTTTTCACTTTCATCTTCTGACGACGACGGAGTATAGACTTCTTTATAAAATATTTTTTTTTGAGTAGTTTTTCCTTCTTCTATTCTGATTAAATTAGTTTTATATACTTTGCTTTCAAAACAGCTACAAAATCCTCGTGGAATGTTGCTACAAAAGCAACTAACATCACGATATAAAACAGTACCCTGAATTTTAGTCATAAGTTGGTGGAGACGCATGGTACCTTTCAGTAATGGTATATTGAACGGAAGTGTCTTCCTGATGCAACCAATTGCCGCTTTATCAATTAGAAATAATTTTATTGTTGTTTCTTTTTGTACCTGTTCAAAAAATTGCTGGGCGTTCATGATGTCTGCTCCGTGTGCGACCATTCTATCAGCAACTCTTTTTAGCACTCCACCAATCCCATCGGCTGCTCCTTTACCATGAGCTGCTTCAAAAAAATTCCACGTTGCTAGCTGAAATCCATTTTCAAAAAGTTTTGTTCCGAAAAGGTAAAAATTTTGTTTTTGTCTATACTGAGTGCAGGGTCCGTCTGAGAAAATATGAATTGTGTTAACATCCTTTTTTAAATTTCTTATCAAATCAAATATTGGCTGCAAATGAGCCCATATTGCGCTGAGGCTGTGTTCGTTACAGGCCGATATGGTACAAAAAGAAAAAGGATTATTTTCACCTGAAAAATATAATATAAGGTTGATAGGTGTACAAAAAGAATGGGGTAAGTTCACCTTACCTGAGAAATATATGTAGTGTGATCTGGTTACGCGAAGATCCAAAATGATGGCTTTGGATTTCCTGACCCATTTTACAACTATAGTTCTCACTGAAGTCGACGTGTAATACAGCCTCATTGGTTTTTAATTGATCGATACAGCTGCGATATGCTTTATGTTGAGTGCGAATATTAAATACATATATGTTTTTTAAAAACTTGTAATTGAGAACTAAATTTTTCTGCTAATAACGATGTTGTTGTGGTATGCTCTACTCGTATCATTTTAATAGCAACAGTTACTTTTTCATTTTTTTGGAACCGCTCTTCTTTTCGAATCCATTCTTTCCAGGCTACTTCAGATTCATTTTGAATACTTAAGGTGCAAGTTTTATTTTTGCATGAGGTGCATTCATTGTACATGCATCTTTTGCTGTTCATATCGCAAACTACAGACATTAATAATTCATTCAAATTGCTGACATGAATTGCATTAATTTGTTTCAAAGCGGACAATTTGAATTCAAAGTTTACATGGAGTTTGCATGCACATGTATCTCTTGATGCAATTGTTGGTGAAGCCACATAAAATGGACGATGAGCAGCAAAATATGAATAAGAATACCGACCTCCTTCAGACTTATACTTTTTGTAGATATTCTGTAAGGTATCAAGAAGATATCGTTTTTGTAATTTCTGTTTTAATTTAGTTCTAGTTTCTTTCTTGCCAGCAGTGGCACGACTTATGTCATCTCTTTCGTAAAAACGTTGCAGACTTAAGATATCGTCGTTTAGTTTTGTTTTTGAAAAACTCTTACGTACGCATTTTTTTACGGCCACAGACGACATTTCGAACCTGCTCTGTAGAAGGCGACGAGGTGGTGTAATATCGATGACGGCTTTCAATTTTTTTACACGTTCACGATAGTTTTTTTTATTTCTGCGCCATTTTCTTCTTGCTAATTAGCCTCTCTAATTTTCATATCACTTATAAGTCTTTTTTATTATGATACCTTTCCAAATCTTTCTTCTTGTTTTCTTCAACTTTCTCCTTATTAAGCTTCCTTTTTTCCCTATATCGGCGTTGTTTTTCCGCTGCAGATAATGGTTTATTGTTGCCCATTTTCTGAAAAACAAATAGCAAATTTAAGCATAATTGTACACTCTGTTACTTTTGAGTCCCTTCTGTTACTTTTTAATAAGTCACAGAGTGGACCGGTAACAGAGGGGACAAATTAACTCAAAAATACCATATTTTAGCTTTTTATTTGAATTTTGGATAATTTATTGGTCCACTTAATTAATGTACATAAAATATTTATAAAAAAATTATAAAATAAATAAAAAATCACTTTACTCACCGTTTTTCAACAGTAACAGAGTTGACACTGAATAAGGGTACGTACCCGGCATACAATTCTGTTCCTTACTCAACAACGCACTAAACAAGACTGAACAGTTCAAAACACATTTTGTTGATTTTAGCTAAGTTATGATGGAGAAGCATAAGAAAATATACGCGTCATAACGTTTAACAAAAATTTTTCAATAAAATGAGTGGACGTAACAGAGGGGACCAAAACCTGGAGACAAAAATTTTCTTCATAAAAATTATACAAAAAAATTATTTTTCATCATTCTTTTCTATATATGGTATTAATATACACAAACTGAAGAACAAAAATTGTAAATATTATTTTTTTTCAATTTTATTTCAACTGAAAATAACTATTAAATTTTTATAAATTGGCTCGGGACACAGGTTTTTGCTAAACCTTTGACATTGAAAATATTTTTTAAGCTATTTTCAGATAATTAATTATTTTTTTTTATAATATAGTTACGTAGAATCGATAATAATTTATAAAAATGCAGATATTTTTCTATTTTCTTTTTGAAGAAACAAAATATAAAATAGTAAAGTCTGGGGACACCAATTGGTCAGGTTTTTTAAGAATGACCCACATACAGATCTTAATCTCATTAAATCGGTGCCAGAGTTTAAGGGCAACACAGGGGAATACCCAGCATGGAGGGCAGCAGCGAAATTTGCAATACATTTTTACGTCGAAGGGTCCGAGGCATACTACTGTAGCATTACTCAGAATACGTTTTACTTTCAATGCAATTCTTTGCATATACAAATATTGACCCAAATAAATTATGTTGAACCCAACGGGAGTTCAACAACATATATCGTATCTGCTTACATTTGTCACCCAATTACTCAATTCGTCACATTGACCAACGCACGTATCGATCAGCATGACTGATCGACAGTATCGGTTTGTCAATGTGAACTACCAACTTATAGCTGCCTTTGCACACAATGTAAATACTTTTAGTTTGTAAGTATTAGTGTAATTATGTATACGTAGGTGAAGTAAGTAATTGTACAAAAGAGAAAGCTTTTTAATAAAGAATGATTATTGACGGCCGCCGTGGTGTGAAGGTAGTGTTGCCGGCCTACCACACCGAAGGTCCATGGTTCGAGCCCTGGTACAGGTAACATCAAAAGTGATTTGAAAAAAGTTTTTCAAAACGGGGTCGCCCCTCGGCAGTGGTTTGGCAAACTCTCCGAGTGTATTTCTGCCATGACAGGCTTCTCAGCAAAAATCCATCTCCTTTGTAGATGCCGTTCGGAGTCGGCAACAAACTGTAGGTCCCACCAATTAGTAGGGAAAAAATTCAAATCGGCACACCACAAATTGGAAGAGAAGCTTGGCGCAAAAATCTCTTAGGAGGTTTATGATGATATACCTGTTGTATATCGCGCCATAGAGAGAGATTATTGACGATACGCTATCCACTGAGCGTCATTACATGGCGATCCTTAGCCAGTTTAGGTTAGAAGTAGCAAAAATTTGCTAAAATTTGCAAAACGCTACAATAACCAAACAAAGTAAATTTCTTTAAAGATAAAGAGCTAGTTTTAGCTCTCAGCGTCCATATTCAACAAATAAGCTGCCAACACTGTGTTTAATAAAGAATGATCCTGCCAGCCTAGCCTATACTTCCATTGTCACCACGAATGACAACGCCAAAGAACGTTCTATAACCACTGATTCAGTACCGACTGTAATATTACGTGAGCACGAATCATCACATCAAGGACATAGTCATAAGCATGGGCATGTTCACGCACCGCATGAATCACTGATCGCGGTTGTTTGGATGATTATAATGGGCGATGGAATGCACAACTTCACCGATGGCAGAATACATGGCAGCAAGACGGCGAGTTAAGTATCGTAGAGAACATTACATGGAAAAGATTTGAAGTGAAATTGATGTTAATGGAATTTTGCAAGTTAGTGCCGAAGACAAGGGAACTGGCAGCATGACTGGCAGCAAGACGGCGAGTTAAGTATATTTAGAATAATTTGAGCACGCCTCACGGCCGCTAAACCAATAGCAAAATTTTATTTTGCTTATTAATAATTTAAGAATACAATAATTAAGAACTTATGGCGTAGTCACCGCATTTTGATTATGCGCCGATAAAATTTTGTAACACGAATAAAATATTTCGGTTAAATACAGATTCAATTAGGCAAGTTCATGCTAAAGAAAAGAGAGCTTATAAAATATAATGCAGGAGATTACGACTCACGAGGAATTTAATAGAATTTTCAAAAAGTGCGAAGACACAATTAAAGAATTTATAAAAATTTCCGAACAAATCCTCGAGAGTCGTAAAGCTCCACAGCAAGGTCCGACACCGATTACCATAGAAGAGTATCGGCGAAGGAACAAGCTCAATAAAAAGGAAGAAATTCCAAAAATACCTACCTCTGTAAAAATCCAAAAAAGGAAACGGGGAGGAAAATAAGTTAGGAAAAGAAAAGAAATAGCCGAAACTTTTAGGCTACTTAACCTAACAACAAATACGGTTGATAGATTAAGATTAAAAGAAAAAATTAACATGTTAAGAAATAAAAAATAGAAAATAAGAAACCTTGTTAATAAACAATGTGAGTCAATTGGAATGCAAATAAAATAAAAATTTATATAAATTCAAAATTTTTTTTTCTAAAAATGGCATGGTGGAAAATTGCATTAAACGGTATCCTAATAAGAATAGCAGGATACGAAGTAGGTAAAGAAAATTCGGCAGATAAAAGTTATGAAAATAAATTGGTTAAATACGAACCACACCCAATTATAGAAAATAAGGAAGAACTTTCTGATAAATGGTTAACTATCTTTGCATGCGTAACTACATTTTTAATTGTCGCTATTGCAATTTTAATAAAAAATTACATAAAGAATAAATTGAGACAATTAAACAATGTACAACGACGCGTCTAAGCAAAATCTTTCGATAGCTAGAAATGAATAAATGGCAAGAAATATATGACACATTATATGAAGAAAAAGTAAAAGCTAGTAAGTCGTACAAATGCATAAATAAAAGTACTCCTATTACAACAGAAACAGTAGTAAAGCATTTGAACATAATTCTAGAAGCTCTAAATAACATAGGCCAGGTGATTAAATCAGTAAATAACATACATACCAAAGAACACCAAAGAGAAGCTTACCAATTTTTCTCCGCCGTACGAGATAAACTAGTATCTTCTTTAGCTAGATACAATATAGAATTCAACGTACCAACTACATTAGAGGAAAATCTTCAAATAGATTTTAATTCACTTTTGTCAGAACGCGCCCAGGGCCCGACTCCAGCACGTCCCTCGAGCCAGACCCCATCAGTAGAAGAAGGCAAACCAAATTTACAACCAATAGATATCCCAACCATAAACGTCACAATGGTACAAACGGTAGTTGAATTTATTAAAACTGCTCCATCAGTGCTACCAGAGTTTGATGGTAAACCGGAAAACTTACACAGTTTCCTAGATGCACTTGATATACTTGAACAAATCAAAGATGTGCACGAAGCCTTAGCAATAACAATGATAAAAACCAAACTAAAAGGAACGGCAAGAAACTTTATCAGTAACGAAAGCACAATAGAACAGATAAAAACAAAATTAAAAACTGCAATAAAGGGTGAATCAGTAGAAGTTTTAACTGCCAAACTCCTGAATATCCAACAACGCAGTAAAACTGCTAATCAATACACAGCGGAAATAGAAAAAATAACCAGGTCATTAGAAGGAGCGTATATCTCGGATGGACTCAACCCAGACTTAGCAACGAGATATTCAACACAAGCAGCAGTCAAAGCTATGTGTAAAAACTGCTCCAATGACAAGGTCAAAATGATCATGCAAGCGGGAACGTTCACAACAATGAACGCTGCAATCTCCAAATTTATCAACAGCTGTACCGAAATAACGGGCAGCTCAAACACAATTTTGAATGTACGACAGCAGAGTCAGTACCGGAGTAATGTCCGTGGAGGTTACCGAAATAACAACTATGAGAATTACCAAAGTAGGAGATTTAGACCGCAACCGAGATACAACAATAACCAAAGAGGATCACAAGCCCGAAACGGCAACAGACCTTGCAATCAGAATCGTAACGTGCGCAGCTGCACTCAGACGGAAAACCAGGAAGCTCCACTTCAAGATTAATAGATAGGAAAATATGCGTACTAAATCTACATCTAAACAGCTATATATTTACAAGGACATCATTAAATAATTCGATTTCAAATTTCTTAATTGATACAGGAGCAGACATCTCAATTATTAAAAAGCATCAAATTAGTAATAATCACAAAATAAGTACAGAGAAAATTACAGATTTAAAAGGCATTGGTCAGGGTATAACCAGCACATTAGGCACAGTTAAAGCAGATTTAAAAGGTGATGACCTTCTAATTTACCATAAATTCCACGTCGTAGAAGACGACTTTCCAATCCCTTGCGATGGAATAATAGGACTAGATTTCATAAAGAAGTACAATTGTATTTTAGACTATGGAAAAACAGAGGATAAACTAATCCTAAGACCATATGATTTCCCCCAAACAATAACGATGCACCTAACAAATTGTCTGTCTGTAAATACAATTACCATCCCTGCTAGATCTGAAGTCATTAGACAAGTCAAAGTAAATACTGATAACAAAAACATCTTCATCCCACACTAGCAATTATCTGAGGGCATTTTCATAGCCAACACCATTACAAATAAAGATCAAACTTTCGTTAGAATTATCAACACAACAAATAAAAACACAACCATTCAAAATTACAAGTTCAATACCGAAAATTTAGACGATTATACACTAATTAAAACAACCACACACGATGAAAATTGCAACGACACAGAGAAATTAAATATATTAACAAAAAACTTTCCAAAATTTGTCAACCCTCAGTTAACAACACTATGCACAGAATTCATAGACATATTTGCACTAGAAACTGAACCAATTTCCTCTAATAATTTTTACAAACAAAAATTGCACATGAAGGATGATACTCCTGTTTACATAAAAAATTATAGATTGCCTCAAACCCAAAAAGGAGAAATTAGCAAACAGGTAAATAAGTTAGTAGAAGATGACATAATAGAACCCTCCATATCAGAATATAATAGCCCAATCCTACTAGTCCCTAAAAAGTCACTCCCAGGGAAAACAGAAAAAAGATGGAGACTAGTGGTTGACTACAGACAAGTAAATAAAAAGCTAGCAGCAGACAAATTCCCACTTCCAAGAACTGACGACATTTTAGATCAACTTGGAAGAGCAAAATATTTTTCATGCCTAGACCTTATGTCAGGTTTTCATCAAATCGAATTACATCCAGACTCCAGGGATATAACCTCATTTACAACCGAGAATGGCACATATAGATTCAAAAGACTACCCTACGGATTAAAAGTAGCACCGAATTCATTCCAAAGAATGATGACCCTAGCATTCGCAGGCCTCAAACCATCTCAAGCATTTCTCTACATGGATGATTTAGTTGTATTAGGTTGTTCTGAAAACCATATGCTACAAAATTTAAGAGACGTATTCTCTACTTGCAGAAAATACAACCTAAAATTACATCCAGATAAATGCCTATTTTTCAGCCAAGAAGTAACATGTTTAGGACATAAATGTACAAACAAGGGAATATTACCCGACCCAAGCAAATTCGAAACAGTCCAAAATTACCCAACACCAAAAACAGCATTCTGCAATCATTACAGAAGATTTGTACCGAATTTTGCAGAACACTCAAGAAAACTAACTAGGCTTTGCAAAAAGAATGTTTCCTTCGAATGGGCAGAAGATTTCAAAAAGCTTTTGTCTACTTAAAAGAAGCATTAATTAGCCCAAAACTTTTGCAATACCCAGATTTCGATAAAGAATTCTGCATAACAACAGACGCTAGTGGGTACGCTGGTGGGGCAGTCCTTAGTCAGGAACATGATGGCAAACAATTACCAATTGCTTACGCTTCTAGGTCGTTCACGAAAGGGGAAACCAACAAAGCCACAATAGGAAAAGAATTGGCTGCAATCCATTGGGCCATAACCTTCTTCAGACCATATGTCTATGGCAGAAAATGTCTAGTTAAAACCGACCACCGTCCTTTAACATACCTATTCTCAATGAAGAGTCCTTCATCTAAGCTGACACGAGTAAGACTTGATTTAGAAGAGTACGATTTTGAAGTGGAGTATATAGCCGGAAAGAAAATAACAATTACAAACTTAAAAGATATGTCAGTGGAAGCAAGTAAAATATTAAAAATAACAACAAGATCAGCAGCAAAAGAGACCAGCAGTGACGTTGGAAATAAAGAAAGTCACAAAGAGAACCCCAAAATATACGAAGCGCTAAATAAATTTGAAGTAAAAAGACATGTCGCGCTCGTTTTCAATCCTCCGAAATTATATTTCAAAAAAGGAAAGAAAATTGGTAGCGATCTAGATACAAGCAACCTAATTGTTGAGGATAAGATTGACTTAGGACAATTCTTTACCAGGCTTGAAAGAGAAGCCGGCAATTTAGGACTTGTACAAATACAGTTGTCCTTAGGGGACAAATTGTTTAAAAGAAATTATACTGCAGTAGGTAAATTTATAGAAATGGGTAACAAAGTTCTCAAAAAACTAACAATCGCTCTAACCCCAGAGGTTATATATGTGACAAATCCCGGGAAAATTAAAGAAATTCTGCGCAAATATCATTACGATCCTATTAGTGGTGGCCACCCAGGAATAAATCGCATGACAGATAAAATCAAGCAGAAATATAGCTGGCTGAATATGAAAAATGACGTAAGAAAATACGTGAAAAACTGCATCCACTGTAAGAAAAATAAGACAAATAAGCATATAAAAGAACCAATGACAATAACGGAGACACCTCCGAAGGCATTCGACATTGTACAAATAGATACAGTAGGCCCATTACCGAAGTCGATAAATGGAAACGAATATGCAGTTACCATTATATGCGACCTTACCAAATATTTGGTAGCTATCCCAGTTCCAAGCAAACACGCAATAACAGTCGCTAAAGCCGTGTTCGAGCATTTCATCTTGATCTATGGACAAATGAAAACAATCATGACAGACATGGGCACAGAATACAAAAATAGCTTATTCAAAGAACTGTGTAAATTGTTGAAAATTGAACATAAATCTTCAACACCGTACCATCATCAAACTTTGGGTACTGTAGAACGCAATCACCAGACATTCAATGAATATATACGTTCATACATATCCAGTGACAAAGACGATTGGGATGACTCAGGTATTTCGCGTATTGTTACAATACGACGCCGTCAACCACACATAAGTATTGTCCCTTTGAACTAATATTTGCAAAAAAACCACCGAATTACGAATTCCTAAAAGAAAATAAAATCAGCCCATGGTACGATCACGAAGCTTACGACAAAGAAGTAAAATATAGACTACAAGTAGCACAGCAAAGAGCTAGGAAATTAGTCAAAGAGGCTAAAGAAAAACAGAAAACGAATTATGATAAAAATATCTATAGTAAGGAAATTAACATAGGAGATTTAGTATTAGTGAGAGGAGACGCCTCCCATAAGTTAGAACATAGATATAACGGACACTATAAAGTAAAAAGCATTGATAAGAATAATAATTTTACTTTAGTACCACATAGCAATGGAAATAACAATAAGACCAACAAAAATAAAGAAATTATAATTCATAAGAATAGACTTAAAACAGTAGAGAACCTTTAGAAATAAAAATAAGCACTCCACTTTACTCATAATAATAAACAGGCACACGAGCCAAAGAAAACAAAAACAACATGTTATGTTCAAAAAAAGAGAAGTCAGCACAATAAAAACACATGGGAAACAAATGTAAACAGAGAAAAAACCTCATAAACAAACTCTTTACTTTCGATATTAAGTTACCGTTATGCAATATTTTGCAACGGCATACGAAAAACAATTAAAATCTTGTAAACACAAGCAAACCTTAAGTGGGTCATTAAGTCTTTTTAATAGCCGTACACAATTGTCCTCAATTGT
Source organism: Merzomyia westermanni (assembly GCA_949987695.1). NCBI lineage: Eukaryota > Metazoa > Arthropoda > Insecta > Diptera > Tephritidae > Merzomyia > Merzomyia westermanni. The sequence goes on from OX465289.1 coordinate 97,721,908, forward strand.
ATACGACTATTCTTAAGGCGGATGGTGTAGCATTACTCAGAATACGTTTTACTTTCAATGCAATTCTTTGCATATACAAATATTGACCCAAATAAATTATGTTGAACCCAACAGGAGTTCAACAACATATATCGTATCTGCTTACATTTGTCACCCAATAACTCAATTCGTCACATTGACCAACGCACGTATCGATCAGCATGACTGATCGACAGTATCGGTTTGTCAATGTGAACTACCAACTTATTGCTGACTTTACACACAATGTAAATACTTTTAGTTTGTAAGTATTAGTGTAATTATGTATACGTAGGTGAAGTAAGAAATTGTATAAAAGAGAAAGCTTTTTAATAAAGAATGATTATTGACGATACGCTATCCACTGAGCGTCATTACACTACGTTGCCATTGGAATTCTTCGTAATAAAATTACGCAGGCCGCTAATGAAAACTTGAGTTCATTCAACACACCCCTAAACTTTAACGCAATAATTTTTAGATTGGACCAACTGTTTGCTGACAAGCGACCTCTCTACATTTTAGAAAATGAACTAAACACTCTACGACAGGGACGTATGACCATAGATGAATATTATTCGGCAGTAGACAAACAATTGACTTTAATAATTAATAAAAATATCATGACACATAGCCGTAACGAGACATTGAGTCCAGCATTTAACAAGCGAGCTAGGGACAACGCCCTTCGAGTATTCATATCTGGCTTGAGACGCCCACTTTGCGACACGTTATTTTCCTCAAACCCACCGGATTTGCCGTCTGCACTTGCTATAGCGCAAGAGCTGCAACACAACCGAGCAAGGTATGATTTCGCGCAAACGTACGCCTTAGCTAGTCGATACAATAATAACCCAACTACAACCTAATAACCACGCACAACCGCCGCGAACTTTTCAGTCCAAACCAACACCAATGGATGTGGATCCCGGAAGCTCCCAGTTTAGGAAACGGGCTGATTTTAAAAACAAACCATCAAACCAATTTAGCCAACAACAGCACGGAAACTACTCGAACCAAGCCCAACTTCGTACGGAGCAACCTGGATATGCGCAACAACAACAGCAACAACAACAACTAGCAAATAATAATCCTAAAAGAACATATACCGGTAATAATTCTACGCAACTACCGCACAATAAAATACAGCGAATAAATACAATGGAAAACGAGTCATATTACTCCGAAAACTTCGAAACCCAATCAGTAGAGTAAGTTATTTTTTTAGAGTAAATTCGAACTTGCCACTTCTAAAACGTACCCTCTCGGATGGGCGAGTTCTTCAATTCCTCATAGATACAGGCACTTCTAAAAATTATGTTACAAGACTCGATTTCTTTAAAGGTATAACAAAATTAGATAAACCATTTTTAACCAGGTCTATAAACGGCTTGAATAAAGTAGATGAAAAATGTCAGGTTTTTATACTTGGAGAAACAGCTCCTTTTTATATTCTACCCCAACTAAAAAGTTTCGATGGAATCATCGGTTATGATTTCCTAAGAGCAATCGAAGCCCGACTAGATATTAAGGATAGCCTTCTTTTCCACAAAAAAGGAAAAGAACAACTTTATCATTTTTACTACCAAGAGGTAAATACCATCACACCCATTAATAAAGACATATGTAACAATATTCAACAACTGATTAAATGCAACTCAAAGGCATTTGCGTCGCCGGATAGAGTTCTCCCTTTCAACACGCGAGTAATTGCAACCAAAGAAGCAACAACCGATGCACCCATCTACTCGCGAAGCTATCCATATCCTATGTCTGTAGCAGGTTTTGTTAACAAGGAGGTATCAGATTTACTCAGAGATGGCATAATTCAAAAATCTTACTCGTCGTATAATTCACCAATACACATAGTTACAAAAAAGGGATTGGATGACGACGGCAACCAGCGTTTAAGAATGGTAATAGATTTTAGAAAGCTAAACGAAAAATCGTCCTCTGATAAATACCCTATTCCAGACACTTCAATAATACTTGCGAATCTGGGTAAATCAAACGTCTTTACCAATCTTGACCTTAAGTCAGGTTTTCACCAGATTCTTCTCGCGGAAAAAGATAGATCCAAAACTGCATTCAGCGTAAACAATGGGAAATACGAATTTTGCCGACTACCCTTTGGGCTTAAGGATGCCCTAGTATTTTCCAGAGGGCAATCGACGACGTATTAAGGGAACACATTGGCAAAATATGCCACGTTTACGTGGATGACATAATTGTCTTTTCCCCTGATGAAAAATCGCATTTCGAACACGTTGACTTAATATTGAAAAAAATAGGGGAAGCAGGCAAGCGGGTCTCACTAGACAAATCAAAATTTTTTGAAAAAGAAGTTGAGTTTCTTGGGTTTGTGGTAGCAGGAAAGGGAATTAGAGCATTGCGTTCCTTCCTTGGCCTTTCTGGGCTATTACAGAAGGTTTATTAAGGACTACGCTCAAATATCCAAGCCACTTACAAGATACTTGAGAGGTGAAAACGGTCATGCTAAAAGCAAACACTCGAAAAATATTTCAATCTCCTTCGATAACGACGCAAAGTAGGCTTTTAAAAAACTAAAAAATGTTTTATCATCCGAAGATGTCCTTCTCCATCACCCGGATTATTCCAAACCCTTCGAAATTACAACAGACGCTTCATCCGTGGCTTTAGGTGCTGTTCTGTCCCAATCTGGCAAGCCGATTACGATGATTTCTCGCACACTATCGAAGGCCGAAGAAAATTATGCGACTAACGAGCGGGAGCTACTTGCCATAGTATGGGCATTCCAAAAACTCAGACACTATCTTTACGGCGTAAAAAATATTCATATCTACACGGACCATCAACCTCTAACATACGCAATATCAAAAATCCGAACTCAAAGCTAAAACGATGGACTGCTTTTATTGACTCTTACTCTTCTACCTATCATTATAAACCAGGCAAAGAAAATGTTGTAGCTGATGCTTTGTCACGGCAGTATACGCACAACTTTTCCGATGATACAACTCACAGTGAAATCTCTTCTAGCGATGCTATAAAAACAGTTAAGTGTCCAGTTAACCAATTTAAAACGCAACTTTTACTATCCCAATCTGACTTTAGTAGCAAAAACACTAAAATTTTATTTCAGAAATCTCTCAGACATACTATTAGTTTCAATTCTCCTGAATATCTTTTGCAAAGTCTTCGTAACTGCGTTAACCCGAATGGCGTAAATGGAATTTGTTGCAAACTTGATACATTAGCAAAAATTCAATCCCTGGTAATATCTAACTTCCCAGGTATTAAATTCTTGCACACGGAAAAGCTTGTAATCGACCTTGTTAATAAAGATGACCAAATAGAGACTGCAACCACCGAGCACAATAGAGCCCACCGTTCCATAAATGAAAATTATAAACAAATAACTAACGAATATTACTTTCCTGAAATAAAGAAAACTCTAACGACGATATCAAAAGACTGTAAGATATCTCTTGAAAATAAATATAGACGACATCCCCCTAGGCCGGAAATCGGGAAAACTCCTATTCCGGAATACCCAGGCGATATTTTACATATCGACATATTTTCAGTCGACAAGGAACATTTTCTAACATGCATCTGCAAATTTTCCAAATTTGTAATAACACTTCCAATATCATCAAGATCAACCGTAGACATAAAAACTGCACTACTAATTTTACTCAACAATGTTAAAAAAACTAGAATTTTGGTATCGGACAACGAAAAATCTTTTCAGTCAAACACCATATCCACTATGCTTAGAGATTATTTTCAAATAGAGCAATTTTTCGTTCCGCCCTTGCACAGCAAGAGCAATGGCCAGATAGAACGTTTTCATTCCACCATTACAGAGATAGCTCGCTGTATAAGATCAGAACAAACCATAACTGATATTACTGAACTTATATTATTTGCAACTTACAAATACAACAATTCAATACATTCCACTGTTGAAGCCAAAGCAATAGATATAATTCATACTTTTTCAGAACTTCATTTAAACCAAATCAAATCAAAACTAATTTCCGCCCAAGACAAAGTTCTAAAACGCTTTGGCAATAACAATCGAGTTTTCAATGAAGGTGACATAGTTTTTGTTCGACGTAATAACCGGTTGGGTACAAAACTAAACAAAGTTTATATTCAGGCTACCGTCCAAAAAGATTTAGGTACAACCGTAATGATAAACGGTAAAAAAATTCACAAAGACAACATTCGTTAACTAATTAATTTAAAAAAAATCAACAAGACAACTATATTGAATGTAAAAATTTTACTAAAGTAAGAGTGTAAACACAAAGGTAACAAAATGTTAAAAATTTCTATATAATGTTTATCGTTTTGCCTAAAACAAATACATATAATGTATAGGCGGCACTGTACAAAATGTATTATAATTGTACAAATTAAATACTTAATAATGTCGAATCTTACAATATTTTTTTGTTTTCACCTAAAAACATTAAAATTTCACACACCTAAAATATAACTTTTGCCTTAAACAAGTACATATAATGTACAGGCTATATTGCAAAAAATTTCATAATATAATCATAGTCGTCAATTATTAACTTTTGCCTTAAACAAGTACATATGATGTATAGGCTATATTGCAAAAAAAATTTCATAATATAATCATAGTCGTCAATTATTAACGTTCGCCTTAAACAAGTATATATAATGTACAGGCTATATTGCAAAAAATTTCAAGAAATGAAAGAGATCAAAAAAATACCACTTGGAACGGCATTAACTAACTGGCGCCCAACTCGATGGCTTAAGTGACCTAAAAAAATGAAAATTATGTGTATCTACAAAAAATTTTACAATAATAAGCAAAAAAAAAAACCGTGTAGCCAAGCGCGGCAAATATTTATCCACTGCGGAACGTGTGAAATAATTAAAACTTTATGTTAATCAAATGTGTTGCAAATATTAACAAGTAAAATTTAACTACAATAAACGTTGAGTCTTTGCATGATGACAGAAGGTACAGGGCAAAACGAAGTACCTTCTGTCATCATGCAAAGAGTCAGCGCATTCGCGCCTTGGCAACCAAGCCACTGTTGGCAGCAATAATTTCGAAATAGTAAAGGACTTCGTTTACCTGGGAACCAGCATTAATACCAACAATAATGTTAGCCTAGTACATGTACAGGTAACATCAAAAGTGATTTGAAAAAAGTTTTTCAAAACGGGGTCGCCCCTCGGCAGTGGTTTGGAAAACTCTCCGAGTGTATTTCTGCCATGACAGGCTTCTCAGAAAAAAATTCGTCTCCTTTGTAGATGCCGTTCGGAGTCGGCAAAAAACTGTAGGTCCCACCAATTTGTAGGGAAAATTCAAATCGGCACACCACAAATTGGAAGAGAAGCTTGGCGCAAACATCTCTTAGGAGGTTTATGATAATATACCTGTTGTATATCGCGCCATAGAGAGAGAGAATGTTAGCCTAGAAATCCGACGAAGAATCACTCTTGCAAACAAATGCTAATTCGGACTGAGTAGGCAATTGAAAAGTAAAGTCCTCTCTCGACGAACGAAAATAACACTCTACAAGTCACTCATCGCACCCGTCCTGCTATATGGTGCAGAAGCGTGGACACTAACAACATCTGACGAGGCGGCTCTGGGAGCATTCGAGAGAAAGGTTCTTCGAAAGATTTGTGGACCTCTACGCGTTGGCGACGGCGAGTACCGAAGAAGATTTAATGATGAGCTGTATGAACTTTACGCAGACGAAGACATAGTTCAGCGAATTAAGACACAGCGGCTTCGCTGGCTAGGCCACGTAGTGCGAATGAGCGAAGATGCTCCAGCCCAGAAGGTATTCTTATCGGCACCCGCCGGTGGAAGCAGAGGAAGAGGGAGACCACCACTCCGATGGAAGGACCAAGTGGAGACCGATTTGCGATCCCGCGGTGTTTCCAATTGGCGCCAGTTGGCGCAACGAAGAAACGACTGGCGAGCTATGTTGAACGGTCAAAATCGCCCAGGCGGTTAGATGACCATTTAAAGAAGAAGAAACGTTGAATTATTCCCTATAAGGGTATCAATAATAAAAATGAAACATTTACATTACAACATTTGTGAAGTGAAAACAAATTAAATCGATCAATAAAAATGTGGTGAACACCAAAAACTTTGATCACAAATTTGCAAAACGCAAGAGGCGTTAGAAAAATATAAACTTTTTACAAGCACAAAAAGCATGTGCTAAAATCTGAATGTCAAATTATTCAATATAAAGTGAATAAGTGCATCAAAAAGCAATATTAAATACGAATTATAAAGCATAAGTAACATTATGTTACAAAATTGCACAATAAAAATGTGTTAAACACTTTAAAAACTTTGAAAATTGTTAATTATTCACCATTATGTGAATAAGTAGAACATCAAAATATTTGAGTAAGCGTGAACTAAACGAAAACGCATCGCAAGTTTTTATAAGCATAAAACATGTGCTAAACATTAATATTATTCACTATAAAAATGAATAAGAGCATCACAAAGCAATACTAGTGCTACTTATAAAGTAAAGAGCTACAACTGTACCTTGAATTATTCACTAAAAAATAAATAAGTGAAAAACTAACGTAAAAACATTATACAAAAATTGCTTCATGCGCCAATAACAAAGTTGAGCCATTTAAACGTAAATACACGAAGAAGAGTGAAGGAGAAAAAACACTCAATTCAAGACATTCTTAACTTAAATGCAAAACAACAACACTCAGTTCAAAATTTTCGAAAATAAATACACTAGTGAACTTGCAAGTGTAAAATCATCTTTAATCAATCATCTTCAGTCAAAGCTTACACTGGATCACAAATTCCAACTTTTTTTCTGCACCAGAGACGCCATAGTGAAATTCCTATGTAAAATCACCTCCTAATTCCGAAAATCAAGGTTATTTTTACTTGAATGGTACCGTTTTTGAGATATTTACGATTTACCGTTATTTCAAAAAACAAAAAAGATGGCTCCACTTAATCGTGTATATCTCAAGAACAAACTGAGCTCTTCCAAGACGGTTTGAAACATTTGAAAGCTTATAAAATTTACTATAATCAGTACATACAACACTTTTTGCTAGGTCCTGCAGATTCAAACATATTGAACAATCATTACGGATTTTTTAAATTTTTTTTGTAAAAATATAAAAAAATTTGTACTTTGCGAGGAAGCATCTCGAAAACTTTTTGTTTTTTTGCAGATATTTTTCCCCCCTCTAAGCTCTGTTTTATTACAAAAAAAATAAGCTATCAGTGAACAAAATCGATGAACTAATACAAAAGTTATAAGCATTCAAGTAAATATATCCATTTAATACTTAAGTACCCTACAAATAATAGCATATGTACATATGGTTCTGTCTTAACTCTATGATCTTATTTTATAATTGAAAAAGTTATGTTTCTTGTTTTGACGCTTATTTAGATTAGGATCGGTTTCTCTTATGAGAAACCAACAGTAGTCGCCCATCATAGCGACATCCCAGAATCCTTGATACCGACTTTCAATCACTTTCATTTGCTGGTGAAACCTTTCGCCATGCTCGTCACTTTCGTCGCCAAGATTTTGCGGGAAAAAATTTAAGTGGGAGTGTAAGAAATGAATTTTTAAAGACATATTTACTCCTGAAAGAAAATAAAAAAGTAAATTAGATAAATACATAAGTGACACATTAGTATATAATTTTCTTAGGCTGGATTTATCTTTCAATTCAGAACAAATTTTTTGTTTATATTTTTCCCGTTCTTGTTTGTTCGGAACTGGACGATGAATTCAGATTTATGGCTATATATTCTCATGTAAATTTATGTAATATATAATTTATTATAATATGTTTTTTTATTTACCCATTTCCGCATAGTTTTTGATTAAGTCGTTCACTATCATCTCGTAGTTAGGACTTTTGTGTTTGCCTAAAAAAGAAGTAACGACCTTTTCAAAAGAATCCCACGCTGCTGCCTCCACTGGTGACAATAGTTCTTTGAAATGGTTATTGGTCATCATTTTCCTTATTTGCGGTCCCACAAAAATCCCTTCCTTTATTTTTGCTTCTGAAATCTCTGGGAAGATTGTCTTCAAATGATGAAAAGCTTCGCCTTCTTTGTCCAAAGCCTTCACAAAGTTTTTGATAAGGCCGAGCTTGATGTGGAGCGGAGGTAGAATTATTTTTTCCTTCTTTATAAGTGGAGAGTATTTTATGTTATCTACCCCAACTTGAAACTCGATTCGTTCTGGCCAATCCTTTATGATGTAGTGGTCTTGACGAGCTCGGCTATCCCATTTGCATAGAAAGCAACAGTATTTTGTGTATCCACTTTGTAGACCACATAGCATTCCAACGACTTTAAGATCGGCACATATTTTCCAATCATGTTCTTCGTATTTGATTAACTTGAGCAATTTTTGCATTATCTCATATGTTTCCTTCGTATTTACTGCATGCGCGATCGGGATAGATGGCTTTTGGTTGCCAATATGCAATAATACGGCCTTTAAACTTAATTTATTGCCGTCTATGAACAATCGCCACTCTTTTGAATCATATGGTTCACCAAATTGTTTGAATAGACCAGCAATGTCTTTGCAGTAACAAACACTGTCCTCCTTCGTATAGTACTTGGAAAATTCTTCGTGACGAGTTCTATAATATGTTACCTTAACATCGGATGAAACAAATTTAAATTGTTGCATTCGAGAGGCGTGTAGTTCGGCCTTTTCCTTTGACAATTCCAAATCCCTTATCCAATCATTGAGTTGTGCTTGTGACAAAGAATTTCTTTCGTTTTCCGTTTGAAATTCAGTACAACATGATGCCGCGTAATCAGATACTACTGTTGACAATGAAACTGGAGCCGGAACTAAAGTTAAATTTGATTCTGGCAATGTCGCTTCTGTTGAAATTAGTTCTGGTAATGACACTGTAGATACGCTCGCATAGGTTACTTTTCTGGACTTTCCAACCCCAAGTACTTTTGTAGTACAAATATAGCAGTCCGTTGAATGGCAAGTTGGTTCCCTCCACTTCATTGGTGTAATAAATTTCACACGTCGCCTGAATAGATAGTTTCAGGAATTAGTCAGCTATGCATTAAAAGGGAACAAATTCCTAATTTTTACAACGTACCTTTTTGTTCCGGTTTCCGAAGAAATCAATTCGACTCGGCATGTATTGCACACAGTGTTCGTTGTCCATGGTTTTTAGGCTCAATTCCAAAACACTTATAGTATGTAACTTTCAAAGGATTTGAAAACACACGTCTCATACTTTTAACAATAAATTGACCGCAGATGAAACTCTCGCGCCCTTTTATTCATTTTTTATTTTAAGTAAATGACGGGTTATAAACTGCAATTATAAACTGAACAGTATCCGGCGAGCCTTGCAGATATTATGAAGGAACAAGGCGCATGTACTCTTATTTATACTTAGATCCAGTAAAAATTCAAGCCTACCTAAACAAAAAGGTTCCCTAGTTCTACAAAGAAAACACTACCTGCCTCAAAAATATGCTCTTGTTTAAAATTTACCTAGGTTTGAGAAAACGACACTAACAGCTTTTTGTATCTAATAACTTTTCGAAAATCTACCTGCTAACTAACTGATATACGAATACTAACACATATGTACCAGTAGGGTACTTAAGCATTAAATGGATATATTTACTTGAATGCTTATAACTTTTGTATTAGTTCATCGATTTTGTTCACTGATAGTTTATTTTTTTTGTAATAAAACAGAGCTTAGAGGGGGGAAAAAATATCTGCAAAAAAACAAAAAGTTTTCGAGATGCTTCCTCGCAAAGTACAAATTTTTTTATATTTTTACAAAAAAAATTTAAAAAATCCGTAATGATTGTTCAATATGTTTGAATCTGTAGGACCTAGCAAAAAGTGTTGTATGTACTGATTATAGTAAATTTTATAAGCTTTCAAATTTTTCAAACCGTTTTGGAAGAACTCAGTTTGTTCTTGAGATATACACGATTAAGTGGAGCCATCTTTTTTGTTTTTTGAAATAACGGTAAATCGTAAATATCTCAAAAACGGTACCATTCAAGTAAAAATAACCTTGGTTTTCGGAATTAGGAGGTGATTTTACATAGGAATTTCACTATGGCGTCTCTGGTGCATTTTGGCTGTAAACCAGTGTTATCAGAACACTTGGGAATGTAACCTGCATTGAGTGAACAAACGAGCGACACCAAACATGAAGAAAATCCAGCGCTGTTCATTTTCAATTCCTGTGGATGCTCCTCGCAGTTCAACTCGTTTGCGTATCTATGCAGACATTGCTGCTCACTTGAGGTGGGCAGGTCTGAAGTCCGGGATATCTCAGAAATAACACCTTCATGTATAGCAGTTGCTGTCTTACATGCATGATGCAATATTTCAACGAGCTCTATTATGGCACATTCAGTTGTTGTAGAAAAACTCAACTCCAGTTTCCTGGAGCGCCTTTATTTATACCAATTTTCCTTAATCTAACTATTGTATGTAGCACGCATGTACATATGTGTAGGCATATGTAAATTATCTATGTTCACAAGTATACATATATCCTAAACCTAAGTAAACCCAACAGCGTAGATGGCATATTTATGGGAAATCTATCACTTAAAATATGCAGGATATATTTACATACATTTTATGTAGCCTACTGAAACGTTAACATTATATGTACTCAAGTGTGTCTTACCTAACTGATAACCACACTTGAGTCCCATCGTTATTGTCCTAAACAGACAAACACAAAATATGCATAGGTATGACAGTTATACAAGTTAACACAGCAGTAGATATACACCAGCATTGTACTCTAACAAACGAACATACGGGCATTGTATTGCTTTGACATGCAGGCTGTTTAAAAGTAATCTGGTCACTCACCACGTATGGTCATATCATCAGCTGATATTACGGTGCCGATCAATCATACCATTTTACCGTGCCTACACATCATAGTTCGCATTAGCTGTCCATACATAAGTATACACAATCTTATATATGTACATACATATGTACATAATCGAACCATTAAGAATTACAGGAATGTTCTCTCTTATACAAATCTCATGTACTGGCGACAATACAATTGCGGATATACATATAAACCAGTTTTGACAGGCTGGCTTAGATTTTAGTTGCAAAATAATTCGCGCCTCGAACATAAAGTTTACAATTTGTTACGGAATAAAGCAGCAATCAGAATATCCAATTGCTAATCGTTTTTCTTTGAGTGTTTAGCCTCATCGGTACTAAACACAGGCATTTCATTGCTTTGGAATACAAACATACATATAAGTATGTGATACATATATGTACGTTTGTACAGCGGTAGCCGACCGCCAGCATTGATTAAGTGACTGCTGCTGTGATTATTCTTCAATTTGTTTAAATACTTTTTTCTTCATGCCGAAGTTTCGCGTTTTTTCCGAAGCAAATCGTGCGCGATGTACTTGAAAAGGTCGTCGCTAAAAAGTACTTAAGCTTGGCTAGTTTAAGGTAAAGACAAGAAGTAAGTAGTGCTACAAGTGTTAATAAAGTGCCAAAAATAAGAAAATAAAAAGTGTTTTAATTTAGCTGCAGTTCCAAGTGGGATCTAACCAGAGAGATCAAAAAAGGTTACCAAAGAGATCAAAAAACTACCACTTCGAACGGCATTAACTAACTGGCGCCCAACTCGATGGCTTAAGTGACCTAAAAAAATGAAAATTATGTGTATCTACAAAAAATTTTACAATAATAAGCAAAAAATAAAAAAACGTGTAGCCAAGCGCGGCAAATATTTATCCACTGCGGAACGTGTGGAATAATTAAAACTTTATGTTAATCAAATATGTTGCAAATATTATCAAGTAAAATTTAACTGCAATAAACGTTGAATTATTCCCTATCAGGGTATCAATAATAAAAATGAAACATTTACATTACAACATTTGTGAAGTGAAAACAAATTAAATCGATCAATAAAAATGTGGTGAACACCAAAAACTTTGATCACAAATTTGCAAAACGCAAGAGGCGTTAGAAAAATATAAACTTTTTACAAGCAAAAAAAAGCATGTGCTAAAATCTGAATGTCAAATTATTCAATATAAAGTGAATAAGTGCATCAAAAAGCAATATTAAATACGAATTATAAGGCATAAGTAACATTATGTTACAAAATTGCACAATAAAAATGTGCTAAACACTTTAAAAACTTTGAAAATTGTTAATTATTCACCATTATGTGAATAAGTAGAACATCAAAATATTTGAGTAAGCGTAACGCATCGCAAGTTTTTATAAGCATAAAACATGTGCTAAACATTAATATTATTCACTATAAAAATGAATAAGAGCATCACAAAGCAATACTAGTGCTACTTATAAAGTAAAGAGCTACAACTGCGAGCGATGTGCCTTGAATTAAACAAAATTTCGAAAATAAATACACTAGTGAACTTGCAAGTGTAAAATCATCTTTAATCAATCATCTTCAGTCAAAGCTTATCAGAACACATGGGAATGTAACCTGCATTGAGTGAACAAACGAGCGACACCAAACATGAAGAAAATCCAGCGCTGTCAGGAACTCTTAAGTTGGAAAACAATGTCATTATTATCGGACTTTTGAAAATTTTCTCCCTCACAAGAGGATCGTTATCCACCTGTCACAATAGTCCCTGATGTGCAAAACACACATGGGTCGTTCTTAAAAAACATGACCATTCTGAAAAAAATTAAGTTGGCCAAATATGTTTATAATTGGCCTCATGTGGTTACGGATGGTATCAACAATAGGAATCCATAACCAGCAGTATTTTTTTTAATTTTTGGAGTTTTTACAGATCAAAACATGAAGAGACCAATGCACTTTCGTCCACTCTGTTACCTAAATTAAATACGAAATAAAAAAAAACATCAACAATTGAAAATTAAATTCTTTTTATTGTTTTTCCCCAGCAAAGATAATTCATTTTAATTTATTATATAAAAAATTTAAAAAGTAATATAAAAATAACAAAAAATAACACATAATGTCACCCATATTAATTCAAATTTCATTTTGGTGAACTAAGTTAATGATAAATAAAATATTAAATAGTTTAATACTGGTTAATTATTTTTAATGACTTTAGGCCAGTGTACCTTATTAAATTACACTCATATAATAAATCTAATGACTTAGCCTTATTTCTTAATTAAAGAAAAGTAGATGGTAACAGAGGAGACTTAACGTAACAGAGGAGACACTGTTACTGAGGCACTGTACTATTTAAGTATCCGCTATTACCATCACTTTTTTTACAAAGTAGATTATTAATTTTGTGCTTCTAATATATTTATTGGATGGTTGAAATTGTAGTAAATTCGACCACCTTTCAATTTTATGTTCGCATTTTCCAGGATTTTAATTACTGCTTCTTTTTTTATATACGAAATGTCATTTTCTTCAATCCTGAAGTTTGCACTTGTGCTGTCATTCGAACGTAGAAAAATTACCTTGATATAACCATCATCATCAACACACGTTTGTGCTATACAAACGTATCTATAAGTTATACTTTTTCCTAACACTTGAATTAGTAAAAATGCCCCATTCATAATTCCATTCTTATTTTCAATATCCGTATTTTCTTTTTCACTTTCATCTTCTGACGACGACGGAGTATAGACTTCTTTATAAAATATTTTTTTTTTGAGTAGTTTTTCCTTCTTCTATTCTGATTAAATTAGTTTTATATACTTTGCTTTCAAAACAGCTACAAAATCCTCGTGGAATGTTGCTACAAAAGCAACTAACATCACGATATAAAACAGTACCCTGAATTTTAGTCATAAGTTGGTGGAGACGCATGGTACCTTTCAGTAATGGTATATTGAACGGAAGTGTCTTCCTGATGCAACCAATTGCCGCTTTATCAATTAGAAATAATTTTATTGTTGTTTCTTTTTGTACCTGTTCAAAAAATTGCTGGGCGTTCATGATGTCTGCTCCGTGTGCGACCATTCTATCAGCAACTCTTTTTAGCACTCCACCAATCCCATCGGCTGCTCCTTTACCATGAGCTGCTTCAAAAAAATTCCACGTTGCTAGCTGAAATCCATTTTCAAAAAGTTTTGTTCCGAAAAGGTAAAAATTTTGTTTTTGTCTATACTGAGTGCAGGGTCCGTCTGAGATTATAACCGTATTTTGCGCTTTGTCGAAATTGAGTCAAACATTTAACAGTTTGTAAAAAATTAGGAAATACACGCACATATGTACATGTTTGTACTACATATAATATGTGATACATATATGAGTCATTCCATGTCAGACCGAACACCTTTTTACACCACCTCTTCCGATTTTCTTTAAATTTGCCAGACGTATTAAACATAAAAAAATATTTTACACGTGTTTCGGGAAAAAAATTAAATTTTTTCTTTCAAAGAGTTATGTGCATTTGAAAATCGTCAAAATCGTGAAAAATCTTCCGACATGACAACATTTAAACTAATGTTTTTATGAAACTAATGAATGGATTTTGAAGTTCAATACCTTATTTTAAAGGTATTTGAACCTTCTTTTTAAAAAAAATATTATTTTTTATAAATTAATTTTTTCTTATTATTAAAATTTGGTTTTTTTACTTAATTTCTGTTTTCCACAATCTTCGAACAAATCGAAAAATCTGAAACAAATATTTTCTTAAAGGTTAATATATTCTTAACATTCCCTCAAAATTTCAGAGTGAAGGTCGAATGGATTCTATTTTTTTACGATTTTTTTCCATTGCAGCACCACAAAAAAATTACATTTTGTATATATGTATGTATTCAAAAACACACGCTAACATATTCATGTTGTTCTTGAGCATTATTTGTTGTTTTGCTTTTTATATGTGTCGTTAGATTTTTTTTAAAACTGCATTTTGCTTTGATTTTGCGTAACGAAAATATCAATGCATGTATGTATGTATACATGCAAAAACACAAGCTACAAGTTCTGGAGATTTGCTTGTTTTGCTTTTTCTATTTTGCCGTTAGAATTTTTTTATATGTTCTATTTTAAAAAAAGCAATGTTGCAGGTGATTTTTAGTTTACAAGAAAAGTTCGTTTATCTCAGTTCAGTGCTTTCAGAGGGAATAAAAAATTTTCAAGTAAATTAAAATAATGAAACCGAATTACAGATTTTGTTGCAATCCGTTTAATGTTGTCAAACATAAAAAAACTAAACTGAAAAATTTACGTTGGATAAATGAGGAAAATGTTCAACAAAAGCTAAAATTAAATTTGCAAACCTTAAATGGAAGGCTTAGAATTTGTGGACTAAAACTAAATAAAATGCCAATAATTGACAGCGATTGTGTTTCGACAGGAAGTTTATCCCCTAACCCTAGAACAACGAGCCCATGGGCTATGAGAAGCGATTCAGACCAGAACACACTACACACACAAAGTATTGGAAAATTTAATGAATCTTTGCAGTTTTTGAATGAATCGCCAATAGTTATAAGAAAATTGCAACAAAAAAAATATATCATACAAAAAAAACGCAAAATTTTTAGTGCGATAAATGAAAAAGTATTACAAACAACAGATCAAGATTATGAAAAAATATTATCAGAAAACAATAATAACAATGAAGAAAAAACAATTATTTCAAAACTTCAAGAACAATATGAAAATACAAATGACAGACAGCTTCAAATGCGAATCCTAACTTTATTTGCAGACTGGTCTTATAATCAAATTCAGAGACATTTTCCAAATGCATCACGGCACATGATTTCTGTGGTAAAAAAATTAGTTCATGGAAAAGGTATTCTATCTACGCCCAATGTAAATTTAGGAAAACGTTTACCTGATGATGTCGTTAATAAAGTAACAGATTTTTATAATTCACAAGAGATTAGTCGTATAATGGCTGGACAAAAAGACTGTATAACAATCAGAAGCAAAAGTGGAAAAGAAAAAGTTCAAAAACGTTTAGTGCTATGCAACTTAAATGAAGCTTATGCTCTGTTTAAAGAGAAGTACCCAGAAGTCCAAGTACATTTTTCAAAGTTCGCCGAATTAAGACCAAAAAGTTGTATCCTTGCTGGTGCGAGTGGACGCACTCTGTTTGTGTGTGTTGCATTCATCAAAATGTTAGGCTTATGATTGACGGTGCAGGGTTGCCAACATTGACAAGCGATACATTGAAAATTAAAACTTATGAAGATTGCCTATCAAAAATAATTTGCAATTCGCCTACTTCAAAATGTTATCTTCAGCAGTGTGACCTTTGCCCAGGATGTGATAACTTAATTGAAAAACTTAATGAATTATTTACGGAAAATATCGTAGACAAGATATCATATAAGCAATGGAGTACCGTTGACAGAACATCTTTGGAAACCATTCAATCAGAAACTTACGAAGTCTTGGAAAAATTGGCAGAAAAGTTACATCGCTTGTTAACCCATTCTTACATTGCCAAACAACAAAGCAATTTTTTTCAAAGAAAAAAGAAAGATTTGCAACCTGGGGAATGCGTTGTGATTTGTGACTTTGCAGAAAACTATTCATTTGTCATTCAAGATTCCATTCAAGGTTCTCATTGGAATAACGACCAAGTAACGATTCATCCTATTGCTATTTACTACAATGACAATGGGAAAGAAAAATTTATTAATTATGTTGCAATATCGGAATGCTTAAAACACGACACAATAGCTGTCAATTTATTTCAGGAAGGTCTAATCAAATTCCTTAAAGAAACATTGAGTTCCTTAAAAAAAATTTTTTACTTCTCAGATGGTGCAAGTGCTCAGTATAAAAACAAGAAAAATTTTGTCAATCTTGCATTTCACGAAGATGATTTTGCTATAAAAGCAGAGTGGCACTTCTTTGCAACTTCGCACGGAAAGGACCCTTGCGATGGGCTTGGAGGCACAATTAAAAGATTAGCAGCCCGAGCCAGTTTGACCAATATTGACAATCCAATCAATACCCCGACTACTTTTTATCAATGGGTTAAACAAAATGTTAAAAACATAAATTGCGAATTTTTTAGTACGGAACAATATAATGAGCAGGAGAAAAAACTTAAAGAACGTTTTACTAAAGCAAAAATGATACCAGGTACTTTAGGCTACCATGCGTTTATTCCGTACCAAGAGAGACAAATTAAAGTTCATACTACATCATTTGCAGCTGATTTTTCCATAAAAAATGTATATAAAAATTAAAATTGCTTATTATTTAACTTTTAGTTATGTATTAAAAAAAATACACTTTTTTACTTTCAAACCGCTTGCTGAATTTCAATATTTTTATAAAAAAATCAGGCTTGCTTAACCCAAAAACCTTAAAGATACTTTTTTATGGCATAATTTTTGTGATTTTTTTCTCATTGTATTTTAATTATTTAAGCTAATATTTAAACTTAAACAAACCTATTAATTCTTATATATTAAATATAATAAAAACTGTTATTTAAAAGCTGTTAAAAGTCTACAAATAATCTTCTGTGTTTGCTTTAATTCATAGATCAATTACCAAGGACTGTTATTTGCGACGTTTCTCAGAACAATAACATTTCAAAACGCAAAATCATGACCATGGTCGACTTTTTAAAATAATAGATATTGAAAAAAGCATAATAATTCCGCCAGCCTTGCAAGTTCTAGGAATACTAGAAACATTCGGATAGAGAGATCATTAAAATACGTCCTAATAAACCGGTACCCAGTAAGGGGTCGCTGTGCCTAAAAGGATACTTGGGCCAAAAGGGAACCCACCGGACATTGAGTTAGGCCCCAGGATTAATTCAATCTCTACAGCTATACCGTATAAATCACCGCCGAACATGTGTAAGAGGTATATATGCACATGTGTACGAAAGGCTTCAGCAGGTGTAAGAGAAATGTTATGTCAGTTAACCCTTTCGGTACGGCTGGTACCTATGTGTACCACCAAAGTTTAAACGTCCCTAAAATGTTAAATTTACATTCAATCGATTTTATAAATGTACCGTGTCGTCTGTTGAGATTTTCGCAATCAGCACGAGTCTTTAGAGTACAGTTTTACATTCCCGTTATGTTCAGATTCGTGTTTTTTCTATTGAGAGAGGTTGAAAAGTGCTGAGCGTGGACGTTTTGTGAAGAATATGTTTGCATTCATAGAGATTTATTGGCAGATTACAACATATTTTGGTGAACTAAGATTGATACCATATATTTAAAGAAAATCCGGTAAGAAAATGTAATTAAAAGTATATTTTTAGTGCAAATTAAACAGGTGGTACGTATGTGTACCAGTAGTCTTCTTATGTGGTACATATGAGTACCAGTAGTCCGGTAAAAAAAACTTATTTTTTAATTGATTCCACACAGGATTTAGTCAGTAATATGAAGCAGGACGATATACGTAAGTTGCTGGAGGAGGCAGATGAAAGTTGCAGCGATTTGGAAGACTTTTCATCCGGAAGCTCTGATAACTTTGTTCCAACCGAAAAATATAAGTTAAGCTCTTCCAGTGCGGAGGACTTAAATGATGACGACATAACCGAGGATATAGGGGATACAAACGAACTCGCTACAAACACGCTAGACTGTGACCAACCACACGATGAAAATTTTGACTGGAAGTCTCCGGAAGATTTTGCACCTAGGCGAACGGCAAGCACTTCTCGTAATTGCAAAATTTCATCAGATATACCTCGCACAGCAAGTATTGGTGACATTTTTCAAAAACTTATCCCGAAATCTGTTTATTTGTACATTGCTCAGTGCACGAATGAGCGTATACAGATACTAGAATGTGAGCAGTCAGCAAGAAAAAAACAGAAACTGACTAGAACTAATGCTGGCGAAATAAAAGTAATTGTTGGATGCATGTTCATTATGTGCTATAATCGACTTCCTTGTGTGAAAGATTATTGGTCCCTTCATAAATCTCTTGGTAACAAATCTATTCAAGAAGCAATTTCTAGGGATCGATTCCTATTCATCACTTCTAAGATGTATTTCGCATGCCCGGAAAAACCATTGGAGTAGTAAGACTGATTACCTAGACGATTTGGTAGAATGTCTAAAAAAAACTTTCCAAAAGTGTAGACAAGACAGCAGCTTCCAAAGTATAGACGAGTCGACGACAAAATTCGAGGGCCGCAGCTCACTGAAGCAATACATGCCCCTAAAACCGGTGAAAAGAGGTATAAAAATGTGGCTTAGGTGTGACGCTGTAACAGGTTACACCTACGATTTCAATATTTACTGTGGAAAAGACCTTGAAGAACACTCGGGAGCCCTTGGAGAAAGAGTAGTAACTAAACTCATCAGCTCAGTCGCAGAACATGATGTTACTTTGTGCTTCGATCGCTTTTCCACATCAGTTAATTTGTTAAATACTTTACCTTATCCATCCGTTGGTACCATAATGCGTAACAGAAAAAACGGTCCCGAGTTTACAAGTAAGAAACTTGAACGAGGAGAAGCGGAATTCAAAAGTACCTCATCTGGTCTTTTATGCGTAAAATGGCAGGACACGAAAAAGTTTTTGGTAATAAGTAATTGCCACGAACCAGGCATGACGTTTGTTATCAAAACGTTAAAAACAGGGGAAAAAATCCAAGTGCCATGTCCAAACGTAGTTCAGTTTTACCGTGAAATTATGGGAGGGGTCGATTTAGCCTACCCAATGAGTGGGCTTTATGAATATGATCGGAAGTCGGATAAATGGTGGAAGAAGGTTTTTTACCGCCTTCTTATGATGGCAGCCGTAAACGCTTGGATCATTTATAATGAACTTAGAAGGGAAAAAATGCCTTTCAAATCGTTTTTGGTGACCTTGGCAGAGACACTCATAGATGAAGGCTCCAAAGTCACAGCTGTTCCTAGGTCGGTAAGGCCTGGACCAGTACGTCGTGTTACAGGACACTAACATCTACCTATTGAAGGCGATACGCGAAGGCGTTGTATTAGTTGCAGCAAACAAAAAAAAACAAATACGTACAAAAACAATATGTAAGGAGTGGTGACCTTGGCAGAGACACTCATAGATGAGGACTCCAAAGTCACAGCTGTTCCTAGGTCGGTAAGGCCTACCTATTGAAGGCGATACGCGAAGGCGTTGTATTAGTTGCAGCAAACAAAAAAAAAAACAAATACGTACAAAAACAATATGTAAGGAGTGCCAAGTGCCCTTGTGTAAGTTTTGCTTTGCAGCATTTCATACATAATTTTATTTGAAATTATTATAATGCTTTGAATTACAATCTATATATTTGATTACCAATTGTTTAATTCTTTAAAAAGTTACTTGTTTTGTATATTATTTACATGTAAATAAATGCATTATTTCGTATCATTATTAAAAGAAAAAATATGATCTAATATGTTTTATGGGACGGTTGGTACACATATGTACCACATAACATCCCGGATGGTACAATGGCTTACCCCCACCCTCCGAGTCAGCCTCTTATCCCACGCCCCCTTTGACACCACAGAAATTTTATTTAGTGCCCAAACTACTCATTTTTGGCATCAAGCGAAATCTACTCCTGCGCGTAGAGTTCCGTACCTAAAGGGTAAAGAAACATTATAGCTCTCTTTTGAAATGCAGTGCATTGCATATAAGCCCCAGTCTGGTGGGGAGGGAGTTCCAAAGACGAACCGAAGTAACGAAGAATTGTCGTTCTAAAATTAGCATGCGATGTTTTTAACGTGCTTCAGAAGCACTGACCTTGATGACTGATGCACATTTCATGGAATACAGCTGTTTCGAAATTCCTGCCTTGGTCAGAATGTAGCTCCATCGGTGTACGAAACCGAGCTTCCCCATAGTTAGTGAACACTTCTGCTATGGTTTCTGCCTCTTAATTTGGAATAGCACACTTGTGGACATTTCCTGAAATAGTCCATAACTACTAGTACATATTTGATTCCGCGTTTGCTTGTAGGAAATGGGCTAGCTACATCCATGGCAATATTTTTAAATGGTGCTCCTGAGTTATGCTGTTTCATTTGCCCATGGCTCCTTGACTTTGGTCCTTTAGCTTTGATGCACACCTCACAGTTGGCAATCCACTCCGCGACCGATTGACAGCAACCAACCGAATAGAATCTCTGCTTTCTCTAAGGTCTTGGTGACTCCAAGATGACCTCCGCTTGAACCGTTATGTAATTCATTGGGATCATCAGGGATTTTCTTCCTTGGGACGACTATCAGCTGACGAACACATTGACCATCTTCACTTTCCCATATTCGATGCAAACAACCGGATTCCAATTGTGAGCTGTTCCACTTTGCCCAGTATGACTTGGCAACAGGACTTCCTGCTGACATCTCCTCTCTTGATGGTCGGTCCTGTCGTCATTGGGGTAGTGCATAGCCGTTTTCTCAAAGTTTGGAAACCCACCTCATGTTGCTTCTTCCATTCAAAACGCATATTTTTCTTGGTAAGATCATGAAGACTATTGGCTAAGCTGTAAAAATTTGGCCCAAATCGGGTCAATACATACACAGCTAATCCCTTACTGCAGATGCCCTCTGTCGTTACTTCGTAACCAGAATACCTTACTTCCTTCTTAAACAAGGTACACTTTTCGGGAGGTAGTCAGACCAGCACCAGCTATAATTTTGAAAACTTCTTTATTTGTTCCTCAAAGCTTTTTCTCAGCACGATGATGTCGTCCAGGTATACCAAACATATTTTCCAATGCAATCCTTTTAGTACCTGATCCATGAGGCTCTCAAAACTAGATGGAGCATTGCATAGTCGAAACGGCATTACCGTAAATTGCCAAAGGCCTTCTCCAACGCTGAAGGCTATCTTTGATTTATCTTTATTCTTTACCTCCACTTGCCAATAGCCTCTTTTCAAGTCCAGTTGGAAAACCATTCCGTGCCAGGTAACGAGTACAGCGTATCGTCGATTCTTGGCAAAGGATAGCTGTCTTTCGTAGTTAAGTCGTCCAACTTCCGGTAATCCACACACAACCTCATTTTTCCATCTTTCTTTTTCCATGGCTTCACTCATCAGAGAAATTTTGGCACGCATTGCTAAACATTAAGCTAACAATACGCTGGTTTTGATGTCACCTAAACTCCTAGTTATTCTTCTTTACCATATGCATGAACAAACCCCGCCATCTGGCAATTAGTAGTGTGATCATGATGGATTTTTTGACAGATTTGTTTTATCAGTAGAACTGCCTTACCGTGTGCTCTCGGTTTTTTGTTATTGCTTTTTTATACCAACAATTTTTGTTGATTTACGGCCTGTACATTTTCAAGTATTCATGAAACGAGCTCAAGGCCAAGAATAATAATTTTTCACTTTTGGAATTTTTATGAAAATTATTATTGTTTTTATTTATTAATAATCATTTTTAATTAATTATTAAAAGTTTTTTGGATTGAATAGAGTAGGAAAAATGTTTAGAGACAACTGCCATAGCTTTTCTTATAGATCCAAGCAATAACAAAAAACCGCCGCGGCCGCCGTGGTGTGAAGGTAGTGTTGCCGGCCTACCACACCGAAGGTCCATGGTTCGAGCCCTGGTACAGGTAACATTAAAAGTGATTTGAAAAAAGATTTTCAAAACGGGGTCGCCCCTCGGCAGTGGTTTGGCAAACTCTCCGAGTGTATTTCTGCCATGACAGGCTTCTCAGCAAAAATTCGTCTCCTTTGTAGATGCCGTTCGGAGTCGGCAAAAAACTGTAGGTCCCACCAATTTGTAGGGAAAATTCAAATCGGCACACCACAAATTGGAAGAGAAGCTTGGCGCAAAAATCTCTTAGGAGGTTTATGATGATATACCTGTTGTATATCGCGCCATAGAGATAGAGATAGATCACACTACTAACTGCCAGATGGCGGGGTTTGTTCATGCATATGGTAAAGAAGAATAGAACTAGGAGTTTAGGTGACATTAAAACCAGCGTATTGTTAGCTTAATGGTTAGCAATGCGAGCCAAAATTTCTCTGATGAGTGAAGTCTAGCAGCTTCCGAAATGGATCTATAAGAAAAGCTATGGCAGTTGTCTCTAAACATTTTTCCTACTCTATTCAATCCAAAAAACTTTTAATAATTAATTAAAAATGATTATTAATAAATAAAAACAATAATAATTTTCATAAAAATTCCAAAAGTGAAAAATTATTATTCTTGTCTCTTTTACCTTATGCCTCTTAATTCCTATTTACTCGCATTCTTTATTGTTTTTGGCAAACAAAATGGGGACCTATCTAGGATGCGGCTTATACAGCGTCCTAAAACACCAAATTTCTCTATTCATACAGCGCACTTCAAAAATAGGGTGTCTGTCCCTGTTAACAACATGCCGAGTACTTCGTCGTTTCAAAATAGGAACAAACCCTCTCATTTTCCTCCGAAACCCACTTGGCGTGTCCAGGATCGTCCCCAATATGTGAGGAGCGATCGTAAAATGACAACACAACTTCTCTAGTCGAGTGAGGTTGATCCATTTGTCCAAACCGGCAAGGGATGACTCCGTCCGAATCCATTCAAGCGCAGGGCCCGATCTGGAAATCTCCCTACGAAACAACAAAGAATATTCCACTCGCTCCCAGAAGAGGACGAAAAACAGGGCACTCAAAAAAGTGAGAAAGAAATTGATAACTCTAACAAGGAAAGCTCAGAGGATTTTGTGTCCTCCGGTCATCCAGCGTACCATACTTAGAATATACTCTGCCGAATGGTCGCATCCTTGACTTTTTGATTGACACTGGGGCGAACAGAACTTCATTCAGCATCAGTGGGAGGTAGTGTCCCAATAAAGGACAAAATAAAACTAAAAATTTTTGAAAGCGTGGGTAATGCCACAGAACTCGAGTTCTTTGTTTTGCCACTCTAGGCGAATTTTCTGGAATTATTGGTGACGATACCTTGAGACATCTAGGTGCCATAGTAGATAGGAAAGATAATCTTCTTTACATTAGAAACAATAGAATTCCTCTCAAGGCACGTCAGTCCTGCAATGTGAATTTTACATTGGGGAAAAATTTGCCTCTAGAAATACATCAAAAAGTTAAAAGCTTGATGCAAAAGTACTCAGGACTTTTTGAGCCTTTGAATGGTCATGAACTCGTGGATACAAATATCCGTGCTGAAATCAAGACGTCAACCTCAGAGCTATATCCCTAATAGTTATGCTTATCCTGCTTGTATGAGGGAGGAGGTCGAGAAACAGGTTAATTAAATACTTGAGGAAGGTGTTATCCGACCTTCAAAAAGTCCCTACAATTCTCCAATTTGGGTAGTGCCTAAGGAGGCAAATGGGGAAAAACCATATCGCATGGTGATCGACTATAAGCGGCTGAATGCCGTAACGATAGCCGATATTTACCCTATGCCCCACATCAATGTGACTTTGTGTAGCCTAGGCCAAGCTAACTTTTATACAATTGACTTAACCTACGGGTTTCACCAAATACCAATGAAGGATTCGGTTTAAAAAATGCGCCCGCCATATTCCAAAGAATGATTGACGATGTTTTGAAAAAGTACATCCGAAAAATATGTTAGGTCTATATTGATGACATAACAGTTTTCGGCAAGGATGCCAATGAACATCTCGATAATGTCGAGAAGGTTTTTGAAACGCTTAGGGAGGCGAATCTGAAAGCTAATCTGGAGAAAACATGTTTCTTTGAGAAGGAAGTTGAATTCCTTGACTATGTAATCACTCTTAAAGGAGTCCGCGCTGACCCAAAAAAGGTAGAAGCCATACCAATTATTTCACCTCCCGGAAATTTAAAAGATCTGAAGAGCTTCCTTGGTATGACCTCATACTATAGGAAATTCATTAGAGACTAAGCGAAAGTTGCGAAACCCTTGACTAAACTAACGCGTGGGGAAAATGCGCAGGTGAATGCAAACGCATTCAGAAAAGTAAAGATTGAGCTTGACGAGAATGCCCTAGAAGCCTTCCACGAACTAAAACAACTTTTGGTATCGGCTGATGTCCTGGTGTTCCCAGATTTCAACAAATCTTTTAACCTAACGACGTACGCTTCGAACTATGCTATAGGTGCGTTACTGTCACAGGGAACGACAGGCGAGGATGTGCCTCTAGCTTACATATCTCATTCTCTTAACCAGAGGAGAATGAGGAGAACTACGCTATAAATGAGAAGCAGCTTCTCGCTATCGTCTGGGCGCTTGATAATCTGCTTTCGTACCTATATGGCGCAAAGAAGATTAGTATTTATACTGATCACCAACCTCTGACATTTTTCATGAGCAATTACAACTACAATGCAAAGCTCAAACGGTGGAAAGCGCGAATAGAGGAACATAATTGCGAATTAATTTACAAGCCAGGTAGAACGAACGTGGTCGCTTATGCACTCTCCCGTCTCAAGACGGAAGAGAACGCACTCACTGACTCCATAATTGTTCAACCACCAGGTACTACAGCTGATGCTGCATCAGAGGATACCATACATTCCGCCGAACAAGATAGCTCAGACCTCATACCACACGTTGAGGCACCCACAAATGTGTTTAGAAACCAAATAATCCTTAGGCGGGGGGCGAGTTGCGAGTGCACGGACGAGCCTCATAGGGGATATAAAAGGTACTTCATTACGATGCCTTTATTAAATGTCGATGCTCTGTCACCAGTCCTCAAGAAATATCTAAGCCCGAATGTCATAAATGCCATTCAAATTCCAGAAGATGAGCTTCATAGTCTACAAACCAAAGTTATAATTTCAGTAAATATAAATTAAGGATCACACAGCGCATGGTAGAGGACGTAACAATAGCCCATAGGATATTTAATATAATTGAACGAGAGCATAAGCGCGCACACCGAATAGGGAGCATATCCTTGAAAACTTTTATTTTCCGGCAATGTCTAAACAGATGAGGGACTACATCGCACAGTGCGAAACATGCAAACTAAATAAGTACGATAGACACCCCTCAAAACCGTTTCTGCAGCCAACCCCGATTCCTAGTTATCCGTGCGAAATCTTGCACATAGACATTTTTGATATAGAAAAGCAGAAATACTTAAGTTGCATAGACAAATTTACCAAATTTGCTAAGCCATTTCCAATCCAAAAAAAAATCGTCCACCCATTTACGGGCGAAACTCCAACTTATTTTACAGTTCCACTGGCCCTGGACATGGACAATGAGCTCGGGTTTCTAACACCGCTTGTGCTTAACTACATCAGATCCTTAGGAATAGAAATATATAAAACGCCAATGCATCGAAGCGAGGCCAACGGCCAGGTGGAGAGATTACACTCTACCTTTATCGAAATATATCGCTGCCTTTGCGTTGAGTTTCCGAGACTAACACCTGAGGAACGCGTAGCAATAACTGTAGATAGGTACAACAACACTATTCATTCAGTTATACAACGGAAGCCAGCTGATGTTTTCCTGATGTAATATGTTGTTTTTATATTGAAGTAAGCCGATGGTTAGCGTAAAGTCAATAATCATTCTTTATTAAAAAGCTTTCTCTTTTATACAATTTCTTACTTCACCTACGTATACATAATTACACTAATACTTACAAACCAAAAGTATTTACATTGTGTGCAAAGTCAGCAATAAGTTGGTAGTTCACATTGACAAACCGATACTGTCGATCAGTCATGCTGATCGACACGTGCGTTGGTCAATGTCACGAATTGAGTAATTGGGTGACAAATGTAAGCAGATACGATATAAATATGTTGTTGAACTCCCGTTGGGTTCAACATAATTTATTTGGGTCAATATTTGTATATGCAAAGAATTGCATTGAAAGTAAAACGTATTCTGAGTAATACTACACCATCCGCCTTAAGAATAGTCGTATACAATTGAAGACAATTGCGTACGGCTATTAAAAAGACTTAATGACCCACTTAAGGTTTGCTTGCGTTTACAAGATTTTAATTGTTTTTCGTATGCCGTTGCAAAATATTGCATAACGGTAACTTAATATCGAAAGTAAAGAGTTTGTTTATGAGGTTTTTTATCTGTTTACATTTGTTTCCCACGTGTTTTTATTGTGCTGACTTCTCTTTTTTTGAACATAACATGTTGTTTTTGTTTGCTTTGGCTCGTGTGCCTGTTTATTATTATGAGTAAAGTGGAGTGCTTATTTTTATTACTAAAGGTTCTCTACTGTTTTAAGTCTATTCTTATGAATTATAATTTCTTTATTTTTGTTGGTCTTATTGTTATTTCTTATGCTATGTGGTATTAAAGTAAAATTATTATTCTTATCAATGCTTTTAACTTTATAGTGTCCGTTATATCTATGTTCTAACTTATGGGAGGCCTCTTCTCTAACTAATACTAAATCTCCTATGTTAATTTCTTGGTTCTATCTTGCGTTATTTGTACCTATATTTAATTTCCTTATCTTGAACTTCATAATTGTATTAATTTAAATTTTCTTTTTATATATTAAACTTCATATATGTATTATGGGTTAATTAAAATTTCTTTGAAGGGGTTCGTAAGGCAGATAATTTGTTATGTATGTCCAATACTCTTATTTTATTTTATTAGTTATTCGATGATTCCTGGGCGGCCAACAAAAAACAGGATCATCATATATTTTTAAATTGTTTTATTTTCCGTCACGTGCATAACCTGCAGAGTTATTGCGATATTAATTTTTTTTGTTTGAGAACTTTTCATTTTATAAATGTGCCTACTAGATATAATTATTTTTTAAACAATTTGTCCCTAAGGACAACTGTATTATTCCTTTTCCCCGAATTGCCGGCTTATTTCAGCCTGGTAAAGTATTGTCCTAAGTCAATCTTATCCTCAACAATCGGTTTTTCATCCTACAAATTTTCTTTTGAAAACGAGCTAGACTATTCTTTTTGTTTCACATTTATATAGCGCTTCACATTTTTATTTTATGGTTCTCTTTGTGACTTTTTATATTATTAATATTGTTTTGTTTTTTATTTAGTATTAGTACTGGACTTTTCGTTATTTGCAGGTTTTTTAGAGGCATTTCTCTCGATGAATATCGGGGTAACCTCGTGACTGTCTTTGATTTGGTCGGTTCCGATTTATTGCCTGTAGTGTTTAATCCGCGTTGTTCCAACTCATTTTTGAGTTGCTGAATCTTCAATCCATTCAATTTCGGCATTTCCTTGTTATCCTTGCAATCACTGGTATTTATTTAGCAATACTACTTCTGACAGCAATTGTGATGAATTCGACAAGTCTTCGATTATTTCTTCCTGAGCTCGATCTCGAAAATCCGCTTCCGGATTATTGTTACCGAAGTCAAAACGCGTTGTTTAATACCTTTCCCGATAATTTCGGACGTGTTTTAGCAGTTGTCTCCTAAAGGAAACAATTACCCAAATTCCCATAAAACCAAAGATAAAAAAGTTGGGTTTTTCAACTTTCCAACTAATGAAAAACTCCAACAAAAGTCGGTCCATTTTTGCCGGCGTGCTCCAAATGTTAAAAATGACCGAATTTGCAGTGAGCACTTCCTTCCAACAGACTTGGAAAATTATATGAAATTTGAAATGCGTAAAGTTTCATTTTGGTAATTGTTTCCCTTAGGAGGCAACTGCTTAAACACGTCCAAACATATTGGGAGAGGTATCAAACAACGTGTTTTGACTTCGGTATCAACAATCCGAAAGCGGATTTTCAATTTTTTGTTTCAGTGAAAAATTATTCGCAAAAAACCCAAAAATTACCCAGGGCCGATCTCAAATAGGGTACTTGATCCAAGGTATTTATGTGAAGAACACCTTTCTGCGTAGGCGGCCCTCGGCCGCGCTTCAAAAGGTAACCCTTAGCCAGTCCAACACCGGCTACGTGCGCAGAACACACTTTTGGCGACCGGGACAGGACACATTTTTTATCATCAAGTTTCGTAATTCGATCAAATTTCTCATCGCATCTACCATCGAATTTCAGACCTATCGAATTCCATCGGAGCTAACCGTTTCGGATGTAAGACCTGGAGAACTTGTAAGCATCATTTACACCACAAAGCAAGTCCGGCATTAAGCACCTGATCAGCAGTAAGAAAGTACACCAAAACCATTCTATATACACCTACGTATTTATAATTTAGCTATATATAATTCGCCTAATTATTATTGTGAATAAAGAAAAATACATACGGTTCGCTTAACTGTTAGTACTCGCCCAACATACATACATACTAGGTGGATTCATTTAACCTTATAAAGTGTAAACGTATAACTTTATTAAGTGTGTAAATGAACTGTCATTTTTTGTATGAAAAATAGTTTACACAAATTTGATACATTTACACGCGCTTTCCAGTGCGCACGACAGTGTTTTTGTGTTTTAGATCACTGAAAAGAAGTGCAAGCGTAGGAGGGTCAATCTATGACATAGACGGCAGAGGAAACTCATCTGCTAGAAGCGGTTGCGGTTGTAATTGCCAGGTGCGTTCATATAACAGCGTGTGTAAACAGAGACAAATTTACACTTTATAAATGCATATGCCTAAATTAATTCCCTTACTAACTCTCGCATATTTTTATACCTAGTAGTGCTACGCACACAAGGTATATTAACTTTAGTCGCCTAACGGAGGTACGTAACGTTCAGGACGAAAAGAGAAATTGATTAAGCCATGTCCGTCCGTCCATCCGTCCGTCCGTCCGTCCGTCTGTGAACGCGATAACTTGAGTATATTTTGAGATATCTTAATGAAATTTGGTATGCGGTTTCCTTGGCACTCATCTCCAAGCGCTATTTAAAATGGGCGTACATAATATACCTATAGGGATAAAATTTGGTGAGTGCATTGAGATTGAGGCATAAAATAAATGTTTTAAGAAATTTTTGAAAATGGGCCTGGCACGGAACACGCTTGATTAAGTCAAATTTAGAAGTAATATTATTCATAAATCAAAAACCGTTCAAGATATCGGAACGAAATTCAGCACGCAGGTTTCCAGGTATGCAAGGAATGTTCCAGGAAAAAATGGGCGCGATCGGTTAAGGTATACGCGCACTTTTATATGAAAGATTTCAAAGAGGCTCATATATTAAATAGGCAATAACTTTGCGTTAAATAGCTTTACATCATTTATATTTCACTTTTAAAGTTTCCGTAAACAAAGAAATCCAAAAACTTAAAATTTTGGAAAATGGGCGTAGTCCCGCCCCTTTTTTAGCGGAATAAATAAGCTTTTTAGGAAAAACTCGGCCGCAAAAAAATGTTGTCAATTTTGAAGAAGTAGGCGTGGCGTCGCCCACTTTTCAGCATAAAATTTCTGCTATTTTCAAAGGCAATCGCTTATAATTCAATCTTGATATTTCAATGAAAACCGGTCAGCTGCTTTTTAGTAGTATGTGTTATACTCCTGCCAAAAATTAGCCAAATCGGGAAACACACAAGCAAAATATTCGGGCACGTAGTTAATAGCCCACTGCAAAAGCGAAGTTATATATCGTTTTTGATTTTCATACCTTTTATAAACATTAAATGTATGTAAGTATGAGAACAAGAAGAGAAAAGTTCACTAAAACGATCAGCATGATGAGCCGAGTCGATTTAGTCATGCCCGTCTCTCCGTCCGTCTGTCTGTCTGTCCGTCTGTCTATTTGAACGCAAACTAGTCTCTCAGTTTTACAAAAAAATGCTGAAATTCGTTGTTTGCTTTAGCCATTTTATAATATACCAGCAAACCCGGTATACGTTGTTTTGACGTTTTGATACATAGAACACATCTATATATAAAATGCCATTAACTTGAACCAAATAAACTCCTAACTATACCGAACTGCAGCTTTATATAACCTGGGGGCTTTTCCATACATACGGTGTCGTGCCCAGCGAATTCCTGAACCTATCGTGAAAGTTTAAGAGCAAAACAAAACACAAAATATGTGGGCGTGGCACCGCCCACTTTTGAAAAATTATGTAGATATTGACTAAGTGACACATATATCCAAATTTCATTAATTTGGACCAAAAAAGTTCGGAGTTATGACGAATTGAAATTTTATATGGCCTGGGGGCGTGGCTCCGCCTACTTTTCCAAAACTATATATTGTCTATGCTGTACCCAGTGAACCCAAGTATATATTGTCAAAATTTCATAAAGATCGGTTTTGTTCTTTGGCGCCTACAAAAGACACCCTTTTTTATATTTATTTTTGTTACGCACACAAGGTATATTACTTCATTCGGTATTAACGAATCGAGATATATATTTATTAATGTGTATCAAAACGTTCAGGATGAAAAGTAAAATATCCGGGAAAGTAGTTTATAGCCCAGTGCAAAAGCGAAGTTGTAAATCTTTTTTGATTTTCATACCTTTCATGAACATGAAATGTTTGTACGTATGAGAAGAAAAAGAGATAGTCCCATCAAAAAGTATACTGAAGTGATCAGGAGGATGAGCTGAGTCGATGTAGCCATATCCGTCTCTCGATACGTCTATTTGAACGCAAATACGAGCTGAAAGTATTAAAATAGACCTGCGTAAATTGGGATGCCATAATAAATCACTACTAGGTATATAAGGTTCGGCCCCACCCGAACTTAGACTTCCTTACTTGTTTGCAATAATTTCAAGCATTAATTTTGGTCGGTAAAGAAATTCCGGTGGAAATTCAATCGAAGGTCAAACGTTATCCAATCATTCTTTATCATCACTTTCGTTTACAAGCCGTAAATGTTTGTGCTGTAGGCACTGACTCAACCATTCTAGAATGTCACCTTCAAATTCTTGAGTCCTATTTCAAGCAACAATGTTATGTTCAGGGACAAATCGAAAAACTTAGCCCAGATGACAACGCAAGGAGTGAATTAGAAGAAAGTCATATAACAGCAAAGGCAAAAATTATGCAATTGTTAAATTTTCGGCGTAGGGCTAGTGCAGCAGAAACAAGTTTTTTTTAATTCGTCGATGACACTAAGTACCCTACATCATACCCGTTTGCCTGCACAAAAGTTGGCCAAATTCGACGGTAAATATGCAGACTACAAACGTTTTTCACTCACGTTTTCTAATCTAGTCGACAAAGATCCTACAACTCCAGCAAACGACAAATTTAATTACTTATTGGGTTGTCTCTCAGGACAGGCGTTGCCAGTAGTTGAGCAGTTTCAAAACACGGAAGACAACTATCCCAAGGCCCTAAAGTGTTTGAATGATCGATTCGACAATAACACCCTGATTTTCTCGACTACATTTCAACTTTGTTTAATATTTCACCCATGCAGAAGGCAGATACCAACTCCTTACGTCTCATCATTGATAAGGATTCAGCTATACGCGCATCACTACTATCGCTCGATTCTGAAACCGAAACTCTTAGTTCTATGTATTATGATTCACATAGTGCTTTCAAAGGTTGATAGCGGATCCCAAGTAGCGTACGAGGAAAAACAAGATTATGATAAGCTTCCAACATGGGACTCGTGTTATAAAATTCTTAACTAGCGATGTCAATTTCTTGAGAGTCATGTCAAATCCACGGAGTCGACTGATCAAACTCGCGACTCCAAGCCTACGTCTTATTCGAAAAGGCCGTCACACACCTTTGTAAATTCTAATTCAACCTGTGCTCATTGTCAAAATGCGGAACACACATTGGAAAAGTGTGCAGCGTTTTTGGGCCTTCCAGTGTCTAGTCGGTTCGAATTTGTAAAGCGTTCAGGTCTTTGCATAAATTGCTTGCGAACGGGCCACTCTGTAGCAAAGTACCTTTCAAAATATAAATGTCGAGTTTGTAAGGGTATGCATCATACGCACTTACGCATATTTTCGCCGAATTCCGTAGCGGGGCCTAGTACCTCCTCGGAGGTTACTGAGTCTCTTCCAGCAGTCGCAATGATAATAAGATCACACAAAAGGGCTATTATCCCAACTGCAATTATTCTATTGAGAGATAGTTTTGGGATTTTCCAACCCATTCGGGCTCTTTTGGATTCTTGTTTCGAGATAAACTTCATCACGGAAGAAACCGCCATACGCTTGCAGCTTAAACTGCAACGATATCATCAAGAAGTTTCCGGAATTGGCGACATTGAAACAAAATTGAAGCATACAGTATTCACCAAATTTCGTTCTCGTTTTTCGAATTTTGAATACTCTACACAATTTGCCGTAACTAAGAAAATATCGTCAATGCAACCTAGCGATCATATTTTCTCTGAAAATTGGGCTATACCTGAAGGTATCAATCTCGCTGACCCGTTGTTTTACAAGCCTCAAAAAATTGATGTACTGATCAGTACCGAAATTCTCTTCGAACTTTTGCTGGGAGACAAATAGCTTTAGGCAGCGATTTGCCTTTCCTAGTCAATACTACTCTAGAATGGATTGTAGGTGGGCGATGTTTACAGCCAAGACCTCAGGCCTTAACCTGCACGTGGTGAAAGAAGTAATCCCTGTCGAGGCGTTGCTACGAAAATTTTGGGAAGACATCGCTGCACCGCCATCACAACTATCAGAAGAAGAGAAGGCATGCGAAGAACATTTCTAATCTGATGTTTCCGTACATTTTGACGGTCGGTTGCAGGTGCGCTTGCCATTTAGGGAATCGACATAGGCCCTCGAAAATTCCGTTGAAAGTGCACGTAAAAGATTCGTTGCTCTTGAACGTCGCCTCAATAAAAATCCCACGCTTCATAAATCATATTGCGAATTTATGCGAGAATATCAGACTCTAGGTCACATGTCAGTAGTTTCCGATGCTTGACTCAATAGTCCACATTATGGTATACCTCATCATTGCGTGATACGCCCTGAAAGCACCACCACAAAGTTAAGAGTGGTATTTGACGCTTCAATGCGTACCTCTTCGAACAAATCATTAAACGAAATTTTAATGGTTAGACCCACCATTCAACAAGAACTAATTTCAACCATGTTAGCATTTCACTTTCATCGGTACGCACTCACAGCCGATATCGTAAAAATGTAGCGACAGTTTCTGGCTTAAGAAAATGATAGGAATTTCCAACTTGTGTTATGGAGAGAAACTCTAGATGCACCTTTGCAATTATATCAACTAAATACCGTGACTTACGGGATGTCATCCGCACCATTTTAAGCCATACGCTGCTTATCGCACATTGCTGATTTATATGGGAATCGTTTTTCCATTGGAGCAAGAGTGTTGCGAGAAGATCTGTACGTTGACGATCTGTGGATTGGGGCCAACAGCGCCGAAGAGTTAGCACAGATTGAGGATGAAATTACCTCATTACTCGCACGTGCTTGCAAAATGTAATTCAAATTATCCACAACTCATCGAGAGGTCAGCAGAAGAAATTCAGATCAAATTTAGTGATGAAAATGTCATTCCCAAGACATTAGGTATGGTTTGGAAACCTATGAAAGACAAAATCTGGGCCTTTACTCTGTAGTTCTATTCGAAAGACTGTTCTACTCGAAAGCAAAGAGCGGTTCTAAAACACATATCCACTCTGTAGTTCGTTAGAATTTACTTTAGAAAATATTCCATAATAGTAGGCATCACTGTTTCACAAATTTCAGGCGCAAAGCAAAATACGAAAACACTGCGTAAATCTCAAGTGCAGTATTATAGTCCAATTACCCACCGACGTGTGTAACGTACGTTTCCGTATCCCGTACGTACGTACGTTTGAGGGAATCTTATGCCCGTGACGCCAACGGAGAAATCAGCCATTTTCTGTTGTTTACATTCAATACAATGTTGCCATTGATCAGTTTTCATGCATGCTAACTCAAACGTGTAGTTTTGAAACAATTATTTTTCATTTTATGAGTGTCCGAAATTAATATTAAATACTTATAGCCAGTCAATTTA
The DNA here is from genome assembly GCA_949987695.1 of Merzomyia westermanni. Lineage (NCBI taxonomy): Eukaryota > Metazoa > Arthropoda > Insecta > Diptera > Tephritidae > Merzomyia > Merzomyia westermanni. Next base: position 97,756,713 of record OX465289.1, read on the forward strand.
TTTAAAAGCAACAACTTAATATCGTAATTTCGGGTTATTTCAACATTATTACGAAAATTAAAAGGTATTTTGAGGTATTTTTGTAAAGCAAATGCAAACGATCCATAACCAGCATACAAACGTATGTATAGGCAACACTGTCATATGAGAGAGCAATCAGCTGACACGTTCTTACGGAAAAAATCAAAATTTCTTTGATTTCTACGCTACGTACTACGTATACGAAAAAATTGAACGTCGGTGAGTGTTCGTTTACATGGCACTCTCATAAGACAGGTCGTGTCAGCTGACACGTACTACGTACGTGCGTCGGTGGGTAATTGGACTATTAGGCAGCGCAGCTTTACATGACGCAGTAGCGCAGGTGGTAAGAATCTCGACGCCACGCGTGTGGTCACAGGTTCGCACGTAAGTGCTTGCACAAGTAATTTTAATTTCTTTTATTTTGTTTTTATTAAATAAAATTGTATTTTTTTTAAATATAAAAATACTTCCAATCAATAAAATTTTTGTTTTCCTGAATTCTTCAATTATTTTCTGTCAGCAGCGATTGCTTAACTCTTTCTGCGATAAAAATTATTTCTTGATGAAAAAAAAATGCTAATTCTTTTATTATAATCATATGAATATACATTTTTGTGTATTTCCGTTTACTAAATTGGTGTCGAATACGATTTTCTAACTGTCGACCTTATTAGCGTATGCTTTCGAAATAGTGAGTGCCAAATTTTCAACAATCAAGGGAACAGAATGGAACTCGAACAACGAATGCGTTCTACTCCAAAAATTCTTACAGAGTACGAATCACTCGAAAGCGAACAAATTTTGTTTCGAATAGAACTACAGAGTGAGGGCCCTGCTTCAAATTTGAAATCAATGATTGCCCCGTTGCAACCAAGCGAACAATATTGTCAATTGTCGCAAAGATCTACGATGTTTTGGGTTTATTGGGCCCTGTTAGAATTCGATGCAAGATTCTACTTCAGGAGCTATGGATTTAAATTCCATGTGGATGCAAATCAAAGACGATTTACCTTACGTTCAGCGCATACAAGTGCCGCGTTTTGTGTTCACGTGTCCTCATGACCTTGCAGAAATACATGGGTTCGCAGATGCGTCATCCCGGGCATATGGATGCGCTATCTATATTCGCCAATCATTCGGTGGAACCTTCAAAAGGACTCTTCTCATCGCTAAATCAAGGGTAGCACCCATAAAGGCTATATCCATGCCTAGTTTGGAATTATGTGCAGCAGTACTCCTCTGTAAAACTTGGGCAAAAATGAAACATAAAGTTTTGAAATACGTAGAACCCATCTACTTTGGGACAGATTTCAAAATTATTCTACAGTGGTTAAGGGTGTATTCTTCCACTCTGATTAGCTTCGTGGCAAATTGCGTCGCGGAGCTACAAGACAATACGGAAGAAATTGAGTGAAGGCATGTCCCAACAAAAGACAATCCTGCGGACATTGTTTCTCGCGGTCAGAGCGCATTAGAGCTACCTAACACTATATGGTTTACAGGTCCAAGCTTTCTGGAACTGGAAGCAGACAAGTGGCCGTCAGTCGCAAATCAAACCGAAACACAAACAGATCTTGAGCGCAGGCAAAAGGTTACATTCAAGTGCAGTACGAACACTAGGCCTATCGTTATTAATTAGGAGATCCTTGAAAAAACTTCTTCGTTTAATAAAATTGTACGACCTGTTGTCTTCATATACCGCACTGTGAACAAAATTCCTCCAAATCGTCAAATTGATTTAAAAACCGTAGTACATGTTTTAGCCACCGAACTGGATCTTGTCTTTTGGATAATTGTATCTGATATTCAACGAATTCACTACAGTACTGGAATTAATTATTAAAAAACGGGCGGCATTCCCAAATCGGATCTCCAGGCCTTTCACCGTTTTTACAACCCATAACTATAAATAACAATGTCAGATATATTGTAAGAGTCGGTGGTCGACTGGCAAATGCTGAAATTCCTTATAACTGTAGACATCCAGCACTTTTACCAAAATCACATCGATTTACGTTATCGGTTAAGGCTCAACGACCATTTTTGGTATCGGGAGTGGATTTTTGCGGTCCATTTCTCACATCATTTCGCTTAGGAGGCAAACCGCCCTATAAAACGTACGCACCGATATTTGTGTGTTTTTCGTCGAAAGCGGTTCAGATCGAATTGGTTTCAGATTTGTCAACCAATTCGTTCTTGCTGTGTCTTAAGCGCTTTATTAGTCGACGCGGCATACCTTCACGATTGTATTGTGACAACGCAACAAATTTCCTTAGGCAAACGCGCGACTGCAGGAGTTCACAGAAAAATACTTTAACGAAGCAAGATTGATAAAGTAATCAGCTACAGTAACGACTTTCGGTTCATACCTCCAAGGGCACCCCACTTTGGTGGACTTTCGGAAGCTGCCGTGAAGTCAACCAAAACACTGCTACTTAAAAAATTCGTTCAAGCCAACCCTACTTATGAAGAAGTGCAAACACTTTTCATTGAAATCGAAGCTTTGTTGAATTCGCGGCCCATCACTCCGGTATCGAATGATACAAAGACACTGAGGCAATTACACCTGCACATTTCCTGATTGGTACCTCTCTGAAGGCGTTGCCTGACATGCAATTCGATTCTGAAAAAAATATGTCGCATCTTACTTGTTGGCAACGAATAACATATCTTAAAAGTCATTATTGGAAGCAGTGGACCCGTGATTATTTGCACAGACTACAAATACGAGCCGAATTTACTAAGGCTGAACCAAATTTAAAGGCTGGACAATTTGTGCTCGTGCAGGAAGACAACATTCCACCACAGCGATGGTTATTAGGTCGGGTAATCAGTGTGATTCCGTGGAACTACGGTAAAGTGCGTGTGGCTGAATTACGCACTAGTAAGGGTAAGAAGATGCTTGAAAGTAAGACCTTTCAACGGAGGGAGTATGTTGGGCGTGGTATACTTAACTCATACAATCTGATTGTAACAATTCATGAACCAATAATTGTATTGACAATGGTATAAAATTGTTCTTGATACTAGTTATGCCTATAAAGGAAATCTTATTAATCACCATGCTAATTGCAGTTAGATGGCAATCTGGAGAGTTAACTCTCTTATATATCTTAAAGTTACCCAACAAACACAATACTGGTAATAGCTCCGTATTTCCTAGATAAGTTTTCAGTTAAACAGCATTGGCCTCGGGATAGAATTACCCTATATACTTCGTGTACATGTGAATTAATCAAGTACAATAGCAAATAATAAAACAGGAGTAAAGGAGCAATATTTTGATATTTTCCGGGTATTATACCAGAAAAATGTTTGTAAATTAAACGTAAAATTTTTGGTAATTTCCACGAAAATATACTGGACTTCCCGCTGATAGATAAATACTTGTAATATACGCCAAAATATAGTTTCAAATACCGGTAGTTTACGAGTATTTTATAGATAACTATTGGTAACTTAAAGTAATAAATACAGGTATATTGCTTAGTAGCTTCCGTAAAAATGTCTTAATGGTATTTTCTTCAATAATTTCAATGGTATTTTTTGTAAATATTGAGTGAATTTCACTAAAATATACTGATGGTTTGCTTTCCTATTTCCAGTAATATACCGAAGGTTCCCAGGCAGATTGTTGTAGTATATTGGTAATTATTCTTAAATTGATTAAATTGTTGTCTATTAGTTTTCTGGTATTCTATTCGAAGATTACAGCGAAGCTACCCATATTTTCCTTAGTAATTACTTACTTTTTGAAGACTACATATTCCAAATTAAGTACCAGTAAATTTAGTGTTATCAACAGTTATTCAATTCCATTATTATTACGTAATAAAGAATTAATGTATACAAAAAGATTTTTAAAGTAAACATATGTATTAATTAACATATTATTTTTATAAATCGTAGGTATATTTTTATATATGTTGTTGTGGTAGTTGCAATACTGCGTCCTGCTCTTTGCTCGCTGCTCGTATGGAACTCTTGCTTGGTTTTGTATGTTTATGTCTGTTATGACAAAGTTATATTGACTTTCTCATGAGTTTCTCAAAGGTTTTGCGCCCCAGAGTCGAAAATGCATCTATAGAAAAAAATAATAAATACTACATTTTGTTTGCAGTATACTCACATTAAACTTCGGAGCCATGCTGTAGTGTAGTCAAAGTGAATGCATACATAAATACATGCATACTTACAAACAGTCGGCACGCAGCTATTAAAAACTGTCGAATACGTTTTGTCAGCAAAGTCACATGCTATGCGGCAATGCCCACAAATGCGTTGCAATCATATGAATATATGTATGAACATATGTGCGAATGCACAAGCCAATGTTTGTGTATGAATGTAGGTATGAATGTACCAGCGAGCGTTTGCATACGCTAGCTTACATACTTTGGTTGAGCTTAGAATTTAGGTAAATATGTATTATGGTAAATAAGTAGTATATAAGAATTATTTGTATAAATAGAACGAAAAGATGTTCAATAAAGCAATTCATATTTGGTGCCGATTAAGGGCACAACCCCAATCGTAATCTTCTTATTACATGGCGATCCTGCCGATCCGCTGAACAAAAAGCGGAATCCTTTTAGGATCCTACCGAAAACCTTGAGCTGCCGAAACTAAGCCGGCAGTCTCCTTCCAAAACATCCTGGTCTGCTGATTGTAATATATGCCTAATATTACATTAAAACTCCGTAACATTGCAAGGGAAAAATTCAACTGAGCAAAAACCTTAATATTTAATTATTTTTATCCTCCATATTAGAAGCATATGGCAACCTAACGGCTGCAATTTAAGGGCAAAAAGTAGATTTTTGCTGATAAAATAAGAATTTTTTTTTTATTTTTCTCTCTTTTTTTTTTTTTTCCAAATGAATGAGGGGTCAGATATTATAAGTCAGGCAGAATTTGACGCGATATTCTTGCGTTACAGCAGATTTATCGTAGAAGAGGAGGATAAGGTAGAAATAGAGGTAAAAACAAAAGAAGTAGCTGAAACAGTAAAAATAGAAGCCGTAGAAATAATTAAACAGGGCCCTAAGGAAATCACTATAGAGGAATATAGGCGTAGGACAAAACCAGTAAAGGTAGAGGAACCTAAGATTCCCAAACCTATTAGGAGCAAAAGGAAAAGGGGAGGAAAAAGATTTAACTACAGAAGAGCAGTAGCAATACTGTACCAAAAAATAAATTTAACTACAAACACGGAGGAAAGAATCCGTTGAAAAAACGAAATAAGAAAAGTCAAGGGTATATAAAGAATTTTTTTTTTCATTACAGTGCTAAAAATTTTATTTTAATATTTCGTTAAAAATAATATAATTTTCTATGGAGAGCGCTTTGCCTAATGACCTTGATTACGAGGCTATCAACAGTGCCGTTGATAATTTGTAAAGTGAAAGCGCAATTGAGGCACGTAGAGAAAAGAGAAGATTAAGACCTTACAGTGAGAAAAACACTAGTTTGGCTGAAAAGTCATTGGGAGTATATAGGAATGACTAACACAGCAATGGAAGAAGTAACAGTCCGAGCCTTAATAAAATTTGGCCTAAAAGAACTATAAATGGAAAAAGGAAATATATATGTAAAAAGGAATTTTTTTTTTAATAAAGAAAATACCAAAAATAAAATAAATCTTTGCATTTATAACTTTTCTTACGATGGGAGGCCAAGAATCCAAAGTGGAAGAGCCTAATGCTAATGTGATTAACTCAATCCAAATAGCCGACCACACTGAGGCACTAAAGTTTATTAAAATCTTGTTAATTATATTGGCAATCTGCACTTGCCTCAATTTGTTTCTCAAATTATACTCGGCGCACAACAAATTTTTAAAGAAAAAATACATGAGCCGAGCAGATGGTCTAGACAAGGTCTAAACCCAAAATAACATTATATACCCCAATGGACAAATGGGAAACCATTGGAAGAGAAAATTTTGGTGTAAAGGTCATATAAGTGTATTAACAAAAGTATACCTATACAAAGAGTAACTGTATTGAAACATCTCACGGCAATATTACAGTCGTTGAATAATATAGGAAAAGCCACACAAAAGGTGTATAGCAAGTTGACAGCTAAGCATCAGCTAGAAGTACAACAAATATTTTCCAGTGTCAGGGATAAATTGGTATCCTTACTAGCTAGATATAACATTGAGGCATTGGTCCCAAATTCATTTGAAAAAGAAATAGAACTAGATTTTGCCATCTTATTGCCGGAGGCTCAACCCAATCTGGAGGAGGCCGTGAAAATTGAAATTACTGAAAAAGAATCACAAAGAGAAAACGCCAAAATACCACTAACAAATGTAGATTTCATTAAAACTACATCATCGATCTTACCAGATTTTGATGGAAAATCGGAAAATCTGTCCAGTTTTCTGGGTGCCCTTGATATACTGGAGCAAATCAAGGATAGTCACGAGGCTATCGCGGTATCCATGATAAAAACAAAGCTCAAAGGGACAGCTAGAAACATAATAAGTACTGAATCCTCTATTCAGGAAACTAAACAAAGATTAAAGTCAAAAGTTAAGGGTGAATCAGTAGAAGTTTTGTCGGCAAAACTCCTGAACATCCAACAACGCAGTAAAACTGCAAATCAATACACTGCTGAGATCGAAAAGCTCACAAAATCGTTGGAAGGCGCATACATATCTGACGGACTAACACCGAAATTAGCAACCAAGTATGCTACACAGTCAGCTGTAAAAGCTATGTGTAAAAATTGCTCCAACGATAAAGTAAAAACTATAATGCAGGCTGGAACGTTCACCACGATGAACGAAGCCATATCAAAATTCACTAACAGTTGCACAGAAGTAACTGGAAATCCAAATTCACTGTTACATATTTGCCAACAAAATCATTTCCGAGGTAACTTCCGCAGGAGTTACCAAAACAATAACTATAGAGGAAATCAGAGGCGTACATTTAACAATTACGGCAATAACAACAATAATAATAATAATAATAGTAATAACCGAGCAAATAACCAAAGATCTGGTCGAAACTTTGGATCAAGAGGTTATAACCGTAATAACACCAGAAATGTAAGGAATGTTACCCAACAGGAAAACCAGCAAACTCCAATTCAATAAATAAAAAGTTATATGTTTTCAATTTACACCTAAATAGCTACAAATCTTCCAAAACAACTCTGAATGATTCCATTTCAACCCTCCTAATCGATACAGGAGCGGATATTTCAATTATAAAAAAGGGTCAAATTGACAGTCATGTCACTAATAATAATTCACAAAAAACAGATTTAAGAGGAATTGGCCAAGGCATAGCAAGCACTATTGGCACAGTTAAAACAGATTTAAAGGATGATTACCTATTGATTAGACACAAGTTTCATGTAGTAGAAGACAATTTTCCAATCCCATGTGATGGAATATTGGGGTTGGATTTTATTAAAAAATATAATTGCATTTTAGATTACCAAAAATATTAATATTAAGACCATATGATTATCCAGAAAATATAATAATTCAAATGACTAATAAACCGACAGTAAATAGTATATCAATTCCCGCAAGATCGGAAGTAGTCCGACAAATCCACATTAAAAATAAAAATTCTGATTTACTAATTCCACAACAAGCATTATCTGAAGGAATATTTGTTGCAAACACCCTAGTAGATTCGCAGCAAACATTCGTCAGAATTATAAATACAACAGATGAAAATGTAATACTTCATGATTTTAATATAAAAACAGAAAATTTGGATAATTATTCAATAGTTAAAAATAATAATCTAGGAAATGAGAAGAACAGTAAAGAAAAATTAGAAAGATTAAATAAACATTTTCCACATTTTGCCCATGAATCACTTAATGCATTATGTGCAGAATTCATTGACATTTTCTCATTAGAAGCCGAACCAATTACCACTAATAATTTTTACAAACAAAAACTCCATATGAAGGACAATAACCCGGTTTACGTAAAAAGCTACAGAATACCAAAAGCCCACAAGAGCGAAATAAATAAACAAGTAAATTAATTAATTAAAGACGACATAATAGAACCTTCAATGTCAGAATTTAATAGTCCAATTTTATTAGTACCCAAAAAATCACTCCCTAATCACCAAAAAAAAAAGATGGAGAATGGTTGTCGACTACAGACAAGTAAATAAAAAATTAACCGCAGATAAATTCCCGCTGCCAAGAATTGATGACATACTAGATCAATTAGGAAGAGCTAAATATTTCTCGTGCTTGGATTTAATGTCCGGTTTTCATCAAATAGAACTCAGTTCAGAGTCAAGGGATATCACATCCTTTACAGCAGATAATGGCACCTATCGATTTAAAAGACTATCTTATGGCATTAAGGTTGCCCCAAATTCATTTCAGAGAATGATGACATTGGCATTCTGAGGCTTAAAACCTTCACAAGCATTTCTATACATGGACGATTTAGTCCTATTAGGATGCTCCGAAAAACATATGATTAAAAACTTACGGGATGTATTCGAAACTTGAAGGAAGTATAATTTAAAATTACATCCGGATAAATGCATATTTTTCAATCAAGAAGTAACATACTTTGGTAATAAGTGTACAAGCAAAGGAATTTTGCCAGATCCCAGTAAATTTGAAACTGTTACAAATTATCCAACTCCTAAAAATTCGGATGAAGCGAAACGATTCGTCGCATTTTGCAATTATTACAGAAGATTTATTCCAAACTTTGCAGAATATTCTAGGATAATAACAAGGCTTTGCAAGAAAAATGTAGTTTTCGACTGGACAGAGGATTGTAAAAAATCCTTTGACTATTTGAAAGCTGCGTTAATAAGCCCTAATATCTTACAATACCCCGATTTCAGTAAACAATTTTGTATAACAACTGACGCGAATGGTTACGCCTGCGGAGCAGTGCTAAGCCAAGAGTATGAAGGAAAACAATTGCCAATTGCCTATGCATCAAGATCGTTCACAAAAGGAGAAATTAACAAAGAAACAATTGAAAAAGAATAAGCGGCCATAACATATATTAGACCATACGTTTATGGTAGAAAATTTTTAGTCAAAACAGACCATAGACCTTTAACATTCCTATTTTCAATGAAAAACCCCTCATCAAAATTAACTAGAATCAGACTAGATTTGGAAGAATATGACTTCGAGGTGGAGTATATAGCAGGAAAACAAAATTATGTAGCAGACGCATTATCACGCATAGATATCAAAGATCTTAAAGAAATTTCAGTAGAAGCGTGCAAAATATTAAAGGTTACAACCGAATCTGAAACAAAACAAAAAACCAGTAATGAATCCAGTAATAATACAAAAGAAAACCAAAGTCACAATGAGAACCCTATAATATATGAAGCGCTTAATAAATATGAAGTTAAAAGACATGCCAAGCTCGTTTTCAATCCTCCGAAATTATATTTCAAGAAAGGAAAGAAAATTTGTAGTGAAATAAATATAAAAAACCAAATTGTTGAGGCGAAGATTGACTTAGGACAATTCTTCGCCAGGCTAATGGAAGAAGCCGGCAGTTTAAAGATTGTAAAAATACAGTTGTCCTTAGGAGACAAATTGTTTAAAGATAAATATACTCGAGTAGATAAATTTAAAGAAATAGGCACCAAAGTTCTCAAAAATCTAACTATAGCATTAATTCCGGAGGTTATGCATGTGCCGAATAACAAAGAAATTAAAGAAATTCTTTATAAATATCACGACGATCCTGTTTTTGGTGGCCACCTAGGAATAAATCGCACGTCAAATAAAATAAGACAAAAGTATTACTGGAATAATATGAAAAATGACATAAGAAAACATATCAAAAATTGCATTCACTGCAATAAAAATAAAACCAATAAACACCTGAAAGAACGAATGACTATAACGAAGACGCCACCAAAGGCTTTCGATATAGTGCAGATCGATACAATAGGATGATTTCCAAAATCGATACAGGGAAATGAATATGCAGTTACTATTATATGTGACCTAACCAAATACTTGGTTACAGTACCCGTCCAAAGCAAACATGCTGTAGCAGTTGCTAAGGCAGTATTTGAACATTTCATTCTAATTTGTGGCTGTATGAAAACAATTATAACGGATATGGGAACCGAATACAAAAATAGTTTATTTGAGGAATTGTGCAAGCTCTTAAAAATAGAGCATAAAACCTCAACACCCTACCACCATCAAACTTTAGGTACTGTCGAACGCAGTCATAGAACGTTCAATGAATATGTGCGTTCCTACATATAGATTGGCAAAGACGATTAGGATGACTACCTTAAGTATTTTTCGTATTGTTACAATACAACACCTTCAACAGTTCACGGCTATTGGAAAGACACCTCTGACTTACGAATTTTTAAAAGAAAATGTAATTAGCCCTGTATATAATCATGAGGCTTACGATAAGGAAATTAGGTATAGGTTACAGTTAGCACAAGAAAAAGCTAGAAAATTAGTACAGGAATCTAAGCAAAAACAAAAAGTTAGCTATGATAGGAAAATACAGCATAAGGAAATAAATATAGGAGATTTAGTATTAGTCAGAAATGAAGCAGGTCATAAGTTAGACAATAGGTATAAAGGGCCCTATAAGGTAGAAAATATTGATAGAAACAATAATTTTACTCTAGTTCCTTATAAGGTAGAAAGCATAGATAAAATTAATAAGTTTATTATAAGTAATGAGAAAGTCTTAATACACAAAAATAGACTTAAATTGTTAGAATAAATACACTGCATTTTGACCTACATGTTTACTCATAAATTTTTATTGTACACTTACAAACAAACCCATAAATTAGGAAATTTATTTTATACAAATAAAAACTTATTAAAATAAAATTGTTTCATTTAATTACTCTCAATGTAACTCAACACTTAAGAAAAATGATCAAAAAAAAGTCGTAAAAATGCACCAATGTACAAACAAACATGTTACCGAAATAAATTATTTAACAGTCCACTTGAAAATAAAGTAAACAAAGAACAAAATTTTGTCACTTAAACAAACCAAAACAAAAAAAACTGTATCAAATTACACTTAAGAAGTAAAGTAAATAAACACAAAATCTAAGCAAGTTATAAAAATTAATCGAATTGGAGTTTTACATATTTATATATATAAAACTTTTTGAAAAGGTAGATGTAGTGTAGTCAAAGTGAATGCATACATAAATACATGCATACTTACAAACAGTCGGTACGCACCTATTAAAAACTGTCGAATACGCTTTGTCAGCAAAGTCACACGCTATGCGGCAATGCCCACAAATGCGTTGCAATCATATGAATATATGTATGAACATATGTGCGAATGCACAAGCCAATGTTTGTGTATGAGTGTAGGTATGAATGTACCAGCGAACGTTTGCATACGCTGGCTTACATACTTTGGTTGAGCTTAGAATTTAGGTAAATATGTATTATGGTAAATAAGTAGTATGTATATAAGAATTATTTGTATAAATAGAACGAAAAGATGTTCAATAAAGCAATTCATATTTCAGATCCAAAAACTGGGCATTAATATTAAAATTAATGGCTAATTTCTCAGAACCCAGATTTTGGATTTAAGAAAATTCATGGTGTAAAATAAGAATAAGTATAAACTTTCCTTCGTTTGCTTTTTCCTTCCTAATGCTTTTACAGATTCTACTGGGTTTCCAAAGAAATTTTCTACATATTTAGAAAAGTGCCCTATCATAACCGCTTTCCCGCTTTCTGTTCCTCTTCTATGCACTTGAAAGCTCCTCTGTTCCGGATAAAACAATATGCATTTTTGTCTTTATTTGATTAACATCAAAACTTCCAAGTCTCTTATTACTTTTTAAGTTGAAAGCAACTCCATTCCTCTCATATATTCTAGCGAATAATTGTAATATATTATTGCGCTTTCTAATCATTTTTTTTATGTGCTGCATATAATTTTCAAATTTATACGTCGAGAAACTGTCAAGGGGGCCATATTGTTCAGCACAGTCGCTAAAATGCAACAATTCATGCATATAAAACGTCATTGTATGCTCGCCAAATATTTGGGACACTAGCTTCACAAACTCCTTTAAAACTTCTTTTGCAACTTTTGCTGCACACTTATAGTGTTTTTCGCAGGACAATAATCGAATACCAGTGTGGAGCAAAAGGAAAACGTAGTAAACATCTTCGTCTACACAACCTTTGAGAACAAAAATACCACTATAAAGTAAAAATTGTCTAAACTCTGTCGCTTTCCACAGTTTAATATCTTCTAACGATCTACATGACCTACCGAACCCTGTGGGCGTATTTTTTGCAACAAATTTTAGTTTTTCATTCATAGCACTTTTATTACCCTTCTTAATAGCGAGATGCAAAAACTTTTTTACTACGCCGAGGTCGATAAAATGCATTGGATCAAGAGGAAACTGAGATACCATTCCTATATTAAGTGTTTCAAATACATGGATTTCATTCTGATACCTTAAGTTGTTCTAAAAGTCAAATCAGTCCTCAGCCCTCCCACTTCTTTCTGGAAACGAGCTCTCCTTAGTATATAGTTTCCTTGCTGTGTACACTTAGGGCAACTGTTTTTTCCGATGTGCGATTGCTCACCAGTAACAAAGGCCCTTGCCGGTGTATCGCAAGTAAATAAGCGAATACGGAATTTTTCGGGAGATTTTGAGGGACCAACTTCTATGCCGTATTGCGCAAGAGCTGAAATTTCTTGGCAGATTTCTCCCAAATATTCTTCGATATTGCTTGGTTTTTGGAATCCACTATTAAAAAGGGACTAAAATTTGGAAACCCTACAATTGCTCCTAAAATAGGCCAGATAATTTTTTTAGAACTTTTAAAATATTGAGTCCATCTATTCCTATGTCAAGAGACACTTCTTGTAAGGATGATAAAAATTCAAAAGAATTAGAACGAAGAAAATTTTGCATGCCAAAATATGCGAACTACTCACATGCAATTTTGCTTATTTTAATTTTATCCAAATGAGTTTTTGTCTGTAATAGTGACCGGGTAGTTGTAGGTAATCCATCAAAACCTAATATTTTTAGCAATCCTAACAAGTCATCTAGCTGGTTATGGGGTACGTTATTCGCATTGCGTACAATATAACATGTTTAATTTTGAAATCATTTTCGTTAGAATTTTTATTTTCAAATTTTCAGACGGCACCACTAAAGTGCCCTCAAAAGTATTATACGAATTTATACATATGTTTTGACTTTCTTCTAATTTTGTCCTTTTATTACCTATATTTAAATTTGATCTTGCTAAAGCTCTCTTTTTTTCTCTAAACATACTAAATTTTGGATAGCTTTGGTATTCATTTCCTGTCTTTTGTAACCAGTTAAAAATTTTAAATTTTATTATTTATGACTATATCATCATGTTTTGTGATTTTACTACAAAAAGAAAAAGAAATGTTGAAGGGCGTCTTCATAGTTAATATCGATGGCTCATTCTTAAAACTGCCCTAAAATTCCTACGGTACTTAGGGTAGAGCGAGGAGGATTTGACAAGAGGAGGACATACATGAAAATCTCAGTTGTTTCTCTTGCCTGCACGTGTTTTTCGGTTTCGTGGCGTTTTATTGTTAATTTTGCTACTTTTATTTTTCTGCGTGAAGCTTTACGGGGGCATGCTATTCTTTAAACTGTCTGCGATTTTTATTATTATTTTTTAAGGAAATATAATAGAATATCATTTGTGTGATAAAATTCAGCATTTTCGGTAAGTGGGTTCATAAATATTAATTACCTGTAAAAGGAGGATTTGACATTTTCCCAGTAGGAGGATTTATCAAATTGTCAAACCCTCCTTTTACTCTTCTAGTGTTCTGTTGTGTTAGCTTTTGTTTGCGGGATTGGAGATTTTCATGTATGTGCTTTTGTTATTATAACCACTAGAAAAATATGCCTAATATATGGGCCATTCCATAAAATGTTTACAACCCAAAACATAGATTTGCCCGAAACAAATTTTTTTATGATCTGGATGAAAATCAAATCGACACGTATTTTTTTATTTTACGGTATTATGCGAAATTTTCGAGTAATAATTTTTCAAACTTTTGGAAAACGGAAAAATACGGCAGTTAGAACATATTTTAAAGGGTTGCTGTTTTAAAACGAGTTGTCCTACAAAAACGAAATTTACAGGTTTTCTTAATAATCGTTCACACTTTTTAAATATAAATAAATAAAAAAAATTTTTTTTCATATAAAATAAATTAAATTTTTTTTTTAAATAAACAAAAGTCAATAGCGAAAAAAAGCCACGATTAAGGTTGTTTATTTTTAAACCAAAATAAGTGTACGGTTTGTAGAACATGTCAATAAAATTTCAGAGTGGTTAGCGAAATAGTTTGCCACCTCAGCTCTAAGCATGCAATAGACCATACAAGGCCGATAGCGGGCACTATTTTTGTATAACAACTTATATGAGTTGATATTTTTTCAACATATTTGAATGCACTATTTCAACATCTATAACGAATAAAAGCTTTAAGTAAAAACATTAATTTTTTTAACTAAACACCGAACAAAACTCATAAACTTTATTTTTTAATACTTATCGACAAACAAGTAAGTTAAACATACAACAAAATAATAATGATTCAATTTAAAAATATATTTCAAATAGGAGAATATTTTATAAATAAATAATAATTTTTAATTTAACTTTATTTTTGAATTGCTAAATTTAATGCGTCGTAATGCGTGTAAATACAACAACATAAAAGCGCTTAGCGTGGGCGAGCAGTACTGCAAAGGGAATAATGCTCTGACGCATATAAAAATAGAATGTGGTATATCTTTCTCAAATAATTTTGCTTAAAGTGTTTGTTTCCAGATTTTAATTAGCTCAAATTCTATCAGTCGAAATTTGCCCACCTTACACAAACCAAAGCTGGATAAAACCTTTTCTAAAAAAATAAAATTTTTAAATTTTGTTCGGTGTTTGGTTAAACAAATTAATGTTTTTTACTTACAGATTTTATTCGTTATAGATGGTGAAATAGTGCATTCGAATATGTTGAAAAAAATATCAACTCATATAAATTGTTATACAAAAATAGTGCCCGCTATCGGCCTTGTATGGTCTATTGCATGCTTAGAGCTGAGGTGGCTGTAAACAAATAGTTTTTGCAAAAAAACTATTTCGCTACCCACTCTGAAATTTTATTGACATGTTCTACAAGCCGTACACTTATTTTGGTTTAAAAATAAACAACCTTAAGCATGGCTTTTTCGCTATTAACCTTTGTTTACCTAAAAAAAAATTTATTTTGTATGAAAAAAAAAAACAATTTTTATTTATTTATTGTTGGAGGCACACCAAGAGGAAAAATAAAGAATCCGGATTTTACTAATGTAACACGTTTAATGAATATAATGCGACTGACTAAAACAAGAAAAGTATAACAAAGTAAATGAATGCATATAGTACATATGAAACGATCTTACAAACTAACGAGCAAAACATTAGCGTTGCCATATGAATGTATATTTTTAACACTCCTCCTCAACGCGAATGTGTTGCTTGAATGCCATATATATTTTAATTTAAGCCCAAGTGCTTTGAAAAAACGGTGTGCTTTTCTTTACTCAAATTTTTCGTTAGGACGTCAGCAACCATTTGATTAGTAGGAGTATATTTGACCTCAATATCACCGTGCTTTATTACGTCTCTAATGAAGTGGTGCTTGATGTCGATATGCTTACTTCTACTATGAAGCGTTTGATTTTTAGACAATTGTTGTGCACTTAGATTATCGCTGAAAATAATTGTTGGTGCATCTTGTTTACAACCAATCTCTTTTAGTAGGTTACGCAGAAACAACGCCTCTTTTATGCCCTCTGCCAGTGCTACATATTCGGCCTCTGTACTGCTTAAGGCCACTGTCTGTTGCTTTTTGGATTGCCATGAAATTGCACTCCCACCTAGTATAAATGCAAATCCTGAGAAAGATTTACGATCCATCAAATCGTTTCCCCAGTCTGCGTCTGCATACCCTTCTATAGGATTTCCATTTGCTCTATATGACAACTTAAGATGAACGGTCGACGACAAATATCTTAATACATGTTTAATCCCTGATTCGTGCTCCTTGTGTGGGTCTACATTATGCTGCGCCAACTTACACACTGAATGAATTATATCTGGGCGTGTACATACAGCCAAGTACATTAATTCCCCGACGAAAGATGCATATTCGATTGAATCTATGCGTTTACATGTGTCGCTTGTACATCCGCTTGCAAAACCACTATCGAGCGGTGCTGATGCTGGTCTGCACTGTACCATACTGTGTCGCTAAAGCAAATCTTTTATATATTGGGCCTGGCTAATATGGATCGCTCCAAGTTCGCCTTCCCGCTCGACCTTAATGCCCAAAAAATACCCTAGTTGACCTTTATCAATACATTCAAAACTATTGGCGATATGTGATTTTACATCAGTTAACTCTGATTTCGCTTTACAAGCAATTATCAAATCGTCAACATATACAGCAATTAGAGAAATATTTTTACCATTATTTGTTCTTTTATATAGACAAGGCTCATTTACGCACGGCTCATAACCGATTAATTTTAGAACACTATCCAATTTAGCGTTCCATTCACGGCCGGACTGCTTTAAGCCGTAAATTGCCTTGTTTAGCTGTAACACCTTATCTGGGTTCGCCTTATCCACGAAACATACATCCATTTGGTGAACAAAAAGTTTCCACTCCACAGCTAATGCAAGTACTAAACGAATTGTTGAGTAGCGAACCACAGGCGAAAATGTCTCTTTGTAGTTGATGCCTAACTGCTGGCTGCACCCTTTCGCAACCAATCTGCATTTAAATTTCTCCACGCCACCATCATCGCGACTTTTTACATTAAAAACCCACCTGCTACCAATCGCTCGATGGCCTTTTGGCAAGCTTTCCAGCTTCCAAGTTTTATTTTTTAATAATGACGAGTACTCTTTTTGCATCGCTTCTTCCCACTCCGAAGCGTACTTACTATTACGCGCCTCTTTAACAGACTGCGGAATATCAATATTACATGAACTTTGTAAAACATTTAAGCAGCTTCTTATTTTCTTGGGTTGACCCCGCGTACCAGAGCGCGCCAACTTTGGTCTGCCACGACCAAATCGTGTATGGTGCTCCTCCCCAAATTCAGCTTCATCACCATCATATTCCTCATCGTTTTCGCGACCACGCTTTTCGTTTGCAATGACTTCATCATCATCTTCGCGACTGCGTTTTTGATTTGGAGAGGCCTCAACATCATCATGGTCATCAGAAACATTATCAAATACATATGGTTGTACAAGGTGGCGCAAAAGTAAGCTTCCGATGTTCAGCATATCGGTTGTGGCACGTGCAGTGTGTGCTGTTGCACCGTCTTGTTGGAACCGCATGTTTTCCAATCCCAATTCATGAAGTTGCGGCAAAAAGAACTCGTTGATCATTGATCTGTAGCGCTCACCATTCACAGTAACCGTTTCGCCCCGACCGATTTTTGGTCAAATAAATAGTCAGCAATATTCCGCGTTCTGGAGCAGTGTAGCGTAACATTGTTTATTAACGTGTATTTCGCATGTGTTTACTACACAAATGTCAAAACAGAACTGACTTTAGGGGACAATTGCAAAATTTATAACATTTTCTGATAGGAGGATTACTTTTGCGACACCCTGTATGTTAGTCGCCAAATCTATCGCTGAACTCTCGTTACTATCTACCAATTCAGCAAACCTTACATCGCGCGCCTCAATTATTCTTCGACCTTGTTGGTCATACAAACGGTAAGCCTTTGCCGTAAGTGAGTAGCCTACCACTATATATTCTTTACCTTTCGCAACTAACTTGTTTTTCTGTGTCTTGTCTAAGCAAACTGCTGTCGAACCAAATACTCGTAAGTGACTTACCGATGGCTTTCGCCCTGTCCACACCTCATAGGGAGTCATGTCGTCTAACGCTTTCGTTGGCGAACGATTTATTATATAAACTGCTGTTGCCATCGCTTCTGCCCGTAACATTTCAGCAACATTCGCATACGTCATCATTGTTCTCGCCATTTCAACAATCGTTCTGTTCATCCGCTCCGCTACACCGTTTTGCTGAGGGGAGTATGGAACGGTGAGCTGCCTCTTTATACCCCAGTGCTTAAACAAGTTGTCAAAATTCTTATTAACGTACTCCAAACCGTTGTCGCTTCTAACTATCTTTATCTTTTTCCCAGTTTGTGTTTCAACTAGATTTTTAAATTCAACAAATCTTTCGTATACCTCGTCTTTGCCTTTAATGAAATATATAAATACTCTGCGAGATTTTTCGTCAATAAAGGTTACGAAGTACTTGGCACCACCCAATGAAGCAGTTCTAAAGGGACCGCAAACATCCGTATGAACAATTTCGATCAAGTTCTTGGCTCGCTCAGTGGTCTTAAGTGGATATGGTTGTGTGGTGATTTTGCATTTCGCACATGCCATACAATTTTCACCTTTTGGAAATTTAACGTTTTCTAACCCACGCACCATTCTCTTCGACACTAGCTCTTGTAAACTGGCATAATTTAAGTGCCCGTACCTTGCGTGCCACTGTACATAGTCATTGCTATTTACATTAAAACATTTATTGTTTACATTATCTATAACAAATAGACCGCCGCTTTGTCTCGCTTTCAATAAGCATTCGCCACATTCATCGTACACAACCGCTTGCCTATGCGAAAATTTTACACAAAACCCCTTTTGTACAGCTTTGCTTACTGATACAAAATTGCCACCCATCGCAGGTATGTACAAAACGTCTTTCAACAATACGTCACCTTCATTACATTTAATCGCTACTTTGCCTTTTCCCTCCGAATACATATAATTACCACCGGCCAGTGTAACTCTTTCTCTTGGTTTTTCGAAATTGGTAAACACCGTCCGATTACCGCTGATATGTGCTGTAGCTCCACTGTCTATACACCATGTAGTGTTATTGATGACCGACGTATTTGTTGCTGCTAGCATCGTATATGACTTTTTCTCTCTTTGAAGGTCTTTTTTCTTTTCTTTAAATCTGCACTTCGCCGCGAAATGGCCTGACCGGCCGCATGCATAACATTTTCTTACCTTGTTGTTTTCATGTTGTATGTTGTTGTTGCTCTTATTTGCATTTATTTGTGCATATACTTGGACACCGCTAGCCTCGCCTGACTTTGCGCGTTTGCGTTCACCTTCTTCAATGACTTTAGAGGTTACGAAGCTAAATGGAGGAAGAATGTTTATCGTTTCCATTGCTATTACGAAATGATCAAAGCTTTTAGGCAAACTTGACAAAAACATAATTACCAACAACTCATCTGAAAGTGAAGTTTCCATTTCTGCTAATTTATCAGCTAGGTTGCTAAATTCATTAATGTGCTTCTGCACATCATCACCTTCGTTCGTTTGCATATTCATCAGCTTTTTGTAGATTGATACCTTACGTACAGGACCAGTTGCTTTATACAGGTTCCTCAGCGCTACCCATGCTTCCGACGATGTTTTGCATTTCCTTATATGCATTAGTTGCGTCGCCTTCACGCCTAGTGCTAATGTTGCCAACGCCTTTTCGTCGAGCTCATCCCACTTTTCTGCCGTAGCTGCAGTTCTAACCATCCTACCGATTACCACTTTCCATAGATCAGCATGTATAAGCACGCTCTTCATTTGTACACCCCAACTGTCGTAGTTCTGGCCGTCAAGCTTCTCAATATGCAGCAAACCCGTCGCATTCATTTTTATTTTAAATCTTTAGTCTATTTTAAATTTGTCTTTACAAATATTTTAACTTTTGATGTACACTAGTTTTGTTTTCCGATTTACACGTGTCTCTGGGCCCATAACCAATGTTGGAGGCACACCAAGAGGAAAAATAAAGACACCGGATTTTACTAATGTAACACGTTTAATGAATATAATGCGACTGACTTAAACAAGAAAAGTATAACAAAGTAAATGAATGCATATAGTACATATGAAACGATCTTACAAACTAACGAGCAAAACATTAGCGTTGCCATATGAATGTATATTCTTAACATTTATATTTAAAAAGTGTGAACGATTATTAAGATAACCTGTAAATTTCGTGTTTGTAAGACAACTCGTTTTAAAGCAGCAACCCTTTAAAATATGTTCTAACTGCCGTATTTTTTCGTTTTCCAGAAAAAAGTTTGAAAAATTATTACTCGAAAATTTCGCATAATACGCTAAGATAAAAATAATAGGTGTCGATTTGTTGTTTATCCAGATCATAAAAAAAATTGTTTCGGGCAAATCTATGTTTTGGGTTGTAAACATTTTATGGAATGACCCATATACAACATAGAACATAACGATGGACCGACTTTCTCCTGACTGAAAACAGTTTGGTTTCCTTTAAGTCCTGATGTTGTAACCACTTCAGCGGATAAAGGGATTCATAATAAACCAGAAGACATTCGGCCGCTTCCAAAATGAAAACCCAAAAAAAGTTGAAAAGGTCGTCCCGTCGGAGTCAAAAATGTATACTGAAACTCCGGAAAAGAACCGGTTAATAGATCTCTCATTGCAAAAAGCGGAAAAAATTAAAAAACCAAAAGTGGTTAAACGTGTATTGGCTGATTCTTCCAGTTATGAAAGTTATAATTATAGCATCAGAGACTCCGACGCGTCCTTAAGATGGCAAGAAAGCGATGACTCCAAAAGTGAAGGCGTGGAAAATATAAAGTTTTCCTATAACGTGGAGGCTGTTTGCGGTGACTATGTCCTCATTAAATTTGGCAACGATACGAGCTTCTATTACGTTGGATTGGTAATAGCTGCTGAAAGGTTGAGTAATTTGCCTTACACCATCAAGTATTTTAGAAGACAAGGCAATACATCTATTTTTTGCGAACCTATAGTTCAATATATCAAACTAGCACTACCAACCGATTTGGTAGCCAAGCTTCCAGATCCTATACAATTGCCAGGAACCTCTACACGCAAAGGAAAGATACAACTTCTAGTAAATTTTTCAGTCTCGACATCCGCTAAAATGTTGTTGCATTGATGGTCTTCTAATTTCTTTTATTACTAATATTTCAGTAATATTGTAACTAAAATCACATAAAGACTCGTTTCAAATAAAAAATCTTTGTAGTTTCTTTCAAATTATATATATGTCAAGCCCCCCTGCATGTTGTGAAATCCTCCTAAGGCAATGACAAGTCCTCCTTATAAGTAGGATGATTTGACGGTATTTGGATTGTCTATATTTCGATTCATACTCGTGAAACTGCTGAGTGTTTATATTCGGATTATGAATAATTTTGAGTTCAAATATTCAAGGAACAGTAACCACTGCAAAAAGTTTCGCAATGTGCGAAGCTTTTAATGAAAATAGCAAAAATGTATTTTTCTGTCAAATGCTCCTCGCTCTACCCTACTTGTTTTTTTTTTGGCACTGCTTTTCGCAAACTTATCCAATAGGTTGAGAATTTGATTAGGTTGTTTAAGTTATTTTATAAACGACGATTATATTAAGTGCTTTTACTGAAAAAAGGAAAGGTTGAAGGACGTCTTCAAAGCTAATATCGACGGCTGTATGGGTAATCATCTTAAAAACCGCCCTAAAATCCATATGGAACTTACTTATTTTTTTTATTGTTTTTTTGCGAACTGCTTTCCGCCAACGTATCATGCACTAAACAAATTTGACATAAAGTATTAACATATTTAACAAAAGTGGTCTTTGTAAATATACATACCTATTTTTTTTGAGTCTTGTCTTATATGAACTTTTTTCTTGAATGAAAGGAAAAGTTTTGAAAGATCGATTGATCGTTTTGTATACAGCCAACTTGTACGTAGGCTATATTTTCAAATATTCTGGCAATTATTAGGTATTTTACTTGTGAAATACTTGAAAAATACCGGAAGTGTGATATAGGTTTGAATTTCGTATTTATTTTAGAAATATGTATTCCGAAACTTTACTGAAAGTTTCTGTTTCGCAAGGCATAGCATTATTAAAGTAAAAATCAAATACCTGGAAAATACCTAAAAATTACCTAGTACATACTATATTTTTAAATTGGTAGCTAATACGGACGGCTACCGAAATTTTACCACAAGCTTATTTACTTTCAAGTTTTGGTAGTGTTGAGTTTGAATTTTTGGGAATCTGGAAAGAGCGCAAATACGGCCACAGCCGTATTCTGCTGACTAAACTAAATAAAACTGCATCTGTCCCATGACAGTTTTAGACAAACTTCAAGCTTATAAGCCCTTCCAGGAAGGACAGGAAAGAAGAGAAATTCACTCAGATATTCGATATTTAAGTTTTCACGGACGGATCAAAAAGGGCCTGCGGAGTAGGAGCGGGCATTTTTGCAGCACTCCCGGCCATGTCCTTATCTATGCGTCTCCCAGACTCAGCGAGCGTGTTTTAATCTGAAATCTACGCTCTTCAGGAGGCATGCGGGCATTACTGTGTACGGACATCACCGGTAATAGGATAGCAATTTTCTGTGACAGCCAGGCGGTTCTTCGGGCTCTCGGGCCAGCAACGATCACATCGGGCCTGGTTATTCAGTGCAGGGAGTGGACCATGAACCTGGCTAATCGACATTTCGTTTCTCTATTATGGGTGCCAGGTCATCGTAACATACAGAGAGGGATCTCTCAGCACTGGTTAAGCGAGGCTAAGGATAGTTGGAAGCGTTCGCAGTCCTGCAGAGTCCCAAGGAGTCTATGGCTCTCCTATAGCGAAAGACGATATTCGAGCCTTCAGGGACCTTTTCAGATTAGTTGCGGTGGGCTACTGGGACGCACATGGCACGGATGGGTTTGAACATAATACCTCTTGCCGAAGTTGCAACCTTCGGGGGGCGGAAGAGACGATGGAGCACCTGCTGTGCGATTTTCAAGTGCACTGCCGAAGCAGAATGAAATTTCTAGGAAATCGCTCTTCGGGAGCCTCTCCGAGCTTGGAAATAATACGCCCGAGGAACTTTGAAAATTTTTGAACTCAAGGGCATGGATATAGCGGACGGGAGTCCCGCCACGGACCTTCAGATCTTTCCAGCTTTCTTTTATAGTTTGGCATCGGTTAATTCACGAGATGTGGTAACAAATTGGCGAATTAGCGCTAATTGGAGTCATATGGGACTCGCCACTCCAACCAACCAACCACAGTTTCATCACATACAAGCGTCTCAACAGTTCTGGGTTGGTCTTGTACTTGCATTCTAGAACACTGACTTTTTATCAGCATTTACTCTCTGCCTCGTATTAGCACTCATACTATCTTAGTGGTGGTAGTGTTATTAAGTGCTTGAGAATATTCGCCGCAATATGTATATGACAAATTGATCATTCTATGGAGGTAGGTAGAACAAGTGCATCGTTAAAACTAAGTCAATAATAGCAAGAACGGGAAAGCAAATAATCAACAACACTATGTGAAAATATATATCGTAAACTTACTCAGAATACTGGTTACTCCATTCTCCCACAAAGCGTTGAAGGCCTCCTCTGCATTGGTGTATCTACGCGCCGCTATTACTTTAAAACTTTGTTGTTGTAAATCTGTCGCTGTGTTGACAGAGTCACAGAAGGCGACTTAAAACATGATAACCAAAAGAAATCATATCTCTGATAGGAATAGAAAGTTACTATATTTTTTTCTTCTATTGCCTTTTTTTCTTGAATAACATTAATTAAAAAAAAAATTGTTTGGCGTATGTGTGTTATTATTTTCCTTTCTTTTCTTAATTTTAACTTATTTTTGATGATCAGGTTAAATGGTTCACATTATTTTAAATAAGTATATTTATATAAGTTAATATATGGTCAATTTAATTGATATAAATGATTTATTTCAAATAAATACTTTGAAAAATATTCTAAAAAAATACTTAAATAGTTTTTAGAATAATCAAAGATAACATTTCTTGAAGAAATTGTAATAAAAAAAATGTATAAAAAGAGCATTGAGTTTTTGGATAGACTTCAGTTTTGATTCAGCTTTCATTTATGTTACAATTTTATTGGATATTAAATAAATTTTGAAAAGAAAAATATAATAATTTTTCATTTTCATTGGCGCCCAACAACAAAAAAAAAAACTGTGAATTTTTAAAATCCTTATAATAGGATAAAAAGTATATATAGTTTATTCAACAAAAATCCTTATAAAAGGATAAAACTAAAATCCTTACAAGAGGATAAAATTTTAATAATTGTGTAAAAAATATCCTTATAATAGGACAATATTAAAAAGTTTTGTGTGAACCAATCCATATCAAAGGATACAAACAAAATTTAGCGGGCTTTACCAAAAAGAAACTAATTAGTGAAAATAAAAATCCTTTCGAAAGGATAACTAGAGACTTTATACATCCATAAAGGATTATAACTCTAAATAATTAAAAATCTTTGAAACGGAATTAAACACAAAATTTTCAAAAGAAACGAATTTGCGAAAAATTGCACAATAATTATGCAATAAAGTGAATAAACATTAAAGAAATGCATTTGCTCGTTGCGGTGAAAGTAAATAAATATAAATAATGTCATGAAAATCTCTGACAGCAATTGAACTTTTGAAATTAAATGAAAAATTTTATGGATAAATAAAAAAGAAAGACGAAAGTCAAAGAAATGTGTGACAAAAAATTTAACATTTAAAAAAAATTTATACAAATTTTGTGAGAAAATAACAGAAGACTAAAGAAACGAACTTCATATATTATCATACATATGGAAGTCCTTTTATGTGAAATTAAAATTAAATTCCAAGCATTGTGGTGAATAACACTAATTAACCACTCCGAGGTAATCAATTGCAAAATAATTTGGAGAAATAAAATTTGATTTAAACAATATTATTGACTGTGAGATTGCCAATCATCAATCAATTACAGAATATTATAGATGGGATTACAATAACACAATCAACAATCAATTTCAAACCATTTAAGCTTAGATTGAAGCAGTGTTCAAGTTCGTCAGATTCAATAATAGCTGTTCGTTAGTTAAGTATTTGAGTTATTGTAATTTTATTTACTATAATTTAGTTTAAATTAATTCACTATAATTTAATTTACCACACTTTATTTTAATTCAGTACTTCAATTATATTTTATTTCGTTTTAACGAAACGTTTATTCATTTTAAATTTTTTTTTTTTTTTTTTTTTTTTTTTTTCTGATTTTGCTGTTTAACTATGGTTGACCGCGGAACTGTTCTGAGCTTAGTAGAAGCTGCAATAGAAACAGCTAAAGATGAGTTGGGAGATCAGATTAGGGAATTATCTGCATCTCTTCAGAGGTTAAGTCCACCAAGAGTCGAAATACATACTCCCGTCTCTATAGTTCCCGGAGTTCAAAATACTCACACCGATTTAAGTTTAATTAAATCATTGCCTGAGTTTAAGGGAATTATTATTGAATACCCTGCGTGGAGGGAAGCAGCAAAGTTTGCATTAAATTATTATAATGAAGGTTCGGAAGGATATTTTATTGCAATGGGTATATTTCGTAATAAAATAACTGCTTCCGCGAATGAAAATTTAAGCTCTTTTAATACGCCACTTAATTTCAAGGCAATATTGTCAAGATTAGATCTTCTTTATGCTGATAAAAGACCATTGCACATTTTGGAAAATGAATTAAATACGCTTAGGCAAGGAAATCAAACAATTGATCAATATTATGATACCGTTGATAAGCAATTAACCTTAATTATAAATAAAAATATTATGACTTATAGCGGTAATGAAATTTTAACAAATGCCTTTAATCAAAAAGCTAGAGAAAACGCACTTAGAGTTTTTATATCAGGGTTAAGGCGTCCGCTTTGTGATACATTATTTTCTGTAAGTCCAATTGATTTACCTACAGCACTTGCCACAGCTCAAGAGCTACAACATAATAGGCAAAGGTATGACTTTGCAAATACGTTTGCTGCTGCAAGCTCATTTCAAAATTCTTCGTCTTCTTTTATACGTCGTAACAATTATAATCAACCTATCTACCGCGCCTTTAATCAAACGGGTACAGAACAAGTACCTATGGAAGTAGATTATCAAAGCTCGAACTTTAGGAGGGAAATGATTTCAAGAATAATTTTATGAAAAATCCGCAGAACCAACAGAATCATCCAATACAATCAAATTTTCAACAGAATTCTACTTCTAGATTATTTAAGTATAATAATCCCAAAAGAACACATGAAGTCAATACTTCTACTCAATCTCCATTTCACAAGCTTCAAAGGATTAATGCCATAGAAAATAAAGCTTGTTATTCAGAAAAAGGGTCTGAAAATTGTGAATATGAATCTTTTGAAGAAGTTAATTTTTTAGGATAAAATCGAACTTGCCATTCATTACTCGAACACTTCCGAATGGACAAGTTCTTAAAATTCTTATTGATACTGGAACATCAAAAAATTATATTAAACCTTTTGACTTTTTAAAAGGTATAAAAAAAGTAGATTTACCTTTTCAAATAAAATCCATAAATGGATTAAATAATATTTCAGAAAAATGTCGGATTAATATATTAGGTATGACCACAACATTTTATATTTTATCAAAATTGAATACCTTCGACGCAATCATTGGTTATGATTTTTTGAGTGAAATTGAGGCTCAGATAAATATCAAAGAAGGGTTTCTCTATCACAAGTTAGGAAAGGAGAAAATTAGTCATTTTGAATGTCAACAAGTAAATACGCTAAACAATGACGAGTTGTCTATCAAAATTCGTGATTTAATTCAACAAAATTTTGATGCATTCGCACAACCTAATAGAGTCTTGCCTTATAATACTCGTGTTGAGGCTACAATAGATACAACCATAGATAAGCCAATTTTTTCTAGAAGCTATCCTTATCCCATATCTGCAGCAAGATTCATAAATGAGGAAATAGAATCTCTGCTTATTGATGGTATAATTCGAAAATCATATTCTGCGTATAATTCACCGGTACATGTAGTTACTAAAAAAGGGTTGGACGATGAAGGCAATCAAAAACTAAGAATGGTAATTGATTTTCGAAAACTTAATGAACACACTACTTCAGATAGGTATCCCATTCCGGATATTTCTGTAATTTTAGCAAATTTAGGACAGTCAAATTTTTTTACTACTTTGGATCTTAAATCTGGTTTTCATCAAATTTCTCTTGCGGAAAAAGACAGACATAAAACTGCATTCAGTATTAACAATGGCAAATATGAATTCTGTCGATTGCCTTTCGGACTAAAAAATGCTCCAAGCATATTTCAGAGAGCCATTGATGATATTTTACGTGACAGCATTGGAAAAATCTGCCATGTCTATGTTGATGATATTATCATATTTTCATCTGATGAACGCTCGCATTTTCAGCATGTTGATTTTATTCTTAAAAAAATAGAAAAGGCAGGTATGCGTGTGTCGCTTGAAAAATCAAAATTCTTTAAGTCTGAGGTAGAGTTTTTAGGATTTATTATTTCGGGAAAAGGCATACGTACATGTAGTGATAAAATTGATGCGATTGTGAATTATGAAGAACCTAAGTCACTTAGATCTTTACGGTCATTTTTAGGTCTTTCGGGCTATTATCGACGATTCATAAAAGATTATGCTCATATATCTAAACCCCTAACTAAATATTTGAGAGGTGATAATGGTCATATAAAACAATCGAAGTATGTAAAAATCTCTTTGGATGATGAAGCAAGAAAATCTTTTGAAAAATTAAAGTCAATTTTGGCTTCTGAAGATGTACTTCTCCAGCATCCTAATTATTCAAAGCCATTTGAAATTACAACAGATGCTTCTTCAGTTGCCTTAGGAGCTGTATTATCCCAAAATGGTAGACCTATTACAATGATATCTAGAACTCTCTCAAGAGTTGAAGAAAATTATGCCACAAATGAACGTGAGCTCCTTGGAATTGTTTGGGCAATTCAAAAACTGCGCCATTATTTGTACGGTATAAAAAATATTCATATATATACTGACCATCAACCACTTACATTTGCAATTTCTGACAAAAATCCGAATTCAAAAATTAAAAGATGGATGGCTTTTATAAATTCTTATGCTCCAAAATTCTTTTATAAACCTGGTAGAGACAATAAGGTTGCTGATGCTCTTTCCCGACAGTATATTCATAGTTTTGAAAATTCTATAAGTAATCAAACAGTTCATAGTGAAATTTCCTATTCAGATGCAATAAAATCAATAAAAAATCCAGTTAATCAATTTAAAAATCAAATTATTCTTTTCACTTCTAATCATAACAGCAAATCTTCGAAAACTATTTTCAAAAATTTTACAAGACATACCATTAATTTCAAAACTGCTGAATATCTCCTGCAAGCACTTCGGCACTGTGTTAATACAGATGTTGTTAATGGAGTTTGCTGCAATTTAGAAACTTTGGCAAAAATTCAGTCTATTATTTTATCGAATTTTCCAGGCACAAAATTTATTCATTCTGAGAAATTAGTAATAGATTTAACGAATAAAGCTGATCAAATAGAAACCGTAACGATGGAACATAATAGGGCACATCGTGCTTTACAGGAAAATTACAAGCAGTTAATAGAAGAATATTACTTTCCTGATATGAAAAATACCCTTAAAGCCATTACGAAAAATTGTAGAATATGTTTGGAAAATAAATATAACAGGCATCCTGCAGAGCTTGAAATCGGAGAAACTCCAATTCCTGAATACCCTGGAGAAATTTTACATATTGATATTTTTTCAATTGATAAACAACATTTTTTAACTTGTATTGATAAATTTTCGAAATTTGTTCAAGTAGTACCTATCTCATCTAGATCGATAATAGATATAAAACCTGCATTATTTGTATTATTAAATCATTTTAAAAAAACTAAGCTTATTGTTTCTGATAATGAAAAGTCGTTTCAGTCAAATACAATAAGTAACATGTTAAAAAATCACTTTGATGTGGATCAATTTTTTATACCACCTCTTCATAGTAAGAGTAATGGACAAATAGAACGGCTTCATTCTACATTAATTGAAATAGCAAGGTGTTTGAAGATAGAAAAAAATATTACTGATGTAACTGATTTAGTTCTTTTAGCAACATATCATTATAATAACACAATTCATTCAGTGATACAGGCAAAACCTATTGATGTAATTAACTCGTTTTCAAAGGAGCACTTAAGTTCTATAAAAGCACTACTAAGCTTAGCACAGAACAATATTTTGAAACGGTCAAATGAAAGAAGGAGTTTTAAAGAAGGAGAATTAGTTTTCGTACGTAGAAATAAACGTTTAGGTAATAAACTAAATAAGGTATATGAACAAAATACTGTACAAAAAGATCTTGGAACAACAGTTTTAATTAATGGAAAAAAAATCCATAAAGATAACGTTCGTTGATAATGATTTATGTAAAATTAAATTGAAATTTTATTAAAATATTAATCTTACACATTTTTAGCTTTTAAGAATTTGATTTTTAAAGATTATTTAAGTATTTGTCGAAACGGGGACGTTCCGATTTGAAAAGGGGGAGTAGTTAATATATGGGCAATTTAATTGATATAAATGATTTATTTCAAATAAATACTTTGAAAAATATTCTAAAAAAATACTTAAATAGTTTTTAGAATAATCAAAGATAACATTTCTTGAAGAAATTGTAATAAAAAAAATGTATAAAAAGAGCATTGAGTTTTTGGATAGACTTCAGTTTTGATTCAGCTTTCATTTATGTTACAATTTTATTGGATATTAAATAAATTTTGAAAAGAAAAATATAATAATTTTTCATTTTCATTTATATTAGTCTTGTCATTGTTTTTTTCTGGTTTTTCCAGGAGTAAGATGAACTGGGAAATGTAGAAACCTTCAAACCCGCCAAAGCTGGTATTAGAAATTCCTTAATCCAATCACTGCCTCGATGGGACATTAAATCCTCTCTACTCTGGACCTTTTCTTTGGTAAGGAATAGTAGTTCTGGGCTAATATTTTAGTGCCAAAAGAGTGAAAAGGAGCTCATCCTTATTTTAAAGAAAACTTAAGTTGAACGTCGCACTATGTTTATGATGTAACTCAATTACTTTTTTTTATAAACTCTGCGACACTAGATATCTTGACAGCTCCACGCTTATTACTCAAAAGGGCAGACTTTAAGCGGAACTTTGTATACCAAGTCATACATCAGGACTTCTAGTTCCTTCATCGATATATTTCTTATCGAAAACGTCGATTAGAGGTATTGAGACTGCTGGCGGTGTCTGTTCCACCATCCATTGAAACAGTGGACAATCCGGTTAATTGCTTCCAATGGTGCTCAAATTATTTTATGTGGAAGGGCAAATCACAATACATGTACAAAAATATGTGTACACTGACATTTTCTTTTTGAAATTGAGCAAGCATAAAAAACAAAATTCGAACATTTTTTGGAGATATCGCAAAAAAAATTGTTTTTTTTAAATAACTAGTCTGGTTCCAAGCAGAGTCAGTTCAGGCCGCGATAGGTTACATAAAGTTACTGGATTACATTTACTAAGAATTTCCTTGTTTTTTAATTGCGTAGATTCTTCCTGCTAGTTTTAGCTATTCAACTCAATCAGCACAATTTCGACAATTGTAACAACAGTGGGTGTGCGGGGATTATCGTGAAGATAGTATCGGTAACAAATTAATTTCAAACTAATGTATACCGCTAAAGGTTTCAGTTAAAGCTGTTAAAAGAACAATTTGCAAGTTTAATTCAGAACTATCAGAGATTTTGATAAAATATATATATATATTTTTTATTGATGGCGTATTTTAAAATAATACAATGATGTTCTCGAAAAAAATACATTTTGTGTGAGAAGATAGCTGGTGAAGAAATAAGAAGCTTTTTTCTTTTCTGTAAGAAATTCAAATTCAACTTTATTTTTGTTTGGGTAATTCAGTTGTAATTTCACCTTATTTGCCAAGTTAATTTTTATCTTATTTTTTAAATTACTTTATGTATAACTGTAGGTTTGAATTCGCAATTAAATTATTTTACCACATAATGCATGAATAGAGGACTGTAATTTGACTCTGAAAAACGAATACGACGTTCTGTGCGCGTTGTTGATTGACACAAAACGGACTTGGTGTCCTTCTTTTTAGTTCGAGTGGAATTGAATAGGTACCGTATGATAGCACAGAGCTTTTTCGAAGATCATAAGTGTTGTTTTTGGATTTGCGGTTACGACTATAGCAATTGTAGCGTGCAAAGCGAAGGTGGCGGTGGTGATGACGAATACGAAGAAGGTGGAGTGCGGTCGTGATCGATTTGCTGTAGCTAACGACAATTGGTTATGCATGTATATTAAACGTATGTGAATATTTGCATACGTTGTGACAAGAGTGTAACAGTTGTGTGCTGTTGCTATAGAAAACGTTTGTCTTATTTTCGAGGGCAAACTACAAAAACAATTAATATAAATGGGATGTTTCTCCCGTTACGCTTGTTTAACCCCTTGTGGGCTGTGGAGCTGTAACAATAGCTTAACATATTATACTTAATTCTTTCTACGCTGTTAACTGTTGAAGATGTACATCTACATTATTTGTATAATAACTAATACTAAATAATAATGTTCTATACGAGCTGTCAAACAAAGTAATAAAAATATAAATAAAATAGTTTAAAAAGTTTCATAATGATAGTACAGGGTGTTTTTTTTATAGGTTTGTTTTTCGAATAGAGATAAAACTGGCATTTTGTGGTCAAATCTGGCAACTCTAATGTCATTTATGTTCAGTTTGGTTTGCCATTTCATCCTGAACAGGTTGACAAAAGAACAACGCTTGCAAATCGTGCAAATTTATTTCGAAAATAAT
Source organism: Merzomyia westermanni (assembly GCA_949987695.1). NCBI lineage: Eukaryota > Metazoa > Arthropoda > Insecta > Diptera > Tephritidae > Merzomyia > Merzomyia westermanni. Next base: position 97,788,611 of record OX465289.1, read on the forward strand.
GGTTCAGTTCGCGAAGTTTACCGTGAGCTCCGTCCATTTTATGGTCGACATAATCGTCCATCAGAGCAATTAATTCGGTTAACCATGGATCGTTTTCGCACTACGTTTACTCTATGTGATAATACGTATCCGCAGAGACGTCGAACAGTGCGCACCGAAGAAACAATTGCCGCTGTAGAGCAAAGTGTTGAAGAGGACCCGAATGAATCGATTCGCCACCGTGCACAGCAATTGGAGCTTTGTCCATCAACTTTATGGAAGATTTTGCGCAAAGATCTTGGCTTGCGACCTTACAAGATCCAGCTTGTGCAAGAATTAAAGCCGCGAGACCATGCAATGCGTCGTGATTTTGGTGTATGGGCCGAAAATGAGATTGATTTCGATGCTGATTTTCATCGCAAAATTTTGTTCAGTGATGAGGCTCATTTTTGGTTGAATGGCTACGTCAACAAGCCAAATTGCCGCATTTGGAGTGAAGAGAATCCACATGAGACCCTTGAAACGCCATTACATCCACAAAAACTGACTGTTTGGTGTGCTCTATGGGCTGGTGGAGTCATTGGGCCATACTTCTTCCGCAATAATGCTGGAGAGGCAGCTACCGTTAATGGAGACCGGTATAGAGCCATGATAACCGACTATTTTGTTCCCGAATTGGATGGCATGAATGTGGATGAGTTGTGGTTCCAACAAGACGGCGCTACATGCCACACAGCGCACGTCACAATCGATTTATTGAAGGAAACATTCGATGAGCGCATAATTTCGCGGAATGGACCTGTCAATTGGCCACCAAGGTCGTGTGATTTGACACCATTGGATTATTTTCTTTGGGGATATGTGAAGTCGCTCGTCTACACCAATAAACCAGAAACGTTAGGGGAATTGGAAGCCAACATTCGTGGCGTTATTGCCGACATACAGCCCCATATGCTCGAAAAAGTGGTTGAAAATTGGACCTGTAGAATTGGCTTTATTCGAGCCAGCCGCGGCGGCCACATGCCCGAAATCATATTTAAACATTAATGGCATAAAATTATCCTTCCAATAAAGCCAAATTGATGGACCTTAAAACGATTTTCTTGTGTTTTATTTCAATTCAAAGTTCTATACCCCTAAAAAAAACACCCTTTAATAAATGTGTTCAGGTTACAATTCAAATTTATAATTTTGTAATAAAAGACTTTTTACTTCTCTCTTGAAATCAATAATACTAGCACATGTCTTAACGTTATCGGGCAATTTCTTAAACATTCTTACACCATAGCTACGTAAACAATTGGTGCTTCTTTGAGTTCAGAAAAAACAACTCCGTATATTGAGCGTGTTTTTATCTTCATATATTAAATTTACTGTGAAGTCTAAATCAAGGTTATGTTTGATCAAGTTATTTTTGACTTTGTACACAGTTCTTAACGTTTTCAGGATGCTGTATTTCCTCATATCTAGTCTTTTTTCATATAGACTAATAGTTGGAGTAATTTTTGGCAGTATTAGGATATTCTTTATTATTTTATTTTGCAGAATTTGTAATTCCCTCATTTTGTTATTCACACACCGACTTCAAACTGGATTTAATTCGTTATTTGCGACATGAAGTAAGCATGGTATAAAAGCCAGAGTTGTTTTCGTGGAATATTATTTCGATTGCTGTAAATAGCAAAATTTAACGGTATTATTTTAAATTTCAATTTGTTTATGTGTTCAATCCAACTTAAATTAGTATCGAACCACATTCCCAAATACTTTAATTTATCTACCCTATTAATAATTGTGTTTCCAAAGGCAAAGCCCGGGAAATCGATTGATTGTTGAAAACAATAAAATTAGTTTTTGGTAAATTAATTTTTAAAAGGTTACAATCGAACCATTTTTAATCTCATTCAGATCCGACTTAATATTTGTGAGTAAATCTTCTAGTGTACTTGAAGAGTACATAAATGTGCCGTCATCGGCGTAAAACTGAGGTGTACCCTTTATTCTTATTCTTAGTACATTAATGATGTGTATTATAAATAATGTTGCCGCTAGCTTTGATCCTTGTGGTACACCTGTTTTGATTTCCAACGTCGAGCTTCTTATATTATTTATTTGGACAAATTGCTTCCTTTTAGTTAAGAAGGCCTTAAAAACTTTTAGTTCGTTGCCTGCTAACCCTAATTTAGCTAACTTCCGCACCATTATTTCTAAATTTATTGAATCAAAAGCCTTTGATAAATCAATTGCCAATAAAGCAACATAATTTTGTTTTTGTCAAGGTTTTCGTAGATGAATTCTGTGCACGTTAGACAAGCTGCCATCGTATTCGAGTTTTCTACAAAGCCGAAATAATTTTTATCAATTATTGCATTTTGGACGAGAAATGTCTTAAGACGAGTAAAAAGGATGCTTTCAGATACCTTGTCAATGGTGCTAAGCTTAGTAATTGGTCGATAGTTTGAGCATAGTTCTTTGTTTCCCGATTTGTACACAGGAACTACCGAACCTACCTTTAACTCTTCAGGATATTGCCATGTACGAAAACAATCATTAAGATATTTACAAAAGAGCTCAGTAAGATAATTTTTATATTTCTTAATAAACCGTGAAGAGATTCCATCTGGGCCATTTGCGGCTTTTGTATTTAAATTATCTATCGCATTTTTAACTTCAATTCGTTGTACCTAGCTTCAAAATAAATATTATTTCTATACTTTAGTTTAATTTTATAGTATTTATTTTTTTCTATTATGATTTTGGCAAGTTCAGGATTCATCCATACAAATATAAAAGTTAGGCGTGGCTACTTCTCGATTTCATACATTTTCGGTAACAAAATTTCCTATGCCAAAAATTAGTATACCAAATTTCACTCTGTCTCCATCTAAACGCTACCTATTGAAATATGCAGGTATTTTTTTGTTACATCAAGGAATAGTTCTTGCTTATATCTTTCGATTTTTCTGAGACCAGAGTCTATTTTTATACCCAGCTGAACTAGTTACGGTTGCGATCACCTATGATTCGGACAGGTTTGAACCAAACTTAGCTCCATTTTAATTGCTTTTTGAACCAAGTTTATGTTTATTTAGACCTTTTTGTGTTTCTTATAAGTCTCGGAAAATGGTTTTATGCATAACAATTCTTCAAAATTCCTCTCCCATTTGTTTTCCTTTTTTGTTCAATTAAGTTCGAGTAAATTCAATTCTGAATATACATTTTTTTCAGTACCTCAATATTTAAAAAAAATTTTCATTGTTAATTTGTTAGTGTAAATTTCTATTTCATATGGAAGTGCCTGAGCTTCAACCCAATTGTTTTTGTTTTGCACTTTCATATGAATTGTATTTATATGTTAGGGCATATGGGAGTGCTTTGAAAAAATTTGTTTGTATTCAAAGTGTAAATTTGTATCTGTGCCTATATTTGAGGGCAAAACCAAAACAAAAGTGCTTCAAGTGTATACGGATTACGCAGCCCTGATTGCTTCAGATATCAAATTATTTTTTAAGAAACGTACTTCAAAGCAAAGTTTTATTGTCTTCAGTTCAAAAACAAAGCATGTTATTTTATTTCTGAAATATTGCAAGAAGGCATACATGATGGCGTGGTGAATGCAGTACCACAATACTTTTTTATTGGCTTTATAATACGAACTGAAAAATATTAAAATAGACCTGCGTAAATTGGTATGTCATAATAGATCACAACTAGGTATATAATGTTCGGTTCCACCCGAACTAAGACTTCCTTACTTGTTCTTATTATTTTTAGGTTGGATTCCGACTTTGGATTTTTTATCTTAAGCTTTTGGTATCAGTTTTCGGTGATGTTTTATAAACGGCGCCACCAACAAATTGTTATCAGGATTTATTCTGAACAAAAACAGACTTGCGTAGACACATTGCGCTAATACAGGCATTGTGCTGGTTGCATGGTATCAGCGCGACAAAATTTGCACCAATAACCAGCCTTAACTTCCTTTACTTTTGACTTGACTTTGACGCAAGGAATTGTGAACATTTATGGACAGTCTACGAACCTGAGCTGCCAATAAAATACGCATCAGGGTTGCCTTTTTATTTCTGCTTTTACCTGTTTATTGTACCATGGTAGAAACAAATTTGATTTTTGAAATCATCGTAATCTAATCAACTCAGAAACGAGTTTTTACTAAAATACGCCCATTATTATATTTTTGCCCAATTTTTATATGGAGACACAGCACTGTGCGTACGTGAGTGTTCACTTACATGGCACTCCCATAAGACACTTCGTGTTAGCTGACACGTACAACGTGATTCCGTTAGTGAGAAACTGAGCTACTAGTCTTAATTACAGCAGCCACATTTCTTACACACACACAGCTTACATTCCAGAACTCGGTTTAGGTCTCCAATTTTTTCTGCGATCAGAGCGTCGACAGGTGTAAATTTTGGCCCAAAGCGTCCTAACCATTCTTATCTAATTGAATTTTAATATGATTGCATTAAAAAATCTTTAACAAATCCTTACCTATAGGGTTTTATCGCCAAACCGTTCTAAAAATCCCTTAACTGTATGGTAACTATTGTATTGGCAGAGCTTTAATCTCTTATTAACAAACACATACCCTTCGATTATGAGGAGGCGAAAATCCTCATCAAGCACTTTCATGCTGCGAAAAGGCTCTCGTCTGCTCGCCCCTCGAATAATAATCTCAGCCAATATTTCGGAAAAAAGAAAGCGACTGTAGCTTATTCTAGCGTAAAAAGCGTCCAGCGAGCTAAATTCGAAAAACGCCGTCTTCTTCTGTGGCGAAGGCCTTATACCTATCATGAATACTCATTACGGTTTTAACTGTCCAATCCTTACTTACAATAAATACAAACTATGCAAAATTTTGATGGTCTTACCCTGTTAAATTAAAGATACATATCCCAAACCCCGTTTATCAGAAAAATGTGTTGTATGGGGCCTATACGATATATTGGTAGAATATTGATGGTGTTCACTACACACATTACACATGTAATAAGTACTGTAGCTGCCAAATTTCGTATTCCTCTTCTTCTCATACTTAAAAACATACTGGTTACAGCATAGGCTATAGTTTTGGGAACGTGACCGGTGCCACGCTCACTTATTTTTGGTTTAGTTTGTGCTTTATTAACATCCACAATTTATTGTCAATGTCTATGACAGTTAGGGTTCAGGAGTTCGTTGGGTACAACACAGGCTGTATATATTTCTTGTAAAAGTAGGGGTGCCACACCCCGAGGCTATTTAAAATTTCAATTCGTCATAACTCTGGTCTAAATAGGAATAGAGAAGCGAATGAGGGTGGGGGAAAAACCTTAGTAGAAAGAAAAATTAAGATATAGGAATAAATTACGAGGAAGTGCCAAGTGGGGAGGGAAATTAATACAATTTGTTAAATGTAGGCAACTCGAATTTTAGACAGGACAACGTCTGCCGGGTCTGCAGTTATTAAATAAACAAATTATATGGCGAAAGGATAAGAATGATAAAAGTCATAATTAAAAATAACAAACAATTTTAATGAATAAAAAAAATATATGAATAGAGTGACATTTTTGAGAAGAGTTGCGTAAAATATTATAATAAAAAGCATACCAGCTTACTTTTTAGGCTTATGAATAGAGACATGCACTTGGAGGGTCCGATCCTTGGTTGATATCCTCTTGTACTTTAAAGTTGAGATCGCCGCCATCCATGAAATGCATGACTATTACCACCTGGGGCATTTACTGGTGTGGCCATGCAAACTATCGCAGTTTCGGTGTCGGATTTGTGGGGTGAGAGGCGTCTCGCCGTGATCAGTATAAAAGAAAGATTTTTCAACCTGTCATTTATCTGCCCCCTCGCACCGACATTGTGGTAATGGACGCATTTTGCGAGCGCTTAAAGAGCACACAAGGGCCCTGACTCGAAGTAATATCATAGACCTGAACGCCTGGTTGACTTTTGCGGTGCCCGAAACATGGTCATGTAGAGCACTAGGTTTATGCACAAGAAAATCCATCAGGCTATGTGGCTCTACCCTGATCGAAAAACACGCAGTCAGATTGACCATGTAGTGATAGACGGACGGCACGATTCGAGGTCCTAACCTCGACTCCGATCACTATTTTGTTCGCAGCCAAGATTCCAGCTCGGCTCTACGGGACTAAACAGGTGCGTTCAAAGGAAAGCTGGACTTCGAAAAACTGCAATCGCAACGGACAGCCAATGATTTCGCAACTCGACTCTCACACCTGCTCTCTGAGAGTTGAACCTCTGGAGTGGTCCGTACCACCGCTGTTAAAGTAATTGGATGTCGGCGGAACCAAAAAACCACCTGGTCCGACGAAGAATGCAGCGCTCCAACAGAAAGAAAGGACGCGGAATATAAGGCAACGTTGAGAAAAAGCAACGCGAGGACTACGCGAACGCTACCTAACGTTTAAGAAGAAAGCGAGACGCCTTTTCCGTAAAAAGAAAAGAGAGGCAGAAAGACGTGACTGCGGAGAGCTTGAAATACTAGCCAGCAAGAACAACGCCGGAAAATACTGGCAAATGAGGGAAGGCTTTAAGACCGTGGCGAATACATGTAAGAACAAAAAAGTCGACCTAGTAAGATATGTACAGAAGTGCTTGGATTATGAAGGGATCACTTTTCTACCCTCCTGAATGGAGAAGCGGACCCCTCAATCGAAGATGATGGAAAAAGAGTTCCCCCACCCGACTATAACGAGATGCGAGAAGCAATATTGCGATTACAAAACAGTAAGGCCTCGGGCACTGCAACATAGAGCAGAAGCACTGACGATAAAAGCCGCGGATGAGTCGGCCCTTAGAGTTTTCAAGGGAATGGTATTTCGAAGCATTTATGGGCCTCTACATGAAGCCCTCGGTGTTTACCGAAGAAGATTTAATGTATGAGCCATGTAATGCGAATGTAAGAAGATCCTCCGCACATAAAATATTCTTGTCGGAACACACCTATGGAAGCAGAGGATGACGGGGGCCCCCGCTCCGTTGGAAAGACCAAGTGGAGAGCGATCTGCAATACTTTGGCGTTTCTAATTGGTGTCAGCTGGCAAAGAATAGAGTCAGGTGGTGTGCTTTGTTGGAAGGTCAAAATCGCCTAGAAGGTTAAACGATGAGTAGCATATAAGTACGACAAGTGCTCGTAAGGATGATGGTACCAATGAATGTTCTTATTGTTTTTTTTTGTTTAAATATAAGTTTAACCTTTATTGTAGGTCTCAAGTCAAAACTGAATGCTGTTCAAAATGTTGGTGATTCAGTTCAAAATACCAATAACTAATTGTTGCTTTAGTTATTTTTTTGTTTCGTGTAAAAAAAGATTTACCCCTGAAGATGGAAGGAAAAAGGAGTGTTTTTAATTTAAATGCAGTAGAAATTTTTAATTAAATCATGCTGTAACTGGTCAAAAAACATGAAAAAATATATACATATGTATTTAGTTAGAATAAAGTTTATAAAGCTATTAAAAAGAAAAACAGCCCTACGCCTAAACTATAAATTCACCGCATTTACTTGTTATGTTTAGGTGTTCTTGGAAAAAATCGAAACCTTTTTTCATATCAGTTGTCACTATTTTTGTAATGTTCACTGAGTATGTTACAATGCTGAAAGATATATTTTCACGAAAGAGAAACAATTTCGGTGATCCTCGGGAATAATTAAAAGATGCTCTCTATGCCCTTGGTATTGACGATCCTATTATAAACTGAAAAGGGTCGATTGTGTAGTACAAATGGTAGTCATAGTGCTTGAAGGTAATGATCCCACAGCACATCTGTTGAAGGGTGGTGTCATCTAACCATTAAATAGCAAATGGTGTTGTCTTATCTTACTAATATTATAAATGCTTAAGCTTGTGAGTTTGTTTGCAAGTCTTTAACGTCTATACTACTTAAAAGATCTCTACAAAATTTTGTACACTCAGGAGCATAGAATATCTAACAGTTTCATGCGATTCCGGAAAAGTGGACCAGGGACCGACCTATTCAAAAAAATCTTATATATGATGCGATTTTCTTGAAAGGCCTATTCAAAAAAGCTTATTTAAGATGCGATTTGCTGGTAATTCGGTACCTTGGTAGACCTTTGCCTTTGTTAAAATTTAGAATACCTTTTTTCCGGGAAGTGGACCGGGGTCCGACCTATTCAAAAAAAATCTTTTTCATGACGCGATAAGCTGATAAATAAAAATGTCTTCAGAAGGACTTTCGTTATTTTACTTATTTTCTTCGTGTGGGCGGAGCCGCGGGTAGAAGGTAGTTTTTAATATAAATGTATTCAATTTACACAACTTTCAACACACAAATATTTCAGTGATTTCGCCATGACTCATATGTGCATCCATACTTACCCCCATATTCATTTATAATAAAATTGGTGTATAAAGCTTTGTAAAATGACATGTCGATACAATTTTTAAATTATAAAAGCTTTATAAACCTATTTTTTTTTTTATGAAAAAGAGGCTTAATGTGTATTTACAAAATTTTTTTGTTTTTTTTTTTATAAATTGAGATTCACTGAGTTGATTTGATTCAACTTCGGGACAGTTTTAGGGATAATTTTGGATATTTTCAGGACAATTTCGAAGTTGTTGTAGGGATTATATTAGGACTTTCTCGGCACCATTTGGGAGTTGTTGCAGGGATAGTTCTGTTGGAAATTCCGCTCTTTTAATACAATTTTGCTCGCCTGAATTCTATATTACTTTTCACAATTTTCGACAGATTTTTTACTTGTAGAAATTCACAATGGCCGGATCTGAAAACATCAAGATGAAGTTTCATAAAAACTTGTCGGAAAAGTGTTTAAAGATGACTAGCGAAAAAAATATAATAGTTTCTGCTATATGCGAATTAAAAATTAAATATTAAATTATTGAAGCAATTGCTTTTGACGCTCAAGATTTCAAAAATTGGCATGCGCAGTAACACATCGATATCTTAATAAAGCAATAAAGCTCAAGGGATTGGTGCGTTACCGGTAACCTTAGAAAACATCTGATTCAACCAACCTTATGAGAAACAATGCAATCGATTGGCTATCAGTAAAGTAACCATACTGACCAATTACATGTTGGTTTTTCTCTTACGTTAAGGATACGACTATAGCGATACGCCAAAGTCACCAATGTTTTAAGCTTAACTTACACATCATTCATAATGCCGAATAATATCTCTTTACTTACTTGCCTTTCTCACAAATACTAGTAGATCGAGTAAGAAGCTGGGTTAATGCTTTATAGTCAAGCTGCTTGATAGTAACTATGAAATTTGTGAAAACAGTTATAAACTCGCGCTGTATATTTGGGAATCCAAGTGAACATATGTCCTTGAGCAGATCCCTTGCCAATTTGATTTCACTATGTGTCCGTTTAACGGGCGGTGTGTGGTCAAAAAATAATGTAACGCGTTTTGGAACGAGCTCGTCATCTGAAAAAATAAAACCATTTCTATAAAGAAAAATTTTAAGTAATCATTTATTTTGCATACACTCAGCTATACGCTTTGCATTAGTATGGCTTTCCTTATCTTTCAATAAAAGCCGAGAAGTAACTTTCGTTATGGCTCCAGAGTTATTTTTTGAGAAAGCTGTTAACTGGTGGTATTCCTGACAGGTTATTTCCTGATATAAGTTATTATTCACGATCATCTAAATAAAGAGATTTGTTATTAAACGCAATATCTTTTAATTAAGGAATTAACGGCCCGATTCTCAATAATTTTTCACTGTGAGTTTTTTCCCTCTTTCATATAATTTTATCAGAATTTATGTAAAATTGAGAAAAAAACTCACAAGGAAAATTATGTAGAATTGGGCTGTTTTACAGCCAGTTTAGCGAAAGAATTTAAATGAAAAATAATTTTTTTCGCTGTCATATTTCATACAAAACCCTAGTAAAAAATCATTTTAATACGTTGTTTTTTCTTTCGTGAAACCGGCTGTTAGTTTACAAATATTTCTAAAGTTAACTTCTTAGGTTATTGAGAGTAAAATTAGAATTTTTTTCGGAGTAGTTCGACTTTTTTTGGATCCAACAGAAATAATGAGATCTATCAGCTATACCGTTGGAACTGCCGGCGGGGAATAATTGTAATAGAGTTTTGTTATCTCTGTCGACTTGATCAAAATTCACTTGCAAATTCCGATTAAATCTATTGAATTCTTTCATGATCTATTACATTTCTCCCGTCGTCAGTTCCGTGGGAATAGCTGATAGTCCCCGATAAATTATAGTAGATTATTGTAGTAGAATTTAAATTGTATTGAAAAGCAAATTTTCAGATTCAAATTTAAGATTTTGTAACAGAATTAGCTGATTTTTAAAATTTCATTCCTAGGTGCTCTAAAAAAAAAGCAAGCAGTGGCTTCACTCGAAATATTTATGTCGTTTTAGTGCCCTAATTTTCAAATTTGTATATGATAAGCACAATTATTGTTCAATAAACAATGTTCAGTCATAGTCCGTGTGTAATGTACGTTTACGTATCCCATACATACGCATGTATGAGCAAATTTTATGCCCGTAGAGTCAACGGCGAAATCAGCTATTTTATTTTAATTTATATTATTTAATCCTCACAGTATTATTTAGTTGTAAGATATATTTTTTTAAGTCTTTAGATTTCTTCCATGAGAGACGGAAATGGGAAAAGCTTTTTATATAATTAGCATTTTAATAATCGCTAATTAGTACTCCGCCTCGAGTTATGGTATTCAAGGGACGAGATAGAAAACGAATCAAACGACAGATAATTGTTCATATTGCGATTGGTTCGTCAGTGCACTGGTCTAAGGATGGCACAGTTGTTTTTCTCGGCCAATTTCATTAGCATCCCGTACAATTCCTGAGTGCGGTGTTCTGACAGGCCTGTAACTTCTTTTTATGTGTATCTGCTAAGCTCGGCAACTATATTAGAATAATAGCTCTGGACCGACTGGCCTATTGCTTTGTATGTTGCCAGCAAAGTTTGTTTATCTTTTCCCATGTGCTAAAAGGCAGTGGCTTGAGAATTTTGTTGCGGCTTTGAACTTTGCTTGCAATCGGGACTGCATAAGCGACGAAGGTGTAGCGTCAACTAATTAACTAATCGTTTAGTTTAGAGCAAACCTCATAAATTGCAGGGTCCGCTCCGTTGCCATTATTGTATCGTCTGCGTAGAAACAAAAGTAGCCATGGCGTATCAAAACACGCCAGTCATCCCTTGTTACGGATAACTGACGTCAATCGAAACCACCTAGGGAGGTCAAGCAATCCTTCGTTTTTTTTTTCTATCCCAGCTAGAGTAACATGACCCAGGCAGCAGAGCCTTTGGGATTTGATTCGCTACGCTATGCTCAGAACTGCGTAAAGTTCGCCCCTGGCATCACGGGAAGGACCATAAATCTTATGTAGAACATTTTTCTCGCCATTCTTCCTGAATGCTTTGGCTCAGAAATGGACCCGGCAGTTTTTCAAAGACAGTGCCGGAAGGAGATCAGATAACTCTTGCATTTTCAAGGGAAAAGTTCTCTGGAAGGTTTATGGTACCACCCTCTTGAATTTAACGATGAGCTAAACGAGCTTTACGCAGATGTGTGCTGGCTGGGTCATTTTATGCGAATTTAGAACGAAGATCCGGCCCAGGCGGTTTTCCTATCGAGTTCCGAATTCGGCAGCATCAGTAGAAGGATTCTAAAATCAGGCAAGTGGTTAAGCGCCACGAAAAAGCATGTAGTACAGTTCGACAGGATTGGAATATTTTCCTCTCAATATCAATATTCCTGTTAGGTTTGGTGCAATATTGACACCGTAGGAAATATATTTCCTTTCTTTGTTTTTCACCTTCATGAAGGAGAACCTGGCCATGTTTTATTTTACGCTTCAGCTTAGTTAGACTTTATTGACAGTGTGATTGTAAATACCTTAGTATAACTTGCTTATTTCACGACAAAAAAAATTAAAACAATTTTTTTCCAAAGACTTAAAAAAATATAAAATTTTCCATAATTACTATCGAAAGACTTTTATTTTAAAAGTCTCAAAGAAAATGTCTTTGAAGACTCAAGAAAAAAAAATTATTATTATTTTGGAATTTTTAAAGTAAAATATCAAAATAATAATTACGGATGAGTCAAAAAAATATTTCTCAGTTATAAAAAGTGGCGTCTACCATGGTGTGGCGGTAGTGTTGCTGGTATCAAAAAAAACTGTAGGTGCCGCCTATTTGTAGGAAAAATTAAAAGCAGCACACCACAAATTGGTAGAGAAGCTAGGCCTTAATCTCTTCGGAGGTATATGTGGCACGCTGCACTATTTCATATTTCAAATACTTACATTTTCTATTCTATGTTCTACTATGACCTTTCTTCATTCTTTTGACCTTTTCATTCTTTATCTTTCTTTCGTTATTGTAAACCGATGGAGTTGGTCGTTGATTAAGATTAGTGGTACGCACAAGCGATATAAAGTGAGGGTTTTATCCGCACCGCCAACTAAAGAACCCCATATATATATCGCTCCAATTTCTGTGATTTTTATGAAACTCAAAAAACCAATAATTATTATTTTGGATGTCAGCAATAATTACAAAACTTTCATTATATATTTTTATTAAAAATTATTAAAATAAAATTTTCGAATTTATTGCTTTTTTCATTAGATTAGGCTCACTTATTTTACAGTGCTGGTTGTGCCACCGTATTCATACTGTATAATGGCTGCGTACGTGTTATTGATTTTGTCCAAGTCTTCCTTAAAATGCATAACTCTGTGTAGTTGTTGTTGTGTCCGAAGACTTTCCATCGTCATTCTCGCATTTGCTTTGTTTTCGATGCCCAATATTTTTGTGTTCCCGAAATCAGCTGTGTAATTTTTGCTTGTTAGATGCTGTTTTTTTGTTTTTTGCATCGGCAATGTGCTGACTCTCACTCGTAATGCTTGTTGTATCATGCCTGCAAATCTCATTTCCTTTTCCATTGCATCTAATTTCGAAGGCCAAATTATGTTGTTATACCCAGCGTGTACTAGTACACAGGGTATTACAGTTTTGTGCATATAGCGGTGGTTTGTAACGTTACAAAATAATGGAGATAGATATAGAGTTCCATATATCAAAGTTCTTAGAATGAACAGAGGAGTCCATTAAGACATTTCCGTCCGGGGACACGATAACTTGAGTAAAACTTTGGATATTTGAATGAAATTTAGCACAAAGGTTGCTTTCCGGCCAAATAAGGTTGCTATTTGAAATGGGCGAAATCGAACCATAACCACGGCCCTTTTTTCGATATCGAAAAATTTGAAAACCGTATAAAATGGGTTAATTTAATAATGAAAGCAGCTACAATGATGAAATTTGCTAGATTTATTAATTTGGTTGTCCCATTTACGATTATATCAAATATTTCGAAAATGGGCTTGGCACCGCCCACCCGTGAGTAAAGAAACTTTCACATTTTGACTGCTAATAACTTCAGAACCGTTTACGCTAGTATAACGAAATTTCGTATTATTCATAATATTATTGTGATAAATGTACTCATGGAAAATAAGCGAAATCGCTTTTCGACCACGCCTACTTTTTCATAAAAGTTATATGGAAAGGAGGTAGAAATATTGAGCTGACCATATCTAATTAACTGATAAAGGTAAAATAATATAACTTGGCCGTTGCCTCAATTGTCTTATTCTTTATACAATTTTTACAAAATTTTGTGGCACCGCTCACTTATAAGTCAAGCAAATTTCAAATTCGACTGTTATTAACTTCAGAATGGTGTTAGATAGAATTACGAAACTTGATACGAGATATACTATAGACATGTACAGTACGCTCACGGGAAATAAGCAAAATCAGTGGACGACCACTCTCACTTTTGGACCAAAGTTTTCTAAAACAGGGGCAAGAAACCGGAACATGCCATATCTCCTTCACTGATGCAGATAGAATGCTAGAATTTCGTAGTTACAATGACCTGATAGTCTCATTAATGTTTTTTTTTTGATTTTGGAAAATGGGAGTGGCACCGCGCACTTATAAATGAACAAAATATCAAATTTCAGCTATTATTAATTTTAAATAAATTTCGAAACATGATATAAAGTATTCTATCAACGTTTTTCAAAATTATTTATAGCCTATGCTGCAACCAGTAAATCCAAGAATCTACAGTGAAAGTTTCATTAAGATCGGATGAGTACCTTGGACGCCTATACAAGATTACAATTTTATACAGCAAGAGGCGTGGCACCGCCCACTTTTCCAAAATTATATATAGCCTATTATGTAACCAGTGAACCCAAGAATCTTCTGTGAACATTTCATAAGGATCGGTTAAGTACACGCATTCATTTTTATTTATAAGATTGCCGAAATGGTAGTAGAAAAAGTGTAAAACCTCTATACGTCATAACTCCACAACAATTTACCACGACCACTTTTACACAGCTGGGTATTTAATGTTCGGTTCCAACCGAACTTAGACTTCCTTACCTGTTTTTAATTAGTGTTAGTATTATTTTAAGTTTTTTTGGCTCAGGGCTAGACGACCGTGTTGCACCTGTTACACCTGATATGTATTATTTTGGGATTAGCCTCTTCAATTTCGATGTGAAAAACCCTGCTTTGTCTATAAGCTATATCTTCGAATTATTTCAAAAGCTGGTTGCGAATTACAAGAGGGTGCAGCGCAAATGAAATAAACAAGAGAAATAATTATAGCTTTCATCACTTAAACAAAAGTATTGTACGTAAAAGATGAAAAACAATGCTATTTGAAACAAATAAGGAAGCCTAAGTTCGGGTGGAACCGAACATTATATACCTGGTAGTGATCTGTTATGTCATCCCAATTTACGCAGGTCTATTTTAATACTTTCAGTTCGTATTTGCTTTCAAATAGACAGAGGGACAGACAGATAGACGTATCGAGACACGGACATGGCTACATCGACTCAGCTCATCCTCCTGATCATTTCAGTATACATACAAACATTTCATGTTCATGAAAGGTATGAATATCAAAAAAGATATACAAATTCGCTTTGCAGTGGGGTATTAACTACTTGCCCGGATAGTTTACTTTTCATCCTGAATGTTTTGATATACATATTTATTATATATCTCGATTCGTTTATGCCGAATGAAGTAATACACCTTCTGTGCGTAACAAAAATAGATATAACAAGTAAGGAAGTCTAAGTTCGGGCGGTACCGAACCTTATATACCTAGTAGTGATTTATTATGGCATCCCAATTTACGCAGGTCTATTTTAATACTTTCAGCTCGTATTTGCGTTCAAATAGATAGACGTATCGAGAGACGGATATGGCCACATCGACTCAGCTCATCCTCCTGATCACTTCAGTATACAGTTTGATGGAACTATCTCTTTTTCTTCTCATACGCACAAACATTTCATGTTCATGAAAGGTATGAAAATCAAAAAAGGTATACAACTTCGCTTTTGCAGTGGGTTATTAACTACTTGCCCGGATATTTTATAAATATATATATAATTTATACATGGTATACATTTATAAATATATATCTTGATTCGTTTAGGCCGAATAAAGTAATATACCTTGTGTGCGTAGGTATAGAAAAGGGTGTCTTTCATAGGCGACAAAGAACTCAACCGATCTTTATGAAATTTTCACAATATATATGTACTTGGGTTCACTGGGTACAGCATAGACAATATTTTTGAAAAAGTAGGCGGAGCCCCGCCCCCAGGCTATATAAGGTTTCAATTCGTCATAAATCGAACTTTTTTGGTCTAAATTAATGAAATTTGGATATATGTGTCACTTAGTCAATATCTACATAATTTTTCAAAAGTGGGCGGTGGCACGCCCACATATTTTGTTTTTTGTTTTGCCCTTGAACTTTCACGATAGGTTCAGGAGTTCGCTGGGAACGACACAGTCTGTATATAGCTTTTGGAAAAGCCCCCCGGTTATATAAAGCTGCAGGTCGGTATAGTTAGGAGTTTATTTGGTTCAAGTTAATGCCATTTTATATATAGATGTGTTGTTTGAATCAAAACGTCAAAACAACGTCTACCGTCTTTCATATAAAAGTGGGCGTGGACCTTAACCGATTTCGCCCATTTTTTCCTCGAACATTCCTTGCACACCTGGAAAGCTGCGTGCTGAATTTCGTTTCGATATCTTGAACGGTTTTTGATTTATGATTAATATTATTTCTAAATTTGACTTAATCAAAAGTGGGCGGTGCCAAGCCGATTTTCAAAAATTTCTTGAAACATTTATTTTATGCCTCAATCTCAATGTACTCACCAAATTTTATCCTTATAGGTGTATTATGTACTGAGTAATCACTTTTTATGTGTTTTCGAAAATATTTTATAAAGGGTGTTTTTTTTAGGGGTATAGAACTTCGAATTGAAATAAAACACAAGAAAATCGTTTTAAGGTCCATCAATTTGGCTTTATTGGAAGGATAATTTTATGCCATTAATGTTTAAATATGATTTCGGGCATGTGGCCGCCGCGGCTGGCTCGAATAAAGCCAATTCTACAGGTCCAATTTTCAACCACTTTTTCGAGCATATGGGGCCGTATGTCGGCAATAACGCCACGAATGTTGGCTTCCAATTCCCCTAACGTTTCTGGTTTGTTGGTGTAGACGAGCGACTTCACATATCCCCAAAGAAAATAATCCAATGGTGTCAAATCACACCACCTTGGTGGCCAATTGACAGGTCCATTCCGCGAAATTATGCGCTCATCGAATGTTTCCTTCAATAAATCGATTGTGACGTGCGCTGTGTGGCATGTAGCGCCGTCTTGTTGGAACCACAACTCATCCACATTCATGCCATCCAATTCGGGAACAAAATAGTCGGTTATCATGGCTCTATACCGGTCTCCATTAACGGTAGCTGCCTCTCCAGCATTATTGCGGAAGAAGTATGGCCCAATGACTCCACCAGCCCATAGAGCACACCAAACAGTCAGTTTTTGTGGATGTAATGGCGTTTCAAGGGTCTCATGTGGATTCTCTTCACTCCAAATGCGGCAATTTTGCTTGTTGACGTAGCCATTCAACCAAAAATGAGCCTCATCACTGAACAAAATTTTGCGATGAAAATCAGCATCGAAATCAATCTCATTTTCGGCCCATACACCAAAATCACGACGCACTGCATGGTCTCGCGGCTTTAATTCTTGCACAAGCTGGATCTTGTAAGGTCGCAAGCCAAGATCTTTGCGCAAAATCTTCCATAAAGTTGATGGACAAAGCTCCAATTGCTGTGCACGGTGGCGAATCGATTCATTCGGGTCCTCTTCAACACTTTGCTCTACAGCGGCAATTGTTTCTTCGGTGCGCACTGTTCGACGTCTCTGCGGATGCGTATTATCACATAGAGTAAACGTAGTGCGAAAACGATCCATGGTTAACCGAATTAATTGCTCTGATGGACGATTATGTCGACCATAAAATGGACGGAGCTCACGGTAAACTTCGCGAACTGAACCATTATTTTCGAAATAAATTTGCACGATTTGCAAGCGTTGTTCTTTTGTCAACCTGTTCATGCTGAAATGGCAAACCAAACTGAACATAAATGACATTAGAGTTGCCAGATTTGACACAAAATGCCAGTTTTATCTCTATTCGAAAAACAAACCCGTAAAAAAAACACCCTGTACATAAGAAGTGGGCGTGGCTATAATTCGATTTCCCCCATTTTAAATAGCGCTCGGAGATGAGTGCCAAGGAACCCGCATATCGCGTTCACAGACGGACGGACGGACGAACGGACGGACATGGCTTAATCAATTTCTCTTTTCGTCCTGAACATTTTGATATACATACTCGTAAGTCAATATCTATCTCGATCCGTTTATGTCGTTACGTACTGCCGTTAGGCGACTAATGTTAATATACCTTGTGTGCGTAGCACTACTAGGTATAAAAATCTGAAGCTAAAGGTACGATATATTATACGCAATGTTGGGATGTCTATCAGTAGGATTCTTTGCAGATGCTGCAAAAGCTTTCGATGTCAAATATTGCAGAACACGTTGAAATTAGTTGAAATCAATATTTTTTGTATATTCCTGGTTACTTTTTAAAAAAATACATTGCTAATTATTGTAATATGAAATGCCCACGCGAAATATACACACGTTTTGAAAACTCTCCCAGACAAACCGTGCGACCTTCATCGCCGATTATGAAGCTAGCCTAAGAAGGGCTATTAAGCCTCGTTTTTGGATTTAAACCTGTACGGCTGTTGGTTCCATTTTTGCCAGCTGGTACGACGCGAAATAACAACAAAACATAAGTAACTTGCTCAATTGATTCGACGAGACAATAAGGCGTCATTGGAATACCATAAACTTCTATCACTTCCTCTATTGCCTGCCGCGCATATACTAAGAACATTTGAGATTTTAATTTTACGAGCTTTTTGGAAAAGCAATGGTTAACGAAAGTATGCACTTCTAAAGAAAATCGTAAGCCTTACGTAAAATTTGTTATTGGTTTTTTTTTTGTTTTTATTAAAATTCACCACA
The DNA here is from genome assembly GCA_949987695.1 of Merzomyia westermanni. Classification (NCBI taxonomy): domain Eukaryota; kingdom Metazoa; phylum Arthropoda; class Insecta; order Diptera; family Tephritidae; genus Merzomyia; species Merzomyia westermanni. Next base: position 97,807,153 of record OX465289.1, read on the forward strand.
TATTGGACTTGGCGAAGTTACAGTTTTTGGGGGCATCGACACGAACATCTGCCGTGGAAGGCTATAATGGAGCGCTGTTCACGATGTTTGTTAATATTTTGCAAACAGAGGAGTTTAGCAAGTCCCGAGATTTCGAATCGTTGGCTAATAGCGGTAGAGCTTTGGGAAAAATTAAAAAAAGGAAATTGTAGAAAAAGCGGAACTGATTACCAAAGCCAACGAAGATTTAAGTACTGGAACTATAACAGCTACTGCATTCGTGAATCGATTGGTGTTTTCGAAATATTGAATTGTTAGTGATATAGAGCCAGAAGAAGATATTTTTAAAGATTACTTGTATCTTGAAGACGAGGAAGAGGAGGAAGAAGATTCCTGGCAAACATTTGAAAATCTACAATGCAAGTGCTCTAAAACTGCAAGCCAAATATATTGACGAAGGACTTTGGTTGCGAACAATAAAGCACTTAGCAAACTTTGCTATCACTGTAGATCCGCTTAAAGAAAAACACTTAGCATTATTTTATGCTGATTGGTACACTTTAGTGATTTACCGACGGCAATTCCGCGACGGCAAGTATTCAGATGTAAAGGTATACTAACTACCTTTCAATATTTTACTTCTAACAAAGGCCGAAATGACAAATTAAATTCATGTACATATGTAAATATTAACAAAGGTAAATAGAAAAGAATAATAGAAAACAAGTGGACTGTAACAAATTAATGTGCAGCGGTAAAATCATGCGATGCTGCTGCTGCCCTTGAACCTGTCTTGCTAGGTGCATTTGAGTAGCCAATGCATTTGTTTGTGTGTATGTTCATAGGTATATGCCGGCTGGTGAGAGATCAACAGCTGAACCGTACTACTTTGCCAATATGAAGAAGCCGTTGTGGGTAATGTAGGCAGTGGATTTACAACTTATTAGAGATCGCTAAGTGGGTGAAATTCAACCAAAAAACTTTATTTTATTTTATTTTTTTGGTTTACCCTTCATTCGCCTTTTTTCTCTTCCTTTCTCTGACGTTCCTTTCCTCTAACATATTTTCGTTTTCTTTGATTCCTTCTTTTACTCTTTACAGCCCCTATTTTAAATTTATTTTATTCTTTCCCAGGTCAAGTAAAATATTTAATAACAAGTAAGGAAGTCTAAGGTCGGGTGGAACCGAACATTATATACCTAGTAGTGATCTATTATGGCATTCCAATTTACGCAGTTCTATTTTAATACTTTCAGTTCCTATTTGCGTTCAAATAGACAGACGGACAGACGAATAGACGTATGGAGAGACGGACATGGCTACATCAACTCAGCTCATCCTCCTGATCATTTCAGTATACTTTTTGATGGGACTATCTCTTTTTCTTCCCATACGTACAAACATTTCACGTTCATGATAAGTATCAAAATCAAAAAAGATATACAACTTCGCTTTTGCAGTGGGGTATTAACCACGTGCCCGAATATTTCGCTTGTGAAGCAGCTGACCTATTTTCATTGAAATATCAAGATTGAATTATAATCGTTTGCCTTTGAAAATAGCAGAAATTTTATGCTGAAAAGTGGGCGGTGCCACGCCCACTTCTTGAAAATTTACTATTTTTTTGCGGCCGAGTTTTTCTTAGAAAGCTTATTATGTGTCCAAAATCTGATTGAGATAACTTGCTTAGTTGTAGAAATATCGCTTTTTAAATTTAACAAAAAAAATTTTCAGAACTATGTCAGAAAACTGGGCGTGGACATGAACCGATTTCACCCATTTTTACAACACACAGTTACCTTTACATATTGAACATTATCACCAAATTTCGTTTCGACAAATCAATTTTTGGCGGAGTTATGGCATAAAAAGTTTTGTGGCATAATCCACTATAAAAAAAGGCGGGGTCTCGCCCATTTTCGAAGAGTTTTATTTTTTGGATTTCTTGGCTTACGGAAACTTTAAAAGTGAAATATAAATTATGTAAAGCTATTTCACGCAAAGTTATTGCCTATTTAATATATCTACGATCCTCTTCAAAATCTTTCACATAAAAGTGGGCGTGGACCTTAACCGATTTCGCCCAATTTTTTCTCGAACATTCTTTGCACACCTGAAAATTTCGTTTCGATATCTTGAACGGTGTTTGATTTATGATTAATAACATACCTTCTAGCAAAAACGTATGCCATGGTTGATGTTACACAAACGGCACGGGATGGTAAACGTGTTTGCCCGTCCCTATGTTTTTTCAGATGTGGCAGTAAAATGAGTCATTCTGGAAGATAACCCCGTTATTATGGTAATGGTTTTTAGGAGGGTTGGGTAGCTTGCATAACTAATGGACGTATATTTTCTGTATATGGGTTTGGCATATTCTTTTATTTTTTGTCTCTTTAAATGGGGATTTCTTTTTCAGGGAGTGCCTTTGAGCAACCTCATTAAGATTGAGTTTTTATTTTGGTTAGCATCATCGTGTAAAGGTTTCATTTCGTTGCGTAAAAATTTCCCATATGGGAGCTTTGTCACCTTTTGACACTTTCCCACCACCGAAAACCATGGCTCTTCCTGACACGTAAAGTAACTCGTTTAGTCGCGTATGTGTATTCTGCCTTCGTGAGGTATATCGTGTATTTGAAAAAAAGGAAAGATTACAATGATAATTTCGCAACGTTGGGCACTAAATGGAAAAGAACTGCGTCATTTCTTATGCACGTGCAGAATGCTCAAAAACAACAAGGGAGTGGAATTTAGGACTCTGCACAGCTGATCGTGGCCGGGCATTCTCAGCTGTTAGTTGTGCCCTGTTGCTGAAGCAGCTGTCACCACTATTTAGTCGTCGGATGGCACCCCCGACGCTAAGTAGCCGGTCGCGCATTAAGTGCGGAGACAGGTGGTCAGCAAGCCTATATTGTTAATTATGGGAAATTATTTGTGATTTTCCATTTGCCTATTTGCGTGTGGGTTAACAGAAATCATGTTCCAGATGGATCTGATGATTGCTGATTGAATAAATCGAATGCTTTAAAAAAAAGTAAAAAATAGAAGTGTACTTACCTGCAAATGTGCTGTGAATTATCATAAACGCATAAATAGCGGACGTCATTCGAATTGTGGAGAATAGGAATTATATCCGACACTTGCTAAATTTATATTCAGCATGCATACTAGTTTCTCATTGGAACCATCGGATATGTGTGTTATAAGAAACCGAATTTAATAGTTATTTTCAAAACTTCAATTCAAAAAGTCAGACAGGAAAAGTGCACTCTACATGATATTAGAATGCACCAGAGTAACGCTTTGAAGCTGAATAATATTTATCTGAAATAATTTTTATTTGAGACGTTTACGAAAAAAAGTAAAACCAAATAATTATTAAAACCTGACTTTTAATATAAAAGTCATAACCGTTTCGATCCCTGTTACAAACCCTACCATTGATTAAGCCTTTAATGAGACTTAGACTTCCGGCATACTTTGTCATAAATTTGCAAATGAATTTACCCGCTTTCTACGGAACGTAAAAAGTTGCTGAATTTTTGTACCGGTTTTCGGAAAAAGTCTCCATTGCGTGTGGCAACTCGGAACAAATATTTGATCTGGCTACGCTCATTCAATCAGCACCGGATACATCACTGAATGAAATGTCATTGAGGAAAAAATTCCAGTTCCGTTTGTAGCGTTGGCGGAAAAGGACGTGAAAGGTTGAGAGGTCCAGCCAATTTTTATAAATAGACTTGGTGTTGGTTGGACCTCAGAAACGGGCTTGGTCAGCTCTTGCACGCCTTTTTCGTAAACTTTGGGAAGTCCAATGCTTGCTTGAGCTAGTATCAAGCACAGGTTTTGTGCTCCCCACAAAGGAACCACGAGAATAGAAAAAAAATTACCATTAATTTGAAAGCAAAAAAATTGAGTTTGTGAAAAAAAAAAAAATCGAATATTGAAAATATGTGAAAATAACGGAACTATGAAGATAACGGAACGATAAATTTGATCGAAAAACTTGAGCTTGTGAAAAAAAAGGAATATTAAAAAAAAAATATGTGAAAATAACGGAACTGTGAAGATAACGGAACATATCGAATAACGGAACGATAAATGTGATGTGATTTGACTGAGAGATAGACCATGTGTTTTTGTGCCTGGCAATGTGGTCTGTGACCAAAGCCATAAGCAGCTGAATTATAATTCAGCTGTGAATTAAATACCAAAAAAAAAAAAAAAAAAAAGAGGAAAAAATTCACGACGTGAGTATGCAGAGGTATAATATGTGTTTTATTTCAGTAATTTGGCAAATTTAGTATAATTAATCTTTATATCTATTTTTCAGATTGGGCATTTTGAGAACCTCAACTATTCTAAGCCACATACTAATTGCAAAGTTGGCAAGAAAGGAGTCTCAAGCGCCATTGCGCCCGGAATACGCGAAGGACCCCCTGGGAACAATCTAAATTCTTTCTCCTTGGTGTTTTTTGATCGCTACGCCTTTCTTCTAACATTCGTTTTGTTATCATTTTAGGCTGCATTTTGGACATGGACGTTTTACATTAATCATGCCTCGTAGGCATGGGCGCATGCCCCGGGCGAGTTAAAGAAATGTGTCGCTTTTGTAAGTATTACAAAGGGGAAGCAGCGGAATGGGGAAAGACCCTAATGTGTTTGGTCAATACTTTACGAAATATTTATCAGAAATTGAAGTTGACGAGCTTGGTATCCTTGCCAATTGTCATATGGTTTCGGATGGATTGAGGTTGATTGATGCTACTGATGAAGATTGCGCTAATCTACGTTATGTGTATCGAAATATTCTTTCCATTGACCCATACATTTTGGTGTTTGAGCATAGATGAGCATGAATCTATTTATTTATATGTAGTAAACAATTAACAGAGAATATCTATGACAGAAGCACAAATAGGAGCGCAACATTGCAAAAGCAGGGTCCAATAAATTTGGATATTGAGAATTTGATGTTACGAACGTCTAGCTAGTTATGTCGGTAGAGCATGATACTCAATCTCAGGGTCGTGGGTTCGTGTCCCACGTTGGACGCCAATTGGTGCAACCATTGCTACGAGCAAAACGGAATATAATCGCGAGATGTTTAATTTGCATTGTTTCCTTTCATTATTTCAGTTGCAAAGCACGGGAAATTTCGCTAAGGTCAAACAAGGTAGGACAATGCATGTTACATGTTGACCCAGCGCATTGAAAACAATTGTAGGTGCAAAACAGATGGCACTGTCAAAGTAACTATCATGGAGATTGGTGAAAGCAGCGATCTGTCGCTAGAATATGCTGTTGGTTCCTTCTGTTGCTGGCCCTTAAAGGGGACAAACTGGCTTAAGCCTGAAAGGCGTAAGGTATTCTTGTCTATAGATACACCAACATTGTCATTTATGTTTCAATATTCTGTAAATTATCTGCTCTGATATGCTTCCTTATTATCTCTAACCCAACCTGATTTGAGTTGTAAGTTCAGCTGTTGCTGATTCTTCAGGGCATTACTTATTCAATAATAAAATTGCAATCCTTTTTGTTTCTTTGCATACAAATATTTAAAATTAATTTCCAATATAAGAGGGTGTGCTTATAAGTATAGTAACATAAGTTACTTTTTTACAAAAATTGTTAATTGTTGCAATTTAGCACGTATGTAGTTGATGCGACTCTTGTTGCCTCCAGTTGGAAACATATTCATGCGGGTTCAATATCTCAGACATGAATTAGAGCTTTGTATACATGCCAGTATGAATGCTCGTTCATTTCCTTTTTACTCGTGTTGTTTCTCAGGGAGTATCCGTATTCTATCACTTCTTTTGTACTACTTCTGTATGGATGTTTCTGTATTAATTCTGAACGCATACCGAAGCGCTAGTACATAAACATGATACATACATACAGAAGCAACAATTCTGCCTTGATGAAAAGGTATTGGTTATGCATGACAAATAGCTATTGTTCCTATTCCTACAGCATACTCGTATATTCCCAAGTGAGATGGGTTAAAATGGTGCCAATACTCAATTAGTCACTGGCATGCATTAAGATATATGGCATAAACAAGTCCAGGAAGTCTTCCTCATTATCGAATATTCCTTATAAATTTTATATTTATTTCAAAAATGTGAATAATTTTTTCCAAGAATACAAAAAAAATCATCTAAGAATACTTAATCAACTATTGAAGAAGTACACCTCAGTGAGCTATATTTTTCACTGACAGAGCATGCTTTTTCCACGCATATAAAGAACTCATTCAGTATGCAAACTGTCTTTGGGAATAAATATGTTTTCAATTTGAAAACTACCTAGGTTACCTACTTTTTATCTATACGGAATGCATCCATCTTGCATGCGGAGAACTGATTTCAACTGGGTTGTTACTTGATTTGATAGTAAGAATTAGAAGTGGAATATGACTGCCTTTTGCCATTCTCGTTACTGGGTGGCAGAAGGACCAATTTCGTAATTGGCCTGGTAGTCTGGCCCCTTGCGGTGTCAAGTTCGACAGCTCGGACTCTGTTATCTGGTCCGCAATGTAGTTTCGCGATTCGTCCTAATCTCCATTCGTTTGGAGGCAAGCTGTCCTCCTTTAAGACGACTAGCTCCCCCTGTATCAAGTTCGATTGTGGATGTTTCCACTTTACACGTTTCTGCAATTCGGTGAGATATTCAGATTTCCATCGTTCGCAAAACGTTTGATGCAGGGCCTTAAGCTGTTCCCATCGGTTGACGAGTGAGGCGCGATTCTCACTTACGTCAATCTCGGGTGGGGCCAATAGATGTCTTCCAACGAGGAAATGTCCTGGAGTAAGTGGCTCCAAGTTGGACGGTTCGTGGGAGGAGGGGCTTAGTGCTCGAGAGTTGAGACAAGACTCGATCCGACAGAGTAGGGTACTGAACTCTTCAAGGGTGAATTTATGATCCGAAGCGATCTGCTTCCCACAGTCACCCCATATGAGGAGCACCTGCTGGGATGAAGTGCCTGGCCAAGGTTTTATGGCAATGTTGGGATAAGGTCTGGTTGCGAGCAGCTGCTAAAAAAGCTTTGAACTCTGAGCAGATGACTCGAGATTCTCCGACAAAGTTAGTTCCATTGTCGGAGTAGATGTTCATTGGACATCCTCGTCTAGCAACAAACCTATCAAAAGCTGCCAGGAACGAGGCGGTGCTAAGGTCACTAGTGGCCTCTAAGTGAGTCGACTTAGTCGAAAAGCAGACAAAGAGGCACACGTAGCCTTTTGAAAGACGAAATCTTCTCCCGCGGTAGGATTTCATGTCGAACGGTCCGGCGAAATCTACACCGGTGTTTGTAAACGCACGCGAGAAAGTGGTGCGTTCTGGAGGGAGGTTTCCCGTTGGTTGGGTTTGTGATTGCTTGCGGAAGATCGTATGAATCTCGGATCGGATCATATTTTTAACTCTTGGTTTAAGATGTTATGGGTGTAGACGAATGGGCTGAGAGAAAGGACTTCGCTTTTTGCCACAATGGGTTTCCCTCTTTTTAAATTTCCAAATTCTTCAGAATAATGTTGCCGTTGATAGATTTCTATAAGACGCCGAGTCGTAGCCTTAATTTCGTCGGGCGAAATGAGGTATGACCCCGCTTTAAAAGAAGATTTTGTTTTGGGATTAGTTCTTTGAGGGAACCTCATAATGTATGATATGACCCTCAAAGCCTTTGAAAAATCAGAAAACCTTTCGAGAATGTCCTCTTTATTGTTTATTTGCGTAGTTATGTGAACTTGTACTCTCTTTTCTTCGATGTTTGTACCATAATAAATTTCTTGAGTTGGCCATTTTGTCTTGTTTTCTTGTAAACAAGAAGATCCCTGCCACTACAAAGCGTTATTTACTAGATCCCTCACTGAAAGTCCTCTGCTGGCCAAATCTGCTGGGTTCGATGCGGAATCCACGTGTCTCCAGACTTTATTTCACACCTTTCACCAAGAGCACGGTGGTTTTCTGATCCAAGCTAAGACGATAGTTGAGTCAGCCCATAGGTGAATGTTAAAAGTGCCTAAGGGCATATTTTCCATAACGGCTTCTAAGGTTTCGGCCGACAAGACTGCTCCACTGCACTCTAATCTGGGTAAGGAGATTATTTTGTCTTTGCCATTAGTAGATTGACGTAGACCTGATATTTCGTTTTGACTCGTAGAAAAACTGTTGCTGCCTGGGCCTTTTCTGAAGTATCGCAGAACCCGTGTATTTCAACGTCGTTGGAGGGAGTGAAATACTCCCATCGTGTTGCTAATTTCGCTATACCCTGCCACCGCTTTAGGGTTTGTGTATATACCCTTTCGTCCCAGTCAGTCCCCTCTAGCCAAATGTGTTGGGGCGTGCCAACCAAGGGGATCAAAGAGTTTCTTGTTCCCCTTTTGGTTAAAATATCCCTATTTTCAATGGGCTTTGCTGTAAAATAGTTCTCGTTTAGCCGATGAGGTTTGGGTATTCCTTGCAATATTTTACTGCAGTTTGACATCCATTTTCTTAGGGACTATCCTTTGGAATTGTGTTTGATTGGGTTTTATCCAGATCTGGCGATGCATCTTTCCGATGTCACTGTTAAAGACATATTTGAAGAATTTTCAACGAAGGAGTAGGTTGTTAGATCGGCCTGAAGAACTGGTCCTGTATGAAGCACGTCGTTCAAGCTTGTGCCATAAGCAGTGGGACACGAAACGTTGAATAGGACCCGGACCTTGGTGGTCGTGCTTTCTTCTTTTATAACCGCATGATGTAAGAAGTAGCAATCTGTTGACTGAGATGGTATGACCGTATGAACCCTTAACATATGTCCTAATGTCTCGTATTCTGCTAATACCCTATTGTATTCTGTCTGTAGGACGGGTGACTTTGCTAGGCGTTTCTCATTCCGATACAATTGAGAGCACACACTTTTCAGAGAAGGTCCTCAGCAGGTGTTGGATGGAAACTCCTATTTCAAAGGCAAAGCTACGATATATTTCCCATCAGAGTTCCTTTCAGTTGTCGATTTGAAAAGTGCCTCGCAATAGGCGTTATCCTCGTTGAATGCCCTTTTCTATACCGCTTGGTATAATTTGGGGATAAATGTCGCCTCCTAGGAAAAAGTCGACTGGTTCATTGATGAAGAACCTCTTATCTGACATGATTAGATCAGGGAATTCTTGATGAGTCATTGCGCTCACTTGGCAAGTCGGAAGATCCCCTGTTAATTGAGGTAGGACTAAGACCACTCAATGCGTTATGAGAACTCAAGGCAGATCAGATTCCATCAACTGCAGAAAAGACGCAATCGTGATGCCACGGGAAAGCTACGCAACATTCTTGATAGTGAAGGAATATCATGTTTGGACACCACCTGGCTCACGAGGCAGTCATAAACAAAGTACGAGCCTCGTACTACAATCGTGCCAAACTTGCAAGATAAATATTGCGGTTCCCAACCCCCCACAAATAACACCGATTCCCGCTGCAAGACTGGCAGGCTTTGCAAAACCGTTTACACGTATAGGCATGGATTACTTCCGACCCACACTTGTAACTGTGGGCCGACACAAAGAGAAAATATGGGGCGTGCTTTTTACTTGCCTGACACTTCGAGCGGTGCACCTCGAAATCGCGTACAGCTTAGACACCAGCTCCTGTATCATGTCCTTACGCAACCCCTAGGCGGAACCCCTAGGGAAATATATTCGGACAATGGCACGAATTTCAGGGCCACTCAAAAGGCTGTTCGAGAAAAGGTAATAAAAATAAATTTTGCCAAACTAGCCGCTAAGTACGACAGCATCAAGTGGCGCTTCAATCCTCCTGGGGCTGCGCATATGGGAGGTGCCTGGGAACGACTCGTCCGAACCATTAAACGGGTTTTATAAAGTATCTGCCCAACGTATTCATTCAACGATTAAAGTCTTCGTAAGTCTTGCCTTCACGGTCAACATAGCACTCACTCCGAACCATTTGCTGCTGGAGTCACCAGATGGCTATAAGCCCATTTGCGGTGATGACTAGACTTGAGGCAACGCTGGAACCAAAAAAAAATTTTTGGCGGATCTCTTTTGGAGCCGTTGGGTAAGCGAGTATGCTCCAGTACTTACTCGCCTGGTCTAGTCATTCAGCCCTTTTACGCCTTTAGCGTTCAATGACGTCGTAATCGTTATTGCCGAAACCCTCCCGCGAAATCTCTAGCCAAAGGGGGGAGTCATAAACCTAGTTGTAGCCAAAGGCGGAGAAGTTCGGCGAGCATCCGGTCAAACGCAACACGGTGTTATGGTAAGACCGGCGACGAAGATAGCAAAACTAAGCTAATTTACGAGAGGGGGGATGTTACGGCCAAATTCCCCATCGCCAGATAACATTTAACACCATCGACCGATACCAAATCACACTATCATCGAAAAGACATATGTATGTTTGGTACATCACAAACGAGAACTAGAGAAGAAAGGAAGGAGCTACACATTTTTTTTAAAGCTGATCTATCTATACGAATATTTTGTACATTAAATATAATAATTAAATAGGCTGCTAAAACAACAAGCTCTCTCTTGATTTTCTCGCCAACACTTAGTTTTGCCATTAAATAGGAATACCAAGATTTTTTTGACAATTCCTAGGTCCACCAGGTGCATGGGCTCCAAAGGAAATTGGATAACCACTTTAACGCACATTGTTCCCAAGGAAAAACAGTCGTCTGGCATAGGCTTGTGGAAGTTCTCAACCCTGCGATGCTCAAAACCTTCAACAAACCTAGGAAGTGCTACAGAAGTACTGAAAATTCTAGTTTTATTGATTCTCCTCCCTTTTTGCATTCCTGCAGCCATTCAGTGTATTATGACCATCTGTATAGCAAACATAAGCCCTTGCCGGCGAGTCACAAATAAAACATCTTATTGAGACATGACCCTTTTTAACACCAATAGAAAATCCTATAGCTTCCAATTTTTTGCATTTCGGATATAAAGTCGTGAAGATAGCATGAAACATTATATGGCTTTTTATTGCCCAGAAAAATTCGAACAGGAAATACATTTTAATTTGGATAGCCAACTATTTTTCCAAATATACGCCATAATTATGTGTTTTTACTTTTGAACAGAGGAATCAAAATTCATCATTCAATCACAGAAGAAATAAGTATCCTAAGAAAGGAGCAGAAAAAATAAAAAAACATATACAAACAACAACAAAAAGAATTTTTTTTTAATTCCCTGTGATAAGGGAGATGTTGACTTTTTAAATAAAAACAAGTTAGGAAGTCTAAGTTCGGGTGGAACTGGACATTATATACCTAGTAGTGACCTATTATGGCATACCAATTTACGCAGGTCTATTTTAATATTTTTCAGTTCGTATTATAAAGCCAGCTGATTGGTATCAATAAAACACTTCTGTTATGTGTTTTGAGGTGTAAATTAATTAATTTGAATATAAATAGCTTACCTATCAACCCGCTAACCACATTTTTTTTAAATACCAATATATGCAGACAGACGGGCAGAGAGACAGACGGACGGGGAGACGGATAAGGCTAAATCGACTCAGCTCATCGTCTTGATTATTTTAGTATACTTATTAATGGGCCTATCCCTTCTTCTTCTCACACTTACAAACATTTCATGTTCATGAAAGGTATGAAAATCAAGAAGATCTAATGCAGTGGGGTAACCACTTCCCCGGATATTTTTCTTGTGTCTTATCCGATTTGGCAGGAGTATAATACATACTATTGAGAAGCAACTGACCAATTTCCATTGAAATACCTAGTTGAAACTACAAGCAATCGCTTTTGAAAATAGCAGAATTTTTATGCTTAAAAGTGGGAGGTACTACGCTTACTTCCCCAAAGTCCACAACATTTTTTTGGGGTCAAGTTTTGCTTAAAAAGCTTATTATGTGTGCAAGATATTATTGATATAGCTTGCATGGTTATAGAAATATCGCGGTTTACATTTTACAAACAAATTTTATAGAACTATGTTAAAAAAACTGGGGGTGGCCGTTGACCGTTGTTCGGCGAGGTTCACTTTTTAACCATGTTGAAAATGTTTTTCCGTGTACGTGTGAGTGCATACTTTTAGGCACTTGTTGTTTTCCATACAAATTCCAAAAATATGCGTTGGGGTTAGTAAAAATTTGTGAATTTGTGGAATCAGAGTTTCATCACGGTTAGCCGTGGTGGGTAGAGCAACCGCTGCTTACCACATTTTTTCAAAATACCAATCCAGGCACATTTTATGTTAGAAAAATTTGCGTTCAAATAGACAGACCGACAGACGGACATGGCTAAATGAACTCAGCGCATCGTCCAGGCTATTTCCGTATGCTTATTAATGGGCCCATCTCTTCTTCTTCTCATACTTACAGACGTTGTTGACTTATTTGCAGTCATCCGGGATTTTAAGGTGCAAAGTACACTCGAAACTTTAAACTCGTTCGACCGAAATATTAACTTTACTATAGAATTGGAAGAATAAGGAAAATTACCGTACCTAAACTCGATGAAAATCCGGAGAGGAAACCAGCTAAAACTAAAGTGGTATAAGAAACCAACAGCGTCTGAACGAATCATCAATTTCCACTCTAAACACCCTAAAACGATGATAATGAATACAGCGAGGGGCTGTATACGACGTATGTTGCAAATATCGGACGAAATTTACCACAAGGATGTTGTAAACGAAACCACATCGTTGTTAAGAAACAATGACTCACATTAGAAATGTTACATATAATTAATACTCCGCCAAACATAAGACTCAATTACAAAAGGGACACTGATAACGTCGCGCACCTGTATAGTTAGACATTTACTAACGAACAACGACAGTACGAAACTCCGTGTCTCAGCATTAATGTATGTACACGTTTATGATTGTTTACCAAATTGTTTATTGTTGTATGTGCTTTTTGTTACCAAGCCATGTCCGTTCATCCGTCCGTCTGTGAACACGATAACTTGAATGTTTCAAGAAATTTTTGAAAATGGGCTTGGCACCGCCCACTTTTGATTAAGTCAAATTTAGAAATAATATTAATCATAAATCCAAAACCGTTCACGATATCGAAACGAACTTCAGCACGCAGGTTTCCAGGTATGCAAGGAACGATCCAGGAAAAAATGGGCGACAGTACGTAACGGCATAAACGGATCGAGATAGATATTGACTTATGTATATCAAAATGTTCAGGACGAAAAGAGGAATTGATTAAGCCATGTCCGTCCGTCCGTCTGTGAACACGATAACTTGAGTAAATCTTGAGATATCTTAATGAAATTTGGTATGCGGGTTCCTTGGCACTAATCTCCGAAAGCTGGAAAATTTAAAAAGCGATATTTCTATAACTAAGCAAGTTATATCAATCAGATTTTGTACACATAATCAGCTTTTTAAGAAAAGATCGACCGTAAAATAATTTTGTCAATTTTGAAGAAGTAGAAGTGGCGGGGCGCACTTTTCAGCATAAAATTTCTGCTATTTTCAAAGGCAATACCTTATAATTCAATCTTGACATTTCAACGAAAATTGGTCAGCTACTTCTCAGTAGTATGTGTTATACTCCTGCCAAAAATTTGAAAAATCGAATTATACCGAAGTGCAGCCTGGGGGCCTTTCCAAAAGCTATATACAGCCTGTGTCGTGAAAAGCGAATTCCTGAACCTATCGTGAAGTTTCAAGGGCAAAACAAAACACAAAATATGTGGGCGTGGCACCGCCCACTTTTGAAAAATTATGATGTAGATATTGACTAAGTGACACATATATCCAAATTTCATTAATTTAGACCAAAAAAGTTCGGAGTTGTGACGAATTGAAATTTTATATAACCTGGGGGCGTGGCTCCGCCTACTTTTCCAAAACTATATATTGTCTATGCTGTACCCAGTATATGTTGTGAAAATTTCATAAAGATCGGTTGAGTTCTTTGGCGCCTATAAAAGACACACATTTTATACCTAGTAGTGCTACGCACACAAGGTATATTAACTTTAGTCGCCTAACGGCAGTACGTAACGGCATAAACGGATCGAGATAGATATAGATATAGACTTATGTATATCAAAATGTTCAGGACGAAAAGAGAAATTGATTAAGCCATGCCCGTCCGTCCGTCCGTCTGTGAGTAAATTTTGAGATATCTTAATGAAATTTGGTATGCGGGTTCCTTGGCACTCATCTTCGAACGCCATTTAAAATGGGCGAAATCGGATGATAGCCACGCCCACTTCTTATATATAGAATATTTTCGAAAACAAAAAAGTGATTACTCAGTACATAATACACCTATAAGGATAAAATTTGGTGAATACATTGGATTGAGGCATAAAATAAAATTTTCAAGAAATTTTTGAAAACGGGCTCGGCACCGCCCACTTTTGATTAAGTCAAATTTAGAAATAATTCCAATCATAAATCAAAAACCGCTCAAGATATCGAAACGAAACTCAGCACGCAGGTTTCCAGGTATGCAAGGAATTTCCCAAGAAAAAATGGGTGGGACCGGTTAAGGTCTACGCCCACTTTTATATAAAAGATTTTGAAGAGGATCGTAGGTATATTAAACAGGCAATAACTTTGCGTAAAATATCTTTACATCACTTATATTTCACTTTTAAAGTTTCCGTAAACAAAGAAATCCAAAAACTTAAAATTTTCGAAAATGGGCGTTGCCCCGCCCCTTTTATAGTGGATTATTCCACAAAACCATATCTCCGCCAAAAATTGATTTGTCGAAACGAAATTTGGTGATAATGTTCCATATATAAAGGTAACTGTTTGCTGTAAAAATGGGCGAAATCGGTTAATGTCCACGCCCAGTTTTTGAACATAGTTCTGCAAAATATTTTTGTAAAATTTAAAAAACGATATTTCTACAACTAAGCAAGTTATATCAATCAGATTTTGCACACATAATAAGCTTTTTAAGAAAAACTCGGCCGCAAAATTTTTTTTTCAATTTTGAAGAAGTAGGCGTGGCGCCGCCTACTTTTCAGCATAAAATGTCTGCTATTTTCAAAGGCAATCGCTTATAATTCAATCTTGATATGGCAATGAAAATGCGTCAGCTGCTTTTCAGTAGTATGTATTATACTCCTGCCAAAATTTAGCCAAATCGGAAAAGCGACGTACAAATTAGCAAATTTCTTTAAAAGATATAACATTAACACAGCATTCAGAATATCAAACAACGTAGGACAAAAACTAAGAACCGACACTAATTCTCATGACCCATTCAATAGACACGGAGTGTATAGGCTTACTTGTGAATGTCAATACAGCTACATAGGACAAACAGGAAGGAAAATAAGCACAAGATTCCGAGAGCATATCAGGGACTACAACAAAAAAACACGAAAACCCACCATAATACCAGAATCGAACCACATGTTCGAGAACAACTGCACCCCAGCTAACATCAAAACAACGGCTCGAATACTTCACGTACAAGGAAAAGTCCGCTGCTCAATGTACTTGAGAGCATGGAGATATACAAGTTAAGAACATTTGACGGCAGGATCATAAACGAACAAACCAACACTATCTCTGACGAAATATTTGAACCCTTAAAACTAATTTACAAAAAACAGCATAAGTCAGCAGGTACAGCAACCAAACACGTAACAATGAACAAGCAAAAACGCAAAATGAACCAAACGGCAAAAATCACCGATTTATACCTACCTCAACGTAAAGCTTAGCTAACAAGCGGTATGTCTACATACCTACAAAAACAACCCCTGGGACAGAAAACAATTCGGACGTATCAATACCACGCACACACCCACGCATATTAACGTTACCTACCACGGACACATAGATTGACATTACCTGCACCCATGGACTATAAAAACAACGCAACGGATAGACACAGACCAGAACGAAAGTAGGCATTGAAAAGGGCAGAACGCCGAAACCGGTTTGTCACAAAACCAAACTTGACAAGGGATGACGAAAAATCGTTGCAACAAAAATCAGACTTCCTTACTTGTTTTTTCATTATTTTTGTATACTTTCTGGCAGTATTTCAAAATTCGTTGGACATCGCATGTTTAAAGATAAATTTTTCTTGTGTGTTTCGTGAAGCACTTTCTGCACCAATACAAGCGTTCAGACATTTGCGTTCTCAGTATTTTTTTGTGTACGGTTTTTTTTATTCTTAGATTTCGCTCTATCTTTTTTGAATTTTTTTTTTGTAAACTTTGAAACTTTTTACTAACTGATAGTAGAAAAAAATTACAACGATTTCAACAGCTTTCTTTAAGGTTTACACAAATTTTAAAACTTAAGTAAGCATTCAAGACTTCGAACTTTATTTATTAATATGCTTTTTGTGTAGCTTCTGCATAACTAACACAGCCACACATAGGTATAGACACGCCCTGTGGGAAAATCTCTAGTTCTGAACTGGTGCGCATCTAGTGCGTTTCGAAACACAAGTAAGTAGCCTTCAGTTTCTTTCACATGTAATGAACTGGCGAATTTAACATGGCGATGTCCTAGGTGTTGGAAATTGTCCCCCGCTGCAATATCTTTTCGACAGGTCCAAAATAGTGAAAAATTCGAAAGTTGGTTCTTTTATTGCTAATATTGCCTTAGTTCGGAACTATTTCCAAATTCTGCAGTTTGGATGTAGTTAGTTTAGAATTAAAAGAAAAAAAATAATATTTGGAGAATCCTTCCATGGTAGAACTACACTCGGAGACTTTTTGCCAAATGACTGCCTACGGTCGCGAACGCCGTTTTGAAAAACTTTTTCAAACCACTTTTGATGTTACCTTTCCCAGGACTCGAATCCTACCAACTGATAAATTTTTATTTTATTTTTTTATTTATGATTTCAAATTTTAACCTTCCTTTAAAGAACGCTACAAGAACAAAACATTTTTTCCAAATACGAATCTAAATTTTATTAAATTTTAGTGATTACACAACTGCCGGTGTCGCACTAGTGAAAATCTAGTTACTATCTTACTAGTTCTCACTAGCCACTTTATCTCTAGTTCTGAGCCAGAAATTATTCCCCCTAGTTACTGACTTTCCCACAGGGCGTATATACACTAACAACTCTCATACAAATGTTCCGTATCGATAACTCATTGAAACTGAATTAATGCTGTGCTTGGTGTAAAAAATTATGAAACTTTATACTCAAATATTTCAGAAATTGGGGAACTAGTTTTGTTTTTTTATTGTAGTGCAAGGATTATTTTAAAAATTCAAAATGCATGAATATCCGTTCTGTAGTGTCCGAGATCTTGTCATTCTAAAATCATAGACTTTGATTTATAATATGTATGGTATAGTGTGTATTGATAAAATCAACAAGATTGGACAAATATAACATATAACCCCATACAATTAAATAGGTATGAACGTCAAATTTCGCACGGTTTGTACTTATTTTAAATAAGGATCGGGAACTGAAAATAGTGATACGGATTCATGAAAGGTATAAAGCCTCCAGCGCTTTTCTTACTTGCTTTTTATTAACTTTGAAGAGAGGCTGCAAGATTCTTTTATTCTACACATTAAAAATATAGACAAAGTTTACTTACATCGCAATGGCTCTTAGAGTCAAGTAATGGCCACACCTCCTTATCTTTGTAAAAATTGTATGGAGTAGATTGCAATATGGAATGGGTTGAATAGCGATTTCGACACGTGGAAATGTGTTTTGTTTTGCGTATCCTTATAAAAACGTCGTTAGTACTTTCGAGCAAATACTGAACTTTGCATTCACCAGATACGTCTATTTCTGTTGTGTTGTGATCTATATCGAATCGTAGCATTGTGTTTTGAAAAGCAGATAATATACCTCTTTTAAAGTTTAAAGTCCAAACAGATTCTGTCGAGCTTGGACATATTTCGGCTATAAGACCATCGTGAAATGAGAAGCGAAGTGCATGTTTTTTTAAATCATTGGCTATTTCAATATTCGAAGGATGCATTTGAGCAAAGTCTTCATACGTCTGGTCATCACGGCCTGTGCCACCAAATTCGCCGTAATAGTCCTCCTCATCAGAATTCAATCGAACATTAGTAATTTCTGTACTTTTCTCTGGTAATTCATTGTCCCACAGTTTAACATCCGTAATTCGAAGGAATCCTTCACATGGGTTTGGATAAAAAATTTCAATAGACGATTGTAGAAACAGACTGGATGCATTATTTTCGGTGCCAGAAAATGCACTTTTTAAATCAATACTGTACTCATATTTGTATATATTGTTATTAAAACCGAATTTCGTAAAAGGGGCATCACATTTAGGACTCCCACAAATATTTGGATCTCGAAATGGATCTGAAAAAGAATTTATTCGATAAAAAAGAAAAATTAAAAATTATAATAAGTGATCTTACTTTGTTTAGCCGCTCCGCTGAGTATTATGCTATACAACATTAAAATAACCTTTAAAACCTCCCACATTGTTTTATTTGCAGACAACAAGAAAGAATATATGCACCCCTCCTCCTTTAGTATTCAAGATATGGCTTCGAACGACAAAGTCTATTGATATAAACAAAATTATAATATAAGAAAATAGAACTAAATAAAAAACTAACTTACATTTTAGACAATATGCTTAACTAACATTATAAGACGCATTATAGACTAATGTTAGAAGACACAAAAATGCTATCCGCGCCGAACAGAGCTAATCTATATTTATAAAAATGAATTTGTGTGCGTGAATACGTTCAAAATTCAAAAATAGCTTGACCGATTTAAATAATTTTTTCTTTAGTATATCCGATCAAATAAATAATATTTTAGCTAATACCCAAAAGCCGCTTAACCGATTTTAATAATTTTTGTTCGATCGTACTTAGTGCTCATATATAACTAAAAAAGTTTTAAAAAACCTCGATATAGTTTACCTAATAGAACTTTACCTGGCATACAAACTGAAGTTAGTTTAACAACCAAAATTGAGTTGAATGTTTAACTAAAGTTAATTTAACAACCAAAGTTGAGTTCAATGTTTAACCTTACCAACCACTCTGATTCCTAATCACAAACGTTTTCCAACACAGGAAGTGCCTAAAAGTATATAGGCACGGCGAAACTATTTACTTGGTGAAAAAGTGACTCATTGAAGTAACCGTACCAACCATGGCTAACCGTGGTGAAACTCCGATTCTACAAATTCACAAATTTTTACTAAACCAACGCATATTTCTGCCTAAAAGTATGCACTCACACCTACACGGGAAAACATTTTCAACATGGTTAAAAAGTGAACCTCGACGAACAAAATTGCCCACATTTTTATCCAGTTTTTTGGTGAGGGCGACTCACTGTTTATCCAGATTTTTATCCACTGCTGGTTGGCAGGGCATCTATGTATGTATATAAAAGTAAATTTGTGTGCGTGAATATGTTCAAAACTCTAGAACGGTTTTGACCGATTTTAATAATTTTTCATTGTTTGATTTGATTCAGGGCTCATTTATGAATTTTTTTTTTTAATTTCAATTGAATAACATTTTAGCTAATACTTAATAGCCGCTTGACCAATTTCAATATCTCTTTTCTTTGTTCGATCGGACTTAATGTTCATATATAACTAAAAAAAATTTGAAAAACCTCAATTTAATAATATTTTAGGTAATAAAACATTACCTGGGGATACAAACAGACAAACATAGTCGAGTTGACTGTTTAACTGAAGTTAGTTTAACCAAAGAACGTTAAAACAATAAGAAGGACCTTCTTATTGTTTCAACGTTCTTTGGTTTAACAATCAAGGTTGAGTTCAATGTTTAGCTTTACCAACCACGGCACCACTCTGATTCCAACATAATCACAAAGTTTTTCCATCACGCCAATTTACATGGTGAAAAAGTGAAACTTTGAAGTATCTACCCTAACAGTGGTGAAACTATGCGTATGGAAGCAGCAAGTGCCTAAAATTATGCACTCACACCTAAACCGAAATACATTTTCATCATGGTTAAAAAGTGAAACTCGCCCAACAAAATTGCGCAGTTTTTTATCCAGTTGTTCTGTAAGCGCGACTCGCTGTTTATCCAGATTTTTATCCGCTGCTGGTTGGCAGGGTTCTTATTGTTTTACGTTTTTTGTATTCCTACAATTTTGATAACTTTGGGACGATCAAGTTATTTCCCCAATCAAATTTCTTTAGCGTAACTTTGAGCAGCAAAAAATCTATCGTTATAAGAGGTGTTATCCGGTCATCGTGATCCTGACCCAGATAAAAAACGATACCTGTAAATGCAACAACAACGATTTGAGCCAGATAGGTCCATCTGGTACAATTTGTGAGCAAGATAATTTTGCTAGTTTCTTATCTTTAGTATGGACACACTATCTTTCGATAAACCTAATTTTTCATCACAGAGTGTTCATAATGTAGACTTTTTTTTGTGTTTCTTGCTAAACGCATTAATATTTTATGAAGTTGTTACGTTCAAAAGAACATGAGACGAATTGGTCCACTACCAACTCTTCGCACTATAGAGACGCTGTTGTATGAGTAAACGTGTCATGAATTTTTGCTTTAGTTGTTGTTATTGTATTGATCACCTGCTACGATGCCGTGTCAGCGGCTTTCCTGAGAGCATAAGCAATGTAAAATATGGGCAAATATGTTAACTTCATTGCAGATACCTACAAACAGTGTTTACAAAAACAAAATATTTAAATGATTTTTCATATAGAGTATTCAAAACAGGAGTTGGTTTTGATTTTGTATTTGTGGTTCGGTTTGTGTGAATAAATAAAATAAAATAAAATATAATAAAACAAAGTTTATTAAAAGAAAGTGAAGGAAAGGACAGGTGGGGTAAGAAAAGAAAAGGAAAGGAATCGAATGGGAATGGAAAGGAAAGAAAATAAGAGGTAAGGAAAGGAAAAGAAAGGAGAGAAAAGGATAAGAAGGCAATGGAAAGAAAGGAAAAGAAAAGAAGAGAAAAGAAAAGAAAAGAAAAGAGAAGAAAAGGAAAGAAAAGAAAAAAAAGAAAAAAAGAAAAGAAAATAAAAGAAAAGAAAAGAAAAAAAAGAAAAGAAAAGAAAGGACGAGAAAAGAAAAGAAAAGAAAAGAAAAGAAAAGAAAAGAAAAGAAAAGAAAAGTAAAGAAAAGAAAAGAAAAGAAAAGAAAAGAAAAGAAAAGAAAAGAAAAGAAAAGAAAAGAAAAGAAAAGAAAAGAAAAGAAAAGAAAAGAAAAGAAAAGAAAAGAAAAGAAAAGAAAAGAAAAGAAAAGAAAATAAAATAAAATAAAATAAAATAAAATAAAATAAAATAAATTAAAATAAAAGAAAATTTAAGAAAAGGAAAGTAATAGAAAGGAAAGGAAAGAATGGAAAAGAAAAGGAATATAAAGGAAAGGAAGGGAATGGAAATGAAAGGAAGGGAAAGAAAAGGAAAGAAAAAGAAAGAAAAAGAAAGAAAATAAAGAAAAGAAGAGGAAAGAAAAGAAAAGGAATAGAAAGGAAATGAAAGAAAGACAAAGGAAAGAAAATGAAAGAAAGGAAAGGAAAGGAATTGAAAGGAATGGAAAAGTAAGAAAAAGAAAGGAACGAAAAGAAATTGAAAGGAAGGGCAAGAAAAGAAAAAAAAGAAAAGGAATGGAAAGGAAAGGAATGGAAAAGAAAGTAGAATAAAGTAAAGTAAAAGAAATTAGAGGAAGGGAAAGGAAAGAATAAAACAAATTTAAAATAGAGACTGTGGAGAGTGAAAGAAGAAAGCAGAGAAAACAAAAAAATGTTGGAAGAAAGGAATTACTAACTTTTTTTTTTTTTTCAAAACAAATGAATAGCAAAGAACACACTCAAGTCTTATTTATTTTGGTTCGTAAATGACTTAGAATAATAAAATAGAAATCGTCTTTCGTGGAGAGTAAAAGATAGTCGCCAGAACAGGCAATAGTCGTACGAAATACTGTTTTGAGATTGAACACTGTTGTCAGAATTGCGCTGTAAGAATAATTATAACGAGATGTCAAGGAGATCTAAGTAATATAAGAAATGCCAGATAATTATTGTTATTGTTACTTGTAAGTGAATATACGAGGTGTGTTCAAAAAGTATCGCGAATTTTGTGTTTTTTCAAAAATTATTTATTTATTCATGAATATCTATTTTGTCCCCTTCAAAGTAATCCCCATGAGATATTATACACTTGTGCCAACGGTTTTTCCAATCTTCGAAGCACTTCAAAAAATCAGTTTTTTGTATCTTGTTCAGCTCCTCCTTCGATGCCGTCTTTATCTCGTCAAGAGAAGCGTAACGTCGTCCTTTCATGGGCCTCTTCAGTTTAGGGAACAAGAAAAAGTCACAGGGGGCCAGATCTGGGGAATACGGTGGCTGCGGCATCATTAGTGTGTTGTTTTTGGCCAAAAAGTCGCGCACAAGCAACGATGCGTGAGCAGGGGCGTTATCGTGGTGCAAAAGCCAATTATTGTTCTTCCACAAATCCGGGCGTTTCTGGCGGATTGCTTCGCGCAAATTGCGCATAACTTGCAGGTAATATTCCTTATTGACCGTTCTTCCCTGTGGCAAGAACTCATGATGCACCACGCCCCTGCAATCGAAGAAAACTGTCAGCAAAACTTTCACATTCGACCGAACTTAGCGCGCTTTTTTCGGTCTTGGTTCGTGCGGCAGCTTCCATTGAGATGATTGAGCTTTGGTTTCCACGTCATAACCATAAACCCACGATTCGTCACCAGTTATGACCCTCTGGAGCAAATTTGGGTCGTCGCGGACAGAGTTTAACATCTCACTAGCAATGTTCATGCGATGCTGTTTTTGGTCACAATTGAGCAATTTTGGTACGAATTTCGCGTAAAAATCGAAGACGATCCAAAACACGTGCAGGCAAAGCAGCTGTCAACAATTAACTGAACATTCAAAATGGCCGAGCTTGTCGGCATAAGTGAGAGACATGAGTACCAACATAACGCCACAAAAAATTCGAAATTCGAATATACGTAACCAGCGAAAATTCAAAATTCGCGATACTTTTTGAACACACCTCGTAAGTTACCTCCCGTGTCCAGGGAGATGTAAAAAAATTAAAGGTGCGGAGGAAATAAGTGTCCTCCGATACTATGAAATGAAACAAGGAAACGATTTAAATAAACTTTACAACTCCTTTATTCGTGCCGCTTGCACGCTAATTACCAACTAACTCTAAACATACGTTGCAACTTACTTAAATAATTTCTTAGCCTAACTAAAGTGGTTATGTTGCAGTTCCCATGCTTTACCCATAACTGATCGCGCGTGCAGACAGGAATTGCTTAGCGTGCAATTCCCATAACTAACGTAAGGTGACCTGATCGATGGTTGCGCGTGTGCCGCGTCAGCGATTCCCTCCTATTGAACTAAATAAGTCACACGCTTAGCAACGTGATCACAGGGTGCGCCGTTGAGTGGTATTATGGTACGTGTTCGTGTAACTCCTCCCCCTTTAAAGATCTGCGTCTCGTAGATCAAATGTTGAAAAGCGTGCGGGGGAGAAATTTTGTAGGGAGTGATTGCGACCTTCTGGTGATGAGTTGGTACTGACGATTGTGACTGGCAGGCTAGGATCTGAGCGATAAAATTCAGGTGCAGATTTGCTTTTGGGGATTCATGTCAATGTTTCCTGTCCAATGCGTAGGAATTTTAACCGGTGGAAGATCTAGTTTCTTTGTGTAACATCTCCACAGCGTTCCGTCAGTAAGGGATATTGCGCAAATCGAGATAGACTCTGTGACGATAGAAAAATTGATTTTTTCATTGACATACCCTAGATACTTAACATTCTCCATTGCCAGGTCGTGGATGTATTCCAAGTTGACTTTCATGGTAAGGTTTTTTATGTTAGGAAGTACGGCTGGGAGGGCGTGTGTTGTAACAGCTTCATTGCTGGAATATTCCTGATCGCCAATCTTGATTGTCTCGTTGTTGAATTGAATTACGTATGTGCCAATAATAGTATTTGTGGTATTGTTGCTCCTTATTACGCCTTGGTAGTTTGAAAAGAAAATGGTGTTTTCGTTTACCAGCTCTATATGGGATCCGTTTCGTCTAATAAATTGACAACTAGCAGCCCCACCTTTTAAGAGTCGTGGCAGGCAGCTGTTCTCTTCCAACGCAATTAATTACTCAGAGCTGCATACCGTGGATGAGCCGATAACCATACAATCCTTTGTCAACCCGTATGTCTCTTCTTGGTTGACCAGCATTCTGTCGAACGGTGGGTCCACTTTTTTGCCAGCGTAGATTCCGGCGCGGGTAATCAGAAGGTTATATTTACTGGCCGTCACTTTCGGCATTGATAGGACATAGAGGAGAAGTGTCCCGTTTGTGAGGACCGATGGTTGACCATATTCAATTGCGTCAAATACATTCTGGTATGGGAGGGTTTCTACTTCGGATAGGATTTGGGTCACCTCGTCTATGTCTCACAAGTTGGTGTTACCAACTCCTCGCTTTGCTAATTGGCATGCTCGCACAAATTCATTGACCTCTTCGCGCACGAGGACGATGTTGTGAAGTGGGCTTTGCTCGAATTCGATTCCTTCTCTTTCCCTTACCATGTAGTTGGTGCGGCTCACCACTTCTTCAATTCCTTTCAATACTTCTTGGGTGGTCGTGAATAGCTTTTTATTGACCTTATACTGATGGTTGTTGTTCGCGATTATCTGGTTTTGGCTGTGGAGGATATTATTCCAATCTGTTGCGTCAGGCGATCCTGCCAGCCATTTCCATGCTGACCCTATCCAGTCGATAAATCGGGTGACTCTAGTATTGCTTGTGCTTCCCATCAACTCTTCGAGTCGTTCGAGTGTTTGATTGATGTAGTGCTGGGCTAAGAGTTGCTCTTGGTTCGTTTGGTTAGATGCCCTGCCAGTTTATCCATTTGAGTCACCATCGTTGTATATTTTTGTAGGTCGATGAGGTGGATGAGTTTGAATGAGCCCCCAATGATGCACCCATCTCCGCTCTGGATGGTTACTATTGGAGCCTTGTAGTTAAATAAATGTAGTGCGCTGATGACTGAAACCAGCAGTGGGAATCTGCAACGCAAGATGTTAATTCTAATTTAATGTTGTTAGTAAGTTAGTAATTGTTAGGTTCTAAGAAATTGAGTTACGGTTATCTATTTAGTAAAAATGAAAAATTACTATCAAAAACCTTAGGTATTATTAGTAAGCGGAACTCTTAAGATTATATTGACTATCATTAAACTAGTGTTATTATCTTAGTTTAGGATTTTCGCTTTTCCTGCGATATTATTTTGTTAGTGTGTCAGTGGTTTACAAGTTATGATTTGTTCAAACTTTATTTTTTATTAGTAGGGAAGATTAAGATTAAAATAAAAATTTTTTACAAAAATTTTCAGAAATAAAAAGGAACAAAAAATTAGGAAAAAATAAAAGGGTAAAAATTTTGGTTTTTTTCTCTTTTTCATTGTTAACAATTTCTTCGTTTTTCTTCACTTCTTTGAATTAATAAAAATTTTTTTATTTAATTTTTATTTTTATTTTTTTTTTATTTGTTTTCTTTTTATTTGCTTAGCGGATTAGGCACATAAGCTCAAATTTTACTTTTTTCTTTTTCATCTACGGATTAGGCGCACAGAATTAAATAAATATTTGCTTAGCGGATTAGGCCCACAAGCTCAAATTTTTCTTTTTTCTTTTTCATCTACGGATAAGGCGCAGAGAATTAAATAAAATTTTTTTTTTTTTTATCTACGGATTAGCCGCAGAGAATTAAATAAATATTTGCCTAGCGAATTAGGCGCATAAGCTCAAATTTTTCTTTTTTCTTTTTCATCTACGGATTAGGAGCAGAGAATTAAATAAATATTTGCTTATCGGATTAGGCGCATAAGCTCAAATTTTTTCTTTTTTTCTGGACCAGAGGTGTTAACATTTCTCGAACCAGCTTTGGGGGATCGTGCTATCCGTTTTGGGAGCAACGTAGCCATTTGTCAGATTCGATGGCGCCCTACTAAGTCACGATTTGTCCCACTTACAAGCCCGCTCTTGTTAGATAAACTCCCTCTTGGTGCAAGATGTTTTATAATTTCTTTTCATATCTTTTGTTTGTTTGTTTTATTGTGTGGGAGTAGTTTGTCTCCTTCTTTTTATATTTTTAATGTGGAGTTTGTGAATTTTTTTTCCACTAAGTGTGGTGACTGAAACTTTTGAAACGATTTCTTTTTTATATAAAGGTTTTTGTTTAACCTCTATTTACTTATCCTTCACGTATATGACGTCATTTTCGTCATAACGTTCCGTAGCATCCTTTTTTTTATTATGTTTTTTTATCTGGGCCACTTGTTTTTCCCTCAATAGTGTTTTAATTTGGATATTCATCTTTCTGCTCTGGTCAAGGATTTCTTGGAATTTGGAAGCTTGTGAGCGGTTAAAAAAAAATGTCTGTTGAAGTGAACTGAATTATTATAGCGATCTACAGCTATGATAACAAGTTCCTTAGTCCTGAGGGCTTCATTCTCCGCCTTTAGGCATCTAAAAATTTCCAGTAACGTAGAGTGAAATCTCTCGATTTGGCCATTCACCTCACCACTCTGAGTTGGAGTGCGGTAAAGCTGAATTCCTAGAGATTCTAACAAGCTTTGTATAACTGGGCTACTCAATCCTCGTTCGTTATCAGTGACTAAAATTCTAGGGGTAGTAAAGTAGCGCAGAAGTTTCACTATTTTTTGCCTAAAGTGCAGGGTTCCTTTGTTTCTGATGTGGAAAAGCTTTGCGAATTTTGAAAATTTATCAATGCAACTCAAAAAATGTTCCCCTGAATTTTGAATATGTCTAAGTGAAGGATCTCGCACGGTCGCGATGGGATTGGTGTAGCCTGTAATTCTGGCCTATGGGGGTGCCTGTCGTATTTACTGAGTTTGCACGTCTCACAAGCCGCCAGTACATATTTCCTAATTTGACTGCTCATCTTGGGAAAAGAGCAACGCTCAAGAAGTTGTTTCCTATTCTCCGTGGCATTACGGTGAGCCCTCTTGTGCTCCTTCATTATTGCCTCACACATACTATCTGGGTTGCTCAAGTCCTCCACAAGGTTTTGCGCTATTCGCACCTTATAGTTAATGAAGTGTTTTAATAATAGGCCCAAATGATCTTCCGGTATTTTGATACCGTTAATGACGTTTTCACTAATATTTTCTATCCCTACGTAGTGGCGTGAGTGTCCAGGGTGCGGTTCTTCGTAAATTTGAAGTCTGCCCCCGAACACAATTTGGTTTCTGAAAACATTTACTTGTACTTCCTCGAAGGGGATCAGGTCTGTGTTATCTTGTTCTACGCTATGCACCGTATCGGAATCTGATCCCATGGTTGCATTCTGACTGCCGACCTCGGATGTGGACGGCATCGAATCAGTCAGTTGATTTAGTTATGTTTTAAGGCGAGAAAAGGCATCAGCCATGACCTTAAGATTTTCTTGGTTTATAGATGAGTTCGTAATTGTACTCCTCGATCCGGGCTTTCCATCGCTTCAGCTTAGCATTGTAGTTGCGATTGCTGAGGGAGGAAGTTAGTGGTTGGTGATCGGTAAATATACGTATTTTCTTGGCACCATACAAGTAATTTCTTAGATTGCCTAATGCCCAAACGATGGCGAGCATCTCTTTTTCGTTTGTAGCATACCCTTCCTCTGTGGTTGTTAAACTTCTTGATATAAACGCAATTGGCTTGTCTTTACCATCGTAGTCCTGAGACAATACCGCGCCAATAGCGTAGTCTGAGGCGTCTGTTGTTAAGTTAAATGTCTTTTCAAAGTTTAGTTAGTTTTCTGTAGTAACAAGTTAAACCTAAAAAGCTTTTGAGCACTATTAGATTTGAGGGTGGCAAAAGGTTTCTTATCGAATTTATTTTCTTAGGATCTGGTAGGATTCCTTCGGAGGTTACAATATAACCCAGAAATTCGACGCTTCTTTTTAAAAACTGTGTTTTTTGGAGGTTGACTTGAGTCCCGCGGTTAGTGGCCTCTTCCCTGCTGAAGATAATTATATCGTCGATATATACAAAACAAATTCGACCTATGAATTCTTTGAGGACGTCGTCTATCATTCTTTGGAAGATAGAGGGCGCATTTTTTAGTCCGAAAGGAAGTCGCAAGAATTCGTATTTTCCATTCATTGTGGAAAATGCCGTTTCGGGAATGTCACGCTTCTTCATTGGTATTTGGTGGAATTCTGACGTTAAGTCCAGCCTGGTAAAATATTTGGCTTCGCCAAGGCTAGCAATAGTACCATTGATTTCTGGGATGGGATATGCATCGGGAATGGTTACGGCGTTTAGCTTTTTAAAATCAATGACCATCCAGGTATTTCTTTTCTTCATCCCCCCTATGGGGGAGTTATAGGGACTCTTTGACGGACGGATAATGCCTTGTGAAACAGTTCCTGAATTTGCCTTTCGACTTCTCCACGGATATTGACGGGGTAGGGATAGCTTTTGGGGTAAATGGGGTTTTCGGTTATTGTTCTTATCTCAGCCTGGAAGTTGGTTTGAATTCCCATGGCTTGGTCGACTGGACCGAGTAAAGTTTCGTATTTTTCCAGTATCCCATATAGCTTGCTTTTCGTACGTTCGGTGACATAGTTGTCAAGAGGGATATCTAAATTAATGGAGTTAACCTGTTGCGCTGTCTTTCGATTACGAGGCAGAAGGATGTCTGGCTTAAGGATGAGGGTATTGAGCTCCCTATCTAACACTGCTTTAATTTCTGAGAGAGTATCATCCCCTATTATCCCATCAAATGATTCTAGACCAGGAAGAACAAAGAATGTAGTAGGCAGATTCCTACCAACAAACTGAAAAAAATTCCGCAAACTTTCTTGTCGATTTTGGTTTTTCCCCCCGCCGAGATTACGTGGAATGGCTTTTCCACTGGGGTAGTGTTCAAAGCTACGCGCTCGCTAATGTAGTTTTTGTTTGCGCCGGTATCAACTAGGAACTCTAAAAAAGCTTGACTCTGAGTAACGTGTTCTAAATATGGAGGCATTCTCTCCCTCCTCTTCGTCTACGGCCACTAGATGAAACAATTTCTGTTTCTTGTTTGTTTCGTTGTTTGAAAATTTTGTTGGAACTTGACTTTTCCTTGGCCCGTCATACCTAGAGAACCTGGAATTTCCCGTCTGGCGGGTTTGAGAGGATGCACCGGCATCCACTCTTAAAGCCGTTGGGGGGTCAATGTTGTTGCGCCAGCTTTGCGCAGATTGGTGGCTACTTTTGGTTTGCCCTGACCTAGCGTATGGGGAGTTGAATCCCCTCTGATTTTGATGTCGGTCTGCAAAGCTCCCATTGGAGTGGGCTGCATTATCGTACCTCGAATGGTTCGGGGCTGGATTCTGCGGTGTGGCAGAGTAGTCTGTGCTGCCGCGAGGAAAATATCGCCTTGGTGGAAATTGGTACGCATCGCCGAACATTCGGGCACTTCTATTTAATGCCTGTGGGGGGCGGTAAATAGCGTTTCGCGGATCCACGTTCATGAACGTGAGGCATGACGAATATGCCTCAAGCAGGGATTTCGGCTTCTACATAAGAAGCAAAGTCGGCAAGTCGCCGTTTAGCCCCCTGATGAAGACATCCAAGGCTCTTCGTCTATGTGCCTCGGCCAATGCCTTCACCGTTTGTGTGTACACATATTTATCTGTGCTTATCGTATTTATCATAAGCGACAATTGTTTGTTGATTTGGGCATAGAATTCCGACAAATTTTGTCGCCCCTGGGTCATAAGGGTAAGTTGCTGATCAAGGGTTTCATATCCCTGACGTCCGCATAATGCAACGAGAGAATCTCCTTGATTTTCTTCCAATCGGAGTCTAGAATATTGTGCCTCAAAATATATAGGCTTTTGCCGTACGGGCTTATAAAAACTTAGGACCTGTTCTACACTATGGATCCAGGAGGTATAGTGCTCCCGGGATCCATCAAACACTTGAAGCTCTTTCACACAATCCGGTAACCTCGCTATTTCCTTAAGATCCTCCTTCGTCTGAGGAGTCACGAGTGGCTCTTCTACTGGTGTTGCCTCACTATCGACAGCCTGCCGACGAACCTCTTCTACCCTACTTTCTAGTCGCTCTAGGGTTTGGCTAAGTCCTTGTATGGACTCGTCAGCGTTTGTCGATTCTACGCTTTTGAGGCGCTCCTCGAATTTCTTCAGCTGAGCGAGCATGGCGTTCACGGCCCCATTCATTTCGTCGGCGTTCATGATTAGGTATGCTGAAAAGATAAGAACTGTAATGTCTCATTGGAGGATTTTTTTTCACTGTTAAATTAGGAGAATTTTTGCTTTTCTCTCTCTCCTTTTTTTCCTGTTAAATTAGGAGATTTTTTACTCTTCTCTCTCTCTTCTTTTTTTCTGTTAAATTAGGAGATTTTTCACTTTTCTCTCTCTCTTCCTTTTTTTCACTGTTAAATTAGGAAATTTTTCACTTTTCTCTCTCTTCTTTTTTTTTGCATTTTTCACTTATCACACGCGGACCGTGCACCGAACTCCGAAGCTCGGGCGCCAGTTATCTTCCGTGTCGAGGGAGATGTAAAAAAAATTAAATTTGCGGAGAAACTAAGTGTCCTCCGATATTATGAGATGAAACAAGGAAACGATTTAAATAAACTTTACAGCTCCTTTATTCGTGCCGCTTGCACGCTAATTAACAACTAACTTTAAACATACGTTGCAACTTACTTAAATAACTTCTTAGCCTAACTAAAGTGGTTATGTTGCAGTTCCCATGCTTTACCCATAACTGCTCGCGCGTGTAGACAGGAATTGCTTACCGTGCAATTCCCATAACTAACGTAACGTGACCTGATCGATGGTTGCGCGTGTGACGCGTCAGCGATTCCCTCCTATTGAACTAAATAAGTCACACGCTTAGCAACGTCGTGTAACTTATATTAAATTCAATTATTATGTGTTTGAATTGAAATATAAATTAAGTAGTGTTCTAAAGGGACCGACGGATCATAACAAAATTTAGAACACAAACAGGAAACCTTTCCCATTGAGTAGTGTTCTAAAGGGAATAGGAAAAAAAATAATTTCGATGTATCAAGGGCAGTGGCGCCTCCCATAAGAAGAAGATTTCTCACGGTCCATATTTTTGGAAGCATTACTGGACCGCTCAAATTCGGAAAAGAGCTATATAAAGTTAGTGTTTACGAACTCCAGAAAAACGGGAGATAAGGAAAAAGGCCTGTGGCACCCCCTTTAAGATAATTTTTTCCATACTTCAGCTATCTGGAAGTATTCATGCTATACGACTAAATTCGTTAAAGAGTTTTGTGAAGTTAGTCTAAAAAAATTGCAAAAAACGGAAGATAATGGAAACGGGGGTGTGCAATCTCCCATACAAATCGGATGTTTCATACTGTATATCTCTAGAACTATTCATTCTAGACTACTGAAATTCGGTACGGAGTGATAAGAGAGTGTTTTAAAGGCTGAGGATTTTAATCGTCGAGATCTCAAAATACTCAGCTACAGAAAAAAGTTCATAAGCTGGGAACTATACATACATTCAATACAATACATAAATACTACAATATAAGTCGTTTGTTAGAAGTGGATAGAACATTTTTTTTATTGTAAAAGGCGAGTCAGAGATATCAAAAATGCCTGCATGAGAGTTGAAATCTACGCATAGACACTGAAAAGGCTCGTGTAATTGAAAATTTGTTCTGCATTGCTTCAGAAGAATAGGTTTAAAATAATTGGAAGCTTGGGGGGGAATATTAAAGTAAACTTCGTTCAAAATAAATGGTATAGAAATAGATCCATTTAAGAGTTAAGACATAAATATTACACCAAGCATTTCCCTACGCCTTGTCAGGGTTAGAAGAGTTATAAGTTTCAAACGATTAGTATAAGGTGGAAGGCTATACAATGAATCTTATTGAAGATTCCTCAAGGCGAAAAGTAATAATTGTTTTTGAATCGATTCTAACCTATCAACATAAACTTGATAACGCGGATGATAATCGCAATATTCCAATGTCGGTCTAACTAAAGTTGTAAAAATAGTCTTAGTAATACAAGGTTCGGTAAATTTTTCACAAAGGCTAAAACACCTCTAGCCTTATTGACTGTAGTCTCCATATGAGGAACGCAACTAAGTTTGCTAAGTGTTCATGGTCACACCTGAGGAACACCTGAGGTCAAATCAATGGCATTAGAAAAAAGGAAGGAAGTCTTTGCTCGGGTGGAACCGAACATTAGATACCCAGCTGTGTAAAAGTGGTCGTGGTAAATTTTTAAATTGTCGTGGAGTTATGACCAACAAAGGTTTTAAACTTTTTGTACTACCATGTGGGCAATCTTATAAATAAAAATGAATGTGTATATATTAGAGGTTTTAAGCCTAAGCTCGGGTGGAACCTAACATTAAATACCCAGCTGTGTAAAAATGACGGTGGTAAATTGGTTAACTGTTGTGGAGTTATGACCTATAGAGGTTTTAAACTTTTTCTACTATAATGTGGGCAATCTTATAAATAACAAAAAAGGAAGACTAAGTTCGGGTGGAACCGAACATTAAATATCCAGCTGTGTAAAAGTGGTAGTGGTAAATTGGTAAATTGTTGTGGAGTTATGACTTTTAGAGGTTTTAAACTTTTTCTACTACCATGTGGGCAATCTTAAAAATAAAAATGAATGTGTGTCTGGCATCCAAAGAACCTAACCGATCTTTATTAAATTTTCACAGTAGATGCTTGGATTCTCTGGTTACAGTATACGCTATATATAATTTTGGAATACTTGCTATATAATATATGCTAAGATTTGCTATATAAGATTTAATCTAGCAATAAAATAACAGATCGAAATAATACCGTAAATTGCAAGGTCTGCTATTGCTGAGCTAAAACTCTACTCCTTTTCCTCTCACGTCTTTAAAATCCGAATTCAGACGATCTGAAAATACTAGAGTAGGCGCTCATTATTTTAATCAGAGCACACAACGGCGGAAAAATAGATATAAATAAAAAGTAAGAACAAATTTCAAGCTTTGTTCAAAACCTAGGAAAGTTTAACCAAATTTCATCAAAATTCCATACTTGTTAATCCCAGTTTTATGACCTATTCAATATAAGTATTTATAAGATAGTTTCAAGGTGAAGTTGACAAAAAATTGTGCCAATTATGGGCATTTATTGATAAATTTACTGTGTAAGTTTTGTTATGCGAAAGGCTCAAAATTTCAAAAATTTCAACATTTTCTCTATTGCTTAGTATTATAAAATTCTTAGGTCAACATTAAAAGCTATTGTTTTAAATAATAAACCAGTCTTTTAGCATCTTTGTTAAGACAATGCATTCTGCCTTTGTGTAATAAACGTCAACAAAAAAGATAGACTTAGCGCTTGTAGTGGATTTCGCACAAGACTTAGTACTAGAGTTACGTTGTTCAGAACTTGTGATATGGATATTGAAATTGAATAGAACTGATTCAAATCTAGTCAAAGTCTGCAAGCATGATACCAAATGATTATTTCAAGATTTCTGTTTTTTATCCATTTATGTATTGATCATTGATCGATTGAAACTGTAGGTCCCACCAATTCGTAGGGAAAATTCAAATCGGCATACTACATATTGGAAGAGATGCGGGGCGCAAAAATCTCTTAGGTGGCTTATGATGATATACCTGTTGTGTATCCCACCATAGATTTATTTTATTTTAAGATCATCAGGTCATTGTAATTGCGAAATTCTAGCATTCAACAAGGTGGCGCAAAAGTAATCCTCCTATCAGAAAATGCTATAAATTTTGCGATTGACCTCTAAAGTCAGTTCTGTTTTGACATTTGTGTAGTAAACACATGCGAAATACACGTTAATAAACAATGTTACGCTACACTGCTCCAGAACGCGGATTATTGCTGACTATTTATTTGACCAATAATCGGTCGGTGAAAAACGGGTACTGCGCAAAAGTAATCCTCCTATCAGAAAATGCTATAAATTTTGCGATTGGCCCCTAAAGTCAGTTCTGTTTTGACATTTGTGTAGTAAACACATGCGAAATACACGTTAATAAACAATGTTACGCTACACTGCTCCAGAACGCGGAATATTGCTGACTATTTATTTGACCAATAATCGGTCGGGGCCAAACGGTTACTGTGAATGGTGAGCGCTACAGAGCAATGATCAACGAGTTCTTTTTGCCGCAACTTGATGAATTGGGATTGGAAAACATGTGGTTCCAACAAGACGGTGCAACAGCACACACTGCACGTGCCACAACCGATATGCTGAACATCGGAAGCTTACTTTTGCGCCACCTTGTATCTGCATCGGTGAAAAGATATGGCATGTTCCGGTTTCCTACCTCTCTTTTAGGCAACGTTTGCTCAATTTCCGTGGGCGTACTCTACATGTTTAAAGTATACCTCGTGTTATTGAAATTTGCTTCACTCATAGGTGGGCGATGCCATACCCACTTTTTAAAATTGTGCAAAAATCGTATAAAGAATAAGAAATTTGACGTAACAGCCAAATTATATCATTCTACCTGCATCAGTCAAGGAGATATGGGCAGTTCAGTATTTGTACCTCATTTCAGATAACTTTTATGAAAAAGTAGGCGTGGTCGAAAAGCGATTTCGCTTATTTGTGTGGGTGTATGTATCACAACAATGCTGTACCTCCTACCAAATTTCGTTATTCTAGCGTAAACGGTTCTGTAGTTATTAATAGTCGAAGTTTAAATATTTGTTCACTCATGTGTGGGCGGTACCACGCCCCTTTTCCAAAAGTTTGGTAAAACTATCAATAAGATGACCAACGTGGTTATGGTTCGACTTCGTCTATTTTAAATAGTAACCTACCTTGGTCAGAAAGCAACCTGTGTGCGAAAATTCATTCAAATATCTTAATTTTTACTTAAGTTATCGGGTCCAAGGACGGACGGACGGACATGTCTCAATGGATTCCTCTGTTCATTCTAAGAACTTTGATATATGGAACTTCATATCTATCTCTATTATTTTGTACCGCTCCAAATCACCGTTATAGGACCAAAACTATAATATCTTGTGTACTAGTACAAGCAGGGTATAAAAACACTTTTAAAATTACTCTTTGTGTACATCCAACGGGTAAGACCAGAATGAAAGCGAATCAGATCCAGTTTATGCATGAGTAAATAGTGACCAATTTTGTCAAATACTTTACTAAACGGTGTATATAACGTCGGTGGGGAGATTATCTCTAAGCCCATTCGAGACGTGAGTAGGGAATAGCGGATAGCTTTGATATTCCGCAATAGTTTCCTAAAGGCGACTTACTCCCACTTTTATGAAGGGGTATAAGGAAAGACTCTTTCCAAGGAGTCGGGTAAACACCGCATGTAAAGACAGATTAAACAAATCGGTTAGAGCCTGGTAGATGTATTTCGAACACTTTTTAAGAAAGCATGTAGGGATTAAATCAAGATGACTCCTTTAAGGTCGTTAGATATAATAAAACATCTTCAGAGTTTAAATTTGGTACGTAGATTGAGTTACTTGAATGTGGAAGATACGGGTATTTATTATGTAATGAACTGAGCAAAGCAAATAACCATTTTCGGCATAGTTGCTAGAGATTATTGTTATTGTTAAATTTCATCATTGAAGGAAACCCGTTTACCCTGCGTTTACTGGTTACGCAACCATAAAATGATTTGGGATTGCAAATAATGTTCTTTTTAATTTTACATAGCTAAGCTTCGTAGCACGTTTTTTCAATTCTAGATACTTATGGCGCAGAATGGAGTACTGTACATAATCTGAGTGAGACCCAGACTTTTTATTTTTTCAAGTTTTTAGTTCTTTAGTGGACCACGCTTATGTTGGTTCATGATACAAGGTGGCGCAAAAGTAATCCTCCTATCAGAAAATGCTATAAATTTTGCGATTGGCCCCTAAAGTCAGTTCTGTTTTGACATTTGTGTAGTAAACACATGCGAAATACACGTTAATAAACAATGTTACGCTACACTGCTCCAGAACGCGGAATATTGCTGACTATTTATTTGACCAATAATCGGTCGGGGCCAAACGGTTACTGTGAATGGTGAGCGCTACAGAGCAATGATCAACGAGTTCTTTTTGCCGCAACTTGATGAAGTGGGATTGGAAAACATGTGGTTCCAACAAGACGGTGCAACAGCACACACTGCACGTGCCACAACCGATATGCTGAACATCGGAAGCTTACTTTTGCGCCACCTTGTATAAATACGTTCGCTTAAGTACATACTTCTCATAAAGGCTATAAACGGTACTATTAAAACGAAAAACGTGACGCTCAATATCCTCTTCTTATGGAGGGCAAATAATATTAGAAATTCATTTTTTTAGCTTTGGCTTTGGATAAATTAAAACTTTCTACCAGAGTAACATGGTTGATTAATGCAATCCCATTAGTTTCTTATGATTTCGTAACCTATCCCATGAGAGGAAGAGTATACATGTGTTGATTTGATTTTCTGTTTTTCCGACAGGATGGATATAAGATGTATATTGGAACGATTTTTCGTCATCCCTTGTCATTTTTTGTTTTGTTACAAGCCGATTTCGGCGATACGCCATCTTCAGTGTATGTTTTCGTTTCGAGGGTATACATCTTCGCGCAGAACTAGAGGATCACACCGATGTACACAGAATTTAGGCAAGTCATCAACGTATCTAACACTTTTCCGAACTTATTAGAAATAATATTAATCTGATTGAAACAAAGGTTGGTCATTTCGTCCAAAAAGTCATTGTTACACACCTTAGATGACGCTGGTAAAATGTTGTAATCAATTATCCTCCACGAAATTTGTGACAGGTTTCGTAGGGTTACCTTTCAAATAAACTTGTACCCGCGGCGCCACCTGCATAAAGAGAATAAGTAAAGTAACAAAACTTCTGAAGACATTTTTATTTAACAGTATAGCTGAAGGAAGTTCTGTTTGCTCAGTAAAAATTCCGAGCTGTTGTATTTAATCTATTGAAGAACACCTCTTTAAATATACTACAAAACATATTTTTGTCATTAGGCATACATTTTAAATAATTTTCTTTTTAATATGTTAAATTCAAATAAATTAACTTACTAAGAATTTATAAATGTATTCGATGATATCTATACACAATATCAACCCGCGTATATTTTTTTCATTTGCAACCCCGAATCTCCTTCGTTCTTCAATTGTTCGTGTGGTAAAATTCATCCATTCTTATGTCATTCGTGGGGCGAAGTCCCGCCTTTTTAATACAACTCTGATCGTCTGACTCATAGTTTGCCTGTCAAAATTCTTGATATGGGGATACGAGAATGAAGGAATTGGCGAAGATTTTTCACTTGTAGGAATTCACAATGGCAACTAGTTTCACAGGGTGTCAACCATGTCCTCATACGAGACGAACATAAGAAAAATTTTCAAAAACAAGTAATGAGCTGACTAGTAAATCGAAATATCGACTTTTTTCTGACCCCAATAAGAAATAAACTTATACCACTAAAGTTGTGGCTACTGTTAGGACGAATTCAAACTAACCGCTTTATTCAAAATATTACTTTATTTTGTTTTTTTAATTTTTCGACAGGGTGGGAAGTAGGGATGGGACTATTCGAATAAAAATTATTCGAATAAAAAATCCATTTCTTCAAAGAATAAAAAAAATCCAAATAACTTGTATTCGAATAATTTATACTTTTATTCGAATAGTATTTGTAATAATTTTTTTGGTTTGAGTTTTTGTAAGTTTTTAAAGATTCTGCAACTTGCTCTAATTTCTCTCTTTATGGCGCGATATACAACAGGTATATCATCATAAACCTCCTAAGAGATTTTTGCGCCAAGCTTCTCTTCCAATTTGTGGTGTGCCGATTTGAATTTTCCCTACAAATTGGTGGGACCTACAGTTTTTTGCCGACTCCGAACGGCATCTACAAAGGAGAAGAATTTTTGCTGAGAAGCCTGTCATGGCAGAAATACACTCGGAGAGTTTGCCAAACCACTGCCGAGGGGCGACCCCGTTTTGAAAAACTTTTTTCAAATCACTTTTGATGTTACCTGTACCAGGGCTCGAACCATGGACCTTCGGTGTGGTAGGCCGGCAACACTACCTCCACACCACGGCGGCCGCTTGCTCTAATTTGCCATATCATATTTTTATGTTATATTTTTATGTTTTCTTACCTTTAATTTATTAAGTTTTATTATTTTTTGTATTTGTGCAAACGCGTAGACCAATGGTCCATGGTTACGTTCAGAAGCACATACAAATAACTGTTATGCGGCTTAAAGGTAATGGTATTTTTCCTATATTTCGAGAAACTCACGATTAAAAACATTAAACTTTTTTTGTTTTCTTTTCTATACTAAACTTCCTTAATAACATTAAATTTATTTAATTTATTTATTTGTTTAATGGTATTTTTCCTATATTTCGAGGAATCCACGATTAAAAACATCATACTTTTTTGTTTTCTTTTCTATACTAAACTTCCCTAATAACGAAAAAGATTGCAAAGTAAAAACAATAGTTTAGTCTAAAAACTTTTCAAAATGAGATTTATTTCCAAAGAGGAAAAATAAAAGTTAACCACAACTACTGCGCTCCCAACAAGGATTTATGGACTCCCAAAAATACACAAGGAAGGAACACCACTCAGGCCCATTTGTTCAGCTGTTGGTTCACCATCATACGGGCTGTGTGAATATATTGTGAATATTTTAAAAAATGTAACGACGACCTCCGAATACAACAGAAGAAACACATTGGAATTTAAAGAAAGAATAACTAATACATTTATATGTGATGGCGAGATACTCATCTCTTTTGATGTTTTTTTCCTTTTTTCCTAGCATTCCTACACATTTAGCACTTGACATAATAAGAGACAATAGACGATTATAAAAGAACATACAAAGATACCTAAACACATATTTATGGAAATTTTGAAATTCTGTATCGAAGAAAGTCGATATTTTAAAGTTAAAGATACGGTATACACGCATTTGAAAGGAATGCCTATGGGGTCACCAGCATTGCCAGTTATAGCTGACATTGTGATGAAGGAACTATTAAACAAGACGATGGAAAAACTTCGGCATAAACCAAGAATGCTAACCAAATATGTGGATGACTTTTTTGCAGTGATACGCGAAGATGAGGTGCAAAGTACACTCGAAACTTTAAACTCGTTTGACCGAAAAATTAACTTTACGATAGAATTGGAAGAAGAAGGAAAATTACCGTAACTAGACTCGATGATAATCCGGAGAGGAAATCAGCTAAAACTAAAGAGGTATAAGAAACCAACAGCGTCTGGACGAATCATCAATTTGCACTCTAAACACCCTAAAGCGATGATAATGAATACAGCAATGAGCTGTATACGACGTATGTTGCAAATATCGGACGAAATTTCGCACAAGGAGGTTGTAAACGAAACCACATCGTTGTTAAGAAACAATAACTTCCCGGACTATATCATAAAAACATTATTAAATAAATCAAAAAATACAAATACTCAACAAAAATCCAAAACCCCTAAAATATTCAAATCAGTCACGTATATACCTCAGCTCTCCGAACGTTTAACAAAGTCCGACTGTTATGATAAGGAGAGAATGAAAACAGCCCACAAACCGTCCAATGCATTAAAAAACATATTTAACAGAACCAAGTCAAAAATACCGCAATTAGACAAAAGTAATGTCATATATAAAACTCCATGCAATGGAAAAAACAACGATCCTTGCTAAAGCATCTACGTGGGAACCACCAAATCAAAATTAAAATAATCGGTTTAAGGGCTTGCTGGGAGCGATTCAAACAGCAGCGTCTGATCACCATGTGGTGCGGCTGCAAGCGGGCGTCTGTCTTGGATCAAGCGGCTCGCTATACAATCGTGTAATTGAATTCAACCTCACCCACATAAAACACCGTTCCAATGAAATTCAACAACGAAGCCTCGGATATGAGAACCTCTTTTTTAGGTGACAACACCCGCAAACGAAATAAGGATTACGAGATAAGGGCATGCACCTGAAATGTCCGTTCCCTTAATGGGGCAGGTGCCGCTGCCCCGCAGGTTGAGTTCCTGAGCAAAGCAAAAGCTGACATCACCGCCATACAAGAGATGCGATGGACGGGGCGATGAAAAACACTCTCAAAACACCTTGCAACATCTACTGGAGTGGGCATGTAGACAAGCGCAGATTCAGCGTCTGATTTGTGGTGGGAGAGAAACTCCGTCACCGAGTATTGTTGTTCAAACACGTGGACGAGCGAGCGGAAAAACACGCTTCGCGTGAAATAAAGGAGTTTGTGATGCTGGCCAACGGGAATATCGCCGGAAAATTCTATCAAAAAAAAAAAATTACAGAAGGTTTTAAACCCGGGGCAAACTCCTGTAAGAATAAGAACGGCGACCTGGTGGCCAATGTTCAGAGAGCACTCAGAATATGAAGGGATCTCTTCTCTGCCCTTTTAAACGAAGAAACTGAGCAAGAAACCGGAGAAGATGCCGAACCCGAGCCCACAATCAAAACTGATGGAATTGACGTCCCACAACCCGACTATATTAAGGCGCGAATAGCAATATCCCGATTGAAAAACATTATAGGGTGACCCCCTATCTTGCGACTTCTTTAATTTGATGCTGGAGAAAATAATGCAGGCCGAAGAACTACAACGCTCAGGAACCATCTATTACAAGAGTGTGCAATTTCTGGCGTATGCCGATGACATTGACATCATTGGCTTAAATAACCGGGTCGTAAGTTCTGCCTACTTAAAATTGGAGAAAGAAGCGAAAAAAGTGGGTTTGGAGGTGAACTAGGGCAAAACGAAGTACCTTCTGTCATCATGCAAAGGGTCAGAGCATTCGCGCCTTGGCAACAACGCAATAATTTCGAAATAGTAATGTAAACGGCGGCCGCCGTGGTGTGAAGGTAGTGTTGCCGGCCTACCACACCGAAGGTCCATGGTTCGAGCCCTGGTACAGGTAACATCAAAAGTGATTTGAAAAAAGTTTTTCAAAACGGGGTCGCCCCTCGGCAGTGGTTTGGCAAACTCTCCGAGTGTATTTCTGCCATGACAGGCTTCTCAGCAAAAATTCTTCTCCTTTGTAGATGCCGTTCGGAGTCGGCAAAAAACTGTAGGTCCCACCAATTTGTAGGGAAAATTCAAATCGGCACACCACAAATTGGAAGAGAAGCTTGGCGCAAAAATCTCTTAGGAGGTTTATGATGATATACCTGTTGTATATCGCGCTATAGAGGTAGAGAGAATGGACTTCGTTTATCTGGGAACCAGCACTAACAGCAACAATAATTTTAGCCCAAAGATCCGACGAAGAATTACTCTTACAAACATATGCTATTTCGGACTGAGTAGGCTGTTGAAAAGTAAAGTCCTCTATGGTGCAGAAGCGTGGACACTAACAACATCTGATGAGGCAGCTCTGGGAGTATTCGAGAAAAAGGTTCTTCGAAAGATTTGTGGACCTCTACGCGTTGGCTACTGCCAGTATCGAAGAAGATTTAATGATCAGCAGTATGAGCTTTACGCAGAGGCCGACATAGTTCATAGGGAAGATGCTCCAGCCCAGAAGATATTCTAACCGGCACCCGCCGGTGAAAGCAGAAGAAGAGGGAGACCACAACTCCGATGGAAGGACCAAGTGGAGACCGATTTGCGATCCCGCGGTGTTTTCAATTGGCGTCAGTTGGCTCAACGAAGAAACGACTTGCGAGCTATGTTGGACGGTCAAAATCGCCCAGACGGTTAGATGGCTTTTTAAAGAAGAAGATATCCTGGTTTTAGAAAGAAGCTAGGTAGGCATTAGGATGTAGTAAAGGTTGAAAAGATTTCAAAAGCTTTTGTACATAGTACGAAGTTAACATAAATATCGTTCTTCAAGCTTAGTTTCATTAGTTAGGCAAATTTTAAATGGTACTAAAGGAAGGAAAGAGCGTTTCGATGGCCCCGAGCAGCTTTGTATTAACTCGTGGAGAACGTTTTGTTTTATCTTATCTCGCGCTCAGTTCAGTAAACTGTCTCAACTCGCGTTTTCCGTTTCATTCTGTACTAACTGAGGCACGTTCATTTCATCTTATCTCGAACGATGCGAAGTAAACTATCTTAACTCAATCGCAACTCCCGGCGTTGCTTATATACTGTCTCAACTCATTTTTTTGGAATTTTTTTTTTTTGAATTTTCAAATACATATTTCCATTTTAATCCAAAAGCAATCAAAAATATATTTATATATTTAAAAATGTTAAAACCGAATAGCTCAACTTAGTTTGAGGAAAAATGTTCCGTTCTATTTTATCTCAACTCGCGTATACATGCCTTGTAGGGGAATCAGTAACTAGTGAGACAAATTTCTGGTTCAGAACTAGATCTTAAGTGATCTGATGCGTCCCATTCCCAAATTGTCATCCTGCAAAGAGTTTTATGCAGCTGAACTGATTCTTACTCTCCACTTTCGAAGCCCTCTCTAGCTTCTAGATCGGCTCCTAACCACCTGAACCTGTAAAAGTAGCATCCTATCCTCTCCCGGCCCTTTACAATTCCAGAACCTCTTTATTTTTCGAAACTAATGAAATAGGTCCGATAAAGGGATACAAACTGTAGAATTCCGAAATAGTTCGGAACTATCGATTTAATACCCATTGTTGAACTAGATCCAAACTGACGAATTTTCCACTAGTTCGGAACTAAAGAAAAGGTAATGCAGCCGGGGGCAATTTCCACCGTCTAGGACATCGCCATGTTAAATTCGCCAGTTGAAAGCATGCAAAAGAGATTGAGGGCGAACTAGTAGTGGTTCCCCATGCACTAGAAGCACGCTAGTTCAGATTTTCCCTACAGGGTGCGCACAACTCGACAACACGTGTTTACGGTGAGAATCGTTATCGGTAAGAAAAAGTGCAGGTTTTGATTTTGTTGTGAACTTTTATAGTCAAAATGTAAACGCCCATCGGTGATGTCGAAGTGTATTTCAATTTCCTAATTCCTCCCTAAGTAC
The DNA here is from genome assembly GCA_949987695.1 of Merzomyia westermanni. Taxonomy (NCBI): domain Eukaryota; kingdom Metazoa; phylum Arthropoda; class Insecta; order Diptera; family Tephritidae; genus Merzomyia; species Merzomyia westermanni. The sequence continues at coordinate 97,850,153 of OX465289.1, forward strand.
AGAAAACGTACAAGGTAAGTTGTAAATCAAGTTTTTCATTAGTTTTAATTAAAAAAGGTCTTAATTCACTTGCTTGTGCAGAGTCTTTTATCATTAATTAAGCATTTGAGAAGATTGTGTTATGTATGGACTCGAATTGGATTTTTATTTTTACCTTAAACATTAAAGTAGCTCGTTCTCGAAATTGTACAAATCAGAGTTGAGATAGTTTACAAACAACGCCGGGAGTTGAGACATTATGAAAAGACGCGATTGAGTTAAGATAGTTTACTTCGCAGCGTTCGAGATAAGATGAAATGAACGTACCTCAGTTAGTTAGTACAGAATGAAACGGAGAACGCGAGTTGAGACAGTTTACTGAACTGAGCGCAAGGTAAGATAAAACAAAACGTTCTCCACGAGTTGGTACAAAGCTGCTCGGGGTCATCGGTTTGAATTGACATTTTTGGATAAGTCAGATTTGTTTAATTAGGATTAGAATAAGTAACAAATTGTAGTAAATAATTAAACATTGAAATCAACTATAATTAACTTTGAGTTTATGGGTTGATTTTATTTAGTTGAGAAATTATGTGAGGCTAAAACTTTCAGGCGATGGTGCAGGTGGTGCCCTTGTGGCAACTGATGGTAAGTTGGGGTAGTTGAGTGGGAATGGAAGGAACGTAAAGACACACAGACGGACGCCAGTCAGGAAAAAGGGAACTATCTCGGTCAGCGGAGCCATAGTAGAGTTCAAAGGCTGCCACATCTTGTGAACACGAGGGGTGAGTAGGCTCCACCTGACTCGCACAAGTTATTTCTCCCGCTTTCACTTTATTATCCTTTTTCTTTGATTGTTTATATTCTTCCCCAAGCATGAACTCTTTAGGCTGTATGACTGTGGTGGAAAGGAGAAGTGGCCAGAACCGCGCCTCAAAACCGACGACCCTCAGCCGGACGATACAGTCCACAATTCTTTTTTTTTCGCATATATCTTTGACTTTCTAACTTTTATTTTCTCTCTTCTATACTTGCTTTCCTGTCGACTATTTTCAACTTTCCCTCTATCTTATTTATTTTCCCAATTTTCCATCTCTCGGACAGAGTTAGAGTCATGAGGGCAACATCGCTTAGTGTCAGCAACGAGCGACCTGTGCCTAAGTGACAAATATTGGGGGGGTGCTGACGGTAATTTCTGAGTTCTTTTTAAGAACTTCAAAGTATGTAAAAGTGGTATCAGAAGTCACCGGCCGTACTTTTAAAACATTGAGTTTGTTTTTGTTTTTTGTTGGTGCAAGTAATTCCAGCTGCCATATATATGGGCAAGTGCCGCATATACATATGTGAAGCTTTTGCATGTTTGTGTGGTGGTAAATAATTTGACAAGTTAAGGGGAATTGTGGCAGCAAAGTTTTGAGCCAATCTCAAAACGTTGTAGTGCCACATTTCATGAACTAGAAGAGAGAATTAGATGACTTTGACCTTGGACAGAATACACTTATACACCACTCAACTCACCAACAGAGCCCATCAGGCGAGGACAATACCTAGAATGTACCAACAGTACCACGCTGTTGAAAAAAAATAATTTTTTTTTGGCGGCCGCAGTGGTGTGAAGGTAGTGTTGCCGGCCTGCCACACCGAAGGTCCATGGTTCGATCCCTGGTACAGGTAACATCAAAAGTGATTTGAAAAAAGTTTTTCAAAAACGGGGTCGCCCCTCGGCAGTGGTTTGGCAAACTCTCCGAGTGTATTTCTGCCATGACAGGCTTCTCAGCAAAAAATTCGTCTCCTTTGTAGATGCCGTTCGGAGTCGGCAAAAAACTGTAGGTCCCACCAATTTGTAGGGAAAATTCAAATCGGCACACCACAAATTGGAAGAGAAGCTTGGCGCAAAAATCTCTTAGGAGGTTTATGATGATATACCTGTTGTGTATCGCGCCATAGAGAGAGAGAGGTTTCTTTGATTTGTTCAGAAATATTAAGTTTTTTTTTTGTATATTTTTATAATTTTTATACTTAGTAGCGCTACGCACGCAAGGTATATTAACTTTAGTCGCGTAACGGTGGTACGTAACGGCATAAACGGATCGAGATAGATATTGACTTACTTATATCAAAATGTTCGGGAGGAAAAAAGAAATTGATTAAGCCATGTCCGTCCGCCCGCGTGTTAGCACGATAACTTGAGTAAATTTTGAGATATCTTAATAAAATTTCGTATGCAGGTTCCTTGGTACTCATCGCCAAACGCTATTTAAAATGGGCGAATATATATTTTTTCAAGAAATTTTTGAAAAGGGGCTTGGCACCACCCAGTTTTGATTAAGTCAAATTTAGAAATAATAGTGATCATAAATCAAAAACCGTACAAGATATCGAAATGAAACAAGTAAGGAAGTCTACATTCGGGTGGGACCGATAATTATATAGTGATTTATTATGGCATCCCAATTTACGCAGGTCTATTTTATTACTTTCAGTTCGTATTTCCGTTCAAATAGACAGACGGACAGACAGATAGACGTATCGAAAGAAGGATGGCTACATCGACTCAGGTCATCCTCCTGATCATTTCAGTATACGTACAAACATTTCATGTTTATGAAAGGAATGAATATCAAGAAAGATATACAACTTCGCTTTTGCAGTGGAGTATATCTACTTGCACGGATAGTTTACTTTTCATCCTGAAGGTTTTGATATACATTAATAAATAGATATCTCGATTTGTTTATGCCCGAATGAAGTAATATACCTTTTGTGCGTAACTAAAATAGATACAAACAAGTAAGGACGGCGCTGTATTCGGCTGTGCCGAAGGCTTTATACCTTTCATGAATACGTGCAAACTTAAATACCATCTATAAGCAAATATCTCACCAAGTTTCAAGTTTTAATATTTCAAAATGAGGGATAAATGGCCATAATCCTCTTATCTGAGCGATCGGTTGTATGGGATATATACTATATATAGCTCCGATCTTGCTGACTTTTTTACGAAATCTTTTACTATCCATATAAAAATATCTCACCAAGTTTCAAGTTTTAATCTTTTAAAATGAGGGAGAAATGGTCATAATCCTCTTATCTGAACGATCGGTTGTATGTGATATATACTATATATAGCTCCGATCTTTGCGATTTTTTTACCAAATTTTGTATTATCTGTAAGCAAATATCTCACCAAGTTTCAAGTTTTAATCTTCCAAAATGAGGGATAAATGGCCATAATCCTCCTATGTGAACGATCGGTTGTATGGGATATATACTATATATAGCTCCGATCTTGGTGATTTTTATACGAAATCTTTTGCTATCCATAAGAAAATATCTCACCAAGTTTCAAGTTTTAATCCTTAAAAATGAGGGAGAAATGGTATGGGAGATATATGCTATAGTGACCCGATTATACCGGATCCGACAAATGTCTAATATAATACAAAAATACATCCGTGTGCCAAATCTCATCGAGATATCTCAAAAATTGAGGGACTAGTTTGCGTTCAAACAGACGGACGGACAGACGGACATGGCTGTATCAACTCAGTTCATCGTCCTGATCAATTTGGTATACTGAATGGTGGGTCCATCTCTTATATTTCTAAACGTTACGAACATCGGACCAAAGTTAATATACCATTTGATGTTCATGAAAGGTATAAAAAGGGTGTATTTTATAGGCGCCAAAGAACTCAACCGATCTTTATGAAATTTTCTCAATATAAACTTGGGCTCACTGGGTACAGCATAGACAATATATAGTATTGGAAAAGTAGGCGAAGCCACGCCTCCAGGCTATATAAAGTTTTAATTCGTCATAACTCCGAATTTTTTTGGTCTAAATTAATGAAATTTGGATATATGTGTCACTTAGTCAATATCTACATCATTTTTCAAAAGTAGGCGGTGCCACGCCCACATATTTTGTGTTTTGTTTTGTTCTTGAACTTTCACGATAAGTTCAGGAGTTCGCTGGGCACGACACAGTCTGTATATAGCTTTTGGAAATTCCCCCAGGTCATATAAAGCTGCAGTTAGGAGTTTATTTGGTTCAAGTGAATGAAATTTTATATATAGATATGTTCTATACGAGTGTGTTCAAAAAGTATCGCGAATTTTGTGTTTTTTCAAAAATAATGTATTTATTCATAAATATCTATTTTGTCCCCTTCAAAGTAAGCCCCATGAGATATTATACACTTGTGCCAACGGTTTTTCCAATCTTCGAAGCACTTCAAAAAATCATTTTTTTGTATCTTGTTCAGCTCCTCCTTCGATGCCGTCTTTATCTCGTCAAGAGAAGCGTAACGTCGTCCTTTCATGGGCCTCTTCAGTTTAGGGAACAAGAAAAAGTCACAGGGGGCCAGATCTGGGGAATACGGTGGCTGCGGCATCATTAGTGTGTTGTTTTTGGCCAAAAAGTCGCGCACAAGCAACGATGCGTGAGCAGGGGCGTTATCGTGGTGCAAAAGCCAATTTTTGTTCTTCCACAAATCCGGGCGTTTCTAGCGGACTGCTTCGCGCAAATTGCGCATAACTTGCAGGTAATATTCCTTATTGACCGTTCTTCCCTGTGGCAAGAACTCATGATGCACCACGCCCCTGCAATCGAAGAAAACTGTCAGCAATACTTTCACATTCGACCGAACTTGGCGCGCTTTTTTCGGTCTTGGTTCGTGCGGCAGCTTCCATTGAGATGATTGAGCTTTGGTTTCCACGTCATAACCATAAACCCACGATTCGTCACCAGTTATGACCCTCTGGAGCAAATTTGGGTCGTCGCGGACAGAGTTTAACATCTCATTAGCAATGTTCATGCGATGCTGTTTTTGGTCACAATTGAGCAATTTTGGTAAAAAAAATAGGTAAAAATCGAAGACGATCCAAAACACGTGCAAGCAAAGCAGCTGTCAACAATTAACTGAACATTCAAAATGGCCGAGCTTGTCGGCATAAGTGAGAGACATGAGTACCAACATAACGCCACAAAAAATTCGAAATTCGAATATACGTAACCAGCGAAAATTCAAAATTCGCGATACTTTTTGAACACACCTCGTATATCAAAACGTCAAAACAACGTATATCGGGTTATTATATTATAATTATTATTATATTATATATAGTATATTATAAAACGGCCAAAGCAAATAACGAATTTCAGCATTCTTTTGTAAAACTGAGAGACTAGTTTGCTTTCAAATAGACAGATGGATAGACAGACAGACGGACGGAGAGACGGGCATGGCTAAATCGACTCCGCTCATCGTGCTAACCATTTCAGTGAACTTTTCTCTTCTTGTTCTCATACTTACATACATTTAATGTTTATGAAAGGTATGAAAATCAAAAAAGATATATAACTTCGCTATTGCAGTGCCCGAATATTTCGCTTGTGTGTTTCCAGAATTGGCTAGTTTTTGGCAGGAGTATAACACATACAACTGAGTAGCAGCTGACCAATTTTTATTGAAATATCAAGATCGAATTATAAGCGATTGCCTCTGAAAATAGCAGAAATTTTATGCTGAAAAGTGGGCGGCGCCACGCCTACTTCTTCGAAATTGAAAACATTTTTTTGCGGCCGACTTTTTCTTAAAAAGCTTATTATGCGTGCAAAATCAATTGATATAATCTGCTTAGCTGTAGAAATATCGCTCTTTAAATTTTCCAAAAAAAATTTTCAGAGCTATGTTAAAAAATTGGGCGTGGACATTAACCGATTTCGCCCAATTTTGCAGCAAACAGTTACCTTGATATATAGAACAATATCACCAAAATTCGTTTCCACAAATCAATTTTTGGCGGAGTTATTGCATAAAAAGTTTTGTGGAATAGTCCACTATAAAAAGGGCGGGACAACGCCCATTTTCGAAAATTGTAAGTTTTTGGATTTCTTTGTTTACGGAAACTTTAAAACACATCATTTATATGATGTAAAGCTATTTTACGAAAAGTTATTGCCTATTTAATATATCTACGATCCTTTTCAAAATCTTTCATATAAAAGTGGGCGTAGACCTTAACCGATCCCATTTTTTTCTGGAACATTCCCTGCATACCTGCAAACCTGCGTGCTGAATGTCGTTTCGATATCTTGAATGGTTTCTGATTTATGATTAATATTATTTCTTAATTTGTCTTAATCAAAAGTGGGCGGTGCCAAGCCCATTTTCAAAAATTTCTTGAAAAATTTATTTTATGCCTCAATCTCAATGTATTCACCAAATTTTATCCTTATAAGTGTATTATGTACTGAGTAATCACTTTTTTGTGTTTTCGAAAATATTTTATATATAAAAAGTGGGCGTGGCTATCATCCGATGTCGCCCATATTAAAGCCTTCGGAGATGCGTGCCAAGGAACCCGCATACCAAATATCATTAAGATATCTCAAAATTTACTCAAGTTATCGTGTTCACAGACGGACGGACGGACGGACGGACGGACGGGCATGGCTTAATGAATTTCTCTTTTCGTCCTGAAAATTTTGATATATATAAGTCAATATCGATCCGTTAATGCCGTTACGTACAGCCGTTACGCGACTAAAGTTAATATACCTTGTGTGCGAAGCACTACTAGGTATAAAAAGGGCGAAATCGGTACAGAACCACACCCGTTTTTATACGAAAGATTTTGAAAAGGCTCATAGATACATTTAATAGGCAATAACTTTGCGTACAAAAGCTTTATATCGTTTATATTTCACTTTCAAAGTGGGAGTAAACGAAAAAAGTCGAAAAATATAAATATTTGAAATTTTAGAGTGGATTATTCCACAAAAGTTTTTGTGCCATAACTCCGGAAAAAATGTATTTATCGAACCGAAATTTGGTGAAATTGTTATACATTTAAAGAGTAATTTTTGTTGTAAAAATGGGCGAAATCGGTCAACGGCCACGCCCAGGTTTTGTAATGGCAGCCTATACCCTGACCACGCCCCTGTGCGCATGCGTATCTGCTCACATCCTTTATACTAGGTGCCTATGCGTTTGGGTACAGAATACTGTTGCACCCAACATGTTCGACGCCGCTGGGATATCTGAGTCACTCACACAAGAACAATTGGGTCGACCGCGACACGCGACCTAGAAACGGTAAGTGCAACAGGGATTCGATTGTGCATAAAAGGGGGCCAGCCCGTTCTTGGCGATCAAAATTAACAAGTCACAGAGTGGAGCGGACCATTTAAATACTACGCGAGTGCAGTGAAAAAGTGTTTTGTTCAAAGTTAGTTGCCGTTTACTTAAAACGGTCAAGTGCAAAGTAAAAGTGCCGCAACCAAGCGGAACCAAAACCAGCGGTCAACAGCAGATCCAGCAACGGTAAGTCGCCCATAATTGATACATATACCCATACGTCTATCTAATCGCCATTGATACAATGCAATGTAATTTAAACCCCCAGTGCTCATTACCTGTGATTTAGATATATTTTTTTTCCTTATAAGAGCAACCACTGCACTACAAACATCAGCGTTGGTGTGAGGCACTCAGCCACCACATCTTCTCAGTACCAAGGAACTGACCAGATTCACACATACACAAAAGACCACAGGAAGACAGGTGGCTCCTGAACCAACAGCTCCACAACTACACGTCACACAATATCAGACATAAGCACATATCACACCAACAAAATCTACCAGCACCACAACAACCACACCAAAACACCAGAAGCACCAGCGAGAAACCTGAGCGACGTAACAGAAAAACAGCGCTTTACACAACCATACACTAAAACACCAGGTAACACTGCACAACCTAAATGCCCGACGTAACCGCAACCACAGTGGCAATACATACATAAAACACTCACCAGCACCAACACCATCATAACATCATACGGCGTCACAAGAAATACGGTAAGCACAAACACAAATAATAAAGGGTGGAAGAATCCACCACGGTGGCAGGTTGCACATCCAAACCACGGGCTTGAAAACACAAACCAACACATCATACCAGTCGCCGCGGTGAATTATAAAACGTCGATCACTGTGCACCACAGTCACTGAGCGGACGTAACTTGAGAGTGGTGAAAAGATCACCAGTTGTGAGAGCGCTTCTCACACTAGCGCGAATTCGCCGCGCAAGAGCCAGCGCAAGGAACCCACCACGAAATCAACAACTGCACAACGCGGTGGCGAGCGATGAAAGTTCGCCCAATGAAATTTCCTTAGTAAAATTTCTTTTATTGATAATTTTTTTTTTCGTTTGAACGAATTTGTACGCATATGTATATTTTTTGCGGAGTTGAGTTTAATATTTTCTTAAGTTTTTTATTTGGAAATTTACTTGTATACATAAATTCCCTTTTCTTGCTTGCTTTCCGCAAAAGTAATTTCACTTTATGTGTGTTTAACTTTGGTTAACACCTGGGTTTTGGGGCATAACCAATAGTAAAAAGGGGAGCGTACAAAGAACCCCAGGAATCACGTGGCCAAGCCGCGATATCGGCCTGCCGTTACACGTTCAAACCTTATCTTCACCATTCGTACTTTTTTTTTTGATTTTTGTTTTTGAAAAGAGTGGCATCTGGCCTTACACTAACCTTCCAAAAACTTAAATTTTCATAAACGTTTTTTTTAATAATTTTTTTATTAATTACGTTTTTATTGGTTATATGTGTAAAAGCATGATCATTGAAACCTGAACTAAATTTTCGGTACAGTGACAACCACCTGTCAACCAAAAGAATATTTAAGTACATAAGTGCACAAACGCACACACCAACGTTTGCACATAGCGGCGTTGCTGGGCCCATTACCTTTTGTAGCCTTTTTTTCTTTACAGATCCCCTCCTCTTCAGCCTTGGTACCATCGCCTGCGGATGAGCGTGGTGAAGTATGGTAAATGGTAATTTCTCTATACATGTTTATGATTTTGCTTTTTCTGTTTCCTTTGCATACGTATACACATATTTTTATACATACATATTCCCTTGCACTGAGATAGCTGACAAATAACTTGTAAAAATATTTTTGAAGGAAGCGGGGTAGGGTGCATCTGTAGGAGTATATAATTTTTTTTCTGTTGTCATCTTTGCGTCAGTCACCGAGCCTAAGCAACTGGAGTACTAAGTATTGAAAACATAATTTTAAGCCTAGAACAAAATTGCCTTTAGATTAAGCCTGAGCTAGTATAGTTACGTTTTTTTCCTCTTAAGTTTTTCTTTTTTTTTTTTGGATTTCACGTAAATTTTTCTCAAATCTTGGTTATAAGCCACTTTCGGTCTAGGGTAGAAAGTAATGAAATAGTTAGAATATAAACCTAGATACTAAGTAAATACTAGAATTGTAAAAATAAATATTGAAAAAAAAGGAGAAAAATTATGATTTCAGTAGATTTTTTTGGTTGAAATTAATATAGGAAATATGAAGGCAGCCTAATTTCTCCCTTGTGTTACTGTGGGTGTTGCCTCCGCGGCACACTAGGAATAAGTGAGGTGTTGCAACCTGACAGACAGACGATGACTAAGGCCCGACCATTACAGACGGACGAATGTCAGGGAAAGCGGGCTCCACTCGGTAATCGGCGTCAAAGTGGAATCAAAGGTTGTTCATGCCCCATGAACAAGAGGGGTGGGATGACTCCACCTGACACGGACTATCTTCTCCCGCTTTGCCTTTACTTTTTATCTCTTTATCGTTTTCTATTATATCTATTGAACCCCTAGGCATGACACTTAATTTTGTTTTTCTGACTGTGGGTCGATGTGGCAAGAAACGCTCCCCGACGCCGATGAGCCGCAGCCGGGCTACCACTATGCCGACCCGCCACGTTCTCGCCCTGGAACAAGCAGTTCCATAACAGTTTTTAACATAGTTCTGGAAAATTTGTTTGTAAAATGTAAAACGCGATATTTTTTAACCATGCAAGCTATATCTATAAGATCTTGCACACGTAAAAAGCTTTTTAGACAAAACTCAACCGCAAAAAAATTGTGTGCATTTTGGGGAAGTAGGCGTAGCGCCTTGGTCAGCTGCTTCTTAATAGTACGTAGTATACTCTTGCCAAAAATTAAGCAAATCGGATAACACACAAGTAAAATATCCGGCCAAGTTTTTAATACCCCACTGCAATAGGGAACTTATATACCTTTTTTGATTTTCATACCCTTAATGGACATGAAATGTTAGTATGAGAAGAAGAAGAGGCGCTCCCACCAATAAGTAAACTGAAATAATAAGGACAATGAGCTGAGTCGATTTAGCAATGTCCGTCTAAAAATGTGCATGTATTGGTATTTTGAAAAAATTTGATTAGCAGTTGTTGGTAGGGATGCTATTTATATACACATACGTTAATGGCGGCCGTGGTGGGGCTGTAGTGTTCCCGGCCTACCACAGCGAAGGTCCAAGGTTCGATTCCTGGGACTGGTAACATTAAAAGTGGTTTGAAAAGGTTTTTCAAAACGGGGTCGCCCCTCGGCAGTGGTTAGGTAAACTCTCCGAGTGTCTTTCTGCTATGGAAGGCTTCTCAGCAAAAATTGAACTCCTTTGTAGATGCCGTTCGAAGTCGGCAACAATCTGTAGGCAAACCACAACAAAACGGCAAACCACAAATTGGAAGGGAAGTTCGGCGCAAAAATCTCTTAGGAGGTTTATGATGATATACCTGTTATATATTAAATTAATTTAACCCGTAAAACTCAGCTAGCTTTATAATACGAACTGAAAAGTATTAAAGTATACCTGCGTAAATTGGTATGCCATAATAGATCACTACTAGGTATATAATGTTCGGTTCCACCCGAACTTAGACTTCGGTTAGAAGCTTATAAATTGAAAACTTTTTTATTTCAATTAAATGTATTTAAAGGAATTTGTATGTTGTACAGTGGTTGTGTGTGTGTGATAAATATAATTTTTAAATAATGAGACGAGACTGAATGCGTGCGTTAGGTTGGGCAGCCGAATTACCAGTAACTCCTATCTGTCGGTGACAGTTCGGCCTTTCCTGACTCATCGTCCTCGTAGGACGACTCGTTGCTTTCGTCATCCATTTCCAGTTCCGGTCAAATGATCTGCTGACATGATGTTCGAGTATCGTCGCTGAGTAACTGTGACATCTGGCGAATCCTCGACGATATACCGGTCGTAATTAAGCACCTTTGTTATCATATACGGACCTTTGTATGCTGGATCCAGCTTCTGAGATTCACCGGTGGCCGTTGGAACACGATGGCCTGCCACTAGATCACCTACCTCATATTTAGTTGGAGCCTGGTGTTTCTTGTCATATCTCTCCTTCCATTTTTGCCGTTCGGCGCTAATTCTACTAGCTGCCTTGCTTTGTTTCGTATCGATGGTTGACATATCGGTGACGCCATCATGGATTGCTTGCATCAAGCGATTGTACGTGACATCTCTAGGATTATAGTAAAATACCAGCTCATTAGGGGTATAACCTGTTACCTCATTTTTCTGTGAATTCACAGTCCCTTGTATGGTGGTTAAAGATGCGTCCCAGCTCTTACTCTCGGTGACAACGCATTTTAGTGCTTGTATTAACGTCTTGTTGCATCGTTCGGTCTGACCATTGGCCCTCGGAGTTCTTACTGCGGTTTTGATGTGTTGAATGCCTCGCTTCTCAGTAAATTCCTGGAATTTCGCCGACGTGAATGCCGTTCCTCGGTCGGATGTGATTTTCAGTGGTTGCCCAAAGATTGTCATCATTTCATCTAGCGCCTTAATGACCGGTTCAGTTTTCGTGTTTCTGACTGGCTTGAATACAACGTAGTTACTAAATCCACATACGATTACCAGCACATATACGAATCCAGACTTGCTTTTGGGGAATGGTCCCACATGATCGAGATAGATGTGCCTAAATGGAATCGGCAGTACATCCATTACATGTAGCTGACTCTCTTTACGTCTTCCCTTGACCTTATTCAAGCAGCACTCTTCACATGATGATATGTATGACTTCACGTATCGCCTCATTCGTTCAAACCGAAAGTGTTTTGCAATACGGTTGAGAGTCTTCCTTAGCGCAGAGTGTCCAGCATCGTCATGGCTAGCTTTCTTTATGCGCCACCTGACGGCTCGTGGTACGACTAGCTTAAACTCCTGTCCTACCTTCCGGAATAGACGATCGTGGCGTATCTCGTAGTGTTCTCTCATTTGTTTGGCTATTGGCTCATCAAATTTCTCACTACCTTTGAGAACTGCACATATCTGACGTAGTTTTTCATCTTGCGTTTGCATGGCGTATACCCAGTCGTCGGGCTTCATCACTTGGCTTACTTGTAATATTCGTTCTGCTACCGTATCGGGTTGAGATGGTGGTTCTGTCGGTGCCCTGCTTAAGCTGTCCACATGCTGCATTTTACTGCCCGCTCGATGAACATACTCGAAATAGAACTCCTGCAATCGGAGCCACCAACGTCCGAGTGGACGCAATGATGTGTTTGCTTGCGTTGTAGCGACCGCATTACAATCAGTTCGGACTACAAAATGCGTGCCCAGCAGAAATACCCGGAATCGCTCAAGAGCCTCGACAATCGCGAGTACCTCCAACTCATGACTCGGATATTGCGCTTCGGCAGAGCTACACTGCCGACTGTAGTACTGGACGGGTTTCCAGTCGGTTCCTCCTTGTTGAAACATTACACCCGATAACCCAATTGCGCTGGCATCCGTATGCACCTCGTGGTTTTTGGTTACATCAAACATAACTAGTAAGTGCCTCCTACAGCGTGCAGACCGACTTCTCATGATCACGAGTCCAGTTGAATTGTATATCCTTTCGCAGCAATGAGGCTAAGGGTTTCGCAACTATACCGTAGCCATCAACAAATTTGCGGAAGAATCCAGTGAGCCCTAAAAACTGCCTCACTTCAGTCGGTGTACGTGGTTGTGGAAACTCGACTATGCACTTAGCTTTTTCTTCGCCTGGCCGGATACCCTTTTCGTCCATAACGTGCCCCAAAAACTTTATTGTGGTTGCTAGGAATGAACACTTCGACGGCCTCAAAGTAAGCCCTGCTGTTCTAACTGCTTCCAAGAATTTAGTCAGCACTTCGATACTCTCGTTGACGGATTCTGTGGCGATGACCACCTCATCCACGTAGCTGATTATATTATTTCGGTGCTTCAGACTTCGCACCAGCCTGATAATCATTTCTTGGAACACCATCGGAGCGTTTCGTAACCAAAATGGCATTACGTTATGCTCGGACAAACCATACGGAGTAAGGAAAGCCGTATATTGTTTGCTTTCTTTCTTTAATGGTGTTTGTTAATACCCAGACGTCATATCGAGCGACGTGAAGAACGTGTTACCGACTAACTTTGACAGCTGCTCTTCGACCACCGGCATTGGAAAGTGCTTTTGACGGTCACTGAGTTGAGCACTCTGTAATCGACGCACATGCGGTCTTCGCCGTTTGACTTCTGCACAATAATCACTGGTGCAGCATGTGGCGACGAACTATATCGTATAATGCCGTGCTTCAGTAAGTTGTCGACAATCTTTGATAATGTTGGACGTTGAGATAGGGATACTTGGTAACGTTTACCCACCACTGGTTTGCCTAGCTTTGCCAAATCCTCTGCAAAGCAATCGTCGTATTTGTTCAGCAAATCGTTGACTTTCGTTACTACCTCTTCCGGCACATTGTTGTTGATGTTGAATCGAGTCTCAGGTTTCCTATGTTACTGCATAACACCCGCATCAATGGTTAATCTGAAATCATTTTGGCAAAGTACATCTCTACCAATAAGCATATCGCAAATCATGAACTCATCTGGAACGACCTGACATGCGGCCAAGATCGTGGTTCCACCGATGTTAATCTTCGCATTGATAACCTCTGCACTGGTGATGACCGCACCTCCAAACCCTGTGAGCCGCTTCATTGACGATGTTCGTTGTACTTCTGGTGGGACCTTGGATGCCGCAATCAATGACACATCGCTACCCGTGTCGATGAAGGCATCGTAGTGATTGCCGTTCCATTCCACCACTTTAGTGACAGGGTTCGGTCCACCCTTCGTTGCACTCTGCACTTCAGCTATTGTTGATTTTTCGTTCTTGCACGATTTGGCTTCGTGACCAACCGTGTTGCATTTACTACACCTCGGCTTTCGCTGTGGTTGCGTAAAATTTGTTGAAATGTGTCCCAACTCGTTGCAGTCATAATATTTCATAGGATATTTCTCTATCGCATTCTTTGTTACTTGTGGTTCAGATGGCGTACTCACTTTTATTGAAATTTGTGTGGACATGATGGCCATAGCTTCTAAGGAGCGTAAAAGAGCATTGCATGTGGAGAATTTCATTGCCAGTAGTGTGCGTGACAAATTAGCATCGTTCAACCCTGACATTATGTATGAATTTATAGATTCTTCCTCCATGTTGCCTCGTCTGCCCATACTCAACATTGCGTAGTTTCTCGAATCTGCTGCTTACGTTGTGCCATTTCACGATGCACTTGCGCTGACATAACTTTCTTGGGGAAATCGTTTATTAAGATCTGCACGAATTCAGCCCACGACTTGAAAACCTGCTGTGAATCTAACCAGGTTTTCGCTACACCTTTCAGATTCAACTGCGCTGCCACCAGAATTTCTTTGTCAGACCAACCATATATATTTTGCACTTGCTCTACCTTTTCAACAAACACCTCGGAACCAATACTGCCCTTCAACGGATCAAACGTAGGTAAGAGTATACTTATTTCGTGCACACTGGCTGGTCGTTGTAGTGCTGCCGTTGCCTGACGTGGCGTTGCATCCACTCCGTGTACCTGCACTTGTGTCGTTGCCTGTTGTGGCTCGTATGTACCCTCCGTATTACCCAATCCGCCTGCATTACGTACAGCAGCAAGATCACTAACCGTTTTTGTCAACTGCATGAGCGCTTGACGTAGCTCATTCATTTGCTGTTGTGTTGAATTTCCGTCATCGTTATCTTCTCCCAATTCCTCGAAATCAACCTCATCACTCGCATAAATTTGACACAGCTTATTCACTTTAGCCGCTTTATTCCCAGTCATCAATACATTGTTGCTTTGCAACAACTTGTTGAGTTGATCGATTTTCAATGAGTTCAATTTTATTAACACCATCGTTATAGCATCCGCACACTTTGGCTGCCGACAAGTATCTGTACCTTGTTTTCACGCTCTTTCTTTCACTGCACGACTGCCTTACTAAAGACAAGATAAAAGCATTTAAAATGACGGACGAAGCTATGCAGCCATTTGATTGATTAAAGCAGAGACTTATATCTGTGCCGGTGTTAATCCATCCGGATTTCAAGAATCATTTTTATGTGCATTGTGATACGTCAACTGACGGAGTTGGGGGGTGCTTTTCCAACTAGACAGCGAAGGAAACGAACGACCAATTGCCTATGTATCTGCGAAACTAATTAAGGCACAACGTAATCATAGTATTACAGAATTAGAATGCTATGCAGCGGTCCTGAGTATAAAGAGTTACCGGTCCTACATTGAGTGATTGCCCTTCACTGTGATAACCGACCACGAAAGCTTGAAGTGGTTAATGGGTCTAAAGGATATTTCCTTTTTCTAAGTTTGTTTTCTTAAAACCGATGCTTAGGGCCCCCTCAGCAGGAGTTGTAAAATATCTCGAAAAAAATATCTTTCATGTATTTGGAGTGCCAGAGTACGTACACTCTGACAATGGCAAACAGTTCGTGTCAGAACTGTTTATTCCGTTTTTAAACACAGCCTTCTATTCTCCACAAGGTAATGCCGCAGAAATGGTTAATCGTTCGATACTACAAATAATGCGGCCGTATGTCGGAGATAACCAAAAGAACTGGGATGGGCACATTAGTGATGCAGCGTTTGCCTTAAGAAGCGTCGTCCATTTAGCGATTAACACCTTACCCTATTTGACGTTATTTGGTTTGCCGATGGTCCAGCACGGAGCATCGTACGAGGTGCCGTCAAAAATGTACATTGTGAGATAGAGGTGACTCCAGATAGACTCCAGTCGATTAGAAATGTCATTATGAAGGAGTTTAGGTTGGCCCACGACGTTTAAAATAGTACAAGTGATATACCGCCGAAATTTTGAACAGAGCTCGCAAATAGATCATTTGAATGCCAAACTTGTCCCAAAGCAAGTGAAGCGCATAGTATTGAAAGCAATAGGTAACTCCATGTACGAACTCGGCGATGTTAGCGGTTAACGATGTTGTTAGTGTTAAATGTTGCATGTTATTTGTTACTCACCTTTGTACTTGATTAATTTACCTATGCACTCCTGTTTACATGTAAAATTATTGGTTTAATTATTTTGGGTTTAAAAACCTACTAATTTGATTATACATTGTCCACTTGACGTACTAATTTATTTATACACTTATGACTTGACCATTTTCACGCAAATCTGTGATATAGTTTTAGATTTTGCTCTGTGATATACACAAAGATGCTTTTCTGTTATACCCTTCGTTAATTGTATATAATATAGTTTATTTTTTGTCTTCGTAAATTTGTGTTAGCGTAATACATGTAGCAGTAAATAGTAAAATGGAAGCCCAGCATAAGGCTGGGTCGCGGCCCCAATTTTTTGGCGTTTATAAATTGAAGCCAGCGCCACAGCCGGTATCAGCGCAGTGCCTTAACGCAATTGCGTTAAGTGCTTTTTTAGAGCAATGATACCATATTGCTAGGGGCGCAGTTTATGAAACATCACCGAAAACTAATACAAATCCTTTGGAGGGGGTATCTAGAGACACGTATTAATACCAGGATAAAGAATCCAAAGGCGGAGTCTAACTTTTTTACCCGTTCAAAAATAATGAGCAAAAATAGTTTGCTTCGGTAATAATACAGTTTGGGAGACACTACCGAGTACTGAACGAAAACGGTCCGATGGGGTATCTACACCCACGTACCCATGGCTTGATAAAGAATCCGAAGGCGGCGTGTCACTTTCTTTACCCGTTTAAAAGTAATAAACAAAAGGCAAATTATTCAACTTTTTTTGTGAATAACTTTTAAATTGTTTCAAATCTTAATTTTCCGCACTCCGATTGTGATTCCTGAAACCGAAACGCGTCTTTGGGTATACCTCTCAACATTTTTGGTAGCGCCTTAGTAGCTGTAGCGCGGATGTTGGCGTGACTGGCGCTGATACCATTATTTGTGATACCATAACGCCATGACGCCAGCAGCGCCAGAAACACCTTCAACTCAATGGCGCCAGTGACGCCACTTCAGTGTACCGACACCAGAGCAAAACATAAACTCAATGACGCCAGCAGCGCCAGAACACCTTCAACTCAATGACGCCAGTGGCGCCACTTCAGTGTAACGAGACCAGAGCCAAACATAATCTCAATGGCGACGGCAGCGCCAGAAACACCTTAAACTCAAAAGCAACAGTAGCGCCAGAACAGCGGTGTTTTGTAGTAGTTTAGTGTTTCTGGCGCTACTGGCGTCATGGCGTTACGGAATCACAAATAAAGGTATCACCGCCAGTGACGCCAACACCGGTATCAGCGCAATTCCGTTAAGGCGCGCAGCGTTACACACCCTTAGCCCGGCATTAGATCCTGGGTCGAGGCCACACGTAGGCCCTGAATATACAAAATAACGAAATTTTCTTTCCCGATTCTACGACATTAGCAAAGCGGAAGTTTGTTTGTGGGAGTAGGTTGAACGGCCCCAGTGGGGAACTCAGTGACTAGTGATAACAATTTCTGGTTCAGACCTAAAGATAAAGTGGCAAATAAGAACTAGTGCGATAGAAAATAGATCGAAACCGGCAGTTGTGCAATTATTAAAAGGCATTTGGATTCGCATTTGGAAAAAGGTTTTGTTCTTATATATTCTTTAAAGAAATGTTTTTTGTTTAATTCGCGCGTAAAACCGCACGATTTTAAATAAGAGTTTTACTCGCGCACTAACACTTTGTGGTGAAACTGCACTTTAGACCTTGACTATTGGGTTTTTGATTGCAGTCGATAAGCGGACCCCTTTTTTTTGAAGCCTATTTAGGCTTAAGGCACTAAGGTCACCGTAAGGCGCGATTAGCTCGCCTGTCTTGGTCAAACCAATCCGTGTTCGACCCAAAAGCGGCACGTATACACACATATCGCACACTAAATCAAAAACAGTCACAACTCAAAATCGTTTTTTCTCATAAATAAGTTCACAAAACACATCTCTAATTACTGCAACAAATTTGCTCAGATTACATTCTTCGCTAACTGGAAAAATACTGTTATCTGTTTTTGTGTTAACTGCTCTGCTTGAATAGCACTAACTAAAGAGTACTATTTTGAGTTGTGACTGTTTTTGATTTAGTGTCCGATATGGGCAACAGAGTATTTGTTTTCCGCCTAAACAGTATTTTTTTGCTTTGTGACGCTTTTGGTGAAAAACTGTGAAAAAGTTTGTGGTGGTTTCATACAGAGCGACGATTTTTTAATAGAAAAACTGAGTATAATAGCCTGGATTATTTGAAAAGTGTTCTTTTTGATCAAATCATGATTATAATTGCAAATAATACGATGCATTTATTAGTGTAGTGAATTGAAAAACTGCAGTACTATTGAGATTAGATATTTGATGATGAAAACATGGAATAATATCATGTAAAAAATTTTAGTTTTAGTTTTCACATTGCTTTTGAAAATGTCGTGCCCAAATCTTGAACATTATTCAAGTACTATCAAAATGTTAAGTACAGAGACTGATCCTACTCCGTCTAATCCTATGGATGATAGTAGTACATACATATTTACAGATTCTGGGATTCCTAAAAATTTCTATGAGGCTTATTATAAAACCTTATTATCTGATTAGTTTAATGGCATTTTGAGTATAAAATTTATCGCTTTATATTTTTTTATGAAATGAGTTGTGTATTTTAGTTTGTGTTCTGTGACCTGAATAAAATATAATTTTAATATATTAAAAGTATAATAATGTAAAGATTGCATTTCTTGGGTTTTTCTTCCTGTTAGAGGTATTTAAAGTAAACAAAAACATATTTTCAATTAAAGAGACACCTTTTGACATAATACCTATAATCCAACGAAACATTTTCAACTTAAGAGTCACAAGTCTAAATTACTATTTAATGGGAAAACCACGGAGAACTAAACAAACTTTAGATAAATCATCTTCTATAAAGGTTTTCTGTGCTGTGGAACTAAATTTGATTAAGAAATTACAACCATATGTGCGAAAACAGTTTTAGCCACTCCTGAACATTTTAGATTTTTTGAGTTGTGACTGTTTTTGATTTAGTGTGCGATATGTGCAAGAAATCCCTGTGGGGAAAAACTTAAGTTCTGAACTGGTGCGCTCCTAGTGCGTTCCGAACCACAAGTAGTTCGCCTTCTATCTCTTTTACATGTAATCAATTGGCGAATTTAACATGGCGATGTCCTAGTCGGTGTAAATTATCCACAGCTGCATTATCTTTTCTACAGTTCCGAACTAGTTAAAAATTCTACAGTTTGGATGTAGTTCGTTTATTGCTTCTACTGCTCTATTTCTTAACCATTTCCAAATTCTGCAGTTTGGATGTGGTTAGTTAAAAATGATTGCCGACGGGCGACCTTGGGCCTTCGGTGTGGAAATTCAGCGACAATACCGCCACACCATGCAGGTTAGTTTATGCACTACTAATATTTTGAGACAAAATTTCTAACCATTCATTCATAATGTATATAAATGTATACTGTTCTCAGACTACTGATGAGTGCGCCGTAGCTCAGTGGGTAGAGCACTCGACTATAATGCGGGACGCGTCGTTTCTAATCCTATTAACTGATACATTATTTTTAGTGACGTGTCAAAAGAGAATTGATGTCAATAACATTAATTCACTTTTGCAAAGAGAATTGATGTCAATGACGTTAATTCTCATAGGAATTTGACATTAATACGCTTTCACAAAGAGAATTAATGGCAAAAACGCCATCATAAATGCTTTACTAATTTCTATAACGCAACTGCTACTTCAGGTGCAGTTAAATAGATAATGGACTAAGCAGGTTTTACTCCAAATTTTCATTTTACACCTTATGGTATGTATATGAAATAAAAAAATTGTATTAAATAAATTTTGATAGTTTTGAAAATAAGCGCTGCGATTTTATATTCTAAACTTTCATTTTTTTGAAATGAATTGGGAGCTACTTTCAAACCATATGGTAATCTTTTAAAACGGTATGTACCATCCTCTACTGTAAATGATGTTATATCTCTAGAGTCCATGTCTAATTATATTTGATGAAAACCTGACAAGGTTCAAACATGAAAAATATTTTGCTCTTCCTAATTGAGCCAAAATGTCATCAATTCTTGGAAGTAGGAATTTATCTGCAGCAAATTTGTTTGTTTACTGCTCTGTAATCAATCACTAGTCTCCATCTTTTTTCTGTGTTACTGTATTCTGACGTAGATGGTTCTATTATATCATCTTTGATTACTTATTTCACCTTTATGTGCTTGTGGTAATCTGTAATTTTTTATATAGAATGGATTGTCATCTTTCATATGTAGTTTTTGTTTATAAAATATTTTGAAAGCTATGGGTTCTCTTTATAATGCAAACATGTCTATGTATTCTGAACATAATGAATTAAATTGTTTGCTAACAAAATTTGGAAAATGATTATTTAATCTCTCTAACTTTTCTTTATTATTATTTTCTGTAGTCCCTTGAATTAATATGTAGTTATTTAAATTTTCTGTTTTAATATTGTAATTTTGAATGATTGTATTTTCATCTGTGGTATTTATAATTCTAACAAAAGTTTGATCTTTATTTGTTATGGTATGAGCAATGAAAATACCTTCAGCCAATTTTTGATGAGGAATGAAAAGGTTCTGAGCTTTAGTTTTTACGTTAATCTGCCGAATTACTTCGGATCTGGCGGGAATTGTGATTGTATTAACAGTTGGTCTATTTGTCACATGGATTATTTTGTTTTCTTGAAAGTCATAAGGTCTCAAAATTAATCTATCTTCAGTTTTACCGTAATCTAAAATGCAATTATATTTCTTTATGAAATCTAGTCCCAGAATTCCGTCAAATGGTATTGGAAAATGGTCATCTACCATGTGAAATTTGTGTTTTATTAAGAGAGATCATCTCCTTTCAAATCTGCTATAACTGTTCCTACTGTGCTTGTTATTCCCTGGCCAATGCCTTTTAGATCGAGTTGATTTGGTTTTGTGTTTTTCCGACAGGGTGGATACTGGATTTATATTGGAACGAATTTTCGTCATCCCTTGTCAATTTTGGTTTTGTAACAAACTGGTTTCGGCGATCCGCCATCTTCAGTGCTTGATTTCGTTCAAGAACGAAATCGTTCCAATATAAATCCTTTTAGATCTGTGATTTGTGAATTATTAATTGGAATGTTACTATCAATTTGTTCCGTTTTCATAATTTATATATCTGCTTTTGGTTTTGTAACAAACCGGTTTCGGCGATCCGCCATCTTCAGTGCTTGATTTCGTTCGAGAACGAAATTCGTTCCAATATAAATCCTTTTAGATCTGTGATTTGTGAATTATTAATTGGAATGTTACTATCAATTTGTTCCTTTTTCATAATTTATGTATCTGCTCTTGTGTCTATCAAGAGAGTTGGAATTGAATTATTTCACGGTGTGCCTGAAGCAGCCGAAAGTTTGACTAAAATGGACTCGAAATCGGTTATCGCAGAAAGTTTCTACATTGTTTGAACATTTAAATCACTTGAATTTAAGATCCTAGCTGCTCCCTTTCGCGAGTTATGCGCATTTTAATATTTTCGCATAACAACACGCTACCGTATACGAGCATCTTCTAACTTATATTGAATTATACGTTAAACCTGTGTTCTTGATATTTTCCACTTTCTTCGAATTTCTATTTTTTTCAAACAAATAATGAAATTAAAAATGTTATGAGCGTATAATGAATGATAACTAAAAATAATTGTTACTCATTACTTATGCAACTCGTTTCCTCCACCGCTAGGTGGTGCATTATATTAAACTCGCTACACGTACTAAAAATATGAGTCCAGAATGCATATATACAGGTGGCGCAAAAGTAAGCTTCCGATGTTCAGCATATCGGTTGTGGCACGTGCAGTGTGTGCTGTTGCACCGTCTTGTTGGAACCACATGTTTTCCAATCCCAATTCATCAAGTTGCGGCAAAAAGAACTCGTTGATCATTGCTCTGTAGCGCTCACCATTCACAGTAACCGTTTGGCCCCGACCGATTATTGGTCAAATAATAGTCAGCAATATTCCGCGTTCTGGAGCAGTGTAGCGTAACATTGGTTCTTAACGTGTATTTCGCATGTGTTTACTACACAAATGTCAAAACAGAACTGACTTTAGGGGCCAATCGCAAAATTTATAGCATTTTCTGATAGGAGGATTACTTTTGCGCCACCCTGTGATACCGCGAAAATAGCTAAGTGCTTTCTAGCATATAGAAAAATTTGAAAAATTTGATAGTCAACTAAATCTTTCAAGATTATTTTGTTGTAATTAATAATGAAAAAACTCTAACTCTTATTAAGAAATTTGTATCAGAAGACTATGATTTAAACAATGAAAAGTATCCTTTAAGCATTTGCAGAACGTGCTACTTAACACTTCTCGATCATGAAAAAAAAATTTATAAAAGGCAAATACAAATTATGCCTAAGTATAGTGACATAATAATACAAAAAGAAACACGATCAGTAAAAAATGATTGTAATTGTTTTATATGTTCTATTGCCAGTTCTTTCGGGCATATGAAAATGAAGAAAGGTAGAGGTCATTGTAGAGTTTCGCAAACTAATACAGATATTAGTAAAATAAAAATATTGAATTTGAATAAGTTAAACGTACCACAAGAAAATGAACAACCGGAATGTATTCAGCTTTGCTCTGAATGCTTTCAAAAGATTGGGAAAGGTATAAGTCATGACTGCAAGAATCCTAAAGAAAATTTGCTAAAATTAGTTGAACAACTTCCTGAAAAAAATCAAGAGCAAGTTGCCAGTGCGATCATAAAAGATAAGTATGATAACAATGGAAAAGCGTTGGAATTTGATTTAGCTACAGGTGGTAGAAAAAGAAAACTCGCTGTTAATAATAATCTAAAAAAAGTAAGGAAGTCTAAGTTAGGGTGGAACCGAACATTATATACCTAGTAGTGATCTATTATGTCATCCCAATTTACGCAGGTCTATTTTAATACTTTCAGTTCGTATTTGCGTTCAAATAGACAGACGGACAGATAGACGTATCGAGAGACGGACATGCCTACATCAACTCAGCTCATCGTGCTGATCATTTAAGTGCACTTTTCTCTTCATCTTCTCATACTTAGATACATTTAATGTTTATGAAAGGTATGAAAATCAAAAAAGATATACAACTTCGCTTTCGCAGTGGAGTATTAACTACTTGCCTGGATATTTTACTTTTCTTCCGGAACGTTTTGATATACATTAATAAATATATATCTCGATTCGTTTATGCCGAATAAAGTAATATACCTTGTGTGCGTAGCACTACTAGCTATAAAAAGGGTGTCTTTCATAGGCGCCAAAGAACTCAACCGATCTTTATGAAATTTTCACAATATATACTTGGATTCACTGGGTACAGCATAGACCATATATAGGAAAAGCAGGCGGAGCCACGCCCCCAGGCTATATAAAGTTTCAATTCGTCACAACTCCGAACTTTTTTGGTCTAAATTAATAAAAATTTGGATATATGTGTCACTTAGTCAATATCTACATAATTTTTCAAAAGAAGGCGGTGCCACGCCCACATATTTTGTGTTTTGTTTTGCTCTTGAACTTTCACGATAGATTCAGGAGTTCGCTGGGCGCGACACAGTCTGTATATAGCTTTTGGAAAAGCTCCCAGATTATAAAAAGCTGCAGTTCGGTATAGTGAGGAGTTTATTTGGTTCAAGTTAATGACATTTTATATACAGATGTGTTCTATGTATTAAACCGTCAAAACAACGTCTACCGGGCTTGCTAGTATATTATAAAATGGCGAAAGCAAACAACGAATTTCAGCATTCTTTTGTAAAACTGAAAGACTAGTTTGCGTTCAAATAGACAGGCGGACTGACGGACGGACGGACGGACATGGCTTAATCAATTTCTCTTTTCGTCCTGAACATTTTGATATACGTAAGTCAATATCTATCTCGATCCGTTTATGCCGTTACGTACTGGCGTTAGGCGACTAAAGTTAATATACCTTGTGTGCGTAGCAGAAAATCGATTCCTAAGGGTTATAAACAGCATATGTCAAAAGTTCTAAGCAATTTTTATAAAGTATATTCGTATAAATTTGACTGTGAAGGTACAGCAAACAAGCAGGAACGGCCAGTCGTTTTTGCTAATGCTGAAGAACTGCTTAATTCGGTTATAGACAGTAGGAATTTGGTAGGAAATTACATTGTAATTTTTTTATAGATAACAATAATGGATTAGGCTTTTGGTCGGAGCAAAGCGGAGAGTCTACACATCGTGATTTTATGAAATTCTGGAAACGTTATAGTGTAACAAGTATTCAACATAAGTCATATTCAACACAATTATTAAAAGCAGTAGTTGAATTTTCTTCTCTCCATTTATGATTCTACATTAAGACATAAAAATAAAAAAAACATAAAATAAAAAAAATACAAAAAAATGTATAAAAACAAAAAAAAAATTTTAAATTAAAAACAAATTAAAGAAAATACAAAAAAATGTAAAAAAGCAAAAAAAAAATATAAAAAACATCAAATAAAAAAAATACAAAAAAAAATTTAAAAAAATCCAAAAAAATTTAAAAAAGCAAAAAAAAAGCAAAAAAAAAAAAAACAAATGGGACCATATAACCACAACGTCCCCGTCGTTGGTCCTGGGTTCGGCTGAAAGTGGTTCGCAAATAAAATATCATGGAAATAACTTTACTAACAAAAAGTTGAGCGAAAAACGCTTACTCAAACAAACGGTATTAATACAGAGATTTTTCAACTAAATTGTTTGAGCGATTGAATAAAATTATACCTTGGCTCACCATCAAATTCAGGTAGAATCGACGATGCCGTCTTAATGAATTCTACTGTTGTTTGTACCATTTTGTCGTTTTCTGTTTGCAAATTTTGGATTTAAATTTTATGCTCTTCCTCTAAATTGGATTGAGACTCCAATAAGAAGGTTCCAAAGTCTATTTCTATTTCCTTTTGAAAATAATTTGGGACGAGTACCTCAATATTATATCTTCTAGTGAGGACAGCAATTTGTCTCTAACACTAGAAAATATTTGATATGCATCTATTTGGTGAGCGCTATTTTATTTAAGGAATCTACTAGTATCGTGAGATGTTTTAACACGGTTTCAGTTTTTATCTTTATGTTTTTATTCATGCACTTGTAGGACTTTTCGGCTAAAGTTTTTTCTTCCACACGTGTTTTAAAAATATCTCCCCCTTTGCCCATTGAGTTAGGGAGAAAGAATTAAGTTTTAATTTATACTTTATCTAAACCGTCAGCACGGCTCCAGTATTTTTACTTTAAAATTTGTCACAATTAGGAGCATTACTTTAATGAAGTCCAATGCTTCGACGTGGTCAATTATCTTGATAGAATTAGTAAAGTTAGCATTTGGCTTTTAAATTTTAGATGGTTGTGAACCCATTGCGAAGTAAATTTTAGACAAAAACTAATTCAAATATAATTTTTCTTTATTTAGGCATGTCTATCTGGAAATGTTTTTCCCAATATTAATTTTATTCCTATGTCTACTGTTGTGGATTTTACTACATCTTCTATTGTTGGTTGCCTAGTCATTCCTAAAGATTTCCAAAATTTCGCAAGGAACTCTAGTTCTCTTCCTAAATTTATTTCTTCGATTTTTAACTCGGAATCGTTCCAACCAATAGGATTCTTGTCATAAGATTTAATTTTTCTACCTTGGGTCATTATAAAGTTTAAATTTGTCCTAAAAAATTTTTTTTTTTTTACTTATTATATCTAAGTATCTTGATTTTCGCTTGTAATGCTGTCTTTTCTTCGTACGAAGTTACAAAATTTAGCATACGATAAATCTGGGCTAGTTCTCCTTTTTTCTTAAATTTTCTTGTTTTCTTCTTTTTACTGGGGCAGAAATTTTAGTTTCCTCTAGTCTGTTTACCTTGTTCCCTAATCGGTACTCTTCAATAGTGATCGGTAACGGACCTTGCTTCAGAACTGTAGAGATTTGAGGAACCTCTTCAGTGGCAATTGGAGGTTCTTGAGCTTCTTTCACTTGCTCTTTTACAATAAAAAATTTTTCCCACCTTCCAAAGACGGAGTTGAACTCCTCTTGGGTTGGCTCTTGCATAGAGAAATAACCTCAACTGTTTTTATTTTTCGTTTTTCAAAAAGAATTCTTAATCTATCCCAAGCAGTAATTCGGAAATTTCAAAGGAAACTAAATGCAAACGTTCTTAAAAATAGGCTGCTTCTTTCTATGGCGTAATGGCTGTTGCTATATCCTTGATCGTTGGCGTCAAATAGTCGGGTGGTTGATCATGATCCAATTGTGGTTTCTTCATCCTCATTTACCCTCGATTGTCACTGCCAGGATCTCGGCAGTCTGCTACGTTTTTTTAAACCGCGGCCTGCCGATTAGAAGATCTTAGCAGTCTGCTACAAAAATAATAGCAGTCTGCTGATTTAAGCTGGCAGGATCGCAATGAAACATGCCCCGAACAATAATAAAATGAAGATAGGGTTGGTGCCCCGATCAAGCACCCTTGAATTGATTTTATTAAAATACTTTCAACTTATTTATAGTAAATTATTCTAAACATTTCCTTATTTACTACAATACATATTTGCTCTAAATCTTAAATTTTCTTCCGCCCCGTATTTGTTTTCTTCTTTTTACTGGGGCAGACATTTTAGTTTCCTCTAGTCTCTTTACCTTGTTCCGTCATCGGTACTCTTCAATAGTGATCGGTAACGGACCTTGCTTCAGAACTGTAGAGGTTTGAGGAACCTCTTCAGTGGCAATTGGAGGTTGTTGAGCTTCTTTCACTTGCTCTTTTGCAATAAAAAATTTGTCCCACCTTCCAAAGATGGAGTTGAACTCCTCTTGGGTTGGCTCTTGCATAGAGAAATAACCTCAACTGTTTTTATTTTTAGTTTTTCAAAAGGAATTCTTAATCTATCCCAAGCAGTAATTCGGAAATTTCTGTTAATTGGTGAGCGACGTTAAGTCGCCAAAGGAAACTAAATGCAAACGTTCTTAAAAATAGGCTGCTTCTTTCTATGGCGTAATGGCTGTTGCTATATCCTTGATCGTTGGCGTCAAATAGTCGGGTGGTTGATCATGATCCAATTGTGGTTTCTTCATCCTCTTTATTTCAACTTATTTATAGTAAATTATTCTAAACATTTCCTTATTTACTACAATACATATTTGCTCTAAATCTTACATACTAAACATACATACATATTTATTATATGCATGCAACGCATGCAAGCCAGCGTATATGCAAACGTTACCATTTCTCTAAGCGTGAGAAATGTTCTACAGCCCAATTCTAAATATTCTCACGGTATAATTTTCTCTCGGATTTTTTTGTTCCCTCCGAAAAATTATGTTCTCCCATGGAGAAGAATAATTGGGGAAGAGGAATTTCGAATTTTCGAAATCAGCTGTTTTGACAAATGGCATGGTATACACGGATTTCTAAACTGGCTAACGAAATTTGAAAATGTAACTATTGTGAAAATATGTTTTTAAAAAAAGAAAAAAAATGTAAAACAACGTTTAGTGTTGCTTTTTATACGTTTGTGGCAGAAATTAAGCGAATAAGAGCCACAGGAAAATAAATACAGGATTATGAGATAGTACATATACGCTTGAGCTGCCGCAAATGTTACCTACAATTTTTGTTTTTATATTTAATTTGCTTTCTGCTGTTTGCAGATTTAAAAAGAATATTATAGAATACACAAGCCAAGAACTCCTTACATCGCACACTCGGCAACTCAAAAATACAATTTCATGATGGCCTTGCATCAAGTTTAAAAACAGTCATATCTGTTGTACATTTATACTTTTCGATCTGAAATACATCGTATTCTAATGTACAACTATTTTAGTATAATATATACTTACACAAGTTAATAGTTTTCCTATAAAAATACAAGAAACATTCACTTTTATCCCCTGCTCCTTTCAGTTTAGCTAGTGAAAACATTCCTTAAAAATGACAGCGAAATCTCCATTTTCCTCAAATTCGTAATAGCTACTTTTCTCGCTTAACTGGATTTCCCTTTTCGAACATTATTCAGAATAAAAGGAAAGGGAGGAGTGGAAAAATTCCCAGAATTTTTTATTCAGAATACGAAGAATGGGAGTGGGGAAAAAATCCGTGCGGAACTTTCATTTAGAATTGGGCTGTTAGTGTAGGTATTTAGCTTTTACGCATTTTACAAATTGGTAAGGGGTTGGTAAATGTGGGTCGCACATTTTTTCAAGAAACATGTAGGAATCCTATCAGGATAATTTTGAAAGTCTGAGTTGGTGACGGCAGAATAGTTAGAAGTGCGATATCTTGATTACACTGGTCTACAAATTTGAACTTTTTTTCTCCACCAGATATGCAAATATGTAAAACCACCCCCTGATTCCGAAAATCGAGGTTATTTTTGATTCTATGGTACCGTTTTTGAGATATTTACGAATTATCGTTATTTAAAAAAAAACAGATGGCTCCACTTAATCATGTATATCTCAAGAACAAATTGAGCAATTCCAAAACGGGTTCAAAGATTTAAAAGCTAATAAAATTTGCTATAAACAATGCATGGATATTTTTTTTTCTCTGCAAGCTCTGTTTTATTACAAAAAAAATAAGCTTTCATCTAATAAAATCGATGGACTTTGTATTAGTTAGTTATAAGAATT
The DNA here is from genome assembly GCA_949987695.1 of Merzomyia westermanni. Classification (NCBI taxonomy): domain Eukaryota; kingdom Metazoa; phylum Arthropoda; class Insecta; order Diptera; family Tephritidae; genus Merzomyia; species Merzomyia westermanni. The sequence continues at coordinate 97,879,056 of OX465289.1, forward strand.
CAAATAAATATAGGGTTACAATACTTAAGTACCATACAAATATTAGCATATGTACATATGAGACGACAACAATGTATGTAAGTTTTGTCTTAACTCTATGATCTTATTTTATACTTGAAAAGTACAGTAGTCACCCATCATTGCGACATCCCAGAATCCTTAATACCGTGTAAAAATGAAAGTTTGGAATAAAAAATCGTGCGATTTTATATTCTAAACTTTTATTTTTACACGCTTCTCGTATGCAACAATTTAAATTCCTTTCATCCAATGTTAAGGTAACATATTATAGAACTCGTCACGAACCATTTTTCAAGTTCTATACGAAGGAGGACAATGTTTGTTACTGCAAAGACATTACTGGCTTATTTAAACAGTTTGGTGAACCATATGATTCCAAAAAGTGGCGATTGTTCATACATACATATTGCTAACCAAAAGCCGTCTATCCCAATCGCGCATGCAGTAAATACAAAGGAAACCTACTAGACAATGCAAAAATTACTAAAACTTATCAAATATGAAGAGCATGATTGAAAACTATTTGCCGATCCTAAAGTCGTTGGAATGCTATGCGGTCTTTAAAGTGGGTACACAAAATACTGTCGCTTTCTCTGCAAATGGGATAGCCGAGCTTGTCAAGACCACTACATCATAAAGGATTGGCCAGACCAAATCGAATTTAAAGTTGTTGTGGATAACATAAAATACTTCCGCTCCACATCAACCTCGGCCTCATCAACAGATTTGTTAAGGCTTTGAAGGCGAAGCCTTCCGTCAGTTAAAAACCATCTTTGCAGAGAAAGCTGCTTAAAAATAACCAATTCAAAGAACTATTGTCACCAGTGGAGGCAGCAGCGTGGGATTCTTATGAAAAGGTCGTTGCTTCTTAATCAAGAACTATGCGAAAGTGGGTAAATAAGAAAACCTATTTAAGGCCCGATAAAAAAAAAATTTGTATGAGAATTTTAAAGTTTACATGAGAAAACGGCCCTAAAGCTAAATTCATCGTTCAGTTCCGAACCAATTTTTTGTTTACAGTTTGCTCGTTCTCTTCTCATTCTGTATCAGAGAAGTGGAAAAGGAACGAGTAAAATGTAAACAAAAATTCGGAACTGAACGATAAATCCAGCCTAAGAATATTACACACAAATGTGTCACTTATTTATCTAATTTACTTATTTATTTTCTTTTCAGGAGTACATATGTCTTTAAAAATAAATTTTCTGCAATACCATTTAAATTTTTTTCCGCAAAATCTTGGTGATGAAAGTGACGAGCATGGCGAATGGTTTCACCAGCAAATGAAGTTAATTGAAAGTCGGTATTAAGGATTCTGGGATGTCGCAATGATGGGTGACTACTGTTGCTTTTTCATAAGAGAAACCGATCCTAATCTAAATAAGCGTCAAAAAAAAACAAATACTTTTTCAAGTATAAAATAAGATCATAGAGTTAAGACAAAACTTACATACATTGTTGTCGTCTCATATGTACATGTGCTAATATTTGTATGGTACTTAAGTATTATATGGCTATATTTATTTGAATGCTTATAACTAACTAATACAAAGTCCATCGATTTCATTAGATGAAAGCTTATTTTTTTTGTAATAAAACAGAGCTTGCAGAGAAAAAAAAATATCCATGCATTGTTTATAGCAAATTTTATTAGCTTTTAAATCTTTGAACCCGTTTTGGAATTTCTCAATTTGTTCTTGAGATATACATGATTAAGTGGAGCCATCTGTTTGTTTTTAAATAACGATAAGTCGTAAATATCTCAAAAACGGTACCATAGAATCAAAAATAACCTCGATTTTCGGAATCAGGGGGTGGTTTTACATATTTGCCTATCTGGTGGAGAAAAAAAGTTCAAATTTGTAGACCAGTTTAATCAAGATATCGCACTTCTAACTATTCTGCCGTCACCAACTCAGACTTTCAAAATTATCCTGATAGGATTCCTACATGTTTCTTGAAAAAATGTGCGAACCACATTTACCAACCCCTTACCAATTTGTAAAATGCGTAAAAGCTAAATACCTACACTAACAGCCCAATTCTAAATGAAAATTCCGCACGGATTTTTTCCCCACTCCCATTCTTCGTATTCTGAATAAAAAATTCTGGGAATTTTTCCACTCCTCCCTTTCCTCTTATTCTGAATAATGTTCGAAAAGGGAAATCCAGTTAAGCGAGAAAAATAGCTATTACGAATTTGAGGAAAATGGAGATTTCGCTGTCATTTTTAAGGTATGTTTTCACTAGCTAAACTGAAAGGAGCGCCGGATAAAAGTGAATGTTTCTTGTATTTTTATAGGAAAACTATTAACTTGTGTAAGTATATACTAAACTAAAATAGTTGTACGAGGTGTGTTCAAAAAGTATCGCGAATTTTGAATTTTCGCTGGTTACGTATATCCGAATTCCGAATTTTTTGTGGCGTTATGTTGGTGCTCATGTCTCTCACTTATGCCGACAAGCTCGGCCATTTTGAAGGTTCAGTTAATTGTTGACAGCTGCTTTGCTTGCACGTGTTTTGGATCGTCTTCGACTTTTACGCGAAATTCGTACCAAAATTGCTCAATTGTGACCAAAAACAGCATCGCATGAACATTGCTAATGAGATGTTAAACTCTGTCCGCGACGACCCAAATTTGCTCCAGAGGGTCATAACTGGTGACGAATCGTGGGTTTATGGTTATGACGTGGAAACCAAAGCTCAATCATCTCAATGGAAGCTGCCGCACGAACCAAGACCGAAAAAAGCGCGCCAAGTTCGGTCGAATGTGAAAGTTTTGCTGACAGTTTTCTTCGATTGCAGAGGCGTGGTGCATCATGAGTTCTTGCCACAGGGAAGAACGGTCAATAAGGAATATTACCTGCAAGTTATGCGCAATTTGCGCGAAGCAATCCGCCAGAAACGCCCGGATTTGTGGAAGAACAAAAATTGGCTTTTGCACCACGATAACGCCCCTGCTCACGCATCGTTGCTTGTGCGCGACTTTTTGGCCAAAAACAACACACTAATGATGCCGCAGCCACCGTATTCCCCAGATCTGGCCCCCTGTGACTTTTTCTTGTTCCCTAAACTGAAGAGGCCCATGAAAGGACGACGTTACGCTTCTCTTGACGAGATAAAGACGACATCGAAGGAGGAGCTGAACAAGATACAAAAAAATGATTTTTTGAAGTGCTTCGAAGATTGGAAAAACCGTTGGCACAAGTGTATAATATCTCATGGGGATTACTTTGAAGGGGACAAAATAGATATTCATGAATAAATAAATAATTTTTGAAAAAACACAAAATTCGCGATACTTTTTGAACACACCTCGTATATTAGAATACGATGTATTTTAGATCGAAAAGTATAAATGTACAACAGATATGACTGTTTTTAAACTTGATGCAAGGCCATCATGAAATTGTATTTTTGAGTTGCCGAGTGTGCGATGTAAGGAGTTCTTGGCTTGTTTATTCTTTAATATACTTTTTAAATCTGCAAACAGCAGAAAGCAAATTAAATATAAAAACAAAAATTGTAGGTAACATTTGCGGCAGCTCAAGCGTATATGTACTATCTCATAATCCTGTATTTATTTTCCTGTGGCTCTTATTCGCTTAATTTTTGCCACAAAGGTATAAAAAGCAACACTAAATGTTGTTTTACATTTTTTTTTTCTTTTTTTAAAACAAATTCTTCACAATATTTACATTTTCAAATTTCGTTAGCCAGTTTAGAAATCCATGTACGAGGTGTGTTCAAAAAGTATCGCGAATTTTGTGTTTTTTCAAAAATTATTTATTTATTCATGAATATCTATTTTGTCCCCTTCAAAGTAATCCCCATGAGATATTATACACTTGTGCCAACGGTTTTTCCAATCTTCGAAGCACTTCAAAAAATCATTTTTTTGTATCTTGTTCAGCTCCTCCTTCGATGCCGTCTTTATCTCGTCAAGAGAAGCGTAACGTCGTCCTTTCATGGGCCTCTTCAGTTTAGGGAACAAGAAAAAGTCACAGGGGGCCAGATCTGGGGAATACGGTGGCTGCGGCATCATTAGTGTGTTGTTTTTGGCCAAAAAGTCGAGCACAAGCAACGATGCGTGAGCAGGGGCGTTATCGTGGTGCAAAAGCCAATTTTTGTTCTTCCACAAATCCGGGCGTTTCTGGCGGATTGCTTCGCGCAAATTGCGCATAACTTGCAGGTAATATTCCTTATTGACCGTTCTTCCCTGTGGCAAGAACTCATGATGCACCACGCCCCTGCAATCGAAGAAAACTGTCAGCAAAACTTTCACATTCGACCGAATTTGGCGCGCTTTTTTCGGTCGGAGATAATTGAGCTTTGGTTTCCACGTCATAACCATAAACCCACGATTCGTCACCAGTTATGACCCTCTGGAGCAAATTTGGGTCGTCGCGGACAGAGTTTAACATCTCATTAGCAATGTTCATGCGATGCTGTTTTTGGTCACAATTGAGCAATTTTGGTACGAATTTCGCGTAAAAATCGAAGACCATCCAAAACAAGTGCAAGCAAAGCAGCTGTCAACAATTAACTGAAAATTCAAAATGGCCGAGCTTGTCGGCATAAGTGAGAGACATGAGTACCAACATAACGCCACAAAAAATTCGAAATTCGAATATACGTAACCAGCGAAAATTCAAAATTCGCGATACTTTTTGAACACACCTCGTATACCATGCCATTTGTCAAAACAGCTGATTTCGAAAATTTGAAATTCCTCTTCCGCAATTATTCTTCTCCCTAGGAGAACATAATTTTTCCGAGGGAACAAAAAAATCCGAGAGAAAATTATACCGTGAGAATATTCAGAATTGGGCTGTAAAACATTTCTCACGCTTAGAGAAATGGTAACGTTTGCATATACCCTGGCTTGCATGCGTTGCATGCATATAATAAATATGTAGGTATGTTTAGTATGTAAGATTTAGAGCAAATATGTATTGTAGTAAATAAGGAAATGTTTAGAATAATTTACTATAAATAAGTTGAAAGTATTTTAATAAAATCAATTCAAAGGTGCTTGATCGGGGCACCAACCCTATCTTCATTTTATTATTGTTCAGGGCATGTTTCGTTGCGATCCTGCCAGCTTAAATCAGCAGACTGCTATTATTCTTGTAGCAGACTGCTAAGATCTTCTAATCGGCAGGCCGCTGTTTAAAAAAACGTAGCAGACTGCCGAGATCCTGGCAGTGACAATCGAGGGTAAATGAGGATGAAGAAACCACAATTGGATCATGATCAACCAGCCGACTATTTGACGCCAACGATCAAGGATATAGCAACAGCCATTACGCCATAGAAAGAAGCAGCCTATTTTTAAGAACGTTTGCATTTAGTTTCCTTTGGCGACTTAACGTCGCTCACCAATTAACAGAAATTTCCGAATTACTGCTTGGGATAGATTAAGAATTCTTTTTGAAAAAATAAAAATAAAAACAGTTGAGGTTATTCCTCTATGCAAGAGCCAACCCAAGAGGAGTTCAACTCCATCTTTGGAAGGTGGGACAAATTTTTTATTGCAAAAGAGCAAGTGAAAGAAGCTCAAGAACTTCCAATTGCCACTGAAGAGGTTCCTCAGTGCGGAAGAAAATTTAAGAAAAAAGGAGAACTAGCCCAGATTTATCGTATGCTAAATTTTGTAACTTCGTACGAAGAAAAGACAGCATTACAAGCGAAAATAAAGATACTTAGATATAAGAAGTAAAAAAAAAATTTTTTTAGGACAAATTTAAACTTTATAATGACCCAAGGTAGAAAAATTCAATCTTATGGCAAGAATCCTATTGGTTGGGACGATTCCGAGTTAAAAATCGAAGAAAGAAATTTAGGAAGAGAACTAGAGTTCCTTGCGAAATTTTGGAAATCTTTAGGAATGACTAGGCAACCAACAATAGAAGATGTAGTAAAATCCACAACAGTAGACATAGGAATAAAATTAATATTGGGAAAAACATTTCCAGATAGACATGCCTAAATAAAGAAAAATTATATTTGAATTAGTTTTTGTCTAAAATTTACTTCGCAATGGGTTCACAACCATCCAAAATTTAAAAGCCAAATGCTAACGTTACTAATTCTATCAAGATAATTGACCACGTCGAAGCATTGGACTTCATTAAAGTAATGCTCCTAATTGTGACAAATTTTAAAGTAAAAATACCGGAGCCGTGCTGACGGTTTAGATAAAGTATAAATTAAAACTTAATTCTTTCTCCCTAACTCAATGGGCAAAGGGGGAGATATTTTGAAAACACTTGTGGAAGAAAAAACTTTAGCCGAAAAGTCCTACAAGTGCATGAATAAAAACATAAAGATAAAAACTGAAACCGTGATAAAACATCTCACGATAATAGTAGATTCCTTAAATAAAATAGGGCAGGCTATACGTAATGTAAATAGCCAACTAACTTGCGCGCACCAAAAAGATGCATATCAAATATTTTCTAGTGTTAGAGACAAATTGGTGTCCTCACTAGGAAGATATAATATTGAGGTACTCGTCCCAAATTCTTTTCAAAAGGAAATAGAAATAGACTTTGGAACCTTCTTATTGGAGTCTCAATCCAATTTAGAGGAAGAGCATAAAATTTAAATCCAAAATTTTCAAACAGAAAACGACAAAATGGTACAAACAGCAGTAGAATTCATTAAAACGGCATCGTCAATTCTACCTGAATTTGATGGTGAGCTAGAAAATTTGCGTATATTTTTGGATGCACTCGACATTCTCGAGCAAAATAAAGACTAAACTAAAAGGCACAGCTAAAAACTACATAAATTGTGAAAGTTCAATCTTACAAATGAAGGGAAAATTGAAGAACTCGATCAAAGGTGAATCAGTTAAAGTTGTGACAGCAAAACTTCTGAACACCCAACAACGCAGTAAAACAGCTAATCAGTATACTGCCGAAATAGAAAACCTTGCAAAATCTTTAGAAGGAGCATAACTATCTGATGGTTTAACCCCAGATTTAACAACTAAATATACTACACAATCAGCTGTAAAATCTAAATGTAAAAATTGCTCCAATGAAAAGGTAAAAACAATAATGCAATCTGGAACGTTCACCTCAATGAACGAAGCCATTTCTAAATTCACAAATAGTTGTACGGAAACAACAGGCAACCCGAATGCAATTCTGAACATACGATAACGAAGCCAATACCGCGGTGGTTTCCGTGGAAGTTACCGAAATAACAGCTACAGAGGCTATCAAGGTAGCATATTTAGACCACAGCCCTGATATAACAAAAATTTTGGACAAAATAATGCCTATGGGAGTAGACAAACTAACAACCTCTAAAACAGAAATAGAAATTTTAACCAAATACGAAATAACACTCGCAATGTATGTTATTGTAACCAGCAGGAAAACCAGCAAACTCCACTTCAACAGTAAATAATAAAAAGGTACGTGTACTTAACTTACACCTCAACAGCTACATATCTTCCAAGACTTCTTTAAATAATTCAATTTCATATCTCTTGATAGACACAAGAGCAGATATATAAATTATGAAAAAGGAACAAATTGATAGTAACATTCCAATTAATAATTCACAAATCACAGATCTAAAAGGCAGTGGCCAGGGAATAACAAGCACAGTAGGAACACTTATAGAAGATTTGAAGTAGATGATCTCTTTTAATAAAACACAAATTTCACATGGTAGATGACAATTTTCCAATACCATTTGACGGAATTCTGGGACTAGATTTCATAAACAAATATAATTGCATTTTAGATTACGGTAAAACTTAGATTAATTTTGAGACCTTATGACTTTCAAGAAAACAAAATAATCCATATGACAAATAGACCAACTGTTAATACAATCACAATTCCCGCCAGATCCGAAGTAATTCGGCAGATTAACGTAAAAACTAAAGCTCAGAATCTTTTCATTCCTCATCAAAAATTGGCTGAAGGTATTTTCATTGCTCATACCATAACAAATAAAGATCAAACTTTTGTTAGAATTATAAATACCAAGGATAAAAATACAATCATTCAAAATTACAATATTAAAACAGAAAATTTAAATAACTACATATTAATTCAAGTGACTACAGAAAATAATAATAAAGAAAAGTTAGAGAGATTAAAAAATCATTTTCCAAATTTTGTTAGCAAACAATTCAATTCATTATGTTCAGAATACATAGACATGTTTGCATTAGAAAGAGAACCCATAACTTCCAATATATTTTATAAACAAAAACTACATATGAAAGATGACAATCCATTCTGTATAAAAAATTACAGATTACCACAAGCACATAAAGGTGAAATAAGTAAACAAGTCAATAAATTAATCAAAGATGATATAATAGAACCAGAATACAATAGCCCAATTCTGTTAGTAAAAATCACTACCCAGTAACACAGAACAAAGATGGAGACTAGTAATTGATTACAGAGCAGTAAACAAACAAATTTCTCTCTCTCTCTCTATGGCGCGATATACAACAGGTATATCATCATAAACCTCCTAAGAGATTTTTGCGCCAAGCTTCTCTTCCAATTTGTGGTGTGCCGATTTGAATTTTCCCTACAAATTGGTGGGACCTACAGTTTTTTGCCGACTCCGAACGGCATCTACAAAGGAGACGAATTTTTGCTGAGAAGCCTGTCATGGCAGAAATACACTCGGAGAGTTTGCCAAACCACTGCCGAGGGGCGACCCCGTTTTGAAAAACTTTTTTCAAATCACTTTTGATGTTACCTGTACCAGGGCTCGAACCATGGACCTTCGGTGTGGTAGGCCGGCAACACTATCTTCACACCACGGCGGCCGACAAACAAATTTGCTGCAGATAAATTCCTACTTCCAAGAATTGATGACATTTTGGATCAATTAGGAGAAGCAAAATATTTTTCATGTTTGAATCTTATGTCAGGTTTTCATCAAATAGAATTAGACATGGACTCTAGAGATATAACATCATTTACAGTAGAGGATGGTACATACCGTTTTCAAAGATTACCATATGGTTTGAAAGTAGTTCCCAATTCATTTCAAAGAATGATGACTTTAGCATTCGCAGGCCTTAAACCTCCACAAACATTTTTATATATGGATGATTGGGTAGTATTAGGTTATTCCGAAAATGACATGATGAAAAATTTACGCGACGCATCCCAACTTGTAGAAAATATAATTTAAAACTGCACCCCGATAAATGCTTATTTTTAGTCAGGAAGTAACCTATCTCGGACATCAGTGCACAAGTTAAGGAATTTTACTAGATCCAAGTAAATTTGGAATCGTTCAAAACTACCCAACGCCAAAACAGCCAACGAAGTCATATATATATATATATATATATAATTATTACCGAAGATTTGTACCAAATTTCGCAGAACATTCAGGAATTTGAACTAGACTATGTAGGAAGAATTTTTCCTTCGATTGGACGGAAGAATGTCAAAAAGCTTTTGTCTATTTGAAGGAGGCATTAATTAATCCAAATATCTTACAATATCCAGATTTCAACAAAGAATTTTGTATAACAACAGATGCCAGTGGCTATGCCTGTGGCGCAGTTCTTAGTCAAGAGTTTGAAGGCAAAACAATTACCATTTTTAATTAAAACAGACCATCGCCCTTCAACATACCTCTTCTAGATGAAAAACCCTTCATCAAAATTGACTACAGTTAGATTAGATTTGGAAGAATATGACGTTGACGTGGATTATATTGCTGGAAAAGAAAATTACGTAGCAGACGCACTAACCTGAATTGATATTGAAAACCTTAAAGAAATGACAGCGGAAGCATGCAAAATATTAAAAGTTACGACAAGATCGAAATCTAGACAATCGACCAGCAATAATAGAAAGAAAGAAGAAAATAAAAGTTACAATGAGAACCTTATAATATATGAAGCGCTTAATAAATCTGAAGTTAGAAGACATGTCGAGCTCGTTTTCAATCCTCCGAAATTATATTTCAAAAAAGGAAAGAAAATTTGTAGCACAATAGATACAAGCAACCAGGTTGTTGAGGCGAAGATTGACTCAGGACAGTTCTTTACCAGGCTTATGAAAGAAGCCGACAATTTAGGACTTGTAAAAATACAGTTGTCCTTAGGAGACAAATTGTTGAAAGATAATTATACTCGAGTAGATAAATTTAATGAAATAGGTACCAAAGTTCTCAAAAATTTAACTATGGCATTAACTCCGGAGGTGTGACAAACATATCAAAGATTAAAGAAATTCTGCATAAATATCACGACGACCCTATGTTTGGTGGCCACCCAGGAATTAATCGTGCTAGTTAAGTGTCCGCGTAGTAAAAGTAATGAAACACTATCTTTTTCTGAGCGGAGCTCCTGTTTGAATTCATATATTTTCAGAACTGATCTTACATATTAATGCTTACATCTATTTATACTATCTCTATTGGTGGTAAATAATGTTTGTTGTTTGTTTACTGATTAAATGTCGGTTGTTATGCGCATATCCCTTTATCAGTTGTTTACTGTTTAGGAACATATCTGTTTGGGTTTTTAAAACTGTTTATATGTTTAGTGTAGTGTTATCTTATGGCTATTGTTACATATGAGTGGAACAAGAATATGGTTCTTTGTTTGTTTTATATTATCGCCTGAAGGGGCAAAGGGTGTGTTATCGCTTACAGATATTTTAATTTGTAGACAGTAATTATGCGTTTGTGTGGTATGTATGTATGCATGTTTATACTAACGGCGTTAACTCTCCTCCCTCTTAAACAGGAGCGTCCTCGCTATGGTGCTGCTACGACTAGCTGTTGATAAAATTGTCACAGGGTTCCGACTTACAAATAAAGTTACTCATATAACTTCTACATTTGGATATTCTTTGATATTTGTTACATTTTGCGATCTTAGGGTCTAAATTAATTTTACCGTGCTTATGTGCTAAAGGATATACATTAAATAGGCTACATTTAGTTTCGAGGATAGGATATTTGTATATTGTTATAATTGCTTCTTGTAGGTAACAGATATGGATGTCGGCATATTCTAATATATTAATTATTGGAATATCTAGTTTTTCGTGGCTTATTAAATCGTACACATTCTTCAAATTTAATGTGCCAGAATAAAAATTATTAGTTTTCGCAAAATTTATAGTGTTTGTTATTGATTGGAGCTCATTATAAACTTCTGATATAACAATGTTTTCGGTTATTGTTTTGACGTCAAGGGTTTCGAGTATTCTTTCGAACTGTGAGTTAATAGTTCTTTGCTTGTTATTATTTTCTATTAGCTTATTAAGTGAAGTTTTTATTTCTACAAGGTCATCGTGGTCTGGTGTACCAGTGATGAACTTTAACACGGAGTGATCTTTTGGGTCTATAAATATTTGGAATTAGTTGATTTTTTAGAGTTTCGATTTTGTTCACTAAAATTTGAGTTTTAGGTTGGTTTTCTAGATGATATGATGATTTCATTATACTTTCGTATGGCGCTAGTATTTTTGAAAGGTTAGATATGTGATACAGGAAAGCTGTATCCTGATAAATGTAAGCAGGGTTGGTTTCCACTAGAACATATTTCCTATTAGTCAAATCTATTACATTGTCGCAAAGTGCGATAGAGAAAAGTAAGGTAAACATTATTCTGTACATGCCTTTATTCTAATATTGTCCTTATGTATAATTACTTTTTTATTTGTCGTTACTGTTTTGCCGTTGTCTTTTTTGACTATATGTCTCGCGTATTTTTTTACGTTTTTGTTCCGCCTATGCATCTTTGAATATATTACCTCTCCTTCTTTGTAGTTCAGCTGTTTGCGATTGCGGTTGTGGTATCGCAAAACTCTCTCTTGGTTTTGTTGAAGACGCTCTTTGATGTCAGGATACCCCCTTTGATTGAAAAACACGTCCTCGGGTTTCTCGTTGGTTACCGAATGGATAGTTTTGTTGTACTGTCGAACTGCTTCAAATATCTGTTCATCAGGTGCCGAACTGTGTTGGTGTGCCAAAACTTTTGCGAGTTCAATTATAGTGCTATGCGTCCGTTCAACTTGACCGTTTGTTGTTGAATGATAGGCTGTAGTTTTGGTATGCGTTATTTGTAGTCGCTTGTATATTTGTTGTGCACATATGCCAGTAAATGTTGACTCGTTATCAGTCAATACAAACTTTGCGTTAGGGTATATTTGTGATAGTATCTCGTCGATGTATTTGTATGTGTCCTTCTTTGATGGTATTTGTCTCAAATAGCAGAATTTTGAGTAGTTGTCGGTTGAACTAATGTACATATTATTGCTCATAAAAAATAAGTCCAAGTGTACTGGTGCTGAACCTATTGGTTGTTTATTTAGTCGGCGTTCATATTTTTTTGTGAGGCAGATTTCGCAGTCCTGTATTTCCTTTTTACAAGCGTCACGTATGTTCGGCCAATGCGTTATTTTGTAGTTTCTGTGTGTGTGTGTCTTCTATGATTTTAGGATCGATATGGTTGGAAATGTGTCGATAATGTCATTTTCGACGTAAAATAATATTTTCTCGTCTATTTGCAGGGCATTAGTTACCTTTGGCCTAATTATATTTTTTAGTCTGTCTAGCAATTTAGTTTTGGTGTTAAAAAAAATCGTATGTCGGCTGTTAGAAAATATGTTTTGTGTGGATATTTCGTTGGGATTCTGATCTGACTGTCTTATAATAATTTGATTTCTAAATGCGTTTAGTGGTTGCTTTACTCGTTTGAGCTTTTGTGTTGGGGAGCTTTGTGCTGAATGTTGGGAGTCATCAGAGTTTACAGTGTTGTTTATTTACTGGCGAGAAAGTAAATCAGCGACAACGTTCTGATATCCGGGTTTGTAAACGAGTTTTGCGCCGTATTCTTCGATGACATTTTTCCATCTTTTTAATTTTGTATTGGGATTTTTTCCTGATATAGAGAAGATTAAAGATTGATGGTCAGTGTAAATTGTTAAATCTGCTATGCCATACAAGTAATTACGTAGTTTCTGTAGTGACCATACAATTGCGAGTAACTCTTTCTTATTCGTGGAGTAATTTTGTTCTGCTTCGCTGAGCGTTCGTGAAATAAATGGTATGGGTTTTCGGTTTTGAGATAATACGGCTCCTATAGCGTAATTACTAGCATCTGTGGTTAATTCGAAAGGTTTGTTAAAATTTGGTTGGAAGAGTTCAACTTGGGTTTGCAGTTCCTCTTTTATTTTATTCAGTGCTTCTAGTGCAATTTCGTCTAAGGTGATTTTTATTTTTGAGTGGTTTGACGATGGCTGCAAAATTTTGTATAAATTTTCTATAATAGCTAGCGAGACCTAGGAAGAATCTGAGTTCCTTCAGTGTTGTGGGAATAGGGAAATCTTTAATAGTTTTTATTTTTATAGGGTCAACTGTGATCCTGTTGTATTTAATAATATGCCCTAAGTATTCCACAGAATCTTGGAAAAAGTGAGATTTCTCGTTGGAAATCTTCATGTTCGCTTGGTGAAGCGCGTTTATTATTATGCGGATATGTTCAATATGTTCTTCGGGAGAGGAAGAATAAGAAGAACATCGTCTATATAAACGTACGCGAACTTCCCGATATATGGTCTAAGGATATCATCCACGCATCTTTCAGGCCGAACGGCATACGAAGGAATTCGTACTTAGCTCCATGTACACTAAATGCCGTTTTTTCCCTGTCAGATTCATTAATAAGGATCTGATGGAAGCCAGACTCTAAATCTAAAGTAGTAAATACCTTTGCATTACCTAAATTCTGTATGGTCATAGCCACATCAGGTATGGGGTATCTATATGTGATAGTTTGAGCGTTTAGCTTCTAAAAGTCTACGACCATTCTGCGCTTAGGTCTCCCTTGTTCATCGGTACCTTTTTTAGCGACTGTCCAAATGGGAGAGTTGTACGGGCTTTTGCTGGGTTGAATTATTTCACTTTCTAAAAGTTTGTTAATTTCTTTGTGAATAAAGTCATTATCCGGTATGGGGTACGGATATTGCTTGGTCCAAATAGGATCTTCGGATTTCGTTCTAATGGTAGCTTGTACCGTGGTAGTATATGGTAGCACTTCGTTTGTACTTTGGTTTTTTTGCATAATTTCTTCGATTTCTGCCCTATATTTTTCACTATTAACCGTATAATTGATTTTTTGCACACATTCACTTTCTTTCTTGGCCCTATATTTATAACTGAGCATGTACTCGAAAAGATTGATCTCTGCTTTGATTTTTCTAAGTCCCTGTTCACCCAGAAGCATATCAAATTCCTGTAATGCATCTGTTTCAAAAAATGTGAGATTATGCTCTAATAATGTTATTATTTTTTTTGATTTAGCTATTGAGTAACCATGAAGGGTTTTTACTTTAACTGGCTTAATTGGTATAGGCTTACCGATTTGGCATTTTTCACTTACATAATTATTTGTTGCTCCGGTGTCGATCAGGATGTTGATAAGTTTGCCTGTATCCCTGCAGTGGCGTTGCAGACACGGCAAATCGTTCATACGCCTAAAAAAAACACTGCCTGTTTCATATTCGTCATTTTCCGGTGCAAGTGATTGTATTTCTTCGTCGCGTGTTTGGTTGACACGTTGTACCTTTTGCTGTGCGTTGAAATAACGAGATGAAGGATTTCGTTCTCTTTTTTGAGGATCTCCGCGAAATGGATTATTTGGAGGTAATCCTTGCATTTGACGGTCATAGCTGTTTTGTTGTGGTGGTCTCGTGTATTGCTGTGATGGATCTACGTCCATTGATTGGTCATGGTGCCTGGGTGCAGTTTGATTACATTGCACCTGCACGTTAGGTCTGTATCTTTGTGGTTCCTCGTGATATCTTCTGCTTGGGGTTTGATACTGCGATGTATTATATTGTCTGTGCATATTGTATTGCGGAACGTCGAATTGTGAGTTCAAACTATCGTGGTGTATCATACTTGGGATAGCATAAGCGGTTTCTAAATTCTTTGGATTGTGGCTATAGAGGGTGCCGCTGGTATATTTGCTGTTCAGGCCAAGAATGAATGTCCTTACAGCTTCTTGGTTTGCGTATTCCTTCATGTCTGACGGACTCCCTGAGCTATCCATCTCGACTTTAATGAGCGCAAGGTTAAGCGATTTACTAACTTCGCTATGGAACTCCGCCAGGGTCCTTTTTCCCTGCTTTATTCTCTTCATTCCTTCGAGTAACACATACAGAGGTCTCTGGTCCGCATAGGTGTAATCGAGACGGTTTATTATAGAATAAAAATTGAATTTGGTGTCGTGGTTTATTAAAATATCGGCCGCCTCTCCTTGAATTTCCGAATGTACAATCGAGAGTGCTGTGTAATACGTTGGTGTAGTGGCGTATTTCTTAATATTTTCCATGTGCGTCCAGGCACGTTTTCTCCACGATCTATAATTGTTCGTGTCACCTGTGAATGTTGGCAGCATTTTAAAAATTTCTAACTTAATTTGCGACGTATCGGTAATGTTTGGTGCACAGTCTTGGTATTGATCTGTGACTGTGACTGTTCCGTTGGTTTCAAGAGAATTCATCCTCTCTTGGGTTTGAGTCAGGGTTGTGGTCAAGGCAGCTATTTGTGCCCTCAGGTTTGCTATCTCCTGTGCGCTCATTTCGGAGTCGATGTTCAGCGATGTACGTGATGAGTCGAAAAAGTTTTGACGTTTTCTTCGTAACTCCAGTGTGGTGTCCGTTGGTTTCGGGATTCACTCTTTGTTCCACTAATAGCACTTGAACACAGGAATCAAATTTTTCTTATTGATTATTTATACACTTTTTTCAAATATATAGTGTTGAACGTCTTATGTCCCGTGGAATTTATTTTTTCTATCCTTCTATATTTAGGTATAGAAATGGCTTAAATACGGTTGAGCCCCCAGTTAAGTGTCCGCGTAATAAAAGTAATGAAAGACTATCTTTTTCTGAGCGGAGCTCCTTTTTGAATTCATATATTTTCAGAACTGATCTTACATATTAATGCTTACATCTATTTATACTATCTCTATTGGTGGTAAATAATGTTTGTTGTTTGTTTACTGATTAAATGTCGGTTGTTATGCGCATATCCCTTTATCAGTTGTTTACTGTTTAGGAATATATCTGTTTGGGTTTTTAAAACTATTGATATGTTTAGTGTAGTGTTATCTTATGGCTATTGTTACATATGAGTGGAACAAGAATATGGTTCTTTGTTTGTTTTATATTATCGCCTGAAGGGCCAAAGGGTGTGTTATCGCTTACAGATATTTTAATTTGTAGGCAGTAATTATGCGTGTGTGTGGTATGTATGTATGTATGTTTATACTAACGGCGTTAACTTGCGTCAAACAAAATAAGACAAGAGTATTACTGGAAAAATATGAAAAATGATATAAGAAAGTATATCAAAAATTGCATCCACTGCACTAAAAATAAAATTAATAAACCCTGAAAGAACGAATGACTATAATGGAGACACCTCCGAAAGCTTTCGATATAGTACAAATTGACACAAACGGACCATTACCAAAATCGATACATGGAAATGAATATGTGGTTACTATTGTATGCGATCTATCTAAATATTTGGTTGCAGTGCCCGTTCAGAGCAAACATGCTGTAGCAATTGTTAAGACTGTATTTGAGCATTTCATTCTGATTTATGGTTGTATGAAAACAATCATAACGGATATGGGAACCGAATACAAAAAATAGTTTATTTGAGGAATTGTGCAGGCTTCTCAAAATTGAGCATAAAACCGCAACACCTACCACCCTCAAACTTTAGACCCTGTTGAAGCAGTCAGAACGTTCAATGAATATGTGCGTTCCTACATATAGATTGACAAAGACGATTAGGATGACTACCTTAAGTATTTTTCGTATTGTTACAATATAACACTTTCAACGGCTCACGGCTACTGCCCTTTTGAACTAGTTTTTGGAAAAACACCCTTGACTTAAGAATTTATACAAGAAAATGTAATTAGTTAGGCTTATGATAAGGAAATTAAGTATAGGTTACAAGTAGCACAACAAAGAGCTATGAAGTGAGTACAAGAAGTTAAGGAAAAACAAAGAATTAATTGTGATAGAAATAGTCACAATAAGGAAATAAATATAGGAGATTTAGTTTTAGTTAAGGATGAAGCAGGTCATAAGTTAGATAGTAGATATAAAGGGCCCTATAGAGTAGAAATTATTTATAGGAAAAATAACTTCATCTTAACTTCCCCATAAAATAGAAACAAGTGTTAGCGCAAATAATAATAAGAATAAGAAAATAATAACGCATAAAAATAGGCTTAAACTTCTATAAAATCAAAATTACTAATAAGCAAAATAGTTGTACCCTAAGTAATAAGAAAATCATAATACATCAAAATAAGTTTCAATTAGTAGAATAAGAACACTTCACTTTTCATAGGAAATACAAGCACATTTAAAAAGAATTTTTGTATCAATGTAAAATTAAACGAACGTTATTGTGTACAAAAGAAAAACACAAGAAAAAAATAAACAAAACATATCAATAATCTCAAACATTTTTTTTTTTTGTGATACAAATATACAGCATGAATAGTTAATCAAACAAACGATGTCAACAAAAAATAAAAACAATTATCCATTTGTAAACATTTGAAATACAGAAGTACTTGCGAATTTAACATTACGTCATAAAATTTAATTGAAATAGAGTGCTTATACATTGACCTCATAAATGTATAAGCATTCTTTTGAAAGAGAGGAGGTGTAGTGTATCACATACATATATATTTCAAGTGCCTAAAACTCTTTCAACGCTAGCCTAAACAGAGCAACGTATTCGATGCGTCTTTAAGTACGACGTCGGTTTTGTTATAGTCCAATTACCCACCGACGCACGTACGTAGTACGTGTCGGCTGACACGACCTGTCTTATGAGAGTGCCACACTCACCGACGTTAAATTTTTCCGTATACGCAGTACGTAGCGTAGAAATCAAAGAAATTTTGATTTTTTTCGTAAGAACGTGTCAGCTGATTGCTCTCTCATATGCAGTGTTGCCTATTCATACGTGTGTATGCTGGTTATGGATCGTTTGCAGTTGCTTTGCAAAAATACCTCAAAATACCTTTTAAATTTTCGTACTAATGTTGAAATAACCTGAAATTATGATATGAAGTTGTTGCTTTTAAATAAATTGAGTAGCTATAATTATTTAATATTAATTTCGGACACTCATAAAATGAAAAATAATTGTTTTAAAAGTACACGTTTGAGTTAGCATGCATGACAGCTGTTCACCGTTTGTGATTTATATTTTGAGAAAATTAATGGAAGAGGAAAGTTACCAACAAAATGCTCGAAATTCATGCAATTTTATGTATATTGTTTTGTGTTTTAGATAACTGAAAGAAGTGCAAGCAGGGTCAATCCATCACATAGACGGACAGAGCCAGAGGCAACTCATATGCAAGAAGCGGTTGCGGTTTTCATTTGTTGACAAATAATCAGCTGATCGATAAATTTATCAAACAAGATCGCCAGTGTGTGTAAACAGATACAAATTTACACTTTATAAATGTATATACTTAAATGAATCCCTTTAATATGTATTGTAGTAAATAAGGAAATGTTTAGAATAATTTATAATCGAGGTGAAAGATATCTTAAATTTTAGGAGAGACGTCTAGAGAATGATTATTGAAAGTTTCATTCATTTCTATGCAGTCGTTTTTGTGTGACGCGGGCGTTATGGTAAAAAAACCACATTTTTGGTCACATTTTTCCCACATTTTGGTCAATAACTCGGGAACTGGATGAGATATCCAAATAAAAGTTGTCCTAAATTTTAAGTTAGACGTTAAGTGATAGAATGGTGAAAGTTTCATGCAATTCGATTCAGTAGTTTCGCGGCCGCCGTGGTGTGAAGGTAGTGTTGCCGGCCTACCACACCGAAGGTCCATGGTTCGAGCCCTGGTACAGGTAACATCAAAAGTGATTTGAAAAAAGTTTTTCAAAACGGGGTCGCCCCTCGGCAGTGGTTTGGCAAACTCTCCGAGTGTATTTCTGCCATGACAGGCTTCTCAGCAAAAATTCGTCTCCTTTGTAGATGCCGTTCGGAGTCGACAAAAAACTGTAGGTCCCACCAATTTGTAGAGAAAATTCAAATCGGCACACCACAAATTGGAAGAGAGGCTTGGCGCAAAAATCTCTTAGGAGGTTTATGATGATATACCTGTTGTATATCGCGCCATAGAGATAGAGATAGGTTCAATTTCAAGCCGGTTTCTTGTGAGTGAAGTGAACTTCATGTACCCTCTCGTTCATCAAGGCATTTTAAACCATTTCTTTTGCTTTGTTGATTTTCCACCAGGTTGGAAAGTTGATGTATATTGGAACGATTTTCCTTCATCCCTTGTCAAATTTAGTTTTGTAACAAGCCGGTTTCGCCGTTCCACCATCCTTAGTGTTCCGTTTCGTTTTGATCTTTGCTTACACAGGCCAACAAAAAAAAAATATATATATATATTCGGATTCTATGTTCAATTCTATCAAAAAAATGCAATTACGAATCAAAAATATTTGGTTTTGTAAAGGGTGTTTTTTTACAGGTTTGTTTTTCGAATAGAGATAAAACTGGCATTTTGTGGTCAAATCTGGCAACTCTAATGTCATTTATGTTCAGTTTGGTTTGCCATTTCATCATGAACAGGTTGACAAAAGAACAACGCTTGCAAATCGTGCAAATTTATTTCGAAAATAATGGTTCAGTTCGCGAAGTTTACCGTGAGCTCCGTCCATTTTATGGTCGACATAATCGTCCATCAGAGCAATTAATTCGGTTAACCATGGATCGTTTTCGCACTACGTTTACTCTATGTGATAATACGCATCCGCAGAGACGTCGAACAGTGCGCACCGAAGAAACAATTGCCGCTGTAGAGCAAAGTGTTGAAGAGGACCCGAATGAATCGATTCGCCACCGTGCACAGCAATTGGAGCTTTGTCCATCAAGTTTATGGAAGATTTTGCGCAAAGATCTTGGCTTGCGACCTTACAAGATCCAGCTTGTGCAAGAATTAAAGCCGCGAGACCATGCAATGCGTCGTGATTTTGGTGTATGGGCCGAAAATGAGATTGATTTCGATGCTGATTTTCATCGCAAAATTTTGTTCAGTGATGAGGCTCATTTTTTGTTGAATGGCTACGTCAACAAGCAAAATTGCCGCATTTGGAGTGAAGAGAATCCACATGAGACCCTTGAAACGCCATTACATCCACAAAAACTGACTGTTTGGTGTGCTCAATGGGCTGGTGGAGTCATTGGGCCATACTTCTTCCGCAATAATGCTGGAGAGGCAGCTACCGTTAATGGAGACCGGTATAGAGCCATGATAACCGACTATTTTGTTCCCGAATTGGATGGCATGAATGTGGATGAGTTGTGGTTCCAACAAGACGGCGCTACATGCCACACAGCGCACGTCACAATCGATTTATTGAAGGAAACATTCGATGAGCGCATAATTTCGCGGAATGGACCTGTCAATTGGCCACCAAGGTCGTGTGATTTGACACCATTGGATTATTTTCTTTGGGGATATGTGAAGTCGCTCGTCTACACCAACAAACCAGAAACGTTAGGGGAATTGGAAGCCAACATTCGTGGCGTTATTGCCGACATACGGCCCCATATGCTCGAAAAAGTGGTTGAAAATTGGACCTGTAGAATTGGCTTTATTCGAGCCAGCCGCGGCGGCCACATGCCCAAAATCATATTTAAACATTAATGGCATAAAATTATCCTTCCAATAAAGCCAAATTGATGGACCTTAAAACGATTTTCTTGTGTTTTATTTCAATTCGAAGTTCTATACCCCTAAAAAAACACCCTTTAGAAGTTATAGCGATTTGAAAATTTTGCATTTTTGCACCAGGCTAATGTAGGTCCTTTCGCGCTATTTCGGTCGATAGAGGGCGGCGGGTAGCTACCTGATGCAGCGATGCATCGAAAAAACATCTACTTAAAGCACAACATACTCATCTTAAAAAAAAACCAAAAAAATGTGGCTGAGAAACAGTAAAAAGGAGATAAAAGGTCCCAGATACACATGATTTTAGGTAGATTTGGCAATTCGTTAAGTACATATTAAGAAACTCATCGACACTTTTACTGACGGATTGGCAGGCCTAGCAATAGAGCATGTCAGCTACCTGTAAAATTTTTTTTAAGAAGCTGTAGTTTCTTAGGTCACTCGTTGTAGGCGACACTATGTTTTTGCATATCACAAAGGAATGATGTCTTCGAGAAGTTGTAATCAAGCGGCTAATTCGTTTTGCTATATATGTGGCGAATGTATTAAAAGAAGACAAAAAAAGTTTGATTTAACTAAAAACACAAGGTTTTGCGAGACCTACCTAGCCTACTTCGGTCTACCTGTTAAATACCAGGACAAAAAATGGGCTCCACATGTTTCATGTAACTCTTGCAGATGCATTCTGGAGCGTAAGTTTATTTTCTCTTTTTATTGTACTAACTGTTTCATATATATATACATATACCTATATATATTTGCATAATAACTGAAATTGTTATGAAATGCTTACGTTTTATTATAGTTTGGTACCAGGGTGAGAAAAGAGCCATGAAGTTCGCAGGGCCGAGGATTTGGAGGGAACCGAGTAATCATGACACTGATTGCTATTTTTGTGTAGTGAAATCACTGAAAGGGAAACGTTTAAGGAAAACAATATATCAGAAACTACCACCGACATCCGCTCCAGTACCACATTCGGAACAAAATCCTGTACGTGATCCACTTGTGTTGGAAAAGCAACTATTCCCTCAAGGGAGCTTTCAAACACCGAGTTCATCTGCCTCCGTACATTCCGAATTTGTTCCTCAATTTGAACCAGGAATACCACATCTCATCAACTCTGAAGATCTCAATGACTTAATAAGAGACTTAAATATATCAAAAGACAAAGCAGGGTTATTAGCATCGCGGCTTAAACAACGAAATTTACTTACTTCTGATGTTCGAATATCTCGGCAAAGAAAGCGTCATGAAGAATTTTCTTGTTTCTACAGTAAGGAAGATGGACTCTGTTTTTGCTATGACGTGAAAGGTTTATTTGAAGCAATTGGTATTCCTTGTAATACAAATGAATGGCGCCTCTTTATCGACAGCTCAACAAAAAGTCTAAAAGCAGTTCTACTACACAACTGGAACCAATTTCCATCTATTCCACTGGCACATTCCATACATCTCAAAGAAAATTATGGCAGTATTAAAATGCTATTAATTGCAATCAACTATACGGAATACAAGTGGGAAGTTATTGGAGACTTCAAGATGGTCTGTTTTTTTTACTGGAATGCAAGGTGGATATACCAAACACTCCTGTTATCTTTGCCTATGGGATAGCAGAAACATTGGCCTGAACGTACTGAGTATGGAGTGGGTTGATTTAATATTAAACATGAAGCAATTGTCGATCCTAAAAACATATTGATTCCGCCATTGCATATTAAATTGGGCCTTATTAAACAATTTGTGAAGGCTCTTAATATTGAGTCTAAAGCTTTCAAATATTTGCAGACTTTTTTTCCAAAGCTGTCAGAGGCGAAAATTAAAGCTGGAGTCTTTGTTGGCCCTCAAATAAAAAAAATTATGAGCTGCGATATTTTGCCGGACCTACTTAGCAATGAGGAGAAACTAGCGTGGAACAGTTTTAAGGCAGTAGTTCATGGCTTACTTGGAAATCATAGGGATGAAAATTATGAAGCGCTGATAGCTGGCATGATTACGAATGTTTCCGCCATCGGATGTAGAATGTCGCTAAAGATGCACATGTTACATTCACATTTGGATAAATTCAAAGATAATATGGGAGCTTATTCAGAAGAACACGGGGAGCGATTCCATCAAGATATAATGGAGTTTGAGAAACGCTACCAAGGCCAGTATACTGAAAGCATGATGGGGGACTATATTTGGACGTTAATAAGAGAAAATGTTACCGAATATGGCAGGAAAAGCAGGAAAAAGCATTTTTAAACATTTAAACTGTATTCTAAAACTAAATTTATAAGCATAAATCTTAAATTGATTTTTACTATACTAGAATAAATCAAATCTATGTCAAATTTTGATGAATTTTCATGTTTTTCGTTTTTCTAATTTTTTTCGAACAAAACCAAATCAAACACTTTTTTATGTTCATATTCTTATTTTTGGGTGCAAAAGCAATAAAAAAATATACGCACGACCCATGTACAAAAATGTTGTTGACCAGTGTTATCCGTTGACTTGTATTTATAGTCTGTGGATGCTGTAGCAGATAATGTTATTATGTGTGTGCATGCGGTGGAGCAGTTAATGTGAATATGCGTTAGTTTATTATGGTGTGTTTAAATGGATGCACGCTGGGTAGCTAAGTGATAGGTTGAGGCAGGCAGTAATTTTTTCCTTTTGGCATATTTTGTGTGTTCGTTTGTTCATTGTTACTTGTTTTGTTTTTGTACCTGTGGTAATGCTTCGTTTTTCTTAAATCAGCCTTAAAGGTTCAAATATCTTGTCAGAGCTAGTGTTTGTTTCTCCGTTTGTTATTCTCCCGTCAAATGTTTTCAGTTTGTATATTTCCACGTTTTCAAGTACATTGAGGCGCCGACCTTTTCTTTGCATATGAAGTGTGCGGGCCGTTTGTTTGATTTTTTCAAACATGTGATTTGCGAAGTTAGATTCTGGTACGGTGGTGCGTTTCTGTTTCTTTTTTTGTTGTAGTCCCTGACGTGCTCTCGAAATCGTGTACTAATTTTTCGTTCTGTGTGTCCTATGTAGCTGTATTGGCATTCGCCGGTAAGTTTATATACTCCGTGTTTGGTAAACCGACCCTCCGCGATAGTGTTGGTCTTTGGTTTTTGCCCTACGTTCTTCCATGTTCTGAACGCTGTGTTAATCTTTTGTTTCTTGGAAAAGTTGGCCAATTTGTACGTCGTTTTTCCCATGTATGTCATTGATGTCCAGATCTTTGTATTTTCTTCTCCGTTGCCCTTTTTTTGTGATCCCTGGTTCCTTTGGAGCTTATCCACGATGAATTTTTTGTATCCAATGTTTTGTATATATTATATTCAGTTCCTTCCTGTGTGCCTGCTGTGTAAGAGGCGTTCTTTGGAGTCTGTACAGTAATTGCCTTAATGCTGCCTTTTTGTGCTGTTGCGGATGGTTTGACGTGTAATGTAGTATTATGGTGTCGGCGGCGATTGTTTTCTCATAAATATCGTAGTTGTCAATCCTTATCGTTAGGTTCAGATAGTTCATTCCCTCATCCTTTTCAGTCTATATTGTGCATTTAATGTTTTCATGTTGCTTGTTGAGGAACTCAAAAATGTTTTCTTCGTTGTGTGAATGCTTCCATGAGAATGGCCGATGCTGGGTTTCCTATTCCAAGTCCGTTTGTTTGTCTATAGACTTGTTGAACTGGAAGAGATTTACTCTAAATTTAGTATACCTTAATAGATATATTTCAGTTATTTTTTCATAATAATATGTATGTATTGTGCTAGATTTTAAAGCAAGAGGTTTCGGATGCAAAATTCAGTGCAATTATGGCTTGAACGTATTAACATGCATGCGCTTTATGTTCGGATGTATGTACAGGGTGGCGCAAAAGTAATCCTCCTATCAGAAAATGCTATAAATTTTGCGATTGGTCCCTAAAGTCAGTTCTGTTTTGACATTTGTGTAGTAAACACATGCGAAATACACGCTAATAAACAATGTTACACTACACTGCTCCAGAACGCGGAATATTGCTGACTATTTATTTGACCAATAATCGGTCGGTGAAAAACGGTTACTGCGCAAAAGTAATCCTCCTATCAGAAAATGCTATAAATTTTGCGATTGGCCCCTAAAGTCAGTTCTGTTTTGACATTTGTGTAGTAAACACATGCGAAATACACGTTAATAAACAATGTTACGCTACACTGCTCCAGAACGCGGAATATTGCTGACTATTTATTTGACCAATAATCGGTCGGGGCCAAACGGTTACTGTGAATGGTGAGCGCTACAGAGCAATGATCAACGAGTTCTTTTTGCCGCAACTTGATGAATTGGGATTGGAAAACATGTGGTTCCAACAAGACGGTGCAACAGCACACACTGCACGTGCCACAACCGATATGCTGAACATCGGAAGCTTACTTTTGCGCCACCTTGTAGAATTGTGTGCATAAGCAATAGTAACATTTGTTTATATGTAGTTGTCATTTTTTGGAATAGTTCTTTATTCGGCAAATGGGATTTGCATGGTTTTTTTAAATTAGTTTTTATTATTATTCAAATAATAAATAAGAAGCTATTCAAACCCCACTAACCAAATAAATGATATATTCGAATAATAGGTATATCAAGTATCACTTCAGCAAATATACATACATAACCTGAATGCATGCTCAAAGGCACAGGCAACGAAGACAGTGAATTTCGCTTCTGACATCTATCGCATTTCAATACAACTATTCGAATACAACTATTCGAATACCACTATTCTAATAATGATATTCGAATACCACTATTCTAATAATAATAATATGCGAATACCACTATTATAATAATAATATTCGAATAAACGGATAAATTATTCAAATAAATACTATTCAAATTTTTTAGAACGAGTATTATTATTCGTTTATTCGAATAGTGTTTATTTGAATATTATTCGAAAATAGCCCCACTACTAGTTTTTAGTGTGTTGGTAATTTGTGCAGTTCCAACCTTGTCCTTTGTTTTGTCCAGCAGAGTTCTATTGACTATATCCATTGTCTCTGGCAGCGGAATCGATGGATATACATAAGTCCTTTATGTCAAACGATACGATCGTGCTGTTCTTTGTGAGTTCCACGGTTTCAAGTCGTTTGATTAGTTCTGTTTTACTATTTATTGGGTTCGTAGTCTAGTTCCAGTGTGTTCTTTAAAATCGTCTTCAGGTGTTTGGACAGTTTGTAACCCGGCGCTGACCTAAATTTTACAATGGATCTCATAGCTTGTGGATTTTCGAAAGCGAAATGAGTGAAAGAGCCGACGTATTCATTTAGGTGAGGGTATGTGAAATCCTCTCATCTATTACACAGCCTGACAAAATAAAAAAAAGTTTTGGTTCTTTGATTCTAGTTAATTTGGGTGCGCTGAATTCAAATCTGTAATCAGTTTGTCTCTATCGGCTCTAGTTTTCATGATATAGCTTTTTTATACCCTTCACTTAACTTATGACCTGAAAAAAAAAAATTTACCTCAATTTATCATTCCACATCGTTACGCCCGTTTCAAAAGCTATATGTGGATCTGCTAGGTCCATATCCTAGAAGTAAGAAAGGAAACATAGGCCTTCTGATTGTCCTGGACCACTTTAGCAAATATTTCTGGCTATGCCCTTTGCGAAAATTTACGTCTGTTGTAATTCAAGACTTTTTGGTTAAAGAAAATTGCATTCATTCGGAGTGCCGGAAACTTTAATAAGCCACAACGGAGCGCAATTTAAATCCAAAGAATTTACCGAAGTTTTGAAAGAGTATGGAATTCAACATGTCTATAACGCATTGTATTCCCCTCAAATCAACGCATCTGAAAGCGTTAATCGTTCGTTGATTGCTGGGATATAGGTCTACATCAAAAACGACCACACCAAGTGGGACGAACAGCTTAGTAGCATATCTTGTGCTTTCAGGAACTCCATCCATAACTCTCTTAACCGTACACCTTACGAAGTTTTATTTGGCTTCAAGATGATAACACATGCCTCGCAATATCGCTTATTAAAGGATTTGGGTATGCTGGAAGAATCTCCCTTATCCTTAAATCAAACGGATAAAACGATCCTGTTGAGAAACGACATCCAGAAAGAGATGGGAAAAGCGTAAATTTTCTCGCAGGCGATTTTTTTTGAGAGAAGCGAACTTGGTATTACTTATGTCTGCAAACAGTCCTACCAACTATTAAATTGTTTGACAAGTAGGATATGGGGGTTTTTATTTTCCGTTTGGAACGTCAGCCAGGCAAGTTGGCTTGTGAAGAAGACTTCCCAAATAATTATAGAGGCGCATGTAGGACTGGTGAATTTTACTTTGTGGTTAAAATACAATTTTTTTCATTGTTCTTCAGAAAAGTATTTTAGTTTACTTACTTTTCTTCCCCTCCATTGTCTTCCCATTAATCTTTCATCAAAGCAGAGGAATCACAGTATTTATTATGCCCTACCATACATCCTGTTGTAGAAACTAATTTTTTCCCGGGAACGATTACAACAACAGGTAATAGAGAATCGATTAAAGCTTTGTCTCTATTATAGTTTTCATGAGTTTCCTTTATGCTATAGCATACGACAGAACATAGGACAGGGAATAAAAGGGGCAACACCAGTCAGTAGCGCGATGGACGGAGATGAATCCAGTATACGGTGAAGAGTGGTTTAGAACAATACATAAAACAACAGGTGTAAAATTAAAAGTGCAAAAAGTTTTAAAAATACATATAACTAATTTAAAAAAAAAAAAACTTTCTTAAATAAAAAAAACATTTAAGAATCCAAAAGAAATAAAGAACGTGCGAAACTTATAAAAGCGTCGAAAGCTAAAAACGTGTGTTAAATATAGATATAGAAATGTGGGTTGAAATCTGCATTAAAAACATTTCCTAAAAGTTCTAAGATAAGTAGAAGAAAAACCAAGTTATAATTAAAAACCTGGTTAGAATATTCCTTGAAATATATAGAGAAATCTAATATAATAATATATTTAAAAACCCGTCCGAAAAATCCCTGAAGAGATGCCTTGGAAAAACATAACGCGTCTACAAAAAATTAAAGACGTGTCTAAAGCGGTTTTGCTTAAAAGAAAAACATTAATTTTGCGAAAATATAGCAAAATATTAATATTACATATTATTGTGAAAATAGGATTTTTTTGATATAAAATCGTTGTACAGTTGTGCCTAAAATATTAATCGTACTAAGGGTACTTACTCGGTTTTCCACCTAAAGAAATGTTAACTAAAATATAAGTTGTTGATAAAAGTAAAACAGAAAAAAAAAATTATAATAATAAAATAATTTTAAATTAAAGAAAAGTTAGTCAATAAATGTGAGACCTAAAGAATTATATAAGAAAAATTTGTTGAAATATCGCTAGTAAAATAGTAGAAGCGAGATAAAGTAAAAATAAGGATGTACTAATTTAGTACAAACACGAAGAAACAACAAAAAATTTAAATAAATAATAGTTTGGTTTTTTTTAGTTTCGGTAAACTTCGAAACAACTACTTATTACCTTTTGCACAGCAACCATAAAACAGTGAGAAGTAGAGCTATTCGATGTTCCTAAAACGTAGTATTTCTAATAAGAATAAAGTGACACAGTAAAAACCTGTTTAGCGAAAAAGTGTAATGACAACACCGAAAACAAATATGCATGATACATACAATTCTCCGCTAATACCTTTTCAGCTACCATCCTACTGCAACAACAACCCGAAAGGCCTTTCTACGTTTTGCTGCTAGTTGGTAAGTGACATTATCCTTTGCATAGGCTGCAGTGGGATAACATTGCAGTTACCAAAGCTAGGCTTTGCGCTGACTGTGAGTAATGGGTCATTTACGCCACCCTTAGGGTTAACACAGAGATGTTATCGCACGGTAGACTTACGCACACACACATACCAATGCAAATTTGATTTTTTTTCGAGTGTTATCATTTTGGTTTTCGATATTGATTATTATGGTGTTGTTCGGCTTATTTTTTTTGGTTTTTTTTTATTATCGATAACCTATCCCGAAACAAACGCCAAGAATTAACGTTTCCTAGATATGAACATACATAGTCATATACCCAGGTGCACTGGTATAACATGAAATAATTAAATAACTTAGAATACCTAATTTTTGTAAACGCGTCTTGAACAACGAAAGCGTAACAAAGGTAATAGTGTTCCTTTGCATAAGTACGTATGTCTATACACGATAGTTAAAAGAATTAGGAAGTGTTTTATAGTTGTTGTTAGGAGCATGAGGACATTTTGTTTTAAGTTTTCTTACCTCGCTTCAAGCTTAAACTAAGCAATTATTCGTTAAGAAACATTTAGTTGTAAGCATCAAATACAAATAAAGTGTTGTAAATATGTGAATTGAACTGGCTTATAAACACAAGCAAATCTTTTCCTTTATTTCCGGCGGCAATGGTAAATATGTGTGAGTAAAAATACTCACCGCGGTTCCTCAGGCAAGGTGAGTTAGTAGCCTGTAGTGTAAAGTGTAGTATGCTTTTGGGGTTTTTCGGAATCCATTGAACTGGTCATTGAAAACCATGGTAGGGCGGGTTGCGAGCCACAAAACCAAATGTCATCGTTGGTTTTGAGAGGTATGGTGAGGTTGAGAGCATCACACATTGAGCCCCTTTGTAATTGTTGTAGTGTAGAATATCGGCCCAACTTGTTTATAGTAATAGTCGTATTGAATCGAATTTATTTTGGTTATTTTGGTAGGTAATTTTTTTTGTAGAGGGACGCTATAATAATAAAATGTCCTGTTGATGATAGCTTCGCGAGTAGCCAAGAACCGCCACAGCCACTGAAGCCTACCCACTGTCAACGGGTCCCGACAGGCTTCTCGCGTTGCTAGCAAACTTCGTCCACTACTGCAAACTCCGGCTTAGTGGGGAATGACCTTCCAAGTTGGATGTTTGCGATCAAACGTTGGTTGATATCTAACGCGGGGTCGAATTACGCAGATTATTACAATATTTCAATGAAAATAGTTCAGCTGCTTCCCAGTGTTATGTTTTATACTCCTGCCAAAAATTAGCCAAATCGGAAAACACACAAGCAAAATATTCTGACACGTAGTTAATTGCCCACTGCAATAGTCAGTGTGACCAGGTTAGCCTTTTCTAGGCTAGATTTAGCCTTTATTTTTGTCCTTTATCCTTATAATTTTGGTTTTAGCTTCGTGGCATTTTTCTGGCCTTTTTTTTACTCCAAACCATTTCTGGTCCCAACACCACATTTTTTATACAACTTCGAGGAACGTATAAAATTAAAGTTGAATGAAGGTAGTATTGATGACGAAATACAGAAAACTATTCGTAACATTTGTCAATTATTTTTAATGGAGTTGATAACCCAATTGCGACATCGCCTACCTGGTAAAATGAACTCTTTACAAAAAATAATTTTTTTCCAGTTGAGGTCTGGAATCCGAGAACATAAAAATTCATTAAACGAACACCCTTTTTTAGAACTGGTTGAGTTCATATTTAACTTTTTGGTATTACCTTTCAGTATTGCGGAGGTAAAAAAATTGTTGGTGCCATGAACATTTTAAAAACTAAGTTAAGGAACATATTAAAAATTAAAATGCTTAACTCGCTGCTTAATATTAGGTGGTCGTTAAAACGCTTATCCAAATGTTGCACTGATTGAATTTTTTACCGCAAACGTCATTTCTGCTGTGCAGTTGTGAAAACTTAAGCTTTGCTTTATTTGTGCAAAATTTTAAGTTTTAAAGTTTTTTATTCATACTCTGTGATAAAATTAAGTGCAAAAGCCAAGTGGTCTACTTCGAAGTTAAAATTTAATTGTTTCCTAGTTTTTTTCATATTATATGAATATAAATTATTCAATTTAATTTGTTTTTATTTACATTTTCCAAGTCATTTAGCATATTGTTTTGGTGCGGTTGATTGGCTTTTGTCATTTCTTGCTTTTGTTTTTGGGTTTTGTGCGCACTTTTGGTTTTCTAGCTTAATTCTTTTATCACAGCTGTTTGCGTTGTGTTTATTGAGTGTCACAATACAGTGCATCTCAAACTGCTGTTGTTGTTTTTATGGTAACGACAAAAACACTCCACGAAGGTTTTGGGAAGTGTTGTCGAATTAACAGTCCTTGCCCGCATTTGAACCCGGTACGCTCCGGTACTCCCTTGCGGTACTGCCCGACTGTCGTGGTAGCAATTTATGACCAGTGAAACCTTCTAGGTCATGCCTTTCAGTGTTGCCTTCTCTTACTGATTTTTCCTCAAATATTTATTTTTTATTATTTTCCTGATTTGATAATTTAATGATGTCTTGCATATATCAAAATTGTTAAATCAAAAGCGAGTCAGAACGCTATGTGGCGTGTTGGCTCTGTGATGGGCTTGCCCATATGAAGTGTGCTGGGTTGACCGGGAGAGTCGTGGACCTGGTACATGATGGCAAGGGCCTACGTTGGTCTTGTGTAAAATGCCGTTCAACCGAAGTTTATCTATTTAAAATCTTTAGGAAAATCCGTAATGGGTTTTCCGAAATTGGCAAAGACCTGTCTTTACTAGTAGAAAAGTTTCATAAGTACGAAAAAGTTTTTAAAACTTTTAAGTGTTTAGACGAATCTCTCCTGATTCAAACACTTGTATCCGTGAAAACAATCCTAGAAGTACTTATGATTCCTCATGCCTTGTAATCCTAAACACAATTCCAATTCCTAATGCTATCGCACCCTTATCGTTAGGACTCATTTATTTAGCCTCTCCAAATCCATCAGCGGAGTCATCGACTTCCAAGACAGCCTCGTCGAAGTCAACTTCGAAAAAAAAAACCGAGCCCCAACCTCTTAGGTTGGTATCTGAACCAACTATTAGGAATCTGGTTGTGGTTCCACGAAATAAATATATATACATTCAATCTAAAATCAAACCCGATAGTCTGACTAGAAAAAGGTTTAAATTTAATTATGAAAGAAACGTCTCCTTTTTCAGAATTGATCTTTCATTGAATGATTTTGATTCAGTTTTGAAGAGTTCGTTTTGGACTTCCGGCGCTTTTGTGCGTGAATTTGAACATGAGCAGAGGAAAAACACACAAACTGTAGCTAGGGTCCCACGTGATAGTGCAGTGTCAAACAACTTATAGTAAAGTCTGTAAATTTTTACTATCTAAATGTTAGAGGTTTAAATACCAAACTTACCAAACTTTATTTAAAATCTCTTTGCTGTAATTACAACATTATTTCCTTTACCGAAACGTGGCTAGAACCACATATTTTTAACGCTGAAGTCTTATCTGATGATTACCAGGTATTCAGAAACGATCGCATGAACAGAGTCGGGGGTGGCGTTCTTATAGCTCTGAGGAGGTTAATGTTCCTTGCATCGAGTAATGTGAACTCAAGTGCGTCCGAATACAGCTGGACAACGCTTATATATACTTAGCGGTTTGTTATATTCCTCCCTCATCTGATATCTCAATCTACATACAGCTTATCTCATTGTTGAAAACTGTAAATTTAATGACTAAACTTTCCGATTCGATGATCGTTCTGGGCGATTTTAACCTACCGCATATATCGTAGAATATCTTTAACGGAAGCATTTTCCCAATTCCATCCAAAGCGGGTATAATAACTTTTTTTATGAAATGGGAGACCTTTGTCTGAATCAAATAAATGTTATCCCTAACAATTTCGGAAAGGCCCTGGACGTCACGCCGGAAGCGATCACGGCAGCCCTGACGGCCTTGGGTATCGAACCCTGGCTGGTGTCCCTCGTGTACCAAATCCTGACGAGCAGGAGGGTGCACGCGGACCTAGCCGGGGTATCGGTGGACAAGGTTGTCAACAGAGGTACGCCGCAGGGTGGGATCCTCTCCCCTCTTCTGTGGGTAGCCACAGTAAACGGACTGCTGGAAATCCTTGCGGGGGAGGGGGGGTCTAAAATCACAGCGTATGCGGACGACCTTGCGGTGGCTGTGAGTGGTAAATATCCACAAACGCTCTGTGACATTATGCAGAGAAACCTTAGACTATTCGAAAGGTGGACCGGAAATAAAGGTCTGGGTATTAACTCGACCAAAACAGAGCTGGTTCTGTTCACTAGCAAATACAAAATCCCTGTGCTACAGCTACCAGCTATAGGTAAAACGACCCTTAAACTTGGTGACTCCGCTAAATACCTGGGGGTTATCATTAATAAAAAGCTCACCTGGAAAGAAAATA
Organism: Merzomyia westermanni; assembly: GCA_949987695.1. NCBI lineage: Eukaryota > Metazoa > Arthropoda > Insecta > Diptera > Tephritidae > Merzomyia > Merzomyia westermanni. Next base: position 97,912,061 of record OX465289.1, read on the forward strand.
TCCAGGAGCGCGCTAAAAAGGCACTAGTGGCCCTATACTCTTGTAGGAATGGCATAGGGCAGAAATGGGGACTGTCCACTAAAATCACACTTTGGCTCTATACCGCTGTGGTAAGCCCAAATCTCTTGTATGGAGTCCTTGTCTGGGGGACGGGTCTGGATAAGGGCTCCAATATCACCGTAATTCAAAGAGTACAGAGAAGTGCGCTTATATGTGTTAGCGGGGCGCTTCGCACAACAGCGGCAGACGCACTGAATGCTATTCTGAACATTCTACCGATTGACGTATGCGGTAAACTTTTTGCGGCATGCTCCGCTTTGCGACTGAGGTGTCTACCAGGATGGAGGTCCCGTTGTGAAGGTCACTCTCTCTCTCTCTCTATGGCGCGATATACAACAGGTATATCATCATAAACATCCTAAGAGATTTTTGCGCCAAGCTTCTCTTCCAATTTGTGGTGTGCCGATTTGAATTTTCCCTACAAATTGGTGGGACCTACAGTTTTTTTGCCGACTCCGAACGGCGTCTTCAAAGGAAACGAATTTTTTCTGAGAAGCCTGTCATGGCAGAAATACACTCGGAGAGTTTGCCAAGCCACTGCCGAGGGGCGACCCCGTTTTTGAAAAACTTTTTTCAAATCACTTTTTGATGTTACCTGTACCAGGGCTCGAACCATGGACCTTCGGTGTGGTAGGCCGGCAACACTACCTTCACACCACGGCGGCGGCGTGAAGGTCACTCATCCATCCTTAATAATCTCCCCGCGTACAGTTCGGACTACTGTACTCCGAAGTACTGTTTCGAGAAGAAATTTCAAATCACAATTCCGGAACGAGAATATTGGGACACTGTACCTCCCCAAGACAACGGTTCAATCCATATATACACAGACGGCTCGAAACTTGATGACAAGGTTGCAGGAGGGGTGTACGCTCCCCAGCTGAGTCTTAATCTTAGTTTTAGATTGCCTGACCACTGTAGTGTCTTTCAGGCGGACGTGGCTGCTATACAGGAAGCTGTAGAATTTCTGAAGACAGAAGACATCAATAATGGTGATGTTTATATCTTCTCTGATAGCCAAGCAGCTCTCAGGGCGCTGGGGGCAATTCCAGGACTGTGGATGGCTGCCGCAAATCTCTTAACGAGATGGCTGAGCAGCTCTCGATTTACCTGATATGGGTGTCTGGACACTGTGACATACCGGGTAACGAGACGGCAGATGAGCTTGCTAGAGGGGGCACATCCGCTCCACTTTCACGGTCCTGGAAGGGTTTGGGTATGCCGCTCGCGACTTGTAAGCTCTTAACGAGGCATAAGTTCCTCCAACAAGCAAGTGATAGATGTGGCAAGATCAGTACTTGCAGTCATGCAAAGATGGTGTGGCCAGAGATCATAGCGAGTAGGTCGGAGGACCTACTCAAACTCAGAAGGGAGGAACTCTCGCTACTGATGGGGCTTATAACGGGGCATATAGGTCTAGGCAGGCATGCAGAAAGCTTGGGTATTCCCTCTAATGACTTCTGCTGAAGCTGTCGAGATGAGAAGGAGCCTGAAACGGTGAGGCATCTCCTATGTGAATGCCCCGCGCTGTGGGGTAGTAGGTTAAAATATCTGGGGTCCGGTATTTTTCATCATCTCGGCGAATTACACAGGCCGACAAGAAATTTGACCATAAACCAGACCATACTTTCCTAAAGGTTTCCGCTGCGCTGGAGATATCCTAACCTAAATGTGCACAAAACACCAAAACACAAAACAGACTCAATTATAAGCAATTATAATGATGATTTGTTGTATAAGTTGTGGATTTGTAAACTCCCACAACAAATACAAATCCATTTGACTTCGTGTAGTAATCAGAGTATAGAAGAAATAATTATTCATGCTGATAAGCTTTTTGAACTTATAAATAAATCGCAACCATCTTCAATGATAGCTAGTGTTGAGAGTAATCTTTTTGAACAACAAATTAAAAATCTTACTGATTTGACAACAACTTTGTATCAAAATATAAATAAAATTACCGGTGACATAAATGAACTACAAGTTAGATCGAATTCAAGAGAAAGGTCTGAATATAGATCAGAATTTTCGAGACAAAAAAATACTTTTCCTCAAAAAAATATATGTTGGTATCACCGAAAATTGCAAAACAATGCTTATAAATGCATTAAACCTTGTGATTTTGTTTCTAACAAAAATAGATCCAACTCAAATTTTTTAAACTAAAATCCATTATGACGGTGACTGATAGTGGATATGATTTTAAGCCAACACGTCGCCTTTTTATTTTTGACAAATTTAACAAACTAAATTTTCTTATTGATACAGGCGCAATCGTTTCAGTTGTTCCTTTTTCCAAATTCAAAAGTTTTAAAAGAAAATCTGACCTTAAGTTAACTGCAGCTAATGGATCTTCCATTGAGACATATGGATCTAAACTTTTCAAAATTGATTTAGGGTTAAGACGTGATTTTGAATTCCCTTTTATAATAGCAAATATTTCAACACCTATTATAGGAGCAAATTTTTTTGAAAATTTTGGATTATTAATAGACATTAAAAATAGATCAATTATAGACATGACCACAAAATTAAAAGCATCTGGGTTCTCAGGTTTTTGTGATATTTTTTCACTCAAAATACCAATGAAAGAAGATAAGTTTTCAGCCATTTTGAATGACTTTCCATCTATTACATGTGAACCTGATTGCACTAAATTAGTGCAACACAAACCGGTTCATAGGATTGAAACAAAAGGTGTTTTACCTTTTTCAAAACCCAGAATTCTTGATCCAATCAAACTTAAGGTAGCAAAAACAGAATTTGAGTTTTTAGTAAAATCTGGAATATGTCGACCATCTAGTTGTCATATTGCAGCTCCTCTACATCTTGTTCCCAAAAAGGAACCTAATGATTGGAGACCCTGTTCAGACTACAGACGACTTAACTTTATAACTATACCAGATCGATATCCTCTTCCACATATTCATGACCTTAACATTGATTTAAAAAACAAAACTATATTTTCAAAAATCGATCTTGTCCGAGCGTATCATCAAATCCCAATGGCTGAGGAAGACATACAAAAAACAGCTATAACTACTCCCTTTGGAATGTTTGAGTTTATTCGTATGCCATTTGGTTTAAGAAATAGTGCTCAAACTTTTCAAAGGTTTATCAATGAAGTATTTTCGGGATATGATTTCGTGTTTACATACATCGATGATATTCTCATAGCAAGTGATAACGAAAAACAACATATAGAGGATTTGAAACTTATATTTAAAAGACTAGAAGAATACAATTTGAACATTAAACCTACAAAATGTATTTTTGGAGTAGACAAATTGGATTTTCTTAGTTATGAAATTTCATCAGAAGGAATGCGTCCATCTCAGGAACGTATTCAAGTAATTTCAAATTTTGAAAAACCACTTTCTATAACAAAACGACAAAAATTTTTAGGAATGGTTAATTATTACCACAGGTATATTAAAATGTTAGCAGCAGAACTTAGTCCTCTGCACGAAATGTTAACATTTGCCATTAAAAATAAACTCAAGCAATTAAACTGCTCCGACAAAACGCCCTTCTTTTGGATTGGGCAGAGAACACTTAGATTCCAATCTTCAGGCATGCATTCATCCAACCATATTCTGCATAGAAGCTGATGCATGCGCCTTACAAGCTCCTCGCCTCCGTGTTTGAATAGCTCAGCAGGCAAACCCTTAGCGCCAGCTGCTTTATGGTTTTTCAATCGGGATATTGCTATTCGCACTTCATTATAGTCGAGTTCGGCATCTTCTCTGGTTTCTTGCTCAGTTTCTCCATTTAAAAGGGCAGAGAAGTGATCCCTCCGTATTCTGAGTGCTCTCTGAACATCGGCCACCAGGTCGCTATTCTCATTCTTACAGGAGTTTGCCCCGGGTTTAAAAAATTCTTTCATTCGCCGAATTTTTGGATAGAATTTTCGGGCATTATTCCCGTTCGCCAGCATCTCAAGCTCCTTTATTTCACGCTTTTCTGCCTCTCTTTTTTCACCCGGAAAAGCCGCCTCGCTTCCCTCTTCAACTCGCGGTAGTGTTCACACACACTCCTCGTTGCATTCGATCTCAGCGTTGCCTTGTAGGCTTCGTCCTTTCTTTTCGTTGTAGCGCGGCACTCTTCATCATCATACCAGTTGTTTCTTCGCGTTCGTCGGAATCCAGTTACTTATTCGGCTGCGGTACGGAGTGCTCCTGAGATATGATCCCACTGCTCATGCATTCCACTAGGTTGAATTGTGCTCTCGGAGAGCAGGTGTGAGAGGCGATCTGCCAAATAATTGGCGGTCTGTTGCGATTGCAGCTTTTCGCCGTCAAGCTTTCCCTGCGTTTTTTGTTGCACCTGTTTTGTCGTACAGAGGCGGGTACGAATCTTGGCTGCTACTAGGTAATGATCAGATGTTAGGTCCTCGTATTGCGCGAACATCCAAAACGCTGGAAGCATGCCGTCCGTCGATCACAACGTGGTCGATTTGGTTGCGTGGTTTTTGATCGGGGGACAGCCATGTAGCCTGATGGATCTTCTTGTGCATAAACCTAGTGCTGGATATGACCATGTTTCGGGCACCGGCGAAGTCGATCAGCCTGAATCCATTTGGCGAAGTCTGATCGTGGAGACTGAACTTCCCGACAGTGGGGCCAAATACACCCTCCTTACCCACCCTGGCGTTAAAGTCGCCAAGCACGACTTTGATATCATGACGGGGGCGGCGCTCGTATGCTTCTTCCAGGCGCTCTTATAATGCATCCTTTTCCACGTCGTCCTTCTCTTCCGTCGGTGCATGAGTGCAGATAAATTAAGCAAAGTTATTTGTTAGTCACTTTTGCTCTCACCTACACTCACCTGTTCACACTTATTTCTGGATATAGGGAGAGTGCTTGGGGGCGGAGTAATGGAAGTACGACGCTGAACCAAACAAATCTATATATATAAAAATGAATTTGTGTACGTGAATACGTTCAAAAACGGCTTGACCGATTTTAAAATTTTTTCTTTAATATGTTCGATCTGATCTATTCAGGGCTCATTTACGAAAATTTTTATTTTTTTAAACCACAATTGAGTATTATTTTAGCTAATACTCAATAACCGTTTGACCGATTTCCATAATTCAATTTAATAATATTTTAGGTTGTACATCCTTACCTGGGATACAAACTGACAACCAAAGCCGAGTTGAGTGTTTAACTGAAGTTAGTTTAACAATCAAAGTTGAGTTCAATGTTTAGCCTTACCAATCACGGCACCACTCTCATTCCAACATAATCACAAAGTTTTTCCAACAAGTCAATTTACATGGTGCAAAAGTGGAATTTAGATGTGTCTATATATAAAAATTACTACGTCTGATGTGAATGGTATCCTTAGGCGTATTCCGAAGGGCAGTTCAAGCTCAGGATCACGCTCAGTGCTCACTAGAACTAGATCAGAAGCAGATGTCAGCGTTGTTGTTGCTTCGCATTTTATGTAGAGCCAGGGCATCCACAATATTAAAAAACTTCCCCAAATATTTTTAGTTGAGCACTAAAGCACATGATATTCGTTTTAAGGATACAATGGTAATATGATAATTTAAATTATACATATGCTAATAATATACAAATAAATGAAGTCAATAATACGAGTATATCTAATGTTCTTTTGAACGTAACAACTTCATAAAATATTAATGCGTTTAGCACGAAACCCAAAAAAACTGCATTATGAACACTCCGTGATGAAAGATAGCGCACCAGGGGCATCTGTTATTGAAAAATTAGGTTTATCAAAAGGTAGTGTGTCCATACTAAAGATAAGAAACAAGCAAAATAATCTTGCTCACAAATTGTACCAGACATCTATGCGGATCTATCTGGCTCACAGGTAACATTTTTCATCTGGCTCAGGATCGCGACGACCGGAGAACACCTTTTATAACGATAGATTTTTTGCTGCTCAAAGTTACACTAAAGAGATGTGATGGCGAAATAACTTGATCGCCCCCAAAGTTATCAAAATTGTAGGAATACAAAGAACGTAAAACAATATGAAGTTCAAACAGCGAATGTAAGTGGCTGCTTTCAAATCGATGATAGGTAATTCACCGCTGTACCTGCCTGTAGATTTCTTGAATGCACTGGGCTGTAGTCCTAGTCAAATTAAAATAAAGTTTTATCTACGTAAACATGATTTTAAAACAAACATCATTTCATGTCTGTCATAGTCAACTTAAAATACATTTTATGTCTAAGACGGAGTTTTAATTTTAAAATGACGAAAAAGTCATTTTAACATTTTAAAATCACACTATGGTTGTATTTGTGGCATTGCTTACTGCATGCTGACAAAAGATTGGCGTCTGTCGGGTCAGCTAGCATTACAATAAAAATGTTTATTAGATGCGAGCAGAAATTCGAGATCTGTCGGTGACATGTCGACACAGTTTTAGTGAAAGAGGTCATTGCACTTAACACAAATCACTGTTTGTTGAGTACGATCAACCTTTGTCCACACTGACACGGCATGATAAAATTTATTTTATTCGATTATTTATTAAAGATATAGGCCCGTAATTATAGTAAAATTAAAATAGAGTTTTATCAACCTAAACATGATTTTATAATAAACATCATTTCATGTCTGTCATAGTGAGCTTAAAATACATTTTATGTCTAAGACGGAGTTTTTATTTTAAAATTACGAAAATGTCATTTTAGCGTTTTAAAATCACGGGTTGTGTCTATGGAGCACCTACGTGAGAGTAGATTCAAAATGCTGCCAAGGAGTAATCTTTTGGGAGTACTCTCATGTAGGTACTCTATGGAGTATTCAAAAGCAATGCAACGGAATACTCCGAGATGGATTAGGTGATCCAATGACTGCACCCAGAGAAAAAACGCGTTGTAGAAATAACTATGAAAATATTCAATTTAAATATGCTCAAATCTAATATGAAAAACCTGAATCTGAATATTTTACACCTTGATTTTACTAAAAATATAGTTAATCAACAGATTTACTATGAAAAATATTGATTTTAAATGTGACACACGTTGACTTGAATACAAACATAGTTGATCAACAAATAAGAATCTAGCAACGTTAAATTAACAAAAATAAACTTCAATATAACTAATTTACATATTTAGTCCAGCTACGGCCAAAGAACATACATATTGCGGTTCTGCTGGACAATGAGAGGCTGAAGAGAACAAGTCGCTCACTCGTCTAAAAAATCTATGTTGCCAACGTATTGAAATCGAAAAAAGTGATGGTTTAATTGTGGCAGGAAAAATGGACTTTGAAACTTTAGTAGTAATGGTGAAATTGTATTTATTAATAGCCACTTACCCATTTTAAGTACTTTAATTAATTGATATGTACCTACATAATATTTTGATTTTGAATTGATTACAAAGGGATTTTTATATATGAAAGCAACAAATGTAATGGAAATTCATAGCTGCTGTATTCAAACCGGGGACTGCACATGGTTATTATTACTTACGATTGCGAATCGGTATATACCACACAGTGGAATTTTTAGGTAAAATTTACCTCAAAATCTCAAAACCTATGGCATATTTAAATTTTATATTTATAGATATATAGATATTTAATATATAGATATTTAAAAAGTGAGCATTCTAACATCGTTTTATTTTTCTAAGATTTGCAATTATAATAAAAAATTCCCACAATATGCATAAAATGTATAACATACACGCAATATGAAATGATATTTGAAAGTAGTGCTGTTATCAAAAATGAACCAGGTTCTCAAAGATTTTAGTTTTTGAACATTGGCAACCATAGGATGTCATTGGCGTGGATAACTGTAAAATTGTCAATTATCAGAAGTTTTGTGTACTTTGAGTGAATAAGACGTGCGATCGAATATCAAAAATTAAATTACATTATTGGTGAGATGTGAAAATAATAATCTTAAATTGCGTGTAAAACATATATGGACAGACATTCATACACTTTAATATGCACATACATAAATTAAATGTAATTAAACAAGCCGCGAACTAAAATTATATGAATTTCTAAACATTCGTGGATTCCTCTACGTACGTATGTAAGTATGTATGTGCATGCTAATGTGTTTGGATGCCGGTACAATATGTACACGATGTACGCGAATATTTTCTTCAGAAGATTTTCATTTCCATTCAAATAATGTTGCTTTTATTTCTAATTACAGTACTATCCGTTTTTCCGGACACATATAGTTCCGGGGTATGTCCGAAATACTGGATTTGTCCGGAATATAGAAAGCTGTGCAATTATTGACACAATTATATGTAAAATTCATATTTGAGCTTTATTCATTAAATAGCTTTTATTAAAATGTTTTGTATATAGGTTTCAAGTACATAAACATATGTACATATTACATAAATAATAAGAAATTAATATCGTTTCCAAAAATACCTTTACATATGTTCATTATAGAGGTAAAATATGAAAAATGTCCGGAGTGTGCAGGTGTCCGCATTACTGGGAAGTCCGGAAAAGTGAGTGTCGGAAAAACGAGATAGTACTGTACCTTTGGTCAGGTTTTGTGTACTTGGAGTGAAGAGGAGTTGTGAACTAAATTAAAAATTATATTACCTAATGATATTGGTAAGTGTGAAAATAATACTCAATCAGAAATCAATCTTCTTAAAAAACTGTTGGTTTGCGTGAAAAACATGTATGGACAGGCGTCCATATACTATGTTCATTGCTATATTGCTTCCTCTACGTATGTACGTTTGTAACGAAACAGCTTTTGAAAATGAGATACAACTACATATATCTCTAGAGCTCTACCGATTTTCAAAGTTGTTAAATGTTGATACCTCTTGCCATTGGTTAAACTGGAAAATAAATGTGTCTCAAAAATAAGCGGGCCACCCTAATTTGCATGTCAATGTGTATGAATGCCGGTATACATATACATAGATGTTTTTCACGCGAACATTTTTTGATTTATACGTTGAAATATTTATTAGTTTTTTCTATTCCATTCAGAAATAAAATGTTAAATGTGCACAGCGAACGAACTGATGACGAAAAATTAAGACAACTATTAAATTTATTCGAATTAGACTGCTTATTTGAATGCTTAAGATGTAAGTAAAACATTATTGGAAAACTGCCAATGCAACTTTAATTATTTCAGCGAACATCGTTTTATTTCAGCGAACGGAGTGACTTATCGCTGTCTCAAATACGTTTCAAACTCTGACATTAAGGATGCTATCTCCAATATTGGATTAAGAGCTGAGTTCAGGCAAAAACTTTTTGGTTGGCGTAAATCCGAGGTGACACACGTAGCTAAACAATCTTGTCATAACATTAAAACGTTTGTTCCTACTAGTTCAATATTGATGACGAAACAATTTCGGTAGAGTCCAGAGTCGTATCTTGGTTGGAAAAATCGCAGAGCTCAAATTCAACGGAATTCAGCACGAAAATACACAAAAGTTCATTGCTGGTTATTTTTAAAATTTCCAAAAATTTCAGGACATCAATAAAATTTTAAAAGGCTGTTCGAAAGGCATGAGCATTCTAAGTTAATACGAGAATCACTCTGGTTTAACTAATACTCAAAGGGAGTAACTAATTACGATAGCAGTGGAAGAAGGCAATTGCAATGATATAACCATTAGAACTTCCGACTATCCTGCAATCGTGGACCAAATAATTTCAATATTTCCTGCAGAACGTGAAGCTAAGGTAAATGACTTTGTGTGACTGAAAATTTTTTATACTTATGGGGTATTCCATCCCAAATCGACCCCTTTAGATTTGGCTGAAAGTTTTTCTTCTTTTTCTACGTTACGAAAGACGTTTTTCAAAATTTTTTAAAATTTTTTCATCCAGTTTTAAAAAAAAATCGCTCTATTTTTCAAAATGCTAAGACTTTTTAAAAATTGACCGTTTGGCATCTTTTTTTTCAAAATTTTTGTGTTAAAATGTTCTTTTCAGAAAATAATCCTAAAAATATCTTCAAAGTTCATCTTATATGAAATTTTTCAGTTTTTCGAGAAAACTCACAAATTTTTCGAAGTTCGCCGATTTTTTGAAATTTGTCATTTTTATTTTATTATTTTTTTTCCCCATAAAAATAATCAATTCTGCAATTATCCCCACTGATCCCGGAGTGGGCCGATTTTTTTTTAATTGAAAAAAAATTTGAAATTTTTTTTTTCAATTACAAACTTCGGAAAATCGGCGAACTTCGAAAAACTTGTGAGTTTTCTCGAACAACTAAAATATTTCATATAAGATGAACTTTGAAGATTTTTTTAGGATTTTTTTCCGAAAAGAACATTTTAACACAAAAATTTTGAAAAAAAGATGCCAAACTGTCAATTTTTGAAAAATTTCTAGCATTTTGAAAAAAAGAGCGGGTTTTTTTCAAAAATTGGATGAAAAAATTTTAAAAAATTTTGAAAAACGTCTTTCGTAACGTAGAAAAAAAAGAAAAACTTTCAGCCAAATATAAAGGGGTAGAGCTTAAACGAGACGTTTCAGACTGGGAAGCTGTTACTGACAAATGGCATAAAACTTTTCATTTGCGCCGTAAAGATTTGTCATCGCTTGATTCGGTGGAGTTCCTTAGCGAATGGCCCAAATATAGCGATAGCAGAGCTATCGACTTGGTAAAATATGTTTGCGTTTCTAGTTAATTTTTGCTTTTTATATTCGAATATTTAAGTTCAAGGTCGATTTCAACATCATATACCCGGGGAAAGAGCTGCTATTAGCAAGTGGGATGTTTTTAAAACAAGAATCGAGCTTTACTACCGACAAAACTTGCACAATGAAAGTTGCAAAAAGCTACTAATAGAATTGCAGCTTGCTGAAAACCACGGTAAGTATAGATAAAGTATTTTGTTTTTAAATAAACCATTTCCAATTAAATTTCACGTAACAGATTCATCCGATTTCATCATAACAACTTTGCTCCCTACTTCCTGGTATAAGAGTGGACCGAAGGAGAAAAGAAAGAAAATAACAATACTGGACGCACAAGAAAGCCTGGTTCTACATTTGTCTTCAGTCAGCGACTACGAACAGAAAATAGCCGAAATTATTCAAAAACATTTTTCAAAAAATTCAACAGTTCAGCCGTTTATAATTGTAGAAGGATTTAGTTCATACAATCTGCAGTCGTTTTTTGTTTATTTCGATAAAAATGTATACAAGTTAAACTCCTTCATAGAATCCTTGGTAACATGTTTCAAAATATTCCATACATTAAATTTGAAGTATCCAATCGCATCTGAATAGTCATGGTTATTTATTCAGAAATTCTTTTTTGAAATCGATACTAGATATGATGCAAAATCTTCAAATTTGACGGCACTTTTGAATTTCATGAAAACTGAAACGTAGTTTAAAATAAATACATAGAAACTATAGGAAACAAAGTAAAAACTGCTTATCAAGATGTATCCTTGCTTCAAATGTAACCAAACTATGATTACTGTAGATTTATTAATAAGACATCTAAAATATGACCATTTTTATCGCGAAATAGCTCATTACAATGCAAAGTAAATAATTGTAACCAATTATTTAATATGTATAACACATTCAAAGCACATTTATGTAAAGTACACTCATGCGTTAAGGGCATTTATCCTATAAGTATTGCACAAGCCCCTATTTCTGAAAACTCAAATCTAAATTTATGTACAACGCCATTATATGAAAAAAATTCAGTTAATAATTTTGAAACTGTTAAAATACAAGAACATATAGAAAATCTTAAAAAAGAAGCTATAACTTTTACACTTCGACTACATGCACAGTCGCTTATGCCTAGAAATCAAGTCGTTGCTATCCAAAGAATGGTATTGAAGTTGCTTTCATCAATTTCAAATATACTCGTACTTAAACTTATCTCACTTCCCGACGCTCCTGACATAGATGAAGATTTGAAATGCATTTCTAATTTCTGTACTGAGCCATTCAAGGATATTGATTCTGAGTATCGGTTTTTAAAAGTTTTAAGAGAAATGAAATTATATCAAGATCCGAAATCGTATGTTGCATCAAGCAAAATGTCACAAAAAAATTGTAAGAGGTAATTCGTCTTTATTTCCAAAAAAGATTGATATTTGCATCAGTAACGTCCAGTTTCAGTTTAAATCTTTCTTTGAACTACCGAACATACTTAACGCGACAATTGACAATCAAAAAACGCTTTTGGAGAACAAATCTTTCTCAAATTTTATAAATTCTGATACATTTGCGAACAAATCAAAAATTTTTCTATCTGATGACATTGTAATACCATTTTTTCTGTATTTAGATGAATTTCAAATGAACAATGCTCTAGGAACTCGTGCAGTCTATTTGCGCATTTTATTATTCGTTTCCAACGATACCTCAATACCTGCTGTCTAAGTTAGATTTTATTTTTCCATTTGCATTTATTTCATCAAATTTGTTAAAATCTCATGATCATGAAACGGTATTTTACCATATACGATATTGCGTGAGCTTGAGCAGTTGCTAAACGACATTGAAATTGATACGCCTAACGGAATAAAAATAGTTTATTTCGTAACAGGACTAGTTTTAGGAGACAATTTGGGGTTAAATTCATTTCTTGGCTTTGTAAGTTCATTCAGATCTAAACGGTTTTGCCGATCTTGCCGCCGGAGTAATAATGAAATGAAAACAGACTATTGAATTAAAAAAATTTTTGAGAAATCAATTGACACATGAGAATGATTTAAAATCCGAAAACTTTTAAGAAACCGGAATCAAAATCAATTGCATATTAAACAAACTAAGAAATTTTCATGTAACAGAAAACTTTTATTTTGACTTGATGCACGATATTTTGGAAGGCGTTTGTGTCTATGATATTTGCAAAGTTCTCTTGGCCTTGATCGATAGTAAAATTTTGAGCTTAGACACAATTAATAGTAGAAAGCAACTTTTTTCATATGGCGAAATAGAGGTAGGGAATTTCTCGGTACCATTGGATATGCACAGACTAAAAAGTTTTAAACTAAAAATGACCGCTAGCTTAATGCTTTGTTTTGCTAACTTTCTACCAATAATGATAGGTGATTTGGTGCCCGAAAGCAATGAACACTGGATTTTACTAACAAAACTTTTGGAAATTATAGATTTATTATTTCAAAATAAATTTACTGTACAAGATTTGAAATCTTTAGAAAAGAAAATAGAATTGTACGACAAATTGTATGTAAAATTATATGGACCGTCATTAAAACCTAAGCATCACTTTATGGTTCATTATCCTACAGCAATTTCAAAATGCGGACCTTTGAAATATGCTTGGGTGATGCGTTTTGAAGCAAAACATAAGGAAGCGAAATCGTATTTAAGTACAATTATGTCAAGAGTAAATCCATGTCGCTCTTTGTCTATTAAATTGCCCCTAAAATATTCTAACTTGTTAGTTATATACGAAGGAGATATCCCACCGCCGTTTCAAAAAACCGAATTTAAAAAGAAATAGAAATAGAATAGAAAACATAAATTCATCATATAATATAGAATATAATAACTTATTAGTTTCTGATAAAATAGAATATAAGGGAGTTTTATATAAAAAGGACTATTATATAGCACACAAAGGCGAAGTTTTTAAGTTGTATAAGATACAATTTTTATTTTGTCATAAGGGAATTGTATACATTGTATGTAATAATATAAATGTTCAACGTTTCTATAACCACATGCGGGCATATGAAATCGGTAAAAGAAATCCAGACACGTACATCTTTGAAATAGTTTATTTTACAAGTTACCCTTTACATTTATACCAATTGAATAATGGGAAAACTTATGTAAAATACAAATCGCTTTAACCAGAAATTTTGTACAAATTTATTTATTTTTGAATAAAATATACATAAAAACTAATTTAATACTATTATTTGAAATACGGAATATTTCTGGTAAGTATACACCATATTAAATTTAACTATGCACGCAATTAAAATCAAATACGGAGCATTGTAAATTTAAATATAGGTGCAATTAAAATTAAATATGAAGCATAGTAAATTTTACTATACACGTAGTTGTAATAACTATGAAAAAGAGTCATTCTTATTATGCTGCATAGTAAGATTGAAAATGAATATTCTTTGAAACAAATAAGTTGTCACTTAGGTTTGACTAAAATTTTATTCATTATTAAAAAAGAATATATTTGAAAGAAATATGAAACATATTTAATTCTACCACGAAGCATAGTTGATTTAAATAATACCGCATATTAAGTTTAACTATTTGTATAGTGAAATGTACTATGTTCATAGTCGAACAAATTTTAAAGTGCGGCATAGGTAGAATGACTATTTTCCAATTAACTGCAAAACCATTCACAAAAATAGTTAAACCAACGTGTAAATAATCAGATTTACGTGTGTGTTTGCGCTGAGTGTGGACATTGCTATGTAAATTGGACCACCTTTTTTATATGAATGAGGATAAGTGTTGGCCCTTTTCGAGAAGCTGTGTTTCTTCTTTACTGATATTTACAGTCGATAGGTACACAAATCTATTGTTAAATTGGCGAGCTTCTTGGTTATTTTTGCGAAAGAAGAAGCACAGCTGCTAAAAATAATAATAGAAATTAATGTATATTGGATTGAAGCCTTCCGATCGGTATGTTTTGTTATGGTGCGATTTTTTTAAGCTTTTTCTATCTAGCATGTTGCAGTGCAAATAAAACTCGTTTATTCCACCGTAAAAATAATAATTAAAAAAAAGCAATAATAATTTTCATAAATAAAAAAGAAAAATTATGATTCTTGGCCTTGAGTTCGTTTACAGCCATGGTAATTTGCAAATGTGCAGGCCGCACAAAAATCGGAATGTGTACTAAAAAGAACAAGTAAGGAAGTCTAAGTTCGGGTGGAACCGAACATTATATACCTAGTAGTGATCTATTATATCATCCCAATTTACGCAGGTCTATTTTAATACTTTCAGTTCGTATTTGCTCTCAAATAGACAGACGGACAGACAGATAGACGTATCGAGACACGGACATGGCTACATCGACTCAGCTCATCGTCCTGATCATTTCAGTATACGTACAAAGATTTCATGTTCATGAAAGGTATGAATATCAAAAAAGATATACAAATTCGCTTTTGCAGTGGGGTATTAACTACTTGCCCGGATATTTTACTTTTCATCCTGAAAGTTTTGATATACATTAATAAATATATATCTCGATTCGTTTATGCCGAATGAAGTAATACACCTTGTGTGCGTAACAAAAATAGATATAAAAAATGTGTGTATTTTATAGGCGTCAAAGAACTTAACCGATCTTTATGAAATTTTCACAATATATACTTGGGTTCACTGGGTACAGCATAGACAATATATAGTTTTGGAAAAGTAGGCGGAGCCACGCCCCAAGGCTATATAAAGTTTTAATTCGTCATAACTCCGAACTTTTTTGGTGTCAATATCTACATAAGTTTTCAAAAGTAGGCGGTGGCACGCCCACATATTTTGTGTTTGGTTTTGCTCTTGAACTTTCACGATAGGTTCAGGAATTCGCTGGGCACGACACAGGCTATATAGCTTTTGAAAAAGCCCCCAGGTTATATAAAGCTTCGGTATAGTTAGGAGTTTATTTGGTTAATGACATTTTATATATAGATGTGTTCTACAGGGTGGCTGATGAATTTTGCTACATTAAGAAACTCAAATAATTTTTTTTTCAGTGAATGGAATTCATTTTTCTTTTATTCATGTTACAGCTCATTAAATTTTATTAAATATAGCTTAATTAGTTTTAAAAATAATGGAATTTAAATGCCCCCCCTGCTCGTCGATGCATGTGCGGCATCTTACCAAAAAGTTGTTCATTACTGCTTGGAGAGTTGAGACAGGAATAGCCGCAATTGTTTCTCGAATGGATTGCCTTAGTTCATTCAAATTTGTTGGTTTTGCTTTGAAGACTTCCTGTTTGCAATAACCCCACAAGAAAAAGTCAGGTGCAGTAAGGTCAGGCGACCTGGGTGGCCAACGGAATGTGGAGTTTCTGGATATCAGCTTATTGGGAAATTTTCGTCGCAATTCTGTCATAACAGGTTGGGCTATATGAGGAGCTGCACCATCTTGCTGAAACCACACAGAGTTGAAAGAAATTCTCATTCGGCGTAATTCTGGATAGAAAAACTCTCTCAACATGCTCAAGTAACTGTCTCCAGTAACCGTAACGGTGTGACCGTTTTCTTCGAAGAAGCAGGGCCCGACAATGCAGCGTGATGAAACTGCACATCACACTGTGACACGAAGTGGATGCAATTCCGTCTCATGGAGTATCTGTGGGTTGGAAGCACTCCATATTCGACAATTTTGTTTGTTTATGTTGCCGTTTAAATCGAAATGGGCCTCGTCAGACATGAAAAGACAGTTCAACATGTTTCCATCCTCTTCCACCATTTGAAGCATCTTTTGGCAAAATTACAAGCGAATCGGCAAGTCTGCAGCGTTCAGTTTGTTGGCCATTTGAATTTTATATGGGAATAAGTCCAAATCTTTGTGCATAATTGACTGTAATGACTGTCTGCTTACACCCATTTGAGCAGATAAGCTTCTTGTCGAAACACGTGGATTGTTTTGTATGGCAGCAGCTACAGCAGCGATTGTTTCCTCCGTTCGAACTGAAGGGTTTCGATGGTAAGGTCTTCTGTTGACTGTCCCATGCTCGGCAAAATTGTTTACAAGTCTTATTATGGTCCATCTGCTCGGAGGATTGTCGCCAAACGTGCGCCTATACTCTCTTTGAACCGAAACTACGGACTCCAGTGCGTGATAGCGGCGGACAATCCAAATTCTTGTTTCAGTGTCCCAGTTATCCATTTTTCTTAAATGTAAAAGTCAATCTGCAAAATAAAAAAAAAAATTAACCAGATTCATTAAATAGAAAAAAGTTATTTAATTTTTTTTTGGTAGCGGCTTTCATTAGCCACCCTGTATGTACCAAAACGTCAAAACAACGTATACCGGGTTTGCTAGTATATTCTAAAGTGGAGAAAGCAAACAACGAATTTCAGCATTCTTTTGTAAAACTGAGACACTAGTTTGCGTTCAAATAGACAGACGGACAGACAGACCGACGGAGAGGGGGGCATGGCTAAATCGACTCCGCTCATCCTGCTGATCATTTTAGTGAACTTTTCTCTTCTTGTTCTCATACTTACATACATTTAATGTCTATGAAAGGTATGAAAATCAAAAAAAATATTTAACTTCGCTATTGCAGTGGGCTATTAACAACGTGCCCGAATATTTTGCTTGTGTGTTTCCCGATTTGGCTAATTTTTGGCAGGAGTATAATACATACTACTGAGAAGCAGCTGACCAATTTTCATTGAAATATCAAGATCGAATTATAAGCGATTGCTTTAAAAAAAGCGGAAATTTTATGCTGAAAAGTGGGCAACGCCACGCCTACTTCTTCAAAATTGATTAAACTTGCTTAGTTGTAGAAATATTGCTTTTTAAATTTTACAAAAAAAAATTTCAGAACTATGTTAAAAAACTGGGCGTGGACACTAACCGATTTCACCCATTTTTACAGCAAACAGTTACCTTTATATACAGAACATTATTCCCAAATTTCGTTTTGCAAATCAATTTTTGCGGAGTTATGGCATAAAAAGTTTTGTGGAATAGTCCACTATAAAAGGAGCGGGGCCACGCCCATTTTCGAAAATTTTAAGTTTTTGGATTTCTTTGTTTACGGAAACTTTAAAAGTGAAATATAAATGATGTAAAGCTATTTTAGGCAAAGTTGTTGCCTATTTAATATATCTACGATCCTCTTCAAAATCTTTCATATAAAAGTGGGCGTAGACCTTAACCGATCCCGCCCATTTTTCCTGGAACATTCCTTGCACACCTGGAAACCTGCGTGCTGAATTCCGCTTCAATATCGTGAACGGTTTTTGATTTATGATTAATATTATTTCTAAATTTGACTTAGTCAAAAGTGGGCGGTGCCACTCCCATTTTAAAAAATGTCTTAAAACATTTATTTTATGCCTCAATCTCAGTGTACCCACCAAATTTTATCCTTATAGGTGTATTATGTACTGAGTAATCACTTTTTATGTGTTTTCGAAAATATTCTATATACAAAAGGGGGGCGTGGCTATCATCCGATTTTGCCCATTTTAAATATCATTCGGGGATGAGGGTCAAGGAACGCGCGTACCAAATTTCATTAAGATATCTCAAAATTTACTCAAGTTATCGTGTTCACAGACGGACGGACGGACGGACGGACGGACGGACGGACGGACATGGCTTAATCAATTTCTCTTTTCGTCCTGAACATTTTGATATACATAAGTCAATATCTATCTCGATCCGTTAATGCCGTTACGCACTGCCGTTACGCGACTAAAGTTAATATACTACTAAAGTTGATATACCTATTTTTTTACGAAATCCATTTCAAATTCTTTATTTTAGTTTAAACTATTTGTATATATATTAAGGTGTGTGTCTCCATGCGCTGGAGACAAAAACGAAAAATGGGGTAAAGAATATATAGGCACAACAAAAAACAAACTAATAACAAGAATATCATTCCACAGATCATTAGATCATTAAAATGCAGAACAGCTGGTAACTCGCAGAAAGCAGCACTGGCGGCCCACTGTGCAGAGGGCGGCCATCAACCTGACTTCGAAGCGGCGAGCATATTACACACAGAGCAACATTACAACAAATGTTTCACATTCGAAATTCTCTACATAATGAACGCACCAGCAAACAAGAGACTTAACTACAAAATAGACACAGACAATTGTTCACATATGTATATACAGACCAGTGTTGCCATTTAAGCTGTTTTCCAGCTAAGTCTATTTTTTTTTGTACTATTTAGCTGGAAAATGGAATTTAGCTGCTAGCTCTTTCTAAGCTTTGCCAAAATTTTTTTTTGGATCCCTATGTGGTAAAAGATCTCATTCAACTCATGAGCAATCCTAATATTTATGCTAATTCAGCGGATGATGAAGAAAATTGTGATATTGACATACTTTGAAACGTATTTATTATATATTATATCACATTACTACCTTTTATATTAAATATACAGTTACTCACATAAATAAGTACAAGGTGGCGCAAAAGTAAGCTTTCGATGTTCAGTATATCGGTTGTGGCACTTGCCATGTGTGCTGTTGCACCGTCTTGTTGGAACCACATGTTTTCCAATCCCAATTCATCAAGTTGCGGCAAAAAGAACTCGTTGATCATTGCTCTGTAGCGCTCACCATTTAGAGTAACAGTTTGGCCCCGACCGATTATTGGTCAAATAAATAGTCAGCAATATTCCACGTGCTTGAGGAGTGTAGCGTAACATTATTTATTAACGTGTATTTCGCATGTGTTTACTACACAAATGTCGAAACAGAACTGACTTTAGGGGCCAATCGCAAAATTTATAGCATTTTCTGATAGGAGGATTACTTTTGCGCCACCTTGTATACACCCCTTTTTGGCAATTTTCACCAACTTCGGCTTAAGCAAATTTATTTTAACTAATTTCCTATAAGAAAGTTTGTCACGATCTAACACAGAAACTAAAAATAATATTTTAGAATGTATGAGAAATTCGCAAAAATTCGAAGAATTTTAATGGAAATTTTCAAATTATTCCTCAGAATTTTCAGCATTTTTTGAATATGCAGATTTTGGGCAATTTTTTTCCTGGGGACTTTAGGATTTTCCTCCATATAAATTTATGAACGTAATTTTTTTATTTGGAAAAAAGCAATTGAGCTCTTCAGAAAAAAATTGCCAAAAATCCGAAAAATTTCTTACGGGCTTAAGACTTACACTTTGTGATACTGAAAATGAACGGGCTACAAATCTGCATAAATTGAAATTTCTGAGGAAAAATTTTAAAATGTCCATGAAAATTCGTCGAATTTTTGCGAATTTTTCATACATTTTTGAAATATAATTTATAGGTTTTGTGTTAGACCGTGACAAATTTTCTTATAGAAAACTAGGTACAATAAATTTGCTGAAACCAAAATTGATGAGAATTGCTGTAATTTATTGATCTGTAATTTAAATTTTACTCCTTGTACCTTTTATATAAATAGCAACTAATTTATATAGTAAATAGAAATATTAGCCTTAGTTTGACGTAATTTTAAAAAATACAGATCTGTGCAAGAAATTTTTTAATTTTTATGAAATTGGAATACAAACCCAATTATTTTTTTGTATGAAATATTCCTTTTTCATATACTTTTGAATAAAAAACGAATAAAACATGGGAAAAGATGACTTCCTTTTTATCTGTGTTTTAATCCTAAATAATTTTTTTTTGTTAGCTTTTTTTTCTCGAATTTAGCTGGATTGCTGAAAAAATTCTAGCAACACTGATACTCATGGAAAATCAGTACAAAGCTACATGGCAAACCGAAAGGACGTAGTTTAGCTGATAAATTGTAAAAATGTATGTATTTATGTTTGTAACAAGAAAAATTAATATATAGATTAAATTTGATTTATTGTTGTAGCCCATGAAGATGATCTCCGATGGAGATCGAAATATATTGGGAACTAAAAATTGTTAAAATCAAAACAAAGCGTTTTAATATTTTTGACCTTGAGCTAGCAAAACTAATACATATTTAAATCATAATAAGGTCGCACCAAAAAGAAAAATACCAATTAAAATTAATTATTAAAAAAAAATAAAAAACAATAAAAATTTTCAGAAATAGAAAAGAAAAATTATTATTCTTGGCCTTGAGCTCGTTTATAGTCATGCAACTTTGCAAATATACAGGCCGTAAAAACAGCAATTCAACAGAATTGTTGGCATACAAAATAACTTTATTCTGTTAACTAATTATTTATTAATGTGTAATCTATCTTATATCTACTTCACTTAGCTGATAAGGTTTCCTCTAATTTAGATCTAGACAGTTAACAAACCAAAGCCTTTCAACGACTCGGCGCGAACGAACAATCCGTGCGTTATGCGCCCCTCGCGCCGGTCGGGCGGGATATGATGGGTTTAGGAATTATTTAAAATTTCCCCAGTTCTTCAGGGCCCTTACTCTTTAGTTCTATTCGAAAGAAATTTTGTTCGCTTTCGAGTGATTCGTACTCTGTAAGAAATTTTCTAATAGATCGCATTCGTTGTTCGAGTTCCATTCTGTTCCTTTCGGATTTGATTTATCCCCCTTGCGATTGTAGAAAATTTGGTACTCACTATTTCGAAAGCATATGCCAAAATGTTCGAAAGTTAGAAAATTCTATTCGACTACAATTTAGCAGACGGAAATCCATAAAAATGTATTTTCTTATGATTATAATAAAACAATTCGACTGCGAGTGGAAGATCACCTTACTTCAAAATATTTTTCAAAAACGCCCTATCTCAGAATTTCTTTGGAGAACGCCCCAACTCAAAATTTTTTTCAATAACGCCCTATTTCAAAATTTGGCTTAAGAACGCACTATCTCAGAATGAGTTTCAAAAACGCCCTATCTGAACCAAAATTCTATACATTTTTAGCTGAGATTGGGCGTTTTTGAATCAAATTCTCAGATAGGGCGTTGTTGAAAAAAATTCTGAGATAGGGCGTTTTTGAATCAAATTTTTAAATAGGGCGTTATTGAAACAAATTTTGAAAAAGG
The DNA here is from genome assembly GCA_949987695.1 of Merzomyia westermanni. Classification (NCBI taxonomy): domain Eukaryota; kingdom Metazoa; phylum Arthropoda; class Insecta; order Diptera; family Tephritidae; genus Merzomyia; species Merzomyia westermanni. The sequence goes on from OX465289.1 coordinate 97,933,781, forward strand.
GCGTTTTTAAAAAAGATTTTGAAATAGGGTGATCTTCCACTCAGCAGTCGAATTAGTCTTTTTTTTCATCAAGACATAATTTTTACGGCAGAAGGAGTTAGGCAATCGCTGCTGACAGAAAGTATTTGAAGAATTCTAGGAAAAAATTAAGAAAAATTCCACAAAAGACAATTTTTTAGTATTTATATATTTAAAAAAATAAAATTTTATTTGATAAAAATAAAATAAAACAAGTAAGGAAGTCTAAGTTCGGGTGGAACCGAACATTATATACCTAGTAGTGATCTATTATGTCATCCCATTTTACGCAGGTCTATTTTAATACTTTCAGTTCGTATTTGCGTTCAAACAGACAGGCATATAGACGTATCGAGGGACGGACACGCCTACATCGACTCAGCTCATCCTCCTGATAATTTCAGTATACGTACAAACATTTCATGTTCATGAAAGGTATGAAAATCAAAAAAGATATACAACTTCGCTTTCGCATTGGGGTATTAACAACTTCCCCGGATGTTTTACTGAACGTTTTGTGATACATTAATAAATATATATCTCGATTCGTTTATGCCGAATAAAGTAATATGAATTGTGTGCGTAACAAAAATAAATATAAAATTGGGTGTCTTTCACCAAAAAACTCAACCGATCTTATTGAAATTTATATACTTGGGTTCACTGGGTACAGCATAGACCATATATATATAACTTCGCTATTGCACTGGGCCATTAACTACGTGCCTGAATATTTTGCTTGTGTGTGCCCCGATTTCGCTAATTTTTGGCGGGAGTATAATTCATACTACTGGGAAGCAGCTGACCAATTTTCATTGAAATATCAAGAATGAATTATAAGCGATTGCCTTTGAAAATAGCAGAAATTGTATGCTGAAAAGTGGGCGGAGCCACGCCTACTTCTTCAAAATCGACACAATTTTTTTGCGACCGAGTTTTTCTTAAAAAGCTTATTATGTGCGCATCTGATTGATATAACTTGCTTAGTTGTAGAAATATCGCTTAAAAATTTTACTTATTTCTAAATTTGACTTAATCAAAAGTGAGCGGTGCCAAGCCCATTTTCAAAAATTTCTTGAAACATTTTATGCCTCAATGTCAATGTACTCACCAAATCCTATCCTTATAGGTGTATTATGTACTGAGTAATCACTTTTTTTGTGTTTTCGAAAATATTATATATATAAAAAGTGGGCGTGGCTATCGTCTGATTTCGCCCATTTTAAATAGCACTCGGAGATGAGTGCCAAGGAACTCGCATACCAAATTTCATTAAGATATCTCAAAATTTACTCAAGTTATCGTGTTCACAGACAGACGGACATGGCTTAATCAATTTCTCTTTTCGTCCTGAACATTTTGATTGTCAATATCTATCTCGATCCGTTTATGCCGTTACGTACTGCCGTTAGGCGACTAAAGTTACTATACCTTGTGTGCGTAGCACTACTAGATATAACAAGTAAGAAAGTCTAAGTTCGGGTGGAACCGAACATTATACAGGGTGGCTGATGAAAGCCGCTACAAAAAAAAAATTAAATAACTTTTTTCTATTTAATGAATCTGGTAAATTTTTTTTTATTTTGCAGATTGACTTTTACATTTAACAAAAATGGATAACTGGGACACTGAAACAAGAATTTGGATTGTCCGCCGCTATCACGCACTGGAGTCCGTAGTTTCGGTTCAAAGAGAGTATAGGCACACGTTTGGCGGCAATCCTCCGAGCAGATGGACCATAATAAGACTTGTAAACAATTTTGCCGAGCATGGGACAGTCAACAGAAGACCTTACCATCGAAACCCTTCAGTTCTAACGGAGGAAACAATCGCTGCTGTAGCTGCTGCCATACAAAACAATCCACGTGTTTCGACAAGAAGCTTATCTGCTCAAATGGGTGTAAGCAGACAGTCATTACAGTCAATTATGCACAAAGATTTGGACTTATTCCCATATAAAATTCAAATGGCCAACAAACTGAACGCTGCAGACTTGCCGATTCGCTTGGAATTTTGCCAGAAGATGCTTCAAATGGTGGAAGAGGATGGAAACATGTTGAACTGTCTTTTCATGTCTGACGAGGCCCATTTCGATTTAAACGGCAACATAAACAAACAAAATTGTCGAATATGTAGTGCTTCCAACCCACAGATACTCCATGAGACGGAATTGCATCCACTTCGTGTCACAGTGTGATGTGCAGTTTCATCACGCTGCATTGTCGGGCCCTACTTCTTCGAAGAAAACGGCCACACCGTTACGGTTACTGGAGACCGTTACTTGAGCATGTTGAGAGAGTTTTTCTATCCAGAATTACGCCGAATGAGAATTTCTTTCAACTCTGTGTGGTTTCAGCAAGATGGTGCAGCTCCTCATATAGCCCAACCTGTTATGACAGAATTGCGACGAAAATTTCCCAATAAGCTGATATCCAGAAACTCCACATTCCGTTGGCCACCCAGGTCGCCTGACCTTACTGCACCTGACTTTTTCTTGTGGGGTTATTGCAAACAGGAAGTCCTCAAAGCAAAACCAACAAATTTGAATGAACTAAGGCAATCCATTCGAGAAACAATTGCGGCTATTCCTGTCTCAACTCTCCAAGCAGTAATGAACAACTTTTTGGTAAGGTGCCGCACATGCATCGACGAGCAGGGGGGGCATTTAAATTCCATTATTTTTAAAACTAATTAAGCTATATTTAATAAAATTTAATAACATGAATAAAAGAAAAATGAATTCCATACACTGAAAAAAAAATTATTTGAGTTTCTTAATGTAGCAAAATTCATCACGCCACCCTGTATCCTAGTAGTGATCTCTTATGTCATCCGAATTTACGCAGGTCTATTTTAATACTTTCAGTTCGTATTTGCGTTCAAATAGACCGACGAACATCGACTCAGCTCATCCTCCTGATCATTTCAGTATACGTACAAACATTTCATGTTCATGAAAGGTATGAATATCAAAAAAGATTTATAACTTCGCTTTTGCAGTGGGGTATTAACTACTTGCCCGGATATTTTACTTTTCATCCTGAAAGTTTTGATATACATTAATAAATATATATCTCGATTCGTTTATGCCGAATGAAGTAATACACCTTGTGTGCGTAACAAAAATAGATATAAAAAATGTGTGTATTTTATAGGCGTCAAAGAACTTAACCGATCTTTATGAAATTTTCACAATATATATTTGGGTTCACTGGGTACAGTATAGACAATATATAGTTTTTGAAAAGTAGGCGGAGCCACGTCCCCCGGCTATATAAAGTTTCAATTCGTCATAACTCCGAACTTTTTTGGTCTAAATTAATGAAATTTGGATATATGTGTCACTTAGTCAATATCTACATAATTTTTCAAAAGTGGGCGGTGGCACCCCCACATATTTTGTGTTTCGTTTTGCTCTTGAACTTTCACGATAGGTTCAGGAGTTCGCTAAGCACGAAACAGTCTGTATATAGCTTTTCTAAAAGCCCCCAGGTTATATAAAGCTGCAGTTCGGTATAGTTAGGAGTTTATTTGGTTCAAGTTAATGACATTTTATATATAGATGTGTTCTAAGTATCAAAACGTCAAAACAACGTCTACCGGGTTTGCTAGTATATTATAAAAGTGCGAAAGCAAACAACGAATTTCAGCATTGTTTTGTAAAACTGAGAGACTCTCTCTCTCTCTATGGCGCGATATACAACAGGTATATCATCATAAACCTCCTAAGAGATTTTTGCGCCAAGCTTCTCTTCCAATTTGTGATGTGCCGATTTGAATTTTCCCTACAAATTGGTGGGACCTACAGTTTTTTGCCAACTCCGAACGGCATCTACAAAGGAGACGAATTTTTGCTGAGAAGCCTGTCATGGCAGAAATACACTCGGAGAGTTTGCCAAACCACTGCCGAGGGGCGACCCGGTTTTTGAAAAACTTTTTTCAAATCACTTTTGATGTTACCTGTACCAGGGCTCGAACCATGGACCTTCGGTGTGGTAGGCCGGCAACACTACCTTCACACCAAGGCCTACTCAAGTATTTATTAACATATTACAATAAAAATAATAATATTTGTTGAAAATATAATAAATTTTCATTTTATAAATAAAAAAGAGATTCGTATAAATTTTGAGCCGAAATTATTACCGTCCGGATACCAGGACCAAAATTCTAGATGGTTTTCAGTTTCCGGAGGAATGCAGACTTTGACCTCAGCCCTTCGAATTTTAAACTTTTTTTTTTTTGGATCCAAAGTCTTTCACAGAGGCGGACAGACGGACACTACGACCTTTATACTTTATACATAAAAAAAAATTCTGACGTGTACATGAAAATCGCCGATGCACGTGTATTTTTATTTTTTCTCCCCTTTCCGAAAAGTATATTTGGCTCATAGGACAGAACTAAAGCTCGTTTTTGTAACGGTGTGTAATAGTCGGAGCCTTAATCTGGCGAGCGACAGGATCACAAAACATGTTCAAGCATTACTTGTACAATCTATAAAAACATAATATTGCAGTCTTGCCGTTTTGCGGACAAGAGCTACGTTGTTAACGACTTGCACAAAGCTTCGGAGACTTTGCCATCCCATGTTGCTTCTAAGCCGTTTTTGCTGGTAGATCGTTTAAAGCTCTTGACTGTTTTTCAATACTCTCTTCTATAGTGTACTTTTCACTTCCCCTTCTTGGTGAAGATATCATCCCTTTCGCTTCCATCTATGTTCATATGACCCATGACCAAGTATAGATGTACGTTCCCTCCTTGAAAATTTGTCGTAGCGCCTGTTGCACTTCAAGACACTTTTAGTTGTTGTAATTTACCTCCTTGTAGGATTTGTTTAACTTCGGATAAGCACAGTATAAAGGAGATTTGGTGCAATCGGTGTAAATGTGTATGGTACCAACCGAACCTTACCCCAACCCTTCACATCTATCACATCTTTTGTAGCTTCAACACCCATTTCTGTGGGCGGGACCATACAGTCTATCGGCTCCGTTTTTGATGGCGCTGGTACAGGCCACTGCCACGAGGCATTGGGCTTAGTTTCACTTGTCGACAATATGCTTTTGCCCTCTAAGTGTACGGGTGCAATGTACAGAATGGCATTTATTAATTTCGGGGTAGCATCCAAGCCTCCCATTATACTAATTACTGATTATGTGCCTACTCTCCCCAGTTTGTTAACAAAATTTTTTTTTTGTGTGGCTGGTAACAAAACGAGGACTCCATAATGGCTATTAGCTCCACAATCGTGGTGAATACCCAATTAAAAAGAGGGTGAGAAGACTCACGTGACCCCGCTGTGTAAACCCGCATTTTGCAATTAACTCAACGTCGAATGCCCAGACCGGGAAAAATCGCCCAGGCGGTTAGATGACCATTTAAAGGATGCCTACACAAGGACCTCCTGATGTTTCTGGACCTTCATAATTTGTTGGAAAAACTACCAATTATGATAAATAAAACATCAACTGCGTACGCCGTAAGTTTGGCTGATCCCTCGAACCACCGATCGAAAAGTTGGTTTATGACCAGTGTCCAAATCAGTTAGATGTCCATCCAGAGAGTTGTGAATATGATTAAGACGTATTTATTGTATTCAAAGTCCTACTTTATACTTCAGAAATACTTTACAAAAATATAGTGCATATACAAATTTCATACAAATTTCGAGTGTCCGGAAATTAAAACCAAAGCGTCCGGAAACTAAATTTTACTGTCCGGAAACTAGAGCAATTCGCAGTTTTTTGAGTTTTTACTTTAATAATATTAACAACATTATATTTTTAAATTATACAGACGGCATATTGGTGAGCAATATTTATGCTATTATAAGCAATATATCTTTTCGCGGTAGCGTTTTAGTGAGAAAATAAGTCGAAGTCAAAGTTGAGGAAAACGTTAAGTGTCCGGAAACTGGAGAGTTCACCTAAGCCTTCACGGTTATAAAAATATCGCGTATTATTTATTTATTTATTTGCTTATGTCTAAATACAACAGACACTTAAAAATAATAACTTAAGAAGTAAGTTTTTAATCTAAATTGCATGAGTGATTTACTATAAGTTAAATCCAACTCCAGAAAATTTGAGAAAAAGTTGTATTCTAAAAGAGTTCTACTCAATGGGGCATTAGCACCATAGACTGTTCTATGAACTCCAACACGAAAGATTTAAAAAATTTCTTAAATTTCTACAAGGCACATTAAAATTTATTCGTTGAAGAAGAGATGGGCAATCTATCTTTCCAGAGTTGAGATCAAAGAGAAACGAAATTGATAAGAGCGCTCTCCTATCTAATAATAATGGCAAACATATTAAACGACATCGTGCTATGTAAGATGGAATCGGTTCAGAAAAGTTTAAGGAACGCAGAGCAAAACGAATAAAGTACTTTTGGACTCTTTCTAAACGATTTATATGCACTACATGGTATGGTCTCCATATATTTACAAGCTGCGTATTCAAGTTCGGATCGTACAAAAGCAGAATAAAGAACTTTATAAGTGTATGGGTCTGAGAAGTGAGAAGAGTGACGTTTAACGAAAGCAAGTGTACCAAGGGAACTAGTAATAATATAATTTAAATGCGTAGCAAAGCTAAATTTGCAGTCAAAAAACACGCCTAAATCTTTGATTTCGTTAACTTCAGAAATGTACGAGTGTGCTAAGAAGTAACGAGCCTCAAAAGGCTTGATCATCTTAGAATAAGTCACTTTATGGCACTTATCAATATTAAGATATAGCCTATTGTTAACGCAGTAATTATAAAAATTTAAAAAGTTCACCTTGCAGCACCGAAGAGTCAAACGGTCCATTTATCATCGAATATATCTTAAGATCGTCTGCGTATAAAAGAAAATTAGCCGATTTGAAACACGATGAAATGTCATTAATAAACAACACAAATAATATGGGACCTAAAATGCTACCTTGTGGTACCCCAGAGCTGGAAACAAATGGCTTCGAAAACTCCCCATATATAGCAACTATGCAGCTCCTGTTAAACAAGTACGATTGGATCCACTGAAGAAAACTAGAATGGAGCGCCATGCAAGAAAGTTTGAAAATAAGAATTTTGTGAGAAATTTTGCCAAACGCCTTGGAAAAGTCTGTATAAATCGTATCCATTTGTAGGCCATTACGAAAGCATGAATAGCAGTCCTCAGTAAACACAGAAAGATTAGAAACCGTCGATCTTGCGGGCACAAAACCATGCTGATTTGGGCAAATAAGATGCTTTACATTAAAGTAAAGTTTCTCCTGTACAATACATTCAAACAGCTTAGCAATCGATGATAGCTTGGCAATTCGTCTGTAGTTAGATACATCACATTTGTTGCCATTTTTAAAAACAGGAGTGATAGATGTAATTTTCCAGTCCTCAATAAAAAGTCTTGAAGATAAGGATATGTTAAAGATTAGCGTGAGAGGTTTTACCAGTGACGAGCAATTTTTTAAAAGTCTTATGTATAGGCCATCCACATCAGTCCGAGAGGAATCCTTGACTTTTCTCAAACCCTCTATAACATCATTTTCAGAAAGTACCAAAGATCCCAGGGAAAAAGAAGAGCTTGCTATATCGTTGAGACTAAGACGTAAGGTAGCAAAATCATTGGCAGACAAATCCTCATCCAACTCAAAATTGTATGAAAAAAAGTCCGCAAATAAATCAGCAGCCTCACCAATAGAAGATACGGGCATATCATTATAAAAAACAATTTTTGGAATACTCGATACATTCTTCTTTGACTTAATATAGGTCCAGAATTTTTTAGGATTCGATTTTATATTTCTCTCGAAATTATTAATATATTTTTCATATAGACTCTTATTCAAGTCGTTGAATTTTCCCCTGTAGGATATAAATAGCTCGTAAAAATCAAATCTGTTAGTAATTTTGAACTTCTTCTTAAGCTCAGATGTATACCAAGGAAGCTTATATGATTTTTTCTTAAAAGTAGGAACAAGTTTATTACAAATATCAGATAATGAATTTTTAAATATATTAAAGCAAGTTGCAACTTCATTATTTATAAAAAGAGAATCCCAGTCGATCTCACTTAACCCTACATCCAAAGCATTAAAATCGCACCGATCAAAATTTAATGATGGCTTAGAAGTGGAAAAGGAGGTATTAAAGAATTCTAGGAATTCCACTTCCAGTAAAGTTGGAGTGTGGTGCAAATTAGGCGGCGATATAGAAGTTGCAACTTGCGACAGCAAAAAGTTCAACTCGCTACTAATAAAAATGAAATCAAGATAGCGTTGCAACATGTTATGCAGGCAATTAACTTGCGATAAACACACAATAAAAAAGTTATCTATAACATATGATTCCATATTATTAGTGATATTTGAGGCAGTCAAATAAGCATCATTATCGATGTAAGTCCAGTTTACATTGGACAAGTTAAAGTCACCAAGAACCCAATATTGATTGTTGCCAATTTCACGATGAAGAGCGAGAACGTTATCAACATATGATTCATAGACATATGCATCACTTAGAGGCGGAATATAATAAACGCAAATATAGAGGTAACCCACAGAACCACTCAGCCGGACACATAGTTGATCGAGGATAGAGTCATTATTATTCAAATCATAGAGCGTAGCTTGTAAATTGCAACGAGCTACTATCAGCACACCGCCTCCTCTACTGCAGCCAGTTTTATAAGCATCTCTATCCTTACGGAAAACATCAAAGCTGCTTAAATTAAAATATTCTGCGTCACAAAAATTTGAGTTGAGCCATGTTTCAGTCAAAACAAACACATCATACTCCAAAAGAGAGCTCAGCATGCCAAAACTACTAGTTTTGCCTCTTAGACCAGAAGTGTTTTGGAAGTATATTTTAATACGTTGATTATTACGAACAATCAGGTCCGAGTTAGTTGCTCCTCTTTTTTGGAAAAAAAAATGAAAAGGACGAACAGAAACATTCACCGGCCATATCTCCGGTTTCCGCAATTTTTCATACTTCGTTTCAATTACACCCAGCTTAAAATTCACATATCTGAGAGAATCTAAATTCTTCTCTTTGTTGAATAAATAAAAGCACCTCAGATACTGCTTATCAATGTGAGCATGTTTCTCAACATACTCCATAATGTGCACTGGCAGAACTGATGTCTTGAAAGAGGCCAAATGCAGGTATTTAAAACGCGCACCTACCGACAGATCGTTGTTTTCACCTGTGCCTACCAAAGGTTTTGGTTTTTGACGCTTTTATTCTTATTGTCATTGTTTTTGTTTTTATTCCGGCTCTCAACTAACTCCCACAAGCAAAAACGAAATATGAACCAAACTGCAAAAAATCACCGATTTCTACCTACATCAACCTACCGCTTAGCCAACAAGCGGTATGTCTACATACCTACAAAAACAACCCTTGGGACAGATAACAATTCGGACGTATCAATACCGCGCACACACACACGCATATTAACGTTACCTACCACGAACCCATAGATTGACATTACCTGCCACAGCACCCACGGACTATAAAAACAACGCAGCGGATAGACACAGCCCAGAACGAAACTAGGCATTGAAAATGGCAGAACGCCGAAACCGGTTTGTCACAAAACCAAACTTGACAGGGGATGACGGAAAATCGTTCCAACAAAAATCAGCTTACTACCCTGTCGGAAGATGAACACAACAAAATAAATCACTTACCGCCTGTCAGGCTTTTAATTTAAACACGGATGGACTACTAACGAAATACGAACGGAAACTGCGAAAAATGCATACGACTAAGGCAAATATTTGGTTCAACAAGCAATGTTTACAATTGAATGTTACACCGAAATTTGCGCGAATAAAAATAAAAACCAACACCCAAGCAAGTAGGAGAACGACCAGGAATGCGGAAAAGGACTTTTTAAAGTTCGAATTACAAAGCCTATACGCTAAGAAAGACAAGATAAACACCGAACTACTGAGTATACATCTGCAATTGTCCGGACTCTTGCCTACGACTGCATTGATGGACTGCTTCGACCACATAGAGACGGGAATCAAACGCGAACTACAACGCAAATATGAAAAACTGAACCGAAAATTGGACCAGTTAACGGGCCGACGCGATCACAGTAACAGTCAACAAACACACGAACTTAACAAAAGGTTTGTAAACCTAACAACAGTGGCCTTTAGCAGCGAAGAAGCGCAACTTCTAGGGAAGGGCCTGAAGCACAACATCGCGGATAGCAATGAAGCAAAAAGAACTGAGCAAGCGATAGTAGATGCAGAGGTTGCAATATCGCTTCTTCCATATGATGAACAGGAGCACGCAAGGCACTTGTGCAGAGAAATCATAAGCAAGGAAGTAAGAGCCCAGGAAGCACAAAAAGGGAATAAGGAGCTGAAAATATTGAAAAGGCTACAACGAAAGATAAAAAATAACAACATCGTCACAACGAAGGCAGACAAAGGAAACACAACGGTGCTAATCAGTAAGGATGAATATATAGCAAAGACAGAGAAGCTCATCGAGGAAATGAAATGCCGCATTATTAGGGATAACCCCACGGATAAATACCAGACCGAAGTTAAAGAGGTTATAAAAAATGCTACCAAAATAATAGACGAGAGGATGGCATATACCCTAACACAAATGAATCCATCTGCTCCTCCACTCATTGCGTTACCTAAAATCCACAAGCAGGATACGCCGATGAGACCTATAATTAATTTTAAGTCCGCGCCGGGTTATAAACTGTCGAAACATCAAAAAACGATTTTAAAGGACACTCTGAAACTAGGGCACGAATACACAATAAGCAATACGATAGAACTACTACAAAGACTTGAGACCGTTAAACTCACAAGGAGCAGTAAACTCGTATCCTTTGACATAAAGGACTTATACCCGTCAATACCACTAACAGATACAATGGATATAGTCAACAAAACACTACTGGACAAAACTGAAGATAAGGTAAAAACTGCGCAAATTACCAACCCGCTAAGAACAACGCTGCGGCAAAACTATTTCCGGTTCAACAACAAAATATATAGACAGACAAACGGACTAGGAATGGGTATCCCAACATCGACCATTCTCATGGAAACATTCATGCAAAACTTGGAAGGAAAATATATACAGGAGTTAAAAACCAAGTTAGGCGTGGCATTCTACGCTAGATACGTGGATGACATCATCTGCATCCTAAATGACGATAACGTAGAGCAAATACTAGAGTTCCTCAACAGGCAACATAGCAACATAGAGTTCACAATGGAAGTAGAAAAAAATGGAATAATGAGCTACCTGGACCTAACTATAGGGATTGACAAAATAACAAATAGGTTCAACTACGGCATTTATAGAAAACCGACTGCCACGGACACCATAATACACTCTACATCAAACCATCCGCAACAGCACAAAAATGCAGCATTGAGACACTTAGTGGATAGGCTTCAGAGAACGCCGCTCGCACAGGAAGCATACTGGAGAGAGCTTAATACAATATATAACATAGCGGCAAATAATGGATACAAGAAATCACTTGTGGATAAGCTCAGAAGTAGCCATGGAACACAAAAAAGAGTAAACGTAGAGGAAAATCCAATGGTTTGGACGGCAATGACATACACTGAAAAAACTAAGTACAAATTAGCAAACTTCTTTAAAAGATATAACATCAACACAGCATTCAGAACATCTAACAACGTCGGACAAAAACTAAGAACCGACACTAATTCTGATGACCCATTCAACATACACGGAGTGAATAGGCTTACTTGTGAATGTCAATACAGCTACATAGGACAAACAGGAAGAAACATAAGCACAAGATTTCGAGAGCATATCAGGGGCTACAACAAAAAAACACGAAAACCCACCATAATACCAGAATCTAATTTCGCGAACCACATGTTCGAGATAACTGTCCGCCTGCGCGCGGAAAAGTATAAAAGGGCGACAATTTCGCTGAGTCAGAGAGAAGCTAGATAGGCATAATAGCTTGCTGACGCATTGCTCAGCGGTGAAAGAAGTTCCTGGGGTTTCCTAACTCACGAACTTTATATTTTATGTACAGTAGGGGTTTTTCTAACTCTACTGTTTGGAAGGCTAGTGGTGGTTTCCTAGCTCGGCAACCTTTAGAAGATTTATACACAGTGGGGGTTTTTCTAACTCCGCTCTCGGGAAGGTTAGTGGTGGTTTGCTACCTCCGCGACCTTTAGTAGAGCAGGGTATTATTAAGGTATACGCGGTGGGTTTTCCTAGCCTGGCCGTATGAGAAGTAGTTTTGGATAAAGTAGCATTGAATTACCAAAAAAAACCTATATTTGTATACAATTTATTAAACAGGGGGTTTCTGTTTAAAAGGAGACGTTAGGGATTCGTTCTCTATCCCACAGGGACCCCGGACGGACTGAGCTTAACCCCGGCACAAAGGAAAAGTCCGTCACAAGTGTGTCGGTGGCCGTTGGTTTCCTATATATGTCGTAGTTGAATTTAGTGGTAGCTTTATCAATACTTATTGTGAGGTCCAGATAATTGATTCATCCGTTTTTTTCGGTTTCCATTCTGAATTTTATGTTCCCGTGCTGCTTGTTGAGGTACTCCAGTACTTGGGAACATAAAATTCACAATGAAAACCGAAAAAAACGGAGGGATTATCTGGACCTCACAATAAGTATTGATAAAGCTATCAATAAATTCAACTACGACATATATAGGAAACCAACGGCCACCGACACAATAATACATAATATCTCGAACCACCCACAACAACTTAAAAATGCAGCGCTAAGGCACTTAGTACAAAGAAGAAGATAGAAGAGAGCTTGGAATAATATATAACATCGCTACAAACAACGGATATAAAAAAGTACTAGTAGATAAACTCAGGAGAGACCTTAGAGAACAAAAAAGAAACAATGGAGAAGAAAGTACACAAACCTGGACGACAATGACATATACTGGAAGGGCAACATATAAATTAGCAAATTTCCTTAGAAAATACAACATCAACACAGCGTTCAAAACATCGAACAATTTAGGACGGAAGCTAGGAACGAAAACTAACTCAGAGGATCCGTTTAGCAGCCATGGTGTATACAAGCTCACTTGTCAATGCCAGCACAGTTACATAGGACAAACAGGACGACAAGTAAGGACGAGGTTCAAAGAACACATTAGAGATTACAACAAAAAGATACGGAATCCAACGATCATACCAGAGTCCAACTTTGCGAATCACATGGTGGAGAATAAATGTCCCCCAGGAAACATCAAAAAAAACAGTCAAGGTCCTACATGTACAAGCAAAAGACCGACGTCTGAACGTACTCGAAAACATGGAAATTTACAAACAAAAACCATTCGCCGGTAGAATAATAAACTAACAGACAAACACTGTTTCCGACACAATATTGGAAACTTTAAAATTGGTTTACAAAAAACAAAGCAACTACTCAGGTACAACAAACTCACACGCACCGACACATAAACGCAAAACAGCAAAAGATCAAAAACAACAAAGGAAGTAAAATAGGTCAAACAACAAAAATCACCAACTTTTACCTGCGTCAGTCAACCACACAAAAACCGATCGATGCAAACCACCCCCGTTTCTGAATGTACACACACAACACATGCACACACGTACACAAACAGACACCCATGCTGACGTTACCTGCTACCTACTATAAATAAGACAAACGACGACAACAGATCAGAAGGAAAATCGACACTGATGATGGCACAACGCCGAAACCGGTTTATCTCAAAACCAAATTTGACAAGGGATGACGAAAAATCGTTCCAATATACATCAATTATTCACCCTGTCGGAAAAACAACAAAACGAAATAAAACAGTTAATCAATTTCTCTGTTCGTCCTGAACATTTTGATATATATAAGTCAATATCTATCTCGATCCGTTTATGCCGTTACGTAGTGCCGTTAGGCGACTAAAGTTAATATACCTTGTGTGCGTAGCACTACTAGGTATAAAAAGGGTGCCTTTCATAGGCGCCAGGAGTATAATACATACTACTAAGAAGCAGCTGACCAATTTTCATTGAAATATCAAGATGGAATTAGAAGCGATTGCCTTTGAAAGCAGCAGAAATTTTATGCTGAAAAGCGGAAAATTTACAAACTTTTTTTGCCGCCGAGTTTTTTTTAAAGAGCTTATTATGTGTGCAAAATCTGATTGATATAACTTGCTTAGTTGTACAAATATGGCTTTTTGAATTTTACAAAAAAACTTTCACCGATTTCACCCATTTTTACAGCAAACAGTTACCTTTATATATAGAACATTATCACCAAATTTCATTATCACAAATCAATTTTTGGCGGAGTTATGGCATAAACAGTTTTGTGGAATAGTCCACTATAAAAGGGGCGGGGCCACAACCATTTTCGAAAACTTTAAGTTTTTGCATTTCTTTGTTTACGGAAACTTTAAAAGTGAAATATAAATGATGTAAAGCTATTTTAGGCAAAGTTGTTGCCTATTTAATATCTACGATCCTCTTCAAAATCTTTCATATAAAAGTGGGCGTTGACCTTAACCGATCCCGCCCATTTTTTCCTGGAGCATTCCTTGCATACCTGAAAACCTGCGTGCTGAATTTCGTTTCGATATCTTGAACGGTTTTTGATTTATGATAAATATCATTTCTAAATTTGACCTAATCAAAAGCAGGCGGTGCCAAGCCCATTTTCATTTTTCTTGAAAAATTAATTTTATTCCTCAATCTCAATGTAGTCACCAAATTTTATCCTTATAGGTGTATTATGTACTAATCACTACTACTATCACTTTTTTGTGTTTTCGAAAATATTCTATATATAAAAAGTGGGCGTGGCTATCATCCGATTTCGCCCATTTTAAACAGCGCTCGGAGATGAGTGCCAAGGAACCCGCATACCAAATTTCATTAAGATATCTCAAAATTTACTCAAGCTATCGTGTTCACAGACGGACGGACGGGCGGACGGACATGGCTTAATCAATCTCTATTTTCGTCCTGATATATATAAGTCAAAATCTATCTCGATCCGGTTATGCCGTTACGAACTGCTGTTGGGCGACTAAAATTAATATACCTTGTGTGCGTAGCACTACTAGGTATAATAAGTACAAATGTCCTTGAGTTTAGAAAACTCTTCTGTTTTTAACTACACATAATTTGTTTAAAAAGTGTTAAATTTACGACACGAAGTTCGAATTATCCAAAAATTATGTTTCTTTAGAAATATCCAGTTTGTTTATTGTTGTTGTAAAATCATCTAAAACTCGAGTTATTTATAACCGTATTTTGCGCTTTGTCGAAATTGAGTCAAACATTTAACAGTTTGTAAAAAATTAGGAAATACACGCACATATGTACATGTTTGTAGTTGAATATGATACTATTGCGTTTCGAATCAATTGTCAATCGACTCAGTTGCCTTTCGGGTTAAGTGCATAATGTGCCGCAAAAACAAACGCGCATTTCTCATCGCTGCAGTGCAGTGAGATTCGCTTCGGTCGTTGCTTACAAGCTGTTCGGCTCATATGGCGAGTTATTGTTGAATAGACTAGCAGCAACGATTTTTGCTAGTGGCCTAAAACGCCGAATGGATGATTCGTTACAGGTCTTTAATTCACACTATAAAGATGCTGTTGTGTGAGTAAACGTGTCATGCATTTTTGCTTTAGTTGTTGTTATTGTATTGATCACTGGCTACGATGCACAGTGTCAGCGGCTCTCCTGAGAGCCCAAGCAATGCAAAATATGCGCAAATATGTAAACTTCATTGCTGATGCCTACAAACAGTCACAGTGTTCCTCAATATCAAAAGTCGAAGAAAAGTGTCGCCAAAAACTGATACTGGAATTAAAGATTAGAACCTTTCCCATTTTAAACTATCAAAAAGTAAATTGAATTAGATCGTTTCCACTTAAAATTGCACATTTTTTATATACAATTGGAGAATTTTACTTATATTTTTTTTATTTCAAACAGTTACAAAATATTTTACCTACATACATTAATATAATATTTTTTAATTATAAACACATTTTTATTTTAATTTTATTCACAAATGCCTTGAACTTATCTCAATAACACATTTTAACAATTGCTTTCCATAACGAACATTGCTAATGTCATTAATTTTATATCTCGTCCAGTATTTTAAAAATTTTCTGTGCAGTGACTCTACTGATTGTTCCGACCACAGACCGAGACCGTTGTCATTTCCCAGAAATTCCAGACATTCTATTAAATGATTCAACAAATTGTGGATCTTAAGAGTTTCTAATAACTCAGTGGAATCAAATACTTTTGAAAGATGTTTGATATTTTCACTGATACTACTGATGAAAAGCAACCAGATACAATTTTGTTCATCATTTGGAATGATTCCACAAAAGGTGTTACTTGAAGTGGATGTACGTTTTTCAGCACATCAGAATCATATAATTTATCGGCATTTCGTAAAAGATGCCTACAGGCATTACCTTCAAATAATTGCCTTTGATAGTTTTTTGCCACAAGATTTAATTTTTTGGGCCAATTCAGTGCGTTATTCTCTTCCAGAAGCGGGACAAGGCCCTTAGAAAAAAGATGGTTTACAAAACCCTGAAGAATACGAAGCTCAGGAACTAAACATTTTTCAAGTATGCACCTTTCATCGGGCTCTTCAAAAATTGGAAAGTTAACTACATTAAAGCAGTATTTGGCTACTTGCTTATTTTTATCCAATAAACAAAATTTTTCGTAGTGCTGACGCAAGTCCTTAAAGGTTCTCAAATCGTGTTGATTTTCTCCCAATTTATTATATTGGTGTTTTAAGGAAAAAAAACAAAACGGACATGGAAATGTTGATGCTGCTGTTTGCATTCCATTAATAATCAGCGTTATTTTTAGGTCGGATACAAATTTAAATGAAATCTTGTTTATCGCTACAATGTCAAACAGATATTTTAAGTTGTCATAACTTTCTTTTATTTCTGGAACAATACATAATATTAATTAACTCCTGTTTTACGTTTAAGACGACATTATCTTCGTCCTGAAAATGCGATAAGCAGATTTTGAAAAACCCCTGACCACCGTCAGCCATTACTTTAATTTGTAGTGTGCCGATTATATTTCTTTTTTCTAATACTGTTTCTAAAAGTTCTTGAGCGTCAGCATAAACAACTGGTCTTAATAATTAATTTTTGTTTCCAGAAACTTCAAAATAACTAGCAGTGTATTTATATACAGAATCTAAAGACTGCCTTGTTTCTCTTGCATATTCTCGGTAACAAGGAGGAATTGCTTTCTTTCCAGCGCAACTTCAACAAGTTGCTAACTGATACTGCTTTAATTTGTCATGAGTAAATATGCTTTTTATACCTAGTGGTGCTACGCACACAAGGTATATTAACTTTAGTCGCCTAACGGCAGTACGTAAAGGCATAAACGGATCGAGATAGATTTTGACTTATATATATATATCAAAATGTTCAGGACGAAAAGAGAAATTGATTAAGCCATGTCCGTCCGCCCATCCGTCCGTCTGTGAACACGATAACTTGAGTAAATTTTGAGATATCTTAATGAAATTTGATATGCGGCTTCCTTGGCACTCATCTCCGATCGCTATTTAAAATGGGCGAAATCGGATGATAGCCACGCCCACTTTTTATATATAGAATCTTTTCGAAAACAGAGAAAAAGTGATAATTTAGTACATAATACACCTATAAGGATAAAATTTGATGACTACATTGAGATTAAGGCATAAAATAAATTTTTCAAGATTAAGTCAAATTTAGAAATAATATTAATCATAAATCAAAAACCGCTCAAGATATCGGAACGAAATTCAGCACGCAGCTTTTCAGGTATGCAAGGAATGTTCCGGGAGAAAATGGGCGGGATCGGTTAAGGTCCACGCCCGCTTTTATATGAAAGATTTTGAAGAGGATCGTAGATATATTAAATAGGCAATAACTTTGCGTAAGATAGCTTTACATCATTTATATTTCACTTTTAAAGTTTCCGTAAACAAAGAAATCCAAAAACTTACAATTTTCGAAAATGGACGTGGCCCCTCCCGTTTTATAGTGGCCTATTCCACAAAACTTTTTATGCCATAACTCCGCCAAAAATTGATTTGTCGAAACGAAATTTGGTGATAATGTTTTGTATATAAAGGTAACTGTTTGCTGTAAAAATTGGCTGAATCGGTTAATGTCCCCGCCAAGTTTTTTAACATAGTTCTGAAAAAAATTTTTTGTAAAATTTAAAAACGAAATTTTTACAATTAAGCAAGTTATATCAATCAGATTTTGCACACATAATAAGCTTTTTAAGAAAAACTCGGCCGCAAAAAATTTTGTCAACTTTGAAGAAGTAGGCATGTCGCCGCCCACTTTTCAGCATAAAATGTCTGCTATTTTCAAAGGCAATCGCTTATAATTCAATATTGATATTTCAATGAAAATTGGTCAGCTGCTTCTCAGTAGTATGTATTATACTCCTGCCAAAAATTAGCCGAATCGGGAAACACACAAGCAAAATATTCGGTCACGTATTTAATAGCCCACTACAATAGCGAAGTTATATATCTTTTTTGATTTTCATACCTTTCATTAACACTAAATGTATCTAACTATGAGAAGAAGAAGAGAAAAGTTCACAAAAATGATCAGTACGATGAGCGGAGTCGATTTAGCCATGCCCGTCTCTCCGTCCGTCTGTCTGTCTGTCCGTCTGTCTATTTAAACGCAAACTAGTCTCTCAGCGGCCGCCGTGGTGTGAAGGTAGTGTTGCCGGCCTACCACACCGAAGGTCCATGGTTCGAGCCCTGGTACAGGTAACATCAAAAGTGATTTGAAAAAAGTTTTTCAAAACGGGGTAGCCCCTCGGCAGTGGTTTGGCAAACTCTCCGAGTGTATTTCTGCCATGACAGGCTTCTCAGCAAAAATTCGTCTCCTTTGTAGATGCCGTTCGGAGTCGGCAAAAAACTGTAGGTCCCACCAATTTGTAGGGAAAATTCAAATCGGCACACCACAAATTGGAAGAGAAGTTTGGCGCAAAAATCTCTTAGCAGGTTTATGATGATATACCTGTTGTATATCGCGCCATAGAGAGAGAGAGAGTCTCTCAGTTTTACAAAACAATGCTGAAATTCGTTGTTTGCTTTCTCCATTTTATAATATACTAGCAAACCCGGTATACGTTGTTTTAACGTTTTGATACATAGAACACATCTATATATAAAATGTCATTAACTTGAACCAAATAAACTCCTAACTATACCGACTGCAGCTTTATATAGACTATATATTGTCTATGCTGTACCCAGTGAACCAGTGTATATATGGTGAAAATTTCATAAAGATCGGTTGAGTTCTTTGGCGCCTATGAAAGACACCCTTTTTGATATCTACAAGGTGGCGCAAAAGTAATCCTCCTATCAGAAAATGCTATAAATTTTGCGATTGGCCCCTAAAGTCAGTTCTGTTTTGACATTTGTGTAGTAAACACATGCGAAATACACGTTAATAAACAATGTTACGCTACACTGCTCTAGAACGCGGAATATTGCTGACTATTTATTTGACCAATAATCGGTCGGTGAAAAACGGTTACTGCGCAAAAGTAATCCTCCTATCAGAAAATGCTATAAATTTTGCGATTGGCCCCTAAAGTCAGTTCTGTTTTGACATTTGTGTAGTAAACACATGCGAAATACCCGTTAATAAACAATGTTACGCTACACTGCTCTAGAACGCGGAATATTGCTGACTATTTATTTGACCAATAATCGGTCGGTGAAAAACGGTTACTGCGCAAAAGTAATCCTCCTATCAGAAAATGCTATAAATTTTGCGATTGGCCCCTAAAGTCAGTTCTGTTTTGACATTTGTGTAGTAAACACATGCGAAATACACGTTAATAAACAATGTTACG
This sequence comes from Merzomyia westermanni, assembly GCA_949987695.1. Taxonomy (NCBI): domain Eukaryota; kingdom Metazoa; phylum Arthropoda; class Insecta; order Diptera; family Tephritidae; genus Merzomyia; species Merzomyia westermanni. Next base: position 97,953,728 of record OX465289.1, read on the forward strand.
CTACACTGCTCCAGAACGCGGAATATTGCTGACTATTTATTTGACCAATAATCGGTCGGGGCCAAACGGTTACTGTGAATGGTGAGCGCTACAGAGCAATGATCAACGAGTTCTTTTTGCCGCAACTTGATGAATTGGGATTGGAAAACATGTGGTTCCAACAAGACGGTGCAACAGCACACACTGCACGTGCCACAACCGATATGCTGAACATCGGAAGCTTACTTTTGCGCCACCTTGTATTTTTGCTACGCACACAAGGTATATTACTTCATTCGGCATAAACGAATCGAGATATATATTTATTTAAACGTTCAGGATGAAAAGAAAAATATCCGGGCAGGTAGTTAATACCCCACTGCAAAAGCGAAGTTGTATATCTTTTTTGATTTCCATACCTTGCATGAACATGAAATGTTTGTACGTATGAGAAGAAAAAGAGATAGTACCATCGAAAAGTATACTGAAATGATCAGCAGGATGAGCTGTAGCCATGTCCGTCTCCCGACACGTCTTTCTGTTTGCCCGTCTGTCTATTTGAACGCAAATACGTATTGAAAGTATTAAAATAGACCTGCTTAAATTGGGATGACATAATAGATCACTACTAGGTATATAATGTTCGGTTCCACCTTAGACTTCCTTACTTGTTTTAGTTAATATTGGATTCACAATTATTCTGGAAGGCCGTCCAGAAGTTTTTAATTCTAGTGAAACATTTTGCGTTGTTTTTTTCTTTTCGGGGTTACAATTTATTAGTAGTAGCGTGCTAGTAATTTTTCTTTTTGTTTTCGTGGAAGCTTTTGAACCAGGCTCGAAACATTTTGTACAGTAGTCGACGGAAGGCATTTATGACTAATACCCTTCCTGATTTCATGGTAACACTTGGAACATACAAACTTTTTCAGGTTTTTAGTTTTTTGTTTTTATTCACTCGAGTAATACCCCGTCCGGTGATAATTTTTTTATGAAATTTTTGACGAGCAACAGTACAAATTATGCAGTTACAAAATTTATTTCTGTTTCGAGTTTCTTTTAATAAATTTGTATTTTCGAATTTAGGTGTCGAAGGAAGGGGTCTCTTGAAAGTACCTTTCTGATTTTCTTGCAAAGCTACCCTACAGGTATGGCAAATCGTAGTGGGGTATCTGTGATCATTTATATTAAATTTAATGTTAGCAAACGTACGTATTAAACTTCCTAGTTTCTTTGTAACCATAAACTTCTTGATATTTGAATTTCCAAGTTTAATTTTGAGACCACAAGTTGCGCAAACTTTTTTTCTATTATTTTCGTGATCCATTATTGAAAACAGTTAAGCCCGCACAACGTTTTTTAACAACACTTTGATTTTAGCTCAATTACCCGAGAAGCAATATTTTTATAAAATTTAATAATTAGCTACTGAGGCCAAAGTTACCGTTGTAAGACTGTCAAAACTTGCAGATTTTGTTTTTTTTATTTCTTTCACAGCCTTCTATGTTCAATAGGTAATGTAAAATAAAATGTTGTCGATCTTCAACGACGTTAATAAGTAATGAAAACGATAATAAAAACATAAATTTTTTTTTATGAAAAATTTTAATTTGGGGTGAAAATCGATCTGTTCGAAACGAAATTCAGCACGCAGCTTTTCAGGTATGCAAGGAATGTTCCGGGAGAAAATGGGCGGGATCGGTTAAGGTCCACGCCCGCTTTTATATGAAAGATTTTGAAGAGGATCGTAGATATATTAAATAGGCAATAACTTTGCGTAAGATAGCTTTACATCATTTATATTTCACTTTTAAAGTTTCCGTAAACAAAGAAATCCAAAAACTTAAAATTTTCGAAAATGGGCGTGGCCCCTCCCGTTTTATAGTGGCCTATTCCACAAAACTTTTTATGCCATAACTCCGCCAAAAATTGATTTGTCGAAACGAAATTTGGTGATAATGTTTTGTATATAAAGGTAACTGTTTGCTGTAAAAATTGGCTGAATCGGTTAATGTCCACGCCAAGTTTTTTAACATAGTTCTGAAAAAAATTTTTTGTAAAATTTAAAAACGAAATTTTTACAATTAAGCAAGTTATATCAATCAGATTTTGCACACATAATAAGCTTTTTAAGAAAAACTCGGCCGCAAAAAATTTTGTCAACTTTGAAGAAGTAGGCATGTCGCCGCCCACTTTTCAGCATAAAATTTCTGTTATTTTCAAAGGTAATCGCTTATAATTCAATATTGATATTTCAATGAAAATTGGTCAGCTGCTTCTCAGTAGTATGTATTATACTCCTGCCAAAAATTAGCCGAATCGGGAAACACACAAGCAAAATATTCGGTCACGTATTTAATAGCCCACTACAATAGCGAAGTTATATATCTTTTTTGATTTTCATACCTTTCATTAACACTAAATGTATCTAACTGTGAGAAGAAGAAGAGAAAAGTTCACAAAAATGATCAGTACGATGAGCGGAGTCGATTTAGCCATGCCCGTCTCTCCGTCCGTCTGTCTGTCTGTCCGTCTGTCTATTTAAACGCAAACTAGTCTCTCAGCGGCCGCCGTGGTGTGAAGGTAGTGTTGCCGGCCTACCACACCGAAGGTCCATGGTTCGAGCCCTGGTACAGGTAACATCAAAAGTGATTTGAAAAAAGTTTTTCAAAACGGGGTCGCCCCTCGGCAGTGGTTTGGCAAACTCTCCTAGTGTATTTCTGCCATGACAGGCTTCTCAGCAAAAATTCGTCTCCTTTGTAGATGCCGTTCGGAGTCGGCAAAAAACTGTAGGTCCCACCAATTTGTAGGGAAAATTCAAATCGGCACACCACAAATTGGAAGAGAAGTTTGGCGCAAAAATCTCTTAGGAGGTTTATGATGATATACCTGTTGTATATCGCGCCATAGAGAGAGAGAGAGTCTCTCAGTTTTACAAAACAATGCTGAAATTCGTTGTTTGCTTTCTCCATTTTATAATATACTAGCAAACCCGGTATACGTTGTTTTAACGTTTTGATACATAGAACACATCTATATATAAAATGTCATTAACTTGAACCAAATAAACTCCTAACTATACCGACTGCAGCTTTATATAGACTATATATTGTCTATGCTGTACCCAGTGAACCAGTGTAAATATTGTGAAAATTTCATAAAGATCGGTTGAGTTCTTTGGCGCCTATGAAAGACACCCTTTTTGATATCTACAAGGTGGCGCAAAAGTAATCCTCCTATCAGAAAATGCTATAAATTTTGCGATTGGCCCCTAAAGTCAGTTCTGTTTTGACATTTGTGTAGTAAACACATGCGAAATACCCGTTAATAAACAATGTTACGCTACACTGCTCCAGAACGCGGAATATTGCTGACTATTTATTTGACCAATAATCGGTCGGGGCCAAACGGTTACTGTGAATGGTGAGCGCTACAGAGCAATGATCAACGAGTTCTTTTTGCCGCAACTTGATGAATTGGGATTGGAAAACATGTGGTTCCAACAAGACGGTGCAACAGCACACACTGCACGTGCCACAACCGATATGCTGAACATCGGAAGCTTACTTTTGCGCCACCTTGTATTTTTGCTACGCACACAAGGTATATTACTTCATTCGGCATAAACGAATCGAGATATATATTTATTTAAACGTTCAGGATGAAAAGAAAAATATCCGGGCAGGTAGTTAATACCCCACTGCAAAAGCGAAGTTGTATATCTTTTTTGATTTCCATACCTTTCATGAACATGAAATGTTTGTACGTATGAGAAGAAAAAGAGATAGTCCCATCGAAAAGTATACTGAAATGATCAGGAGGATGAGCTGTAGCCATGTCCGTCTCCCGATACGTCTTTCTGTTTGTCCGTCTGTCTATTTGAACGCAAATACGTATTGAAAGTATTAAAATAGACCTGCTTAAATTGGGATGACATAATAGATCACTACTAGGTATATAATGTTCGGTTCCACCTTAGACTTCCTTACTTGTTTTAGTTAATATTGGATTCACAATTATTCTGGAAGGCCGTCCAGAAGTTTTTAATTCTAGTGAAACATTTTGCGTTGTTTTTTTCTTTTCGGGGTTACAATTTATTAGTAGTAGCGTGCTAGTAATTTTTTCTTTTTGTTTTCGTGGAAGCTTTTGAACCAGGCTCGAAACATTTTGTACAGTAGTCGACGGAAGGCATTTATGACTAATACCCTTCCTGATTTCATGGTAACACTTGGAACATACAAACTTTTTCAGGTTTTTAGTTTTTTTGTTTTTATTCACTCGAGTAATACCCCTTCCGGTAATAATTTTTTTATGAAATTTTTGACGAGCAACAGTACAAATTATGCAGTTACAAAATTTATTTCTGTTTCGAGTTTCTTTTAATAAATTTGTATTTTCGAATTTAGGTGTCGAAGGAAGGGGTGTCTTGAAAGTACCTTTCTGATTTTCTTGCAAAGCTACCCTACAGGTATGGCAAATCGTAGTGGGGTATCTGTGATCATTTATATTAAATTTAATGTTAGCAAACGTACGTATTAAACTTCCTAGTTTCTTTGTAACCATGAACTTCTCGATATTTGAATTTCCAAGTTTAATTTTGAGACCACAAGTTGCCCAAACTTTTTTCTATTATTTTCGTGATCCATTATTGAAAACAGTTAAGCCCGCACAACGTTTTTTAACAACACTTTGATTTAAGCTCAATTACCCGAGAAGCAAAATTTAATAATTAGCTACTGAGGCCAAAGTTACCGTTGTAAGACTGTCAAAACTAGCAGATTTTGTTTTTTTTATTTTTTTCACAGCCTTCTATGTTCAATAGGTAATGTAAAATAAAATGTTGTCGATCTTCAACGACGTTAATAAGTAATGAAAACGATAATAAAAACAAATTTTTTTTTATGAAAAATTTTAATTTGGGGTGAAAATCGATCTGTTCTAATTTACTTTCTGATGTTTTACTATTTAATTCCGGTATCAATTTTTGGCGACACTTTTCTTCGACTTTTTTGATATTGAGGAACACTGTGCAGTGTTTACAAAAACCAAATAAATGATTATTCATATAGTGTATTTAATACAGGAGTTTGTTTTGTTTTTTTATTTGTGGTTGGGTTTGTGTGAATTGAAGTAAAATACAATTAAATAAATGAAATAAGATAAAATAGCATAAAACAAAATTTATTAAAATAAAGTGAAGGGAATGAAAGGAAAGGTAAGGAAAGAAAAAGAAAGGAAAGGAAGGGAATGGAAAGGAAAGGAAAGAAATTCATAAAGAGTATTCAACACCGGAGTTTGTTTTGATTTTGTATTTGTGGTTGGGTTTATATGAATTAATCAAATTTAAAAAAATTAGAATAAAACAAAGTTTATTAAAAGAAAGGGAAGGGAAGTACAGAAAAGGTAAGGAAAGGAAAGGAAGCGAATGGGAATGGAAAGGAAAGTATAAAGAAAAGTAAAGAAGAGGTAAGGAAAGGAAAGGAAAAGAAAGCAAAGGAACTGAAATAAAAGCATCGAAAGGGATTGGAAAAGAAAGGAAATAGAAGGAATGGAAAGGAGAAGTAAGAAAAGGAAAGGAATAGTAAAGAAGAGAAAGGAAGGGAAGGAAAGGAACTGAAAGAAAGGGAAAGGAAAGGAAAGAGTCGGAAAGTAGAGGAATGTAAGATGAAGTAAAGTAAAGTAAGGTTAAATAAAGCAAAGGAAAGGAAATAATAAAATAAATGTAAAATAGAGACTGTAGAGAGTAAAAGGAGAAATCAAAGAAAACGAAAATATGTTGAAGGAAAGTAAGGGCAGAGAAAGGAAGGGAAAAAAGGCGAATGCAATTATAGCAAATAATTAATATAGAAAAAAGTTTTGTAGTTGAATTTCAATCACTGGGTGATCTCTAGTTGCTATAAATAGGTATATATTAATACATTTATATGTTAATTGCAGTTATATTTGCATGGTTGGTTTTGTGCTAAGGTTGTAAGCAAGGTATGCCAGGATAGAAATTTATTGTGGGCATACACATACATATATTGTATATAATGGCAGGCAAAGAGCTGGTTCGTGCTAATTTTTTTATGTTCATGTGTGTATGTTTACCTAAGTATATACAAGCCAATACTACCTGCTTACTATTGTAATAAATAGGGTACTATAATAGAAATTCAAGGAAAGAGAAGGGAGGCGACTTAGAACTTGCCACTCCTAAAAACTTTAAGAAAAATTTTTAATTTCGCAATGTGCCTACTCATACTTGCGTATATAGGTACGTAAGCAGGTATGGTCATAGAAACTAGCGAATTCTTTAACTTAAATGGCATGATTTTTATACCTAGTAGTGCTACGCACACAAAGTATATTAAGTTCATTCGCCTACCGGTAGTATGCAGCGGCATAAACGGATCGAGATAGATATTGACTTATATATATCAAAATGTTCAGGACGAAAAGAGAAATTGATTAAGCTAGTCCGTCCATCGTCCATCGTCCGTCTGTTAACACGATAACTTGAGTAAATTTTGAGATATCTCAATAAAGGTTGGTATGCAAGTTTCTTGGCACTCATCTCCGAGCTCTATTTAAAATGGGTGAAATCGGATGATAGCCACGCCCACTTTTAATATATAGAATATTTTCGAAAATACAAAAAAGTGATTATTCAGTACATCAGCACATACACTTATAAAGATAACATTGGGTGTGTACTTTGACATAAAGGTGGGAAATAAATTTCTTAAGAATTTTTTGAAACCGGGCGACCGTCCACTTTTAATAAAGTCAAATTTAGAAATGTTATTGATAATAAATCAAAACCCGTTCAAGATCTCGTAATGAAATTTGGCACACAGATTTCAATGAATACAAGAAATTCTCCGCACAAAAAGGGGCGGAGTCGGTAAGGTCCACGCCTAATTTTATATAAAAGATTTTGAAATGGATCATAGATATATTTAATCATGGATCATAGATATATTTAATAGGCAATAACTTTGCGTAAATTAGCTTAATATCATTTCTATTTCACTTTCAAAGTGACCATGAACGAGGAAAGGCGAAAAATTTGAATTTTTGAAAATGGGCGTGGCCCCGCTTTTTTTTTAGTGGATTATTCCACAAAATTTCTTATGCCATAACTCTGGAAAAAATTAATTTATAGAAAGAATAGGTAAAGGTAACTGTTTACTGTAAAAATGGGCGAAATCGGTTAAGGGCCACGCCCAGTTTTTTAACAAAGTTCTAAAAATTTTGTTTGTGGAATTTAAAACTATAAATATGCAAGCTATATAAATAAGATCTTGCACACAAAATAAGCTTTTTAAGCAAAACTCGACCACACTTTTCAACATAAATGTTCTGCTATTTTTAAACGCGATTTCATGTAATTTCAACCAGATATTTCATTGTCAGCTGCTTCTTAGTAGTATGTATTATACTCCTGCCAAAAATTAGCCAAATCGGGAAACACACAAGCAAAATATTCGGGCACGTAGTTAATAGCCCACTGCAATAGCGAAGTTATATATCTTTTTTGATTTCAAGAACATGAAATGTTTGTAAGTATGAGAAGAAGGAGAGTTAGGTCCATTGATAAGTGTACTGAAACAATCAGGATAATGAGCTGAGTCGATTTAGCCATGCCCGTCTCTCCGTCCGTCTATTTGTCTGCTCGTCTGTCTATTGGAACTCACGTTTTTAAAATATAAAATGTAAATGTATTGGTATTTTCAAAAAATGTGGTTAAGAGTGGTTGGTAAGGAAGCTATTTATATACAAATAAATAAATTTACCCCTCGAAACTCATAACAGAAGAGTTTTTATTGAAAACAATCAGCTGGCTTTATAACACGAACTGAAAAGTATTACAATAGACCTGCGTAAATTGGTATACAATAAACGATCGATACTAGGTATATAATACTCGTTTCCACGCGAACTTAGACCTTATTACTTGTTCTTTATGTTTGTATAACTAAAGGAATTGCGTAAAGCGAGACAATATATGTACTACTACTCGTTAATTAAATAAAGACAAAGGATCTCCTTGCATGATCAATTGAGAGTTTACCCAGCATTAGCAGGTAGATATTTCTTCTATTATATTCCGTTGTAAATCATTCATATCGAGCCCAACAGCCTTTTTAGTGTAAACAACAAAATAAAATTTTAAAGGAGAAGGTTTTTTAGTTTTCAAATTGGAAGAATTTTAGGGCAAAATGTTGTTTAGATCACAATTGCCTCTGCTTTATTTTTGTAATGGTACATATTTATTAGAGTTGTAATATTTTGTGAGATCGTTTGAAACAAACAGAACTATCGATATCTGTCAAAATACGAATTTTCAGAACTGTGTTGGTTACGCCAAAATTGCGGTTATGGATCGATATATTTTAAACAATGTTTAGGTATACTAAAAGTAGTTTTATGCCAATTGTGAAGATGCAAATTTATGCATTTAGACAAAAACGTGTTTAACGCCAGTACCTCAAATAAAAACGAAGAAAAGTTTTTATTTGCGTATAAAATTTAGATTATTTATTGCTCTTATATTAGGATGATGAAATAAATTTAAATTACACATTTTAGTATTACACTAGTTTACTCAAATACTAAGAAAGATTAATTTTAATTATATCTTCTATTTTCTTGTAAAAACACTAAAGCCGATACAAGGTAGGGTTTTAATTTGCTTCTTAGGGTTTAACAATATTTCCAGCACTGGAGAAAACTCTTTCAGAGCTTGCTGGAGTCGCTAGAATATTTCTTGACCCCAGGGCAATTGGAATTCCTGAAACGGATAACTTTAAATGATGAAAATTCATTTTCAGCCAGTAATGGTATTATTTAATTGTGATTGCAAAGAAACAGGTATCATATTTTATCGTCAATTGCAAACTGTTGTCCTTTTTTTCAAATTTGAATAAAAGCCGGTATATTAAAACCATTTTTATAATTCAAATACCAATGTCCTCGGATTCAAACGTATCTATTGTTAAATTTTTTGCAAAAATAATGCAAAAGAAATTGTTGTGAAGCACTTCTTTGCAGAAAAAAAACGCATATAAAAGATATTACGCTCTAAGATATTCCGTCAAGAAAAAATGGTCTGTCATATGGGATCTAGATATTTAAAATTCAACGCTTTTACAGTCAAAGATTATAAAGTCTTCAAGTTATAATATCTGGAGTACATAAGGTGGCCATTTTGTTCTTAACGGAATATCTTCCAGAGTAATATTTTGCATATTTTTTTTTGGTATATGAGTTTTCAAAATATGAGTAATATAATGGCTGTTAATCAACAGTAAGCAGTACTATTTGTGATCAGAAATGAATTTTTACTATTTTAAATGATCTGTTTTAGAAATTCTCATCCAATTACAGTTGAGAAACTAAAACCTTTAGTTTCCTGTCTCACTGTCTGAGCTTTTGGGTAAAAGCAGTGAGGATTTCACTCCTTCGGATATTTCTTATGCTTGGATCTCCTCGATTAAAGAAAGAAATGGGTCAGATATAGCTAAAAATTTATTTAAAATGTCCTTAGGGATAATTTTTCTTGCATGGTCTCGACGATATGTTCTAAATCCCAATTTGTCTCTAAAGCGCAGTCTATTTAGAGAACAGCGAATCGTAAGTAGTGGATAGTAAGGATCCTTTTGCTAGTCACCAAAGGTTTGTACATATGAATCGATTTGATTGTTTAAATTTAAATGACAATGTACACAAGGATGACTTGTTTTGTAATTTGTTGAAAATATCGTTTATAGCAATAAAAATAGTATGGTGAATGTGTGTGCATATGTAGATCTGTTACTAAAAGCTTCATTACTTTTTATACGCAGCCTGTACAATTACTCCAGGTGTTGAAGTTTTGTCCACATAACGGTGCTTTGTAATGGTAGAAAATAATGAAGCTAGATATAGAGTAACATATATCAAAGTTTTTAGAATGAACATACCCAATGAACACAATCTCAAACGTTTGAGAAATATTGTAGTTTTAGATTAGAATTGTAATGTAGTTCTCTAATCGAAAATCAGGTTAGAGAACCAGGCTAGAATTCGATTAGAGAGCGATTAGAAAAACACTACAAAAAGTTTACATTAAAAACCAATTAGAATTTCACGTTAGAATTCGATTAGATAGCTAACCTTTTTATCGATATCGAGAAAATTCCCCTTTTTGTAGAGAATGCTATAATTATTATAATTATAATTATAATTATCAACAGTTTCTCAAACCATTCTCTAACCTTCTACTTTAGAGAAATACATCGGAATTTGAGTCGTTTCTAATCGTCCTCTAACCTAAATGTTTGCTGGGTAACGACAACTTGAGTGAAAATTTAGATATTTGAATGAAATTTGACACACAGGTTGCTTTCTGGCCAAGGTAGGTTGCTGTTTTAAATGGGCTAAATCGAACAAAAACCACGTCCCTTTTTCGATATCGAAAATTTCGAAAAAAGTTAAATTTTGTAGAAGGTATACTATGGTGGCGGTACATACACCCATAGAAAATAAGCGAAATCGATTTTCTTGCTTTCATGACGATTTTTTCACAATTTGGAAAGTGGCCGTTGCACCAACACCCACTTATAAGTCAAGCAATTTTCACATTAAACTGTTAATAACTTCATAACCGTGAAAGATGGAATTCTTTTCTTCTTTAAATGGTCATCTAACCGCCTGGGCGATTTTGACCTTCCAACATAGCTCGCCATCTCATATCCGAGGCTTTGTTGTTGAATTTCATTGGAACGTTGTTTTATGTGGTGGGTCCCAAACCCAACGCACAACCCGTTTCACGGGAAGTTGAATTCTATTACACGTTTGTATAGCGAGCCGCTTGATCCAAGACAGACGCCCGCTTGCAGCCGCACCACATGGTGATCAGACGCTGCTGTTTGAACCCCCCAGCAAGCCCTTAAACCGATTATGTCGGAGTGGTCTTACCAGGTTGTCGCCTTCTCACGTTTAGCTCACCACCAAACGGGTGTTCGGTGGTTACCCAGAGGATACTTGGGCGCAAAGCCCGGAAGTAGTGAGCTGCTTGAACCGCATGCAAAAGAATCGCTCTGGCCATTCCCAGGTGAATGGCGATCAGAAACTTTCCCCACTTGGGTGGACTTCTACACACGGCCCCATCTTCCCCAATGGATGGTTAGAATGGTAATGGTAAGATGGAATTACGAAACTTATATATACATATAGAGTACGCCTACGGAAAATAAGCAAAATGGGTAGAAGACCACGCCCACTTTTATACTAAAATTTCTAAAAGAGGGGTAGGAAACCGGAACATGCCATATCTCTTTAGCTGATGCAGATAGGATGCTAGAGTTTGGTAGGTACAATAACCTGATGATCGTATTAACATATGAATGAACAAAATATCAAGTTTCAGCTATTCGTAACTTCGGAACCGTGTTTGATAGAATTACGAAACTTGATACGAGGTATGCTATCTACGTGTAGAGTACGCCCATGGAAAATAAGCAAACTCAGAGGACGACCACGCCCATTTTCTTACTAATATCATTAATTAAGACCAAAGTATTTAAGGTTTATGAAGAGTTTTAATTTCGTACTGCACGGGGGTGTGGCACCGCCCACTTTTCCATAATTATATGTAGCCTATGCTGTAACCAGTGAACCCGAGAATCTACTCTGAAAAATTCATACAGATCGGTTGAATACTTTGGACGCCTATAAAAGATAAAAATTGTATATAGCATGAGGGCGTGGCACCGACTACTTCCAAAATTATATGTAGATTATAATGTAACCATGCAACTTTTGATGCCAGACATACATTGATTTTTATTTATCAGGTTGGCCACATGGTAGAAGAAAAAGCTTAAAACCTCTACAGGTCATACCTCCAGAACCATTTACCAACTTACCACGACTGTTTTTACACATCTGGGTATTTAATGTTCAGTTCCACCCGAACTTAAACTTACTTGTTAAAATTATGTTTTCTCTCTCTCTATGGCGCGATATACAACAGGTATATCATCATAAACCTCCTAAGAGATTTTTGCGCCAAGCTTCTCTTCCAGTTTGTGGTGTGCCGATTTGAAATTTCCCTACAAATTGGTGGGACCTACAGTTTTTTTCCGACTCCGAACGGCATCTACAAAGGAGACAAATTTTTGCTGAGACGCCTGTCATGGCAGAAATACACTAGGAGAGTTTGCCAAACCACTGTTTTACGAAAAAAAATATTACCAGAAATTATGACAGAAGATCATATAATATGAAAATATACATTTAAAGTCCTAGGTCCCTACTTGCCAATTTCAGCCCACTGTGCGTCGTAGGCTTTCTCGGCGTACAAATCTTTTAACCGTTCCACTGATTCCATCTCAAGAGTTTTTACCATGTGGAAGTGGTACATCAAATTTAAAAAATTATATTCATTTTTGTATTGCGAAGCTTTATCATCTGAAAAGTAATATACTCGTATATTGTTAACATTACTTTTGTTATATTTGATTTGAGCCATTTGATCATTTTCTTTTGAAATAAATAAACAACAGTTGTATCATGTATACTGCATACTGATATTAGCATTAAGTTGTCATATTTTAAGCATTTATTTTACCTTTTACTGCCCGATAAACAACAACAGGTTGCATTGTGTCTTGGCTATTGTTTCAGTGGTCGTATAATATTTGATTGTTTCTATAGAGGAACGGTCTGTATTGGTCGATTGCCTTTGAATGCTTTCTCTAGTTACAATGCTATATTTACTGATCTTCCCTGACAACGGTCCCATTTTTTAAGTTGACAATTTGGTCCAAAACGTTCACAAGTATTTTCGCGTATCACAACCTCACAGGTTTAAAGGGATATGGATTTGAAATACATTTTAAAGCATCCATATTTAGTTTAAAATTCCGATGGATTTTACAAACACACACTGTATGAGTTCCCGCAGCATGTGCTAGAATACATTCCTTAAGACGTACGAGTAAGTAAACAATTTTGCTAAGCCCCACATTTAAATCAGGATATATATTTTTAAATTAAAACGCTATTTTAGTTTTTAGATGTTATACAAATTAAACGGACCTTTCCAAACAAATTTTTTTTTAAAACTCTTATCCTTGTGGTTTTCCAGTTTAAAATTTTTTTTTTAAATATAATATAAAAAAAATTTTGACGTGTACATGAAAATCGCCGATACACGTGTATTTTTCTTATTTCTCCCCTTTCCGAAAAATCAGATTTGGTGCATAGGACAGAAATAAAGCTCGTTTTTGTAACGCAGTGTAATGATGCCAAAACTTGAAGAGTTAGGTGTAAATGATAAGGAACTCAAAATCTTTGAGAACTTCTTAATGGATAGGGAGCAATATGTTGAAATAAACAACGTGAAAACGTCGAATAGGCAGGTAAAGACAGGAGTTCCACAAGGTTGCTTATTAGCAGCTACCTTGCTTCTAATATATATGAATAACGCGCTTGAACTGAATAATAACGGAACTCCGCAGTTCTATGCGGATGACGGAAGCTTTATGTATGCAGAAGAATCGTTTGAAAATTTAATTACAAGCATAACTTAAAACTGGAAGAAATTTGGCTTGGGTTTGACAAAAACTTTCTTAAAATTAACCTCTCGAAGACCAATTTTGTTATTTTTAAGAGTTTCAAACCTATTCCGGATAATGTTCAACGATGTAAACATTTGTAGAGTGGAAAAGCTTAAGTAGTTAGGCATATGGTTTGACTCCAACTTGAGCTGGAGCGAACAAATAAATAACATCAAACTGAAATTAATACCCTTTAACTTTGCAGTAATCAGAAATAGAGGCATTATTCCACGAAAGCAGTTGTGGCTTCTTTATAACGCATATTTTATGTCGCAAATCAGTTACATGGATCCAATCTGGAGGTGGTGTGCAGAATATAAAATAAACGAACTTCAGCGTTTGCAAAATAAAGTAATAAGGAATATTCTCTCATTTCCAATAAGAACTTCTATTTCAAGTCTGTAAGAGAACAGGCTTAACATTAAACAAACATGTATTCTGCAAACACTGTTGGCAGTTTTCAAAATCAAAAACAAGTAAGGAAGGGGTAAATTAAGTTTTTAAAAATATTAATGTATGGCGCGATATACAACAGGTATATCATCATAAACCTTCTAGGAGGTTTTTGCGCCGAGCTGCCCTTCCAATTTGTGATATGCCGTTTTGAATTTTTTCCTACAAATTGGCGGGACCTACAGAATTTTGCCGACTTCAAAAGAAATGCATTTTTGCTGAGAAGCCTTCCATAGCAGAAAGACACTCGGAGAGTTTGCCATACCACTGCCGAGAGGCGATCCCGTTTTGAAAAACTTTTCCAAACCACTTTTGATGTTACCTGCCCCAAGACTCGAACCTTGGACCTTCGGTGTGGTAGGCCGGAAACACTAAATAGCTTCCCTACCAACAACTGCTAACCAGATTTTTTCAAAATACCAATACATGCACATTCTATGTTTGAAAAATATCGCGTTTTACATTTTACAAACAAACTTTTCAGATCTATGTTAAAAAAGTGGGGGTGGCCGTTGACCGATTTCGCCCACATTTACCACAAATATTGTTTCGACAAATCAATGTGTTTCTGGAATAATCCACTATAAAAGGGGCGGGGCCTCGCCCATTTTCAAAAATTTATATTTTTCGACTTTCTTCGTTCACGGAGACTTAGAAAGTGAAATAGAAATAATATAAAGCTTTTGCACGGAAAGTGATTGTCTATTAAATACATCTATGATCCCTTTCAAAATCTGTAGTATAAAAGTGGGCGTGGTTCTTGACCGATTTCGCCCATTTTTTCCGGAACATACCTCACATTAATATAAACCTGCGTGCTGAATTTCGTTTCGATATCTTGAACGGTTTTTAATTTATGACTAATATTATTTCTAAATTTGACTTAATCAAAAGTGGGCGGTGCCAAGCCCATTTTCAAAAATTTCTTGAAAATTTAATTTACTGCCTTAACATTAATATACATATCAAATTTAATCCTTATAAGTGTATTATGTACTGAATAATCACTTTTTTTGTATTTTCGAAAATATGCAATATATAAAAAGTGGGCGTGGCTATCATCCATTTTAAATAGCGCTCGGATATGAGTGCCAAGGAACCTGCATACCAAATTTCATGAAGATACTTCAAAATGTATCAAGTTATCGTGTTAACAGACGGACGGGCGAATGGAATTAATTTTTTTTTTTCCTTCTGAGCATTTTACTATATATAAGTCAATATCTATCTCGATCCGTTTATACCGTTACATACCACCGTTACGCGACTAAAGTTAATATACAAGGTGGTGCAAAAGTAAGCTTCCGATGTTCAGCATATCGGTTGTGGCACGTGCAGTGTGCGCTGTTGCACCGTCTTGTTGGAACCACATGTTTTCCAATCCCAATTCATCAAGTTGCTGCAAAAAGAACTCGTTGATCATTGCTCTGTAGCGCTCACCATTCACAGTAACCGTTTGGCCCCGACCGATTATTGGTCAAATAAATAGTCAGCAATATTCCGCGTTCTGGAGCAGTGTAGCGTAACATTGTTTATTAACGTGTATTTCGCATGTGTTTACTACACAAATGTCAAAACAGAACTGACTTTAGGGGCCAATCGCAAAATTTATAGCATTTTCTGATAGGAGGATTACTTTTGCGCAGTAACCGTTTTTCACCGACCGATTATTGGTCAAATAAATAGTCAGCAATATTCCGCGTTCTGGAGCAGTGTAGCGTAACATTGTTTATTAACGTATATTTCGCATGTGTTTACTACACAAATGTCAAAACAGAACTGACTTTAGGGGCCAATCGCAAAATTTATAGCATTTTCTGATAGGAGGATTACTTTTGTGCCACCTTGTACAATGCTTCATTACGTAGATTTTCAGGCATTGGAAAATCCACACCAAGACTTTTGCCATTTTTTTGCAAACACAATTTCATTGCGCTTCAAATCGAGGAAACAACCACAGATGTCACTTGTACCAAACGCTTCACCAAAATCATCGAATTGACTATTATTGGCCTTTTTTCGGTACCACCAAAACCATAACCACTGCGACACGTACCAAGATCAAGATTGGCTTGCTCAGTGAACCAACCCAGACGGCAGAGGCCTATGTCAGTGACCGAGGCCTCAAAATACAAATTTCCGTTACCACGTACACTTTAAATAATAACCGCGAGCTTGTGAAATGATGAAAATGTTGAGGAAAACCCGTTTCTTATTAAAATAACATTTCTATAAGCGTAAACAATAATAAAGTTTCTTCTCCGTTCATCACTTTTGACGTGACTTTGACACATGGAATTGTAAACGACTATAGACAATCTATGGACCTCAGCTACCAACAAAATACACAGCAGGGTTGCTTTTCTACTCCTGCTGTTACTTATTTGTTGTACCATGGTATGACCTCAATACTGTGCGTATGCGTTTAAATACGAAATGATCTTAATGCAAGAAAAATAATTTCAAGATTTGTTCTACAATCCAGAAAACAATTCGGGTTATATTAACACGAAACTTAAGAAACTTAGCGGCGGTGGTAACAAAAAGCACTAAACTGTCTGAGGGCGAAAAGGAAAGCCATGATGACTGAATAACTGAGCAGAAACTTTGTTTTTTTTATCAAAACTACATAGTTGCAGATAAGCTGAATCTGGTGCAGCGGAAATTGAAGAACACGTTAAAAGCAAGATGAAAATTTATTGCAACTAAATCCAATGTTTTGGAACATTTCGCAATATTTTTTTATGATACATCGCTGGTAATGTATTATCAATTATACCACGTACATATAGTTAAATAGTAATTATTTGTTGTGTATTGATTTTGATTTTAATCTTCGGTGAGGGGAGCGATTTTAGATCATTTTTTTTGTTGGAAAACTGTGTGAAGTATGAAAGCTTTTTTTTGGCGCGAGTGATGGAGCTTATTTGAGAAACTGTGCTGAATGGTAATCTGAAGTGCTATCTTGTTTGATTTTTTAAAGCTGCTGCCATCTGCTGGTCTGCTTCAAAAAACTTGGGTAGAATGGGTGGTCACAGGTGGTAACTCTAAGCCCAGGACAGTTAAGGTTTTGAACGGGACATCCTCAATGAAACCTTCCACTCAACTTTATCAGTTTGATCAGTTGGGAGCTGCAAAGCCGCTGCTCCTCTGTAGTCAAATAGACCAAAGAAGAGATTGATTGTGGCTAACTTCATTCGATTACCAACTGGCGACTATTTGTTGCGATTGCCTATTAAATCCAATATAACCATGGTGGGTGAGTCATATCCACAAGCATTGCGTCGATTTGAATCTAGAGCTTAAATTAGATCGCCACCCTAAACTAAACCTGAACCAAATATGCTGCGTTCATGCAAGAATACTTAGACTTGGGGTATATGCCTTCAGTTAGTAAAGAAACTCGTAATTTTTGCAAGTATTTTCTACTCCATCACTGGAAGACAGCACCACCACAAAGCTACGATTTGTATTTGAGCTTCGTCCAGCAGGTACTCCCTCAACGATGTGTTATGACCGGCCGTACCATACAACCCAAACTCTTTAACGTACTGTTGCGTTTAAGCACATTTTCTTTTGCGAAAAGTATAGATGTGTACGAGTCGCAGAGTATGACTCCTACTTGTAGTGCGTATTATGGCCCTACACGCCACAATGATGACTCGATGCTGGACCAGCTTTGTTTATGTATAAATGGTTGCGCATCACAAAGCTCTTTATATCTGGTTGCGTCATACGTGCCACCTGGTAGTACTTTTGAGTTATACATAGCACACGCTGACAATATTGTATTTTTAGTTTTAAGTTAGGCGATAGCCACCTATGCATGCTTGGCGACTTCAACCTTTTCAATATTCACTGGTCGACTAATATCACTAATTGTAGTGTCACTCCCAGTAATGTTGCTCCTAATCATGAGTTGTATTTCATTGATAATTTACTTAGTCTTACTTTAATTTAAATCTACAATTGTGTTAATACATTAAATAGACTACTTGATCTCATATTTATAAGCGACGACATTAACTGCGAAGTTTCTGAATGCACAACTCCAATTACAGGCATCACCTAGCTCTGGTTATCAATTGTAGCTTTCACTGTTTTGCATCTGACAATTCTGAAAGCACATTAACCTTTTATGTAATTTTTAAACCTTTAATGATTTTTTATCTGGGATAAACTGGGAGGAGTTATTTGTGGGTCACACACCTCTGACGGTTCCGCTGCGTTCAAATCTACTCTATATAACCATTGTTTGGATAACATCCCGGTAAAAAGAAAAAAGTCCTTGTAAGCTTTCATGGTATTCGAAAGAACTAAAAAAAACTTAAGAATCTCAAAAACAAATATTTGAAAAAATTCAAATTTAGTACAAATCACTTGATCTTCTCTGAATACAAGCATTATTTAAAGACCTTCAATAATATGGATAAGCTTTTGTATAATAATTATACGAGTATTTATTTACGTATTTGTAATATCGAGTCGAACATTAAATCGAATCCTAAAACATTTTGGAGCTATATAAAATCAAAAAAAGGTGGTTCAAGTATACCCACTGAGGATATTAGTAAAGCAATTCTGAAACTTAAGTACTCCTCCCAAGCCGACGTTCATGGGTTTTCACTAATCTTTGACTAATCCATTGACTTTTGCTGCAATCCAAGAGCTCCTGAGCTTCGCAAGGAGGTCAGACAACGCTACTAATTTTTTTTGGTGCTAGAAATGAGCTTACGGAGTTACGGCGTCTCTTTCTTAGTGATAGTCACATAAAGGCTGTTTACGAATTTTGTCAACCCAACACCATCGATTTGAATTCCTCCTCGTTCTCCACACTTTGGCTCACGCTCATTTGCCACATTGCGGAAATTATTAACTCTATGCCTTTGTTTTCACTTTCAGAGTATCCCGACGATCTGCACGTTTTGACACCAGCCCATTTCATAGGGGCGGCTCCTCTAGCCTTGTTTGATGAACCGAATGTTACATCTCTTAACTTTGATCGGTTAGACCAATGGCAGCGCATATCATACTACCAGCAAAATGTATTGAGCCCAATGGCGCGAAGAGCACTTAATTTTGCTACAACAGCATTCTAAGTGGCCCCATCAAAAACCTCGTTTCTCTATCAACAACACCGTCCTCGTAAAGGAAAAAAATTTTGCCACCACTTAAGTGGCCACTCGCGAGAGTCGTAAAATTCTTGGAAGATGGAGCATCCCGGGGCGCAGACCTTAAAACGGCCCCTGGAATCATTCGAAGAGCTATACGAAAGCTATGCCCGCTTCCGAAGCAAGATGACGTTGAAAGCCTTAGGGCTGCTTTCACCAACGCGACTAAGACTAAAACTAAGTCGTGACTTAAATTAGCACAGATTCGCGACTAATTTAATTTTGGGTTTCACCAACTGAGCGACTTAAATAATTTTGAACACAACAACCCGATCAGCTGTTTTGTGCATAGTAGTATTTTTTCATACCAGGCAACTCTGCGCATCCCAATACCCCAGTGCGAAATGGGCATGTTACACCCATTTCTCTTTAGTTGGAAGGTACTAAATTTAGCGCTTAATTAAAAATGATAGTTTCGTAATGGTTGAATGCTAGAAAACAAGCGTTCACATGCATCTACGCATACGCCGTTAAAGTCATGCTTGACGAATTTTCCGGCTGGGACACTGTACAAAACAAATTAGGAGCATTACTGACATTTAGGTTTCGAACGACAGCAACACTGACTTAGTCGAGAATAAGTCACCTGGCAGGCTGACTAAGTTGTGCCTTAGTTAAGTTAGATGGTGAAACTGAAAAAGTGAAAAACTCGACTTAACTTAGTTAAACCGGCCCTTAGTCTTTTAACGGGGGGATAATGTTCGGTTACGCCGCCATTGTTGACAGCACAGTCATGTTAAACCGTGGCGCAACCAATAAGGTGGATGGATGCATAGCGACTTACTTATGTCCATATATACATTTTCAATGTATTTTGTTGCTTTATTTCGTGAGCTGATGTCAAAAATGTACTGAGAAATCAGCGTACTGTCAAAATCCGTGAAAAATCAACCATATGGTATCATCTCTTCTAAATTCATGTACACAAACATATGCAGTGCTGTACCTAGGAATTTTAGCGCCCGGGTCAGTCGCCTTAACACAAAAAATTTGCATTGCCTGATGCAAAAAAAAAAAGACATGCAGGAATTGGTTGAGAAGAATATCGTATCTAAATCTTATTATAACAATTTTTATAATTATGCTTGGGAGATAATTTAAATAAAGTATTGTTTATAATCTGTAAATTATTACTGTTTACAAATCTGGCAAGTTTCCAAACTCAACCGATATATATGTTTAACAATATTAGTGTATCTCAAACCACGTTTTTTTAGTTTTGTAACGCATTATAAATATCTTACAATAAATACAGCATTGGCAAGTAATAAATCTATTATCCTTTTATCCTCTCATTTAGAGTTTAAATTTACTATTTTTAACGCAACGCAAACTAAACAAAAGAGATTCAATTTAATAGAAACGCATCAAAAATTCAACAAAAGGGGATCAACTCGAAATATTCCCGAAAATATATAGGAGTTTGTCAAGCAATAGATAGAGAACTAAAAAAATCCAAATTTTAATCAAACTGTAGGGTTAAAAGAATAGTCCCATCAAACATCTTTCCTTGGTCGACGAATGGATTGTTTTGACCAGTGCAGGAAAGTCCTGCAGCCCACAGGTAATCAGTTTTTCACGTTTCCTGAAAAAAGTGATTTTTATACCTAGTAGTGCTTCGCACACAAGGTATATTAACTTTAGTCGCGTAACGGCAGTGCGTAACGGCATTAACGGATCGAGATAGATATTGACTTATATATATCAAAATGTTCAGGACGAAAAGAGAAATTGATTGATGTCCGTCCGTCCGTCCGTCCGTCCGTCTGTGAACACGATAACTTGAGTAAATTTTGAGATATCTTAATGAAATTTGGTATGCGGGTTCCTTGGAACTCATCTCCGAGCGCTATTTAAAATGAAATCGGATGATAGCCACGCCCACTTTTCATATATATAATATTTTCGAAAACACAAAAAAAGTGATTACTCAGTAGATAATACACCTATAAGGATAAAATTTGGTGAATACATTGCGATTGAGGCATAAAATAAATTTTTCAAGAAATTTTTGAAAATGGGAGTGGCACCGCCCACTTTTGATTAAGTCAAATTTAGAAATAATATTAATCATAAATCATAAACCGTTCAAGATATCGAAACGAAATTCAGCACGCAGGGTTGCAGGTATGCAAGGAATGTTCCAGAAAAAAATGGGCGGGATCGGTTAAGGTCTACGCCCACTTTTATATGAAAGATTTTGAAAAGGATCGTAGATATATTAAATAGGCAATAACTTTGCGTAAAATAGCTTTACATCATTTATATTTCAGTTTTAAAGTTTCCGTAAACAAAGAAATCCAAAAACTTAAAATTTTTCGAAAATGGGCGTGGCCCTGCCCGCCCCAAAACTTTTTATGCCATAACTTCGCCAAAAATTGATTTGTGGAAACGAAATTTGGTGATAATGTTCTATATATAAAGGTAACTGTTTGCTGTAAAATTGGGCGAAATCGGTTAATGTCCACGCCCAGTTGTTCACCATAGTTCTGAAAATTTTTTTTGTAAAATTTAAAGAGCGATATTTCTACAACTAAGCAAGTTATATCAATTAGATTTTGCACACATAATAAGCTTTTTAAGAAAAACTCGGCCGCAAAAAAATTTTTTCAACTTCGAAGAAGTGGGCGTGTCCCCGCCCACTTTTCAGCAAAAAATGTCTGCTATTTTCAAAGGCAATCGCTTATAATTCGATCTTGATATTTCAATGAAAATTGGTCAGCTGCTTCTCAGTAGTATGTATTTTACTCCTGCCAAAAATTAGCCGAATTGGGAAACACACAAGCGAAACATTGGGGCACGTAGTTAATAGCCCACTGCAATAGCGAAGTTATATATCTTTTTTGATTTTCATAACTTTCGTAAACATTAAATATATGTAAGTATGACAACAAGAAGAGAAAAGGTCACTAAAATGATCAGCACGATGAGCTGAGTCGATTTAGCCATGCCTGTCTCTCCGTCCGTCTGTCTGTCTGTCCGTCTCTCTATTTGAACGCAAACTAGTCTCTCAGTTTTACAAAAGAATGCTGAAATTCGTGGTTTGCCTTGGGCGTTTTATAATATACTAGCAAAACCGATATACGTTGTTTTGACGTTTTGATATATAGAACACATCTATATATAAAATTTCATTCACTTGAACTAAATAAACTCCTAACTATACCGAACTGCAGCTTTATATGACCTGGGGGGGTTTCCAAAAGCTATGTACAGACTGTGTCGTGCACAGCAAGCTCCTGAACTTATCGTGAAAGTTCAAGAGCAAAACAAAACACAAAATATGTGGGCGTGGCACCACCCACTTTTGAAAAATGATGTAGATATTGACTAAGTGACACATATATAAAAATTTCATTAATTTAGACCAAAAAACTTCGGAATTATGACGAATTGAAACTTTATATAGCCTGGGGGCGTGGCTGCGCCTACTTCTGCAATACTAGATATTGTCTCTGCTGTACCCAGTGAACCAAAGTCTTTATTGTGAAAATTTCATAAAGATCGGTTGAGTTGAAGACACCCTTTTTTATATCTATTTTTGTTACGCACACAAGGTACAAGGTGGCGAGAGCAAGAACTCGTTGATCATTGCTCTGTAGCGCTCACCATTCACAGTAACCGTTTGGCCCCTACCGATTATTGGTCAAATAAATAGTCAGCAATATTCTGCGTTCTGGAGCAGTGTAGCGTAACATTGTTTATTAACGTGTATTTCGCATGTGTTTACTACACAAATGTCAAAACAGAACTGACTTTAGGGGCCAATCCCAAAATTTATAGCATTTGCTGATAGGAGGATTACTTTTGCGCCACCCTGTATATTACTTCATTCGGCATAAAAGAATCGAGATATATAATAATTAATGTATATCAAAACCTTCAGGATGAAAAGTAAAATATCCGTGCAAGTAGTTAATACCCCACTGCAAAAGCGAAGTTGTATATCTTTTTTGATATTCATTCCTTTCATGAACATGAAATGTTTGTACATATACTGAAATGATCAAGAGGATGAGCTGAGTCGATGCAGCCATCCTTCTTTCGATACGTCTATCTGTCTGTCCGTCTGTCTATTTGAACGCAAATACGAACTGAAAGTAATAAAATAGACCTGCGTAAATTGGGATGCCATAATAAATCACTACTAGGTATATAATGTTCGGTCCCACCCGAACTTAGACTTCCTTACTTGTTTGATTTTATCGCTGTTTAGATCTAGGTGTGCGATGTGGAACCTTAAGGGCCGTTTACTCAATGTCTGGTTATGATAAACTTTATCACATGATAACCTGATCATGGCTTGCCTCAGAGTAACATTTTCGTTTACACAAAAGTCTGATTAAGTTATCATGATAACGTTGGCCATTGTGAACGTTTTTGGAAAAAAATTCGCAAATAGTTGCATTTTGAATGCATAAAAAGTGACAGCTGCTCTTGTTTACAACTTTAAATGAAGCATTTTGGCTTACAAATTTCTATTGTGATATTTCTTTATATGGATATTATTACATTTTTAAACTCCATTACTCGCAGAGTTGGATAGCAAAACAATTTGTCACAAAATCAGATTTTTTACTTTCAGCTGTGACTTTTTGTTTTGCTAAGCACTTAATCAGAGGTCCATCCTTTGAAAACGTTTGTCAGAAGATAATCATTGAGTAAACGGTTTTTGGGCCAACCTCGGATAAAGTCTTGATTTAGCAGTTAATCAGACATTGAGTAAACGGCCCCAAGTCTATCGCGATTATTGTATACCGCTACAAACACCCGTTATGTTTAAAGCTATCATACACTTTTTGCTACAGCTGGGTATAAAAATTATAATAAATATATGAAACATACATATGTTGGTTAGTCATTTTCAAATATCCGAATGACAGAACAGAGAAGAAACTTGAGGAATACCAACGACAGCTTTCTGCACCTTGTAATTCCACTATGGGCCTATAATAATCGCAAAATATGTTAAAAATCTCCTTTTGAGAGTAACCTATCTAGTGTCAAGTTTTTTTTTTGTTTAAAATAGCATGAATGTGGAAATTTTCCGCTTTTAGCCTATAAACTGCCTGTATTAATATTACTCTTGAATTTTCTGGATTCTGCAAGAATCCTGAGCACCATGATTTTAAGGATAACACAATATTTTGCATAACAGATTGTAGAGGTTTCGTAATCGTAATTGTAGATTCCTGACAAAAGTGCATTAATATATCGCACTACAAAAGTTAGTCAACAACGCGTCCTACAACCTTGTTGAAGTAACTTGCAAAATAGCACATCCTTTATGTTACTTTTAGTGATAGTTTGTTAAGACTCAGGCAATTTCGTTCATGCTTTACATACGTACATAAAAGCTTTCAAAATTTAAAATTTTCTGCGAGTTCAGGGTTAACTTATTTGTAAAAAACCTAAACAAAAAATACAAAATAAACTAAAACAGATTGCTTTTGTATTATTATATTATTGTATCTTAGACTGGGCCAAATAAAATAAAAAATATTTGTTTTATTCATATTATTTTTAAGAAGGCGAAAAAAATACTCTAAAAATTACAAGTCGTAATATTAATTTGTTGAGGTGTATCATTGTTAGTCTAGATTTTATAGGACTGATCTCATTTCTTGTTGTAAAACTGCCAAACTATTGAAGTAAAATATATAGCTCTATAAACTTTTGTAGGAAATCGAATTTCCCACCAAAAAATTGTGGATGAAAACTCTCATTTGGTAGGACGTGGCTTTGGGTATTGGTATGGTTTTCTGATTTCACGTTTCTACTTTGAAAATATTTGGAAGAAGTTTTTCAAAAACGGGGTCGTCTCTCGGCAGTGGTGAGCAACGCTCCGACTATATATTTCTGCTATGAACCCTCTCAGCAAAAATTTATGTGCACTTGCAGATGCCGTTCGGAGGCGGCATGAAACATGTAGGCCCCGTCAGTTTGAAAGAAAAATTAGAAACAGTACACCCCAAATTTGTAAAGAAGCTCGGCTATAATCTCGTCGGAGGTATATCGCGCAAAATATTTATTTATTTATTATTTATTCTCACTTAACGTAAAACGACAGGTCATATTCTCACTACGATGTCCAGCACTATTATAATGTTTGCACTATTATAAATCGCAAACCTTTTGTATGAGAAATATGAATACCATTTTCTTTATTTTACCACTATGACTTCTTAAAATTTTTTTTCCGATCTTGTCTTATACTCTCCAACTTACAATAATTTCACGCAACCGAAATAATTTTATATTATTACAAACTCCTTACACTTTCTAAGTGTTCAAACATATGCACATATGCAAGCCCGCCGAGAGAGGGAGGGGGCAGCGGGGTAATTGCCTCGGGCCATGGCTAAGTAGTGTTGTCAGTATACAGCCACTATGGGCCGAATCCGCTGGACAAGTCTCGGAACATCGCCATTGGAGTCCAACCTTGCTCAAAGCATTAGTTTTGACGCGGTAAATTCCACGTCCCCAGACCAAAAAACCCGAAAGGTTTTCTTCGAGTGATTCAATTTTTTATAACATAGTTAAGTGAAATTAATGTGACCGAATCAAACAATGCACCAGTAACTTTTATTTTCTATGTATGTACATATGTATGAATGTATGTATATTCAATAAAACTGACAGTTTGGATTAAATACATAACTGGAACGAGTTTATATTTTCAGAGGGGTGGGGGAGCCGATCCTTACCGAAAACGATAATTTAGTTTATTTAAAACATTTAAATTTCGCCCTTAATCATATAATATTATAAAAATAAATGTTTATGTGACGTTTTATTAACTGTGAATACATACGTATGTAAGGTTCACTTATGTCCTTTAATTCTTCAACACCATCACAAATTAGATATTCGAAACTAAAATCAACAACATACCCAACCGGCGACCAAGCGTTCACTATACTGAACTGAGATAATTGTAAGTAGTCTCTTATGTACATTACGAATGATCTTATAGACTATCGCGATAAGAAATACTTTATTGTAAAATAGTGCATATGCCAAGGTATGAAATCGATTAAAATAACATATAGGTTTCGGGTTTTTTGTGCTATATGTTTCGTTTTCGGTTTCGTTTTTCAACATTCATTTCGGTTGAGTTCCGGTTTCGGTTTCAAAAAAATAAAAAAAAAAAAGCTTTACACAAATTTGTGAACAAAAAAGGTATTAAGTTTATTACTTAGCTACAAAATTCAAGTGATAAAAAATTTTTTTTCTGTGGACATCATGGGTTTTCTCCAATATAATACTAAAAATTGTCGATGCCATGTATGGATAAAATTTAGCTGAAATAAACTCTAAAAATTAACACTTTTTTTATTAGAAAAGTATTACATAGTTTTTCGATAGCTTAAGGGTCACTAAAAAATTAGCAAGTGAAAAAATTAATGTAAGAAAATAATATAATATATAAGATAACAATATTAAAAATTGTTTCGGAAAGTTAGACTTACTTTGTAACTTTGCTCGACAATCTTCGATGAAAATTAGCCAGGGTACGATCTTGTAAAGGAAAACATGCGTCCTCAATGAAGTAAAAAAACTAAAGAAAAAGTCGAGCCCGCTTGGAACCGGTTCCGCCTTTTGAAACGGTTTCGGCTTAGTACTTTTTCCGATCAAAATAACGATTGCGCTTTCGAAAAATTAATCGGTTACGGTTTTGGTTTTGGTGCCGTCCTTGGTACATACTAATATATATATTTAATTTAGCATATGGTTGCCAATCTGGAGTCTTAAAAAGTATTCTCTCGCTCTGCGTTTATCGAGAACCATTTTTAAAAATCTCATATGAAACAACCATTAACGTCCTAATTCTAGTGTGGTAACAACATTCGCCGGAAAATAAATAATTTGGAAACTTTTACACCCTTTTGGTATTCTGCCGGCTTAAGTAGCAGTTCGATTTCGTTACCACCAAAATAGGTTTTTGTAAATATTTTTGTGGACAGAAAATGCCACAAATGTTTGCACTTTTTAGTTCACAAGATTTTAAAAACAATATTTTTTTTTTTTTTTGGACTTTAGAGATTTATGGTTAAAGCTAAGCTTCTCTAAAACACCAGGTTATCCCTCTGCTTGTATGCTTCCTTCAGTGCTCTGCGATTTTGATAACGCGCAGATCCTTATGCTCGTATGATTTGGTATAATTTTGTAATTTAGCGACAGCAGTACACAATGATAATACCGAAAGGCCAGAATCATGTGTAGCAACTACTGCTTCTTTTTTCAATTTTTACATTAAACGTGTGTATACATCAATTCATTTTAATTAAATTGTTCATAAAGGAAAGAACTTCCTTCTTTATTATGAAACGACACCAAAAACTTGGTTACACTAAATCACGTGTTCATGGAGACGACATCCCCAATTGTTAAAAGTTCCGTTTGTTAAGTTAGATCCGTTATATATATATATATGTTATTCACCGGTTTACAGTATTTTCAATTACACAAATTTTTCACATTAATTATTATTATTCAGTTCAAACATTATTTAAATTAATAAGCTTAGTACTTTTATAAGTTTAACGATAAAACTATTTTAGAGACATCAATAAATATCCCTAGGGCCCAATAATTTCAACTCAACCAAAAGTACAGTCTGTTTTTCTAATTTGGTTGAGTTATAGGGATATTTTGATATATTTGAAAAAAAAAAAAAACAATATAAGCACTTTTTTACACGAAGCTCCGTTCGCGTTCGCGTTTGCATTTTATTCTCTATTGCGAATTGTTTGTTTTTGACAGCGTTGCCATGTACGCTAGAATCGCGGTTACATGAACTGCATTGCCAATGGTTACGATTTTCGGTTAGATAGTCTTCCAGGTACAAAATTGCCGATTACGCTCAGAATTGACCCGTTAATATAGAAAACGCTGTATGTTCAACAAGCTAGTATATGTATACAGTGTAATCCGGTTTGAATGGACTCCAAGGGACCGGGACAAGTGTCTGTTATAAGCGAGTGTCCATCTAATCAGATCGAAATTTTAATGCAAAGAGAAAGTTCATAGATTTATTTATCAAATAAATATGTATTGTGCAATGAAAAATAGGGAACTCAAGGTAACGTCATTGACATTATTTCTCTTCGTTGAAGCGAATTAATTTCAGAAACGCAAGTGCTTTACTAATTTCTATAATAACAACGCAATTGCTATTTCAGGTGCAGTTACAAAGATAATGAACTAAGCAGGCTTTACTCCAAATTTGCATTTATAACTATTATTTTATTTAATGAATTTATAAAAAATTTGGAATACAAAAACCATTAAGATGCATGGGAGCTGTTTTCAATAAATTCCAAATTAATTAAATGTTTTCATTTTATATAATAGTATAAAATTAATTACAAATTCATGAGAACAAAACCTTGTAGGCAACCTTGGTCGAAAAAAAGAATAACCGAGCCGAAGCGACACAGGCTTGCAGTGGTTACGCGCAGAATCACTTTACTGAGTGGGTTCGTTAATCACTACAAAAGCGACTAGATGTCAATCTACATTAATTCTATTTGGGAATGAGAATTAAGGTATTTGATGTTTAACTCGCTTTCGACATGCGAATTAATTTCAGTGACATTATGAAACGTTAACGAACTCAAAACATACTTCAGTTAAATTCGTAATTCGCCCCTAAATGGCAGTTTAACCGGTGAAACCGGACCCACTACTAGAACGACCTTTTGTGATGTATATTTTGCCCCGTCACACATTTGCCATCACAGCTTTGTCAAAGGGCAAATGTTCAAAGCAAAATTACTTAAAAAACGTACTGAACTTTATTGGATCAAACCTTAACGGATCTAAAATCTGCACTTATTTTTTAAATGTTCAAAATTTTTAAAACACCGAAGTTATAGTTGTGCAATTAAAATTTAGTTTAACAAAGAGCCCCTTTTAAATGGTTTGAACTAGGGTGTATTATGGTTTACTTTCAATTGATAGTCATTTTTATTTAGTTCAATCGGTCAGAACTCACTTCGGTTGGTTAGGTAAAATCACAGCCTTGATTCACCCTCCGGTTCGGTATTAAATCGATATCCACGGGAAAGTGCTATGATTTTGCTGAGGTGGCATTAAATATTCCCATGGAGTGGAAAAGGCACCAATTACGGAACTTTTAATTTCCAGACAAACAAGTGTTTGGTGTGTTCCTGGTGCGCCCAGAGTTAAATTTCGGGTAACCAATAAGTGTCAAATAAAGAGAAATGGGCAATTGGCATCCAAAAGGGGGTTTCCTTTGTATGATGAATTCAAAGTATTAATGTTGGTAAAAGTGCACGAGTATGTACGGAATAAACAATGCAGTTTTTGTAAAGCAATATCTCGAAAACCAAAAACCAACAAACTGCCAAAACCACCAAACTGAAAGATACGCCCCCAAAATGCCATATTGACCAGGGTGGGAGGCACATGGAATCCTGTCCTGATCTCTGACTTTAACCCGGCTGACATCACAGTTTCGACCGACCGGGAGCAAAAACAAAGTGTATTGCCAGAATACATTTTAACAGCAAATGGCAATCCATATTGGTTAAATAAGCTTTAAATAAGCAGTATTTTAGTTACAATGTGCAATATTACCGAAGGCTGTTGATCGGAATATTATTGTCAACGGCGAGATAGAATGAGGAGTTTCCTGTGTCTCCTATCCCGAACTCAATAACGTGAGGTCCCGCGGGCTACCAAGGGAACACACCAAACGCATGGTCTAGAACCTTCCTATTTTGCGCGCCAACGAAAGCGTGCCTTCAGGGTTCGGACTTGATCAAAATTGCAGTAATTTTAATACATACTGCACTTTAGCCCAAATCTACTACGCTTTATGCTTCCATAGAATAGTGACATAACCTGATTTATTTTGATAAATTGATTTTTTTTTTTGTTTAACTATAAACTCTCCTATAGAGTCAGTAATCACCATTAATATTCCTGCTTTGTTTATTTTGTTCCAAACGAGGGAAAAGATATTTGATAAAAGTAGCTGTTGACAAAATAGTAGTAAAAGTAAACATTACTAAATTTATTCTGTTCTTAATTATTAAGTAAAACCTGTAATTATTTAAATTTTGGTTTCAAAGTAAAGCCTGAAGTTACATGCTCAATTAAATTTACTATGAAACAAGCAAAGTCATATCTCCAATTGTAGTTTCAATAGTTTAATGTTTTTTTTTTTTGCATTCATACTACACTTTTACTAGATTTGGCCGTAATAACGAACCTCCAACCCGAGTGGCAACAATCACGCCACGTCAGATAGGTAGCGGAACTTTTCCATTGCACAGTCGCCGTTGCTTGACGTTTTTTCTTGAGACCATAGCGGCGTCGCCGTCATTCGCTTCAATTGAATAAATAATTGAACTAATTGCGGACGGTCGTGGTTGTAAGTATAATTTGATAAGAGTGCAACTTAATTAAGGAAGGTAAAAGGACTCAGTCCTAAACTACAAAAAACAAAAAAATATCCAAAGATATCAAATTCAAAGTACTACAAGATCAATAGCAAACAAAAAAATAACCAACTAAAAAAAAGTTTCAGAGTACGAAACGCAAAAAGAAACGAATTAATTACAATACAACTTAAGCCCCTTAGTTAAAAAAAATATACTTTAAAACGTTCTGCATAGAAATAAGTTTTGTGAAAAAAAAAATATGCTTGTGTCGTAAGCGCATTTGTAATTCCGAGCTAAAATATGTGTAAAACAAACGCCTGACTTGTGTAAAATTGGGTAAATCCAATACTAGTGGAATTTTTCAATTCAATTCGATTTCTTTGTTCAAAAATTTAATTGGGACATAACGACCAACAAGATAAAAGTTTTAAGTGAAACTGTACAAAAAGTGAAGTAATAAATTGTCGGTAATGCGAAACGACGGCACGTGGCTGCTAGTGTGCGTCCGGGGATCTCGGGGGGTGTATCGAACGACGGGTTTTGGCCTCCGTATCGGTAGTCCGAGGGCGAAAGTTCGATATTTTGTGTCTATTCAGAGATATTTGCAATCAAAGTTGAAAATTTTCTGTCATTTTCATGTGGTTGTTGTAATAACAGATTAGGGTGTGCCGAAAAGTGCAGAAATGTGTTCTGCGCAGAAATATTGTGGACGGCGTAGCGGTGTTGGACCGGCTAAGGGGTATTTTTGTTGAAGCGCGGCCGAAGGCAGTCTACGCAGAAAAGTGTTGTGCACATAAATACCTTGGATCAAGCCCCCTATTTGGGATCGGACCTAGGCCATTTTTGAGTTTTTTGCTAATGGCTTTTCACTGAGACAAATTACGAGTATTTAATTTCCGCCTTCGGATTGTTGGTGCAGAGATCGGAACGCGTCGTTTGATGCCTTTCCAGAGATTTTTGGACGTATATTGGCGGTTGCATGCTGTCGTATAGAATTGCCAAATTTCCTTTCGGCGGTTCTATGTATATATAACTTAAGTTATTTACAACGAAGATTGATAAAAAATTAAAGCTGCGGCGAACCAACAGTTCGCCGTCTTTCAATTAAAACACAAGGTTTTGTTGAAATTACAAAGTTTATTGTGCACTCGTTGCACTCCCAATATTAACTAACTTTAACCATTCTAATTTCTTACCACCTAACTTCTTAGCCTACCATTATTATGCTAACGTTGCAGTTCCCACCACTCGCCAGTATTTCAAAATCCAAGCGTTGCGCGTGTAGGCCAATATTGCTTATATTGCAATTCTCACGCATTTATTGAATATGATCGTTTTGCATTATTGTCTGCTTGCGCGTGTGCCGTGTCAGCGAAAGTTGTATGTGAACTTTATGTAGGGCATCGAAGTCACATGCCCAGCAACGTGAGCACAGGGTGTGCCGTAGCGTAGGGTTAGGATAACTCCTCCCCCTTTAAAGATCTGCGTCTCGCAGATCAAACGAAAGACGTGAAAGGTTTATGGTAGGTATGGAGTGGTCATGGCTCCCTGTTGGTTGGCTAGTTCCTGAGTAATCAAGATCAAATGTAGATGTTTCCTTCGTTATCTTGTTGGCCTTTGTGCAATATGTCCCATGTTCAAATATTTCTGGAAGATTTAGCTTGCTAGTGTACCATCTCCATAGGATAGCGGCGGCTACGATTATTCCGCATACTGTTAGGGTTTCTGTAATGATAGACAAGTTGATTTTTTCATTAACGTATCCCAGATACCGTACGTTGTCCATTATGATATCATGGACGTATTCCAGATTTATCTTCATTGTATGATTTTTAACTTTGGAAAGGATGGCTGGCAGAGCCTGCACTGTTATGGCTTCGTTGCTGGAGAATACTTGATCGCCGATCTTGATAGTTTCGTTGTTTAGTTGGATGACGTAGGTGCCGTTGATGGTATTTGTGGAATTATTACTCCTGATCACGCCTTGGTAATTCGAGAGGAATATCGTATTGTCGTTTACCAATTCTATAATCGAACCATTTCTCCTAGTAAATTGGCAGCTAGCGTCTCCCCCTTTTAGTAATCGTGGTATGCAGCTATCTTCATTCAATTTTGATAAGGAGTCTGACCTGCATACTGTAGATGAACTGATTAATATACAATTACCCGTTAACCCGTAAGTTTCCTCTTGATTTACGAGCATCCTCTCAAACGGTAGGTCCAGCTGTTTGTGTCCGTATATGCCGGCGCGAGTGATCAGCATATTATATTTCTTGACTGTTACCTTCGGCATAGAGAGCACATAGAGGAGTAGTGTTCCATTTGTATATACTGATGGTTGACCGTACTCTATTGCTTCGATTACATTTTCGTACGGAAGGGTCTCCATTTCCGACAGCACCTGATTGATCTCGTCATTGTCAAGTAAGTTTGTGTTGACAATTCCACTTTTTGCCAGCTGGCATGCCCGCACTATTTCGTTGACTTCTTCACGAACGAGCAGGATATTGTGCAGTGCATTTTGATCAAATTCCGTTGCCTCGTTCTCCTTTGTAACAGAGTTTGTGCGGTCGACCACCTCATCAATTTTCTTCAGGATGTCTTGGGTGGCCGTAAAAAGCTTTTTGTTAACTTTATATTGGTGGTTATTGCTCTCAATTACTTCGTTTTGACTGCGGAGAGTATTACTCCAATCGGTTGCGTCGGGTGACCCTGCCAACCATTTCCATGCTGAGCCCAGCCAATCGATTGAGCGTGTTGTCCTCACTTTGGCTGCGCTGCCCGTTAATTCTTGGAGTCGCTCTAGTGTTTGATTATTGTAGAGTTGGGCCAAAATCTTGTCGTCGGTTCGCTTCATTAGCCGGCTTGTCAATTCTTCCATCTGCATGGTAATAGTAGCATATTGCTGGAGGCTGATGGCGTGGATCAGCTTGAATGATCCGCCAATGATCCACCCATTTCCGTCTTGGATGGTTATGATGGGTTCCTTATAGTGGAAAATATGAAGGGCGCTGATGGCTGATGCCAGCAGTGGGAATCTGCAAGGATGTTATTCTTGTTAGTAAGGTAATTCCTAAGCTACTTAAAAATTTTGTTAGGATTTGTAGTTTTTTTTTTTTTTTTTTTTTTTTTTTATTTATTTTTTTAAATTTCATTTTAACTTTATTATTACATTTACAAATAGATTGCAAATATTTTAATTTCATAAAAAAAAAACCTTTATTTTTTATTTTTTGTACAAGAAAAGAGCAAAAAAGAAACGTTGTTTATATTAAATTGATTTTCCTTACATTCTTGGTTTTATAATTTACAATTGGATTAATTTTGTTTGTGTTAGTATATTAGTGTTAGGTTAGCCCTTCGTTTCCTTGAGGGAAAAAAACTCTTTTTTTGTATATTTTTTTGTTTCTTCTTGCGGATTAGGCGCTAGGGTTAAATTTCAATATCTGTTTTACGGTTTAGGCGCAAAACAATTTTCATATTTTTTCTTCCTGCGGATTAGGCGCTAGGATTAGATTTCAATATCTGTATAGGATAGAGGATCATACTGTTCTCGAACCAGCTATGGGGGATCGTGGAATCCGGTTTGGGAGTGGCGTAGCCATTTGTCAAATTTGATGGCGTCACAACCTACTAAGGCACGATTTGTCCCACTAACAAGCCCGCTCTTGTAGTAATGATCATTTCCTTTTGTTTTGATTTTGTTTCTGAGGTATTATGATTTTTTCATTAATTTTTCTGTGAAATTTTTAATTTTTTTTTTGTTTTTTTTTTTTTTTTTTTTTGTTATGCGCTAGGATGTGTGCTCCTGCGCTTGAAATTTTTAATGTGAGTTTTATGAATTTTTTTACCACTGACCGTGGTTACTGATACCCTGTTATCCCTTGCGACAATTTCTTTTTTATATATGGGTTTTTGTTTACCCTTGATCTGTTTGTCCCTCACGTATATGACATCATTTTCGTCATAACGCTCAGGTAAAGATCTTTTTCTATTATGTCGCTCAATCTGCGCTTGCTGCTTTTCTGTCAGCAAGGTTTTTAAATATTCGTTGGTTTTTCTGCTTTTTTCTAGAAGTTCTTGGTAGTTGGAAGCCCTTGCGCGGTTGAAAAATACTTCACTGGGCTTCCGGTTTGTAACAGAATGGATAGAATTGTTATATCGATCTACTGCTATGGTTACTAACTGCTTCGTTTTAAGGTTTGAGTTATCTGCCTTCAGGCACCTGATAATTTCGATTAAAGTGGAATGTAGCCTTTCCACCTGGCCATTCACTTCGCTTCTCTGGGTCGGTGTGCGATACAACCTAACTCCTAATGATTCCAAGAGGTTCTGTATAATTGGACTAATCAGACCGCGCTCGTTGTCGGTCACTAAGATATCTGGGGTCGTAAAATAGTGTAGGAGTTTCACTAGTTTGTCCTTAAGGTGCAAAGTAGACTTGTTTCTTAAGTGAAAGAGTTTCGCAAATTTTGAAAATTTGTCAATACAACTGAGAAATTTCTCTCCCTGTATTTCGAATATGTCCACGTGAATAATTTCACAAGGACGTGATGGGATAGGTGTGTTTTGAAATTCGGGTTTATTGGGATGCCTATCATATTTGTTAATTTTACACGTCTCACAGGACGAGACATAGTTCTTGATAATGCTGTTCATTTTTGGGAAGTAATATTTCTCTAGGATTTGTTTTTTATTTTCGGTGGCGTTGCGATGAGCTCTTTTGTGCTCTGCCCATACTATCTCGCAAATCCTATCAGGATCTCGTAAATCCTCTACAATAGACTGAGTTACACGGATCTTATATTGTATAAAATTCTCTAGGTATACCTTTTGGAGCAGCCCTAGATTACCTTCTGGCATTTTAATGCCGTTGACAACATTCGGTCTAAGCTTCTCTTTGAGTACCCTAATAAGCTCCTGTTCAGTGATACCTTCTATCTTTAGGTAGTGTCTTGAGTAACCTGGATGAGGTTCTTCGAATATTTCTAATCTGCCCCTAAATACAAGCTGGTTCCTAAATACGTTAAGAGGCACTTCAACGAACGGTATAAGGTCAGAGTTATCCTGTTCTGCACTGTGGATGGTATCGCCGTCTTCGCTTCCAGAGTCCGCTGTTGACCCTGTGGTTGCGTTATAACTGGCGGCTTCGGATGTTGATGTTGTGAGGGGGTTTGCTTGAGTTTTGAGTCGAGACAGAGCATCAGCCACGACGTTAGATTTCCCTGGTTTATAGATTATCTCGTAATTGTATTCCTCAATCCTAGCCTTCCAACGGTTTAGCTTGGCATTGTAATTACGATTGCTTAGAGAGAAAGTTAACGGTTGGTGATCAGTAAATATACGTATCTTTTTGGCACCATAGAGGTAGTTGCGGAGGTTATCCAGAGCCCATACGATAGCAAGCATTTCCTTTTCATTTGTTGCGTATGCCTCTTCCGTAGTGGATAAACTTCGCGATATAAACGCTATGGGCTTGTCCTTGCCATCGTGGTCTTGTGATAGCACTGCACCAATAGCGAAATCGGAAGCGTCCGTCGTCAGGTTGAAGGATTTATCGAAGTTAGGGAACGTTAGGACTCCTTGAGATTCGCGAATGCTTCTTGGGCTTCATCGTTCAAGGTAATCGCCACCTTTTTCGATTGAGTTGCCCTTACTTGTGCATGTTCCCCTCGCGTAAGATTGGTAAGCGGCTTTGCTATCCTCGCGTAATCGCGAATAAACTTCCTATAATATGAAGTTAGCCCTAGAAAGCTCTTGAGTTCTTTTAGGTTCGATGAAGGCAGCATGTTTTTAATGGAATTGACCTTCCTTGGGTCGGGGAGTATTCCCTCGGGAGTCACGATGTACCCCAAAAACTCTACACTTTTTTTCAGAAACTGTGTCTTTTCAAGGTTGACCTTCAGACCCGCAATCAAAAGCCTGGAAAGGATAGTGTCGATGTCCCTTAAATGTGTAGCTTCGTCTCTGCTGACGATTATGATGTCGTCGATATATACGAAGCAAATGCTACCCATGTATTCTTTTAGCACGTCGTCTATCATGCGCTGGAAGATAGAGGGTGCATTTTTTAGACCGAAAGGAAGCCGCAAAAATTCGTATTTTCCATTCATTGTGGAAAATGCGGTTTTTGCAATGTCGCTTTCTTTCATTGGGATTTGGTGGAACCCCGAAGTAAGGTCGAGTGTAGTAAAAAAGTTGGCATTACCAAGGCTCGCGATAGTGCCATTGATATCCGGGATAGGGTACGTATCGGGGATTGTTACGGCGTTTAGCCGCTTAAAGTCAATGACCATTCGATATTTCTTTTCTCCGTCGGATTGAGATTTCTTGGGTACAATCCATATGGGTGAATTGTATGGACTCTTGGAAGGACGAATAATGCCTTCTGATAGTAAATCCCGGATTTGCTTTTCCACCTCCTCGCGCATATTAACGGGGTAGGGGTAGCTTTTTGTATAGATGGGGTTCTCGGTTACAGTTTTAATCTCTGCCTGGACGTTTGTGTGGATTTCCATGCTTCGGTCGACTGGTCCGAACAAAATTTCATTTTTTTCTAGTATCTGGTGTAGCTTATTTCTTGTAAAGTGGGTAATATTATTATCAAGGGGGATATTTGTACTGATACTATTCACCTGCTGCGCTTTTTTCCGTTTAAGGGGCAGCAGAATGTCTGGTTTTAAAATGAGAACATTCAGTTCCCTGTCTAAGACTGCCTTGATTTCTGACAACGTATCGTCGCCTATTATCCCGTCGAACGATTTGAGTCCTGGGAGAACAAAAAAGGTAGTGAGTAGGTCTTTGCCTACGAATTTAAAGAAGTGTCCACATATTTTCTTGTCCACCTTTATTGTTCCACACGCGGAGATTACATGAAACGGCTTTTCTACCGGTGAAGTATTTTATGCTATTCGCTCACTTATATAATTTTTATTCGCCCCTGTATCCACTAAAAATTCTAGAATGCCCAAGTCCTGCGTTGCGTATTCTAAATACGGTACGCCGGACACGAGGCTCCCATGGTAAAATTTACCTGAGCACCTGTTGTTTGTTCGCTGTTGCTGTTGGTTGAGGTACTCGGGCCCTCTTCTTCGTCTACTGGAATCAGATGGAATAATTTCTGTTGCTTACTTGGGGTTTTGTTTGCATATCCTGTGTAGCTTGTAGAACTTGCCCCCCTTTTGGTATTGTCATACCTAGAGAATGTGCTGTTGCCTCTTTGTCGGCTCTGGGAAGATGGTTCGCCATCTGTTCTTACTACCGTGTTGTTTCTCCAACTTGGGGTGGACTGACTGCTTATTTTTGTTTGACCTGAGCTTGGGTAAGAGGACCGTTGCCCTGTTTGGTTGTTATCTCGCCAGCTGCGGCCCGAATTGTCTAAATTAGGATAGTTTCTTCTGTCGCGGGAAAAAAATTTTGGAGCTGAAGGTTGATAGTTGTCCTTTCTATTATCCCTGTGGAAGGGTGGGCGGTAGATTGCATTTCTGCGATCTACATTCAAAATTTTGAGGCATGCAGAGTATGCCTCAGGTAGGGTTTTCAGGTTTTGGACAAGAAGCAGGGCAGGAAGATCTCCATTAAGCCCTCTTATAAAAACGTCCAACGCTCTTCGGCGGTGAGCCTCGGCCAATGCCTCTACGGTTTCCCCGTGTACGTATTTGTCTATCTTTATTGTGTTTATCATTAAAGATAGCTGTTTCTGCACCTGGGCATAAAAATCGGTCATCTTTTGCCGCCCTTGCGACATTAGTGTCAGTTGTTGCTCTAACGTTTCTATGTCCCTAATATCTGCAGAGATAGGATCTCCTTTATCTTGCCCCAGTCGGAATTTAGGATATTATGCGCAAGCAGCGCAGAATCTGCCGCACCTCTAATTTTCCCTCTAATGTGCCTTAAGATGGCAGTGTATATTGGCTTATGCCGCACTATTTCGTAATCACGTATAACCTGTTCGACGCTATGGACCCAGGAGCCGTAGTGCTCCCGTGATCCATCGAATACCTGCAATTCTTTTACACAATCGGGTAACTTAGCGACCTCCGCCAGCTCGCTCTCCGTCCGAGGACTCACTAGTGGCTCTATTATTGGTTCTTCCCTGGTGTCCGAAGACTGCCTTCGCACTTCACGCACTTGAGCCTCTAGCCTTTCCAAATTGTCACTCAATCCAGATAAGGATTCCTCGCTGCTCTTTGATTCTACACTTTTGAGTCGTTGGTCAATTTTTTTGATTTGGGCTAGTATGGCGTTAATGGCGCCATTCTGTTCCGTTAGTGATTTCTTTACCTCGTCTGAGTCCATGGTTTTATCTCTGTGAATAAAAATAGGAAGCGAAATATACAGAAGGGATTAACTTATACTCACAAGGTCCAATATCTCATTGGAACTTTCTGGTTGAAACTTATTAAGATTTTCGTAAGGAAAAAATGTTTTTATCTGTTTTTTCGCTTTGTTAGTTCACTCGTTTTTTTTCCTTTCAACGTGTTTACTTTTCTCCAGAAAAATTTGTTTATTGCTTTCAGTTTTTTTTCTTTTTTTTTTTGGCTTTTATTTCACTTTCTTTTTCACTTAGAACAAGCACTTCGCACCGATTGCTCGGGCGCCACTTAAGTTATTTACAACGAAGATTGATAAAAAATTAAAGCTGCGGCGAACCAACAGTTCGCCGTCTTTCAATTAAAACACAAGGTTTTGTTGAAATTACAAAGTTTATTGTGCACTCGTTGCACTCCCAATATTAACTAACTTTAACCATTCTAATTTCTTACCACCTAACTTCTTAGCCTACCATTATTATTCTAACGTTGCAGTTCCCACCACTCACCAGTATTTCACAATCCAAGCGTTGCGCGTGTAGGCCAATATTGCTTATATTGCAATTCTCACGCATTTATTGAATATGATCGTTTTGCATTATTGTCTGCTTGCGCGTGTGCCGTGTCAGCGAAAGTTGTATGTGAACTTTATGTAGGGCATCGAAGTCACATGCCCAGCAACGTGAGCACAGGGTGTGCCGTAGCGTAGGGTTAGGATAACTTATATATTTGTCCATAATTCTACAAAACAAACCAACAGCAGCAGCAATTGTGTAACGCTTCCAGACTCCGACTTGCTAGCCAACCGGCGAGAATAAGAGTTTGTACTTAGATTGGCCATTGCAAGTATATTGCGTGAGTCTTTGTCCGCATACTTAGGCCTATAAGTTATATGCATCGTTAAATAAAATATATCCCAGCCGGCCACAACTAAACCGACAACGACATCAGTAGCGCCTCACAAACGGGCTACAACAAGAAGCAGCAATAAAGACAACAGCAGTGCCTCCACAGTAGGGCTACTGCAACAACAACCACAACAGTAGCGCCTCCACAGTAGGGCTACTGCAACAACAACCACCACTAACAACAAAACCGGTAACAACACAAACAGCAGTGACGTTAGCGGGGGCCGGCCTTACATAGGCCCGCCGCACCAGCAGAGACAACAGCAGAGGCCACTTCTTTTAGGCCCACTGCATTAACAGCAACAATAACAGTAACCACCGGTAACAACAAAACCGGCAAGACAACCAGCATTGACATCATCAGGGGCCGCCCTCTTCTAGGCCCACTGCACAACCACCCGGATCGACCACAACAACACCAGCAGTGACAACAGCAGGGGCCGCCGTAATGTAGGCCCGCTGCACTTTTACCAACAACAAGAACAGTAGCGCCCGACCAACAGCCTACTGCAACAATGGGTGAGATCAACTTGATGTAGTTAGTTTTTTTTTTGTAAATAATATAGAATTAAATTAGACAAACTAAATTTATATATGCCATACTTAAGATAAGCGGAAATTATATGAAAGAAGAGATTAAAAAAAAATAAAAAAATAAAAATTAAAAAAAATGATGCGCTAAAAGTTGTGCGCTCATGTTTAGCTTATGCTTAACCCGTAAGAAGTTTGAATTTCATCTGAGCTTAAGCTAACTTAGATTAAACTGAACTTAAAGAACGCATAAAACCCCAGGCCTTGGTATTCCAAGAAATTTGATGTGAAATGAAAATTGATTTAATTTAACGAATTCCTCTAAAAAAGTTGACTTCATATTAGCGCAATGCGTTTGAGTGTTTGTTTTCTTTTTTATAAAATTTTGTATTTAAATGGGCAAATTATCAAGTACTTCAATTCTTTAAACTTACAAGAATGACAGTTACTTAATACTTTTGTAGCAATTTTACGAAAACAAAAATGTTTGCTTATAATGCAAAATTCTGTACTACTATTTGAGCGTTTATTAATAAGTGTTTAATGTACAACTTCTTTTTTATATAAGCAACACCAATTGAATTCTTCACTTAATTAAAAAAAAAAAATATACATATATATGAAAAACAATACAAAAAGGTTTAAAGAAGTAAATTAAATTTCAACGAACGGCTTTACTGCTTTTTTTTTATTTATAATCATAATTAAATTTATAGCTATTGGTTTCTTTCAAATCATCAGTTTTCCATTTACATTGAAAATTAGCACACAAAAAAAAAAAATAAAAACTATATGTTATAAAATAATTTTAATATCGATTTCCATTTAAATGGTAGTCCGTGGGGGTTTAGGGTCATTTATTAAATTTAGTTATACTTTCAGAAAAATAAAACAAATTATAAAAAAAATTTAAGAATTGTAAAATATAATACTGTTCCTTCAATTCTAATTGAACTTCTAAAATGCATCGGTATTGATGCACTATTTGTAGCCTAGTAATTATTTGCGATAATACTCGTACACTGTTGAGAAAATAGGTTTACGCATAGATCTATAATTTCATAAATATATGCCTGCATACATGCATATACCCAAATATAAAAAAATCTAATGACATCAAATGTAATAATAAATAATTATGACTAATAATAGAAATTAAATTTAAGTAAATATCCCAATAAATAAATAATATACTCCTTAAACTACAATAGATAAATAAAGTGATAACATTGATAACAATTCAAAGGTCACCAATAATATAGCAATATAGTATAACAATATAAAATAAATAAATAAGCTAGGGTTATAGACTAAATGAACGTATAAAAACAGAATACTCGTATATAAATAAATACAATGATCGTAACAATACGAAACGAAAGTATAGTATAGTTATAGAGATTAGATAAAAGATAGAAGACAAAGAAAAGGAAGAAAAGAAAAATGTATAAAAATTAATAAAATACATAAGGTATTTAAATAGTACTTAATCTTATCACTAAGATAATGAATTATAAATAAAGTTTATAATTTGAAATGGGAATGCTGACGCTTCTACTCATTTAGAAGGCAGACAGGACTATTGGTAAGGGGCCATC
Organism: Merzomyia westermanni; assembly: GCA_949987695.1. NCBI lineage: Eukaryota > Metazoa > Arthropoda > Insecta > Diptera > Tephritidae > Merzomyia > Merzomyia westermanni. The sequence goes on from OX465289.1 coordinate 97,995,680, forward strand.
GGGATTAGGTTTGGTGCACCGATGGCCATGGTAGAGGGTGGGTCAGCACCAGGGCGTCGCAACAACACCCGCGGCGCCCCCGTATATTGTTGGGCCTTTGGTTATATCTTTCTTCTTCAGCGTGGTAACCGGTCATTTTGGGTTCGTTTTAAATTTTCAGGTTTTTTTTTTCTTCCGTTAATTTAAATTTATCTGTTTTTTTTCCTTTTTCGGTCGTTTATTTCAGTTTAATTTCGTTTTCATTTTCAGTTATTTTTGAATTTTAAGTTGACCTTTATTTCTGTTTATGGCGCAGGACAGTAAGGTTGGCAAGAATCCACCCCAGCCGACGATGACTAGCCACAGTGCGACCCTAGATCATGCCGACCGCCTTCCTTACTGCTCCATTTTAACGCGTTACCATAACAGATGGCGCCCGGAAGTTTTGCATTTCACCCGGTGAGGCAGTGCTTAACGCACTTAGTTTTGTTTGTAGTTTCAATTTTTTTGTCCCGGGTCTGTTGTCCGATGTCGGCTTCGGGAAAATATATATATGTCCACTAAGACGGGTTTAGCTTGGGATTATACATTTTTTTTAGTTTGCCGAACGGGTTTTTGTTTTGTCTGGTGTTTTTGTTTTTCTTTTGTAAAATCCCAACTCATCCAACCAGTCTCAGGGATGGCAGTCCCATGGATGCCCCTGCATTGCGGTTGGATGAGCCGGGATCCTTGACTACCTTTCTCGACTCCGCAAGTCGGGGGAAAGCGGGTCCCAACCTCACCTCTCATTGCGGCGGAATAGAGAAATTCCAATTTTTACAACTCTCGCCCCGATACCCCAACATGTCATAGGGAAATGGGTCCCAGGACCACCCCTGCATTGCTGTTGGATGTACCGGGATCTGGTAATTGCCTTGTTTTTTTGAGTTCCCAACACATCCACATCTCAAGGGGCTGACTAAAGCCCCACTTGCATTGCTGTGGGATGCGCTGGGATCAACGTAAATGATTTCCGCACTCCTCCGTGCCTTCTAATGATGGGATGTCAGCATTGCCATTAAATATTTAAATACACAACTAGCTTTTGCAAACTTCATACCGTTTTTGCTTTTTACATATTACATTTTATCACGTTTATGTACTAATAATCAATTTTTTTCAGCATATGTATATTTATATGTATATATTAATTTTTTTTTTAACACATCCGCTGTAATTAGTTGATGCAAATATCGGTTAGGAAAATTTGCATTAATTCAAATTTTATTTTTCAAAACTTTATAATCGTCGGTATTATAGGGTAAGGTGGAGTGAATCTTGACTGTTTATACCTTCCAACCGCGCCTTGTAAACGAACACTCTTTTTTTATTTTTTCTATTTATCTAACTTGATTTATTTCAATATGGATCGGTCGGCTGAACGCATGACTACTAGGAAGTCTATACGAGGAAGTGGGGGCAAGCCTAGAGGTCAGGGTAGAGGCGCGCTTCCGAAACAACCCACCAATCGGCCTCTGGTACTGAATTCTCCAATAGGTAGTCCGGGCGGAGGAGATCCGACCAGGATCGTATTGAATCCTGCCTCCAACCAGAAAGTTGATAGACCCGGTAGTACTAATATCCTTAACTCGTCCATGGCAGAAAAGCCAATGCAGAATCTCTTCGATCCCCCGAATAACGTGTTGACAGGAACACGGGAGGGAGCTAATGGTTTTCTAGAAAACCCTATACTTCTTCACACTTTAGGTGATATGATCGCTACTCAGAGGAATATGGCTGAGGCCATGACGTGTTCCACATTGACATAGTAGCACTAAATGCGCGCCGTAGAGAGCCGATGTCAGAAGCCCTACTGATCGACAAAATAAAACGGAACGTCAACAGTAGCTTGAAGCTAATGCTCTTCAATGCGGATTCGAGGACATTGCATGATTTAAGCGACATAGCACGAAAAGGAGAGCAAGTGTTGAAAGAAAGCAAGATCCTGGATACAACTTATACTGGACAGCACGTTAATGAAGCTCGAGCATTAACACCTGATAGTAGGATGGGAAGTGAGGACTGCGAACCTGATCCGCAGGTAGAGGCGCTGGAGTATATACGTAATAGAAAACCGGATTATGCAGGAATTCAATGCTGGAATTGCCAGGCCATGGGCCACTCATACATTTATTGTGAGGAGCCCGTTTTGCTTTAAGTGCGGGCATAGAGGGGTGTTCACCCCGAAGTGTCCAAAGGACCATCGCCGGCAGGGAAACCAATACCCGAGCGAGAAGATGGGGAAGACTCGTTCGGTGCCATAGTCCCCATATCAGCCAGTGCTCGAAGAGTCGTCTCGGGTGCTGAACCAAGTGGTAGGTCCCTCGCGAGCAGTGAGTTGCATGGAAGTGGTGAGCTTCCAAGGAGTAGTGGCATTCGGGCGAAGGAATACCCAAAAATAGTAGTAACTTTTCCTGATAGTACAGATAGCTCCAATAGTTCTGATTCCGATAGTCCTAGGTCATCAACGGCAATTTCCAAACCAATACAAATTTTGAAAGCTTCGAAAAAAGATTTTGCGTGTCAGGCCAGTTTCTCACCTAGTTTGGAACAGAGGGCAACCAATTACGAGCTAGTTAGGTAGCAAATTTTCAAAAACAATCTAGAGTCATTTGTGTCCGAAAATATTTTAAAATGTAGGAAGAGATAGTATAGCCGAGTACAGGAGCGTAAACTTTTGCAAAGCACCACTTTGGTGCTCACAGAGGATGAAAGGCCTCTGGTGCGAGTAAAAATAGAAAACAGCTTTATAGTAGGTTTGCTGGACTCAGGCGCGAATGTCTCTATCCTCGGAAAGGACTGTGAAAAGTTTTTGGATTCAATTTGACTTAAATACTACCCACTACTGGCTTTCGTATCCATGACGGGTGGCGGCAAGCAGAAAATATTAGGTTATGTTTCTTTACCACTGACTTTCAAAAATTCCACCAAATCTATTCGTTTTTATCTTGTTCCTTCGCTTCTTCAGGAAGCCTATTTCGAAATTGATTTCTGAAGAGCTTTTGCGTTAGCACCTGATATATTCCCCAGTGTAGCATGTCTAGAGATTATCGAAGAAAGGGAACAAGAGCATAATTTTTATGATTTAACAAGGCAGAAGGTCGAGCTGCAGGAGGTAGTAGACATGTTTCCGTCGTTTGAGAAGATAGGTCTGGGTCAAACAAAGCTAGTCGAAAATCACATTGACACGGGCGATGCGGTTCCAACCAAAAGCAAACATTTCCCTCTTTCGCCACCGAGGCAATCCGAAACTTTTAGCGAGATAGATAGGCTGCTTGAATTGGGAGTTATTGAGGAATCGAACTCGCCGTGGTGTAGCCCTGTGGTGTTGCTTCGGAAACCAGGGAAAGTCCGGCTTTGTATTGATTCCAGAAAAGTCAGCGCGGTTACGAAAAAGGACTCCTACCCGTTGCCGCATATCAATGGGCTATTGAACAGGTTGAAGGATACCCACTTCATCAGTGGGATCGACCTGAAAGACGCAGTTTTCCAAATCAAGTTGACGGAATCATCAGAGGAGAAGACTGCGTTCGCAGTTCCGGGGAAGCCTCTGTACCATTTTAAGATGATGCCCTTTGGTCTGTGCAATGGACCGAAGACTATGAGCCGGCTGATGGACAAGGCAATCCTCTCGCGTCTTCGGGAGAATGTCTTCGTCTACTTGGATGATCTGATGGTATGCAGCACTAACTTCGAGGACCACCTAAGCCTGTTAACGGAAGTATCAAAGTGTTTGAGGGACGCGGGCCTGGCAATAAACGTAAAGAAAAGAAAATTTTGTCAGAAAGAAATTCGATACTTAGGGTACTTGATAGGTAGCGTGCTATTTCAGATCGACGACGACGGCGCTGAGCATCCAATCGCTTTGATGACCCAAAAGGATTTGGGTGCTAGGCTGGCTGAATGGTCACTCCTGCTTCAAAGGTACGACTTCGCAATGGAACATCGCAAGGGAACCCTGAATGTAGTACCGGATGCCCTCTCGCGTTTCGATGTAGACGAGCTAACCTCTTCTTCCATACCTCACGAAATTCACTTCGCATCGCCCGAATTTGAAAGCGCGGAATACTTAAGTCTTTGTAGAACCATTTTGGAGAACAGAGATGCGCTGCCGGAGTTAAGTATAATGGATGGCGTGGTTTTAAAAAGGGTCAAATTTCGTGAGGGTATGGGGGGTGAGGAGGACTCGTTATGGCGGGTGTGGCTACCGGCAGGGTTAATCGAAGAGGCTATACGGCTTGCGAACAGGAGTTACCATGGGGGTTGGTAGAAAACTTAAGAACGCGTTAGGCAGAAATATTTCTGGCCACGGCAGACGAGGGATGTTAGAGACTAAGTAGGGAGATACGACACCTGTAAGGCTGTTAAGTCAACAAATCAGCAGTCAAGACCCCCTATAGCGAACACTCTAGCCTCAGAAAGACCATTTCAGCGGTTCTATTGCGACTTTCTAGGACCTTATTCGCGATCTAAGCGGCGAAATCAGTTTATATTTATAGTATTGGACCATTTTACAAAGTATGTTTGGTTGAAGCCCATGCAGAGAGCGACGACGGTAAATGTTATGAATTACTTTAGTTCAGAGATTTTTCCATCTGTAGAGGTCCCTCAGTATATCCACAGCGACAACGGCAAACAGTTTATCTCAAAGAAGATGAAACAGTTTCTAGATATTTACGCGGTAACCCATATCAGGAGGGCTATACTCCCCACAGGCTAACGCGTCTGAGCGCGTAAATAGAGAAATTGTTTCAAAAATAAGAATTTTTCTGAAAGATAAACAGGATCATACTGACTGCTACAAGCTCATACCCGAAATTCTAGCAGTTTTAAGAAGTGATTTTCATACCTCAATTCAGTGCTCTCCCTACTTTGCTTTATATGGTCAGAACATGGTTCAACACGCATCGGCATATAATATATTATGTAAATAAACTCGGCGCTCTTAGGCAAGATGAAATTCCAATAGTAACTAGGGAGGATAAGTTGTCCACGACGGATAGGGGAAACAAGGTTTATAACAAGCGCTCTAGGCAAGGTAACTATAGGGAAGGTCAGGCGGTTTTTAGGAAAAATTTTGCTTTGAGTAACTTTAAACAAGGCATAAACGCCAAATTCCTGCCGAAATATCTCAAGTGTCTAGTCGAAAAGTAGGGAATGCGTTGTATGATTTAGAAGACCTGACAGGGAAATTGATAGGCCGTTCCCACGCTTCGGATATTCGTCCACCATAACCAGACCTTTGAAAATTTTTTTACCCGAACTTACAATTTCATCTGGGCGTTTTGGCGGTCGGGGACAACTCACCCAGTATTCTCCCCGAGCACTGATTCAGAAGGAAATCCACGTGCGCTTCCACCGGGAGACTTGGATAACCTGGCAATCCTCGTGTATGCGGCTTGTCTTTCGGAGTTTTGACGAATTCTCCTTAATTAAAATTTCTACCGGATGAAAAGCTTTATTTACCATGAAAGCTTTCGGAGTTTTGACGAGTTCTCCAATAACAAATGTCTACGGCCGCGAAGCAGTTAAACTAAGAAACAAAAACTTACTTCTCCGTTTTTTTTTCTCTAGCCTATTTCGGTGGGGGCAAAACCACTATATTAAATGTGCATTTGCCGCAAAGCCTACTAAACTATGAAACAAAATTCTTCAAACATGTTCCTTTACTGGCGGATCTTTGCCCGGCTAGCTCGTGGTAGAACTAGAGACTCTTATCTAGGAGTGAGTCGTGCCCCACGTTTTTTTACCCCGAAATGGCTTCCTTGCAAGTAAACCTTCTTCCTGTTCGCTTCATCGACCGGTCTTCGAAGCGAAGTAGGCCTGTTAGGGTTTACTTTCAATTGATAGTCATTTTTATTTGGTTCAATCGGTCAGAACTCACTTCGGTTGGTTAGGTAAATTCACAGTCTTGATTCACCCTCCGGTTCGGTATTAAATAGATAGCCACGGGAAAGTGCTATGATTTTGCTGAGGTGGCATCAAATATTCCCATGGAGTGGGAAAGGCACCAATAACGGAACTTTTAATTTCCAGACAATCAAGTGTTTGGTGTGTTCCTGGTGTGCCCAGAGTTAAATTTCGGGTAACCAATAAGTGTAAAATAAAGAGAAATGGGCAATTGGCATCCAAAAGGGGGTTTCCTTTGTATGATGAATTCAAAGTATTTATGTTGGTAAAAGTGCACGAATACAAAGTATGTACGGAATAAACAATGCAGTTTTTGTAAAGCAATATCTCGAAAACCAAAAACCAACAAATCGCCAAAACCACCAAAGTGAAAGATACGCCCCCAAAATGCCATATTGACCAGGGTGGGAGGCACATGGAATCCTGTCCTGATCTCTGACTTTAACCCGGCTGACATCACAGTTTCGAACAACCGGGAGCAAAAACAAAGTGTGTTGCCAGAATACATTTTAACAGCAAATGGCAATCCATATTGGTTAAATAAGCAGTGTTTTGGTTACTATGTACAATATTACCGAAGCCTGTTGATCGGAATATTAATGTCAACGTCGAGATAGAATGAGGAGTTCCCTGTGTCTTCTATCCCGAACTCAATAACGTGAGGTCCCGCGGGCTACCAAGGGAACACACCAAACGCATGGTCTAGAACCTTCCTATTTTGCGCGCCAACGAAAGCGTGCCTTCAGGGTTCGGACTTGATCAAAATTGCAGTAATTTTAATACATACTGCACTTTAGCCCAAATCTACTACGCTTTATGCTTCCATAGAATAGTGACATAACCTGATTTATTTTGATAAATTGATTTTTTTTTTTGTTTAACTATAAACTCTCCTATAGAGTCAGTAATCACCATTAATATTCCTGCTTTGTTTATTTTGTTCCAAACGAGGGAAAAGATATTTGATAAAAGTAGCTGTTGACAAAATAGTAGTAAAAGTAAACATTACTAAATTTATTCTGTTCTTAAGTATTAAGTAAAACCTGTAATTATACAAATTTTGGTTTCAAAGTAAATCCTAAAGTTACATGCTCAATTAAATTTACTATGAAACAAGCTAAGTCATATCTCCAATTGTAGTTTCAAAAGTTTAATGTTTTTTTTTGCATTCATACTACACTTTTACTAGATTTGGCTGTAATAAAGAAGTGGTAAAAGTCCAAGCCCTGATGGCAACCTCCAACCCGAGTGGCAACAATCACGCCACGTCAGATAGGTAGCGGAACTTTTCCATTGCACAACGGCGACTGTGCTTGACGTTTTTCTTGAGAACATAGCGGCGTCGCCGTCATTCGCTTCAATTGAATAAATAATTGAACTAATTGCGGACGGTCGTGGTTGTAAGTATAATTTGATAAGAGTGCAACTTAATTAAGAAAGGTAAAAGGATTCAGTCCTAAACTACAAAACACAAAAAAATATCCAGAGATATCAAATTCAAAGTGCTACAAGAACAATAGCAAACAAAAAAATAACCAACTAAAAAAAGTTTCAGAGTACGAAACGCAAAAAGAAAAGAATTACTTACAATACAACTTAAGCCCCTTAGTTAAAAAAAAATATACTTTAAAACTTTCTGCATAGAAATAAGTTTTGTGAAAAAAAAAATATGCTTGTGTCGTAAGCGCATTTGTAATTCCGAGCTAAAATATGTGTAAAACAAACGCCTGACTTGTGTAAAATTGGGTAAATCCAATACTAGTGGAATTTTTCAATTCAATTCGCTTTGTTCAAAAATTTAATTGGGTCTAACGATCAGCGTTATTATATATACCAACAAGATAAAAGTTTTAAGTGAAACTGTACAAAAAGTGAAGTAATAAATTGTCGGTAATTCTATACGACGGCACGTGGCTGCTAGTGTACGTCCGGGGATCTCGGGGGGTGTGTCGAACGACGGGTTTTGGCCTCCGTATCGGTAATCCGAGGGCGGAAGTTCGATATTTTGTGTCTGTTCAGAGATATTTGCAATCAAAGTTGAAAATTTTCTGTCATTTTCATGTGGTTGTTGTAATCACAGATTAGGGTGCGCCGAAAAGTGCAGAAATGTGTTCTGCGCAGAAATATTGCGGACCGCGTAGCGGTGTTAGAAAGGCTAAGGGTTATTTTTGTTGAAGCGCGGCCGAAGGCAGCCTACGCAGAAAAGTGTTGTGCACATAAATACCTTGGATCAAGCCCCCTATTTGGGATCGGACCTAAGCCATTTTTGGGTTTTTTGCTAATGGCTTTTCACTGAGACAAATTATTTAATTTCCGCCTTCGGATTGTTGGTGCAGAGATCGGAACGCGTCGTTTGATGCCTTTCCAGAGATTTTTGGGCGTATATTGGCGGTTGCATGCTGTCGTATAGAATTGCCAAATTTCCTTTCGGCGGTTCTATGTATATATATATTTGTCCATAATTATGTCCGTGTCAGTATTATATGCAAATATGAGTGATTCAAATGACTTTGAACATTTATAGAATAAGAGGAAACGCCGGGACGAAGGAAGAGTGTGACCATTAAATAGGTGGATAACTGCCGATTGGAAAATCGGTGTATATTAATACCTATATGCATATATCATAATTGCGCACAAACCAACAAACGAGGAGTACCAGTAGTATACAAACATAGCGCATTCTACGCCATTTTGAATATTTTCACCCCCTGCTTGTAATTGGTTTAGTTTTGGTTCTAAACAATTGAAATAAGACTATCCCAGAAGTGATTCCCTATAAATAACAAAAAACACCTAACAACATAAAAATAGACAAGTGTGAACTGGTATTGCTATATACATATTTAAATACATAAATAGAATAAATAATTTTCGGGTTGCTCAAAGTGCAATGTTTACTAAGCAGTGTGATCAAACTAAGCTGTATAACATAAAAGTAAAGCGCGTTGTTGTTAAAAAGAGACCAATTGTTCATCCATCTACGATGTTCAAAAACAGCACAACGAACTTGATAACGGCAACGATATTCTACAAAACAAACCAACAGCAGCAGCAATTGTGTAACGCTTCCAGACTCCGACTTGCTAGCCAACCGGCGAGAATAAGAGTTTGTACTTAGATTGGCCATTGCAAGTATATTGCGTGAGTCTTTGTCCGCATACTTAGGCCTATAAGTTATATGCATCGTTAAATAAAAGATATCCCAGCCGGCCACAACTAAACCGACAACCACATCAGTAGCGCCTCACAAACGGGATACAACAAGAAGCAGCAATAAAGACAACAGTAGTGCCTCCACAGTAGGGCTACTGCAACAACAACCACCACTAACAACAAAACCGGTAACAACACAAACAGCAGTGACGTTAGCGGGAGCCGGCCTTACATAGGCCCGCGGCACCAGCAGAGACAACAGCAGAGGCCACTTCTTTTAGGCCCACTGCATTAACAGCAACAATAACAGTAACCACCGGTAACAACAAAACCGGCAAGACAACCAGCATTGACATCATCAGGGGCCGCCCTCTTCTAGGCCCACTGCACAACCACCCGGATCGACCACAACAACACCAACAGTGACAACAGCAGGGGCCGCCGTAATGTAGGCCCGCTGCACTTTTACCAACAACAAGAACAGTAGCGCCCGACCAACTACTGCAACAATGGGTGAGATCAACCTGATGTAGTTAGTTTTTTTTTTGTAAATAATATAGAATTAAATTAGACAAACTAAATTTATATATGCCATACTTAAGATAAGCGGAAATTATATGAAAGAAGAGATTAAAAAAAAATAAAAAAATAAAAATTAAAAAAAATGATGCGCTAAAAGTTGTGCGCTCATGTTTAGCTTATGCTTAACCCGTAATTTAATCATAAAATTTTCTTAAACGTTTTACAATTTTTTTGTTCTTAAGGCCCGGGTTTTCGGCACAAGTTCAACTCAGTTAGCCAGTTAATAAGCTTAAACTTATTATGCAATTTTTCAGTCAACTTGAAACAGAGTAAAACGGGCTTAAGAAGTTTGAATTTCATCTGAGCTTAAGCTAACTTAGATTAAACTGAACTTAAAGAACGCATAAAACCCCAGGTATTCCAATAAATTTGATGTGAAATGAAAATTGATTTAATTTAACGAATTCCTCTAAAAAAGTTGACTTCATATTATATTGTTTTCTTTATTATAAAATTTTGTATTTAAATGGGCAACTTATCAAGTACTTCAATTCTTTAAACTTACAAGAATGTCAGTTACTTAATACTTTTGTTGCGATTTTACGAAAACAAAAATGTTTGCTTATAATGCAAAATTCTTGACTACTATTTGAGCGTTTATTAATAAGTGTTTAATGTACAACTTCTTTTTTATATTAGCAACACCAATTGAATTCTTCACTTAATTTAAAAAAATATATATACATATATATGAAAAACAATACAAAAAGGTTTAAAGAAGTAAATTAAATTTCAACGAACGGCTTAACTGCTTTTTTTTATTTATAATCATAATTAAATTTAAAGCTATTGGTTTCTTTCAAATCATCAGTTTTCCATTTACATTGAAAAGTAAAAAAAAAATTAAGAACTATATGTTATAAAATAATTTTAATATCGATTTCCATTTAAATGGTAGTCCGTGGGCCGTTGGGGTAATTTATTAAATTTAGTTATACTTTTAGAAAAATAAAACAAAGTATAAAAAAATTTAAGAATTTTAAAATATAATAATGTTTCTTCAATTCCAATTGAACTTCTAAAATGCATCGGTATTGATGCACTATTTGTAGCCTAGTAATAATTTGCGATAATACACTGTTGATAAAATAGGTTTAAGCATAGATCTTTAATTTCATAAATATATGCCTGCATACATGCATATACCCAAATATAAAAAAATCTAATGACATCAAATGTAATAATAAATAATTATGACTAATAATAGAAATTAAATTTAAGTAAATATTCCAATAAATAAATAATATACTCCTTAAACTACAATAGATAAATAAAGTGATAACATTGATAACAATCCAAAGGCCACCAATAATATAGCAATATAGTATAACAATATAAAATAAATAAATTAGCTAGGGTTATAGACTAAATGAACGTATAAAAACAGAATACTCGTATATAAATAAATACAATGATCGTAACAATACGAAAGGAAAGTATAGTATAGTTATAGAGATTAGATAAAAGATAGAAGACAAAGAAAAGGAAGAAAAGAAAAATGTATAAAAATTTATAAAATACATAGGTGAGGTAATTAAATAGTACTTAATCTTATCACTAAGATAATGAATTATAAATAAACTTTATAATTTGAAATGGGAATGCTGACGCTTCTACTCATTTAGAAGGCAGACAGGACTATTGGTAAGGGGCCATCGGGATTAGGTTTGGTGCACCGATGGCCATGGTAGAGGGTTGGTCAGCACCAGGGCGTCGCAACAACACCCGCGGCGCCCCCGTATATTGTTCGGCCTTTGGTTATATCTTTCTATTTCAGCGTGGTAACCGGTCATTTCCGGTTCGTTTTCAATTTTCAGTTTTTTTTTTCTTCCGTTAATTTAAATTTATCTGTTTTTTTTTCCTTTTCCGGTCGTTTATGTCAGTTTAATTTAGTTTTCATTTTCAGTTATTTTTGTATTAAAAGTTTTTTTTTTGAGCACTCTTTTGCCCGTTTTATTTTGAATTTTTATTTGATTTGAGTTTTTTTTGAAATTTAAATGTCAACGGCCTGTCCGTGGCATCCAGGTTTGACCGAATGCTGTTTTTATGGTTTTTTTGCGTTTTCCCCCGCGTTTCAAAAGACATGATATGACCTTTTTTCTGTTTATGGCGCAGGACAGTAAGGTTGACAAGAACCCACCCCAGTCGACAATGACTAGCCACAGTGCGACCCTAGATCATGCCAACCGCCTTCCTTGCTGCTGCATTTTGACGCGTTACCATAACAGGTGAATTTCTGATATTTTTAGGGAGAAAATCGACATTTTTCTCCTACATAACTATAGCGGCCGCCGTGGTGTGGAGGTAGTGTTGCCGGCCTACCACACCGAAGGTCCATGGTTCGAGCCCTGGTACAGGTAACATCAAAAGTGATTTGAAAAAAGTTTTTCAAAACGGGGTCGCCCCTCGGCAGTGGTTTGGCAAACTCTCCGAGTGTATTTCTGCCATGACAGGCTTCTCAGCAAAAATTCGTCTCCTTTGTAGATGCCGTTCGGAGTCGGCAAAAAGCTGTAGGTCCCACCAATTTGTAGGGAAAATTCAAATCGGCACACCCCAAATTGGAAGAGAAGCTTGGCGCAAAAATCTCTTAGGAGGTTTATGATGATATACCTGTTGTATATCGCGCCATAAAAAAAAAAAAGAACTATAGCAATGGTAACTTCAACCTGGCTAGCCTTGAAGTAGCAATTGACGTTGGGTTCTGTCTACATGTCCCACGAACGTATACCGCAAGATAAGGATTGGTTGGCAATCGCCGCATGGATATCTTTCGATAGCAACAGGCGGGATGAATCCCTGTTTGGTTAACTTTTAACAAATAACTAAGGACTTTGCAACGTAGGTAATGAGCCAACCTAATATTTCTAGTGAAAGCGTTTATGGGTGGGTTAGAACATGCCTTGTTCTTAATGAGCAGTTACTTTCAGATCAACATTACATTGAAACTTTTTGCTTTCTCGTCGAATATGAGACGTAACCCACGTTACACAGATTGTACCCTTCATTAATTGAGAAGCTGTAAGATCTGGTAAAGGTCTTCACATTGGTCACTGATGGTCTCATGACGTTGAGTCAGGTCAAATTCTACAAAACGGTCTTGAGACACCAAAGGCGAGTTCCCTCAAAGTTAAAAACGTCTATGAGCTTTTTGTGGAGGCCTGACAGTACCTGGACCCGAACAGAATGGGAAATCTTAGACCTGTCCTTGAATACACACATTCTGGAAAAATAACATAACGCACAAACAGCACCCGCAACAATATATATATATTAGATAACTGGCTGCTTTTCATATCTATACGGCATGCTTGGATCTCCACTATAGACATACAGTCGTTCGTCCTCCGTACCTAAAATCCCGGAAGGGATAATCAGAAATTTCGTCACTACTATTATGGATACCAACCTCATCTCTAGTTTTGCGTGTCTCAAAGCTAAATGCAAGGAAACTGTGCGTGGCAGCGTAGTTTCTCTTAATCATCGTTGGATAAAAAGGAGTACTGCATTTTGGCCTTTCTAGACATTAAAGGATCCTTTTACCATAAAAACCCAGACGCCGTTAATAACACTTAAACAAATCTGGATGTGAATTGGTCACTGGTGAGACTGATTGATCAACTGCTAAAGGGAAGCAAAATACTTTTATCATTGGACAAGGCTGATATAACACGCTGTATCGTTCTTTCCCCGAATCATTGGAACCTCTTGGTAAACTCCATGCGGCATATGCTTTTGCATATAAAGGTTAATTCCGGGTGCGGACTCAGCGTAAATTTCGTAAATGGGTAAATTGACTTATACACTAAACGGTACAATATACCACCGTTCAACCTAGCAGAACTAAATTATATGCTCCTTAACTGTGGCCATATTCCTAATTGTAGTTCTGTATAATAAACTGAAATTTAATGACAACGTCATTCATCGTCAAACGAAATCGTATATTGCATTATACACGTAGAAAAGAGACACACAAAAAAAACCTGTAGCACCACACGCTTGATAGAAGCTAATTTCTTATAGGGAAAATTCCGATTTTCGTAATCACCATAACAGGAATGGCTGGCGATAAGCGGGCCAAGCTAGAAGGCCCCTTGTGGTGCCACATTAATCAGTTTAAACCAGTTTCTCGAACCATGCGGAAAGGATAATGAAGCACAATAAACCGTGATCAAGATCATCTAGGAATGGGGCACAGAAGCACAGTTGTGTCTTTCTGCTAAGAGCTGGGCAATCACAACGAAATTTTGCTACGGATTTCACCATTTATTATCCCTACAAGTCCTGCAGCATCTCCGGAAGAGAAGGGAACGTTCAGCCTGCCCGCACGCCGCCCACTAAAACAGTGCACCGTTAGGACTGCAACTCCCTCGGTAGGGGTAGCCACAAAGCCGCTGGTACCAGGGCTTAGCCGAAGTCCATAGCGGTTATAGCATGCAGACCGTGCTCGTTGGATGATTAGCAAACAGGGGTTATCTTCGGCAGTATTCTTACAGTGCCTTCCCTCGGGGAGTACCGGTGGCCTTACTGCAGCAATGAGAGCTGCCCCGGTGAACGAGAACGTATCCACAAAATTAATTTAAGACCGCTGGACCCTCCTCGTCAGGCAAGTGCTCTTACGCCCAAGATGAATTCCACAAAAAACAATTTTGTGAAAAGGAGTAGGACGAAGATGAAAATCCGCTTCACGCTAGAGAGCGAACCTGGAGGGGAGAACAGCGCTGCGTTGTAGCGAGAGCGAGAGCTTTTGACTAGCCCTAGTAAAGTGACTGCAGTATCGGACAGCACTTAGGATTGTCCAGCGGGCTATCCTTATGGGGAAATCTCCACTTAGAGGTGGCGATCCCTAGAGAAGGGGCTGGCTAGAGCCATGATCAGGACGATGCGGTAAGAATATAGTACGCCGCTTCCATTATTTGACTCAGCAGGGTGGCAGAACGGGGTAAATTAATTATAATATTGAAAAATATTCGCAATTTTAAACGAAAACGAGGTACAAAACACACTGGATGCATTAAACTCATTCAATAAATATATTAAATTTACTACGGAATTCGAAAACGATGGAAAATTACCTTACCTAGACTCAATTATAACAGAGCTGGGCGATAAGGATTACGATTACAAGACGATTACGGTTACAGTAATCGTAATTTCAAAAAACTAAATTACGATTACTGTAATCATTAATCCATCGAACCGCGATTACGATTACGTAATCGTAATTCTAGGAAACGGAATCGCACTTTCAACAATTAAGGATTACGTAAGCGTAATTTCATATGTATTAAATTACAATAACTGTATTCGTTGCTTAGGATTTTTTAATAAAATACTTGTAAAAGTAACGATTATTCCTTTTCAGATCAGATTTCAGTGAACCTTTATTTAAGTAAACAGTAAATAACTAAAATTAAGAAATTAATATTGTCACATTTTTGGGCCAATGACATCGACAAATTTTAGAAATTCAAAGTTATATTGTATAGCCTTATTCTAAATTGGCCTTAAGCAAGACTTATTTTTTTAAAAGAAAATTCAGAAAGGGCATAGCGACGGGGAGAATAACCTTTCTACAGGTGCAGATGAAGGAAGCCTTCTTCAGCAAAGGATATTTTGCGAAACACTCAAAACTATTATCCGAATCATTCAAATATCTGAAAAGTTGTTCGCCTATTATGTTTGAACCATAGTAACGTAGCGTTACAATAATACGACCCCCACTGTAACTTCACTTAAGCCTAAAAGCATGCAATAACGGCTCGACACAAACACAGCTCGACTCATTCACTCCAGGTGAGTCAGCGGCAGTAGTAGCCTTTGGGCTTATCGCTCCGCTGACTGGCTTAGTGGAACGGTCGTGCTGCTTTGGTGGCGTACCGACGTTCCTTTTAGCCCTGGCCCTAGCTATGGGACGGGTTCCGGGTCGTCGGGGGTGCAGTTGTGCTTTAAACACAATGCTCCCCCTTGACCATCAAACCGTCCTATGTTCAATAGAGCCGGTACACCGCCGCCCCTCTCTCCTGACACCTACAAAGATAGTGTGCGAATACGAGCGGGGGACGGAGGTGTCCAGCGAGGGGCCAGCACTCTGGAGGAGTCACTCCTTTTTGGTTGGGTGAGTCGGTGGAGTTGTTGCCTTTCGGCTTTTCGCTCCGCCGACTAGCTGAGTGGAAAGACCGTGCCGCTCCGGCGGCGAACTGATTTCCACTTAGCTCTGGCTCCGGGGTAGACCGAAGGGTGGGCAAGGGGTAATAGCGCTGTGCCTTTAGGGTGCACCTCCCCTCAGCCCTCCGATCGGCCTACGAAGTCCTAGCTGGAACAACTCTGCCCTCCATTCAGCCACCTATATAGCGTGCGCTGATGGAGGCAGTGGTGTTCAGCCACAGAGCCAGCACCCTAACCAGATTCACTCCAGTATCTTTTCAGAGTACCGCCCCTCCACACAGCCGCCCCTGGAATACCGGCACCGAGAGACAGCCGCAGAGTACCTCCCCACCAACTCGTCGCCCCTGGAATATCGGCACCGAGAGACAACGTCAGGTAAATCACCTGTTGACCCGCTCCGCTATCCCGGCCTCAATAGTCTTCCGACCCGACGCTAGCTGCTCCGCCACTGGTACGCCCTTCTTCGCGCTACTTCTGCTCCCGGTGAGTCGCCGCCCAACCGTTGCCGTTTTCCAGCTGTGCTAAATCCGCCTTGCCGCTCCGCCGTTCAGCCGCTGTTCAACGATTGCTACGCCGCCCGTTTACACCGCTCTCTTGCTTCCTCACTCTCCAGTAACGGAAAGCTGGAACGCATATACGACGGTTTACGCGTTGAATACCGCCTCTTTGTCAAGCGTGGTGAATTCAGGACCATCGAGGAATTGATGGAACTGACCGAGGAATATGAATTGCTCAAAGGTGAGGAGGTCAAGCAAGGAAAGATCTCAGCCCATAATTTACACCAAATGCAAGAAGAGTACGATAGTAAAGCATGCTGCTGGCGCTGTAAGGAGCGCGGTCACCACCGGTTTCAATGCAGAGGGAACAGGAAAATTTGTTGCTCCAAATGCGGGCAGGACAACATAATGTCGAGGGATTGCCCTTGCAATCAGGCCGACCAACCCAGCATCAAGGCTACCACCAGCAAAGCAAGCAGGACTACACCGAATCAGAGACCGAACCGGAGCCAAGTACAATCCGCCCAGCTGCGAACTCCAATGAAACCACCCGCCCGCAAACTCAATTCACCTGGCAAAGCGCTAGGAGATGGCCGTTTTTACATTAAAGTTACCCTGGAGGGAATGAGCGTTCGAGCGCTTTTGGATACTGATGCAACGCTGTCATACGTGGATGACTCAATAAAGAAGCATTTGGAGACACGCAAGATCCAACCAGAACTCAACAAACGGAGCATAGAACTGGCGGCCCAAACATGCGTCTACAGTTCAAATTCTTATCCTGCAAGTATATGGTACAACGGAAGAGCAACCGACACGCTTATTTCCGTCATTGCAAACCTAACGGAAAGAATGATCCTGGGAATGGACTTCCTACGGGATAGGCAAGCCGTTCTTACTCTCGATGGCAAACGACTTGATGCCACCCTGACCAAGAGAGCACACGAAGTCGCCAGGCTGTGTACGCTTACCTACGCACCTAACCGACGACCAAAACGCTAAGCTGGAAAACTTTTTAGAGCACCATAGAAAGCGTTTTAGTGAGATCAATGCCCCAAGTACCGCTGCCGAACATGTGATCACACTGAAACACAACCGACCGGTGAAACAACGCTACCACCCTCGTAATCTAGCTATGCAACAAGTCATCGATGAGGAAGTCAACGAGCTATTGGCAGGAGGAAGGATTGAACCCTCAAGAAGTGCATATAGCTCCCCGATTGTGCTGGTTCGTAAAAAGCCACAACCGTACAACGAATCTGATATACTATATACCATGGGTGCCGGCAAAAGCGACTGGTACGAGAAGAAAACGCACCAAGTGAAGGAGCAACCGCACGCCCATCCGGACTATCAGATTGTTGAGAATCGTCTTTTCCATCACATTTCGCCAAAGAGTAAGCTTTCGCGTTCTCCGCAGTGGAAGCTGTGCATCCCGGCCAGCCGACGAAGAGACGCCCTCCAAGAAGTTCGCGATGCTGCATTCGCTGGCCATTTAGGGGTAAAGAAAAGCCTTAAGCGAGCCCAGCAAATTATTACTGCCCTGGGGTGTACCGCGACGTACTCCAGCACGTGCGCAAATGCATCACACGCGCCGAGTATAAGGTAGAGCAGAAACGCCCCGCGGGATTAATGGCCACCATGCAATGTTCATGACCTTGGGAAATCATAACCGTCGACTTCATTGGACCATTACCGCGCTCCAAACAAGGAAATACTTGCCTTCTCGTCTTAGAACGAATAATCTACCGATTTGGCTGCCCTAAATTCTTACTGACCGACAACGGGAAACATTTCGCCAGCAAAGCAGTAAAAGCATTGCTAAGCAAACACGGGATTGAGCACAAATTCACCGCCGCATACTCACCCCACGAAAATCCGACAGAGCGGGTGAACCAGGTCATAAAAACAATGATCGCGCAACGATCAAAGGAAGACCACCGCACATGGGATCAGGAGATTCCACAAATAGCATTCGCGATGAACACGGCACTGCACGAATCGACTCCAGCATCGGCGGCAGAAATAAATTTCGCCCGCAATCTTACCGCACCGCAGGAAGTGCGAACGGAGGGTACCGTACCAGTAGAGCCACCGTCAGGACCACCAGAAATCACCGAGCTATGGAAAGAGATTAAGAAATATCTTACCAAGGCATCCCAGCGACAGAAAAAATATTACTATTTACTTCGACCACCATGGAAACCAAACGTGGGTGAAAAGGTTATAAAAAGGAACCACCCAATCTCATCCGACATAGACAACTTCGCACAAAAACTGGCCCGAAATTCTCCGGTCCATACGTGGTAGAAAAATATGTTTCAGCAAATACCGTAGAGCTTATCCACTCCGAATCACAAAACAAGAAAAGAGGGCATGCACATTTGCAAGACTTCAAGCCATGGAACTTTTAACCGCATTTAACCGTATCACCATCCAAGGGACCCACCGAAAAATACAGTTCGTGGACTAACACATCCAGAGGGAAGACAAATTAATTTTAAGTATTACGTTTTTGCATTTATTTTTCAAAACTGAATTGTAATATATGATTTCTATTATTCTATCTTTATATATTATATACACTATCAGAAAAAAAAAATGTCTTACACAACAAACTCATTAAACGCGATCCGGTAAATCACAAAAACGGTTACAGTTTAATAGTGTCCGCCTCACACCTCTTTCGTGAATCCCTACAATACCTTACAACAAATAATTTTACTCTTTCTATTAGCATTTAAGAAAAATTAAGTTTGCCATACATATGTTGAAATTACGACAATGGTACTCACCGCAGCTTTCCGTCACCCGAAGTGGGAGGGGGACTGTAACGTAGCGTTACAATAATACGACCCCCCCTGTAACTTCACTTAAGCCTGAAAGCATGCAATACCGGCTGGACACAAACACGGCTGATCCACAGCAACAACGGCATGGTGATCACCGGCAGCCAGCATAAATTCATACCCAGGCAAATAACACACCATGGCAAGCGGTGAAATTCTCCACCATTTCATAACCGTCCCCATATAAAGGAATGATTTCACAAATTTTGAATCATTCACTCCAGGTGAGTCAGCGGCAGTAGTCGCCTTTGGGCTTATCGCTCCGCTGACTGGCTAAGTGGAACGGTCGTGCTGCTTTGGTGGCGTACCGACGTTCCTCTTAGCCCTGGCCCTAGCTATGGGACGGGTTGCGGGTCGTCGGGGGTGCAGTTGTGCTTTAAACACAATGCTCCCCCTCGACCATCAAACCGTCCTACGTGCAATAGAGCCGGTACACCGGATACACCAGAGGGGCGGCCTTTCTCCTGACACCTACAAAGATAGTGTGCGAATACGAGCGGGGGACGGAGGTGTCCAGCGAAGGGCCAGCACTCTGGAGGAGTCACTCCTTTTTGGTTGGGTGAGTCGGTGGAGTTGTTGTCTTTCGGCTTTTCGCTCCGCCGACTAGCTGAGTGGAAAGACCGTGCCGCTCCGGCGGCGAACTGATTTCCACTCAGCTCTGGCTCCGGGGTAGACCGATGGGTGGGCAAGGGGTAATAGCGCTGTGCCTTTAGGGTGCACCTTCCCTCAGCCCTCCGATCGGGCTACGAAGTCCTAGCTGGTGGAGGCAGTGGTGTTCAGCCACAGAGCCAGCACCCTAACCAGATTCACTCCAGTCTCTTTTCAGAGTACCGCCCCTCCAAACAGCCGCCCCTGGAATACCGGCACCGAGAGACAACGTCAGGTAAATCACCCGCCTGTTGCCCGCTCCGCTATCCCGGCCTCAATAGTCTTCCGACCCGACGCTCGCTGCTCCGCCACTGGTACGCCCTTCTCGGCGCTACTTCTGCTCCCGGTGAGTCGCCGCCCAACCGTTGCCGTTTGCCAGCTGTGTTGACTCCGCCTTGCCGTTCCGCCGCTGCTCAACTGTTGCTACGCCCGCTGCCCAACTGCTGCCGTTTTCCAGCTGTGCCAAATCCGCCTTGCCGCTCCGCCGTTCAGCCGCTGTTCAACGGTTGTTACGCCGGTCTCCAGTAACGGAAAGCTGATACCCCCCCAACGCCTTCAGGCCGTGTGTGTGTGTTCGATCTTAATACACATATATCGTGTTATTTCTTAGTAGGGGTTAGTGGGACGTCTTCTGACCTTGGACAGACTTACCTCAGCCTTCGACAAAACCCACCTCATACCATTAGCTTTTTGTTTTAAATAAACTTATGAAATATATTTAACTTACATGTTCTAAATTTTCATAGTAATCCTTATTGAAAAGAAACTTATCTCGAAAGCACTTAGAATCGTTCAAAAAATTGCAATTCCTGCGACTCTTTCTTCGTTTCCTGCTTTCATAGTTCACTGAAAAATCAGTATCGATTATTTTATCTGCAGAAAAATCAGACTGTTCCATTTCAGAACAAAATAGAGGATCCATTTTCTCTATGATGCTAAATATATAATAATAGGTAGACCATGGGGTATTTTTTAAATATTGGCTTATTATACTCCTAACTTACATAAATGTATAAGCGTATATGAACCTATATTGCAAAAACGCCTGATTGACTCGATAATCACCGCTATACTAATAGACTCGGCGCGTAATGACTTAACAGCTAGACAAGTTTACATTAGAAATATAATTCATAGCTTCCTCTGTTCATATTATAAAATCACTTATAGCTTTCACTTTGTCGGCAGTCTTAGAAATCTCCAAAATTAACAGATTTTCACTCAATTTTTTGACGTTGGGAATTTTTTGTTTTTGTAAAATTTAACAAATTACTCCTTTATTTTATATTTACTATCAAGTGCAAAATACTGCCACTCTTTCCCGCAGTACGAACAAGTAATTTACGCAAGCATCTATGTATGTATCAAAATGTTTAAAACTTTTTCAAGGTTGGCTAAAAAATTTATAATTTCAAAAGTTGTGTATGAAAATTGTAGCAATTGTAATCCTACGAACATAAATTACCGATTACAAGAATCGTAATTTAAAAAAAGTGAAATTACGATTACGTAATCGTAATCCTAAGTACCTAAATTAACGATTACTGCAATCGTAATTTAAAAAATTTGAAATTACGATTACGTAATCGTAATCCTAGGTATCTAAATTAACGATTACTGTAATCGCAATTTAAAAAAGTTTAAATTACGATAACTGTAATCGTAATCCTAGCTGTAATCGATTACGCATGTAATCCTTATCGCCCATCTCTGAATTATAATAAGACATGATAATGAAATAAAGCTTAAGTGGTATAAGAAACCTATAGCATCAGGACGAATCATAAATTATAATTTAAAACATCCTAAAACGATGATAATTATTACAGCGAGAGGCTGTGTTCGACGAATGTTGCAAATATCTGACGACACTTACCACAGAGAAGTTAAGACTGAAATTAGAACGATATTAAAAAATAATGATTTTCCAGATAGTATTATAAATTCTTTAATAAGAAGATCGGTATCAGAAAACCAAAATCGTATAGTAGATGAACCGAAGATATTTAAATCCGTAACATATGTACCACAATTGTCAGAGCGGCTTGCAAAATCAAATTGCTACAACAACCAAGAAATAAAAATAGCCCACAAACCAAATAGTACATTAAAACATATTTTCAATAGAACAAAGTCAATAATACCCACCGCGGAGAAAGTAACGTTATTTATAAAATACCTTGCAGAGGTAATGACAAGGAATCATGTAATAAATTCTATGTAGGAACCACAAAATCCAAATTAAAAAGCAGATTAGCGCAACATAAATCTGACTTTAAATGTTGTCATCTTTCACAAAACCATAAAGCGGCCCTTATGGCCCACTGTGCAAGCAATGAACACTCGCCAAACTTCGATGAAGCTTCAGTGCTCCAGCAAGAAAAGTACAAAAAGAGATTCACGTTAGAAATGCTGCACATTATCAATACACCGACTGATAAGAGAATTAATTATAGATCTGATGTAGAGAGTGTAGCGTCGTCGTACCGACACCTGTTACAAAAAAAATAAGCATTGTAATAACTAGTAGAACACTCCAAGTTAAATCGTGCGAACGTGTAAATAAATGTAGGTTATGAATAATTGTTATTAGGTTAATTATTTATTATATTAATGTCTTTATGTTTGTTATTTATGTCCTGAAGACGATTACCGACGGTAATCGAAATATACCGACAAAACAAAAAAACTTTTTTGTTTTTATTGATTTTTGGAAAAAAGAAAAATCGACCTCGAGCCAGCTAAATTCGTACATTGAAAAATTAGTTTAAAGATACACCAACGCAAATGCCAAACATGTATTCACACTATAGAGCCGTAGTTGTGGGAGTAGACATTTCATGCATGCTTTTTTGTTAGTTACTTGTGTGTTCGGCTCTCACTGTGAGTGAGCAAAGTTGGTAGTGGACCAATGAAAAACAAGTATTTACACCATGGAGACGCTGTTGTGTGAGTAAACGTATCATGCATTTTTGCTTTAGTTGTTGTTATTGTATGGATCACTGGCTACGATGCCCACTATCAGCGTCTCTCCTGAGAGCCCAAGCAATGTAAAATAGGATCAAATAAGTAAACTTCATTGCTGATACCTACAGTGTTCACAAAAACAATATATATGATTATTCCTAAAGAGTATTCAATACAGGAGTTGGTTTTGTTTTTGTATTTGTGGTTGGGTTTGTGTGAATTGAAATAAAATAGATGAAATAAGATGGGGACGATCACCTTTCCTCAGACCGGAAGAAATATTGGACGTGCTTAATTTACCCGAAATTCAAATCCATTTTTTTAGGTTTCCGTAAAGTTTAGATTCTTCAGGTAAACGTCACCTGGTTTTCAAAAAGCATCTGAATGAATCTTAAAGTGGACTCTATGAGACACGTTGGTCAGAAAAACATAATGGTGTTATACAATTCGAAGACAATATCACAGAAATTGTAAATGCTTTCAAGAAATTCACAACATGACAAGATACAAAAACGACCTCAGAAGCTCGTTCGTTGATAAAGGCAATTTGCGACGCAGAATTCATAATTTCAATGATTTGTTTGAGCAATATTCTTTCAGGAACGCGACCATTGAGTCTACTTTTACTAGCACCTTCTATTGATTTGAATCATGCACTCAATGTACTCCGAAATTTGTTGGATTTTGAGATTCATATTCCGCGTCTAACAAGTAGACAAATATATCGCTCGAATTTATTTTGTTGTGTTGATCTTCCGACAGGGTAGTAAGCTGATTTTTGTTGGAACGATTTTCCGTCATCCCTTGTCAAGTTTGGTTTTGTGACAAACCGGTTTCGGCGTTCTGCCATTTTCAATGCCTAGTTTCGTTTTGGTCTGTGTCTATCCGCTGCGTTGTTTTTATAGTCCGTGGGTGCTGTGGCAGGTAATGTCAATCTATGTGTTCGTGGTAGATAACGTTAATATGCGTGTGTGTGTGCGCGGTATTGATACGTCCCAATGGTTATCTGTCCCAAGGGTTGTTTTTGTAGGTATGTAGACATACCGCTTGTTAGCTAAGCGGTAGGTTGATGTAGGTAGAAATCGGTGATTTTTGCAGTTTGGTTCATATTTCGTTTTTGCTTGTTCATTGTTACGTGTTTGGTTGCTGTACCTGCTGGCTTGTGCTGTTTTTTGTAAACTAGTTTTAAGGGTTCAAATATTTCGTCAGAGATAGTGTTGGTTTGTTCGTTTATGATCCTGCCGTCAAATGTTTTTAACTTGTATATCTCCATGTTCTCAAGTACATTAAGCCGCCGGCCTTTTCCTTGTACGTGAAGTATTCGAGCCGTTGTTTTTATGTTAGCTGGGGTGCAGTTGTTCTCAAACATGTGGTTCGCGAAATTAGATTCTGGTATTATGGTGGGTTTTCGTGTTTTTTTGTTGTAGTCCCTGATATGCTCTCGGAATCTTGTGATTATTTTTCTTCCTGTTTGTCCTATGTAGCTGTATTGACATTCACAAGTAAGCCTATACACTCCGTGTCTGTTGAATGGGTCATCAGAATTAGTGTCGGTTCTTAGTTTTTGTCCGACGTTGTTAGATGTTCTGAATGCTGTGTTGATGTTATATCTTTTAAAGAACTTTGCTAATTTGTACGTCGCTTTTCCAGTGTATGTCATTGCCGTCCAAACCATTGGATTTTCCTCTACGTTTACTCTTTTTTGTGTTCCATGGCTACTTCTGAGTTTATCCACAAGTGCTTTCTTGTATCCATTATTTGCCGCTATGTTATATATTGTATTAAGCTCTCTCCAGTATGCTTCCTGTGTGAGCGGCGTTCTCTGAAGCCTATCCACTAAGTGCCTCAATGCTGCATTTTTGTGCTGTTGCGGATGGTTTGATGTAGAGTGTATAATGGTGTCCGTGGCAGTCGGTTTTCTATAAATGCCGTAGTTGAACCTATTTGTTATTTTGTCAATCCCTATAGTTAGGTCCAGGTAGTTCATTATTCCATCTTTTTCTACTTCCATTGTGAACTCTATGTTGCTATATTGCCTGTTGAGGAACTCTAGTATTTGCTCTTCGTTATCGTCATTTAGGATGCAGATGATGTCATCCACGTATCTAGCGTAGAATGCCACGCCTAACTTGGTTTTTAACTCCTGTATATATTTTCCTTCCAAGTTTTGCATGAATGTTTCCATGAGAATGGCCGATGTTGGGTTAACATAAAAACAACGGCTCGAATACTTCACGTACAAGGAAAAGGCCGGCGGCTTAATGTACTTGAGAACATGAAGATATACAAGTTAAAAACATTTGACGGCAGGATCATAAACGAACAAACCAACACTATCTCTGACGAAATATTTGAACCCTTAAAACTAGTTTACAAAAAACAGCACAAGCCAGCAGGTACAGCAACCAAACACGTAACAATGAACAAGCAAAAACGAAATATGAACCAAACTGCAAAAATCACCGATTTCTACCTACATCAACCTACCGCTTAGCTAACAAGCGGTATGTCTACATACCTACAAAAACAACCCTTGGGACAGATAACCATTGGGACGTATCAATACCGCGCACACACACACGCATATTAACGTTATCTACCACGAACACATAGATTGACATTACCTGCCACAGCACCCACGGACTATAAAAACAACGCAGCGGATAGACACAGACCAGAACGAAACTAGGCATTGAAAATGGCAGAACGCCGAAACCGGTTTGTCACAAAACCAAACTTGACAAGGGATGACGGAAAATCGTTCCAACAAAAATCATATCGCTCGAACTTTACCGCGTCTTGCCAGAAAAAACGTTGGACGTTTTTAATTTGAATTTACTTCCGCCGTCAAAAATTGTACAAAATGATACTCTTTCAAAGAAAAAAAATGCTTCGAAACTGGTAAAATCTATAGGCGAACGATACTCATATTTCTTGAAAACAGGAGAGTATGAAGTTTGGTCCGAACTCTGGATAAAAAATCCCGACAAAAAATCGATCGGCAGTAGAAGTTCTAGAGCACTGCAACGGAAATGCTTTTCCACTGATGAGGATGCTATTGCACATTCTGGCTACACTGCTTCTCCAGAAAGAAGTTTTTCTACAGTTCGGCGATTAAAAACATGGTTACGAACAACTATGACTGAAGAGAGGCTCTCTGGTTTAGCACTTTTACACGTACATTATGATATTAAAATCGATATTGAAAACATTATAGAAAGATACGCAAAAAAAGGAGAGGCGAAAAATGGATTTTATAATATAGAATTGTACTTATCAATTTATGAATAATAATAATGTACTAGAGTTCGCCCAGTGGTTGAAATTCAACCAATAAACTTTATTTTATTTTATTTTTTGCTGTAGGTATGTTTTATCCGCCTTTTTTCTTCCTTTCTATGTCGTTCCTTTCCTCTAACATATTTTTATTTTCCTTGATTTCTTTTTTACTCTCTTATTTTATTTTTTACTTTCCTCAAACTTCTTTCCCTTCCCTTCCTTTCATTTCCTTACCATTGCTTTCTTTCCTTCAATTTTCCTTCCTTTCCTATCCTTTCCATTCCCTTCCCTTTCCTTCCTTTCCTTTCCTTTTCCTTTTCCTTTTCTTTCTTTCCTTTAATTTTCCTTCCTCTCAATTATTTTCCTTTCCTCTATTTTGCTTTAATTTTCTTCGGTGTTTAATACTCTTTATGAGTAATCATTTATTTTATTTTTGTAAACCCTGTTTGTAGGTATCAGCAATGAATTTTACATATTTGCTCATATTTTACATTGCTTGTTTAATATATCCAACAAAGCAACTTTTCGTGCTCTCAGGAGAGCAGCTGACACTGGGCATCGTAGCCAGTAATCAATAAAATAACAACAACTAAAGCAAAAATGCATGACACAACAGAGTATCATAGTGCGAATACATATTTTTCATTGGTCCACTACCAACTCTTCGCACTCACAGTGAGAGCCGACCACACGAATAACACAAAAACATGCATGGCAAGTCTACTCACACTACTATGGCTCCTAATTTTTTTCCTACAAAGCAACTCCTCGGCCATGCTCACGATTCAGCATAATACACAAAAAGTAAGTACACACACACACAGCGTGTCTATAGTGTGAATAAGTGAATGTGTAGTGGTGTGACTTTTATGTTAAATTTTTTATATTAAAATGATTTTTAAAATTTTTTTTATTTACGAATAAAAGTACACCTCAAAATTTCCTATCTACACATATATAATTTGTATACCTTAGAATTATAGTTTAGCAGAAAACGGTTCTACATTGCATTCATCTTGTCTATTTATATATAAGATACCGTTTCAAAAACATCTTTGTACAAAAAACTACATATTTAATCTGTCGACGAATAGATTGAAATGTCCTTATTTTTAATAAACATTATTGTACATCTCTTTTTTCATTTGTTTCATTGCTCGAATAAATATAAATTCAAGATAACTCCACTTAGTTAAAATACAAGTGAAACTCGCTTATCCGAAAGAACTAGTTTCTACTTTTGAGCTGTATAAAATCATTTCTTGATTGCTTTCTGTTTGAATCCTTTCAATTAATTGAGCTAATTTGAGTGCTTAAAGATAAATTCGTTATGTTTATTCGTAATTATGTCAAAATGGTGTTCTGAAATTAATCATTTATTTATATTACTGACTTTCATGGCAATTTGGATTTTGAGCTTTCGGCCATGATCGCCCCCCCTTAACTAGAGACCTATATCCGCCCCTGTCAAATTAGAAAGAAAATTAGAGGTATGCGGGTTGTATCTGTTTAACATAACCCCGTCTAAAGGCGGCCCTTCGGTTAGAGGGTTAACGAAGCTAAATCTCCGTTCTTAAAAATGTACATGTTCGAAATTTTTAAAACAGCACTAAGGTGGGCCCCATTAGAACTGCAACTCTCTGGCTAAGGGTGGGCACCTTTGCGTTGGTGCGAGGGCTTAGGCGAAATCCATACCGCCCGACCATCTAGCAGAACGATGCAACTGGTTACATCTATGCCGTTTTGCGCCATAGCAGGACGACTGGATATCGGTGACAAAAAACTACTTACCCCTAATAGATGGTGTTATGCGGTTGTATTCCTACGGTGCCTTCCCGATACCGAAACGATTTAATATAAAAAGCAGTAGAACAAAGTGAAAAGCGCCTACCCAGGGAAGCGGATAGCGCTATAAATGAAAGCTTCTGTCTAGCCCGAGTAAAGTGACTGAGAACAAAAGGATGAGAAATAGAGAAGGGAAGAAAGCCTTATCGCAGTACCGGGTAGCCCTTGGGATTGTGCAGTACATGGGAGCCGTGGTCGATTTAGCCTCCCGGGATAGCGTGCGTTTGGTATGGGCTCGTGAGACTTTAGAAAAGGAATGAAGATAGTCCTCCTTGTTCCAAAGGTTAACTTGATTAGTTTTATCATATTAGCTGCCGAAATGCAACAGATTCCGATCAACGCAGTTAATGCTCCAATTTAGTTGGGAGGTTGAAAAGGACGGGTTGTCAATCCTTCCTTATTCCAAATGTTAACTTGATTAGTTTTATTAGTTTTACTTTTATCATTTTAGGTAACGGAATGCAACAGATTCCGATCAACACAGTTAATGCTCCAATTTAGTTGGGAGGCTGGAAAGGACGTGTTTCCAATCCTCCCTTATCCCAACTGTTAACATGATTAGTTTTATTAGTTTTATCACAATAGCTGTCGGAATGCAACAGATTCCGGTCAACAAAGGTCAACTAAGCTGCTCTAGAAATGCGGACTTCAGGGGCAGACGGTTGAGCATGTTTTCTGTTCCTGCCCTGCTCGCTACATTAAGCCCCGACTAATAGGACAACTATCAGATCTCAAAGCAGCAAGTATGGTTTCACCCTATGTCCCTATGAACCAGACGAGGTTTAATCTGTTCTGCTCGGTCAGCTTAAACGAGAATGCGCCTAGCGATCTTATCCTGGCTTTCAATAAAGATAAAAATGTCTTCTCGTATAATTCACAGCTTCTATGACAGCAGAGATCTGCCCTTGGAAGACACTGTAGTGATCTGGTAGCCGAAATGATAAATCTAGGGACAGGTCTTTGGAGAAGACCGTCCCCCCGTTCTTCCATCTTACTAAAAACCATCGAAGTAGATATTTATACCCCCCAGGAAGAGTTTTCTTTTACTCTGCAGGCCCAGTCTTCTCTACAGTATGCAAAAATTATTATCGTCGAGACTGGTTGGAGCACACTTATCCGAAGACCCATGCAGGATGTTATACCTCTGAAGTATGCCGGAGTGACCCACCAGTGAATAACATGCTTTGCTTTGTCCCCACCGCTTTCCGATGGCTCGTTTGCAATTAGAGTGCTATGAACGCCTCCTCTTGTCACTGAAATATATTTTCTTTCCAGTTTTATCATTTATCTAGGATCAATCCCAAAAAATGGATTTGTCAGCCAACTCAAGATGCACGCTATTTGAGCTAGGTGGAGTAAGTGTCGGCAAATTATACATGTGCGAGAATAACACAAGTTCCACTTTCTTAGAACTGACACTAAGATCACAGTCAGAGAACTATCTGGATACCTCCCTGAGTGCATGCTACTTCACACAGATTTTGAGGAAACTAGCAGTAATCACCTTTCAGAAGTGAGTTTGGAGCTAAGTTCCTTACTCAGTGCTTCAGTTTCGCCAATTTATGAAGAGACCCATCTTCCCCTTATGATTTGCTCAATGAGCTTCACCAACTAGTTGTCTACTCCTAAAGTTGACAGTGCATTCGCAATGGCTTTCAAATATAATTAAAGGCACCCACTTTGCTCAAGAGTGCCACTAGGCAATATTCTTTAAATTTAGAGATGTTTCAATGGTAGAAACGAGACTGTGAAGCGTCGGCTGCAATTAATAGAGAGCCTTGACCAATCGGCCACTATGTTGTGAATTTCGTAGGGGCTGGATACTAGTCTCAGCGTTTCACCTATATACCTTCGGTCGCTATCACTATACTTAAATAAATGGAAGAGGTTAAGCTACGATTTATACACAATAAACAATGTGGCTATACCTGTGCCATAAACCTTCGGCATATAGTCCACAAGCCCTGGCGTCATAAACCCAAGGCTCTTGGCTTTCCTCGCACTCTCTGTCAATGTGTCCAGCAATACCCCCGCCGTATTTTGGCCAAGATCTTGACGGCCTTACGTTCCTCCTAATGCAACAATTTCCGAACGGTTGGGTTTGGTTATCCTGGGGACCGTAACTCGTAGTTTTCATCGCTGTCACCTCCCCAAGGCAAGTTTTAGCCTATCTGATATTAGGCGGAGCATCAGCATAAGTGTGTGGAGGTTTGCTCGCTGTTAAAAGCCCAGCCAACCAGTTCGCCCCAGTGGTGCAAAATATCCCCCTAACACCAGCCACCTCGGTGTAAGCCGGCACCATTTAAGGTTAGTTGGTCTGCCGATTTCAACGCAACCGTTTCCGCAGCTTTACTGGTCCTGGACGCCATCAAGAGGCACTTGTTTGTTGGTTGTTGTGAAGTAGCCCGGTTGCAAGCAGCACCAGCCACATCGGCGTGTGATGGGCGACCAGCTCCACAGAAGTTGGGTTGGACCTCCCTTTTGAGCCCAACGGACCCGCAACTTCACTGGTGTCGGAACCCATCAGCCGTTTTTGAATGTTAGTTGATGATGAAAGAGCAGAGAGGAGGGGCCCCATTCTGCATTAGGGCCAAAATTGCTCGCTGAGGTGGCCCGGTGAGGGAGGCGCCTTTCTAATACAGCCGATTTGGTGCAGACACCTCTGGAAAAGGAGGTGTGCCACCTAATTACCATCTGATCGCGACAAAGTAGCTCAGAATTTCGGGTTGTATCGAGTTGTCCTCCCTATATCCGCCATTATCAGTAAAAACTGGGGCACGTGTTTCAATGTATGACATCTCGTCACACATATATGGTCGCTCTTGTGCTAAGAATCTGGTACCACGTATGGTAATCAAACTAAGAACCTTCACCCCATTCACCATAATAATAAATGTCAAAAACTATATAATTTCTAAAAAGTTTTTTTTTGTCCCAGTTTTGTTATCAGATCCCTTCGAACTATAAACTGCAATAATTGAGTATCTTATATATTGTTTTATTTTGTTTTGTTGTTTTTCCGACAGGGTGAATGATTGATGTATATTGGAACGATTTTTCGTCATCCCTTGTCAAATTTGGTTTTGAGACAAACCGGTTTCGGCGTTGTGCCATCATCAGTGTCGATTTTCGTTCTCTTATATATTATTTCTGTAAGGTCTTTTTGTGTTAGTTCCTAAGTTTCTGCTCTCTTTTAGAACCAATATTAATAAATAAGGTATCGTTTTAAAGGTGGGGGTTAGCTCTACATGCAAAACCATGTTTTAATTAGCGTAGTGCTTTAGTTTAAGCGTATTTTATAAAAATGAATTCTTTAAAATAAGCGATTGTGAATGGACAAAAAAATCAAGGCATTGCGAATATCACAGCGCTCAACCCACTGCGAGCGCTCCATTTACACTTGAACATTGCTAAAATAAGTGAATAAGACTGCGTTCACATTGGGTCATAAACTCGAGTTAAAGGGACATTTTTTGAGTTAATTCATATTGATGTTGTCAATCAACTCACGTTTATGGCTCAATGTGAATGTAATATAAGTTGTGGAATTTCAAATAGCTGTTTGCGCATATTTGTATAGTTTTTTGTGGTTTCACAACAAGTGTAGCTGAAAATCTTTTTTTATAATTTGAGAAAAAGGTTTGAAAAATCCTGGACCTGGACTAATAAAAGGTTTCAAACCATTGTTTTTTTTTTTGCGCAAGGCGCGCACGGGTCCACCTAGTTTTTCTAAAAGCAACAAGATATTTTCCACCATTTGAAATTATATATAATCTAAACTGACGACTACGTCTTTTGTTGTATTTTCTGGAACGCAAAAGATAAAAGGAAGAACCCGTTTTTTCTTCAGCCAATAGAAATTTGCAGTCATTGTTTCTACTGTTTGTATGGCACATAGTGTATCGATCCCAACCGATATTTCAAACATTCTGTTCCTTTCTTTGCTTTTGCTGCCTGTTGATTCGGTAAAAACTGTTTTGGATAAAATAATTTCGCATTCATTTAGTTTACCCTCTAGCGGATTTTCTAAGAAATGCATACACCACGGAATGCAATTTATGCTGCTGACCCCGAGATTCGTGAAGAACAGCGTCGTTTTTGGCGTGATTTCTCAGTAAAGAATAAGAGGCAGAGATGCCAGCAGCCAGTAGTGACGGTTAACATCGTGGAATTGATTATTTATCTTCATTTGTAGTGCGGAAATAGTTGTAAATTTTAATCAATTGTTTTTAGTGAACCAAAGCAATATTACTCACTAGCAGACCCGGCAGACGTTGTCCTGCCTAAAATGTGGCTTGCCAAAATTAGCAAACTATACTCTTTTCCCTCCCCACTTTTCGCTTCTTCTACATTTATCCTTATCTCCTCTTTCTTTCAACTTTTGCTCTTCCCCACCTCTATATCTCAAATTTCTATTCCTTCTCCCCTTCTTCTCCCATTTCCTTTGGGGGTACTGATATGTACATAGTTTAGAAGATATATCGAATTTCCTTTTATTTGATCCTCGTAGTGCTTTCTGTTTCCAAGGTTTTTTGGTATATATAACACATATGTATCTATAAATAAAATAACATTAACTTGAACCAAATTAATTCCTAGCTATGCCGAATTGCTACTTTAAATAGCCTGGAGGCTTTCCCAAAAAGTAAAATATGGCCTGTGTCATTTCACAGAGATCGACAATAAATTTTGGGCATTAATGACACAAACGAAACACAAAAAATGTTAACGTGGCTCCTTCCATTTTCCAAAAACTTTGTAAATCTTGACTAAATCTCACGTACCCACGGAACTTCTGAACCTATCGTGAAAGTTTTATAGAACGACTATACATTTTTTCCAAATATATAGTATGAAATTAAATACAAAAAATGTAAATTATGTTATAAAAATGTTTTCAGAATTCGCGAAATGTCAACGAATTTTCATAAATATTTTCAGGTTTTTTTTTCAGAATTCTTAGATTTTTTGGAGTTTGCAGTTTGAAGCCCATTGAATTTAGTATAGTAAAAAATGTGTATTTTCATTGCGATTTTCTTTTTTCGCAGTAGAAATTCAAAACGAGATAAGAACATGTTGCAATAAGAATGATCATCATTCAACAGAAACTCTTAGATACTTTCCTTCGATTCCGCCACAAGTTAGAAAGGAACAACCAACAGAGCAGTGTCTTTGATCTAATAGTTTTTTCCTTAGTCAGTTGCCACATTTTTATATAAATTCGATACGATATCGTGATGTAAATAATCGATGCCAAAAAGTATCGCTACAAAATTCTCGAGTACAAAATATCGGTATCGAAGAGCGATAGTATCGATATGGTATCGTATCATATCGAAATTCGTGCCCCTACTTTCAAACATTCCTAAGGACTGTTTTTGCCATCTCCTATTAATGACGGTCTTTAATAGACTGCTTTTTTCCGGTTAGTTGTCAAATTACCCGCCGTTTAGTGTGAACCGACTTTTATGAAAGCGGCCCTAAATTACTCAACTATATATAATTAATTTCATTAACAAAAATTTCTCAAAAACTTCGGCCTCTAGGCAGTGCTGGAAAAAATATGAAGAGAGGATTTAATAACTTAAACTAATTAAGGGTGGTCGAATTTCGACCACGGGATATAGTAGTAAATATTATTCTCTTATCTTGTGTATTTCGTTATGTCCGCGCAGAACGTCTAAGCCATGGGAGCAGGAGGTCCTAATGGAGGCCTTTTTTGCGAATTCGTCGCCGTTTTCGAGTTATTGACCAGGTGTGGCCCTAGAAGGTGTTCGTATTACATGGGTATCAAATAAAAGGTATTGATGAGGTTTTTAACGAGAAATGGTTCTATGGTTCTTAGTCCCGTGCGTGACTTCGTTTTCGAGATATTGGTCAAAATGTGGACCAGCTGTGACCTTAGAAGGTGTTTGTACAATATGGTGATGATGAGGGTTTTAACCGGGAATGGTTCTTAGTCACATGTGAAACCCCGTTTTCAAGATATTGACCAAAATGATAGGGAGGGATAGGGATAGAGTAAGATGAATAAGAGGGCACGAAAGGAAGGCAAGCAGAAGAATAGGGATCTAATATGAAAAGGGAGAGAGCCAAATTTCAAACATGCAGTCAAATAAATTTTTGGGCAGAACAACGTCTGCCGGGAATGTGTTTAATGAGTTGAGTTCGTCATATTGGATTAAAGTTTCATCGATTATATATACTTAACATGCCTCCGAAAAGGAAAAGGGCGTTGTCAAGAAACACTTCTGCAGTAAAAAAGGAATCGAGAGAAGACGAGACTGAAGAACAACATGAAAGAAGACTCTTAGACATGAGAGACAGACACACGGCAATAAGACTAAGTCAGAATCGGGAATAAAGAGGTTTGAATTTCGATATGCATGAAGAAGCGTTCAATTATGATCCTACAGTTGGCCATAATTTACATTCAAAAATAAATATTGGTCAATGCGAGAAAATTTAAAAACGAAGCGTCTTTGCCATCACTTCCACCGGAGCTGCTGTTAAGTTTGACATCCGGGACGTCTGACAAGTCTAAACTTTTCATAGAAAACATATGCAGGTACAACTCTTGCTTTCAAATTGCATATTTGCAGATATATTTTACAGGAAATACCGATGTTCATACTGATCAAAGTAGTGTTAACATTCCAGGCGTAAATCGCAATATTGTAGGGGCATTACAACAAATGCTACCAGACAAAAAGAGCTTAGAGCGCATGTTTAAGAAAGCTCTCAAAAGAATGCCCAATCTCTACATATAATAAAATTGTAAAGGGTCAATATCTGTACATTGCATATATTTAAGAAATATCGATAGCAGGGTTCATTATTAAGCCGATAGAAGCCAAATCAACTGTTTTTAGATTTTTTGTCTGTCTGTTTATCTGTCTGTCTGTCTTTATGTTTGGGCGCGCATCACTTAAAAACTGATGAATAGAATTGAATGGAGCTTTGTATTACTAGAGGTTTAACTTAAAATTTAAGATATTATTTGTTCCAATAGCTCGACCAGTTTAGGAGATATCGACCGATATGAGGACCATGGTGCCCAAAAATGTGTTTAGTACAATATGGTTATCAACGAAAGGTAATAATGAGTGCTGCAATAAGGGATGTAATAAAGTACCATATATTATCTGGTATGGGATATAACGATTAAAATCGGACTCAGTCTATTATTAGTTCTGAGACGCAGCGACGCGAGCGGGGTTTACGAGTAATAAATATAAAATTTTCCTAAGAGCAGACAAAACGCCAATAGGAGACCACGAACGACGCCACAATGCACCAACAATTGTCATTGTTGGCAATAAGTTCGATAAAAGGGATATTATTCTTCACAAACAAAGTAACGCGCTACAGCGTATATCCTAAACCCACCGACGCTTTACAATACCCGTTGCTTTTTTGGGAAAGCGAAGATAGATACAATTTTAATGTGTATCAAATTGACTCTGTGTCACATGCACCCACTAACAAGAAAGTTCAGCAATGAATTTCTACGCTTATCGCATAATGATAAGGGAAGGACATCATCACCTTTTACGTTGTGGACGACTGTTTCAACAGTGTTTGGTCGTCTTTTATTTTTAAGAATAAATCAGAAGAAACTCCGTGCAGAAGAATACGCCCACCTCCGAGATGTTATATTAAGATATGGAAATGCACAAAATATTGGACAAAAGGTAATTTTACCTTCCTCATTTACCGGGAGACCTCGACATATGCACGAATATACGCAAGATGCCATGACTTACATTAGAAATTACGGGCAACCTGATTTATTTATTACATTCACTTGCAATCCTAAATGGGATGAAATTGGGTCTCTTTTGCTTCCGGAGCATATTGCAGGAGACCGACCGCGAGAGTTTTCAAGCAGAAATTAACTAAACTAATAGACGCAATTTTTAAACTTAAAATATACGATGAAGTTCGATGCTTCATGTATACAATTGATTGGCAGAAGAGAGGTTTAACGCATGCTCACATACTCATCTGGCTAAAAGAAAAAATTCATTCTGATCACATTAAACTTCCTGACAAAGAACAGATCCGCGCTTATTGGAAGTCGATAGTACAAGCATGATCCGCAGTACTTGCGGAACATCGTCATGTGTGAAAGATTTACAGTGCACGAAAAGATACCTGAGTGCTTTCCTGCTTGAAACTCAAGCCCGACGTACAAAAGAAGAAAACCTGAAGACGGAGGACAGGTGACAGTTGTAAACATAAAACAGAGGGAAGTGCAGGCTCATATTAAGATCGATAAAATATATTTGCAAATACATCAACAAAGGGAGCGACATGGCGAATTTTGAGCTTTTCCATTCACGACCGTCATTCAACCGTCGTCCACATTGCCGTGCACCTCGAATACGGCCAAAGAATTACGTTTACAGCTCAGAATGCCGCATAATTAGCAGCTAACCCACCAAATACCACCCTTCCAGCCTTTTTTAAACTATGTGCAGAAGATCCGTTTGCTAAGAGGTTGTTGTATCAAGAAGTTCCACAGTACTACACGTGGAATGCATCCAAAAAACAATTCTATCTAAGAAAACAAGGTGCTGAAGTACCTTTTACAACGACAAGCATAAGTGGTGTTCTTGGCCGAGTGTACATAGTATATCCTAACAACGCTGAATGTTTTTACTCACGGATGCTTCTGCATGTCGTAAAATGGCCAACATCATTTGAAGAGTTGAGAACTGTTGAAGGGGAGGTCTGTTCAACATATCATCAAGCATGCCAAAAACTAGGGCTTTTAGAAGATGATCAACATTGGGATACAGCATTGTTGGAAGCATCCACCATATCGATGCCCCGCCAACTGCGTTTTCTGTTTGCAATCATATTAACAACCGGTTTTCCGTCGGATCCTAAGGCTTTGTGGGAAAAACATTGCCAGTCTTTGAGTGAAGATTATTATTATTCCCAACAAAGCCTTGATAGATATAGAAGACACATACTTGACAGAATAAGGAGCAATGAGGTAGGTATTTTTTTCTTCGACGCACGGGGAGGAACAGGCAAAACTTTTCTCATCAACCTTATACTTGCAGAAGTAAGAAAAACAGGCAAAATTGCACTTACCATAGCGTCATCAGGTATCGCAGTTACTCGCTTAGCTGGCAGTAGGACTGCTCACTCAGCGCTTAAATTACCCCTGAATCCCTCAGAAACCAATGCCCCAATTTGCAGTATTCGGAAAAACTCCGGACAAGCCACATTCTTTTGGGATGAATGCACTACGGCACACAAAAAAGCTCTGGAACCTTTAGACACAACTCTGTAAGATCTGAAAGAACAGGACGTGACGATGGGAAGAGCACTCTTGCTGCTCGTTGTGGATTTTCGTCAAACTCTTCCTGTAATTCCAAGAGGGACGGCAGCAAATGAGATTAATGCGTGCCTCAAGTCTTCATATTTATGGAGACGAGTTGAGAAATTGGCCTCTCGAGAATTTGCGCAACAGCTTATTTGCATTGGAGAAGGAACATTCATGAATACGCCAGTAAATTACTCAGTAACATTCCCAGACAACTTCTGCAACTTGAATGAATCGATAGATGATGTCGTTAACAGCGTCTTTCATAATATCAATGCGAATTTCAGAAATCACGCGTAGCCTCGAAAGAGAGGGCAATTTCATCTTCAAAAAACGACCAGGTGACCAACCTCAAAATTGACATTCAGAACAAGTTACCAGGCACTGTGACAACGTAGAAGTCCATTGACACCGTTATTGATCAAGAACAAGCTGTTAACTAACCTGTAGAAGATTTGAATTCCCTGTAACCGTCAGGCATGCCGTCTCATCAATTATTTCCGAAAGTTGGAGCACCAATAATGATGTTAAGAAATTTGAGACCACCTAAATTGTGCATTGGAACTCGACTGGTCGTCAAAAATTTACATTCTAACGTCATTGAAGCGACGATTTTGTCTGACACATCGCCAGGTGAAGATGTCTTCATTCGTCGCATTGCTCTCATTCCTACCGACGTACCTTTTAAATTCAAAAAAACTTCAGTTTCCGGTTCGCCTAGCATTTGCACTGATAATTAACAAGGCCCAAGGGCAATCATTGAACGTCGCAGGAATTCATTTGAAACCTTCATGCTTTTGACGCGGTTAGTAATACGTTGCATGCTCAAGGGTGGGCAACCCAGACAATCTATATATGTATGCTCCAAATAACACAACAAATAACGTCGTTTACCAAACTGCATTAAAATAAAATGAATGTCTATGAAAGATAAAAGTTATGATTAGTTCATTTCACGTGGCATACGTGTAACGATATACGATGCAGTATTATGCAGAGACTGTGACATATTTTAAGTATTATTAATTTTAAGTAATAAGATATTTGCAAGAATGTTGTTACATCAGAAGTGTTAACAAATTTATATTCCTCAAGTGATTTACAAAGTCAATAAAAAAGTTCGATTGCCAATTTATTTTCGCGAATAATGATGTCATTGGAGCCGGGGGTTAGGCTCTTCTTCTTCTTTTTATGGCGCGATATACAACAGGTATATCATCATAAACCTCCTAAGAGATTTTTGCGCCAAGCTTCTCTTCCAATTTGTGGTGTGCCGATTTGAATTTTCCCTACAAATTGGTGGGACCTACAGTTTTTTGCCGACTCCGAACGGCATCTACAAAGGAGACGAATTTTTGCTGAGAAGCCTGTCATGGCAGAAATACACTCGGAGAGTTTGCCAAACCACTGCCGAGGGGCGACCCCGTTTTGAAAAACTTTTTTCAAATCACTTTTGATGTTACCTGTACCAGGGCTCGAACCATGGACCTTCGGTGTGGTAGGCCGGCAACACTACCTCCACACCACGGCGGCCGGCTAGTTTTAGGGGGTTAGGCTAGTTTTGTATAATTGACAAGACCTAAATATAGCGCTGCATACTCACCAGGAAAATTATTTTCCATTATATGTTTTTGGAATTAACATGTTACCATAAAAATGTTGGGACCAGGGTTGGGTCACTTTAAATAAAAAACTACTAAAATAAAAAATAAATTTTTATTCATTATTCAAAAAAGTTTGAGTGATAAGTGAAATGTTATTGGTTACTAAAGGGCCCGGCAGACTTTGTCCTGCCCATAATTTTACCTGAATGGATTTAGAAATATTGCCTATAGCTATCAATATCCCTATCCCTAACCTTATCCCTAACCCTATCTCTCCCTATCATTTTGGTCAATATCTTGGAAACGGGGTCTCCTATCGGACCAAGAACCATTCCTGGTTAAAACCCTCTTCATCACTTTTAATTTGAAACACACATTGTACAAACACCTTCTATGGCAACACTTGGTCCACATTTTGACCAATAACTCGGAAACGGCGGTGAATTCGCAAAAATACCTCCTTTAACATCTTCTGCAGCAACAAACGAATAACTGTAAAAATTTTTACGCCATTCCGTCCTGTGGTTCAGACGTTCTGCGCGGACGAAACGAAAAAGCGTTTCCTTTTTATAGATAAGAAGATTAAACAAATTTTGAATAAGAAATAAAATTTAAATTTTTATTCAAGCTTTTGAAAATTAAAAATAAACACATCGAGATACAGCAAAATTATACCCATATGTGCGTATATACATAATGCGTATTTAGAAAGATTTTTTTTTTTATTTTTGTATAAATTGAGATTCACTGAGTTGATTTGATCCAAGTTCGGGATGATTGCTGGATCAAATAAGACTTTTGGCGGGACTACTTGGTTCTTTTCGTGATAATTTCATTATTGTTTTACGGATTATTTTTGGGATTTTTTCAAGATAATTTCGGAATAAACTTAAAATTAAAATTAAACGATTTGTAGCTGCAAAACCATATAATTGAAAAACTGTTTACTCTGTTTCGCACTATTAGATCATCGACAATCCTTATACATGTCCTTAATTTGGCAGCAACATTGTCATCAATTCTCCAATTTCCTACTGGTATGCTCTGTATCTTAATAAAATTACAAGATCATTTTTAATTTCGTTTGACAATTGAATGAGCACGCTAGGGATGTTCCAGGGCCCCGTGATTTATAAGTCCCGAAAGGTCTAGAATAAGTAAAGAATAGCGAAATTTTGGAAATTTATAGCAAACGTAATTAAATATTAGCAGAGAATGCATATATACATACCTCCATAAGTTACAAGTATGCATACAGTTTTTGGGAAGTAAGGTAATTTTTTGTTGAGAAGCGCATTAAAATGTGTACGTAATATGCCCATTGTAGCCGATGGATACCTTGCGGATGAAGAGCGAGTTGATTTGGGACAAAACAAGCAATTTAAGGCATTTCTCAATAATTTATTTGGCCTCGACTATTTTCCTGCTCTTCGATTCGCATCAACCTTAAACGGCAGCTACCAATTACGGTTATTATTTATGGCCTTGTTACTACACAAGTAATTGCTATTCTGTATAGAAAAAATTTTAGAATTGTATTTAAACTATATTTATGTCTTCTTATTCATATTGTTGATAACACAAATAGTATTGAAGTACTCTCATAAGTTAAGTTCTAGAGGTCTATAGAGTATCTAAATTACAAACGAGACTTCGAAAATATTTGAACCACAATAAGTATTTTATTTTTAGCGACCTTTATACTTTCAAATGTATATTTTTGTTTTGCCGGCTCTAGGTCCAAAAGTAATGAAAACAATTTTCTTTATTTTCCCAATATATTTCGATCACCTGCGGTGATCATCTTCAGGGGGCTACAACAACAATAATACAATTGTGCTAAGTTTAATTAGTATACTAGTTAACAAATAAAAATATATAAATAAACAATTTTATGTACATACATACGAACGTACATTTTTATATATATACATACATTTAATTTTAATTTATTTAGCTATGCTGCGTCCGTACGGTTCGTCAAGTAGCTTTGAACTGCTTTTAAAAGATTCTAACAGGTGGCGGTAGATATGTGAAACGTTAGATGTGTCTGTTTTATAGATAGTTAATAGTCCAATTACCCACCGACGTGTGTAACGTACGTTTACGTATCCCGTACGTACGTACGTTTGAGGGAATCTTATGCCCGTGGCGCCAACGGAGAAATCAGCCATTATCTGTTGTTTACATTCAATACAATGTTGCCATTGATCAGTTTTCATGCATGCTAACTCAAACGTGTACTTTTGAAACAATTATTTTTCATTTTATGAGTGTCCGAAAATAATATTAAATAATTATAGCCAGTCAATTTACTTAAAAGCAACAACTCAATATCGTATTTTCAGGTTATTTCAACATTATTACAAAAATTTAAAAGGTATTTTTGTAAATCAACTGCAAACGATCCATAACCAGCGTACACACGTATGAATAGGCAACACTGTCATATAGGAGAGCAATCAGCTGACACGTTCTTACGGAAAAAATCAAAATTTCTTTGATTTCTACGGAACGTTCTACGTATACGGAAAAATTGAACGTCGGTGAGTGTTCGTTTACTTGGCACTCTCATAAGACAGGTCGTGTCAGCTGACACGTACTACTTTCGTGCGTCGGTGGGTAATTGGACTATAAGTCTCTTGTTTGGGGGTGTGTATGTTAAGTTAAAGTGAAACGCTTGTTGTACTGCTTTTCTGTTTGTAGTATGCTCACTGCTTCGAAGTCTGGTTGATGGCCGCTCTCAGCTTTCGATTCTCTGTCAGCTTTATTAACCCTTTCGCTGAGAAACAGTGATAGAACAAAACGAATTAACTGGCATTTGTTTTTTCTTTTAGTATAACTATTCGAAATCCTGATGAAAAATGTGATAGTGCCTTAAATTATAAATGAAAGATAACAAAGTAATTTAAAATTTTGCAGAAAACTTAAATGAGTGCACGATAGACACTAATGTCCTCATTTGCAATATTAAAAGAATTCAATCGTTGGTCGCACATAATTCTGTTGTAGATACGATAACCAGTTAAAACAAAGCGTTTTTCAAATGCATTAAGAAGCTAATTTTTTAGGTTTCTTTGTATAAATCAACAATCGATTTTGTAATTTAGTCGGTTAAAACGACCTCTAGTTACATGGTTTTGTTAGAACACAAAAAAAAAAATATATTTGAAAATAAATATTCGTGTTACATTTACAAAGAAAGTTCGAAAGTTAGCAGATTCTGCAAAAAATACACAACATAATCGAAGGCCAAGTTCTAGGCAGAATGAAATTAAGCTAAACCCCGCAATTTTCGACTACCAACTAGTGAAGCTCAAGCACTAGTCTGTTTTTGATTAAGCGGACTTCCATCCATATATTTTTCAAACCCGTAACCAAAGTTGTTCGCTAACTAAGGTTCAATCTCGTTATTCATTCACTGGGGCTTAGCCGTTCGCATCAGACAAGCGAGTTAAGTTTGGTTTTTTTGGTCGATGCGCTGGCTGGGAGAGAAAAGACCCCCGAGCTCAATTATGAGCTATGTTGATGTAATTCCCCTAGGAACAAAACACTTTTAAGTATGCTATTGTAAGTTTGTTAGTTACGCTCAAACCATTTGATTCGGTCTATCCAGTTGCTAAAGTCTCTTAGGGCCATTTTCACAGTACCGAGTTAACTTACATTCCACAGTTAACTATCGATTCATAATTTAATTTAATCTATTTTGATAAATATATACTGTCTAAAATACAATAGACAACCTTACGAATTGAAAAGCTATAGTTAAATGTGGAATGTAAGTTAACTCGCCACTGTGAAAATAACCCGGAGTTCCGGAGTTCGCATTATAAAGCCACCTGATTGTTTTCAATAAAAACACTTCTGTTTTAAGTTTTGAGGAGTAAATTAATTTATTTGTATTCAAATAGCTTCCCAACTACATACTACTAACCACATGTTTTCAAAATACCAATAAATGCACATTTTATGTTTGAACAATTTATGTTTGAACATGGCTAAATCAACTCGCCACTGTGAAAATAACCCGGAGCAACCGGAGTTCGTATTATAAATCCACCTGATTGTTTTCAATAAAAACACTTCTGTTTTAAGTTTAATTTATTTGTAAGTATTCATGAAACGAGCTCAAAGCCAAGAATAATAATTTTTCACTTTTGGAATTTTTATGAAAATTATTATTGTTTTTATTTCTTAATAATCATTTTAATTAATTATTAAAAGTTTTTTGGATTGAATAGAGTAGGAAAAATGTTTAGAGACAACTGTCATAGCTTTTCTTATAGATCCATTTCGGAAGCTGCTAGACTTCACTCATCAGAGAAATTTTGGCACGCATTGCTAACCATTAAGCTAACAATACGCTGGTTTTGATGTCATCTAAACTCCTAGTTCTATTCTTCTTTTTACCATATGCATGAACCACTTCCCCCATTTGACAGTTAGTAGTGTGATCATGATGGATTTTTGACAGATCTGTTATATCATCAGAACTGCCTTTCCGTGTGCTCTCGGTTTTTGTTATTGCTTTTTTATACCAACAATTTTTATTAATTTATTTGTATTCAAATAGCTTCCCAACTACACACTGCTAACCACATTTTTTCAAAATACCAATAAATGCACATTTTATGTTTGAACAATTTGCCTTCAAATAGACAGACGGACATGGCTATATCAACTCCGCTCATCGTCCTGATTATTTCCGTATACTTATTGATGGGTCCATCTCTTCTTCTTCTCATACTTATAAGCATATCATGTTCATGAAAGGTATGAGAATCAATAAAGATATATAACTTATCTATTGCAGTGGGGTATTAAGTACTTGCCCGGATATTTTGCTTGTGTGTTATCCGATTTGCCTAAATTTTGGCAGGAGTATATTTAATGTAACTGCTTGGTCCGGGGCTAGGAGGGTGTCGCCATGGTGGTGGCGCGGCTGAGGCTCGTCGGCGTTGAGACGTGGTTCTTGCCACCTTCCTCGACCCACAGTCACAAAAACCAAAATATTTACATGTTTTCCATGCCTAGAGTACAAAGGAATACGTATGGATTGGAGATAAAGCTACTAGAAAGAGAAGAAAAGGAAAAGCGAGAGGAGACTGTCCATGTCAGGTGGAGTCATCCCACCCCTCTCGTTCATGAGGAATGGACAACCTTGAACTCCACTTTGACTCGGTTTACCGAGTGAAGCCCCCTTTTCCTGACATTCGTCCGTCTGTAATGGTCGGACCTAAGTCATCGTCTGTCTGTCGGGTTGCAACACCTCACTTATTCCTAGTGTGCCGCGGAGGCAACACCCCACTAACAAGACGGGGAA
Source organism: Merzomyia westermanni (assembly GCA_949987695.1). NCBI lineage: Eukaryota > Metazoa > Arthropoda > Insecta > Diptera > Tephritidae > Merzomyia > Merzomyia westermanni. Next base: position 98,039,866 of record OX465289.1, read on the forward strand.
CTAGTGTGCCTGCATTTTTCCTATAATGCTTTCAACGAACAAAATCTTCTAACATCATAGTTATTTTCTTTCTTAATTTATTTATACAAATTCAGATTTTCTTATACATCTAATATCTACTTATATCTACTTAGTCTTACTTACTATCCCTGAACCAAAGTAAACTTACTTAAAACCAAACAAACAAAAACAAGTAGAGAAGTCTAAGTTCGGGGGGAACCGAACATTATATACCTAGTAGTGATCTATTATGCCATCCCAATTTACGCAGGTCTATTTTAATACTTTCAGTTCGTATTTGCGTTCAAATAGGCAGACGGACAGACAGATAGACGTATCGAGAGACGGACATGACGACATCCTCCTGATCATTTCAGTATACGTACAAACATTTCATGTTCATGAAAGGTATGAATATCGAAAAAGATATACAACTTCGCTTTTGCAGTGTTATATTAACTACTTGCCCGGATATTATACTTTTCATCCTGAACGTTTTGATATACATTAATAAATATATATCTCGATTAGTTTATGCCGAATGAAGTAAGGTATATTGCGTAATAGAAATAGATATAAAAAATGTGTGTCTTTAATAGGCGCCAAAGAACTCAACCGAAATTATTTGTGAAATTTTCACAATATATACTTGGGTTCACTGGGTACAGCAGACAGTATATAGTTTTTAAAAGTAGGCGGAGCCACGCCCCCAGGCTATATAAAGTTTCAATTCGTCATAACTCCGAACTTTTTTGGTCTAAATTAATGAAATTTGGATATATGTGTCACTTAGTCCATAGTCAATACCTAAAAAATTTTTAAAAGTGGGCGGTGCCACGCCCACATATTTTGTGTTTTGTTTTGCTCTTTTCACGATAGGTTCAGGAGTTTGCTGGGCACGACACAGTCTTTGTATAGCTTTTGGAAACCACAGATTATATAAAGCTGCAGTTCAGTATAGTTAGGAGTTTATTTGGTTCAAGTTAATGACATTTTATATATAGATGTGTTCTATGTATCAAAACGTCAAAACAACGTCTACCGGGTTTGCTAGTATATTATAAAATGGCGAAAGCAAACAACGAATTTCATCATTCTTTTGTTAAACTGAGAGACTAGTTTGCGTTCAAATAGACAGACGGACAGACAGACAGACGGACGGAGAGACGGGAATGGGTAAATCGACTCCGCTCATCGTGCTGATCATTTCAGTGAACTTTTCTCTTCTTGTTCTCATACTTACATACATTTAATGTTTATGAAAGGTATGAACATCAAAAAAGATACATAGCTTCACTATTGCAGTGGGCTATTAACTACGTGCCCGAATATTTTGCTTGTGTGTTTCCCGATTTGGCAGGAGTATAATACATACTACTGAGAAGCAGCTGACCAATTTTCATTGAAATATCAAGATTGAATTATAAGCGATTCCCTTGGAAAATAGAAGAAATTTTATGCTGAAAAGTGGGCGGCGCCACGCCTACTTCTTCAAAATCAACAAACTTTTTTTGCGGCCGAGTTTTTCTTAAAAAGCTTATTATGTGTGCAAAATCTGATTGATATAACTTGCTTAGCTGTTGAAATATTGCCTTTTTAAATTTTCCAAACAATTTTTCAGAACTATGCTAAAAAACTGGGCGTGAACATTAACCGATTTCACCCATTTTTCCAGCAAACAATTCCCTTTATATATAGAACAAACATTATTACCAAATTTCGTTTCGACAAGTAAATTTTTGGCGGAGTTATGGCATAAAAAGTTTTGTGGAATAGTCCACTATAAAAGGGGCGGGGCCATGCCCATTTTCGAAAATTTGAAGTTTTTGGATTTCTTTGTTTACGAAAACTTTAAAAGTGAAATATAAATGATGTAAAGCTATTTTACGCAAAGTTATTGCCTATTTAATATATCTACGATCCTCTTCCAAATCTTTCATATAAAAGTGGACGTAGACCTTAACCGATCCCGCCCATTTTTTCCTGGAACATTCCTTGCATACCTGAAAACGTGCGTGCTGAATTTCGTTTCGATATCTTGAGCGGTTTTTGATTTATGATTGGAATTATTTCTAAATTTGACTTAATCAAAAGTGGGCGGTGCCACGCCCATTTTAAAAAATTTTTTGAAAGTGTATTTTATGCCTCAATATCAATGTATTCATCAAATTTTATCCTTATAGTTGTATTATATACTGAGCAATCACTTTTTTTGTGTTTTCGAAAATATTCTATAAATAAAAAGTGGGCGTGGCTATCATCCGATTTCGCCCATTTTAAATAGCGCTCGGAGATGAGTTCCAAGGAACTCGCATACCAAATTTCATTAAGATACCTCAAAATTTACTCAAGCTATCGTGTTCACAGACGGACGCACGGACGGACATGGCTTAATCAATTTCTCTTTTCGTCCTGAACATTTTGATATATAGCGTAGCACTACTATCTCTCTCTATGGCGCGATATACAACAGGTATATCATCATAAACCTCCTAAGAGATTTTTGCGCCAAGCTTCTCTTCCAATTTGTGGTGTGCCGATTTGAATTTTCCCTACAAATTGGTGGGACCTACAGTTTTTTGCCGACTCCGAACGGCATCTACAAAGGAGACGAATTTTTTGCTGAGAAGCCTGTCATGGCAGAAATACACTCGGAGAGTTTGCCAAACCACTGCCGAGGGGCGACCCCGTTTTTGAAAAACTTTTTTCAAATCACTTTTGATGTTACCTGTACCAGGGCTCGAACCATGGACCTTCGGTGTGGTAGGCCGGCAACACTACCTTCACACCACGGCGGCCGCTACGCACGGTAGCACTACTAGGTATAATAAAAAAAGGTAGAAAAAAGTGAATAATGGTAACGCTACAAAAAAAAAAGGAATGGAAGAAGAAATATAAGTGTGCGTACAGAAAAATTGATTAAAACAAATTTAATTAGACAAAACTTATTCGCCGAACTTTCGTCGGTCGCCTCCGTGGTGTGTTGTGTGATTTTAGTACTCTGGTTCTTTTGCGGCAAATTCGCTCTGGTGGGTGAGCCGCTCTCCCAGTTGGTGATCGTATTTTCACCACTCTCGCATGTATGTCCGCGCGGTGATTGGGATTCGCAGTGTTCGACTTTTTGCAACTCACCGTGGCGATTGGTATGAAGTGTTGATTTGTGTTTGGTTTAGTTCGTGGATGGAGTGTGAAACCTATCACCGTAGGCTTGCAACTCCTGTTGAAAGTTGTGTGCTGAGCGTTGCAAGTGGTGGATCCTTCCTTCACTGTGTATATATATTTTTTTTTTTTCTTCTTTCCGGGTATTTTTGTGTTGCTGTATGTTTTGTGTTGCTGTATGTTTAGTGTTGTTGCTGGTGATGATCGCCGTTGCGTGTGAAAGGTGTGGTTTCGTTGTATCCGTGGCTTACGGTGTTAGCTGGTGCGAGGATTCTTGCTGCCTCGCAGTGTTACCTAGTGTTTTTTCCCCTTTTTTGTCGGGCGTGACTCTAACGACGTCTGTGTTGGGGTGGTATATGGGTAGCTATGATGTTGTGCGCATTGTCGATGTGAAGCTGTTGCTTGTGGTACCACCTGTAATCCTGTGGTCTTTGGGGAAATGTTTGGTGCCAGCTGTAATCCTGTGGTCTGTGGGGTAATGTTCGGTGCCACCTGTAGTCCTGTGGTCTTTAGTGTAGTAGGTGTATGTTGGTGCAAAGGTGTGATTAGTGGAGGTGACTGCTTCGATGCCGTGCACCGATGGTTTGCCTCCGGGTGCGGGGGTTGCTCCTATACAAACAGAAAAATATGTAAAATAGGGCTTAGATGAATTGTGGGTTAACTTAAACAACGTAGGGTCAATGGGGATTATATACATGTTGGATTTTATTAAAATGAATACTGAAGTACATATATATTTCAATTAATATATGATGTGAAATTATATTTACAAGAACAAAAGAGAATAAGTATAAATTATATGTTGAACAGCGTCCACGTTAAGCGTTCAACTTCCACCGCGGTCTACCAACGACTGACTTCTCATCAACATTCCCACACTCGGTCATCCAAATTACTCGTCTGACTCAGGCGAGTGACTATCGTTGTGATTCACGCAACATATTTCATCATCTTCAACATCAGAAACTAAATCGTCTATCGTGGTTTTTGGCCCTTAGTGTTCGCCAACTTTTTGCATTTCATAGCGGTCAAATCCCTTCACTGCTGTAATTCGATAGGGACCAAAGCATTTTGGACGTATTTTAAGACCAGTCCCATACATCAATAATAATACCGGTGGAAAAAGTTAAAAAGACAATGCAACCTGAAGAACTCAGACCCATAAATACCCTGCCAAGTGACGCTAAAATTCTCGAAGTCGTTGTTAAGAATCAGTTGGTGAATCATCTTGAAGCAAACAATATATACCAACAGTCGGGGTTTAGAAAAAACCATTCCTGTGAGACTACGCTGAACTTGGTGATATCTGAGTGGAAACAAGAGCTAAACAACAAAAAAGTAGTGGTTTCAGTTTTCCTTGACCTTAAAAGAGCATTTGAAATGGTGGATAGGGAGATGTTACTAAAAAAAATGCAGCGGATTGGCATAACTGATACGGAACTTACATGGTTTCGCAACTATTTGAAGCAGAGAAAGCAGAAAACAGTTATTAATGGTGTGACGTCGGATGAATTAGAGGTACCCATAGGGTTGCCTCAAGGCACAGTGTTGGCACCTATACTATTTCTTATATACATAAATGATATAGTCAATGCTATCGAAGGTTGTGAAATTATACTCTTTTTGCGGATGACGCATTAATGATGATCAGTGAAAATAATATTAATACTGCAATTGCCAAAGTGCAACATGAACTAAATAATTTGTATAAATGGTTGTGTGGCAATAGACTGAAACTAAATATTAATAAAACTAAATATATGATAATAACAAGGAGAAATATCAATAAGGATGATATAGCCGAGCTAAAAATAAATGATGAAATCCTACAAAGAGCTAACAGTATAAAATACTTAGGAATAATAATTGATAGTAAACTCAAATTTGAAGATCATACAAATTATACAATTGAAAAAGTCGCTAATAAAATAGGAGTTATGCAGAGAACAACTAAATTCATTCAAAAAAAAAATACAAAATAATTTTATATAAAACAATTATAGAACCACACTTCGTGTACTGCCCGTCAATACTATTCATAATTTCGGATATAGAAGTAGACAAGCTCCAAAAGCTTCAAAATAGATGCATGAGATTTATTCTTCAGAAAATTAAGGATACACGAACGGCTGATATGTTGAAGACTTTAGACTGGTTAAGTGTGAAGCAAAAAATTTTTTTCCACTCCATGAAATTCATATTTAATATCAAACATGGAAATGTACCTGAGTATTTAAATAAAAATATAGTTGAGTAGTTATTGAGCAAACTCACAACATAAATACTAGGAACAAACACAATTTCAAATTGCCGTTTTTCAGAACCAACAGAATATTTTCTACAAGGGTCTGAAAAGTTACAATGATCTGCCTATGGATATAAAAAGCTGCAACCAAATAACAGGATTTAAAACAAAATTATATGAATATTGTAAAACCTTAGCTATAAGATAAAACTCTGTAATATATTCCAATTTACGAATTAGGCTTTGGCCGTAATAAATAAATAAAATAAATAAATATTGCGCTCGCTCAATAGCTACCAAGTCACCTACTTGATACTTTCTTGCCTGCCGACGTCTACGGTTAAACTGTTTCTCGTTTTCAGCTTGTACTTTCGCTATTGCTTGCTTCGCCTCATTGCGCAGTTCTAATCTTGAATCGTCATATTGTCGGCGCATTTCAGCTTCGATTAGCTCGATCAAATTCAAATCTTTTTTAAGATGCATTTCTGTGCCAACCATCAGCTGAAAGGGGGTCGTCTGAATGGATCGGTGGTAAGTTGAATTGATGATTCTTTGAATCTGTTTTACGTTCTGGAACCATTTGTCTGGTGTTTCTATTGACGCTTTGGTAAGCGTTGAGATAACTGTTGCGTGCAGGCGCTCTATCTCCCGTTACCTCTGGGCACGCCAGTTGTTGTGACGTGTTGTTGTGACGTGTTGTTGGTTTGTGCAGTAACTTTTAAAATCTGTGGATATAAATGCGCGACCTCTGTCAGATGCGATGTGATACGGATAGCCAAACGTTTCGGCAATAACTTCCATTTTTTGTAATGCTTCCTCAGTACCTAATGTTTTCGTTGGAAACAGCCAGCAAAATTTCGAAAAGCCGTCGATAAATGCTAAAATGTACCGATAACCCTTCTATGTATCTTGCATTGGCCCCAAATGGTCGACGTGTACTGTTGAAAGAGGAGTTTCCCCTTTGGGAATGGAGTGTAACAAACCTTCAGCCTTTCCCCTCTTGCGATCAGACAATATGCACTTGATACAGTTAGCAACACACCTATCTATACGTCGGTCTAAATTGGGTTTAAAAACTCCTTTCCCAAAACTTCCTTCATATTTTGAGAACCAAAATGCCCACGCTCATGAGACTCACGGATGACGGAAGATCTCATTGCCTCTGGAACGACAAACAAAATGTTATTATTAACAATTTTACATAAAATACCGTTTTGCGTGGTAAAATCCTTGTACGGTCCTTGCTTCAACATCTCAAAAATTGCATTGAGACTTTTATCTCGACGTTGAGCATCTAACAATTTTAGTAGAAAGTTGTTCTCCTCTTGCAGTACATTTACAGCTGGATTGCGGCTCAATGCATCTTCGTGCCGCATACTAGTTGCAGCCCGATGTTCCACCCAATAGTTGAACGCTTCCAGTAGAAGGGCCCATCTGGCAACCCGCGTTGTTAAGTCATTCTTTTTAAGCGTGCACTCGAACGCCTTGCAATCAGATACAATTTTAAATCCCTGACCAAGAAGGTAAATGCGGAACTCTTTTTCCGCATTAATAACTGCGAGCACTTCCAGCTCATAACTTGAATAATTTTTTTCAGCATCCGTTGTACATCTGCTTATATAAAACACGGGATGGAGAGTGTTGTCCTCACCGCAGACTTGGAGGAGCACCGCGTCATACCCTTGTCTACTGGCATCTGCGTGCAGTTCCGTCGTAGCACCATACTTGAAAATTCGCAAAACCGGTTTCGACGATAATGCGTCCTTTAAATCGTTGAGTGCAGCTTTTTCCTTTTGGCCTAACTCAATTCGGCCATCTTTTTTAGTTAACTCCGTAAGTGGTTTCGCACGAACAGCGAAATTAGCTATGTATTTTATGAAATATCCGGCAAGCCCCAAGAAACTCTGCAGGTGCTTCACTGTGGATGGGACCGGAAAATTAAGCACGGCTTTTGTCTTTGATAATGATGGAGCCACATTGCCATTAGATATACGATGGCCAAGGAACTCTATTTCGGTCTTCAAAAATTGGCACTTCTTCCACTTGATATTTAAACCATTAGCGGCGGCCACCGCCAGGGTTTTCTTTAAATTAGCAACGCCATCTGCCACGCTTCGGGAGGGTATCACTATGTCATCAACATATACGATCGTGATTCCATCACGGATCGAATCTCGAAATAAGTAGTTTATAAACTTTTGAAAAACACTTGGGGAGTTACACAAGCCAAACGGTGCTTTAGTAAACTCAAATTGGCCGCTCTGTGTAACGAAAGAAGTGTATTTTCGGATTTTTTCTTCGACATTAACGTGGAAAAACCCATTTTCGAGGTCAAGCGTAGTAAAGAAACGTGCATCCTGAAGCCGATCAATTTGGTCCTCAATTACTGGAAGTGGATACCTATCCTTGTTAATCTTTCTGTTCACCTCCCTATAATCGATTCAGAGACGTAGTGTGCCATCTTTTTTCTTTACTAGCACTACTTGGCTTGCATAATCGGAAACACTTTCGGTAACAATTTCGGCTTTCAGCCAGTCCGCAACCTGTTTATCAATGGCGTTCCTCTATACGGGCGGAAATCGTCGTGGGGGTCGGTAAACTGGCTCATCGTCTATCGGTATTATCTTCATTGCCACGGGAGTGCTCACCTGTTTGACTGGGACATAGCTAGCGATTAAATCGCCGACCGTCTTTTGAATTGCATGTTCAGCCACTTGCCCACTCACGTCATCTTCGCGTTGTGTAAATATGTCGTCTTCGATTTTCGCCAGGAAACAGTTGGCCTTCACATTGGAATCGATTTTCGGGAATACGTCATCTTTATGTTTACTTATGGAGACATGTCCGCGGTCGATACTCACGACGGCTTTATCGAGTAGACTCATTCCAATGATTACATCAGCTGTAATAAAGCTATTTTCCACTGCCCAAAACTCAACGTCGTTAAATCCAATACCATCCAAGTTTACATCGACACGGCATGACTCCTCGGCTGTGATATTTGCACCTACACCATTTAATGAGAGCTTTGTTCTCTTGGATGTCACTCGAGGGTGAATTGTATTCAGGTTGCATTTTTTCAAAATGCAGACATCGCTACCTGTGTCGATCAAACCAGATAACACCACACCATTTATTGTAACCGGTCGAACCATTTTAGGCCTCTGGAGTATGTTAGCTGAAACTTTTGCTGTTGACGGGCAGTCAGCTCGTTTATGACCGTAATTATAGCAGCCAAAACATTTTGGACCCTTAGATTTTTCAGGGCACGCGGAAAATTCATGTTCTGATGAACCGCAGTTATAGCAATATCGTGTTTTGGTCGTATTTCCCCTTTTTTGCATTTTTCGCATCGCCACGGACGGGCCTCTCATTAAAGTTGTTCTTCGCACACACTTCTCCACTGGTCGTTTTCATCTTTTCATATGCTGCAAATTTTTCCTTAAATTCCGGTACAGTTTTTGCTCCAAATAAAATCGTTTTATTTACCACCGTGTCATTAAAGCCATCGATTATGTACTGGAAAGCCGACAAATTGTCTACGTTGGCCTGGCTACCAATTTCGAGCATACGGTACAAAAATTCGCGACAAGATTCGCCTTTTGCTTTGCTGGATTATGTACATCACAACTTGTTAGTTTTGATCGAAATTCATCAGTAAGGCAATTTTTTAGTTGGACATATGAAATAGTCTTTGCCTCACATTCACTATATAATTTTGCTGCACCCGTAAGTGACATTTTGGCAAATACAAATTTTTGCAACTCGTTCCACCTAAATGCGTCGGCATAGGCTTCGCTATAAAATTCCGTTGTCCTATTTAAACAACTTATTATCAAATTAACAATGTCTTAACGCGTGATTTTTGTGCAGTTATTCCAATAAAAATTAATTGTATGCCAACAGAATAACGCCACCGCGATTCAGTTATAATACCAGCAGATTTTTTGTTTGTTTTTGTTTTCCTTACAACTGCTCTCCTTCGTCGTCAGGTGATTGCAATTTTGCTTTTTAATAATTCGACCTGCGTTGACATCAGCCGATTTGAGCTACAACTTTTCGGTATTGCCCTGTTAGTTGTTGCTTTCTTTTGCTCTTAAAGTGGCTCTTCCACCTACGTTGATATCAGCTAATTTTTGAGTGACAACTCTTTCCCGCTGACTTTCCAGTTATCTTTTGTTCTTATATACTTATCAATTTGTTCGCCTTGTAGTAGGTACCGGTGCTTCAATAATAGTTTCTTTCTTTCACTAGCACACTTATCCCGGTTGAGCCCCCAAATGTAGGATCTTATTAAAATGAATAGTGAAGTACATACTAGTATATATTTCAATTAATATATGATGGGTAATTAAATTTACAAGAACAAAAGAGAATAAGTATTGAGAAAATTATATGTTAAAGAGCGTCCGCGTTAAGCGTTCAACCTCCACCGCGGTCTACCAACGACTGACTTCTCATCAACATTCCCACATACATATATATATATATATCAAGGATTTAGGGACGACTTACCGTTGGTGTATCCGTTGGTGGAAAGTATACTTGGCCCCGTTTACTCGCGGCACTGGACTTTACCGCTTCACCGGTCGGAAACGGTAACACACTTTCTTAAAATTTTTTTTTTTTTGTTTTAAATAAACTTCACTTCACTCGCGGAAGGATAAGGCATTCGATCGACACTGTGACTTGTTAATTGTAATGGTCAGCAACGGGATGGCTCCCCTTTTTATACCCTTCCGAATCCCTGTTGCACTTAACGTTTCTTATTCGTACTCCGCTGTCGACCCTATTTTCAACATATGAATCACTCCGATATCGTCGTGGCGTAACATGTTCGACGCCAATAGTATTTTCCATCCACACACATAGACACCTAGTATAAACGATGTAGGCAGATAATTTGTATGCTTATCCGCAGGGGTAATGCTGCGCATACATATGCACATGCGCTCAGGGGCGTAGTCAGGGTGTAGGCTGCCGTTACAGGCTCGGATCCGCCGATGGTGCCTGCATCATGGAGTGCGTCCGTAAAAAATTCATAACGCAGCCTCTAATTTCTTCTGGTTTGGCCCAAAGTGTGGCCTCGACCCACTCCCATAGCCGGGCTTTACCAAATTCTACAATTCTAGGTGTGGTACCTGTTTTTCTTCACTTACATATGTGCATACATGTATCTTACAACACAAAAGTAACAAACATCTATACATACACAGATGGAAAACTATTCAATTAAAAAAAATTCCTGGGTGTTAAGTACTTATCTAAGGTATCCCAGGTCCTAAGCTATATCACAGGTGAATCATCTAAATCTATATCACAGGTTAATGTTCTAACTAATTTGGTCAATCGCCACGCTTCATCGATAACATTTTTACCCCAAATTCCTTTGATTACCTTTGATGTACGACCGGATAATCTGCAACACGGAGCGGTTAACCCTCTCCACCGCGTTTCCTTGTGGCGAATAGAACGCGCCTTTTACGTGGGTCGTACCGTACCTATAGAGAATGAGGTAAACATCTCCGAGGTAAACTGCTAGCCGTTGTCCGAATGGACATATTCGGGTACTCCGAATATATCAAAAACATCTCTTTCTAAGAATTTCACTTCTTCCGCCGAAGTGGCTTTTCGCATAGGCTTAATCCACACATATTTTTAAAAAGTGGTCGAGACATACAAACACATAGACATTACCATCGCAACTACGTGGGTATGAACCATAAAGTCAATGAACAACCGTTGAAAAGGGCGTTCTGTCAGGTGTTGTTTGCCCATAGTTGGTTATGAAAGGAATTTTGAGTTTTGTGGCTTTTGCATACCTCGCAAGCTTTAACATATGCCTGCACATCTGAAACCATACCTGGCCAATAATACATGTCTCGGATACTTGATAATGTCTTGTGAATTCTGCCATGTCCAACCGAAGGTGAGGTGTGTGATGATTGCACTAAACTCCTTCGCAGCTCAGGTTTTGTTGGGAAACGGTTTCCATTATCGCGTTTAGATTATCCATGCGATCTGCTGAGTGTCCTGTGCCTGGCCTTCTCCCATGTGTTACGTTTTCGTTTGGCCTCCGTGTACCTCTCCTCCAACTGCTCCGTTCATCCGCACCTCTTCTCCTGGTTCGGACAACTCCAGCATCGACCACTTTCTTGAAAAACTAAAGGACCTATTCGCGTTATTCACGACTAATCTATTGTTTAACAAAAGCTTTGGTCTCTTTTCGCGAGGCACAGGGTAACCGAAAATTCGGTCAGAACAACGGTTCAAGAAGTCAGTAGGCAGGAAGTCTACTGGTCTCTCTATACCGGTGTCTATCTGCGTGAATATTGATCCCGCAACTTGGTTCTCGAGTGGCCTAGAGATACTTCGAGTAACTGGCCTATTCCTATCCAAAACTCCCAACCCTGGTCTTGGTCACTCCTTTTCCTGGTTGTTTATCCATGTACCACGCGGTTCAGTAAAAAGAAATAAAAGAATTTAAAAGTATCGAACACCAAACAAATCTGCACCAGCCTGCAGTTTCGTAAATTACGCAAAGAAGTCCGTAAAAAAAAAAATTTATATAGTGCAACTAACAGATTCGCGATTAAATCAAAAATAGCAAATTCAAAAATAAACGTATGTAATGTATAAATTCAGTTTAGAATAGGTAAAAGATATATGTATATTAGAGCGGGTCACATTTTTTTTCCATCAGGAGGATAGCAAAAGGGTAATCTACAGATGATTCTAAGAAAAATTGCTGAAGACACCACACCTCTAAGTCCGATTTCGAGTCCCCTTTTGCAAAATAGATATTTTGCCATATGAATGTAGGGTTTGGCCCAAAAATCTTCATAGCTTCTGATAGAATTATGGGAAAAATATCATACTGGGCTTACTTTAAAGATATTTTACGTACATTTTAGAATCTGTATTAAAATTTATAGTGTTTTTGAATTTTAGCAGAGATATCAAGCATAAATTATGAAAAATTGGCCTAAAATGAACTTTTAACTAGTATATTATATCATTTTTTAACAAATTTTTTATGGAAATTTTTTTTTTTTTTACAGCTTAAATAAGTTCAAAACATTTCCATCAACTTTCATTCAGACAGTTTTTCTTTTTTCGAATTCGTTTTAATAGAAAACAATTTTCAAAAAAAAACCTATATTTTCAAGTAATAAGCAAAACAACACAATTTTTATAATTTTAATGTTATTTATTTAAAAAATTATTTTTTTACTTAGACTTGAATAAAAGTAAGTTATGTTAGTATTTTTTAAAATTGCTTTTTTATACCAACAATTTTTGTTGATTTACGGCCTGTACATTTTCAAGTATTTATGAAACGAGCTCAAGACCAAGAATAACAATTTTTAATTTTTTAAATTTTTATGAAAATTATTATTGTTTTTATTTTTTAATAATCATTTTTAATTAATTACTGAAAGTTTTTTAATGGAATAGAGTAGGAAAAATGTTTAGAGACAGCCGCCATAGCTCTTCTTATAGATCCATTTCGAAAGCTGCTAAACTTCTTCATCAGAGAAATTTTGGCATGCATTGCTAACCATTAAGCTATTAATACGCTGGTTTTGATGTCATCTAAACTCCTAGTTCTATTCTTCTTTACCATATGCATGAACCACTTCCGCCATTTGCTAGTTATTAGTGTGATCATGGTGGATTCTTTGACAGATCTGTTTTATCAGCAGAACTGCCTCAAAATCGAAATCGAAATGGAAACGGAATGTGGCGATTATTCTCAAGCATGTACCATCCCTAACTCAATAACACTCCCACCACTAGTTAAACCACAACAGAGATAACGATGGCTACGCTTATGCATGCAAGCGTGTAACTAGGAAGAGGAAGAGAGATGGCGCGAGTGTTTGCGAATACGATGCAAAGAGGAGATTCCAATAAATAACACCGACCCTTCCAGAACACGAAAAGCGAATAACCAAGAAAGTTCTCGGTGCGTAGGCAAGTACCCTGTTGGACTATATAAGGCGGTGACCAAGCAAGGCAGGTTGTTCAGTTTATTTTCAAGCGTTCAATAGTGAACTACTGTAAAGTTATCAAACTCTTAAAATTGTTTTGCGTTTATTACTAGTAAATAAAACTAGCTATTACTTACATTATCTGTGCGTGTGTTTATTCGACTTTATAGTGATCGAACCCAGGATTGATAATCAAGGAATCATCGAATTCGTCACAATTGGTGTCAGAAGTGATATTGTTAAATAAATACCGAGAGTTTTCAAGGATAACAAAGGCATGGCAAAGTTGAATGAGCTGAAGATCCAGCAACTCAAAAATGAGCTGCAACAGCGTGGCTTGATTACCACAGGCAATAAATCAGAGCTACAGTCACGATTGCGAGAGGCTATGGAAGCTGAAGGAATTAACGTTGACGATCATGTGTTTCAGCTTGTGGAAGAAGCATCGACAAAAATGGAAGAGAAGGAGTCTACAATTCCAGCCGCAAGTGTGAACACTAATGCGTTGTTGACTGTATTGACTCAGATGTCATCTAGCATATCGACACAGCTGCAAGAACAAAAGACACACATGGCATCTCAGTTGGAAGAACAAAAGACACACATGGCATCTCAGTTGGAAGAACAAAAGACACAAATGGCATCTCAGTTGGAAGAACAAAAGACACACATAGTACCTCAGCTGGAAGAACAGGATACACGTATTACATCCCAGATTTCAGCTCAACTAGATGAAACGAAGGCATACATGAGATCTCAAATGGAAAAACAGAAGGCATATATCTCATCGCAGTTGGAAGAACAGGGAGCAAAGGTGTCAGCGAAACTAGAAGTGCAAGATGCAAAAATTGCACAATTTCAAGATAAAATAGAGGCCGAGGTAGATGCGTTAAGGGGCCGTATCCAGGAGTTGCAAATGAACCGTCCATCTGCTTTAGCGAATACTCCCAAGGTAAAATCCCCGTCATTTGATGGTTCTGTTCCTTTCCAGGTATTTAAGCTACAGTTTGAGAAGACGGCAGCTGTGAATAATTGGGGCATGGAAGACAAAGTTGCTGCATTATTCGTGGCATTGAAGGGACCTGCAGCCGAAATTTTGCAGACTATTCCTGACGGAGAACGGAACAATTATGAAGCATTAATGGGTGCAGTTGAGAGACGCTATGGTAGCGAGCATCGGAAGCAGATATACCAAATAGAGCTACAGAATCGCTCCCAGAAACCTAATGAGACTTTGCAGGAATTTGCATGGGACATCGAGAGGTTGGCCCATCTAGCAAACGCAGACGCACCCGTAGAATACACAGAAAGGGTAAAAATCCAAAGCTTTATAAATGGAATACGTGACGTGGAGACGAAGCGAGCCACATATGCAAATCCCAAGAGATCATTTGCTGAGACGGTATCTCATGCTCTAACGCAGGAAACAGCTACGCTATTAAGTAAGCCGACGTACAAGGCTCACCGCGTGGAGGTAGAACGGCCAGACTGGGTAGGCACAATTCTGGAAGCGTTGAACGGAGTACAGAAAAAAAGTGATGGTGCCATTAAATGCTTTAGGTGTGGAAAATCTGGTCATATAGCACGTTATTGCGGTACTGGGTCCAGTAATCCTGGCAATTTAAGTGGGCGTAAACGCAAAACTGGAGAAGATGAGTAAGATGAATGTCCCATAATCTCTGTGTCACAACTCGAACGGAAAGCGAGTAATGTTACTGTTGAAGGCTACGTGGACGGGAAAGAGCGCTTGCTGACTGTCGATACTGGTGCATCACATTCCATCATTCGGACTGACTTGGTCAGGGGAAAGGTGAGACCATTGCGGCAAGCTATGTTGTGGACAGTAACTGGTGACAGCAAGCAAGTCCTGGGAGAAGTGAAATGCAAGGTTGTGATTGGGAATGTGGCCACGTATCACAACTTTTTGGTAGCGAATATTGTCGACGAAGTCATCATTGGCGTCGATTTCTTGGCTGAGAGAGACATTCACATCAACGTAAGGAACAGGGTTATGACTTACAACGGCCAAGAACTTCCTCTGGTTTTTGGACACAATAAAGGCTATACTACCAAAGGAGTGATCTTGAAGATGAAGCAACAGGAGCCTCGTAAAGCAGAGGTAGATCCTCGACCAAAGGCTTTCGCGGACAAGTACCTCCTGAAGAAGATTCGGCAAGACCAGGAGGAAGATCCAGATTTGGCACGTGTGTTGAAAGGAATAAAGAAAAACAAACAGCCAGGAAGAGAAGAGATGGTAGCAGAGAGTCGTATTGCAAAAGCATACTGGGCACAATGGAGTAGTTTGAAGCTAATATCTGGTTGTTTGCATCGGATATGGGAAAGTGAAGATGGCCAGAATCATCGATCACTTATTGTTGTTCCCAAGGCAAGAATTCCAAATGTTATCAAAGCGTCGCATAGGTGCCCAGATGGAAGGCACGTGGGAATAAAGAAAACGCTGCAAGAGGTAAAGCGGCGGTTCTATTGGATCGGTTGCAAGCAAACTGTGAGGAAATGGATTACTAAGTGTGCAGAGTGTGCTGAGAATAAAAGACGAACATCTGGTGGTCATGTTACGAGGAGGCAATGCAACTTAGTGGATAATGTGAAACAGTGCAATGGGCATGAGAGAACGGAACGGAATCCTGAAGAAACGAGTTGCAGGAATGTTTGCCGGGTACCATTGGGAACGAAAGTGAAGGCACAAATCTATTCGAGATTAAGAACGGGCAAAGTGGTTGGAATATGTGACACTGCAATGCATTGTGGGAATCTCTGCAGGAGAGGATTGATGTCGGAGTTTCAATCCCTGGAGGAAATGAGGTTTAGTAAAGCAGTGCCAACCATTGAGCGTCTAGCTGCGTTTGGTTCCGGCAATGTGTCTGATCGGGACGATCAGACTTAGGTGTAGGGCAGTGTGGCGATTATTCTCAAGCATGTACCATCCCTAACTCAATAACACTCCCACCACTAGTTAAACCACAACAGAGATAACGATGGCTACGCTTATGCATGCAAGCGTGTAACTAGGAAGAGGAAGAGAGATGGCGCGAGTGTTTGCGAATACGATGCAAAGAGGAGATTCCAATAAAAAACACCGACCCTTCCAGAACACGAAAAGCGAATAACCAAGAAAGTTCTCGGTGCGTAGGCAAGTACCCTGTTGGACTATATAAGGCGGTGACCAAGCAAGGCAGGTTGTTCAGTTTATTTTCAAGCGTTCAATAGTGAACTACTGTAAAGTTATCAAACTCTTAAAATTGTTTTGCGTTTATTACTAGTAAATAAAACTAGCTATTACTTACATTATCTGTGCGTGTGTTTATTCGACTTTATAGTGATCGAACCCAGGATTGATAATCAAGGAATCAGAAGTGATATTGTTAAATAAATACCGAGAGTTTTCAAGGATAACAAAGGCATGGCAAAGTTGAATGAGCTGAAGATCCAGCAACTCAAAAATGAGCTGCAACAGCGTGGCTTGATTACCACAGGCAATAAATCAGAGCTACAGTCACGATTGCGAGAGGCTATGGAAGCTGAAGGAATTAACGTTGACGATCATGTGTTTCAGCTTGTGGAAGAAGCATCGACAAAAATGGAAGAGAAGGAGTCTACAATTCCAGCCGCAAGTGTGGACACTAATGCGTTGTTGACTGTATTGACTCAGATGTCATCTAGCATATCGACACAGCTGCAAGAACAAAAGACACACATGGCATCTCAGTTGGAAGAACAAAAGACACACATGGCATCTCAGTTGGAAGAACAAAAGACACAAATGGCATCTCAGTTGGAAGAACAAAAGACACACATAGTACCTCAGCTGGAAAAACAGGATACACGTATTACATCCCAGATTTCAGCTCAACTCGATGAAACGAAGGCATACATGAGATCTCAAATGGAAGAACAGAAGGCATATATCTCATCGCAGTTGGAAGAACAGGGAGCAAAGGTGTCAGCGAAACTAGAAGTGCAAGATGCAAAAATTGCACAATTTCAAGATAAAATAGAGGCCGAGGTAGATGCGTTAAGGGGCCGTATCCAGGAGTTGCAAGTGAACCGTCCATCTGCTTTAGCGAATACTCCCAAGGTAAAATCCCCGTCATTTGATGGTTCTGTTCCTTTCCAGGTATTTAAGCTACAGTTTGAGAAGACGGCAGCTGTGAATAATTGGGGCATGGAAGACAAAGTTGCTGCATTATTCGTGGCATTGAAGGGACCTGCAGCCGAAATTTTGCAGACTATTCCTGACGGAGAACGGAACAATTATGAAGCATTAATGGGTGCAGTTGAGAGACGCTATGGTAGCGAGCATCGGAAGCAGATATACCAAATAGAGCTACAGAATCGCTCCCAGAAACCTAATGAGACTTTGCAGGAATTTGCATGGGACATCGAGAGGTTGGCCCATCTAGCAAACGCAGACGCACCCGTAGAATACACAGAAAGGGTAAAAATCCAAAGCTTTATAAATGGAATACGTGACGTGGAGACGAAGCGAGCCACATATGCAAATCCCAAGAGATCATTTGCTGAGACGGTATCTCATGCTCTAACGCAGGAAACAGCTACGCTATTAAGTAAGCCGACGTACAAGGCTCACCGCGTGGAGGTAGAACGGCCAGACTGGGTAGGCACAATTCTGGAAGCGTTGAACGGAGTACAGAAAAAAAGTGATGGTGCCATTAAATGCTTTAGGTGTGGAAAATCTGGTCATATAGCACGTTATTGCGGTACTGGGACCAGTAATCCTGGCAATTTAAGTGGGCGTAAACGCAAAACTGGAGAAGATGAGCAAGATGAATGTCCCATAATCTCTGTGTCACAACTCGAACGGAAAGCGAGTAATGTTACTGTTGAAGGCTACGTGGACGGGAAAGAGCGCTTGCTGACTGTCGATACTGGTGCATCACATTCCATCATTCGGACTGACTTGGTCAGGGGAAAGGTGAGACCATTGCGGCAAGCTATGTTGTGGACAGTAACTGGTGACAGCAAGCAAGTCCTGGGAGAAGTGAAATGCAAGGTTGTGATTGGGAATGTGGCCACGTATCACAACTTTTTGGTAGCGAATATTGTCGACGAAGTCATCATTGGCGTCGATTTCTTGGCTGAGAGAGACATTCACATCAACGTAAGGAACAGGGTTATGACTTACAACGGCCAAGAACTTCCTCTGGTTTTTGGACACAATAAAGGCTATACTACCAAAGGAGTGATCTTGAAGATGAAGCAACAGGAGCCTCGTAAAGCAGAGGTAGATCCTCGACCAAAGGCTTTCGCGGACAAGTACCTCCTGAAGAAGATTCGGCAAGACCAGGAGGAAGATCCAGATTTGGCACGTGTGTTGAAAGGAATAAAGAAAAACAAACAGCCAGGAAGAGAAGAGATGGTAGCAGAGAGTCGTATTGCAAAAGCATACTGGGCACAATGGAGTAGTTTGAAGCTAATATCTGGTTGTTTGCATCGGATATGGGAAAGTGAAGATGGCCAGAATCATCGATCACTTATTGTTGTTCCCAAGGCAAGAATTCCAAATGTTATCAAAGCGTCGCATAGGTGCCCAGATGGAAGGCACGTGGGAATAAAAAAAACGCTGCAAGAGGTAAAGCGGCGGTTCTATTGGATCGGTTGCAAGCAAACTGTGAGGAAATGGATTACTAAGTGTGCAGAGTGTGCTGAGAATAAAAGACGAACATCTGGTGGTCATGTTACGAGGAGGCAATGCAACTTAGTGGATAATGTGAAATGGGCATGAGAGAACGGAACGGAATCCTGAAGAAACGAGTTGCAGGAATGTTTGCCGGGTACCATTGGGAACGAAAGTGAAGGCACAAATCTATTCGAGATTAAGAACGGGCAAAGTGGTTGGAATATGTGACACTGCAATGCATTGTGGGAATCTCTGCAGGAGAGGATTGATGTCGGAGTTTCAATCCCTGGAGGAAATGAGGTTTAGTAAAGCAGTGCCAACCATTGAGCGTCTAGCTGCGTTTGGTTCCGGCAATGTGTCTGATCGGGACGATCAGACTTAGGTGTAGGGCAGTGTGGCGATTATTCTCAAGCATGTACCATCCCTAACTCAATAACACTCCCACCACTAGTTAAACCACAACAGAGATAACGATGGCTACGCTTATGCATGCAAGCGTGTAACTAGGAAGAGGAAGAGAGATGGCGCGAGTGTTCGCGAATACGATGCAAAGAGGAGATTCCAATAAATAACACCGACCCTTCCAGAACACGAAAAGCGAATAACCAAGAAAGTTCTCGGTGCGTAGGCAAGTACCCTGTTGGACTATATAAGGCGGTGACCAAGCAAGGCAGGTTGTTCAGTTTATTTTCAAGCGTTCAATAGTGAACTACTGTAAAGTTATCAAACTCTTAAAATTGTTTTGCGTTTATTACTAGTAAATAAAACTAGCTATTACTTACATTATCTGTGCGTGTGTTTATTTGACTTTATAGTGATCGAACCCAGGATTGATAATTAAGGAATCATCGAATTCGTCACAGGATATTGAAATTGAAATCAAAATCAAAATCGATAAGGAAATCGAAATCGATTACTATATTTTTTCATATCCATCCGTCATATACATACCCATCCATACCTTACAATTCACACTTCACATTCACATTCACATCCGATTCCCCCATAGCGTGAGCATCATGACAGTTGTATTAATATTTCCATTTTTATTTAAGGTCTTGATGGCAATAAAAATGCAAGTTCGTGAATTTTTATTCTTATCGAAGGATGATACGTCGTGGGCAAGAAAATACCATTCTGAAATTTGGTCAGCTTTTCCATCAATTCGCTGTATATATATTTATGTGAAAATTGAAACCGAGCCATGGACGTCCTGATTTTTTCATAACCTTCACCTGTAATCCTCAGTGGAGTGAGATAAAAGATAATATTTTTCCTCATCAATCACCAACTGATCATCACTATATTACAGCGCGCGTTTTTCGACAACAGTTGAAGTTATTCATGGATTTCATTGTAAAGAATAGGGTATTTGGCGAAGTCCGTTGCTGGATGTATTCAGTGAAATAGCAAAAGAGAGGATTGCCTCATACTCACACATTAATTTGGTTGGTTGACAAGATACGAGCAAATGAAATTGACACACTAATTTTTGCCGAGTTTCCTAATCCAGCAATTGATCCAGAACTGTTCTAGGTTATTGAAAAAAATATGATACATGAGCCATGTGGCCATGTTAATCCTGCAGTGCCATGCATGATTGACGGCAAATATACCAACCGGTATCCCAGATCATTGGTTTCCGAAACGATTACAGGAAACGACGGATATCCGTTATACCGCCGGCGTTCAACAAATGATAATGGATTCTCCACTACGCTCAATGGAAGAGGTTAACAGATTGAAGTGGATAACCGTTGGGTTGTACCATACTCGCCAATTTTGTCGAAAACGTTCAAAGCACACGTAAACGTCGAATATTGTAGTTCTGTTAAATCAGTAAAACATATCTGCAAGTATATTAATAAAGGAAGTGACATGGCCGTATTTGGAGCTGCAGATCAAAATCGCAATGCTGAAATTACTCAGTATCAAATGGGCGGATACATTAGTTCAAATGAAGCTCTATGGCGAATTTTTGGATTTCCAATTCATGACAGATATCCAACAGTACTTCATTTATCGGTTCATCTTAAAAACGGCCAGAGAGTTTATTTTACTGAGCAGACCGCAGCACAAAGAGCACAAGAAACGCCAGGCACAACGTTGACTGCTTTTTTTAAATTATACCAATCAGACCCACTTGCGCGAACTTTGCTTTATTCACAAGTTCCACAGTACTATACTTGGAGCCAGTCGTCCAAAACTTTCGAAAGCCGTAAACAAGGAAAACCTGTTGATAATTATCCCGGAATTTATCAACTGATGCAGTGGGACGGACCTACCAGTTTTCAAGATTTATGAACAGTAAATGGTTAACTATGTCGCATATACCGTGAAGCATGTTCGAATTAGCATTTGCTTGAAGACGATACACATTTATTTATTTATTTATTACAGCTTATATTTATAAACTCCCGCTGAGTTCAATGTAACTAATTTGGGTAGAATGTTGTTTGTGTACATTCATATTTGTTTATACATTATTTATGTGCACATGACAATTAAAGTAAAAGGGCGATGTGTTTATGTAATGCTACAATAATCAGGTAGCTGATTTTTTGAGCAGAATAAACGCGGATAAAAAGAAGTAACGAAAGGGCTGTCTTCGACTGTGCCGAAGACTTTATACCTTTCATGAATACGCATCACGGTTTTAAGTGTCCGATCCTTACTCACAAAGATACATAGCTCAAACCCCATTTATCGGAACAATCGATTGTATGGAAACTATATGTTATGTAGGTCCGATCTTGGTGATTTTAACTACACTCATTACACATATAATATGTACCAAACTTACAAAATTTTGCGTTCCTAGCTTTTTCATTGTAAAATTTATAGCCCAAAACCCATTTATCGAAACTATCGATTGTATGTATTCCTGCGATCTTGCTGATTCCGACGAATGATGAATCTCATGCAAAATGGTGGCTCCATACCAAATTTCATCAAGATATCTCAAAAACAGAGGGACTAGTTTGCGTACAGACAGAAGGGCATGGCTAAATCGACTCATCTCATCGCCCTGATCATTTCGGTATACTAATTGGTGGGTCTATCTCTTCTTCTTCTCATACTTACAAACATCGGACCAAAGTTATAATACCATTTCATGTTCATGATAGGTATAATGAAATCAAAATGGCAAACATTTCTGAAAATAATTCCCTTTATAATAATCACGATGATGGCATAGATACTTTACATTCACAAGAAGAAAATATTACTTTTGGTATTAGTACTTTAGACACAGTAGTAAACAGATTTAAAACTCAAATTATGCTTACGGACGGAAAACAAAAGGGCAATGATATAAAACATAAAAATAAAATTTTGTGTAAGGTTCACGAGCTCAAGGCCAGTTGATAATAATTCTTGGTTAATTATTATATTATTAAAAAGACTAGTTTTAAAAATATTTTAAGGCGACATATAAATAAAGGAAAAGTGGGAATCTATACAGGTTTAGGCGATGAAAGTTCCTAGTGTTACAAAATAAAATACTAGAAATATTTGAATGAAATTATAATGTTAAATTTGTGCGTTGCTCCTGTCACGCATGAATATTTCATCTGGAGATGAAACCTACAAACACATGCATAATTATCATAAAAACGAAACAGGTCACACAGGAATAAATGAAAACTACGAAGGCCTTATAAGACAAATTTATTTTCCAAATTTAAGAAACTTAATTCATAAGTATATTAAATCCCATAAAAGAAAAATTTAGTTTAACAGAAACTTCAAATGACATAAGGCAAACTGTGCATATAAATATTTAAACGAATTCTAAGTCTAATTTCTTAACGTTTATAGATAGGTTCTCAAAATTTGGTACAGCCCATTCCTTAGAAGATAGGACTAACCAAACCATAATAGAAAAGATACGGCTTTATAAATACCAACATGGTAATTTTAGTAAACTTATCTGTGTTAACATAAAGGACTATTTGCGAAAAGAAAATATTTGCTTACACTATGCAAAACCCAATATGCGGCTAGGCTTCATAATAGTATTGGTGAAAAGAATGCGAATGCTCCCTATAGAATGTAAGTCACTAAATATCAAGGACAAAATTAGTAAGGCAATTGAGTTATATAACAATAGCTATCATTCAGTTATAAAGGAGAAGCCGATTAATGTTGAGTTTGGAAACTGTAACAAAATAAAAATTTATAATAATATAATTTCTTACAAAAGTAATTATATAAGCAAAAGAAATCAAACAAGAGAAATGTATAAAGATAGCCGTCAACAAGGTTATACAAAAAATTATAAAGCACTAAAGCACAAAGAAGAACCAAAAGTTAAGTTACTTAATTTAAATAATATACATAGCTCGAATGTTAAAAGAAAAGCCAAATATGAAGGAGCAATTAATGTAAAAAGTTTTGGGCATAAATAATCTAATCTTCATCGATCTATAATCAACTTTCAGCAATCTACAGAAGTATCCTTATTTTAATGGGGAGAAGTTATGTTAATGATTTCACTCAAGTTAATTAACATCAATGTTAATTGGAATATTATGTTAAGTTCTTGCATACATATATAAAAGCATTAGTCCTTAAGTTGTTTCATTCTTTTCAGTGTGATGCTTGGTGGAGTAAGCTTAAAGAAATTACTTTTAATATATATTGTTGAGTTTTTTTTTTATCGAAATCGGCTAAATACGTTATTCGCGTTTTTAAAAAAACTTAATGCAAAATTTGTAAATTTACAAATAAAAATGTCGCAGATACACAAAATATAATTTTTACACTTTGTTTTCGGTATAGTCTTAATCTGAAATTTTAACACAAAAATATTAAATAGAGTATGATATCAACTGAATGGTATTTCACATCGTATTTCTAGGTGGGGCTAACACCCAAGCTCATAGGAGGCTTTACTCCGAGAGTCAGCTGCTAAGTGAAGGCGAGGCGAACGCTACGCTCACGGAGGAGAGCACGAAGCAACTATGATGAGGGTTCTCCAAATAAACCTTCATCACAGCAAAGCATCATCCGCTGCGCTTCTACTAAACCTGTCATCAGGTGTGGTAGACATTCTTCTAGTCCAAGAACCGTGGATAACTGGCAATAGGATCTGTGGGCTGCGGACACCGGCATATAAGCTCTATTGCGCTCAAGATAAGGGTAAGCCTACTCTAAATGTTTGTCTTCTAACCCAATGTAGTGATGGAGATCTGACAGCGATTAACGTCGAGGGGCTGGGTAGAAGGTGCAATTTTGCTTCCTTCTATCTGGCCCACGATTACCAGGGCTCATTACCACCGGACAACTTCAGGGAATTCGTCAGGAAATCAAACCCGCGAGATGTTTTGGCTATTCTCGGAGGTGACGCAAATGCTCATCATGCCCAATGGGGCAGCACTGATGCAAATGACCGAGGTGAGTCTTTATATAATTATCTTCTGGGTACCAACCTAAGCATATGTAATAGGGGAAATGACCCCACTTTTATCACAAGGAATCGGGAAGAGGTCCTTGGCATAACTCTGGACTCCTTCAGTGACCTTATTGCATCTTAGAGGGTTCTAAGGGAACACTCCTTTTCAGACCACAGATAAATAAGTTTCTCTGTATCAGAGACACACACAAGCCCTAAGTATATTAAAAATGTTAGGAGAACAAACTGGGGCTATTACAAAAAGTGTATAGGTGAAAATCTATCAAAAAAAGGGGTGCGAGCTCCAACGAGCAAGATTGAGCTGGACGTGCTCGTAAACAACTTCGATCAGCAATGCAGGACCGCCTTAGATAGGGCTTGCCTGACTAGGAAGGTAGCGGAAACCCACAAACCACCATGGTGGTCGTCCAGTCTTGATAAGCTTAGGAGGTCTTGCAGGACTGCCTTTAACAAAGCAAAACATGACGGACATGAATCATCATGGGCGGATTACAAGACAAAACTCAACATGTATAAGAAAGCAACCCGAAAGGAAAAGCGATCTTCCTGGATGGATTTCTGTGGTAAGATTGAATCTACATCCGCCTCCTCCCGATTGAGGAAGGTGCTATCGAAATCCCCAACTCAGCTAAGCTACGTCCAGAAGCCGGATGGTAACTAGACGGACTCAAGCACGGAAACCATAAACATACTTATGGATAGACACTTCCCGACATCCGCGGGCGTGTCTGCAAATATTATTAGCGGAGGGTTACCCTCTAACCAGCTAATAAACGAAATCATTGACGATAAAAAGCTAGACTGGGCTCTATTCACCTTTAAGCCCTATAAGTCGCCGGGCCCGGATGGAATATTCCCAGCTCAACTTCAACACAATGCCGATCTCATAAAGCCCTGGCTAAAGGCGATGTTAATAAGTTGTCTGAGGCTAAATTACGTCCCAGAAACATGGAAGTCAGTGTGGTCTTTATCCCCAAAGCAGGGAAATCCTCCCAATCAAAACCAAATGATTATAGGCCTATAAGCATATCTTCTTTCCTACTTAAAACTTTTGAAAGGCTCCTGGAAGACTACATCCGGAGGCTGATTGACCCATTGTGTTTATCACAAGCTTAGCATGCCTATACCAAGGGCAGGTCAACCAGTAGCGAAGGGGCGATCGCCCCCCCCAGACTACATTTTTCTTTTTTTCAAAATTTATTCGGAACAAAATCTTTTTCACGAAGTCCCAGAAACCCACTATTTATATGCAGTATTTGTATAAATATAATGATGGATATTTGATCTTGACTTTTCATAATGCAGTTTTTGTATGCATGCTTTAATTGAGTATCAATTTTCAAATAATATTAGCGCTCAACAGTAAGAATGCTCATGCAAATCAATCCAATGCTCATATATATTTGCGCTGTTGATAACATGCTGAATCAAAATTCTGGCCACGCTTCCAGCTAGCAATGTTTGTGCTGAAAGGAGTTTTTCGACACTTCGCCGGTTGAAAACGTGGTTACGGTCCACAATGTCCCAGGACAGACTCACTCGTCTTGCACTTTTACATACCCATTTCGATATTGAGATTTATATTCATCATATAATTGAAAGATATATAAAAAAAGGGAAGCATAAAATTTAATTTACTGTGTGAATATTAACTATGCAGAAGATAAAAATGATGTCGAAAAATTGGATGTACTATTGTTAATTTGAATAACTAAATGAAACCATATATGTGTATGAAATTACTAAACAATATAAAAAAAGACTTATAAATTTACCCTTAAAAAATAACGGTCTGTTACGTTTCCCTTGTTGTTTTGTCTTGCATTTTCACGTATAAAGTATCTTGATGTGAACTTTGTTCAAAACACATCAGCTATTGGGAGAAACAATTACTGACTGAAATCGCCCCCCCAAATCAGCCTAGATCCGCCACTGAGGTCAACTGACACTGCCTTGCACTCACTGGTATCTGTTATAGAAAGGTAACTGGTGGCTTTTCTAGACAGAGCCGGTGCCTTCAACAACGTTCTTTCAGAAGCCATCACCTCGGCGCTGACGGGTCTGCGGGTTGAAGCGTGCCTGGTAGAGTTAACTCGCAATCCGCTTACAGATAGGGGGATTAAAACAGAGCTGGGTGGTAGCACGATTCACAGACGCTTTATCAGAGGTACCCCGCAGGGAGACGTTCTCTCTCCACTACTATGAGTGGTTACCGTCAACCAACTATTACTCCTAATGGAAACAGAAGGTCACCAAGTGATCGCCTATGCTGATGACATCTGTGTTATTATGCGGGGAGAATTCCCGCAAACTCTTTGCAATTTAATGGAAGGGGCACTGTCGAAAATATCACGCTGGGCCAAAGCCTCAGGCTTGGAAATAAACCCGGATACAACTGAGCTCATTCTCTTCACGAGGAAGTGCCAGCTACAAAGCCTCACACCGCCAAGACTTGTGGGTACATTTTTAACATTTGGCGAGAAAGTCAAATATTTAGGAGTCATTCTAGATAGGAAGCTGCTCTGGAGTGACAATATAATGGAGCGAGCCAAGAAGGCCGCAGCAGCACTATTCACCTGCAAGAGGGCAACTTGTATCTCCTGGGGGTTCTCCCCTAGGGTCGTATACTGGACATATACAGCCATTGTGCGCCCGATTCTTCTATATGATGTATTGGTCTGGTGGCCTGCACTAGCTAAAAATACCTACCTTAAAATGCGATCGAAGCATTCAACACAATATTATATCTACCACGTCTTGACCTGATGGCGAAGGAAGCATCTGTCATCGCTGCCCTAGGCATTAGGGAATCAGGTCTCTGGTCAAATGGAACTAGTGCGCATGCACAACCATGGGCACCAACGCCCCAGTGCCAATACCAGCTTGCACTGACTACTGTACGTCAAAAAACGTGTTTATTAAGAACTATGTAGTGGTAGACTACTACAGCAAGACTGGTTTTTCAGGCAGCATACGGTCCCAGGTGCCCTCAATATATTCACCGATGGCTCCAAGCTTGATGGGAGGGTGGGCGCGGGCATCTTTTCGACGGATTTGGGCCTAGAGGTCTCTTTCCGCCTTTCTGATCTACACTACCAAGCGGAAATGCTGGCGATACACAGAGCTGTGAGCCATCTGGTGTCTATACCTAATGATGGCTAACGGGTCTTTATTTTCTCAGATAGCCAGGCCCCACTAAAGGCCTTGGACTCATCCGCCGACAGTACAAAGTCGGTCACTGATTGCCGCAGATCCCTTAACGAGATGGCACAGCTTTTCAGTATCGGTCTTATATGGGTACCTGGACACAGGGATATTGAAGGTAACTGCAGAGCAGACGAGCTGGCCATGATAGGTACCACCGACCATATCCTCCCGGGAAATGATTCGGTTGGTATACCCATGGCCACCTTCAGACTTCGTGTGAACACAAGCACTATAAGAAATGCTAATGAAAGATGGTCAGCCATCTCAACATGTCAGACATCCAGCCTTCATATGATAAGGGGCGTGCAAGGGCGCTCCTGACTCTGCACAAATCTGTTTTAGCCTCCTTGATAAGGGTTCTAACAGGACACTGTTTAATAGGCGGTCACGGAGCCAGAATGGGGGTAACGACCTTTGATTATCGTCGCAGCTGCAGATGTACCGAAGAGGAGGTACATTAAATGCATCTTTAAAAACTCACATTATTAGTCAAATAGAAACTGAAATGTAAGCTGATGTAGTTAACTTGACAAAGGACAGTTTTGAAAGGTTGCGACTGGGTTTGCCATAGCCACCGCTGCAGTAGCTTAGACTGGTATAACTAAGTCCACAAAATTCTATTTAGTTAACAAGAAAGATTGCTATCTAGTTTGGCTATTGACTGCATATCCAAAAATATTGAAAGAGGGTAATTTAAGCAAGAGGGCATCCTCCCCGTTGCATACTGGTTTTTTTATCACGGTGCAAGAAATTTTTCAATAAATTTGTAAAAATTAACACATTTATAAATTTTATTTACATTTGGGTAAAAAATTTATGAAGTGGGCCACTTTATTTCTTAAGTTCGACTTTCTTTCTGAAACTGGTTTTTATAGTTCACAACAATAACATAAAAATTAGGCATGGGACTATTCGAATAAAAATTATTCGAACAAAAAATTTATTTATTTGAAGGCTATAAATAACTCGAATAATATTTATTCGAATAATTTATACTTTTATTCGAATATTATTATTGGAATACTAGTATTATACGAACAGTAATATTGGAATAGTTAAAGAAATATCAATACATACATACATACATACAAAACGTGAAGGCATGCGCATAGGTACAAACGGTGAAGGCAGTGAATTTCGCTTCTGACATCTCTTGCATTTTAATACAACTATTCGAATACCACTAATCGAATATACGAATAAATTATTCGAATAAATATTATTCGATTTTTTTTAAACGAATAGTATTTATTCGAATATTATACGAAAATAGTCCCACTACTAATACAAATACGAATTTGCGAAAAATTTATACAAAAAAATAAATATGCCAAAACAAGAAATTCAGTTTTCTAGAAGATACCATCTTGTATATGTATTTCAAAAATGAGCAAAATTGGACTTGTCAGTGGGGAGAAATTATACCAAAACTTTGAAAATATGTTTATAGCTATAACTTAGAAAATAATTCGGATTTCGAAAAACTGTGAAATGCGTATTTTTGTTTAATCATTGTGAACCCTACCACCCAATTTTATTAAAATACATGGCCTTCGAAAAATGTTAGGTGGCTCACTTCACAAATTTTTACCCAATTATATCTTTTATCCAGGCACGAAAAACTCATTTGTCTCCCTTTCTCACTTTAATCTTCTGCGGACTGCACAATTCATTACTAGCAGTACAGAAGCCTGGTTATATTGAGTGACTATGTTAGCTTGTGTTTATAAAGACACTCGGGATGCGGCTTAATTGGCTCCAGCTTGACAAAACTGTGCGAATCACCCATCGCTACCCTGTAGTCAATTCTAATAGTTCTATACTACTCAAATACTAGTTTGCCAAACCGGCTCAACTAGTTCGAGTTCTGTAATTTTTCCATATTAGCAACTGGTATTTTTAACAATTTTAATATTTTTAATTGTCCCCTTCTGCATCAGCACCTTACCATTTGGCATACTAGTCAGTCTCTGAATCAGCAATATACCAGTTGACATACTAGTCGTCATATACATCAATATTATACCATTCAAAATAATAGTCAGCCTATTCATCAGTATGATACCAATTACTGTACCACTTCATAGTAGGTTGGTTCATTTTTGGTTTAAAAATACACGAAAATAGCAAAATTACATAACAAACCACTTTATTGAAAATTCAGTCATAATATACTCGTATAAAGATATATCTATGACTATATTAAAGAAAGGAATCCAATTTTAATAAAAATAGAGTTGTTATTCATAGCAATTTTACCTTTGGAATACATTTCTAAAAAGTAATTTTCTTCTTTTTTAATAACAGTCTTTTTTGATTGAATTTTATAATTGATTTCACAGGCATACATCTTCAAATTTTCTTGAAACATTTTATTGAAAATTTTTAAATTTAAATATTAATCTCAGATAGCATCTAATCCATACATGTAAATATAGCTTTATGTAAAATTGAGGAAATTCAGGGAAATATTAGCTGTTTATCGTGAAAATTATAAGTTTCGGAGTTCTTTGCAAATAAGCATGCAGGTAACTCGCTTATCGAATTCTAGTGCATAATCTGCAAGTTCTTATTAGGTAAATTATTTAAAAACTGATATTTTTAACCATATTGTTATCGTATGTGTCTCTACTCGCCATTTTCGCTGTTGCAGCTTCTAAATGATTCCGTTGGAGATTCATTGTTATTTTATTTATGAAACACAATCACAATAAATCGACCCTGAAAAATAACAACAATTCAATATTTGTGTAAATTCGGCTGTGATGATTCTGTTATAAATAGTGGCCGTATATTTAATATCAAAATTAAAATTTATACTAGTGGTGTTAACTGTAATGGGCTGTGGTTTAAATCCTGGGGTGGCCGTGACGTGGTTGTGTCTTCTCATGCGGTTGCTGGAAAAGTAGACGGTTGTCAAAACGAGGACAACCGTTGAACCTGAATGCTCACCCTCCGGTTTTAAGGGGAGGAGAATCCACAAATGCACACCCATACATACGCATGCATGTGTGCTGACAAAACACGAATATGCATGCATGCACTTACAGGTGGGGGGCTTGGTGTGGGTGTTTGGACATTAGGGTGACATATTTTTTAGGAGTTTAGGCATCGGGCCTAAACATGCCAGCTCCGTTGCGATACGCTACATCTTGACCTGCCGCAGGATTTCCAAGCACTCCCTCTCTTAATTCTACGGTCTTAACCTAGAAAGTTTGAGTGCCGGATAGCGCCTTCATAGCTCCGTCTGCATTCGAGTAACCTCCTGAAGTTTGAGGTTTTGCCTAAAGCTAATAAAGGAGGAAGAAACTTCAAAACAAAAACATTGTATATATCTTGCCAAGCGTTTATTTACCAAGAAAAAAAATTTGATATTATGTACTTAAATCTAACTATAAAGTAGTGGCGTCCGAAAGCACCCCTCCAAAAATCGTGCCTTGGGTAAGAAGCGACCCAAAAGACGATGGCAGAGTGCTCGTTAAGAGCAGCGATTTTGGCGTCAGCGTTATGCACCGGACTGATTCGGCGCAGATTTTCGACGCACAACGAGTGCGCAGTGATTGCCTTCTTGTTGTCGTGTTTCCCGCGGACCTGGAGGAAGCAACCGCGCTCTCCGCCAGAGTGAGTGATTTGCAGCCCTAACTCTTCCGCCAGACCTCGGTCGATCGCTGTGCGACGGGAGCATGCATCAATAAGCGCACGGATGAGCAGAAGTCTCCCTCCGGCTTCCAGTTTCACGACCGCTGTCGGCGCAAGAACTATCATGGGGCGTAGCGGGGGATCTACCCTGGAGAGAGCGTGGCTGAGACCTTCGCGGAAACCTTGAAATTGTGGTAGCTGGCGCGGTTGGAGGGTCAGTCTACCGGGGCGGTTCGCGCTGTATGAACCACTGAGGTTGCGTAGCTACCGCGGCTGTGTGGCCAGTCTACGCTGGTCGGAGTCTCGATATGCGGCGGTGTTGTAGTCATCGTAGTTGGTACGTAGCTGGCGCGGCTGAGTGGCCAGTCAAGGTTTGCGGCTTTTTCGGTGGGCGCGGCGTTGAATACGGTTTGTCGTGTCGTGTGGTGTTTGCCACCACATCGTCGTCACCTGGCGTCGCTTGTGCACTCCTTGGCACAGTGAATCATTGACAGCCAATTGCCACAATAGCCTGCCCGGCTAACCTCCTTAAGGCGCTGGGGTGGTGCCATCCCGTTGTTCTCGGCGCAAGCACGTAGCAGGTGGCTCTCGCCACACAGAGGGCATGGCTTTGGTTGGCGGTCGGCGAAACGTTCGGCCCGTTTTCAAAGAGAGGCGTAGCGATTCATGCTGCAGATAAAAAAAAACCTTGTGAAATATGTATACGGACGCCCGTATACGTGGGTGGCGAGTAGCCCTTTGGTATGGTCACGGTTTCCTGTATTATTGCCAAGTTATCAATATTGTATAATTATTTTTAAATTATTAAATTATGTTTAACTTATATATTTATGAGCACTGTGTAGGCATCAGAACCTTTTTCTCATGCATGCGCATTTCGACGACAAATTGCCTGTGCTAAAACCTTTAATTCGAAGCTCATGAACCCCCTGTAGTTCGTTATACTACTGGTTATTATGTAGATATTCTTTTCTCGTGCTCACTGGCCTAGTCGCCGTCATGAGTGGCGTTAGTGCCGTGAACACAGGGACATTTTCGTTCTACATATACAGAAAAAAACCAATGATTATCAAAACAAACAATTTTTCTTAAAGCGAACAGGAAAAAATTTTTCGAATAAATTGTTTTTTTTTTTCCAAATTTGTATGGCTATTGTTTATTTTGGCATATTTATATAATCGGCACCCTCGTCGATCGGGTAGGAACGTAGCTTTCGTCACCCTATTTAGCCCGCAGTAAGCGGTACCGATTTTGGCACATTGGGTTTTCGGTACCCGTTGACCAAAAACATAACATCACTACCGTGCTGGTGATTAATTTTTTGCACACATACATATGTATGCCTACGACGAAAATTCATCGTTCATTTTTCTCTGCACTAGCGTAGTGGAGAAAAATGGAACAATTCATTATTTCTTAATTTTCCGGACGCGTGGCTCAGCAGCTGCAAAAGGTAAGTAAATTGTAATTTATTCCTTATAAATATGTACTTAACCTTTATTTATTTTCTTTTATATAAGGGCATGGACAAAATGGAGCTGGATGCATGTCGAAAAGGGTCGCCTGGCCGGCGCATGGACATGTTTGGTAAGTATATGTTAGTGCTGCCCGAAATGCTGTATCGGTTCGGTCGCAGGGCAGTTTACCTAACCAAAAAATGTGTCTCAAACGCTGTGGCGGCCGGCGCATGCCTTGAGACACATTTTGTATGTAGTATAATATACATTGTACGAGTATATGCATATTTGCATTATTAATGGTTATCTTTCTTTTCAGGTGGACATTGTGGCTTCCTCATTAAATTAGATAAATTTAGCTATTTTCTATAATTTGCCATACATTGCGGAATCAAAATAGATATAATTCGGAATCAAAAAAGCGTATATACATATTTTTACAAAAGATGGTGGGGAGAATGATTTCGACTTTCATTTGAAGGCGGATTGAGCATAAGTAAAAAATGTGAATCAAAATAATTTTATCAAAAGCGTTCACAGCCGAAGTTACATGCGCGGAAATTGAGATACCAACTTACGATATTATATTTGTGAAGATATGCCACTATAAAGAGGCCATACGTCACCAAAAATCGATCATAATAACTTAAGTCGTAATAGGAAAGTTTTTGTTTTGGTTCCCTGCTCGTACCAGGATGATAGTCGAACGAATAGTATTCATAGCTTTTCACATAATTTAGACGTAGTTAATACTTTTACGAGTGCCTTGGTCATTGGATCAAATTCTGGTGTTGTATTACTCAATGCTAGTTCATAAACACGACGCATCACAATATCCAAGCGAGCTGTCGTCTCAGCCCAATTTCGTCCACAAATGTTGTATTCATCTTCAATGCCAAGCAAATAGTCTAGCACACGCCACATATGCGATTTACTTTCCTTGTATTCCTCATCAAATATTTGCACACGAAATGCACCTAAGGTGGCATAGCCAATGAAACCAAATTGTGTTAGTGCAAGATCCTTTTGTGTAATTTGACCCTCCCCAAGTTTTGTTAAAAGCGCGCCTAGGATTGGAATGAGCTTTGCGCACAGCTCGTAGGCTAGTCCAAAATTTCCGTTCTCTATTCTTTGATGGTGGTTCAGTGCACCACGTATAGATGTGATAGGTAGTGCGTATATAGCGCCGAGAGGCGGTGACAACAGTTGCCGATTGTCGTGTACAACCTAGTACAAGAAGAATGGGCAGGATCGCAAGCACTGCTAGTAGACCATATAACATGCCAGACGTTACGATGAAACGACATTTTGACAGGTAGGTTTCTCCTTTTCTAAATAAGGCACCATTGTACCATGGCGGCACCTCCATTGGCTCGCCACTGTCAAGTGCAGCGTTGCCTAATAGATGATTCAAATAGGATTTTGCTTCGGGATCTTCTGGTGGTTTGCCTGATCTCAGTTTATCTGTAGTTACACTAGTCTTCTCAATAATGTTGACGTGATCCATTGCTCCTAGTTTGCACGCATGCTTGTGGAGAAAGTTGTTTAGCACCTGGCGGTTACTTTGTCTGCCTTTGTATGATTTTACGTCTGGGAATTGTTAGCTTCTAAATATACGAATACTTTCCTTTGCGTAGTTCTGCACCATAATGGTTGTACATTTTTTTTCTTTTGTAAAACAGGTTAAAAATAAAATAGTTGTTGTAATTTACAAGCTTTTATGGCATTGATTTTTTCCATTCAACAACCGTCTAATGTTATATAATTATTTTCGAAATCTTCCACATTAGATAACTTCTGATTTTGTTCGCATGTAATTTGTATATCTATTGGCCCCGATATATCTGATTCTAATTTTCTAGTGACCTTGGTTTAATAAGTTGGAATTGGAATGTTTTTTGTTGCTGCACACGCAATCTCTGTAACGAAATAGGAAATTGCAATGCACTATTTTTTTACCATTCCAATTTATTCATATCTTCCGTTTGGGCTTCTGGTTTCAGATTTTTAAGAAATTGGTTGAAAGGTTCCAACCAATTATTTATGTAGTTGTTGTATTTGTCCTTAACCTTGAGCTCAGTCAACATTTCTTTGATTTGCAATCGAAAAAGATTAGAATGAAAAAGATTCCGACTCTCCTTTAGCTCGTTTATCTCTACTAAGGTTGGGGATTTTACCTTATCGATATCTTGGTTTGTCTATATACACAAGTCGCTGGTGTCATGAAATTGAAATTGGCCCAATATCGTGAGATGGCTGCTATCGCCCAATTCGGTTCTGATTTGGATGCCGCTACTCAGCAATTGTTGAACCTACGTTTGACTGCATTATTGAAGCAAGGTCAATGTATTCTCATTTCCTTTAAAGACCAGGTTGTTGTTATTCTGATAACTTCGGGGATTACACTTTGGTATCGTCTTCAACCTTATGTGTATAAGTTGTGGTATGGCCCGGTTGCTTTTATGTTTAAAGTATATTTTCGATTAGAACGAAAGTTAATGCAGTCCAGAATTAATAAACACCGAGCTTGTTGGCTGCCAGAATCTTACTGATCTTTATTGAAAATATAATTTTGTCACTTAGCATAAAATTCAACTAACGACTACCTATGTGTTAGTTCATATACTTTATTCTATGTACTTAATTCTATAAATTACATAAATATGTAGGGAACTGGAACCGCAGCTGTTTATATAGTGTGGTTCCTTTTGTTGTTGATTTTGTTTACTCTGTTGGCAGCTAGCACCTGACTGCAAGCGCTGCCAGCTGGTGTGGGAGCATAATGACGTTAGACTTGATGGGAATCAACCGAAACTGCTGATGTTGCAAGTTACCTTGGGAAGGGATTTAGCGTAGTGATGTGATGTTTAGAGTGGAAGTCATGGCGTGGGAGTGATGTGTTAACTCCTCCCTCTCTTAAGTATAATCGTCCGTGATTATTCGTTGTTATTTATATCATTTGCATTGACCTGCCTCAATATTAAGTCAATGACTAGGTCGTTACTTTGTTGAGTTTGCCTCCTCGTTATAAGTTTAATCGTTGTACGTTTACAAAATTTTGTAACAATTATGATCATTGTGATAATGCATAAAATTATTTTCATGCTGCTGTGGTTTGTTTCTATCTTTTGGTTTATGTTTGATATTCTTTAAATATTTTTAATATCAATTTGATCAATGTTTTCCAAGGTTAGTTGATCTAACTCTTTTACTATGTTTAATTTTTGTAAACCGGGGTGCTCTATGTCGTTATGAGCTCCGTGTTCCTGGTTTTCGAAAATTGTATGGTTGATTGTTACTTTATCCTCAAATATTACTAAATGAGTTCCATTTATACTTATTTTTTCATTAAATCCATCTTGTATTAGATATTTATCTTTATTTAAAATAAATATGCCCTCTCTTACATTGTCAATCTTTTTTATAATTTTTAGCATAACTAATGTTACAATGTGCTGTGTTTTTGTTGAGCAGATCTAATAAACAATTCGATTTATCTTGGATTTGACAAAAATTAATGACTGTTTTATTATTACAATTTTTTAATAATTTAAAGTGTCCTTTCTTTCTGTAGTCTGACTGTCTTTTCGAATTTACTATGGGATACTGTATTATGTAGTATATCATTTCGTTATTTTGCATTACTTTAAGTTTAGAATTACTTAGTATATTTGTTACGCTAATCTTATTTCTTAAGCTTGAATTTATATCTATTAGGTTATTGTCTGTTAATAAAAGTTTGTTAACTACATCCATTTTAATCATCATTATTGAAAAATAATATTTTCTAATTCTAATATGATAATATTATTTCTATGTGAAATAAGTTCAAAAATGTTATCCTCTTTTGTTATTCCATTATCATTTTTTGGTTCATTTATTCTCTCCGTTATCTGATTGATTTTATTAGTGATTTCTGCATTTATTATTAACTGATCGTTATTGGATTCTATTAGTGCCTCAGTTTTTATTTTTACTTCATTGAAATCATAGAAATCCGGTGTAAAGGCGACAAATTTAAGTGCCGATCCTAACAAGTTTATACTTCGTGAATACCTATGATGTAAAGTTAACATATTTACTGGTCTTATTATTTGTTGCGAATCTATTTCTATTGTTTTCTGTAGTTCTGGATATGATCAACTTTCTGCTACTACTACTGCAAATTTGGAAAATTTATCGACACATGCCGAGAATGAATTCTTTGCCGTCGAGTAAACATCTATATGTTAAATTTCCCCTGGATAAGTTGGAATAAGAGTTTCTTCAATTTTTTGTCTGTCTGGTTTCCTATTATACTTTGAAAGTAAACAGGTATTGCATGGTTTAATAAGCTCGTCTAACCGTTTCCTAATGTTTGGGAAAAAATAATGTTCTGTTATTTGCTTATAATTTTCTTTTGCATTTCTGTGTGCCATGTTGTGTTCGGCAACTAAAATTTCCTCTTAATCGTCTTTGTTAGTTACGTCAATCACAATTTTCCGAGTGGACACGAATTTAACACCTGAAAAGTTCTTTAATAGTATTTCTGGTATCTCTCCGAGATTGATTTCCTCGCAGTAAAGTACATTAACTACATCAGGATTAATTGTTTCCTTCAATAGTTTTATAAGATTTTGTTCATCCGTAAAATTTATCTCATGCCGAATGTGTTTCTGAAACAAAATGTTTGTCTTCTTAGTGTTACTATTGCGTTTACTTATTATTAATTGGTTCCTAAAACTATTTAAGGGAGTTTGTATTATTTTAATTGTATTTGTTAAAGAAATTTCGGACTGTGAACAGGACTCAGTTAGGTGATTCAAGCGTTGCCTTGACAGAGCGTCCGCTACAACATTTAAATTACCAGGTTTATAAAAACATGCTGGGGCGAACTCTTCTATAAAAGCCCTCCATCTTTTTATTTTTGTATTATGATTTTTGTCTGACCTTGAAGATGTGAGAGGTTGGTGATCGGTAAAAATATTGAGTCCTTTGCATCCATATAAGTAATTTCCTAAATTTTTCATAGCCCACACTATAGCCAGTAATTCCTTTTCATTTACTGCTTAGTTGGCTTCTGTTTTAGAAAGTGTTCTTGAAATAAACGTGATTGGGCGTTTATTTTGTGATAAGACCGCCCCAATAGCCTGAGATGACATCTTCAGACGTTAGAATTTCTTTTAATTTCTCAAATGCCTTTCGTCCTTCTATGTCTAATTCAACGGGTATTTTCTTCGACTGGTTTGCCCTTACATTGCCATTTACACCCCTCAAGAGTTTTGTGAGAGGTCTTACGTCGGCGTACCCCTTAATGAATCTTCTAAAATATCCTGCCAGACCCAAAAACGCTCGGAGACTTCGAACAGTTTTCGGTTCTTCGTACTGAAGGATAGCTTTCACCTTATCGGGTGATGTTTTAAGCCCATCTTTTGATACAACAAATCCCAAAAATTCCGTTTCCTCTCTAAAAAACTTCGATTTCTCTAAATTAACCTTCATGTTCAGTCGTCTGTTGATAGCCGATCGTGTATTACGTACTCTATTCTCTCACAGTGACAATAAATTAAAGTTACACTAGTAATAATTTAAAGCAGCAAAATTCTTAAACGTCACGCGCCTCTAGAAGATGTAGACACAATGTCCTCATCAAAATCTCGTAAAACTGGTGCTGTAAGTAACCGCAATTATTGGACACATCTCCAGGCGCTAGCCGATAAGGAAGGCTCCGACTCAGAAGCCACTATGGAAAATGACAAAATTAATAAAAAAGTAATGATATCTCCTTTTAAAGTTCTTGCTAAAAATGGCGAATTCATTCATGATATTCTAGCCAAAAAGGCAATAAATCGGTATTGTGTTAAAAAATATCAATTGGAACTAAAATAGTTTGTGAAGACATGGAAACTTTCAATGCTATAAAGGTGATTGTAACCGAAAACAAGTGTCAATTCTATACACATGATCAAAAACAAGACCGCGTGTTCAAAGCAGTGATCACTCATCTCTTGGGCTAGAATGCAAAGAAGTTAAAATCGTTACAAGAACATATGGAAACTTTACAGACTATTTGTATATTGTAAGTTTCGAAATTGGCTCCGTAAGACTAAATGATCTTCGAAAGAATGTGAAATTCATGTTTCGTACAATTATTAAATGGGAGTATCCAAAAAGGCTGAAGTCCAAACTAGTACAATGCAGAAATTACCAAATGTATGGACATGGCGAACGCGGTTGTAATATAACAACAAAATGTATGAATTGTGCAGGTATACATAAAACAAGCGAGTGCCAATCACCTGATAAAATTCGCTGTGCAAATTGCAACGGTAATCACAAATCACCCGATTCTGCTTGTCCAAGCCGTGCTGCTTTTGTAAAAATTAAAGAGATACTGAGCAAAACACCACATGATCAGAACTCTCCTAAGAGAACATTCTTATCAGGAAAAGCTTACTATTTTATACATTGCCGAAAATAAATACCGATGTTATCGAAAACGTTGGAATCGAGTAAAATACAAATGATAACGTCAAGCTCAAAATATTTAGTGTATATTTCCCAGGTGGTCGAAGTACGCCCACCATTCGAAATAAATACAAAAGCGACCTTCGCAAATTGACAAATACCAACGGAAAATTATTATATGTGGCGATCTGAATAGTAGACATAGCGATTGGGGGTGCATACGTGCAAATGCTTAGGGAAATATTTTATCAGATTTTTCATCTCGGTCACCTTCTACAATTAGCCATACAACTACTCCAACTTACATCGCGAAAACCGTATCAGCAAAACCGTCAACTCCGATAAAGTTTTGTCTGGAAGCAAATGCTCCTCAATTAGATGAATCAATTCTTGATTTTAACAGAACCGATTGGAATAAATATAAAACTAATTTAAAGCTTTCACTTCAAAATACGTCCATGGTACTTGCCAAGGTGACCAACACAAATCAAATAGACGAAAGCATTGAATTTTTGACAACAAATGCATTAAAATCGGTCAGGCAATCCACTTCTAGAATTATTCCTAATAAAAACTATCAAAGGCTCCCACCCTTTATTATAAATATGAGCAAAACCAGAAACTACCATCGGCGCAACTGGGTAAGGTTTCGACAAATAGGAGACTTTAGGTTAATGAGTAGCTTAAATGTAAGAATTCGTAATGAAATCTTCAAC
The DNA here is from genome assembly GCA_949987695.1 of Merzomyia westermanni. Lineage (NCBI taxonomy): Eukaryota > Metazoa > Arthropoda > Insecta > Diptera > Tephritidae > Merzomyia > Merzomyia westermanni. Next base: position 98,079,808 of record OX465289.1, read on the forward strand.
TTTAAAAACAGAAACTGGAATAAAAAGCTTTCCAAATTAGAAAAGTGTTCGAACCCCTTCTGGAATATAGCTAGGATTGTGAAAAACAAAGCAAAACTGATTCCCCCGATTAAAATCAACAACGATATGCTTTATTTCACAGTGGACAAAGCTAACGCATTTGCTAGCGAATTTCTTAAACACTACGAGGTCTCAGATAATTTAGGCTCGCCATCACATGAAGCTACGGTCATCTCAGCTATTATACAGTTCGATTCAATACCCATTTAAACCGAGGAGTCGGCTTATGTTACTTCAGAATATATACAGGAGCAAATTCAGATGCTTCGTACAAAAAAAGCAGTCGAGATTGATCTTTTAACGAATGCAATGCTTAAAGAATTCCCCAGAATTGCTATAAATTTCTTGACATTCATATTAAACTCTTGTTTAAAGCATCAATATCTTCCTAGTGCGTGGAAATCAGCGCGAGTAATACCAATTCTGAAACCAGGCAAGCCTAATAATGAATGCAGCAGCTATCGTCCTATTAGCCCGCTTAGTAGTTTGAGTAAAATCTTAGAGCAAGTACTAAAGGACAAATTATGGCGATTTATAAATCAAAATAATGTGATTCCCGACGAACAGTTCGGCTTCAGGAAATTCTATAGCACTATTCATCACGTCAAACGCATACATAACCACGTTAAAAGTAATTTTCATTCTAAGAAATCCACTGGCTTGTTGCTACTGGATATTGAAAAGGCGTTTGATACCGTTTGGCACGACGGCCTGATTTTTAAACTAATGAACTTCAATTTCCCCCAATTTCTTATTAAAATAATTAAAAGTTACATTTCGCATCGCTATTTTTGTGTCGCTATAAACAATGACTTTTTAGATCTTGAACGAATTCCAGCCGGAGTGCCTCAAAGATCGAAAATTGCTCCAATTCTCTATATAATTTACTGCTATGATATACCTAAAGTAAGTACTTGTGATTACGCATTCTATGCAGATTGAACAATTACGATAGTGGTGCTTCGCTGGAGCGGCCGTGGCTCGAAAGCACTGCGGTCGAATTGTAATTTTGATAAAAAGAAAGAAATAAGAAAACGAGAATCCTCGTTATAATCAAGTGGCCGTATATTTGTATAAAATATAATTAGAAACAATTGGTTTACCTTTAATTCGATGCTGTTGAAAATCCTGGGGTGGCCGTGACGATGTTACTGCGTTGAGTTTCGCTGAAGAAGTAGACGGTTTTGCAATCGAGGACAACCGTTGAACCTGAAAATTATCCTCCGGTTTTAAGGGGAGGTGAACCCACACATGCACACCCCCATGCATGTATATGTGTGCTGACAAAACACGAATATGCATGCATGCCCACACAGGTGGGTGGGTTGGTGTTAGTGATTGGAAGGGCGCTAAAGTCACATTAGGGTGGCAAATTTTTTAAGAATTTAGGCATCTCGCCTAAACATGCCGGCCCCCTTGCGATACGCAACATCTTACCCCGCCACAGGATTTCCCACCACGCATCCTCTTAAGCTACGGAATTAAACTAGGATGGTGAGTGCCGGCTGGCGCTGTCACACTGCCTCCCGAAGTTTGAAGTGTTGTCTCTGGTGGCTCCATCGTTTCGCACCTAGAGCTAAGAGATAGGAGGAAGAGACTTTAAAAAATAAAACGCTGTACATTTCTTGCCAGGAAATTATTTATATTATAAATTTTTTTTTTTTATTTTGTAACGAGAAAAAAAATTTATTTTTAACCTTAAACCTAACCTTACATACTACACGTCCCGGGTAGGACAAAGCCAAAGATAGTACTTTGGGCAAGCAGTGGCCCAAACGACGGTGGAAGAGTGCCCGCTGTGATGACGTCGGCATAGACGTCCCCACCTAGTACGAGGTGGATCGGCGCTGAGGTGAAAAACTGCGGATCAGCCAGCCGAATATGCTCATAAGGAGCGGCCACTCGGGCGTCGACTTTCTGGGCTGGGCTGATCCGCTGCAAATTGTGCACGCATAACGCGTGCGCCGTTATACTTTTCGGGTTTCCATATTTCCCACGGACTAAGAGGAAGCAGCCGCGCTCTCCGCCCGAGTGGGTCGTATGCAGCCCTAACTTTTCCGCCAAGCTGCGGTCGATCACTGTGCGGGGGGAGCAGGCATCAATGATCGCCCGAATGCGTAGAAATCCCCACCGACTTTCAGCTTTACAATCGCAGTAGTCGAAGGAGTGATCATGAGGCGCAACGGAGGGCCCGCCTGGGAAAGAACACGGCTGAGACCGTCGCGGAAGCCGGAAACCCGTGGTAGCTGGCGCGGCTGAAGGGCCAGTATACCGTCGAAGTGCGCGTTGATGCGTAACTGGCGCGGCTGGAAGGCCAGTCTACGCTCGTCGGTAGTTGGGCGTCGATTGTTGATGAGACGTCGCTGGCGCGGCTGAGTGGCCAGTCGACGTTTGCCGCTATTTCGGGGGGCGCGTCGTGGAGTCCGGTTGGATGTGTTGCTGTGGTGTCCGGCGTCACTGGTGTTGCGTTGTGGTGAGCGCAGAGTATGCCGTTGGAAGGCGCGCCGCTCGTGGGCTAGAAGGGGCCGGAATGGCAGTGAGTCCGATACCCCTTCTGCCGGTCGGAACGGCCGCGGTTCCGGTACCGGCTCGATGATCTCGTCGTAGTCTGGCGTCCAAGCGCGGCCTCTTCCATTTGTTGGGCCGAGCTCTTGTAGGGCGTAGGCGCGCGTGGTGGATCATTCATTGGCGTGTGTTGTGGGTCGTCCATGGGTAGATGGAGGGTGGTGTGGTTTTTTCCACCACATCGTCGGCACCTGACGTCGCTTGTGCAGTCCCCGGCAATGTGGATCATCGACAAACAGTTGTCACAATAGCCCGCCCGGATAACCTCCTTGAGGCGCTGCAGGGGTTCCATCCCCTGGTATCGGGTGCACGCAGGCAGTGGGGGGCTCTCGCCACACATCGGGCATGGCTTTGGGTACCGGGCGGCTAGGCGTTCGGCCCTCATAATCATGTGCGTACGCACGATTTTGCAAAATCGTGAAAAAGAAACAAAGAAAATTCATTGTTCCATTTTTCTCTGCCCTAGCGTAGTAGAAAAAATTGGAACAATTCATTATTTCTTTGGTTTCCGGCACGCGTGGGTCAGCAGCAGAGGTAAGTAAAATTGTTTAAAAGTTCAAAAGTTTTTTAAAATGTATTTAAACCTAATTTTTTTCTCTTTTTTCAGGTGCACATGGACAAATGGAGATGCGGCTGTGGAAGATCGCCTGGCCGGCGCATAGAAATACAGGGTGGCTAATGAAAGCCGCTACCAAAAAAAAAATAAATAACTTTTTTTCTATTTAATGAATCTGGTTAATTTTTTTTTTATTTTGCAGATTGACTTTTACGTTTAACAAAAATGGATAACTGGGACACTGAAACAAGAATTTGGATTGTCCGCCGCTATCACGCACTGGAGTCCGTAGTTTCGGTTCAAAGAGAGTATAGGCGCACGTTTGGCGGCAATCCTCCGAGCAGATGGACCATAATAAGACTTGTAAACAATTTTGCCGAGCATGGGACAGTCAACAGAAGACCTTACCATCGAAACCCTTCAGTTCGAACGGAGGAAACAATCGCTGCTGTAGCTGCTGCCATACAAAACAATCCACGTGTTTCGACAAGAAGCTTATCTGCTCAAATGGGTGTAAGCAGACAGTTATTACAGTCAATTATGCACACAGATTTGGACTTATTCCCATATAAAATTCAAATGGCCAACAAACTGAACGCTGCAGACTTGCCGATTCGTTTGGAATTTTGCAAGAAGATGCTTCAAATGGTGGAAGAGGATGGAAACATGTTGAACTGTCTTTTCATGTCTGACGAGGCCCATTTCGATTTAAACGGCAACATAAACAAACAAAATTGTCGAATACGGAGTGCTTCCAACCCACAGATACTCCATGAGACGGAATTGCATCCACTTCGTGTCACAGTGTGGTGTGCAGTTTCATCACGCTGCATTGTCGGGCCCTACTTCTTCGAAGAAAACGGTCACACCGTTACGGTTACTGGAGACCGTTACTTGAGCATGTTGAGAGAGTTTTTCTATCCAGAATTACGCCGAATGAGAATTTCTTTCAACTGTGTGTGGTTTCAGCAAGATGGTGCAGCTCCTCATATAGCCCAACCTGTTATGACAGAATTGCGACGAAAATTTCCCAATAAGCTGATATCCAGAAACTCCACATTCCGTTGGCCACCCAGGTCGCCTGACCTTACTGCACCTGACTTTTTCTTGTGGGGTTATTGCAAACAGGAAGTCTTCAAAGCAAAACCAACAAATTTGAATGAACTATGGCAATCCATTCGAGAAACAATTGCGGCTATTCCTGTCTCAACTCTCCAAGCAGTAATGAACAACTTTTTGGTAAGATGCCGCACATGCATCGACGAGCAGGGGGGGCATTTAAATTCCATTATTTTTAAAACTAATTAAGCTATATTTAATAAAATTTAATGAGCTTTAACATGAATAAAAGAAAAATGAATTCCATACACTGAAAAAAAAATTATTTGAGTTTCTTAATATAGCAAAATTCATCAGCCACCCTGTATGTTGTGGAAGGTAAGTATTTATTCGCGCTGCCCGATATCTTGTATCGGTTCGGTAGCAGCGCAAATTACTTAAGACAGAAAAATGTGTCTCACACGCTGTGGCGGCCGGCGCATGCTTTGAGACACATTTTGTATGTATATCCATATATGTATGTACGTAGGTTTCTATGCAAATACTAATGGGTTTCTTTCTTTGCAGGAATTCATGGCACTTTAGAACCATCTTCATGATATAAACAATATATCGGTACTATTAATAACCCTTCGCATTAAATAACAACTTCAACTAATCTTGTGTGACAAACACGCCAGCCAAATAATGTTTTATCACATCTCGCTTGAACATGAAATCCTCTTGCAACCGCGTTAGTTTCGGACACAGTAGTTAGAGGCAGTTCAGCAAAAGCGAGCCACAGAAGTGGACAGAACATGCATGGGAAAGCATGGATTTGTAATAGCGGTGACAAAAATTTATCGAATTGGTTCAGGTTACCTAGAAATAGGAGAAGGATGGGTTGTTTATCCGGTAAAATTTAAAGCAATCGGTTTTCGCCCTTTCAAAAGTGATGCACTGGATGCCATTGTTAAACAACAATGGCACGTTTGCAGGAATTGGTCTGCTTTCATGCTTTATATCACATCATTCCATACCAGCTGATATGCAATTCTGTCCAAATGGTAATCCATTCTGTTACAAATTCAAAGACGAAGACGGGGTAATTTTAGGAGAGGATGAGATATGTCTGAAACTGGTTGGTACGTGCGTGGATGATACCGGTATTTTCGCTATCGGTACAATTATGGACGATTCGCTCGGCTTAGTCTGCAGTTGAGTTAATGAAACATTTGGTTTTCAGTCAACCATGCCTATTGCGATTTCCGGCTTTTGAGGGCAGTTCGAAGAGATTCGCTTCAGTTGTAGTTTTATGCATCGACATTAAAGAATGTATTCAACCTCGATTAGGAGTTAATCAGTGGCCTGTAACAAATCTTACCAACAAATTGAAGCTAGTTTCCAAAACGATTTGGTAAGCTTTAAGTTTACTGATAGCGTGAATCTCAACACGACGTCAAATAGTTTACTTGTGCCCAATCCGCCAGGTGTACCCACTTTAGTTGTTTGTTATATTTCTTGAGCGTTAACACAGACTAAATCTATAATCGATTTGCGGAATTATACACTAACAACATTGACATGGGGCAGTACTGACGACGAAAAGAAAAACACCACGTGACTTCTTTAATTCCACCGGAACCTACCTATAATGAAGATGAAATTTTTAATAGCGGAATATCATCAGGAATACATTTTCCACAATACGAGAATATTTTAGTTCGAAGATCGGGCGAAAATACTCCAGAACCAATTCAGTCTCTTAATACTGCAGGGATCCGCGCGTCATAATGAACAATGTGAGTTAACCTGGGTAGAAGATCCCAACCCCCATCCACACAACAGCGCGTGCTCAAACCGGATCAGGAAAACTGTTGCATTTTGTCGTGGGTGGGGAATGGCTTAACGTAACATAATTTATTTGCGCATTCACGCCCCTTTTTTTTGTTTGTACTCAAAGTATTTCTTTACCTAATCCTTGAGATTTGAGCCCATCATTTGGTATATATTATAAATCTACGGCACAACGTTTCGAACAACAACCACAAACAAAATTACCCTAGAAGACGGCTTCTGTAAGACTGTGGTTATTATATACTTAAATAATAAGTGAAGTAATATGTTCATCCATATTTATGAACTTTCTGTGTATCGTTATTAGTGGTATTGGATTTAAGTTGTGGGGATTTTTTTTTTGATATTTTGTTTGACAAGAGATCAATTTGTATGGAGCTATTTTTTTCTCTAGATATCGTTCCTACTGTTTTAGAACTATCAATGTGATTCTTAGAAAATAAGCCGTGCAGTCAATTTCAAGCATGCGAGAATAACAAAGAAATAAAATTTCATCTTATGAGCAATGTGTTTTTCAAGACCTTCACGATGAAATAACATACCAGGTAGCCCAAAATGTGGCTTGGCAGTAAATAAAGTATGAAGTTACAAAGTCGAGTCAAAGTTGCGAAGTCAGGCCAAGTCTATGCATATCCGCATAACGCGCGGATTATTCGTTCGTGCCGAGTCGTTGAAAGGCTTTGGTTTGTTAATCGTCGAGATCTAAAACTGCTCAGCTACAGAGAAAACCTCATCAGCTAAGTAAAGTAGATATAGGATAGATTATACATTAAGAAATAACTAGTTAACAGAATAAAATTATTGTTAAAAGGTAAAATAGAAGTCAAAGAATAAAAAACAATTAGTAGCTATGAATTTAGGATAGAAAGAATTGATTTTTTTATGCTAAAAAGCGAGTCTGAAATATCAAATCTACCAGAAAGAGAGTTATAATCTTGACACAAACAGCGAAAAGGCTCATTTAACTGAAAACTGGTTAGGCACTGTTTTAAGGCTAGAGGTTTAAAATGCCTTGAAGGACGAGACGGTACATTGAAGTTCACTTCACTTAGAAGAAATGGGCTGGATAGTGAACCATTTAGCAATTTAATCATAAAAATAATTCCAAGCATTTCCCTCCGACTAGAAAGTGTGTGTAGATTAATGAGTTTTAAACGATTCGTATAGGGTGGCACTCAAAACTTTCTCTGTACGGTGAAAGATTAAGTTATCCTGGCAATTAAGTTGTTTCACGACTGATGGCGGTAAAGTTGCTAAATTGGTGTTTGTGCTTTTTTGCGGTAATCAAATAAGCTAACAAAATCTTGAAAGGGAGAATTTTTAGTTAAAAGTTTTTCTTACTTTGACAGCTGTATGTATATTAAACTGCATCGCGACTTGGACGTTCATTAATGTTTCCAATTGCGTCCTAATATTTTAAATTTTTGCTTTGTTTCCTGTGCTCATGTTGTTGTGATTACTGGACAAGCGAGGCTAACGATTCACCAGTGTTATGTTGTTTAGCTACCAAATGGGTTGTGTTCGTAACCACCGTGAATTATTTTGATAGGGACGGTTTTGTAGACGTGCTGTCTCAGATTGATATATATTTATTGTTCTTCTTTATATATATATACATACCGTAGCAAATCTTAATGGTTTTACTACTTTCAGGCAACGCTGTCTTGATGAAAAGCGGCTGGGTATTCGAGGCAAAACAGAATTTTCAAGTTCCAGTTAATTCCTGCAAGTTAATGAACAATTGCGATATAGGGGGTGGTTATGAGCGCCACTAGACCATATGGGATTAGCGCTACAGGCGATGCGCTCCGTAGGAAGAGGGTAAGTCTGTTATATTATTACATAGATATATGTGCACCCAACAAACATCCCAACAATCATTTCTGTAAATGTTTTTCAAAATAAATTTGATACAATAAGCGATATGTAGGCTTTTACAGTTTTAATTTATTTGAAAGTTTCAAGTAAACGTTTATAAGCTTCAAGAAAAAACTGTTACTAATTATTTCAATTTTAAAGTGAAATGCAAGTGTTTATAAAAATTCAGAAAAAACTATTTGTCAGTTTTTTTTTCAACTTAAATTATTTCCAATTCTTTTCAAACAAGATTGTATATGAGAATGATGGCGAAAAAGCAAAAAACATGAATGCATCTTAATCACTTCCGAAAACTAGTAATAGTTGGTTTATTTGATTGCAATATCCAACTAATATACAAAATATGGTTTGAATAAAGTTAAAAAAAAACTTTCTTTAAAATCTTTCTTTAATAACGTGTCGTTTTAATTAAACAACGTTTATTTTCAAACGTTTTATAAACGAAAAATCTGAATTTTGTAAGGTTAATACTTATTTCCGAAAACCTTTTAAAGATTTATTGTAAGTTTACTTTGCTTGTTGGGTGTTAACAAAAAAAATATATTTTTTTCATATGTACATTTGAAAAAATGAACATATATGTATATGTATCCGAGGGTGGGACCATCTGCTACCAACTTGTCGTGGCAGATGGCTAGATTTTCAGTGACAGATTGGTTCGCCTTTCTGCGTTAGGTTTCTGTAGCCTCGTTCTCGAGAGCAATTACCTTTTCTGTGGCAAAAAGGTACTTCTTCTGCGTTAGGCTTGTCTGGTGTCCTCGTTAAGGGTAGCGAGTGAAGGGTGGAAATTTGGGATAGGGTAGGTCAAAACGGCTGGAAGGTGATGGAAGGGGATGGTTAAGATGAGGCCCCGGGCCCCTCGCCAGCCATTCCCTCCATAGGGAGCAGAATCAGCTTGACCAACGGTCTTCTGATCTGACCCTTCTTGTCATGAGGTCCACTACACGCACTCGGTTGTCTTCGCCGGGGTGTACGTTGGTAACTCGGATGAGCCTCCATTCATTGGGAGACAGGTTGTCTTCTTTGATGACAACGAGATCCCCTACCTTGATATTTTGCTTCGGATGCTTCCACTTCACTCGTTTTTGAAGTTAGGATAAGTATTCCACTTTCCATCGCCTGCAGAAGGTTTGATGAAGAGCCTTGAGCTTCTGCCACCTATTGATTATGGAGGCAGGGCTCTCATTCACCTCGGGTCCTGGCGGAGCCAGGAGATGACTTCCAGTCAGGAAGTGCCCAGGGATCAAGGGTTCCAGGTCCGCGGGCTCATTTGAGGCTGGACTAAGTGGCCGCCAGTTGAGGCATGCCTCAATCGGGCACAATAGGGTATGGCTAACTTCTTGAAGTGGCTTTTGAAGCTCTTCACTACCGCCTCCCAGAGTCCCCCCATATGTGGAGCCCCGGCCGGAATAAAATGCCATGTCATGGCTTGATGGCTATATTTGGAAATAGTCGTGTTTCCGAGATAAATGCTTTAAATTCAGATCTCAAAGATCGTGAAGCACGGACAAAGTTAGTACCACTGGCGGAGTAAATGTTTCTCGGACATCCTCGTCTAGCGATAAACGGGAAAAAGCTGCTAGGAAGGATGGGGTAGTAAGATCACTGGTCGCTTCCGGATGGATCGCTTTAGTCGTGAAACAAACAAAGAGGCAAACATAGTCCTTTGATAATCGACATCCTTTACCGCGGTAACTTTTAATGTCGAAAGGCCCGGCAAAGTCCACACCGGTATTGGTAAACGCGCGGGTGAACGTAGTGCGTTCGCAAGGAAGAGTACCCATAAGTTGGGTTTGAGCTCTTTTTTTTATAAATGGTGCAGACCTTACAGTTATGGATGGTGGCCCTAATCATGTTCTTGACATTCGGAATCCAATATTGGGTGCGGATGAGACGGAGCATTATTTGGTTTTCCCCATGGAGGCAGATTTGATGTATCATTTGTACAGTCAGACGCGTCAACCTACAATTGTACGGCAGTATGATAGGGTGGAGCTCGTTATAAGCGAGGTCTTGAGACGCTCCAAGACGACCACCCCCCCGAATAATATCATCTTTGTCGATGAATGGGTTGAGTGGCAATATCTCGCTTTTTCTATCGATTACCTGTCCCTTCTTCAAGTTTACATATTCCTCATTATAATGTTGCTTCTATCTCTATCTCTATGGCGCGATATACAACAGGTATATCATCATAAACCTCCTAAGAGATTTTTGCGCCAAGCTTCTCTTCCAATTTGTGGTGTGCCGATTTGAATTTTCCCTACAAATTGGTGGGACCTACAGTTTTTTGCCGACTCCGAACGGCATCTACAAAGGAGACGAATTTTTGCTGAGAAGCCTGTCATGGCAGAAATACACTCGGAGAGTTTACCAAACCACTGCCGAGGGGCGACCCCGTTTTGAAAAACTTTTTTCAAATCACTTTTGATGTTACCTGTACCAGGGCTCGAACCATGGACCTTCGGTGTGGTAGGCCGGCAACACTACCTACACACCACGGCGGCCGCCAATGTTGCTTCTGATATAGTTTAATCAAGAGTGGCGTCGTGGTCTTGATCTCACCGGATGAGATTAGGCACGATTTTTCCTGAACGGAAGCTTTTGTCTTGGGATGAGTTCTTCGAAAGAATCTCATAATATATGATAGTACCCTCAAAGCCCTCGGTAAATTCAAAAACCGGTCGAGAATCTAGATCTCCTTTTGCGTTGATATTGCGTAGGCCTGCGCTCTCTTTTCCTCCACGGATGTATTATACTCTTTTGCTTGTACTGGCCATTGGGAATTGTCTTCTTGTAGCCAAGAAGGTCCCTGCCACCACAAAGAATTGTTGACCAAGTCCGATGCTGGTAGTCCTCTGCTTCCTAAGTCTGCTGGATTCGTTTCCGAGTTGACATGAAGCCAGTCCCTGCTGCCGACTAGGTCGATGATTTTTGTAATCCTGTGTGCGACGAATGTTGACAAGGAACAGGGTGGTTTCCTTATCCATGCCAAAATGAGGGTGGATTCCGTCCATAGATATTGTTTCACTGGTCCCATTTTGATGTTTCGGAATATTGATTCCATCATCTCCGCTAACAGTACTGCTCCGCAAATTTCCAAACGCGGAAGTGAGATGGTCTTCACTGGTGCTACTCTGGTTTTGGCAAGGAGTAGATTCACGAAGATATCATCATTGCTTTTGACTCGCATGTAGACAGCTGCAGCGTATGCCTTTTCCGAAGCATCGCAGAATCCATGTATTTCGACCTCATCGTCTGGTGAAAAGTTTACCCATCGTGGTATCTTTATTTTGTCGATTTCGTGGTATTGATGTCTGAAGTTTGGCCATCGTTCCAATGTATTGGACGAAACTGGCTCATCCCAATCGGGGCGCTGATGTTCTGCATCAAAATTTTGGCCACAATGACCATTGGTGCAAGCCATCCTAAAGGGTCGAAGAGTCTGGCGATGGCGGATAGAATCGCTCGTTTTGTCAACTTTTCACTTTCTTCTAGTGACCCTGCTTTAAAGTAAAACAGATCTGAATGGGCATTCCATCTTATGCCTAATGCCTTAACGGTGCTGGTATCTTCGAATGCCAGAAAGTCCTCGGTCAGCTGATCCGATATTGGGATGTCGTTGAGAATTTCCTCAGCATTCGACGTCCATTTTCGTAGTAGGAAGTCCGCGGAGAGTAAGACTTGTCGAATCTCATTCCTCGCGTTAATGGCCGATGCGAGTGTGTGGCCCCCGCTAGTACATCATGTACGTACATGCCTTCCCTAAGTATGCTAGATGCTGTAGGGTGAGAACTCTCTACTTCATCTGCTAGTTGTAAAAGGGTTCTAATTGCCAGATAAGGCGCACAATTACCCCCGAAAGTGACCGTTTTCAACTCGTAAAGGCTTATGGCTTCCTGAGGCGATGTTCGATAAATAATCCGTTGGAATTTTACGTGATCATCGCTCATCCAAATTTGCCTATACATCTTTTCGATGTCACTATTGAAAACGTACCGATACAGTCTCCATCGCAGTATAAGTACTGGAAGATCTGATTGTAGTACTGGGCCTGGCAGGAGAATGTCATTTAAACTTGTACCATTTGCCGTTGGGCTTGACGCATTAAATACGACGCGTATCTTAGTGCTGGTACTCTCCGCCTTTACTACGGCGTGATGGGGCAAAAAGTAGTTGTCCGCCTAATCGGCTGATACAATGTCATTAACTTTTCGCATATGCCCTAATGTCTTGTATTCACACAGGACCCTCATATATTCTTTCCCTAATTCCGGGTTTTTTGCTAACCGCGTTTCTAAAAAATTGTGAGCACACCCGCCTAAGAGACTGAATGGAAGACAGACGACATATCTCCCATCCTCTCTACGACTTGTAGTTTCCCTATAAAAATCTTCGCAGTACTTATCATCTGCGTTTGGGCTTTTATTTTTGGGCAGATTTTCCAACTCCCAGAATGCTGTAAGCTGTTTGTCCAAAGCAACTTCGCTGTAAAAGGACACTATATTTCTGGTTGGATTCGGTGCTTCTATGCGCCCGGTTAGTATCCAATCGAACACCGTTTCTTGGGCGATAAGTGTACTAAGTACATTCTTTTTCAGCCCACTCAATATAATTTGCGGATATACGTCTCCGCCAAGTATAATATCAACTTCCTCGTTGATGTATGTAGAATCGCTTATCTGCCAAGACTAAGTCTGGCAAAGCCTGCATAGTCGTAGCATCGATATGGCAGGATGGCAGATTCCCAGTTAGTTTGGCTAGAATTAGCCCTGATGTTGTTAAGCTGAAGCAAGGGTCCACTGGTGAACGGAGTTCAATATTGGATGCCTCCTTGACTTGAGCGGACACGGCATTAGTGATGCCCGAAACTTGAGCATGCATCCTTTTTGCCGGTAAATTGATTCTGCGTTTAAGTCGTTCTGGTGCACTTCGACACAGTATGTCCTGGGGATAGGCAGTTCAAACAGCCCTAATTCAGTGTAGTCTGATTCGAATTCAAAAATCTAATCAGCCAGCCTAATGAAACTTTCCATATTTTGGACTTAGACGATCTGTATAATCAAAACACAACCGAAAAAATACAGCTGAAGGTACGATGAAATGCTCAACCGTACAAGATAAATGCTGAATAGAAAAGGTAAAGGCAGTATTTTACCCAGGAAAATCAAAACAACCCAACTCAATAAAATTTCAATCAACTCAATTAATAGTGAATTTAATAGGAAAATAATAAACTAGCCTTCGATTAAAATGCTGTTCTGTATATTACCGGAAAAAAAACAAGTGGAAAAAACAAAAACAAACTGAAAATCGAGAGGCTAAGTGAACTTATTGTGAAAATGAGGTTATGTTACCTATTGCCTTGCGCTGTGTCCAAAAAAACCTTACCACTGGTGGGGGATAATCCGGATAGTCGCAAGGAATTTGAAGCGTTTAATATAATCCAAAAATTAAAGAAAAAGTAAAGCAGTTAAATTGTTCAAAAAAATCACTATTATTAAATATTCACTAAACGCACTTATGTTTGATTACACTCGCGGGCGGCACTTTTATACAATTGTTTGCAACACAAAAAAAACTAAGTGGAAAGAAATATACAACTGACGTGCTTTGATGTGGTGATCGGCCGAATTTGTTGTAAATATGTAGCTTGTGGTGTTGGGTGTGGTATGTGGCAGAGTATAGCAGAGTTGTTTCTAATATATAAACTTTGGATCTTTTCGGCAGCGGCTTGTGGCAAATCAAAATGTTGAGAATTTTTCCAATTTCCTCATGTGGCAGCTTCTGGTTGGTGTGGTTTGATCCAAATGATGATAATAAATGCTTGTGTTGTGGACTGTATAGGCAGGCTGGTTCCTTTCTACGGGAGAAGGACCATGAACAATTGCGATAGTGGTGCTTCGCTGGAGCGGCCGTGGCTCGAAAGCACTGCGTTCGAATTGTAATTTTGATAAAAAGAAAGAAATAAGAAAACGAGAATCCTCGTTATAATCAAGTGGCCGTATATTTGTATAAAATATAATTAGAAACAATTGGTTTATCTTTAATTTGATGCTGTTGAAAATCCTGGGGTGGCCGTGACGATGTTACTGCGTTGAGTTTCGCTGAAGAAGTAGACGGTTTTGCAATCGAGGACAACCGTTGAACCTGAAAATTATCCTCCGGTTTTAAGGGGAGGTGAACCCACACATGCACACCCCCATGCATGTATATGTGTGCTGACAAAACACGAATATGCATGCATGCCCACACAGGTGGGTGGGTTGGTGTTAGTGATTGGAAGGGCGCTAAAGTTACATTAGGGTGGCACATTTTTTAAGAATTTAGGCATCTCGCCTAAACACAGATGATATCGCAATTTTCTGCTTACATATATTTGCCCAAAATATAATAAATGAATTGCAGAAATCGCTCCACAGTATCACAGCCTTTTTCCACAAATGGAAAAACAAAATAAATACTGGAAAACCCCAAGCTATCTTTTTCACGAAAAAAGAAGTCCTTGCTTTTTACCAGCTTCCAACTTATCCATTAATGGAGTAGAAATTCCCTGGTGTGATAATGTTAAATATCTTGGAGTGTACTTGGAACGTAGATTGACCTTTCTCTACCTCCTAAGAGATTTTTTGCGCCAAGCTTCTCTTCCAATTTGTGGTGTGCCGATTTGAATTTTCCCTACAAATTGGTGGGACCTACAGTTTTTTGCCGACTCCGAACGGCATCTACAAAGGAGACGAATTTTTGCTGAGAAGCCTGTCATGGCAGAAATACACTCGGAGAGTTTGCCAAACCACTGCCGAGGGGCGACCCCGTTTTGAAAAACTTTTTTCAAATCACTTTTGATGTTACCTGTACCAGGGCTCGAACCATGGACCTTCGGTGTGGTAGGCCGGCAACACTACCTTCACACCACGGCGATTGACCTTTGAGTTTCATATTAAAAATATCATTAATAAAGTCAACATCGCTATAAAAATGTTATACCCCTTAATAAACAGAAAGTCAGATCTAAGTCCTGACAATAAAATAATAATATTAGAAGTAATATTTCACGCAATAATGCTCTACGCTTGTCCTGCATGGGGAAACTGCGCGAGAACGCATATTAAAAAACTACAAGTTTGTCAAAATAAACTTTTGAAAATGATGTTGAGGCTTCCATGGTTCTTCTCAACCAAAAAGCTTCACGAAATTTCAAAAGTTACCCAGGTTGAAGATCGTATCTCAACAATAACAGCCAAGTTCCAACTATTATGTGGAATGTCCGATAACGAGCTTATTTCTGTACTTTCTTTAAATTAGTTAGAATTAAGAAAATCTAGTCACTATGAATACAATTTAGGCTAAGCTAATCATTGAAGGTTTTTTCTATTGGTATGTTTTTCTTCTATACGAGTATATCTATATTTACTAAGTCATCTTTTTTTTTCATTAATATACGTATTCCAGTAGTAAGGTACTTAGTTACCATCTCTGTTAATTATATTTTTAACAATTATTGTACGAATTTGAATTTGCATACCTCAATAAATGCAAATTACTACTACTACCTTCATGTTTGCATTATTCAGTAATGTTAAAATTTCTTGCAAATGCTTTAGGTATTCGTTTTCATTTTCCGAATATATTATTATATCGTCGACATAGACATGACATGTTTTCCCTATTTTGGGTCTTAACAAATCGTCTATGGTTCGTTGGAAAATATTTGACGCGCTCGACCCCAAACGGCATGCGGCAAAACTCATATTTCCCATTATTTATACTAAATGCAGTTTTTTTTCTATCTAATGGAATCCTGCTTTGAGGTATAGTGTAGTGAACAATTTTGCTTTACCTAAATTAGAGAGAATTATCGATGTGTATGGAATAGGGTACTTGTCATTTACAGTAATGCTATTCAGCTTCCGGGGACCAATAACCACTCGTTTTTTCCTTTGTCCATTGTCATCGATTCCTTTTTTATCCACTACCCAAACAGGATTGTTGTAAGCTGATTTGGAAGGTTGAATGATTCCGTCGTCTAACAGGCTTTCAATCTCCCCGTTAACAAATTTGTTAATGGCCATTGGGTATACGTAGCTTTTGCTATAGACCGGCTCATTATTTGTGGTATTAATGGTTGCTATAACGTTAGTATTATGCGACAATTTAATGTCCGGGTTCGCAAAAACTTCCTTAGTTTCTTCTATAATTTCGTAAAATCTTGCCTTTACGTATGAAGGTAGAGAATGAGCTAATTCTAGCTGATTATTTTCAGCGCAGCTCCTAAATTAAAGCGGTTCTATGCCACTGCTAAAAATAAACACCTCTTTTTTGTATTCATTATCCCATCTATCTGTTTCATAAACTCATATCCTATAATACCTTCAAACGATTCTAGTTCGGGCAATATGTAAAAGTAAGTGTACTCGTTAAACAAATTCATTAGACATCTTTGATATATGATCAATTTACTGTTGACTGTCCTTAACATGAATGGTTGCTCGAGTTTCTTAATCCCGTTCAAAAATGATTCGTTTTTATGTAATTTTTCGTACTGCCCGTATCCAAAGGAAATCTTCTCTATGTATGGCAGTTGCGCCCCTATCCTAAAAACTTACATTCGTCTGTTTCAACATAGTTTATTCCTTGTTGTCCAGACGTTACTTGTTGATAGCGTTGGGGTATTCTCCTCTCTGCTGAAACTGTTAGGTCTATTTCTATTGGACCGAGGGTTGAATCCCGAATATCTATTGGTATTGGTCCTATATCTTGACTGGGGTCCACCTCCATAGGAGTTGAATCTCGATTTGTACTTACATCTTTCCGTGAATTATTAGATGCATTTTGATACCCTAAGGAAACAATTGCCCTATTTGGTCTATAGTCGTTATTATGGAGAGCATTAGCGAATGCGAATCGGTTGTGGTTTGAAACTAGTTCCTGCGCGAGGGCTAATGCACTGGGTAGGTTACCTGGTTTTGATGAAAATAAATTGTCACAAAATGGCTTGTTTAAGCCGGATATAAACACACGAAGTGCATCGGCGCTGCCTGTTACCTTATTTCTTATAATTGCTGTGGTTTGGTAATGTTTAGAGCTGCCAGCGTAAGGCTTAAATTACCTATAGGCGGCAGAGGCTGCCAGGATACATATTTCGTCTCGTCACCATTGAATTCGGGTAACGTTTTTACAATGTCTAGCGGCTCGTCGTATTGCCACTGGCTCGTATTCTTCTACGAGCAGGGCCGCAGAGAGCCGATCCGGGCCCCGAGGATTTCGCGTTTCTTCCTCTTTGAAATCCTGAATACTGTCAATACTGCTTTGCCTTGCCGGGCCCCCAAAAACCTTCCGGGCCCCAGGGAAATCGCCCTGACTGCCCCCCACCCTCTCCGCGGCCCTGTCTACGAGTACTTGTCGTGGAATCTCTAAATGTTTAATTCTGTCATTTAATTAATTATGTTTGTCTGGATTATCTGCGTTACCCTGGTCGCGAACGCTTCAAACAAGTTTTTCATCTGGTTTTCATTCATCTTTGATAATAATTATAAACTGATTAATAAATAATTTTATTTATATTGATACTTTTATGCACTTATTTCACACTCCTAAGCACTCTTTCAAATTATTAAAATCTATATTTCACTACTAACTCTGTGGTTTATGCACTTTTCTGTACATATGTTGAAACAAGTTGCTTAGAGTAAGGTTTTTTTTTTATAATTAAATACTCTTACAGATATCCAATTAGGTTCCGCATCCCTGGTGTGGTGTCCTTGAAGTCAGTTGGGCGCCAGTTGTGGTAAGTCATTTTCACCTTCCTTATGGCCGGCCGGTAATGTATACATTCATCTGGTCACCTTAACATAATTATGCAAAGTAACGAGAGTCGGTTACCATCATCTGAGAATACTCAATTATGTTTGTATGTTAATAGTGTAAAGCTAAAAGCGATGAGTATGCTGCATCAAGTGACAAAAAGCAAAACTAGTTTCTCACCGACCGTATAACACAAACCTTGCTCATAATTTGTACCTAATCATCTTTGTATATTCAATAAATTAATTATTATTAAATATTATTGTTATCGTTTTGTTGTGGATCCTGATATTTCATCATGGTAGCAAAGCAAGGGTTGTGAGCAAGAAAGATTAAAAAATTATCACGGGTCCGAAATAGAAAATTAAAAAGTAGCACTTGGTGCGAAAAATAAAAAACTAAATTTGGAAAGTAAACAAGAGCACATGGTGAACTTTAAACCAGAAAACGACGAATTAAATAAATTGTATACAAGTCAATATACGCAAAATTATATTAGACACCTCTTTCTTGAAAATTTAAAAATTATATTGGTCTTAAAAAACGAAATAGAAGAAAATATAAAAAAGGTAGAAACAATGGCTAAGCATGCAAAGATTGATGATATTTGCGTTCCAATTTTCGATGGCCCAAATTTTAGGAGCTGGGGTATAAAGAAACCTGCAATGATAGAAAAGAAAGAAAATGAAAAGGCTGAAGACTGGAAAAAAGCTGATTTAAAAGCAAAAACAATACTAATGAGTGCGTTTCAGATAAGCATTTAGAATATTTGAGTGACTGCAAAACTACCCTCGAAATGATACAAAAACTTGAAAAAATGTACTCAACCAAATCTACAGCAATGCAAATAATAAACAGAAATAAATTGGATGAAGTGAAACTTAAAAACTACGATAATGTTGACGATTTTTTTAATAATTTTGAAAAGGCATGCAATGATTTAAAAGCGGCAGGTGGAAGCTTAAATGAAGAAGAAAAATGAGAATAACGAAATTTATAATTTTGCCAAACACAAAGGTATTGAAATTTTACCTTGCCCACCTTATGTTCATGAGTTAAATGGTGTAGCTGAACGCTACAACAGATCGGCAATGGATATGGGAAGATGTCTGGCAAGAGAAGGAAAAATACACAACAGATATTGGCCAGAAATTATGACAACTGTTTCCTATTACAATAGCTAACACACAACAAAATAAAACTCCATATGAAATATTTTTTGGTAAAAAATCTTGTGTAAGTCACTTAAAGATCTATGGCAGTCAAGTTTTTGTAAGAGTACCAGAAATATTGAGAAAAAGCAAATGGGATGATAAGGCACATGTAGGAGTACTAGTGGGGTATGAAAATAATTGTTATAGGGTTCTTATTGGAAATAAAGTTATCATTGCGAGACATGTACGAGTTATAGAAAATGAAACAGAGTTAATTTGCTTAGAAAAAGAAAATGAAAATGAAAGTCTCGTGCATTTAAGTTTGGAAGATGAGAATGAAACCAATGATATCAGTGGGGAAAAGGAAAACATTAAAGATAATATACCTAATCAAATACCCTCTGAACCTACCCCAGAACCCCGTAGCGAAAAATAAAATAATTTTGAAGATGCAAGCAAAAATAGTAATTTACCACAAGAAGAGAAAAATGAGCAAAACCTCTTATTAGGAAGAACCTCACAACGAAATAAACGTCCAGTAAATAGATTCGGCAGTCCTGCTACGCATTATATTTACGTGAATTATGTCAATGCAAATACGAGGTGTGTTCAAAACGTATCGCGAATTTTGAATTTTCGCTGGTTACGTATATTCGAATTTCGAATTTTTTGTGGCGGTATGTTGGTACTCATGTCTCTCACTTATGCCGACAAGCTCGGGCATTTTGAATGTTCAGTTAATTGTTGACAGCTGCTTTGCTTGCACGTGTTTTGGATCGTCTTCGATTTTTACCTATTCAAAAAAATGGATCAAAGAAGCTGTATCAAATTTTGTGTGAAAAACGAAATTAAGTGCGCGGATGCATTCCGAATGTTGACTGTGGCATACGGAGAAGCTACCTTGGACCGAAGCAACGTTTATCGGTGGTACAAAATGTTCTCAGAAGGCCGAGAAGATGTGCTTTGGAAAAATTGGCTTTTGCACCACGATAACGCCCCTGCTCACGCATCGTTGCTTGTGCCCGACTTTTTGGCCAAAAACAACACACTAATGATGCCGCAGCCACCGTATTCCCCAGATCTGGCCCCCTGTGACTTTTTCTTGTTCCCTAAATTGAAGAGGCCCATGAAAGGACGACGTTACGCTTCTCTTGACGAGATAAAGACGGCATCGAAGGAGGAGCTGAACAAGATACAAAAAAATGATTTTTTGAAGTGCTTCGAAGATTGGAAAAACCGTTGGCACAAGTGTATAATGTCTCATGGGGATTACTTTGAAGGGGACAAAATAGATATTCATGAATAAATAAATAATTTTTGAAAAAACACAAAATTCGCGATACTTTTTGAACACACCTCGTATACCTAATACGTTTGATGAGGCTATAAGTTGTATGAAAATAAAGAATGGAAAAAAGCAATGAACTCAGAGATTAATACTATAAAAAAGAATAAAACGTGGATTGTTGTTGATAAGCCTTAAGGTAAACAAATAATTCATACGAAATGGGTATATAAAAAGAAAAATAACAATACGTATAAAGCTAGGCTAGTCGCCAGAGGTATTCAGCAAAAAAAAACTATTGAAAATGTATCCCAGTAGGGAAAGCTCAAAGAGTAAAAATACTGCTTTGTTTTTGTTGTGTAAATTATTTGGAAATTGAACAAATGGATTTTGATTCTGCATATTTGAATGGTTGGCTAAAATCGGAAGTATACATTTATGAACCACAGGGCTATGAGACTGCACAAAACAAAGTATGTAAATTGCAAAAAGGTCTTTATGGTCTAGGAGAAAGTCCAAGAGCTTGGTATGAGCATTTAAATCAATTTATGACAAAATTAGGCTTCATAAGAAGTAATTATGATTATTGTTTGTACGTTAAAGATAAAAAAAAAAAGATCCAATATACATTTTAATATTTGTTGATGATATGTTGATTTGTTGCAAAGACATAAAGAAAATCAAGGAGATAAAAGAAAATCTTAAGAAGAATTTCTCAATGAAAGATATGGGAAAAGTTACTAATTATATAGGCATCGACATAACGTATAGTAATGATAAAAATAAAATGACTTTGAGCCAAACTAAGTATATGGAGTTCTTGGCGGTAAGATATAACCTAGAAAATACAAGGTTGTATGATACCCCAATGGAAAGCAAACTAAAATTAGAGGAATCTAGTGAGAGAAATGAAGGAATAAAATATAGAAATTTGATAGGTGAGCTGTTGTATATTAGTGCCGGCACGAGACCGGACATTGCATATAGTGTAAATTCTTTAAGTAGGTATCAGAGTTGCTACAATGAAACACATTTTAAGTACGCGTTAAGGGTCTTAAAATACTTATAAAAAACAAAAGATTTGAAACTAACATATTTTGATAATTTAAAAGGCAGAACTCTTGATTGTATGGTTGATTCTGATTTCGCAGGCCACAACATTGATAGGAAATCAACTGCCGGTTTTATTATTAGAATGTATGGAAATTTAGTTTTATGGGAAACACACAAACAAAATAAAGTAACTAAATTTTCTACATTTGCTGAGCATACAGCACTGTCAGAGGCAGTGACTGAAGTGTTGTTTGTAAGAAACTTGTTGAACGATGTTTTCAAATTATCAATAGAAAAACCTATCAAAATATTTGAAGATAACTCAGGTGCAATAGCCATAGGAAAGTTTGGAAATTTCACTAAAACTCTAAGCACATTGAGGTACAATATCATTATATAAACGAGAATAATGAAAACGGTTTAATAGATATAGTCAAGATCGAGTCCGGGTATAATCTGGCAGATTTTCTTACTAAAAGTCTGGATAAAGCGAATTTTGTGAAAAATAGAGCAAATTTACATTTAATTTGAAAAATGAAGAATATTAACTGATACTAAATTATTGTTAAAAAATCATTGAATTG
This sequence comes from Merzomyia westermanni, assembly GCA_949987695.1. Taxonomy (NCBI): domain Eukaryota; kingdom Metazoa; phylum Arthropoda; class Insecta; order Diptera; family Tephritidae; genus Merzomyia; species Merzomyia westermanni. Next base: position 98,101,642 of record OX465289.1, read on the forward strand.
TAAAATAGCATTAAGTTAAGATGTACAAGGTGACCAACATTAATGTAAGGAGGTATGTTGTAATGTACGAATATACATTCATTTAGTCACCTTAACATAATTATGCAAAGTAACGAGAGTCGGTTAACATCATCTGAGAATACTAAATGTTTGTATGTTAATAGTGTAAAGCTAAAAGCGATGAGTATGCTGCGTCAAGTGACAAAAAGAAAAATTAGTTTCTCACCGACCGTATAACACAAACCTTGCTTATAATTTGTACCTAATCATCTTTATATATTCAATAAATTAATTATTATTAAATATTATTGTTATCGTTTTGTTCTGGATCCTGATATTTCATCAGCTTTTATGTTCAAGGTATATTTGCGATTAGAACGAAAGTTAATCCGGCCCAGAATTAATAAACACCGAGCTTGTTGGCTGCCAGAATCTTACTGATCTTTATTGAAAATATAATTTTGTCACTTAGCATAGAATTCAACTAACGGCTACCTATGTGTTAGTTCATATACTTTATTCTATGTACTTAATTTTATGAATTACATAAATATGTAGGGAACTGGAACCGCAGCTGTTTATATGTTGTGGATCTTTTTGTTGTTGACTTTGTTTAGTCTATCGGCAGCTAGCACCTGACTGCAAGCGCTGCCAGCTGGCGTGGGAGCACAATGGCGTTAGAGTTGATGGAAATCATCCGAAACTGCTGATGCTGCAAGTTATCTTGGGAATGGATTTAGCGTAGCGTGTGCTGTTTAGAGTGGAAGTAATGGCGTGGGAGTAATGTGTTAACTTATATATACTTTGTTTGATATATAGATGTCTATACCCCAAATATTAATGTTTGTCCCACTTTCAGGTATGTGAACAATAGCGGTATAGAATGTGGCTGTGAGCGCCACTATACAAAATGGGATTAGAGCTAGAGGCGAGACTCCATGGATAGGGGGTGAGTAATCATTTTTATCTCTTATGTATATTTAAAAAGCAAACATATACCTGCATACCCAATAAGCATTCTTGTAACTGTGTCAAAATAGTTTAAAGTAAACTTGCTAACGAAATGCAAGCTTTTTTTGGTTGTACAGTTTAAAGCGAAAGTCAGAAATCCTGGGTGCATCTTACCCACTTCCGTAATCTGTTAATAATTTTTTTAAGTCGCAGCATCAGTTAATACTTGAAACTTATTTAGTTCGGATAGCTAGCTAACATTTATTAAAAATCTACTTTTCTGGTTGGGTATTTACAATGGGGGTATGTATACGAGGGTGGAACCATCTTCTACCAACTTGTCATGGCAGATGGATAGATTTTCATTGGCATATTGGTTCGCCTTTCTGAGTTTCTGTAACCTCGTTATCGAGTATAATTACTTTCTTTGTGGCAGAATGGTTCGCCCTTCTGCGTTAGGCTCTGTGGTGTCCTCGTTATGGGTAGCATGTGAAGGGTTGAATTTTTGGGGTAGGGGGTACAAAAAGATTGGGAGGAGATGGAGGATGGTTAGGATGAGGCAGCGGGCCTCTCGCCATCCATTCCCTCCGTAGCGAGCAGAATCAGCCTGACCAACGGTCTTTTGATCTGACCCTTCTCGGTCGTAAGGTCAACTACACGCACCCGGTTATCTTCGCCGGGGTGAACGTTGGTGGCTCGGGGTGGATTCGTTTCGAGATAAGTTGTCGTCCTTGATGACAACGAGATCCCCCAAATTAATATTCTGTTTTGAATGCTTCCACTTCACTCGTTTTTGAAGTTTGGATAAATATCCAACTTTCCATCGCCTGCAGAAGGTTTGATGAAGAGCTTTGAGCTTCTGCCACCTACTGTTAATGAAGACAGGGCTCTCATGCACCTCCGGTTCTGGCGGAGCAACGAAATTACTTCCAGTGAGGAAGTTCACAGGGGTCATTGGCTCCAGGTTCGCGGGCTCATTTGAGGCTGGACTCAATGGTCGCGAATTGAGGCATGCCTCAATCCGATATAATAGCGTATGAAATTCCCCATGCGTGAATTTGTGAGGCGAGGCTATCGTGGTGAAGTGGCTTTTGAAGCATTTTACTCCCGCCTCCCCGAGTCCCCCCATATGCGGAGCGCCGGCCGGAATAAAATGTCATGTCATTGATTGATGGCTGTACTTTGATACGGTTTGATATCGAGCTTCCGAGAGAAATACCTTGAGTTCCGGTCGTAATTATCGCGAATCTCCGACAAAGTTAGTACCATTTTCGGAGTAAATGTTTTTCGGACATCCTCGTCTAGCGATAAAACGCGATAAGGCTGCTAGAAAGGATGGGGTACTGAGATCACTGGTCGCTTTCAGATGGATCGCTGTTGTGGTAAAAGGATCAAAGAGGCAAACGTAGCCTTTTGATAGTCGACATCCTCTACCGCGGTAACTTTTGATGTCGAAAGGCCCGGCAAAATCCACCCCGGTATTGGTAAAGGCGCGGGTGAACGTAGTGCGTTCCCAAAGAAGGGCACCCATCAGTTTAGTTTGCGCCCGTTTTTTATAGATGATGCAGACTTTACAATTATGGATGGTGGCCCTAATCATGTTCTTGACATTTGGAAACCAGTATTGGGTGCGGATGAGACGGAGCATTAGTTGGTTTTACCCATGAAGGGAGATCTGATGTACCATTTGTACAATCAAACGCGTGAACCTACAACTATAAGGCAGTATGATTGGATGGCGCTCGTTATAAGCGAGGTATTGAGACGCTAATAATGTCATTGTTGTCGATGAATGCGTTGAGGGGCGATCTCCTCATAAAATCTCTTCTGATAAAGTTTAACCAAGATCTGAGTCGTCGTCTTAATCTCAACGAATGATATTAGACAGGACTTTTCTTGAAATTAAGCTTTTGCCTTGGGATGAGTTCTTCAAAAGAATCTCATAATGTATGATAGTAGCCTTAAAGCCCTCGGTAAATCCGAAAAAACGGTCAAGAATATCGAATCCCAGTTGCTTTGATATTACGTAGGTCTGCGCTCTCTTTTCCTCCACGGATGTGTGATATTCATTTTATTGTACTGGATATTGGGAATTGTCTTCTTGCAGCCAAGAAGATCCCTGCCACCACAAAGAATTGTTGACCAAATCTGATGGCGGTAGTCCTCTGCTTCCTAAGTCTGCGGGATTTGTTTCCGAGTTGACATGAAACCAGTCCTTGCTGCCGACTAGGTCGAGGTTTTTTGTTATCCTGTGTGCGACGAATGTTGTCCAGGAACAGGGTGGTTTCTTTCTTCACTGGTCCCAGTTTGAGGTTTCGGAATATTGATTCCATCGTCTCCGCTAACAGTACTGCTCCGCAAAGTTCCAAACACGGAAGGGAGATGGTAATCACTGGTGCTACTCTGGTTTTGGCAAGGAGTAGATTTACGAAGATGTCATCATTCCTTTTGACTCGCATGTAGACAGCTGCAGCGTATGCCTTTTCCGAAGCATAACAGAATCCATGTATTTCGACCTCATCTTCTGGTGGAAAGTTTACCCGTCGTGGTATTCTTGTTTTGTCGATTTCGTGGTATTGATGTCTGAAGTTTTTCCATCGTTCCAATGTATTGGACAAAACTGGCTCATCCCAATCGGTGCCCTCTAACCAGATGTTCTGCATCAATATTTTGGCCACAATGACCATTGGTACAAGACATTCTCAAGGGTCGAGGAGCCTGGCGATGGCGGAGAGAATCGCTTAATCTGTCAGCTTCTAACTTTGGGCATCCCATCTTATCAATACCTTAACGGTGCTGGTGTCTTCGAATTCCAGAAAGTCCTCGGTCAGCCGATCCGATATTGGAAAGTCGTTGATAATTTTCTCACATTCGATGTCCATTTCCGTACTGGGAGGCCAACGGAGTGTAAGACTTGGCGAATCTCATTTCTCGCATTAATGGCCGATGCGGGTGTGGCCCCCCTCTAATACTTCAGCTACATACAGTATGCTAGATTCTGTAGGGTAAAAACTTTTAACATTGTCTGCAAGTTGCAAAAGGGTTCTAATTGCGAGATAAGGAGCGCAAGTTACACCGAAAGTGACGATGTTCGGTAAACAATCCGTTGAAATTTGACCTGATCATCGCTCATCCAAATTTGCCTATACATCTATAGTCTCCACCGAAGTATAAGTACTGGAAGGTCTGATTGAAGTACTGGGCCTGGCAGGAGAATGCCGTTTAAACTTGCGCCATTCGCCGTTGGACTTGAGGCGGTAAAAACGACGCGCACCTTCGTGGTGGTACTCTCCGCCTTTACGTTATGGGGCAAAAATTAATTGCCCGCCGATTCGGCTGGTTCTATTGAATTAATTTTCCCATATGCCCTAATGTCTCATATTCAGACCAGACCCTCATATATTCTCTACCTACGCTAACCGCGTCTCATTTCTAAAAAATTGTGAACACGCCCGCTTAAGAGACCCTCCTATGTTTATCTTATCTGGGTATTCCTTTCTAAATGCAAAATACACTACATATCTTCCATCATCTCTACGACTCGTAGTTTCCCTGAATAGATCTTCGCAGTACTTGTCATCTGCGTTTAAACTTTTATTTCTGGGCAGATTTTCCAACTCCCAGAATGCGGAAAGCTGTTTGTCCAAAGCAACTTCGCTGTAAAAGGACACTATATTCCTGGTTGGATTCGGTGCGGGTATTCGACCGGTTAGTATCCAACCGAATACCGTTTCTTGGCAAGAAATGTACTTAGTACATTCTTTTTCAACCAAAGTCTCCGTCTAGTATGCGATCTACTTCCTCATTGATGTAGAATCTCTTATCTGCCAAAACTAAGTCTGATAAAGCCTGCATAGTCGTAGCGTCGATATGGCATTCCCAGTAAGGAAAGGTCCAACGGAGTTCTATATTACATGCCTCCTTGACTTGAGCCGACACGGCATTAGTGATACCCGAAACTTGAGCATGCATCCTTCTTGCCGGTAAATTGATTCTGCGCTTGATTCTTTCGTTCATAAAGGAGCACTCTGAACCAGAATTAATTAATGCTCTTGCTGGGAAGTCTGTGCCATTGTGGTGAATGGTAACTCAAGTTGTACCTAGCAGCAGACCTGCCCAAGAATGCACATGACAGGATTTTACATTTCGGTTTGCTAGATTTTTCAACTTCCTGTCTCTCTTGTGGCTGTTTAGAAGTTGAGGCAGCATTATCAACATGACACTGATTAGGGCTGTTGGTTGCATGCGTCTGAAGAGACTCCGCATGCAGTAGCGTATGATATCGACAGTGGCACTTGGTGCACTTCGACACAGTATGTCCTGGTGATAAGCAGTTCAAACAGCTCTTGGTGAATTTTACGAAATTAATTCGCTCAACCGGAGTTAATTTCAGAAAACGGGGATAGTTTCTTAATCTGTGGCCCTTTTATTTGCATTTAGTACACAGTCATTTTGTGACGTTTGCTTGGTATGCACCAAGCCTTTTTGTAGGGGTTTCGTTAGCATTTCGCGAACTTTGCGGTTTTTGCGCATTCGAAGTGGTACTTTCTATAAACCCAGACACTGTTGGTGGACCAAAATTTGTCCATATCCTCCCACTTGGATATTTCCACTTTGTGGTCTATGATTTGCTCCTATACACCGTTCAAAATTTAATAATTTGTTAAGTGATCCCGTCAAAATGACCTTTAAACATGTGGCATCTCTCTTAAAATATACCCAATATTTGCATCTCTCTTAAAATATAGAAGCTGGAAATTTGTATCAAAATCCGTTGTCATTTTGGCGGGATAACTTAACAAGTTATAAATTTAAACATAAGTAGGGTGCTGCCACGTCCATTTTTGAGGGGCTAGTCACCTTTAGCAAGAAATCTTTAGAACAAAAATTCATAGCAATTTAACATTCTACCGAAATCCGCAAAAAAAACTAAATTTTGCAAACAAAACTTTTTGCCTCTACAAAATGCTTCACAAAAAACTACTTGTTTGCATGTTTTTTGTAATAATGTACAGGGAAAAAGTGATTATAGCGGGAAAACTATAGCATTAACAATTAAAACTGTAAAGACACTTTCGATGGAGAATCACCTCACCAGCAAACTGTGGAAGAAAAATTTTTGACAGATGTTACAATTACCGAAATAATTAAAACAAAAAACAAAACAATGCACTTTAAATAGCTGCAGAAAAGTATGCTTTGCATATTTTTGGATTATTTTTTTACCCTTTCATGCCCACTAGTCGGAGAGTTAGATAAACAAAAAAAAACCTATGGTCCGAATCACTTCGGTATTCTGTCTATTTTCTGTCTTCCTCGCCTGGAATAATAAACGATAATATATTTTATAATATACGAACATATTTTCTAAGTTTATTTCATTAAAACACTTATGCCAATATTAGTATAAACGTCAAATAAAAAGTTTAATAATAATTAGTAGTGTGATCATGATGGATTTTTTGACAGATCTGTTTTACCAGCAGAACTGCCTTACCGCGTGCTCTCGGTTTTTGTTATTGCTTTCTTATACCGAAATTTTTTGTTGATTTTCGGCCTGTACATTTTCAAATATTCATGAAACGAACTCAAAGCCAAGAATAATAATTTTTCACTTATTGAATTTATATTATTATTGTTTTTTTTCATGTCAAAATGGCGGAAGTGGTTCATGCATATGGTAATGAAGAATAGAACTAGGAGTTTAGATGACATCAAAACCAGCGTATTGTTATCTTGATGGTTAGCAATGCGTGCCAAAATTTCTCTGATGAAGAAGCTTAGCAGCTTCCGAAATGGATCTATAGAAAAAATATGGCGGTTGTCTCCAAACATTTTTGCTACTCTATTCAATCGTTTAATAATTAATTAAAAATGATTATTAAAAAATAAAAACAATAATAATTTTCATATAAATTCAAAAAGTGAAAAATTATTATTCTTGGCCTTGAGTTCGTGAATAGTTAAATAATAATATAAAAGCAATTGGAATTACAAAATCCATTTAGCGGATTAGTCAATGTAGACATGTAGTCGAAGGAGCTAACGTACTCACTAGTTATACAAATCAGACCCGTATTGCGGCGTTTGTTTATGTAAGTTCGAGTTTTCTTTTAATCGACCTTCGAACTTTGCAGTCAAATGCCGATTTTCAGCATGTTGTTTGTATGGTTTTTTGGCTATAACTCGTCGACTAATTGATATTTTGCAATCTGTTAAAGCCAAATTATTGCTAGAGATCTGTGCAATAGCTGAAATTAAAAAAAAAAATGGATTTATAAAATTTTTGTAGTGCTTGTGAAGCAAAATGTTGGAAATATTTTCCTTTCATGGTTTTTGAACATATTTTCCACAAAACTAAGTCTTTTTTCTTTCTGTTTGATCTACAATATGCTTCTCAATTTTTTCAGTATTGGTTTTGAAGAAACATTGAAAAAGAAATTATAAAAATACGGAAAAAAATATTATTTTGAAATGTTAGTTATGAAAAGTTTTAAGTAAAAAAATTAAATTAATGATTTGGCCAGTTGCCGTTTAGCAGGCGGGTGGGGATCAACATCACTGCTCTCTCTAATATCTTGGTCATCGTCATCATCATCAGAAAGGTCGATTAATTCGTCCAACTGATATTCTGGAATTTCATCTTTGTCTTCCCCTTCTTCCTCTTTTTCCTCGTCTTCCTCTTCTTTAAAGGTGTTTTTATACCACCAACAAATTTCAGCGAGTATTGCATCTGGAGATTTCTCTCCTCTGTACCTGAAACGAAAAAAGTTTCCAATCGTTAACATATTTAAATTGTGCACTCGGACAAAGATATTAGAAAAATCTAGTTACCTTATTTCAAATGGAAGCGCAGTTTGGGGGTAACGTTCCCCTTGCTCATCAGATTCAGTTGGAAACTGTTGAGCGAGTTGATCAAGATGCTGATGCAAGAGATGGATTTTGTACGACATATTAATCCCAATTTCATCGAAAGCTGCCAACATTTTTGCAACAGATTCCCTGTAGTTAAATTTGCGTTCTTTAACCAAAAGTCTTTTAATGACTGCTTTCAATGCGATGCATGAATTTAATTCTCGGTCTGTCAGAACTTGGTCAAAATCTTGACGATTCATTAGTTTCCGTATGTCGGGACCATTAACAACCCCTTCCTGAATTTTGGTGTTACTTAGTCTTGGGAAATTGTCTTTTAAGGGGTTGAATACTGCTGGTTTTTTTTGCGATACATTTCAAAAAATTTTTAGCAATGCCAAGTTTAATGTGAAGCAACGGCAACAAAATTTTAATTTCAGGAACAAGACTTTCGTGTAGCCTATTGTCTTTAAGCCATTTCCGTCCAATGCGAATATTCCAGTTATGCTGTTTGTACTGGTTTCTTCCTATAATATCATCTCCGTATCGTGAATCCCAATCGCACAAAAATCCCCTGTAAACAGTGAAACTATTTTGAGGTCGCAGCAAATGCGCCACTGGTGTTCGTTACCCCATTTTATCTATTGTCCAACCATATTTTTCATAATGCGAGATAGTCAAATTTACAAGCTACAAAAGCAACAAAATCGAGCTATGAGATTCATTCTTAACCCTTTCGCTATATTGTTGCCATATGGCAACATCAATCTTTGGGACAGCATAGTTTCCACCATTTCAAAAAAAAACTATTATTTTTATGAGTAATTATGTTGTTTAAACCTTTAAGTAAAATACAAAATCACAAAAAACCATTTTTTTAGTATATTGTAGTTCATAGAGCTATTTGAAAGAACCAAGTCTATTCATTGCGATTTTTTTCAATAAAAGGCCTTTTTTGTTTTCCGGCTGGAAAAAATGTTTTATAACTTTTTTAAAGATTTTTGATGAAAATACATCCATAAATAATTGCTTTAGAGACTACTATCGAAATTTTGAATTATAAAGCTTTGTGTCGGACGCTCTAATTTTTTAAAATGTATATGTTGCCATTTGGCAACATATGCATTTTAAGGTGTTCAAACTATCAATAACGTGCGACCAATTTTTAAATAGCATACATTCATTTGCGCTTGTAACTCATAGCGATTAGACGTTTTTTGAGCTTTAGCAAACATTTTTTAGACATGTCACGGAAAATGAAAGAAGCTGATATCGAAAAAATTCTGATAAATTTTGACGACTCGGATATATCCGATATATCCGACACAGAGGATCCACAATAAACAGAAACTTTTGATAATTTAATAAATGCATTTGAAGAAAATGAAACTTTTTTGATCGAAGAGCTTTCCCGGCAAGATCAGTATGAAATTAATATTTCAAATATTGACGTCGAAGAAAACGTATGTTTGGGTGAGGCTCCAATAGCTGAACCTAGCTCAATTTCAGGTCAAGTTTCTAAGTTCATTCCGAAAAAAATTGTGAGTTCCGATGGAAGAAAGCACCATGGACTCCTCCCAATACGTGTTTTACTCAGACTTACGCAAATAATGAAATGAAAGTCCCTGTTGTTTATTTCTTGGAGTATTTTTCTGAAAATTTCCTAGACCAAGTTTTGCAAGCCACTAATCAAACATCTTTATTGCAAAGTGGAAAATCTCTAAACCTCTCTAAGGAAGAGTTTCTGAAATTTCTTGCTTTAGAGATAACAATTGTCACATTGGGGTATCCTAGATTGGATATGTACTGGTCAAAAGCCACAGCAATTCCGTGCTTCTCACAATGCATGACAAGACCGCGATTTCATTCCATACGAAATAATTTGAAATTTACAACAGCTGCAACCAATAGTCATAAACTGTATAAAATTCGTCCACTCGTGGATGCTTTTACCCAAAAACTTTACACTATCCCCAAAGACGAAAATCTTTGTGTTGATGAAATGATGATCCATTTAAAGGAAAGACTGCATTAAGGCAATACATGCCTAAAAAACCCATAAAATGGGGTATTAAAGTAGTTTGTCTTTGCAGTTCGAAAGGCATGATTTACGATTTTGAAATATATCAGGGTAAGGGAACTGTTTCAATTAGTCAAAATTTAGGGTTTTGCGCTGATATTGTAGTGCATTTAACGAAAACTATATCTGATAATACAAATTTCAAGCTTTTTTTTGACAATTATTTTTCTTCTCTTAATTTTTTATTACGTTTAAAACAAAAGCGCATTTGGCCTACCGGTACCATACGAGGAAATAGGATTGGTAAAGTACCCCTCAAATCTGAGAAGGAGTTGAAAAAAGAAGGTCGAGGTAGCTTCGACTTTCGTATAGAAAGAGAAGACAATATCTTTGTTATGAAATGGCTTGATGGTGGTACCGTTGAACTTGTGTCTTCAATTTATGGTGATGAACCTTTACACAAGGTTACAAGATATTGTTTTGAACAGAAGAAAGCCTAACATTGTTAAAGTGTATAATAAAAACATGGCGGGAGTGGATAAAATTGACTATCTTTTGTCACTATATCGTATTTCAATACGATCGCGAAAATGGACACTCAAGGTGTTTGACCACTTCATAGACATGGCCATATGCAATTCATGGCTAGAATATAAAAGAGACTTGTTCAGCATTGACCCAAATACTCAAAAGCACATGGACCTTTTAGAATTCCGACAAGATGTTGCTGATGGGCTAGTTGCTTTGTCCAACAAAAATGAGTGTTCTAGAAAACGGGGGCGGCCAAAAGCGGCTTTGAGCGAAGAACGTGTAGCTAAATCAAGACGAACAAATGAAACAGCGCCTGCTGTTTCCATACGATATGATGGAAACCAACATTGGCCGGAGCATACAGAAGAGAAACGCACATGCAAAATCAACGGATGTTCAGGATATACCAGGTTCAAGTGTTCTAAATGCAATATTCATCTATGCCTCCCTAATGGAACTCGGGACTGCTTCAAGGACTACCATTATATAAGCTAAAAACCTACAACTATTCTAATAAAAAAATGAATTATTATTTTTAATATTATTAATTTGTATTATTATTCTTATTATTTCCAGTATTAATTATTTTTTTTCATTATCTTCATTACTTTTTGATTTGTTCTTAGTAATTACTTAAATTGAAGTGTTTATAAAAATGTTCTATGTACGTATGTATGTTTATATGAATATTTTTTAATTTCTGATTTTATATATCCATTTCCAGCATTGCATGTCATAAATAAAACAAAATAAATTGAATAAAACATGTTTATTTCAAATATTACATACATGTGTGTTTTTCTGTACCTTTAAGGAATTTTGTTGCCATATGGCAACATTGAAAAAAACGGTTTTCCGAAAATAATTTTGAAATTTTTTTTATTTATTATTGCTAAGGGAACCAAAAAGAGGTCTCGCGTAAAATTTTAGATTTTTTGGACGGCTCAGTAAAAAGATGTACTGAAAGGGTTAACAAACGCTATGACACACCTATCAGAGACATGTTATCTGCTCTAAATTCGCTAAGTGTTAAACAGCAGCTTTTCTACTACACGATGAAGTTTATTAGAAACATAATAGAAGGCAATCTGCCTGATTATTTGAAGAGTAACATAAAATATGTGAAAGATATGCATTTTGTAAACACTATAAGCAAAAATAATTTCAATCTACCTGCTTATAAAACTGAAGCAGACAAATGTAATTTGTACTACAAAGGATTAAAGTGTTACAATGAGCTACCAAATGATGTTAAATCTTGTTATGTAAATAGATTCAAGCAAAAATTGTATACTTCTTGCAGGACCAATCTAGTGATGGGTTGTCAGGTTTTCATACCTTCATACAATGCTTGCGTGCCAAATATTCTGTAGTACAGAGCCAGTAGCCCTAAGCGCTCATACGCATACGAAAAGTATCAGAAGCTTATCCTGTCGCGTCACTCGATTGAATCAGTGCAAGGCCTTTCAGATGCAGTCTTCCCGCTTTATATGCGCAACTGGCCTGTATTCCACAGACAACCAGCACCAACATTGTGGGGATATGACTTGGAAGTCTGTCACACTTTATCACTACATTGTACGTAGGTTTTAGATGTTAACTAACTTAGTATTAAGTCTAGGTTACGTTACCATGTAATGTTAGGTTAAGTTACCACAAATATTAATAGGTATAAGCAAGGCTTGCAACATCAGCAGTTTCGGTTGATTCCCATCAAGTCTAACGTCATTATGCTCCCACACCAGCTGGCAGCGCTTGCAGTCAGGTGCTAGCTGCCAACAGACTAAACAAAATCAACAACAAAAGGAACCACACTATATAAACAGCTGCGGTTCCAGTTCCCTACATATTTATGTAATTTATAGAATTAAGTACATAGAATAAAGTATATGAACTAACACATAGGTAGTCGTTAGTTGAATTTTATGCTAAGTGACAAAATTATATTTTCAATAAAGATCAGTAAGATTCTGGCAGCCAACAAGCTCGGTGTTTATTAATTCTGGACTGCATTAACTTTCGTTCTAATCGAAAATATACTTTAAACATAAAAGCAACCGGGCCATACCACAACTTATACACATAAGGTTGAAGACGATACCAAAGTGTAATCCCCGAAGTTATCAGAATAACAACAACCTGGTCTTTAAAGGAAATGAGAATACATTGACCTTGCTTCAATAATGCAGTCAAACGTAGGTTCAACAATTGCTGAGTAGCGGCATCCAAATCAGAACCGAATTGGGCGATAGCAGCCATCTCACGATATTGGGCCAATTTCAATTTCATGACACCAGCGACTTGTGTATATAGACAAACCAAGATATCGATAAGGTAAAATCCCCAACCTTAGTAGAGATAAACGAGCTAAAGGAGAGTCGGAATCTTTTTCATTCTAATCTTTTTCGATTGCAAATCAAAGAAATGTTGACTGAGCTCAAGGTTAAGGACAAATACAACAACTACATAAATAATTGGTTGGAACCTTTCAACCAATTTCTTAAAAATCTGAAACCAGAAGCCCAAACGGAAGATATGAATAAATTGGAATGGTGAAAAAATAGTGCAATTTCCTATTTCGTTACAGAGATTGCGTGTGCAGCAACAAAAAACATTCCAATTCCAACTTATTAAACCAAGGTCACTAGAAAATTAGAATCAGATATATCGGGGCCAATAGATATACAAATTACATGCGAACAAAATCAGAAGTTATCTAATGTGGAAGATTTCGAAAATAATTATATAACATTAGACGGTTGTTGAATGGAAAAAATCAATGCCATAAAAGCTTGTAAATTACAACAACTATTTTATTTTTAACCTGTTTTACAAAAGAAAAAAAAATGTACAACCATTATGGTGCAGAACTACGCAAAGGAAAGTATTCGTATATTTAGAAGCTAACAATTCCCAGACGTAAAATCATACAAAGGCAGACAAAGTAACCGCCAGGTGCTAAACAACTTTCTCCACAAGCATGCGTGCAAACTAGGAGCAATGGATCACGTCAACATTATTGAGAAGACTAGTGTAACTACAGATAAACTGAGATCAGGCAAACCACCAGAAGATCCCGAAGCAAAATCCTATTTGAATCATCTATTAGGCAACGCTGCACTTGACAGTGGCGAGCCAATGGAGGTGCCGCCATGGTACAATGGTGCCTTATTTAGAAAAGGAGAAACCTACCTGTCAAAATGTCGTTTCATCGTAACGTCTGGCATGTTATATGGTCTACTAGCAGTGCTTGCGATCCTGCCCATTCTTCTTGTACTAGGTTGTACACGACAATCGGCAACTGTTGTCACCGCCTATCGGCGCTATATACGCACTACCTATCACATCTATACGTGGTGCACTGAACCACCATCAAAGAATAGAGAACGAAAATTTTGGACTAGCCTACGAGCTGTGCGCAAAGCTCATTCCAATCCTAGGCGCGCTTTTAACAAAACTTGGGGAGGGTCAAATTACACAAAAGGATCTTGCACTAACACAATTTGGTTTCATTGGCTATGCCACCTTACGTGCATTTCGTGTGCAAATATTTGATGAGGAATACAAGGAAAGTAAATCGCATATGTGGCGTGTGCTAGACTATTTGCTTGGCATTGAAGATGAATACAACATTTGTGGACGAAATTGGGCTGAGACGACAGCTCGCTTGGATATTGTGATGCGTCGTGTTTATGAACTAGCATTGAGTAATACAACACCAGAATTTGATCCAATGACCAAGGCACTCGTAAAAGTATTAACTACGTCTAAATTATGTGAAAACCTATGAATACTATTCGTTCGACTATCATCCTGGTACGAGCAGGGAACCAAAACAAAAACTTTCCTATTACGACTTAAGTTATTATGATCGATTTTTGGTGACGTATGGCCTCTTTATAGTGGCATATCTTCACAAATATAATATCGTAAGTTGGTATCTCAATTTCCGCGCATGTAACTTCGGCTGTGAACGCTTTTGATAAAATTATTTTGATTCACATTTTTTACTTATGCTCAATCCGCCTTCAAATGAAAGTCGAAATCATTCTCCCCACCATCTTTTGTAAAAATATGTATATACGCTTTTTTGATTCCGAATTATATCTATTTTGATTCCGCAATGTATGGCAAATTATAGAAAATAGCTAAATTTATCTAATTTAATGAGGAAGCCACAATCTCCACCTGAAAAGAAAGATAACCATTAATAATGCAAATATGCATATACTCGTACAATGTATATTATACTACATACAAAATGTGTCTCAAGGCATGCGCCGGCCGCCACAGCGTTTGAGACACATTTTTTGGTTAGGTAAACTGCCCTGCGACCGAACCGATACAGCATTTCGGGCAGCACTAACATATACTTACCAAACATGTCCATGCGCCGGCCAGGCGACCCTTTTCGACATGCATCCAGCTCCATTTTGTCCATGCCCTTATATAAAAGAAAATAAATAAAGGTTAAGTACATATTTATAAGGAATAAATTACAATTTACTTACCTTTTGCAGCTGCTGAGCCACGCGTCCGGAAAATTAAGAAATAATGAATTGTTCCATTTTTCTCCACTACGCTAGTGCAGAGAAAAATGAACGATGAATTTTCGTCGTAGGCATACATATGTATGTGTGCAAAAAATTAATCACCAGCACGGTAGTGATGTTATGTTTTTGGTCAACGGGTACCGAAAACCCAATGTGCCAAAATCGGTACCGCTTACTGCGGGCTAAATAGGGTGACGAAAGCTACGTTCCTACCCGATCGACGAGGGTGCCGATTATATAAATATGCCAAAATAAACAATAGCCATACAAATTTGGAAAAAAAAAAACAATTTATTCGAAAAATTTTTTCCTGTTCGCTTTAAGAAAAATTGTTTGTTTTGATAATCATTGGTTTTTTCTGTATATGTAGAACGAAAATGTCCCTGTGTTCACGGCACTAACGCCACTCATGACGGCGACTAGGCCAGTGAGCACGAGAAAAGAATATCTACATAATAACCAGTAGCATAACGAACTACAGGGGGTTCATGAGCTTCGAATTAAAGGTTTTAGCACAGGCAATTTGTCGTCGAAATGCGCATGCATGAGAAAAAGGTTCTGATGCCTACACAGTGCTCATAAATATATAAGTTAAACATAATTTAATAATTTAAAAATAATTATACAATATTGATAACTTGGCAATAATACAGGAAACCGTGACCATACCAAAGGGCTACTCGCCACCCACGTATACGGGCGTCCGTATACATATTTCACAAGGTTTTTTTTTTATCTGCAGCATGAATCGCTACGCCTCTCTTTGAAAACGGGCCGAACGTTTCGCCGACCGCCAACCAAAGCCATGCCCTCTGTGTGGCGAGAGCCACCTGCTACGTGCTTGCGCCGAGAACAACGGGATGGCACCACCCCAGCGCCTTAAGGAGGTTAGCCGGGCAGGCTATTGTGGCAATTGGCTGTCAATGATTCACTGTGCCAAGGAGTGCACAAGCGACGCCAGGTGACGACGATGTGGTGGCAAACACCACACGACACGACAAACCGTATTCAACGCCGCGCCCACCGAAAAAGCCGCAAACCTTGACTGGCCACTCAGCCGCGCCAGCTACGTACCAACTACGATGACTACAACACCGCCGCATATCGAGACTCCGACCAGCGTAGACTGGCCACACAGCCGCGGTAGCTACGCAACCTCAGTGGTTCATACAGCGCGAACCGCCCCGGTAGACTGACCCTCCAACCGCGCCAGCTACCACAATTTCAAGGTTTCCGCGAAGGTCTCAGCCACGCTCTCTCCAGGGTAGATCCCCCGCTACGCCCCATGATAGTTCTTGCGCCGACAGCGGTCGTGAAACTGGAAGCCGGAGGGAGACTTCTGCTCATCCGTGCGCTTATTGATGCATGCTCCCGTCGCACAGCGATCGACCGAGGTCTGGCGGAAGAGTTAGGGCTGCAAATCACTCACTCTGGCGGAGAGCGCGGTTGCTTCCTCCAGGTCCGCGGGAAACACGACAACAAGAAGGCAATCACTGCGCACTCGTTGTGCGTCGAAAATCTGCGCCGAATCAGTCCGGTGCATAACGCTGACGCCAAAATCGCTGCTCTTAACGAGCACTCTGCCATCGTCTTTTGGGTCGCTTCTTACCCAAGGCACGATTTTTGGAGGGGTGCTTTCGGACGCCACTACTTTATAGTTAGATTTAAGTACATAATATCAAATTTTTTTTCTTGGTAAATAAACGCTTGGCAAGATATATACAATGTTTTTGTTTTGAAGTTTCTTCCTCCTTTATTAGCTTTAGGCAAAACCTCAAACTTCAGGAGGTTACTCGAATGCAGACGGAGCTATGAAGGCGCTATCCGGCACTCAAACTTTCTAGGTTAAGACCGTAGAATTAAGAGAGGGAGTGCTTGGAAATCCTGCGGCAGGTCAAGATGTAGCGTATCGCAACGGAGCTGGCATGTTTAGGCCCGATGCCTAAACTCCTAAAAAATATGTCACCCTAATGTCCAAACACCCACACCAAGCCCCCCACCTGTAAGTGCATGCATGCATATTCGTGTTTTGTCAGCACACATGCATGCGTATGTATGGGTGTGCATTTGTGGATTCTCCTCCCCTTAAAACCGGAGGGTGAGCATTCAGGTTCAACGGTTGTCCTCGTTTTGACAACCGTCTACTTTTCCAGCAACCGCATGAGAAGACACAACCACGTCACGGCCACCCCAGGATTTAAACCACAGCCCATTACAGTTAACACCACTAGTATAAATTTTAATTTTGATATTAAATATACGGCCACTATTTATAACAGAATCATCACAGCCGAATTTACACAAATATTGAATTGTTGTTATTTTTCAGGGTCGATTTATTGTGATTGTGAAACGCAGTTTCATAAATAAAATAACAATGAATCTCCAACGGAATCCTTTAGAAGCTGCAACAGCGAAAATGGCGAGTAGAGACACATACGATAACAATATGGTTAAAAATATCAGTTTTTAAATAATTTACCTAATAAGAACTTGCAGATTATGCACTAGAATTCGATAAGCGAGTTACCTGCATGCTTATTTGCTAAGAACACCGAAACTTATAATTTTCACGATAAACAGCTAATATTTCCCTGAATTTCCTCAATTTTACATAAAGCTATATTTACATGTATGGATTAGATGCTATCTGAGATTAATATTTAAATTTAAAAATTTTCAATAAAATGTTTCAAGAAAATTTGAAGATGTATGCCTGTGAAATCAATTATAAAATTCAATCAAAAAAGACTGTTATTAAAAAAGAAGAAAATTACTTTTTAGAAATGTATTCCAAAGGTAAAATTGCTATGAATAACAACTCTATTTTTATTAAAATTGGATTCCTTTCTTTAATATAGTCATAGATATATCTTTATACGAGTATATTATGACTGAATTTTCAATAAAGTGGTTTGTTATGTAATTTTGCTATTTTCGTGTATTTTTAAACCAAAAATGAACCAACCTACTATGAAGTGGTACAGTAATTGGTATCATACTGATGAATAGGCTGACTATTATTTTGAATGGTATAATATTGATGTATATGACGACTAGTATGTCAACTGGTATATTGCTGATTCAGAGACTGACTAGTATGCCAAATGGTAAGGTGCTGATGCAGAAGGGGACAATTAAAAATATTAAAATTGTTAAAAATACCAGTTGCTAATATGGAAAAATTACAGAACTCGAACTAGTTGAGCCGGTTTGGCAAACTAGTATTTGAGTAGTATAGAACTATTAGAATTGACTACAGGGTAGCGATGGGTGATTCGCACAGTTTTGTCAAGCTGGAGCCAATTAAGCCGCATCTCGAGTGTCTTTATAAACACAACCTAACATAGTCACTCAATATAACCAGGCTTCTGTACTGCTAGTAATGAATTGTACAGTCCGCAGAAGATTAAAGTGAGAAAGGGAGACAAATGAGTTTTTCGTGCCTGGATAAAAGATATAATTGGGTAAAAATTTGTGAAGTGAGCCACCTAACATTTTTCGAAGGCCATGTATTTTAATAAAATTGGGTGGTAGGGTTCACAATGATTAAACAAAAATACGCATTTCACAGTTTTTCGAAATCCGAATTATTTTCTAAGTTATAGCTATAAACATATTTTCCAAGTTTTGGTATAATTTCTCCCCACTGACAAGTCCAATTTTGCTCATTTTTGAAATACATATACAAGATGGTATCTTCTAGAAAACTGAATTTCTTGTTTTGGCATATTTATTTTTTTGTATAAATTTTTCGCAAATTCGTATTTGTAAATATTAGTAGTGGGACTATTTTCGTATAATATTCGAATAAATACTATTCGTTTAAAAAAAATCGAATAATATTTATTCGAATAATTTATTCGTATATTCGATTAGTGGTATTCGAATAGTTGTATTAAAATGCAAGAGATGTCAGAAGCGAAATTCACTGTCTTCACCGTTTGTACCTATGCGCATGCCTTCACGTTTTGTATGTATGTATGTATGTATTGATATTTCTTTAACTATTGCAATAGTACTGTTCGTATAATACTAGTATTCCAATAATAATATTCGAATAAAAGTATAAATTATTCGAATAAATATTATTCGAGTTATTTATAGCCTTCAAATAAATAAATTTTTTGTTCGAATAATTTTTATTCGAATAGTCCCATGCCTAATTTTTATGTTATTGTTGTGAACTATAAAAACCAGTTTCAGAAAGAAAGTCGAACTTAAGAAATAAAGTGGCCCACTTCATAAATTTTTTACCCAAATGTAAATAAAATTTATAAATGTGTTAATTTTTACAAATTTATTGAAAAATTTCTTGCACCGTGATAAAAAAACCAGTATGCAACGGGGAGGATGCCCTCTTGCTTAAATTACCCTCTTTTAATATTTTTGGATATGCAGTCAATAGCCAAACTAGATAGCAATCTTTCTTGTTAACTAAATAGAATTTTGTGGACTTAGTTATACCAGTCTAAGCTACTGCAGCGGTGGCTATGGCAAACCCAGTCGCAACCTTTCAAAACTGTCCTTTGTCAAGTTAACTACATCAGCTTACATTTCAGTTTCTATTTGACTAATAATGTGAGTTTTTAAAGATGCATTTAATGTACCTCCTCTTCGGTACATCTGCAGCTGCGACGATAATCAAAGGTCGTTACCCCCATTCTGGCTCCGTGACCGCCTATTAAACAGTGTCCTGTTAGAACCATTATCAAGGAGGCTAAAACAGATTTGTGCAGAGTCAGGAGCGCCCTTGCACGCCCCTTATCATATGAAGGCTGGATGTCTGACATGTTGAGATGGCTGACCATCTTCCATTAGCATTTCTTATAGTGCTTGTGTTCACACGAAGTCTGAAGGTGGCCATGGGTATACCAACCGAATCATTTCCCGGGAGGATATGGTCGGTGGTACCTATCATGGCCAGCTCGTCTGCTCTGCAGTTACCTTCAATATCCCTGTGTCCAGGTACCCATATAAGACCGATACTGAAAAGCTGTGCCATCTCGTTAAGGGATCTGCGGCAATCAGTGACCGACTTTGTACTGTCGGCGGATGAGTCCAAGGCCTTTAGTGGGGCCTGGCTATCTGAGAAAATAAAGACCCGTTAGCCATCATTAGGTATAGACACCAGATGGCTCACAGCTCTGTGTATCGCCAGCATTTCCGCTTGGTAGTGTAGATCAGAAAGGCGGAAAGAGACCTCTAGGCCCAAATCCGTCGAAAAGATGCCCGCGCCCACCCTCCCATCAAGCTTGGAGCCATCGGTGAATATATTGAGGGCACCTGGGACCGTATGCTGCCTGAAAAACCAGTCTTGCCGTAGTAGTCTGCCCCTACATAGTTCTTAATAAACACGTTTTTTGACGTACAGTAGTCAGTGCAAGCTGGTATTGGCACTGGGGCGTTGGTGCCCATGGTTGTGCATGCGCACTAGTTCCATTTGACCAGAGACCTGATTCCCTAATGCGTAGGGCAGCGATGACAGATGCTTCCTTCGCCATCAGGTCAAGACGTGGTAGATATAATATTGTGTTGAATGCTTCGATCGCATTTTAAGGTAGGTATTTTTAGCTAGTGCAGGCCACCAGACCAATACATCATATAGAAGAATCGGGCGCACAATGGCTGTATATGTCCAGTATACGACCCTAGGGGAGAACCCCCAGGAGATACAAGTTGCCCTCTTGCAGGTGAATAGTGCTGCTGCGGCCTTCTTGGCTCGCTCCATTATATTGTCACTCCAGAGCAGCTTCCTATCTAGAATGACTCCTAAATATTTGACTTTCTCGCCAAATGTTAAAAATGTACCCACAAGTCTTGGCGGTGTGAGGCTTTGTAGCTGGCACTTCCTCGTGAAGAGTATGAGCTCAGTTGTATCCGGGTTTATTTCCAAGCCTGAGGCTTTGGACCGTAACCACGTTTTCAACCGGCGAAGTGTCGAAAAACTCCTTTCAGCACAAACATTGCTAGCTGGAAGCGTGGCCAGAATTTTGATTCAGCATGTTATCAACAGCGCAAATATATATGAGCATTGGACTGATTTGCATGAGCATTCTTACTGTTGAGCGCTAATATTATTTGAAAATTGATACTCAATTAAAGCATGCATACAAAAACTGCATTATGAAAAGTCAAGATCAAATATCCATCATTATATTTATACAAATACTGCATATAAATAGTGGGTTTCTGGGACTTCGTGAAAAAGATTTTGTTCCGAATAAATTTTGAAAACAAGAAAAATGTAGTCTGGGGGGGGCGATCGCCCCTTCGCCCCCAATCAAATCCGCTACTGGTTGACCTGCCCTTGGTATAGGCATGCTAAGCTTGTGATAAACACAATGGGTCAATCAGCCTCCGGATGTAGTCTTCCAGGAGCCTTTCAAAAGTTTTAAGTAGGAAAGAAGATATGCTTATAGGCCTATAATCATTTGGTTTTGATTGGGAGGATTTCCCTGCTTTGGGGATAAAGACCACACTGACTTCCATGTTTCTGGGACGTAATTTAGCCTCAGACAACTTATTGTGTTGAAGTTGAGCTGGGAATATTCCATCCGGGCCCGGCGACTTATAGGGCTTAGAGGTGAATAGAGCCCAGTCTAGCTTTTTATCGTCAATGATTTCGTTTATTAGCTGGTTAGAGGGTAACCCTCCGCTAATAATATTTGCAGACACGCCCGCGGATGTCGGGAAGTGTCTATCCATAAGTATGTTTATGGTTTCCGTGCTTGAGTCCGTCTAGTTACCATCCGGCTTCTGGACGTAGCTTAGCTGAGTTGGGGATTTCGATAGCACCTTCCTCAATCGGGAGGAGGCGGATGTAGATTCAATCTTACCACAGAAATCCATCCAGGAAGATCGCTTTTCCTTTCGGGTTGCTTTCTTATACATGTTGAGTTTTGTCTTGTAATCCTCCCATGATGATTCATGTCCGTCATGTTTTGCTTTGTTAAAGGCAGTCCTGCAAGACCTCCTAAGCTTATCAAGACTGGACGACCACCATGGTGGTTTGTGGGTTTCCGCTACCTTCCTAGTCAGGCAAGCCCTATCTAAGGCGGTCCTGCATTGCTGATCGAAGTTGTTTACGAGCACGTCCAGCTCAATCTTGCTCGTTGGAGCTCGCACCCCTTTTTTTGATAGATTTTCACCTATACACTTTTTGTAATAGCCCCAGTTTGTTCTCCTAACATTTTTAATATACTTAGGGCTTGTGTGTGTCTCTGATACAGAGAAACTTATTTATCTGTGGTCTGAAAAGGAGTGTTCCCTTAGAACCCTCTAAGATGCAATAAGGTCACTGAAGGAGTCCAGAGTTATGCCAAGGACCTCTTCCCGATTCCTTGTGATAAAAGTGGGGTCATTTCCCCTATTACATATGCTTAGGTTGGTACCCAGAAGATAATTATATAAAGACTCACCTCGGTCATTTGCATCAGTGCTGCCCCATTGGGCATGATGAGCATTTGCGTCACCTCCGAGAATAGCCAAAACATCTCGCGGGTTTGATTTCCTGACGAATTCCCTGAAGTTGTCCGGTGGTAATGAGCCCTGGTAATCGTGGGCCAGATAGAAGGAAGCAAAATTGCACCTTCTACCCAGCCCCTCGACGTTAATCGCTGTCAGATCTCCATCACTACATTGGGTTAGAAGACAAACATTTAGAGTAGGCTTACCCTTATCTTGAGCGCAATAGAGCTTATATGCCGGTGTCCGCAGCCCACAGATCCTATTGCCAGTTATCCACGGTTCTTGGACTAGAAGAATGTCTACCACACCTGATGACAGGTTTAGTAGAAGCGCAGCGGATGATGCTTTGCTGTGATGAAGGTTTATTTGGAGAACCCTCATCATAGTTGCTTCGTGCTCTCCTCCGTGAGCGTAGCGTTCGCCTCGCCTTCACTTAGCAGCTGACTCTCGGAGTAAAGCCTCCTATGAGCTTGGGTGTTAGCCCCACCTAGAAATACGATGTGAAATACCATTCAGTTGATATCATACTCTATTTAATATTTTTGTGTTAAAATTTCAGATTAAGACTATACCGAAAACAAAGTGTAAAAATTATATTTTGTGTATCTGCGACATTTTTATTTGTAAATTTACAAATTTTGCATTAAGTTTTTTTAAAAACGCGAATAACGTAAAAAAAAACTCAACAATATATATTAAAAGTAATTTCTTTAAGCTTACTCCACCAAGCATCACACTGAAAAGAATGAAACAACTTAAGGACTAATGATTTTATATATGTATGCAAGAACTTAACATAATATTCCAATTAACATTGATGTTAATTAACTTGAGTGAAATCATTAACATAACTTCTCCCCATTAAAATAAGGATACTTCTGTAGATTGCTGAAAGTTGATTATAGATCGATGAAGATTAGATTATTTATGCCCAAAACTTTTTACATTAATTGCTCCTTCATATTTGGCTTTTCTTTTAACATTCGAGCTATGTATATTATTTAAATTAAGTAACTTAACTTTTGGTTCTTCTTTGTGCTTTAGTGCTTTATAATTTTTTGTATAACCTTGTTGACGGCTATCTTTATACATTTCTCTTGTTTGATTTCTTTTGCTTATATAATTACTTTTGTAAGAAATTATATTATTATAAATTTTTATTTTGTTACAGTTTCCAAACTCAACATTAATCGGCTTCTCCTTTATAACTGAATGATAGCTATTGTTATATAACTCAATTGCCTTACTAATTTTGTCCTTGATATTTAGTGACTTACATTCTATAGGGAGCATTCGCATTCTTTTCACCAATACTATTATGAAGCCTAGCCGCATATTGGGTTTTGCATAGTGTAAGCAAATATTTTCTTTTCGCAAATAGTCCTTTATGTTAACACAGATAAGTTTACTAAAATTACCATGTTGGTATTTATAAAGCCGTATCTTTTCTATTATGGTTTGGTTAGTCCTATCTTCTAAGGAATGGGCTGTACCAAATTTTGAGAACCTATCTATAAACGTTAAGAAATTAGACTTAGAATTCGTTTAAATATTTATATGCACAGTTTGCCTTATGTCATTTGAAGTTTCTGTTAAACTAAATTTTTCTTTTATGGGATTTAATATACTTATGAATTAAGTTTCTTAAATTTGGAAAATAAATTTGTCTTATAAGGCCTTCGTAGTTTTCATTTATTCCTGTGTGACCTGTTTCGTTTTTATGATAATTATGCATGTGTTTGTAGGTTTCATCTCCAGATGAAATATTCATGCGTGACAGGAGCAACGCACAAATTTAACATTATAATTTCATTCAAATATTTCTAGTATTTTATTTTGTAACACTAGGAACTTTCATCGCCTAAACCTGTATAGATTCCCACTTTTCCTTTATTTATATGTCGCCTTAAAATATTTTTAAAACTAGTCTTTTTAATAATATAATAATTAACCAAGAATTATTATCAACTGGCCTTGAGCTCGTGAACCTTACACAAAATTTTATTTTTATGTTTTATATCATTGCCCTTTTGTTTTCCGTCCGTAAGCATAATTTGAGTTTTAAATCTGTTTACTACTGTGTCTAAAGTACTAATACCAAAAGTAATATTTTCTTCTTGTGAATGTAAAGTATCTATGCCATCATCGTGATTATTATAAAGGGAATTATTTTCAGAAATGTTTGCCATTTTGATTTCATTATACCTATCATGAACATGAAATGGTATTATAACTTTGGTCCGATGTTTGTAAGTATGAGAAGAAGAAGAGATAGACCCACCAATTAGTATACCGAAATGATCAGGGCGATGAGATGAGTCGATTTAGCCATGCCCTTCTGTCTGTACGCAAACTAGTCCCTCTGTTTTTGAGATATCTTGATGAAATTTGGTATGGAGCCACCATTTTGCATGAGATTCATCATTCGTCGGAATCAGCAAGATCGCAGGAATACATACAATCGATAGTTTCGATAAATGGGTTTTGGGCTATAAATTTTACAATGAAAAAGCTAGGAACGCAAAATTTTGTAAGTTTGGTACATATTATATGTGTAATGAGTGTAGTTAAAATCACCAAGATCGGACCTACATAACATATAGTTCCCATACAATCGATTGTTCCGATAAATGGGGTTTGAGCTATGTATCTTTGTGAGTAAAGATCGGACACTTAAACCCGTGATGCGTATTCATGAAAGGTATAAAGTCTTCGGCACAGTCGAAGACAGCCCTTTCGTTACTTCTTTTTATCCGCGTTTATTCTGCTCAAAAAATCAGCTACCTGATTATTGTAGCATTACATAAACACATCGCCCTTTTACTTTAATTGTCATGTGCACATAAATAATGTATAAACAAATATGAATGTACACAAACAACATTCTACCCAAATTAGTTACATTGAACTCAGCGGGAGTTTATAAATATAAGCTGTAATAAATAAATAAATAAATGTGTATCGTCTTCAAGCAAATGCTAATTCGAACATGCTTCACGGTATATGCGACATAGTTAACCATTTACTGTTCATAAATCTTGAAAACTGGTAGGTCCGTCCCACTGCATCAGTTGATAAATTCCGGGATAATTATCAACAGGTTTTCCTTGTTTACGGCTTTCGAAAGTTTTGGACGACTGGTTCCAAGTATAGTACTGTGGAACTTGTGAATAAAGCAAAGTTCGCGCAAGTGGGTCTGATTGGTATAATTTAAAAAAAGCAGTCAACGTTGTGCCTGGCGTTTCTTGTGCTCTTTGTGCTGCGGTCTGCTCAGTAAAATAAACTCTCTGGCCGTTTTCAAGATGAACCGATAAATGAAGTACTGTTGGATATCTGTCATGAATTGGAAATCCAAAAATTCGCCATAGAGCTTCATTTGAACTAATGTATCCGCCCATTTGATACTGAGTAATTTCAGCATTGCGATTTTGATCTGCAGCTCCAAATACGGCCATGTCACTTCCTTTATTAATATACTTGCAGATATGTTTTACTGATTTAACAGAACTACAATATTCGACGTTTACGTGTGCTTTGAACGTTTTCGACAAAATTGGCGAGTATGGTACAACCCAACGGTTATCCACTTCAATCTGTTAACCTCTTCCATTGAGCGTAGTGGAGAATCCATTATCATTTGTTGAACGCCGGCGGTATAACGGATATCCGTCGTTTCCTGTAATCGTTTCGGAAACCAATGATCTGGGATACCGGTTGGTATATTTGCCGTCAATCATGCATGGCACTGCAGGATTAACATGGCCACATGGCTCATGTATCATATTTTTTTCAATAACCTAGAACAGTTCTGGATCAATTGCTGGATTAGGAAACTCGGCAAAAATTAGTGTGTCAATTTCATTTGCTCGTATCTTGTCAACCAACCAAATTAATGTGTGAGTATGAGGCAATCCTCTCTTTTGCTATTTCACTGAATACATCCAGCAACGGACTTCGCCAAATACCCTATTCTTTACAATGAAATCCATGAATAACTTCAACTGTTGTCGAAAAACGCGCGCTGTAATATAGTGATGATCAGTTGGTGATTGATGAGGAAAAATATTATCTTTTATCTCACTCCACTGAGGATTACAGGTGAAGGTTATGAAAAAATCAGGACGTCCATGGCTCGGTTTCAATTTTCACATAAATATATATACAGCGAATTGATGGAAAAGCTGACCAAATTTCAGAATGGTATTTTCTTGCCCACGACGTATCATCCTTCGATAAGAATAAAAATTCACGAACTTGCATTTTTATTGCCATCAAGACCTTAAATAAAAATGGAAATATTAATACAACTGTCATGATGCTCACGCTATGGGGGAATCGGATGTGAATGTGAATGTGAAGTGTGAATTGTAAGGTATGGATGGGTATGTATATGACGGATGGATATGAAAAAATATAGTAATCGATTTCGATTTCCTTATCGATTTTGATTTTGATTTCAATTTCAATATCCTGTGACGAATTCGATGATTCCTTAATTATCAATCCTGGGTTCGATCACTATAAAGTAAAATAAACACACGCACAGATAATGTAAGTAATAGCTAGTTTTATTTACTAGTAATAAACGCAAAACAATTTTAAGAGTTTGATAACTTTACAGTAGTTCACTATTGAACGCTTGAAAATAAACTGAACAACCTGCCTTGCTTGGTCACCGCCTTATATAGTCCAACAGGGTACTTGCCTACGCACCGAGAACTTTCTTGGTTATTCGCTTTTCGTGTTCTGGAAGGGTCGGTGTTATTTATTGGAATCTCCTCTTTGCATCGTATTCGCGAACACTCGCGCCATCTCTCTTCCTCTTCCTAGTTACACGCTTGCATGCATAAGCGTAGCCATCGTTATCTCTGTTGTGGTTTAACTAGTGGTGGGAGTGTTATTGAGTTAGGGATGGTACATGCTTGAGAATAATCGCCACACTGCCCTACACCTAAGTCTGATCGTCCCGATCAGACACATTGCCGGAACCAAACGCAGCTAGACGCTCAATGGTTGGCACTGCTTTACTAAACCTCATTTCCTCCAGGGATTGAAACTCCGACATCAATCCTCTCCTGCAGAGATTCCCACAATGCATTGCAGTGTCACATATTCCAACCACTTTGTCCGTTCTTAATCTCGAATAGATTTGTGCCTTCACTTTCGTTCCCAATGGTACCCGGCAAACATTCCTGCAACTCGTTTCTTCAGGATTCCGTTCCGTTCTCTCATGCCCATTGCACTGTTTCACATTATCCACTAAGTTGCGTTGCCTCCTCGTAACATGACCACCAGATGTTCGTCTTTTATTCTCAGCACACTCTGCACACTTAGTAATCCATTTCCTCACAGTTTGCTTGCAACCGATCCAATAGAACCGCCGCTTTACCTCTTGCAGCGTTTTCTTTATTCCCACGTGCCTTCCATCTGGGCACCTATGCGACGCTTTGATAACATTTGGAATTCTTGCCTTGGGAACAACAATAAGTGATCGATGATTCTGGCCATCTTCACTTTCCCATATCCGATGCAAACAACCAGATATTAGCTTCAAACTACTCCATTGTGCCCAGTATGCTTTTGCAATACGACTCTCTGCTACCATCTCTTCTCTTCCTGGCTGTTTGTTTTTCTTTATTCCTTTCAACACACGTGCCAAATCTGGATCTTCCTCCTGGTCTTGCCGAATCTTCTTCAGGAGGTACTTGTCCGCGAAAGCCTTTGGTCGAGGATCTACCTCTGCTTTACGAGGCTCCTGTTGCTTCATCTTCAAGATCACTCCTTTGGTAGTATAGCCTTTATTGTGTCCAAAAACCAGAGGAAGTTCTTGGCCGTTGTAAGTCATAACCCTGTTCCTTACGTTGATGTGAATGTCTCTCTCAGCCAAGAAATCGACGCCAATGATGACTTCGTCGACAATATTCGCTACCAAAAAGTTGTGATACGTGGCCACATTCCCAATCACAACCTTGCATTTCACTTCTCCCAGGACTTGCTTGCTGTCACCAGTTACTGTCCACAACATAGCTTGCCGCAATGGTCTCACCTTTCCCCTGACCAAGTCAGTCCGAATGATGGAATGTGATGCACCAGTATCGACAGTCAGCAAGCGCTCTTTCCCGTCCACGTAGCCTTCAACAGTAACATTACTCGCTTTCCGTTCGAGTTGTGACACAGAGATTATGGGACATTCATCTTTCTCATCTTCTCCAGTTTTGCGTTTACGCCCACTTAAATTGCCAGGATTACTGGACCCAGTACCGCAATAACGTGCTATATGACCAGATTTTCCACACCTAAAGCATTTAATGGCACCATCACTTTTTTTCTGTACTCCGTTCAACGCTTCCAGAATTGTGCCTACCCAGTCTGGCCGTTCTACCTCCACGCGGTGAGCCTTGTACGTCGGCTTACTTAATAGCGTAGCTGTTTCCTGCGTTAGAGCATGAGATACCGTCTCAGCAAATGATCTCTTGGGATTTGCATATGTGGCTCGCTTCGTCTCCACGTCACGTATTCCATTTATAAAGCTTTGGATTTTTACCCTTTCTGTGTATTCTACGGGTGCGTCTGCGTTTGCTAGATGGGCCAACCTCTCGATGTCCCATGCAAATTCCTGCAAAGTCTCATTAGGTTTCTGGGAGCGATTCTGTAGCTCTATTTGGTATATCTGCTTCCGATGCTCGCTACCATAGCGTCTCTCAACTGCACCCATTAATGCTTCATAATTGTTCCGTTCTCCGTCAGGAATAGTCTGCAAAATTTCGGCTGCAGGTCCCTTCAATGCCACGAATAATGCAGCAACTTTGTCTTCCATGCCCCAATTATTCACAGCTGCCGTCTTCTCAAACTGTAGCTTAAATACCTGGAAAGGAACAGAACCATCAAATGACGGGGATTTTACCTTGGGAGTATTCGCTAAAGCAGATGGACGGTTCATTTGCAACTCCTGGATACGGCCCCTTAACGCATCTACCTCGGCCTCTATTTTATCTTGAAATTGTGCAATTTTTGCATCTTGCACTTCTAGTTTCGCTGACACCTTTGCTCCCTGTTCTTCCAACTGCGATGAGATATATGCCTTCTGTTCTTCCATTTGAGATCTCATGTATGCCTTCGTTTCATCTAGTTGAGCTGAAATCTGGGATGTAATACGTGTATCCTGTTTTTCCAGCTGAGGTACTATGTGTGTCTTTTGTTCTTCCAACTGAGATGCCATTTGTGTCTTTTGTTCTTCCAACTGAGATGCCATGTGTGTCTTTTGTTCTTCCAACTGAGATGCCATGTGTGTCTTTTGTTCTTGCAGCTGTGTCGATATGCTAGATGACATCTGAGTCAATACAGTCAACAACGCATTAGTGTCCGCACTTGCGGCTGGAATTGTAGACTCCTTCTCTTCCATTTTTGTCGATGCTTCTTCCACAAGCTGAAACACATGATCGTCAACGTTAATTCCTTCAGCTTCCATAGCCTCTCGCAATCGTGACTGTAGCTCTGATTTATTGCCTGTGGTAATCAAGCCACGCTGTTGCAGCTCATTTTTGAGTTGCTGGATCTTCAGCTCATTCAACTTTGCCATGCCTTTGTTATCCTTGAAAACTCTCGGTATTTATTTAACAATATCACTTCTGATTCCTTGATTATCAATCCTGGGTTCGATCACTATAAAGTCGAATAAACACACGCACAGATAATGTAAGTAATAGCTAGTTTTATTTACTAGTAATAAACGCAAAACAATTTTAAGAGTTTGATAACTTTACAGTAGTTCACTATTGAACGCTTGAAAATAAACTGAACAACCTGCCTTGCTTGGTCACCGCCTTATATAGTCCAACAGGGTACTTGCCTACGCACCGAGAACTTTCTTGGTTATTCGCTTTTCGTGTTCTGGAAGGGTCGGTGTTATTTATTGGAATCTCCTCTTTGCATCGTATTCGCAAACACTCGCGCCATCTCTCTTCCTCTTCCTAGTTACACGCTTGCATGCATAAGCGTAGCCATCGTTATCTCTGTTGTGGTTTAACTAGTGGTGGGAGTGTTATTGAGTTAGGGATGGTACATGCTTGAGAATAATCGCCACATTCCGTTTCCATTTCGATTTCGATTTCGATTTCTGTTTCGATTTTGATTTCGATTTTGATTATAATTTCGATGTCGTACGTTTACACATCAAACTTCACGATTACTTGGTACTCACGCCTTTTTTTTCAAAACACTCACCAGTTAATGGGTTTTTCATCATTATATTGAATCGATAACCATCTTGTCCATCCCAGAAAATTATTGGATACTGTAATGCATCATAACATCTATGTGTTTCCGCGATCCGTTGAAGCTTTTGATTTCGCCGATTTAGGGCAATATCACGCGGTTGAAATTGGTCACCAACCATAACAATAGCAACTTCATTCTGAAACGGCACATTAAATCTTTGCTAATGACGATTCGATGATTATCGCTAGGCATTTGTTCAATTGTAGTTATAAATAATTGAACTAACGCATTTTCCCTATGAAGAAGGTCTTGCAAAGCTTGAATTATTTCTCTATTCAACTGATTCCTCCTTTTATGCTGATTAGAGTCAACTTCAAGCCGCCGATCAAATTGATCATCACCCATAAAATATATATGGAGAAATTGAAAATCTGCATCTTGATATGGCAATAATATGCCGATTAGATGATAAACTTGTCCTTGTATCAGTTCGGTAAATCGTATTGGTATACCAAATTTTGCGTTATATAGTTATAAACAGGGCAACCCAAAGTATGCAATCGGCTATTTTTGATCAGGCATGTAAGCAACAAACCAATCAAATATGTATATGTTTCACAAAGAAATATAAAGTTTTCGCATATTTTGCAATAAATGCATACGTTACCGTATTTGCAATAAATACATATTTATGAGCATGTTTTGTAAAAAATTTATATCTCGTATTTATTGATGTGTAAACATCTTTGCTCACGGTATGAGGGAAAACTGAATGTAAGATGTGAATGTGAATTGTAGAGTATGGATGGATAGGGGTACTTACATGGAGGATGGTATGGGTATGGGGGATATTTGTATAATGTAAGATGTGATTTGTGAATGTGACTGGTGAATTGTGAATGTGAATTGTGACTTGTAAGGTATGGATGAGTATGGATATGTACATGGTATGGATATGTGGGATATATAATGTAAGATGTGTATTGTGAATGTGAATGGTGAATGTGAGTGGTAAATGTGAATTGCGAATGGTAAGGTATGAATTGTGGATACGGGAGAATAGAGAATGTAGGATGTACATAAGTTGTAAGTTTTAAGGTATGGATAGATAAGGGGGAAATCGACTTCGATTTGAATTTTGATATCGATTCCGGTTTCGATTCCGATTTTGATTTTGATCTGGCTTTCTATTTTGATTTAGATTTCGACTTCAATTTGGATTTCGGTTGTGATTTCAAAACCGTAATCGGAACCGCACTGTAAGTAACCGAAGCCAGGCCGAAATCGGAACCGGATTCATAATCAGAATCGAATCGAGCTGGTATCGGTACTGTAGCCGAGCCGAAATTGAACCCCGAAAAAATCGTATGTTTACACATCAAGCTTCAAAAGTACTTGTTACTCACGCCTTTTTTTTGAAGGCCATCGCTAATATTAAGGCATTTCAAAGTATGCAAACGCAACAAGCCAATTAAATATGTCTACATTTTAGGAAGACATGTGAAGTTTGAGTCATGTTTCAGAGAATATTTTTGCATATTTTCTGCAATAAATATCTAAAAAGAAAAAATTCATATTTTGAATTCATTCGTACCTTTGTTGCCAAATTTGAACTACATACTTATCAGTGGGTTAGAAAATTTAAAATTAAAATTTTGTTAATTGATGATAAGTACTTATTGTATAGAATAATGTGATTGGACAGAAATAGTTATCAAATTGTATTGATTCAGTGATCCATTTATTGATTATAATATTAATACTTATTGTAATAATTAATAGTAAAAAGGCAAATGAGAGGCTCCTATCTTCAAAAACTTGAACACGTTTGGAAAAAGTGCTTCGTTACAAAGATTTAATGCGTCGATGAATGTCTTTGGGCGATCTTCTGCTGCAACCCAACGTTGTCTCCATAGTAGAACTTCAACTTTTACAACGGATACCGCTGTTCTAGTAACTGCTGGCCACTGATCCATTAATATTTCGACAGTTTCGATCAATTTATCAGGAATGACATTTTCAATAATTGACAATGTGTTTTTGTGCTTGATGAATCTGTTAGACACTGAAGATATCGATGAACGGGATTTATTAGGGCTTAAGCGATATGTTTAAATAAAAATAAACAAAATGTAATACATAGGGAAGTAATTTAATGGTTAAACTCGTCCTTTAAAGGGAGTGCGAACGTATTGGCCAATAGTGTATGTTCTATCTGTATAATTTTTATTCCCTTGAGACCTAAGTATCCAGAATTCCCGTGGCACGTTCGTGGAAAAAACGGGTTTTTGGGCGTAGAATATAGAAAGTTTTTTAAAGTCCTGGAGAGTCTATGTTTTTAATTACCAATTGCGAATCAACCAAAAAAGTGACGCATAACTACCATATCTTATATTTAATAATCAATTATTTAATCGGGAATTGTCACGTGTTTTCCGATGGTATAAATTATTATTAAATATTAGAAATCGCAATTATGTGTCACTTTTTTGGTCGATTCGCTTTCAGTGATCAACGACATATATATTTTCAGCACTGTGAACAATTTTCTATATTGCCACGAAAGTGTCACAGGAAATCGAGACACCTACGATTTAAGAGTTTATTCCTGAAAACATGATCTTACCCACATTGACGACTGGTTTTGCATCACGCGTTGATGAAATACCTTTATTTTTTTCGTTATCGTTTCTGCAGCTTGTAGAAGCTTCTTGGTTATCAATTTTTTCACAATTTTCCTCGTTGGAAACTTTCGGCCGCTTTATCAACCACTTGTCCATTTTACACTATATGCACCGTAACCTACATTTTCATTAAATATGCATAACTACTCTTTTCTTCATGAACACATTAAATAATAATGAACTAAAGTAAATAATAGTACGTACCTCAAATTGCAAACTTTTCAAGTATGTAACACTAAAAATTTTAATAGTCTGTGGCAATCAAATTGAATAACATTTCATGCTGTTGATGTGTTGCACGCAAAAAGAAACAAAAACTACACAGCACACTTTGAAATTTTGAATTTGGTCGGCGTCGCCACGGCGATTGAGTAGAACAGAAATACTAAACGGTGCGTTCAAAAAAACAGAAATACTCAACGGTGCGTTCAGAAAATAATCAGTAACCATAGTATATCTCTACTAGTAGCGCAACTAACAGCTGATTGCTAAAAAACGCATATAAACACACGCACAGTTCTCGACACATTATTTGAAGAAAACTTTAAGATTTTTAAAGCAAAATATTAAAAAGCCATAAACCTAGCATATTTTTGAAGATATAGCTTTTATAGTATCCTATTTGTTGTTAAAAGAAGAAATTTTTATATTTCAATCAAGTTTTTCTTTGTTTTTTTGACTTTAAATTAAAGCATTTTAGTGTATTAAAATACAACCATGTGCATATGCCTTTTGACATTGCGTTTTGTTGATATTCGTATTTGCTATGTCATTGCTTTCTAATACGTAAACAAAGTTGTGGCAAGGAGCGATTTTTCTAATTGCAAAATTGTAATTTGTTTATTTAGTAGATTATGTTGTGTGTAAATACAACAAATTCATCCTCAACCTTTGAATAGCAGATATTGCACCATCTGCCATAAAGGAAAGTGAAGTGAAAAATTGCTTTGGTGAGTAGGAAATTCGGTAATTGTTTCCTTGAGGAGACAACTGGTAAAACACGTCCAAAAATGTCGGGAGGGCTATCAAACGATGCGTTTTGAACTCGGTATCAATAATCTGAAAGCGGAAACTGGATTTGATATTTCTGTCAAGAGTTATGTGCAATTAAAGTTGACAATTTTCTGTCATTTTCATTTGGTTGTAATAACACATATTAGGTGTAACAAAATGTGCAAAAGTGTGTTCCGCGCAGAAATACTGGGGATCGCGTAGCCAGTGTTGGATCGGCTAAGGTTTATTTTTTTGAAGCGCGGCCGCAGGAAGGTGTTCTGCACAAAATGCCTTCCCCTATGTGGGATCGGACCTGGGTTATTTTTGGGTTTTCTGCTAATATATTTTCACTGAAACAAAAAATTTAGAATCCGCTTTCGGATTGTTGATACCGAAGTAAAAACGCGTTGTTTGATACATCTCCCGATATTTTTGGACGTGTTTAGCAGTTGTCTCCTAAAGGCAACAACTACCGAAAATTTTTGTGTTTGCCAAGGTAAACTTAACAAATCTTTTTATATGTGCAGAACGTCGAGAAGAGGCACAAAGGGCGTTGGAGAAAGCTGAAGAAGTTGGCAATGCGGAAGAGGTGGAGAATGCTTAACTTAATGGGTGTGCCATATGCAGAGGCATATGTGCGGCGATATTAAATTTTACTACAGTACACTCTTGTTTATATCTCTCTATCTCTATGGCGCGATATACAATACGTATATCATCATAAACCTCCTAAGAGATTTTTTGCGCCAAGCTTCTCTTCCAATTTGTGGTGTGCCGATTTGAATTTTCCCTACAAATTGGTGGGACCTACAGTTTTTTGCCGACTCCGAACGGCATCTACAAAGGAGACGAATTTTTGCTGAGAAGCCTGTCATGGCAGAAATACACTCGGAGAGTTTGCCAAACCACTGCCGAGGGGCGACCCCGTTTTGAAAAACTTTTTTCAAATCACTTTTGATGTTACCTGTACCAGGGCTTGAACCATGGACCTTCGGTGTGGTAGGCCGGCAACACTACCTTCACACCACGGCGGCCGCCACTTGTTTAAAAATATATTTTTAATTTAATATTTCATTTTATATGAATTACATACAATTTTTACAACTAAGTTATGTTACAACTTTTGCGCAAATATACATATATTTATTTAATATACATAATATATTTTACTAATGTATTAGTGTAATTGATATATAAAATGTAATTCTTATAAGATAGTAATGAATAAAGAAACAAACAAACATATTTAATGGAAACCTTTATAGCGTATTTCTTCCAGACCGGTGGGTCTGTCTCCCTGTTTTGGAAAAGAAATAATGTTTATTGTTAATATTGCTTTTCCACACCACCTATAAACATATTTGTTTACTTTGTACCAATTACATGATCGGTTTGTATATATAAAATATTTCGTATATACATACACATGTAACTTCATTTTAAATGCAAAAAGTTGACAAATGTGCCTATGAGGTTGCAATATAGGCGCGTTACCGAATTTTTTTGGGTGTTCGGTTCCCCTGGAGGACTATTTTCACCCATATACATATTTACAAACATAAAATAACTAAAACAAAACAATAAAAAGAATTCATTAAATACAATTGTACTACAATACTACAACAAAACAAAATATTGCACATTTCAGGTACATTAGATAAAAATTAAATACATAAAAAACATTTCAAAATTCATCCACAGTGAAACCCAACCAAAATACCTACAAGACATTGGTGGGGATACCGGTCCTATAGTAAACAAGGTACACGAAGCTGCATTTCAAACGAAATAAATAGTCAAATAAAAGCAAAATTATCTATGTGTCATACACAAGAATTTAACATTTTTGAAATTCGGGTGCTTTGCGTCTTTGTTAAACGAGTTTAACAAAAAGTATGTTCTGATACGAATAAATAAGCACTTTATATAGTGCGGATTGCAATTTTTGGAGGATTTGAGAAAAGTTCTCCCTATGACAACTAGAGTCGAAATTCTCTGAAAATATGTTTTCTAAACTTTGAATGAAATCAATAAAATCGGACGGAGGTTTGACAAGATGGCAGTTACTATATTGTTTTTCTTTCGTAAATAGGAAATCTTTTTCGGCGATGCCGACCTCAAAGTTGGGTAAAGGTATTAAACATCTGTGAAGTTTGGTGTATTTAAAATACAAATAGCCACAGAAGAATACAAAGGCGTTTCGATGGAGAAAGCTGCTTTCATCAATGTCGATATTCATATCTATTTGAATATCGTGAAATGTTGCTAGGGAAGGTCTGGGTAGACCCTGAAAGATTTGCCAGGTAGTGTGTTGGACTAAGACGTCATTACTGGCTAGCTGAAGAGCGCTATTTGAAACTAGTTCCAAGTTATCAGGCAACATTTCGCAATTGCCTTTGTTGACGCAATCAAGGTAGCCCATGCTCCATGTCTGCCGGAATAAATAAGTAAAGCGCTGAGGAGTTATTCTTGCATCATATCCTCCCCCTCGACGAATTTGCCCGAAGAAGTTTTCAATTTTGTCCTGGCATAGTTTCCTCGTCATGAGATGGGAAAATCCTTTTTGGGTCCAAAAAACCCAGAAACGCTTTAAACACCAAATATTATTCACCCACCCATTTAAAAAAGAAAACGTGTTCGTAATATCTTTCCCGTTCCTATAAACTTTGATAGATTTAATAAAAATTTCGGATTCTTCCAGGAAGTTAAACTGATCCGCAGTTCCTTGAAAAGGTTCTTTAAAATTTCCGATTGCTCCAAATGTATAATTATTAAAAATATTAAAAAGTTTGTCGAAAAACAGGATAAACTCAGCTGTATTAAGAAACGATGGAGACTTAGAAGTGTTAAGAGAACCGGAGCTATATATAGCAAGCATGGCACTTGCCACAGAATTGCTGAAAACCTGCGAAGCTAACTTCACGCTCATTTTTTCGAAATTGTTGGGTCTAAGATGGGACGACGTTAGTTTGTGGGTGCATTTAATGCTAGATATAGAGCATTGGTCGTGCAAACGAACTATATCCAGCCAATCTACAGGACGGTCGTTAAATAAGACTCTATTTTTAGCGTTTTCCAAACAGTTTCGTGTACTTTTCAAAAGATGAGGATGATCGTGGAAAAAGAAAATTTGTTCGCCATTAACTTCAAAGAAAGGCCTATCTGTTGTAACTCCTACTATCTTGGCGTAGTTTACGAAGTTTGACCCTTGGTCACAAACTAAATGACAGGGACGAAGACCAATACCCTGGAGCTGATTTATGCATTCTAAAATATAACTTCGCATAACATATCCTTCACAAGTTTTATGGACAAAAAAATAAGCTAATGGATGGGTCCAAGACTCCCCACCAATACCTTCGACCAAGAGACACAGAACACTTGAAGCTACTCTAGAAGTACGGTTCTCATCACCATAATCTTCTAGCCCTATAATCAAATCTCTACTCTTCTCGTACTGTAAATTGATCTTCAGTGACATTTAGTCGCAGCATATCGAAACAAATTTTTGAACGTCGGTAAAACCCCGACTTCTTAGCTCCAGGGCTTTTATACTGCTATTGGTGCAGCCAGGGGAACGTGACCACCCTTGAACAAAGTGTTCGAGAGTTCTCCTAGAAGGCCAATCCATATTCGGCTTTAAATACCTATACGCAACCGGTGAAATAAACTTTACCGCTAGAGCCTGTGTAATAACTTCCCTATCGAAACGATGCCCCTTGGGAGCTCGGGATCTATTTTTGAGACTATTTCTTACACATACCGCGAGGTATGGAGGTAATTGGCTGCAAAGCTCTGCGAAATGCCTACCCCTAGTACTTTCTTCTAAACTTTCTAACTTTCTTTCTAAGAGTGCCACCCGATTGCGCAGTCTTTCTAGCTCCTCATGATTACTGTCACATTCAACTTCCTCATGTTTTCTTTTTCTAGGAGTCCCATCCGTTAACAGATCCTCAGTTTTCGATTGCCGACATATAATACCAGAACTAGCTAAAGGAGAAGAAATTTCTTCAAACCTAGTGGGTTGGATGGGCTCATGAAAGTCCTCAACTTCAATCAGATCGCTGTTTGAAGTAGGGGAACTTTCAACATTTGTTGGTGAATCTAATGGCGTGAAATCTTCAATACCTAGTTCTATAAAAGACTCTTGAACGGCGGGGTAATGTAAGCTACCTATCCCTATGCTACTACAGCCGTCGTTTTCTATTTCTACTTCCACCGTAGGCGAATATATACTTAAATCTAAATCCGGAGCAGCGTCCTTTAAAAGAATCCTCCCTTTCAGCATCCGTAAGGAGAAATGTCGATTGCATGCGTAAACGTATTTAGAATGTGCTGCGGAACCATTTACGCCCAACAGCCGCATCCATTCAAGACGCCTACAAAAAAAATTGCCGTCAATAATGTGGTATACTAAGGAGGGGTCAATATTATTTTAACGATGGCCGGCAGTTTCTTTTAACAAATCTCGAAAAGATTTCTGTGAAATAAACTGCAGACCTGCGTTGATAAAACGGTTTTGCCATAAAAAACAGAAAAAAAACTAAAGTGAAGCAAAATAAAAAGTAAAAAAATAAAAAATAAATGCATTTTAGTAAAACAAAAAAAGCCCATGAAAAATATTAAATCGAAAAAATTAAAAAAAAAAGAAAAATTATACACATGCTTATTCGTCGGACCAGTAGTTCGTTGCTGTAAAAAAAACAGATATATATATAAGTGTTGAATCTTATTTTATTTATTAACTAAGTATTTACTAACTTAAGTATTTAACTAATTTAAGTATTTAACTAGCTTAAGTATTTAACTAGCTTACTGGAAAGTTGCTTCGAAATCAAAGAAGCCTTTGTAAACAAGAACCACCCTAATGTGAGCAAACATTACCCGTCAGTGGGTGTTCACATTCATGCTTCTCCTCAAGGAAACAAATGCTAAAATGAAAATACCACACCTAAAAACACACACAGACACACATTCATTTCTATTTATAAGATTGCCCACATGGTAGTAGAAAAAGTTTGAAACCTCTATAGGTCATAACTCCACAACAATTTAGCAATTTACCATGACCACTTTTATACAGCTGGGTATTTAATGTTCGGTTCCACCCGAACTTAGGCTTCCTTACTTGTTCATAATTTTTACGACCGCCACCGAGTGCTAAAACACGTCAAAGAATGGGTAATATTTTACATCCAACGTCAACTGTAAAAACTGCACTAGAAATGTCGATATTGGTACCCAGCGACGCGTTACGGTCCCAGGAACCATACTCCGGTAGAGGAAACTCATTATTTGTGGTAATTTAAAAGTTATTAGCACAAAACTAAAAAATGACCCAGGTCCGATTCCAAATAGGGGGCTTGATCCCAGGTATTTATGTGCAGAGCACCTTCCTGCGGCCGCGCTTCAGAAAAATAACCCTTATCCGGTCCAACACCGGCTACGCGGTCTACAGTATTTCTGCGCAGAACACACTTTTTGCACTTTTCGGTACACCCTAATCTGTGATTACAACAACCACATGAAAATGACAGAAAGTTTTCAACTTTAATTGCAAATATCTCTTCACTGAAACAAAAACTCGAATTTCCGCTTTCGGATTATTGATACAGAGATCAAAACACGTCGTTTGATACCTTTCCCGAGATTTTTGGATGTATATTAGCAGTTACGTGCTGTCGTATAGAATTACCGAAAAACATAACCCTTAGCTGGTCCAACACCAACTACGCGATCCCCAGTATTTCTCCGCAAACACACACTTCTGTACTTTTCGGTACACCCCATACATGTGGCTACAACAACCACATGAAAATTACATAAAATTGTTAAGTTTGCTTGCAAATATCTTGCAAACTACCAAAAATCTTGGGTTTCCCCCCACCGGATTATGGTTCCTGGGACCGTAACGGGTCTCTGGGTACCAATATCGACATTTCTAGTGCGGTTTTTACAGTTGACGTTGGATGTAAAGTATTACCAAAGAATGTTGGAAGAGGTATAAGAAAAGTGTTAACTTTCTTGCAAACTACGAAAAATGATTGTTCCCCGGATTCAGATTATGATTTCTGAAACCGATACACGTCTCCTGATACCTCTCCCGACAATTTTGTACGTGTTTTAGCACTCGGTGGCGGTCTTAAATAATTACCATTTTCGGGTGTGTGGAAAAGCTTCGCACAAGCACACAAGGTAATTGTTTCCTTTAGGAGTGGTATCAAACACCGCGTTTTGACCAAATGAAAATGACAGAAAATTTTCAACTTTAATTGCAAATATCTCTTCACTGAGACAAAAAGTCGGAAATCCGCTCCCGGATTATTGTTACCGAGGTCAAAACGCGTCTCTTGATACCTCTGCCGATAATTTCGGGCGTGTTTTAGCAGTTGTCTTCTAAAGGAAACAATTACGGCACACAATATGTACATCTACATAAAAGTAGTACTCACCTGGACATTTCTTCTTTCGGGGGAAAATTGTGAAGGGGGACTCCCAAAGGGCACCCTCGGATGCATTTTCTGTTGGGCATATTGCTGAAATTAAACCAATAATAAGTAATTTGAAGATTTAAAATTCAACATATACTTACAAATCTTATTTAAACTTTCCTTCCCTACTTGCCACTTTAAGTAAAACCTGGAAAAAAGAGAAAAGCTTGTTTAAATAATTGTACAAATAAAAATGAAGGCTTGTGCAGCAATTCCCCGAGAAAAATCTGAAATGACAAGAAAGCTCGATTAAAAGTTGAATATAAATGTTGTTGAAATGTGTCCTGATCATCTCCAGTAAATCTGAAATATCAAGATAAATAATATTCACTATAAATATGGAAAATATAATAAAAAATTCTTATTTAATCATACTTACAGGCAGTTGGATAAATACTTTGAATTTGTCCGTCGGTGAGCTGTCAAGTCTACAAGACAGGTTTGCATTTTTTTGAACTTAAATTTTTTTAAAGAATGAAAGAGGAGTGTGCTGAGACATGGTAAAAATATAATATATATAATAAAAATATACGACATAGATGCGAAAATTCTCGTTAAGAAATCACAAAACTCCATAAAAGAATTACTTCTCTAGCCCGCAAAAATAAGCAACGATTCAGGGCCATGGTTAGGTCATACTTTACTTTCAACATCAACAGGAAAAATTGCACTAAAAACGTCGATATTGATATCCAGAGACGTGTTTCGGTCCCAGAAACCCTATTTCGGTAGGGGCAACCCAATATTTTCAGTAATTTAATAGTTATTGGCAAAAAAACAAAAAATTACCCAGGTATTTACGTGCAGAACACCTTTCTGCGTAGGCGGCCTTCGGCCATGCTTCAAAAAAATAACCCTTAGCCGATCCAACAATGGCTACGCGGTCTACAGTATTTCTACGCGGAACACACTTTTGCACATTTTGTAACACCTAATATGTGTTATTACAACCAAATGAAAATGACAGAAAATTTTCAACTTTGATATATCTTGATAGAAATATAAAATTGAATTTCCGTTTTCGGATTGTTGATACCGATGTCAAAGCATGTTTTTTGATAACTTTCCTGACATTTTTGGACGTGTTTTAGCAGTTGACGTTAAATAGAAAGAATTACCAAATGACATTTTTTATGTTATTCATTTATTTTCGTATGAACTTATACCACAACAATTAAATATACGATAGTTTTTACTTAACCTAAGCAAAATAAGTAATAAATCAAACACTAGCTGGCAGATTTTACACATATAAAAATTGTATGCTCAGTTAAAATTGGAGCAACATATAGTTACTATTTGCAAACTTCGTACTAAGTTTAACTCCTTTTTTCAATTTTAGGGTTTTGTGCGAATTTTGTCTAGAGTCCCCGACACTGATCTTTCATTCCACGCAGCCGAGTACCATTATCCACTGCCTCCCACTCAAATTCGCAAAATGGCTGAAAAATTAGATGCCAAACTAGTATAGGTAAAACATGTCAGTAACCATTTGATAAACAGTTGTGTTCGCTGCTAGGCGTTCATGGTACATTAAGAAGGTAAAGTCAACTCTAAAGCAACAACATACTGGCGTAAAGATTGTCAAAAGCAACTGTCTGGTGTTAGCGAATGAAGGGAAGAGAAACCAGAAAAATGTCCATTTGTGAGAAATTATGTGGTGCAAGCATGGTTGAAAAGTGATTATTATTGAATAATGCCGCCATATTTGCAATTGCTTTTATTATTATTTTTTTATAAGCGGTAGAAAAACCACAAAATTGCAAATGCAAATCGAGCTTG
The DNA here is from genome assembly GCA_949987695.1 of Merzomyia westermanni. NCBI lineage: Eukaryota > Metazoa > Arthropoda > Insecta > Diptera > Tephritidae > Merzomyia > Merzomyia westermanni. Next base: position 98,144,186 of record OX465289.1, read on the forward strand.
TTTACATTTTACTGGTTTAGATTCTGCTGCTTCGATCTCCTTTTGATAATGTATACGCTAGTGTGTTCAAAAATATTCAATCAGCTGATGAAATGACACAACCTTATTATTGAACCATGTAGGCGTTCAAAGGTTGTCAATGTTAGCTGCATACATACATACATATGTATTTGCTTAGTTGTAATTCGTTTCTTGTTGAATTTCGTAGCATATGAATAAAAGTGAAATTTATGCACATGCACTTCATTCTTTGTCTTTACCAAATATAAACCTACATAATAATAAAAAAATGTGTACTACAAGGGGGGAGGGGTTTCCCAAACCTTCCCTCTCCCCCGTTTCTACGCCACTGATACTTATGAAGAATAAAAGCATATTTTTGGGATTATAAGGACCTTAAATGCATATTTTTATACCCAGCTGTACTTGTACACAGGGTATTATAACTTTGTTTGGATAACGGTTGGTTGTACAGGTATAAAGGGATCGCGATAGATATAGGCTCCCATATATCAAAATGACCAGGATCGAGAAAAAGTTTGATTGAGCCATGTCCATGACATATCTTCACCAAATTCGGCAGGCGGGCTTATTTAGACTCAGAATAGATTGGTATTGAAAATGAGCGAAATCTGACGATAACCACGCCCCCTTTTCCTATATCGAAAATATCGAAAAATTTTAAAAATTAGATAATTCGAAAACAAACACCACTAAATTAATGAAATGTGGATAGATTTTATAGCGCAAAACACAAGTTCAGTAAAATTTTGGAATATGGACGTGGCAACGCCCACATTTAGAAGAAGTTTAACAAGCTGTAAATCAGTAGCCGTTAGAGATATAACATTGAAATTGCTCATAGACATTTTTTCGTAGCGACAACTGTTTGCTGTGAAAATGAGCGAAATCGGCTGAAAGCCACGCTTTCTTTTTTATAATAGCTTTGAAAAAAGTGTCTGTAAAATTCGAAAAGTCTTACATAAATAAATTAAATATTTATTGGTAGTGGGCGTGGTACCGCCTTCTTTTGGGTAGACAGTTTCTGTTGTCTCCCGATAGCGATTGCTCCTAAGTTTGAAGAGAAATTGTATTTAAGAATGGTCGGCGTACTAGTGTGACATTGTAGTATAATCGTGGCAAACCATTAAGCAAATCGATTGAAAGGAAGTAATATTGCTTATGTTTTTGACTTAGTATGATATTTTGCTTTAAGCTTTGCAAATTATTATGGTAGTAAAATTGGCACGTAATCAGCAGGTATATAGGATTTTTAGAAATTATGAACCACATATGTGTATTGGACCATACATGCATCGGTATAACCAATATTTCAGAATCATTTGAGGTAAAATTAAAAACCATGGTATAACCCCTGCTCATAGCTTTCATTTGAAGACCATATTTCACAAATACATAAATGTCCTACCTAGTTCCACATTTAAGTCAATATCTCCGAAACAAAATGATTTCTTTAAAGTAGTTAATAGCATCCTATATTTATGTCCTCGCCAATGCAATAGGTGTCAAACGCCTATATAGTATAAACACATTATAGGATCCAAATTTAGGTCAATATCCCCAAACCTAAGCGGGTTTTTGAAATAATAACCCTCCCATATTGATACCGTTTGATTGGTGCTTTAATTTTGATTAATAGGTTTATATGTATCTACTTAAAACTAAGGCTTCTATTATTTGCATAAATTAATAATGTTGATTATATAATACTTCTTAAGAATCAGATAAATATGTACTTAATTAGTTACAGTTTATCAAATAGTATATAAATATCTTAATCTACCTTAGTTAGTTTAACTATTTTCATAAAATGAGGCGCAAATGCTATCGTGATAGCTATATACTGTTTCATAGGTTATAGCCTTAACATGGGTAGTGTCAATATTTGAAAATGCCCAGTCAATTTGGGTACCAGCAGGTGTGGTGAAATATTGGGGGTCTAGCAGTGAGTTGAAATTATAATCTCTAGGCAGATGTTCGATTCTATTATTCCTAGACTTGAGGCATAGATTACAGTCACCCAAAATTAAGACATTTATTTCACGCAGATCTGTAGTAAGAATTTCTCGCAGCTCTGATTCAAAATGTCTGATGGTGAATGTGGAACTCCTATAAAGCACCTGAATACAACGATTTCTAAAACCTTGCGACCAGAACAAATTTTTTTCAATTTACATAATTCGATTGCGAAAGCAAAATTAGGTCTCGCATACACTAAAACGCCTCGCCTATTTCTGTTTTCCGTTTCGGTGCTGTCTATCCGTAAAGCATTTAGTGAAATAAACCCAGGAATTTCAAAATGTTCGTATGGATAACTCCATGTCTCGACAAAGTACAGGATATCTGAGGATAGCATCAGGATGTCATTATCCAAAGGAGCCAAAGCTTTTGTTGTGGTCAAATCATTCAACTACCTAAATACAGGATCAGATTCACAAAAAGGATTAGGTGGAATGAAATTACCTAATATAAATAGACCATCAGCACTAGTAGGTCGACTGCAGGCTGCATATAAAGACGATCTTGGCATTCTAGGTCGGGTGTGGACAACCACTTTGTTATACGTAGCACCCTGACTTTTATGAATGGTTATTGCCTCAGCAGGAACAATTGGAAACTGGTTTCTTTCAATTGTTATCTGTTTTTTTCTCTTCTATTGAGAGGGTGTCCACGAAGGTTCGTTAGGATGCCTATTTTTCGATCTAGCCATCAAACCAACAGAAGGTTCTAAAAATTTCATCCACAGTGTTATTGGAACCGATGAATCTAAATCCATCTGCATAAGCTGGCCAGTTGCACCATTTACCAAACCGTCACCTGTGTTGATATTCACTGTCATCATATATTGGGCCGTTTTTTTCTAGCGTTGAGCTATACGTAAGACCCTGAGTTTCCGAAGTTGTGAATAGTCTGACCCGTTCTAAGATATTAGCATTTTGGCCACTAACGGAAATTCCTTTAACCACGTCTTTCGCAATTGAGAAAACTGCTGTAGCAAGAATTTGGCTCAGGTTAAGGGCATTATAGTTGGAAGATTCCTCGTTTGACCAAAATAAGTGAATTGCTTCGTCGGGAACCTGGTCAGAGTTAACGACTCTATTTGCAATCAAAGATATGTCTTCACTGGTCATAGCCCCGGACGCCATATTATTCAAAACAATAGCGAACGGTTGATCCCCACGCTGTCTCATTATTTCATTCAACTCATAATATTTAAAGAGCTGCTATAATGGCGAGCCGACTAAAACGCTGTAAGCATCGCTTGGATTCGGTGAAAAAATTCATCTATCACCTACAGGAGACAATTGTTTCAAGTCGCCAAAACCAATAACAGGTATACCACCAAATGAAATATTATTCTTGAAAATCTGCTTTAGACAAACGTTATCAAGAAGGGTAGGCCTTGCAGTATAATGCTCTAACAAACCCGCCACAAAAATATCGGTAGAACCTTCAGCACGATTCTGAAGTTGTGCTCAAGGTTTTACCATCCGCACTCGTTCTTCAGGACGAGAGGTATCAATATATTTTTTTGCCTTGCTAGCTACCGAAAGATGAAGACCAATGCAGCAATAAACTGCCTCTTGGGCGGAAATTTCTGTTCCGGAAATAAATGTATGGCCTATATCCTGAAGTTCCTGCTTGACTGTGTAGTTTCCAGTATTAACTTCTACCATTGCCTCATTTGAAAGCCTAGAGATTCCCCTATTTGATTTACGAGTATCAATATAATTTATTATGTAGGAACAGCAAGCAAATGCATCCAATATGAATTGAATGAATATCTATGTTGGCTCTATGTAGTTCTAAGCTAACCGAGTTATAAGCATTAATTGAGCGGTTTTAAGAAAAATTTTAGGTGGCATTAAACTTGATTTGAGAGCAAGTAAATAGACATCGAATGACAAATTTATTCTCGTATCAGAAAGAAAAGCTTCAAAATCATTTAAACAGGAAATATCAAAAGAAGTTAAATTAGAATTTAAAAGTTTTTGAATCTTTGAGTTGTTTTCCCTGTGTGTTTCCAAATTTTCTGTCATCTGGAAGTGGTAATAAGATTTGGGTGGAAGCATCGGTGGATATGGTATACCAAATCGGCAAACTTGCTGTCCTCTTATTTCTCTGGTACAGGATCGGCTATGGTTATGTCTTTGGTACTCAATGAAAGTTTCTAAATGACTTATGGATCCATCTGTAGAGACATATTTGTCAATGAAACTAATAGCATTCGGAAAAGATTCAAGTTCTCGCTAAGATCGATCTTAAGAGCATTCTTCAGCCAATACAGGCCATGCTCGTGAGCTGAGCCCTTTGTTGGAATTCAATCCGCCAGTAAAAATGCTCAACAAAGTCCATTTTCTTTAAAAAGCTTAAGCAACTGACGATAACGATAGTCAAAATATCTAGCGCATGTGACTGCATCTGAGCGAATTAGACGATACCGTTCTTGTGAAGATAAATTATTGGCCTCTTCTTCAGAAATCGTTCTAGAGTCCACAGTTTTATCCAAAATAACCAGTACTTCGATCCCATGAGATTCAGCGGCAGACTACGTTATAAAAAAGGTTGGAAGGCCGAATTGGCGGATCATGGCAATTGCTTTGCCAGTGAGCTGGGAAAGATCTAACACCTTTAATAACTCTATATCCATCGTCATGCTGGATCGAATTCTGAACAATATTTTCATTTAAAACATTTTGGGCCTTAACTTAATTGCTTCCAGAAAGCCTTCGTAGGCAAATCGATGTACTATTCTTAATCTGTACTACTACTATTCTTAATCTTCTTGTAATTATAGAAAAGCTTAGGAATAGTACAAGCCCTTCTATCGTAGCGGGTAATCTTAAATCGAACAATCTTGCTGTATGTCTCTGTACAAGTTCGATTCTGCCCAGCATAAATACTTGCAAATGAAAGTTCTTCAGAGTTGTTGTCTTGAATGATATCCAGGGGTCTTTGGCCTTCACCTGGTGCAATTATCAAACGATTTATGTCCATATTTTCTATTGGAATATTATCGAGAAGAGTTTCAAGCCCACCTGGGTTTATTTCTTCGGTCGCAGGTTCTAAGGGGGGATTATTCTCTGCTGGGCAATGTCGCAAAACTTTAAAGCACGGGTACATCTTCAATAGATGCAATAAATGGAATTTCTTCATTATCACCAAAACCTGCAAGCCATTGTTCGTTAATATGTATATTGTGCTCTTGATATAATTGAGTATTCACTAAATATCGCAAGGCTTCCATAATTTTCGCAGGACGTATGGTATCAGTCATAAAGTCATGATTGTACTCCATACGTCTTCTTAAATGGATTTGAATCACATGCGCTTGATCGAATGATCTTGGGAGGGAAGTAACAATTTCGTTAACTGAAATAGGAATGTTAACAACTGCCCCCCTTAATGAGCTCTGGCATTGGTATCCCAAAGGACGAATAGTCATAAAAGGTAATCTTGGCATTATTAGGCCTTCCTCTAAATGCGTAAGATCTTTTAGGAATTCTGGGAGCTCAAGAAAATCTAAACTATTAGCCAAGCATATCTTTGGAAAGGTGTTCCCTTTAGTTGTGTTTCGGCAAGTAGTACAGAATTTATAGCTACCATCTTCAGCGGGAAATTTATCGGATGATAAAAGGCAGATGCAACATCTGGATGGCTTTGGAAATTTATATTAAAATTTAACGGCTGTACTTGGTATGGAAACCATAACCCACGGCAGCAAATGCAAACCTCTGTTGGTTCTTAATATTCCTAAAATATGTTTGGCGAGTATCTTAGTTCTCCCTACCCTCATTTACTCTCATTGAGCGATTTTTATCTGCCTGCCTTTCATTTTCATTTTGTCTATTCTATGACGATGTACTCGGAATTGACTTTGACGGCTTCGTCTAGAGCTTTCTACCCGATCTCTTCTACGGACAGTTCTACGAGCAAGAGTATTTCTTTGTTGCTCTCGGTGCCTATTCCCTGGATTTCTGCGGCGGGATCGGTGCTCACAAGTATTTCTACTTTGCTTTATAGAGCCAATTTCAGAGTTTTCGCGGTGGACTCTGTGTTGCTGTGAATCGATTATTCGCTCAGCTGAAAGAATCTCTGAATTTCCACGGCGAGATCTACGCTCTGCAATATTTCTACGTTGCTCTATAGAGCGAAGTTCAGAGTTTTTGCGACGGACTCTTTGCTGCTGTGAATTGATTATTCGCTCAGCTGAGCGAATCTCTGCATTTCCACGGCGAGATCTACGCTCTGCAGTATTTCTAATTTGCCCTATAGAGCGAGTTTCTAAATTTTCGCTACGGACTCTACGCTGAAATGTGTCCCTATTGCGCTCAGTAGAGCGTACTTGGGAGCTTTCGCGGCGAGTTCTGCGGTCTAATGTATTTTGGGTTTGAGCAAGTGCTCTATATTGTTCCTCTCCACGAAGTACGTGCATTCCTCTCCTAGCTGCCACGCATCTAAGATTACCAGATTTTCTACTTAGCCTAGGCGTGGTTTATGAACTTATATGTATATATATATGGCTAAAGGTAACGTAGTGGGAAATGTATGTATATAAAATATTTATCAATTTTGTTTTACTTTGTTCAAACTTTTGGGGATTTTCTGGTGATGGTAGTAATTGGGTCCTTTCTTCGTCTGCACTGTAAGCTTTTTTGATGGATTTCGCTTCTTTCAAACTGCTTCCACACAATTTTGATAACAACCTGAACACAAATCACTCCTTTAATAAATGTTTTTCTTCGAAATTTTTTGTAACGGTTTGAAAAAACGCGTTTGAATTTTGAGCACAAAAAAATAGCACCAATCACTCCCTTTAAATAATTAGTCTTTAGTTTATGTTATATAAGGAATTAATATTTCGCTTTAGCACTCTTTTAATTTACATATACTCGTATATTTATTAAAACCTTTTTTTGGGCTTTAACGTTTTGATAAACACGCGTTTGAATTAATAAGCGACCAAACAATAGTAAACTAAAACTTTACTTTTTACTCAAAATATTGGGTCGCTCGTCAAACCTTTCCACATAGATAGCCTAAATTATTTGCTACCTGCTACTATGTACAGTACTATTGGAGCGATGCGTTTTTGGTTATTGCATAGACAGGTAAAAAACAACCCTTAGTGTGCAATAATCTTTTTAGTACAATAGCACTTGCGTGTTTATGTTTATTGTTCTGTTATATCTTTATTTTAAAATAAACAGTTTTTGTAGGGAAATCCACATATCTCAAGGAAAACTGCGTTATTACCCGCACAAGGTCATTAGTGTTAGCCTTCTTTTAAACGAAAATGAGTCCAGGATAGAACCATATACATCTGTACATTTGCTCAGCCTTTTTACACCATTAACCACACAAAACAAACAATAACAGCGTTTCAAGTGCACAGCTGGGTATATAATGTTCGGTTTCACGCGAACTTAGACTTCCCTACTTGTTTAGCATATATTTAGATTTTAATAGCAAAGTATAAGCGCCTTTTGCATATTTTAAGCTGCCTTTGTAATCAATATCAATTGATGAATTAGCCTTGAACGTGGGCATAAAATCTTCTAATGTTTCTCAAAAAATCGTTTGACAGAGGTGTTGTGCCGGACAATAAATTATACAAAGGCTTTGGTGGTTGATTCAATTGAGGCAATTGTACTTTTCCACTGACACAACACATTCCAGGTGTTTCCCCTTTAAATTTTATTGCATTGCAATATCGACAAATGTTATCCATAGCACTTATTGCAACTAATCTATGATTACTATAATCAAAATAGTGATCATATGCAAATGCGGAACGCTTCAAATTTATATTTTCAACTCTTCATCCATGAGCAGAACGTGATCAACTCATACGTAATCGATCTGCTTCATTGTTAGCTTGACGTTGAACTGGAGTACATAGGATTTCTCGGTGTATTTCTATTTGCTTGTGCAGCACGTGATGACCGATTTAAACCACCACGTCGAGGCATTTCTTATCACCAAAAAGGCAAATAAAATTTCTAATAAAAGGGAATGGTTTTTGATATATCTACTAAAATGTGGACCAAGATAATCCTCATAAGAATAAGAAAAGTGCAAAGAAGAGAAGTGAGAAAATATACATAATTGACCTTCGTTCGTATTCGCACCAGCGATGCGAACTCGCGGGGAATTCCCCGTTTTGCGGGGAATTTTGTATGACAATTTTATGGGGTTGTTGATAGCTGAAACGTTGCAGTAGCTCAAACTGTCATGAATAAGCCCACGAAATTCTAGTTAATGAACTAGAATGTTTACTAACCAGTTTGGCAGTTGACTGCAGGGTACTGCTGGCTTTCGGCAGGGTTAGTGATTGTCTGGAAAGGAGGTTGACCTTGTAAACCAGAATAGAACATTTCGTACTTACTGTGAGGTTTAGCGTTAACACAAGGAAGACCGAAATTTTGAAGTACCTAGAAAGACCAAGTGGGATCAAATGTCTGACAACTTGTTTTAACGTTTCATTTATTTCTTGTGTTTTATTGTTATACTAGAAATAATTGCCATTTACAGAAATGTTTTAAGCCCAACCGGCTTTTTGGTCATAAATAATTACGATGTGATGCACAGATACTATGTAGAACCTAAAGGTGTAATAGGTGATAAGTGATTTTTATTTATATTTAACACTGTAAGTTACTTAACAATAACATAATTGACTTAATGATACGAATAAATAATGCTATTTTACATTCCAAAACAACTGAATAGTACGTTTTGACTTTTATTGCTGATATTGTTAAGACTAATATAGTTTTTGCACCACAAGCTCCGCTGTACGACAATTTTGACCCGCTGATACTGCTATTATTTGCGTCACTCTCAATATAACTATAGTTGGACTGTTGCATTGCAGCGGGGTTTTCACCTGATAGAGAGAAAATAAATGAATGAAAAATGTTTCAATAAGCAATCAGTTCTTATATAATACTAGCGTTTTTATATGACGTGGGTTTCTTTCATCTCAGACATTAGATCAGATTAAGTTCGATTTGTATCATTATTTTTAAACAATTAAAGAAACATATTGCTTCAGGTGGACCGAGAATTGTTTCATTTTGATTTCTAACATATCTTCAAACAACTTTCGGTTCCTCACCATGAATATTTCCAGCGATGGTGGTTGAGATAACCTCATATAACACTTTGCCGGGTTTAAGTAGTCTAATATGAGTACTTGCATAGATATTCATCTTGAAAAATACATATTTTATGGGAGGTGCCACGACCCCCTTTTCCGTTATGCCATATTTTCTGTAATTTTTTACTAAACTTCAGTTCTATACCATGAACATAGAGACATGTAGTTTGGAAAACTCTGTTTGTGTGGTACATAGGTGGGTAGAAATTTGTGAACTGATTTCTCGAAGTTCGCCTTTCTTTCTGAAACTTGTTCATATAGTTCACAATAACAAAAAAAATACGTTTGGGCCAGTTTGTCAAAAATCTTAAGTTATAGCTGGGTAGAAATTTGTAAAGTGAGTCACCTAAAATTTTTTCCAAGGTCATGTATTTTAATGAGATTTGGTGGTATGGCTCACAATGATATAAGAATAATACTTATTTCAACCTTTTTTCGAAAATCGAATTCTTTTCTAAGTTATAGCTACGAGTATAAACAAATTTTAAAAGTTCACTAGTTTTTGCCAATTTTCACGCGATTAGTCAAACCGATTTTTAAAATATACAAAATGCTATCTCCTAAAATATTGCATTCCTCTTTTTGTCATATTAAAATGTTTGCAAAATTATTCGCACATTTAAAAATATTTTTTACTTCTTCATCGTGGTCAAATCGAGCTTTCCATTGCACACTTTTAACATTCCATTACACACTTTTAGAAGAAAAGAAAATTTGGGCCCCGACAATGGGATTGGAGCTATTGACTTTTTTTACGTCTAGGGTTTCTGTATATAGCATTGTTATATATAAAATAATATAAGATGATTAAAGGATGTAATAATAATAATAATTCCCAACGGTCGCGAGGGGCGCATCCGCATAACGCGCGGATTATTCGTTCGTGCCGAGTCGTTGAAAGGCTTTGGTTTGTTAATCGTCGAGATCTAAAACTGCTCAGCTACAGAGAAAACCTCATCAGCTAAGTAAAGTAGATATAGGATAGATTATACATTAAGAAATAACTAGTTAACAGAATAAAATTATTGTTAAAAGGTAAAACAGAAGTCAAAGAATAAAAAACAATTAGTAGCTATGAATTTAGGATAGAAAGAATTGATTTTTTTATGCTGAAAAGCGAGTCTGAAATATCAAATCTACCAGAAAGAGAGTTATAATCTTGACACAAACAGCGAAAAGGCTCATTTAACTGAAAACTGGTTAGGCACTGTTTTAAGGCTAGAGGTTTAAAATGCCTTGAAGGACGAGACGGTACATTGAAGTTCACTTCACTTAGAAGAAATGGGCTGGATAGTGAACCATTTAGCAATTTAATCATAAAAATAATTCCAAGCATTTCCCTCCGACTAGAAAGTGTGTGTAGATTAATGAGTTTTAAACGATTCGTATAGGGTGGCAGATTGTACGAGGGATCCCAATGAAAATCTCTTAAGACAAATAGTAAAAATTGTTTTTGAACTGATTCAAGGCGATCTACATGAACCTGGTAACGCGGGTTCCAAATTATAGAACCATATTCAAGTATCGGTCTGACTAATGTAGTGAAGAGGGCTTTAGTTACATAAGGGTCACTAAATTCTTTAGACCATCGTTTAACGAATGCTAGGACACCTCTAGCCTTATTGACTGTTGTGTTAATATGGCGGTTGAAACTGAGTTTATAGTCCATAGTAACCCCCAGGTAAACAAAATCATACACTTGCTCAAGACTATAATTTTTAATTGTATAGGAAGCCGGCTGAGAAATTCCACGCGAAAAACCCATGTGTTTCCTTTTTTTAAGGTTAAGCGGCATATAATTTAAATCGGGCCAAGGTGGCTTCCTTGAGGAACCCCCGAAGAGACATAAATGACATCGGATACTAAATTTTTAAACATTACTCTTTGTGTCCTGTCACTAAGGTAAAAAGAGATCCAGCGATTGAGACCCGCCTGGAAGCCCAACTGATCGAGTTTATGAATAAGTAATGAGTGACACACTTTGTCAAAAGCTTTGCTGAAATCCGTATAAATAACGTCGGTGTGCAGATTTTTTCTAAAGGCATTGTAACTGTGGACTTTCCCTTACTGAACCTGTGTTGGCAGTCAGCTATCAAAGTAGAGATCGGACCCGTAAGTTGATTTGTAACAATAGCTTCAAACAATTTTGGGATGGCAGAAATCTTTGCGATGCCACGATAGTTCTCTATAGAAGACCTACTCCCGCTTTTATGCAGCGGTAGAAGAAACGATTCTTTCCACGCAGTTGGAAAAACACCACACTTTAGTGATAGATTGAACAAATTGGTAAGGGGTTGGTAAATAGGGTTCGCACACTTTTTCAAGAAACATGTAGGAATCCTATCAGGACCGTATTTAACAGATTCTTTTAAGGTTTTAAGGTAAATTAGAACATCTTTGGCGCATATAATTGGTGAATTAATTGAATTTGTCCCGTGTAGCTTATAAGGATAGTTTTGAAAGTTTGAATTGGTGACAGCAGAATAGTTAGAAGTGAAAAATTGAGCAAAAAAATTTGCGATATATTGATTATCGCTAGATATAATGTCTTGATATTTCATGGCTGAGGGAAACCCTGATACTTTACGTTTAGAATTTACGAAACCATAAAATGACTTTGGATTGAGAATAATGTCTCTTTTGGTTTTAGAGATATAAGCTTTATAGCACTTTTTATTTAAATCTATGTACTTCTGACGTAGACTGGAATACAGTAAGTAATGTTTATTTAATCCAGATTTCTGATATAAATTAAATGATCGCGTTTTCCTATTTTTAAGAGCCTTAAGCTCTTTAGTAAACCAAGCTTGCGAAGGATGATCATAAGTTAATTTACGTTTGGGAATAAACTTCTCAAATAGGCAGTAAATAGTTTGATTGAAATGTGCGACGTTTAGATCGATATCACAACCAAATTCAGGCCAAGTTAATTTAGACACCTAATTTTATTACCAAACGTGATAAAAAGTCGTTCGAAGAAATAACAATGCTATAACTCAGCATTCACAGTACACAGTACGTAATTTCAATAACTCCCACCCCATTGCCTCTTCATTGTTGGTCGCCGTGTCAGCCGAGGGCTGAATGATCAGCGAGTTGTTTATTGAATGGCGGACCGCGGGCGGTCCCCTCCGATGACCAGGCAAGCTCGGTTGTAACAAGTGCCTTACCTTTGTATGTTGGCTCTGCCGAGGTTGACCAACCCCTTCCAGTTTCCTCGTGGGAAATTTATGGACAAAGATCAATATAAAAAACGACTGTGCCGAAGACTTTATACCTTTCATGAATACTGTTAATTTAAAGATACATATCCCAAACCCCATTTATCGGAACAATCAATTGTTTGGGAGCTATATGTTATGTTGGTCCGATCTTGGTGATTTTCCCTACACTCATTACATATGTACCAAACCTACAAAATTTTGCGTTCCTAGCCTTTTCATTGCAAAATTTATAGCCCAAAACCCATTTATCGGAAGTATCGATTATATGGGAGCTATATTTTATGTGGGTCCGATCTGGCTGATTTTCATTAGTAACACTGCGTGTGTAATATGAACTAAACCTGCCAAATTAAAAGCTCCTAGCTCTTAAATTTCAATATTTATAGGTCAAACCTTGTTAGTCGGAACTATCGATTAAGTGGGAGCTATATGTTATGTTGGCCCGATCTGGCTGATTTTCACTAGTCACATTGAAAGTTCCTTGCTCTTAAATTTCAATATTTATAGGTCAAACTTCGTTAATCGGAAGAATCGATTTGTATGGGAGCTATGCGTTGTATTGCCCCGATCTTTCTGATTCCGACAAATGATTAATCTTATACAAAATCGCGGTTCCGTACCAAATTTCATCCAGATCTCTCAAAAACTGAGGGACTAGTTTGCTTACAAACAGACAGATGGCTAAATCGACTCAGCTCATCACCCTGATCATTTTGCTACACTTATTGATGGGTATATCTCTTATTCTTCTCATGCTTAGTAACATCGGACCAAAGTTATAATACCATTTCATGTTCATGAAAGGTATAAAAACAAGAGAAAGAAGAGATAAGTGTTCTGGATACACTCTTGGAGGACGATCTTCTTGCTAGTAGTCAGGAGACACTCAAATCAAGGGATAGAAAGTCATAGTAAAAATGTCCTCAGAAGCCAACAAAAGTCAGTACGGGAAGCGTACCAGCTGGAGCATCGCCCAATCACACTTCTAGCGAATTGCTCCGGCACCATAGGCTGAAATTGGCACCCGGAATGCGAAGCTGACGATCTTCCCAGCATCAGTAGCTCTGTATGATAACTTGGAGGAAATCGACGATGCCAACGACGATGGGGAAGCTCAACCTTGAAGAACAGGTTGTTGAAGTGGTATCGACGTGATGAGAATAGCAGATAAACTTGCAGCACTCTAAAATTGCCTCCGATAACCTTATGGTCCTCCTCAGGGAGGTCCTTCTCAGGGAGGGAGTGCAGTAGCCGTGGGTCTGGGGTTCAAAGGTTATGGGCCCACAGACCTGAAACTACAACCCCTTTTACACTCATGGAGAAGGAGAACCTAGAGCCTGTATCCTCGTTAGGATATATTTAATGCTTTCTTTTTGCCTAATTTTAGCATATGCGACGTTGCAGTGGTTAAGGTGGAAGCACGAGGCGGTCGCAGTCTAACGATAGGGAGATAAGTCAACCGTATAGATATCTGAAACGCACTTCATGGGGGCTATTTGACTATACAAGACAGGAGACCTTCCTACCCTGGTGGGATAAAAATCTTGATGATCTAAGGTCAAATCTCAGGAAGGTTTTCAATGAATGATACCCAAGGAGGGGCTTTCAGGAGTACCAGACCTGTTTGAGGGAGTATAAAAAGCTGTACGAATCGCAAAGACGAAAACCTGGCAGGAACACTGCGAGTCGATTGAGTCCACAGAAGGACTCAGCAAAGACTTGAAAAGATCCTTGCCAGGAACCACTCAAAAAAGACCTTCGTTAAACGCGCTGATGGGACATGTGCAGGAGAACCTAAAGGAGATTTTCGCAGCATGCATCATTCATAACCACATCTCGGGCACATGGAAGATAATAAGGGTGGTTTTCATCCCGAAGTCGGACAGAAGAGAGCATGGGGTGACCAAGGATTTTCGGTCAATAAGCCTCACATCATTAGTGCTAAACCATTTTAAGAGATTAGTAAACATACATATGCGGAAACATACATATCAGGAAGCCCCTCTTTCTGACGCGTAGCGCGCGTATCTCAGGGGGAAATCCACAAAAACCGCACCACGCAACTATACAGAATTTACTCTAGCTGCGTTTGTTGATGTGGAGAGCGTTTCAAAAACGTGAGAGCTGACGCAATATCATCAGCACTCGTTGGGGCACGGCTGGAGGAACCAATATGATGTTTAGGCCCGACACCTAAATTTCTAACAAATCGGCCACACTAATGTGGCTTTTAATTTTCTTTCAATCACCCATATCAATCCACCTGGTTGTATGTGCATGCATGCATATTAGTGTTTTGTCAGCACACATATACATGCATGTGGGTTCGGGTTCAACTGTTGTCCTCGACTAGACAACCGTCTAGTTTTCCAGCGACCGTCTACCGAAACACATCACGTCCACCCAGATTTTACGTCACGGATATGTAGAGGCACACCACAGGGGGGGTGCTCTCAGGGCTACCGTGGCTCCTTACTATGAGCGACATCCTAGTAAAACTCAATACAAGCGGGGTAAGGATTGTGGCGTACGCCGACGATGTGACGATTCTGGTATTGGGTCCGTTCCCTTCCGTGAAGCGTGAAATCATGATCAGAACGTTGGCAAAACTAAGTACGTAGACCCAGAAATGTGGCCTTAAGCTAAACCTGCACACTTGCCACACTTCGGCTTTGGACCCCATTTTGAACTTGCTTCCAATCGACTTACATTTTGTGTATATCGGCAAAAACTGCATTGAGAGTCTGAGAGCTGGAATAACACTCAACAAGGGTATAGTAGTACTCTTAACCATCTTCAAGTAGGCACAGCTAATGCCAAAGCATTTATTATCCTCAAAAACTAAAGTTGGAGAGCAGTGCTACTACTATCATTCCAAGTAGGTGTGACTGTAAGAGAGGCATGATTGCCGTTGACAACGGCATTCACATCTACACCGACTGATCCAAGATGGATTCAGGTGTGGGAGCAGAGATCTTCTCGGAGTCACTAGACATTTCGGTATCATTAAGACTTCACTCAAGGACAGAAACATAACTGGTAAAGTAACGATATTTTCTGACAGCCAGGCAGCAAAAAAGGCACTATCAGCCCCACATACTAGAAAATTTGATTGCACTAATTAATAACTATCCATTACCTGGGTTCTGGGTCATAGTTGATCGAGGGTAACGAGAGGGCTGATTAGCTGATGTATGGGCTCATCGCAAAGATATGAGGAAACAACCATCTTAGTAATGGGTGTACGCTTAGCAGTAGGCAAGGGAAACATTCAAAAGTACTAACAAGTTTCAGAAAAAAACGCGAACTTCGAAAAAAAAGCTGGATGTATTTTCTCACTTTAAAGAAGAAGAGTCTAGGTATTCTCCTTGTCAAGAAGCATTGCTTGAGTTGCAGTGGCGAAAACTAATAACAGTACAGTGGACAAGTGTGACCTCTACCATAGATTGTTGGGCGGAAGTCCGAGAACATAAAAATTCATTAAACGAACCCCTTTTTTTAGGACTGGTCGAATTCGTATTTAACTTTTTGGTATTACCTTTCAGTAATGGGGAGGTTGAAAGTATTTTTAGTGCCATGAACATTTTAAAAACTAAGTTAAGGAACAATAATTAAAAACTGTGAGCACCGGGTAGCAGGCTGTGACATCAAAGCAGCTCTGCAAAAAAAATCCATCATGATCAAAGACTGACCATCAGATGGCGGTATTGTTCATGTACGAGTATATGGTAAAGTGTATAGAATAAGGAGCTTAGAGAAAATCCAGCGTACTGTTAGCTTAATGGTTAGCAGTGCGTGCAAAAATTTCTCTGATGAGTGCAGTCTAGCAGCTTCCGAAATGGATCTGTAAGAAAAGCTATGGCGGTTGTCTCTAAAAATTTTACTTCTCTAAATAAATAACTTTTAATAATTAAATAAATAATTTTAAAATTAAAAAATAATAATAATTTTCGCTATAGAAAACTTATTAGTGGCCTTGAGCTCATCCATAGTCATGATAGTTAAGGAGCAGATTAAAAATTAAAATGCTTAATTTGCTGCTTAATATTAGATGTTCGTTAAAACGCTTATCCAAATGTTGCACTGATTTTGAAATTACCGATGATCTCATCTCTCTGATAAATACACAAACTTTGTACGCAGACTCAAACTCTTCTGATTCATCAGACGAAGAAAATCTTACTTCTTACTTATATTATAAATGCGTAAGTTTGTGAGTGAGTGAGTGTGTTTGAACCGTTTTCACGCCCAAACTGCAGCACCGATCTGTACGAAATTTTGCACACTTATTTCCCTATGTAACAAGTTTCATGAAATCTCAATACCTCACATGGTTATGGAGTTATGGGCACTAATGTGACCCAACTAACCCAAAAATTTATTTTACCCAATGAATTTATGCAATTTGGTGCCCTAAAACCTTAAAATGTGCATACAATATGGGCATTGAACGAAAGGGGAAGGCCACAGTATTATTTTGGACTTTGCAGTATTTCGATAAATTAATCGATAACTGAGTTATCGATCAGAATGTGGTTGCCCAAAAACCATGAATTTGTATACAATATGGGTATCAAACGAATGTGGAAGGCCACAGTATTATTTTGGACCCTCGATATTTCGATAACTTTATCGATAACTGAGTTATCGGTCAGAATGGGGTCGCCCAAAACCCCCTGAATTTGCATACAATATGGATATCAATCGAAAGGGGAAGGTCACAGGATTCTTTTGGACTGTGCAATATTTCGATCAATTAATCGATAACTGAGTTATCGGTCAGAATGTGGTTGCTCCAAAACGCCTTAATTTGCATACAATATGGATAGTAAACGAAAGGGGGAAGGCCACAGTATTCTTTTGGACTCTGCAATATTTCGATCAATTTATCGATAACTGAGTTAAGGGTCAGAATGTGGTTGCTCCATAACGCCTAAATTTGCATACAATATGGGTATTAAACGAAAGGGGAAGGCCGCAGGTTTCGTTTGGACATTGCAATATTTCGATAAATTAATCGATAACTGAGCTATCGGTCAAAATTAACAGCCCTGAAACCTCTAAATTTGCATTAAATATGGATATGACACGAAACGGAAAGGCCAAAGATTCATATGGACTTCTCGATATTTCAATAAACTAACCGATACTGCTATGTTTCGTTATATAAGTTAATCTATAACTGAGTTATCGGTCAAAACGTGACTAAAAAATGCATCGCCATATCTACAAAAATAATTTTAAACACTAATTGCTATGATTTTAATAAGTTCAGTTACCATACACCAAGGCGAATTCATATAAGGTGAGAGCAAGGCGAATTTAGCATGTTCAGAAATGTCAGATCAAAAGAAAATAACGTTCATGTAATGAATTCGCCTTGCTATACATACAATACCAATTTTATTTTGCGTTTTCGGTACTTTTTCTGTCACTTAGGGAAAACAGATTCAAGACGACAACGACGGTGCGGCATCTGTCAAATTATTTTTACACATGTTCTTATGTAGAAGAATTTTTCATGAATGCCGCTGTCGCCAGATTAGATCTATTTCTAATTTGACAGCGACGGTCGTGGCGTCCTTTTTTCTTTTTGTGAATTAAATCGAAAATATATGCAAATTGCTTTCAATATGAGCTAATGCAGAACTGTCGTTGCCGCTTTCATTATTATCATGTCGTCGGTGCTTGGCGGCAATTATCGTCAAGCTTCGATTTTTCGCCGTTGTCGTTCGCAGTCGTCGTTTTGAATGTGGGCCGCGCTATTGTTGTCGTTAATAAAGATGAGTAAATCGTCACCTGTCAAACATAAAATCAAATATTTTGAATGAATTTTTTGTAACGTTTGAGCAAAATAGTTGTGCATTTTAAAGATATTGATATCGTTTCTGCGGAAAATATCCTTTTAGTTAGTTCAGCAATTCTTCATATTTTGCTTGCTTCGCTGTTTCGAAAAAATTTTACTTTTATGAGTGTTTATATAATAATACAATTTATGAAGATCTTACGGTTTGTTCTGTATGTATCTCTTCTTCAATTTGATCTGAAAAATAATTAATAGCTTTGGCTTTTGTTTAGAATCCTGTATTAGAAGTTGGTGCTCTGTGTGAATTTAATTGTTTACAAGTGCTGCTAAGAAATTTTAAATATTATTGATGGTTTTTTGTATATCATTATTTTAAGGAACATGTGAACTTTAAAACTTATCTGTTTGATAGTTAAAAATGTTTTCAAAAGAAGCTTAGTTATTTTGCTTATTTCTGATGCGAGCGGAGCCGCGGGTAAATGCTAGTATTATATAATTAATTAGTTTGTGGTGATTTTTATACCTAGTAGTGCTAGGCACACAAGGTATATTAAATTTAGTCGCCTAACGGCAGTCCGTAACGGCATAAACGGATCGAGATAGATTTTGACTTATATGTATCAAAATGTTCAGGACGAAAAGAGAAATAGATTAAGCCATGTCCGTCCGCCCGTCCGTCCGTGTGTGAACACGATAACTTGAGTAAAATTTGAGATATCTTAATGAAATTTGGTATGCGGATTCCTTGGCACTCATATCCGAGCGCTATTTAAAATGGGCGAAATCGGATGATAGCCACGCCCACTTTTGATATAAAGAATATTTTCCAAAACACAAAAAAAGCGATTACTCAGTACATAATACACCTATAAGGATAAAATTTGGTGAGTACATTGAGATTGAGTTATAAAATAAATGTTTTAAGAAATTTTCGAAAATGGGCTTGGCACCGCCCACTTTTAATTAAGTCAAATTTAGAAATAATAATAATCGCAAATCAAAAACCGTTCAAGATATCGGAACGAAATTCAGCACGCAGCTTTTCAGGTATGCAGGGAATGTTCCAGGAGAAAATGGGCGGGATCGGTTAAGGTCCACGCCCACTTTTATATGAAAGATTTTGAAGAGGATCGTAGATATATTAAATAGGCATTAAATTTGCGTAAAATAGCTTTACATCATTTATATTTCACTTTTAAAGTTTCCGTAAACAAAGAAATCAAAAACCTTAAAATTTTCGAAAATGGGCTTGGCCCCGCCCCTTTTATAGTGGACTATTCTGTAAAGAATTAAAACGCTGATGTGTAGCGTATGATCAGAATTTCAGAATTGATTCTTTATTGAAAATTACTTTCTTTATATAGGAAATTTCTTACCATAATTTACACTAATACTTACAAACTACTTATGTGTATAAACTACAATACTTTTGAGAACTTTATTACCCATTTCAATAAATTTGCCTACTGCAGTATAATTCTTTTTAAACAATTTGTCCCCTAAGGACAACTGTACTTGTACAAGTCCTAAATTGCCGGCTTCTCTTTCGAGCCTGGTAAAGAATTGTCCTAAGTCAATCTTATCCTCAACAATTAGGTTGCTTGTATCAAAATTGCTACAAATTTTCTTTCCTTTTTTGAAATAAAATTTCGGAGGATTGAAAACGAGCTCGACATGTCTTTTTACTTCAAATTTATTCAGCGCTTCGTATATTTTGAGGTTCTCTTTGTGACTTTCTTTATTTTCAATATTATTGATGTTCTTGTTTGCTGCTGATCTGGTAGTTATTTTTAATATTTTGCTTGCTTCCACTGACATATCTTTTAAATTTGTAATAGTTATGCGGAATAATGCATCCGCGAAATGATTTTCTTTACCAGCTATATACTCCACTTCAAAATCGTACTCTTCTAAATCTAG
This sequence comes from Merzomyia westermanni, assembly GCA_949987695.1. Lineage (NCBI taxonomy): Eukaryota > Metazoa > Arthropoda > Insecta > Diptera > Tephritidae > Merzomyia > Merzomyia westermanni. The sequence continues at coordinate 98,164,320 of OX465289.1, forward strand.
TCTTACTCGTGTCAGCTTTGAGGAAGGACTTTTCATTGAAAATAGGTATGTTAGTGGGCGATGGTCGGTTTTAACTAGGAATTTTCTGCCATATACGTATGGTCTGAAGAAGGTTATGGCCCAATGAATTGCGGCCAATTCTTTTTCTATTGTAGCTTTGTTGGTTTCGCCTTTTGTAAAGGACCTTGAAGCGTAAGCAATTGGTAATTGTTTGCCATCGTGTTCTTGGCTAAGGACTGCACCACAAGCGTATCCACTAGCGTCTGTTGTTATGCAAAATTCTTTTCCGAAATCTGGGTATTGCAAAAGTTTTGGACTAATTAATGCTTCCTTTAAGTAGACAAAAGCTTTTTGACATTCATCTGTCCATTCGAAGGAAACATTCTTTTTGCACAGCCTAGTTAATTTTCTAGAATGTTCTGCAAAATTCGGTACAAATCTTCTGTAATAATTGCAGAAAGCTACGAATCTTTTAACTTCATCGGCTGTTTTCGGTATTGGATAGTTTTGAACGGTTTCAAATTTGCTTGGATCGGGTAATATTCCTTTGTTTGTGCATTTATGTCCTAAATAAGTTACTTCTTGACTGAAAAATAGGCATTTATCTGGATGTAATTTTAGGTTGTATTTTCGGCAAGTGGAGAATACGTCTCTTAGATTTTTTAGCATATGGTTTTCTGAACAACCTAATACAACTAAATCATCCATGTAGAGAAATGCTTGAGATGGTTTAAGGCCTGCGAATGCTAGGGTCATCATTCTTTGAAATGGATTTGGTGCTACTTTTAAACCGTAGGGTAGTCTTTTGAACCTATATGTGCCATTTTCGGCTGTAAATGAAGTTATATCCCTCGAATCTGGGTGTAGTTCGATTTGATGAAAACCTGACATAAGGTCTAGGCATGAAAAATATTTTGCTCTTCCAAGTTGGTCTAAAATGTCATCAATTCTTGGAAGTGGGAATTTATCTGCTGCTATCTTTTTATTTACCTGTCTGTAACCGACCACTAGTCTCCATCTTTTTTCTGTTTTTCCTGGAAGTGATTTTTTAGGGACTAGTAGGATTGGGCTATTATTTTCCGATATGGAAGGTTCTATTATATCATCTTCTATTAGCTTATTTACTTGTTTGCTGATTTTTGTTAATCTTTTTAATTTTTCTGTATCGGTGCAACTTTTACTGTGTGTTTCTGTTTTAATTAGTGTGTAATCATCTAAGTTTTCGGTATTGATTTTGTAATTTTGGATAGTTGTGTTTTTATGTGTAGTGTTAATGATTCTAACGAAAGTTTGATCCTTATATGTTATTGTGTTTGCTATGAAAATGCCTTCTGATAATTCTTGGTGTGGGATAAAAATGTTTTTGTTATCGGTATTTACTTTAATTTGTCTAATGACTTCAGATCTAGCAGGGATTGTGATTGTATTGACAGACAGACAATTTGTAAGATGCATTGTTATTGTTTGGGGAAAATCATATGGTCTTAGGATTAATTTATCCTCTGTTTTTCCATAGTCTAGAATGCAATTGTACTTTTTTATGAAATCTAGCCCTATTATTCCATCGCATGGAATTGGGAAATCGTCGTCTACGACATGAAATTTATGGTAAATAAGAAGGTCATCGCCTTTTAAGTCTGCTTTAATTGTGCTTAGAGTGCTGGTTATTCCCTGACCAATGCCTTTTAGATCGGTAATTTGTTCCGTATTTATTTTATGACTTTGATTAATTTGATTCTTTTTTATAATGGAGATGTCTGCTCCTGTATCGATTAAAAAGTTTGAAATTACATTATTTAGAGATGTCCTTGTTGCTATATAGCTGTTTAGATGTAAGTTTAGTACGCATATTTTTCTTTCTTTTACTCTTGAAGTGGAGCTTCTTGGTTTTCCGGCTGCGTGCAGCTGCGCACGTTACGGGTCTGGTTGTAGGGTCTGTTGCTATTTCGGGATTGTGATCCTCTTTGGTTATTGTTATAACTATTATTGTTGGTACTACTTGGTCTAGAATTGTTGTTGTACCTTGGTTGCGGTCTAAATCTCCTATTTTGGTAATTCCCATAGTTGTTACTTTGGTAACCTCCACGGAAATTACTCCGATACTGACCTTGTTGTCGTACATTTAAAATTGTATTAGAGCTGCCTGTAATTTCGGTACAGCTATTTGTAAATTTAGAGATTGCGTCGTTCATTGTTGTGAACGTTCCCGCCTGCATTATCATTTTAACTTGGGTGTTGGAGCAGTTTTTGCACATGGCTTTGACTGCTGCCTGTGTTGCATATCTCGTGGCTAGGTCTGGGTTTAATCCATCCGAGATATACGCTCCTTCTAGCGACCTTGTTATTTTCTCTACTTCCGCCGTGTACTGATTTGCAGTTTTGCTACGCTGCTGGATATTCAGGAGTTTAGCGGTTAAAACTTCTACTGATTCACCCTTAATCGCGGTTTTTAATTTTAATTTTATTTGTTTTATCGTGCTTTCGTTGCTTATAAAATTCCTTGCCGTACCCTTCAGTTTTGTTTTTATCATGGTAATGGCCAATGCCTCGTGTGTATCCTTGATTTGCTCAAGTATATCGAGTGCATCTAGGAAACTATGTAGATTTTCCGGTTTACCATCAAACTCTGGTAATACTGACGAAGCAGTTTTGATAAATTCAACTACTGTTTGTGGCATTGTGACGTTTATTATTGGGACGTGTATTGGTTGAAAATTTGGTTTGCTTTCCTCTATTGATTGAGTCTGGGTCGTGGAATGTGTCGGAGTTGGGATGTGTCGTACTTAACTATTCTATTTTCAGAGTTTTTCTCTGCTGAACTTTCTTTACCAACTTCATATCCTGCTATACCTACTAGAATGCTGTTTGCAATTTTCCACCATGCTGCCATTTTAAAAAAGTAAAAAAATTTTCTTCTTAGATTTATTTATTTATTTTTTTTTTTTTTGTAATTTTTTATTTTGCAATGCAATTTACTCGGTTTATATAAGAAAATTTTTTTTTTGGTTTGTTCTTAACATTCTTATTTTATCTTTTAGATGTAATTTATCATTAATATTTGTAGCTAAATTAAGTAATCTAAAGGTTTCAGCTATTTCTTTCCGCTTTCTAACCTGTTTACCGCCTCGTTTCTTTTTGTGCATTATTTTTACAGGGGTAGGAATTTTTGGAGTTTCCTCCTTTTTAACTTTTTAATAAGGTTATTCCTTCGCCGACACTCCTCTATAGTGATCGGTGTAGGATATTGCTTTGCTGCGCTACGACTCTTCAGGATTTGTTCAGAAATTATTATAAACTCTTTAATAGTATTGTGGCATTTCTTGAAAATTCTGTCAAATTCTTCTTGAGTCTTAATTTCTTGCATTATTGATACTAACATGTAATTAAACTATTTATAATCCCTAAGCAAATTTAATTGCTACTGGTTTAGCGGCCATAAGGCGTGCTCAAATCATTCTAGTATACTTATATTTTATAATTAGTAACCGCTATTCTTGCTGCCAGTCACCAATGTCTTGCTGCCAGTCACCAACAATTTATTGCCATCAAATTATCAGGTATTCCACCCTTCTTATGCATCATCCTATTGTCGTCAGATTAACTGGTATTCCACCCGTTTATGCAATATGCCTCCGGTCGGCTTTCGTCCTCAGGATGTATTATACGCTTCGTCTGTTCAGGATCATTTGAATGTCAGAAAATCGCAATTGTAACCCAGCAGTAATATCTAAATCTTCCTCAGCACCAACCTCTATTGAGTTTTCGTCTGGGCAGCGTATTCAAGTTTACGCGCTGAGAGCCAAAACTGGCTCTTTAAATAATATAATGTAAAGATAAGACTTAAATAATGAGCCTTTTGTGGTTTCACTTTTAGTCTTGTTAGCGTTTTGCTAATTTAGCAAATTTTCGCTTCTTTAAGACTGGCAGGATCGCCATGTAAAGAATTAAAACGCTGATGTGAAGCGTATGATCAGAATTTCAGAATTAATTCTTTATTGAAAATTACTTTCTTTATATAGGAAATTTCTTACCATAATTTACACTAATACTTACAAACTACTTATGTGTATAAACTACAATACTTACAAACTATTTACTTACACACGATATGCTGTGTCAGCATATGTGTTTCATAACTGAGGAATGGTTTGTCAGTCGCTCTGACGTAGTGACTTGACTCATCATAATTGTAACAAGATATGCGGTACGCTCGTTAGAAGTCAAGCGCCCGCTGTGCAGTTTAATGGCATTTAAATGGGTCACAATATTTTGGCTTTGTGTGTGGTCACTGAACATGTGCATACCAAATGTTTGTAAATGCAATGTGTTCAATAGTGATACTACAATTCCACAAAACTTTTTATGCAATAACTCCGCCAAAAATAGATTTGTCGAAACGAATTTAGGTGATAATGTTCTATATAAAACTGTTTGCTGTAAAAATGGGCGAAATCGGTTAATGTCCACGCCCAGTTTTTTAACATAGTTCTGAAAAATTTTTTTGAAAAATTTAAAATGCGATATTTGTACAACTAAGCAAGTTGTATCAATCAGGCTTTGCACACATAATAAGAAAAACTCGGCCGCAAAAAATTGTGTAATTTTTAAAGAAGTAGGCGTGGCGCCGCCCACTTTTCAGCATACAATTTATGCTATTTTCAAAAGCAATCGCTTAGCATTCAATCTTGATATTTCAATGAAAATTGGTCAGCTGCTTCTTAGTAGTATGTGTTATATTCCTGCCAAAAATTAGCCAAATCGGAAAACACACAAGCAAAATATTCGGGAACGTAGTTAATAGCCCACTGCAATAGCGAAGTTATATTTCTTTTTTGATTTTCATACCTTTCATAAACATTAAATGTATGTAAGTATGGGAACAAGAAGAGAAAAGTACACTAAAATATTAGCCATGCCCGTCTCTCCGTCCGTCTGTCTGTCTGTTCGTCTGTCTATTTGAACGCAAACTAGTCTCTCAGTTTTACAAAAGAATGCTGAAATTCGTTTTTTGCTTGCGCCATTTTGTAATATACTAGCAAACCCGGTAGGCGTTTTTTTGAGGTCTTGATACATAGAATACATCTATATATAAAATGTCATTAAGTTGAACCAAATAAACTTCTAACTATACCGAACTGCAGCTTTATATAACCTGGGGGCTTTTCCAAAAGCTATATACAGACTGTGTCGTGCCCAGCGAACTCCTGAACTTATCGCGAAAGTTCAAGAGCAAAACAAAACAAAAAATATGTGGGCGTGGCACCGCCCACTTTTGAAAAATTATGTAGATATTGACTAAGCGACACATATATCCAAATTTCATTAATTTAGACCAAAAAAGTTCGGAGTTATGACGAATTCTAACTTTATATAGCCTGGGGCGTGGCTCCGCCTACTTTTCCAAAACTATATATTGTCTATGCTGTACCCAGTGAACCTAAGTATATATTGTGAAAATTTCATAAAGATCGGTTGAGTTCTTTGGCGCCTATAAAAGACACACATTATTTATATATATTTCTGTTACGAACACAAGGTATATTACCTCATTCGGCATAAAGGAATCGAGATATATGTTTATTAACGTATATCAAAACGTTCACGATGAAAAGTAAAATATCCGGGAAAGTGGGTAATACCCCACTGCAAAAGCGAAGTTGCATATCTTGATTAAAATAGACCTGCGTAAATTAGGCTAACATAATAGATCACTAGTAGGTATATAACGTTCGGTTCCACCCGAACCTAGACTTCCTTACTTGTTATATCTATTTTTGTTACGCACAAAAGGTATATGACTTCATTTGGCATAAACGAATCGACATCGACATATATATTGATTAATGTTTTTCAAAACGTTCAGGATGAAAAGTAAAATATCCGGGCAAGTGGTTAATACCCCACTGCAAAAGCGAAGTTGTACATCTTTTTTGATATTCATACCTTTCATGAGCATGAAATGTTTGTACGTAAACTGAAATGATCAGGGGATGAGCTGAGTCGATGTCGCCATGTCCGTCTCTCGATACGTCTATCTGTCTGTCCGTCTGTCTATTTGAACGCAAGTACGAACTGAAAGTATTAAAATAGACCTGCGTAAATTGGGATGACATAATAGATCACTACTAGGTATATAACGTTCGGTTCCACCCGAACTTAGACTTCCGGTATAAACTTATTTTAGTTGTTCTATAGTATGTATTTATTTGAAAAAATTCCTAGTCAAGGAAAATGTGCCTGATATGTGTTGAAACAAGAATAGTTCCTTTAAGTTATGTCTACAGCTTTATATACAAATAGTTTAAACTAAAATAAAAAATTTTCTGACTTTTTTTTAGCTTCTTTTTATACCCTTTTTTTTTTTTGTTTAGTTGTTGGTTTTATGGTCTGTTTAGGCCACCGGCCTAAATATCACGGTCGGCCCTCGTATTTGGGCAGCCTTACGTATCTGCCCGTGCGGTTGGTTTTATCTCTTTTACCGATAACAGCTCTTACCCCTCCGAACCTAACGAAAGTTAGCATTCGGCGGCGGTACAGAACAAAATGTAAGGAAAGGGCTCGGTCACTTGTTTATCGAGCGTACAAGAGTCACCAGCAGCCATCCCAGGTAATTATACAGATTCCATAACTTTAAATTCACAATACGGTCGTATATCTAATTTAACCTCTACTTTAATAAAAACCACTTATCCATTGTAATTATTTACATTGAACTCCGGTGTTTATTTATTTATTAACTCGTTGCCTTTTTTCTTTCCTACCCCTATTACGTGCGAGCGCGCCCCGTCATTGGAACGACTCCGCCGTAAAAATATTGGTCCTTCGAGCCGGATCCCTATTACGTGCGAGCGCGCCCCGTCATTGGAACGACTCCGCCGTAAAAACATTGGTCCTATCGCGCCAGGAAAACAACAAAAATATTTAACCACCCAGTCACTCACAGAGAAATCCAAAATCCACATCAATCTTAATTAATTTAAAATAATAAGATCAATTGGATAATAAACAAAAAACGAGCGAAAGTATATCAGCGAGTGACAACAAACGAGCGAAAGTTCACAAACTACCAAAGGCTATACCAGCGAGCTACAGTATCACACACATATACGAACATTGGCATCATCACATCACATCACATCTTCGCATACATATCATATCATCATATTCATATCAGCTCATACAGTCCATTAACACAGCATCACACAGTCCACTTTAACGACATTATTGCAACAGTCGTCACGCATCACACTCATTTCACAAGGTACGTTGGTTTTTTTGTTTGGTTCATGCACCACTTTTTTTAACATACGTGAAAAACGTATCGAGTGAATTTTGTGAGTGTGCCTTGGAAAACAAAGCAAGTGAGAAATGTGTGTTCTCGTGGGCACACTTTCGCCTTTTGACTATCGGTTAAGTCCCTCACCAGTAGTAAGACTTATCCGACACAGCTCAAGGCAGGCAGTCACTGAATTTTTTTTATTTTTTTTTTTTTTTGTATACACATCACTGCACTGTATATCTCTTATTTGACACATACTGTGGAAATTCTTTGAGTGATTACATCGCTTGATTCTCACTTGGTTGATGCTTTTTATAGAGCCAACACAAAATTCACTACAAATAATACAAAAGCGTTGCGCATTTACGACATTATCACTACACTGGGTGGCTTGTTTTTTTTGATATTATTGCTTCCAATACTTATTAAGAGTATCAATATAAATTTCAATAAACAATTTTATACATTTCCACATTTCTGGAAAAACACAATTGATTTGAATAACATTTCTATATTATTTTGGTTTGGCAATTCAGGGAATTTCATTCACTGTGGTTTATTTTCCCCAAGGCACACTAAATCTGTACCGAGATTTCTATCTGTGCCACTTTCAAATTACACTTCTTCACTTTTAGATTTTTTAGACACACTAAATCTGCATCCAGATTTCTATCTGTGTCATCCTTAACTTCGCTTACATTCCGAGCACAAAATTCCTGAGTCGTTACTTCTGTTCTCGTTCCTTTAAAGAGACAAAATATTCAAATTAATAAAAAAAATGGAGACCTACATCCGACTATCCGACTGCATAGTTGAGTTTCAGCAAGACTTTAGCTCTACACCGGTCGGAGAATTAGATAAACACACCCTTGCAATACAGCAAGAGGAGTTAAAATCGTTGTGGAAGAAGACTAAAGCGACATATGAGAGTGTACTCAACTCGGCTGACTTAACCAAAGATGACTTGCAGTCTTTACGTCAGAAAAAATTTCTATCCAATAGGTTCCAAACGTTGGAAACCGTTTCTGACCTCAGGGGTTGCAAATCATCCAAGGCACCCAGGAGTCAAAATAATGCACGGGAAACGCCTGCGAAACTTGGAGTATACCAACCAAGATATGCAACAGTAAGGAGCACAAATTACGAAATTGTCAAAAATTCCGCGGACTATCCACTACAGATCGAATAGCCTACATCAAAAACAACAATTGTTGCTTGAACTGCCTGTGGGCTGGACACACAGTGACACGATGCACAAGTTCATTTAACTGCAGCTCGTGTCACGCAAGGCACAACACCTTACTCCACTTGGCAACAGCTCAGCCAAAGGCAACGAACCAAAGGTGGCGTCAAAATGCGTCAGATGATAGGCCCTCGACATCACAGCAGGCAAGAGATAGTTTGGAATCTGAAAAGAGGAATGATGTTAATAACGTCTCTTCTTGTCACGCTAATGCTACTAAGGGGGTATTATTAGGAACAGCACGTGTGAACATTCACTATAATGGAGTAGATTTTTCTGCTAGAGCCCTGATTGACTCGGGTTCAGAATGTTCATTCATGACAGAAAGATTAAAGCTACGATTAAATCTCCCATCGAAACGCTTGCACGTCCAAGTTTCTGGAATAAACAATACTCTGTCAGCGCAAGTGAAAGAGTCGTGCTCCATTCAGCTAGGTTCCTTAATCAACCCCTTAGTAAGAATCGACACAGTGGTATTGGTCCTACCCCAATTAACAGGGGATCTTCCTACTTGCCAAGTCAGCGCATTGACTCGGCAAGCATTCCCTGACCTAATCTTGGCGGATAAGAGGTTCTTCGTTAATGAACCAGTCGACCTCATCCTAGGAGGTGACATATATGCACAAGTCATATTAGACGGTATACGGAAGAACGTATTAAACACGCTTCTCGGCCAAGAAACCGTATTCGGTTGGATCTTAACTGGTCGTGCAGACGCACCTAAGCCAACCAATACTCGGGTATCATTTTTCAATGAAATAAGCCTGGACAAGCAGTTAACCGCTTTCTGGGAGTTGGAGGATGCCCCGAAGAAAAGGGCGCTTAATGAAGCGAATGCCTATTGCGAAGCACTCTTCAAAGCCACAACGGAAAGGAACTCCGATGGGAAATATATTGTCGCCCTTCCATTTAAACATGATTTTCCTAATACTATCAGCTTAGGGCCTTCTCTAAACGGTGTTTGCTCTCAGTTTTATCGAAATGAGACGCTCCTTGCTAAGACACCGGCCCTACAAACAGAATATAATAGAGTATTAGCGGAATATGAGACGTTAGGACATATGTCACAAGTTCCCACTGTCATACCACCCCATTCTACAGATTGCTACTTCTTGCCACATCATGCGGTTATAAAAGAAGAAAGCACGACCACGAAGGTCCGGGTAGTATTCAACGCTTCGTGTCCTACTGCTACTGGCACAAGCTTAAATGACGTACTTCATACAGGCCCAGTCCTTCAGGCCGATTTGACTATCCTACTCCTTCGGTGGAGATTTTTCAAGTATGTCTTTAATAGCGATATTGAGAAAATGTACCGCCAGATCTGGATAAACCCTAAACAGACAAAGTTCCAAAGGATAGTTTTTCGACCCAATCCAGGTGACCCCATACGCGTCTACGAATTAAAGACCGTGACCTTTGGAGTTAATTGCGCCCCGTATCTGGCCATAAGAACACTGCATCAACTAGCGGACGACGTGGAGAGCTCAGCCCCTACAGCAGCAGATATTCTTCGCACAAGTATGTACGTTGATGACGTTCTTGCGGGGGGGCATAGCATCGATACAACCATCAAAGCTCGCGATGAAATAACGCAGAACATATGGCTAGAGGGGACTGCCTGGGACGAAAGAGTGTCTACACTAACCCTAGATCGGTGGCAGAGCTTCATGCAGGACTACCACGAAATCAATAAAATTCAAATACCTCGATGGGTGCATTTCACGCCATCCAACGTTGTGGAAATACACGGGTTCTACGATGCATCAGAAAAAGCCTACGCAGCCACAATCTTTCTACGAGCAAAGATAGGGGACCAGATCTACGTCAATCTGTTAATGGCGAAAACAAGAGTCGCCCCAATCAAAACAATTTCCCTGCCCCGATTGGAGCTCTGTGATGCAGTCTTGTTGGCCGAAACCATAGAATCTGTTATAGAAAACCTTAACTTAGGCACTTTCAACGTTCACCTATGGACTGACTCAACTATCGTCTTAGCTTGGATCAGAAAACCACCGTGCGCTTGGTCAACATTTGTGGCACACCGAGTAACGAAAATTGTAGAAAAGGTGGGAAATAAAGCCTGGCGACACGTAGATTCTGCATCAAACCCAGCAGACATGGCCAGCAGAGGACTATCAGCGAAGGATATAGTAAACCACACTTTGTAGTGGCAGGGACCTTCTTGGCTACAAGAAGACGAGACAAAATGGCCAACTCAAGAAAAATATTATGGTACAAACGACGAAGAGAAGAGAGTACAAGTTCATACAACTAAGCAAATACAGGATAACGAGGACATTCTGGGGACTGTTAACGCCACCCGCTTCTAGTCGAAAGCCGGTCGATGTAACAGATATTGATGATGAGCATGAGCCAAATCCGGCAGAACGAATAAAAAGCACGGCAAGTGTCCCATGCACAAATCCGACTGTCAAGTTTATGAGTTTAAAGAAGGCTACAATGGCGCGGGCGAGGATGCAGGATTTCATAAATACACGGCTCATATGCCAACTGATCGCCAAGCTAGCGAATACAACCTGAATCACAAAAACCGTGGTCTTGCCTTAATTTTAATCACGAATATTTTGATATACCATCGTTAATGTAGATTGTGAAAATCTTGGTGCTGCACTGAAAAAGTTACACTTCGATGTAACCATTTATAAAGACTGCAAATTGAGAGATATTTTGAAACATGTAGATAAAGATGCCTCTCAAGACACCACAGACAACGATTGTATTGCAGTAGCCATTTTTATCACATGGTGAACACGGTTATCTTTACCCCAGGAAGTTCAATATAAATTAGATACTATATGGCATTATTTTTCTTCACATACTTGCCCCACACGTACCGGTAAACCTAAATTGGTTTTCATACAAGCTTGTCAAGGTGATCATTTCGATCCTGATGTGTTAATGCGTAAGACAACTGAAACTGATGGTGAAACATCGATGAGCTATAAAATTCCTGTGCATGCCGATTTTCTTATTGCCTATTCAACTATACCGGGTCTTTATTCATGGCGTAATACCACTAATGGGTCATGGTTTATGCAATCACTTGTGGAAGAATTAAACACTAACAAAAAGCATGACATCTTAACACTGCTAACATTTGTAAATCAACGTGTTGCTGTCGATTGTGAATCATGTGTGCCAGATTGCCCCATAATGCATCAGCAAAAACAAATTCCATGTGCTACAACAATGTTGATTCCAAGACAAACAGTCGAAAGGCGCATAAACCAACATACCATTATCATCATAAACATTTGGACACGTGATACACCAAAAACATAAAGAATGTGAAATTCTTTGCACAACTTGTCATGAAAAAGAAATACGTTTCTTCTAATATAGATAAGCTACATCATTTTGGGAGTACTGAACAATAAGCAATAATTTTTTTTTGGTGCAACTGCTATGGTACATACATTTTCGTGTGTATTTGAAGGCAGACTGAACTGCTTCCAATATTAATCGCTTTGGTTTTGTCATTTGACTGAAATTCCAAGTAAAATAACGTACATTATTACTTTTAGACTTTAGTATCCACTTAAGTGTACTTTTTCTGAATATATTACAATTATAATGAGTTCACCTGAAAATAGAATAAATAAAACTATATCAGTTATCGAAAAGAACAATATACTAAATTTACAACTTACCTCGTGAAGAAATTTTCCATAATGACATTCATTCAGAAGTGTATCCAGTGCTGAATGAATGAGCGTAGCCCCTTCGCGTAACGATTAGTGTCAATCTGAGTTGCCACACACGGGTATTTAATCGTTACAAAAATCCCCCACTTTTTTTTCGGCTTACCGTATTGAGCGGCGGAATTTATTCGCCAGCTTATGCGAATTACGGGGGGAGTCGAAATGTATAAAAAAAAAAATCGCTAAATTGTAATTATTGAGCAGAGAAATGTTAACATTTATCGCAGGGAATATGAACTGCGCAATTTAGCCTAGGTACAATATTGACAACTACGAATGTATACACATATATACATGAAGTATTGCCAATTGTGCTTTTTCAAATAAATTCGTATGCCAGTACGTTGTTAAACGATAAATTATAGTTTAACACACAAATACGAAAGATAAGAGGCGGAAATATACTTCAGTTGAACGTTTATTAACACATTATTTGCTTCCCCCGTGGTCTTCATTTGGGCCAAAACTTACGACCTTTGGCACAGCAAAATGGAAAATATTTTTCACCGCATTTTTCAGAATTTTAACCGATTCGATTAAATTTGTTCAGGGATGTATTACCCCATCTGTCGCGATGCATCTGTCTCCGCCTCTACATTGCCAAGTGAGACAGACATCATCGGTGGGATGTGGCAGCACAGAATCGCTGACTACATCTGCAGCACACCAAATGTGGGTGATTTACTAGCTGACAGACCACGGTGTTAATCAGCTCGTTATGCCTCACTACACGAACCAGCGGGAATGCATGTATAAATGAATGCATTTCATACAAATTTGTGCATATAAAATCGCACAGTGACATAACTATTTCGTGAATGCAGAAACCTTCACACTATTCTCCCTTTTCTAAGCGGCTTCACCAAAATATGTTAACTCTCGATTTATAAGGAGTTACCCAACACATAAGTTACCAAGGCACTTCTACTTTTTTCGGGGGGAAAGAAAGTGTCAAAACGTGACAAAGCTGCCAGAAGGGAAATATTCACGCAACAAACTTGAACGTTTACAAACGTTTAATCTTGTAACATCCTTTTTAATCCTTTCGAAAAAAAAAAAAAATATTTAATTTTAATATGCCAAACCAAAATACTGACAATGTCAGTCGGTTATGTTCACAAGCCACCCAGCCATACAAAAATGATAGGCCTACTAACGGGTTTAATTTTAGAATGACTCGTTTTACTGCCACACGCGCAAAAACGGAGCGGTCCAACACCTTTACCATCCTGTGTCGACTATGCAACAACAACCATGGCATACGGTTTTGCCAGAAGTATCGAGGTATGTCGGCAGAGGAGAGACTACGAGTGGTACTTATACATAAGTACTGCCCCAATTGCTTGTCCCCTTTCCACCGACCGGAAATATGCCCTAGCAAGGACCGCTGCTATCGCTGCAACGAACCTCACCATACGTCCCTTCACATGGACAGCGTCACGGCACAAGTCCCCGCGCACCCCCGGCCAACGGTTCCGTCTAGAGAGGATGCTGGAGAGATATCGGACGACGCGCTGTCCATAACCCTCACCGAGACAACCAAGTCTTGGGCGGAGCAAGTAGCAGAGGAGGAGGAAGAAGAGGAAGCCATGAGGGCAGCAGCAACAACCACTCCCCAGCTCGGCGGCTCGGAAACACGTCCTTTCCGACCGCTACTACGGCACGAGCAACGGAGGATGCACAAGCCAGACAAAACTCGACGTACAGTAAAGACACCCAAACTACGTGAGGGTGGCTCGGAAACACGTCCTTTCCGACCATCTCACAGTCCCACTGCTGTCCGTCGTGGTGACGCGGAAACGCGTCCTTTCCGCTCGTCACGACGAACAGCGGGTCGGACGGCACCTTACCAAGCCCGCAACCCTGTTAACGACACCACAATCGTCCGCCCCAAGGACACACCAGCCACGTTTCGGACTGGCCGAGTTGCCAACCTGCCTGCCACAGCGCTTATTATGCGATCGTTTGTCGCCATCGCACCAACGGCTAGCGTGGCCATCGAATCTGGCGCAGAACTGCACATCGTCCGTGCCCTGCTCGACCCGTGTTCATCACCCACGGTCATTGACGGTGAGCTCGCCAGAGATCTCCGCCTAGAACGTGTTGGTGATACGCGGCCGAGCAGGTGTACCCTCATCTTACGCGGGAAGTACGGTTCGACTCACTCTCGGGTGTGACGTGTATTCCAGCCTGATGCTGAGCGGCACCTCACCGTCGACCATAAATGGGCTATTAGCACAGGCCACAATCTTCGGCCTAGTAATTTCAGGGGCCCACCAACAATAGGAATAATTTATCCTCGACACGGTATCCCATCGAGGAGAAATCCAGAGAATAAGGTGCAATGAACTAGACAAAACCACGTACTTATATAATAACATTTCCTTTCTCATCCCCAACAGGTGTCAAGAGGAGGCTGCAGGTAGTGGCGTATGATCCCTAGACTAAGGTTTTTTTTTTGATATGTAAATATTGTGATATTTAACACATATTTCATTTCACCGGGTGTATATTCTAACCTTTATGTAAATCGGAATGGTTGCTGGCGGCTGCCATTTGATTACAGGTTGCGTGTCGCAAGGGGGCCGGCATGTTTAGGCCACCGGCCTAAATATCACGGTCGGCCCTCGTATTTGGGCAGCCTTACGTATCTGCCCGTGCGGTTGGTTTTATCTCTTTTACCGATAACAGCTCTTACCCCTCCGAACCTAACGAAAGTAAGCATTCGGCGGCGGTACAGAACAAAATGTAAGGAAAGGGCTCGGTCACTTGTTTATCGAGCGTACAAGAGTCACCAGCAGCCATCCCAGGTAATTATACAGATTCCATAACTTTAAATTCACAATACGGTCGTATATCTAATTTAACCTCTACTTTAATAAAAACCACTTATCCATTGTAATTATTTACATTGAACTCCGGTGTTTATTTATTTATTAACTCGTTGCCTTTTTTCTTTCCTACCCCTATTACGTGCGAGCGCGCCCCGTCATTGGAACGACTCCGCCGTAAAAACATGGTCCGTTCATTTTTACATATTTTTGTAAGTTCAACGAGCTCAAGACCAGTTGATAACAATTCTTGGTTAATTATTATTATTTAGAAGAAAAATTTAAAGCAACAACCATATCAGGCTATAGTTATAGTGCTATTTCGAAAACAGCCACGATTTCTCGTCAGACTAATTTGTATAGTTTTTTTTGCTATTTTCAGAGGATCTTGTGGAGAATCGAACCCATTCACTCTGATTGCAAGCGCAGCTGCCTAACCCATAGGGTATGCTGCGTATAGTTTTGCGAGCTGCTTAACTCAAGTTTTCCTCTAATTGTTGTTTGTTTCTCTTGCCAACGGTATACATAATATTTTAGACATTCTGTCTATATGTAAAATCATGTATGCTGGACTTTGTTTTTGTCAATTCTTCTTTTCTATTTTTACAAGATAGTTATTGTACATAACCGCGTGCTCCGGTATAAATTTATTTTAGTTCTTGGTTTTATGGTCTGTTCATTTTTAGATATTTTTGTAAGTTCAACGAGCTCAAGACCAGTTGATAATAGTTCTTGGTTAATTATAATTTTTTTTGATTAGAGGAAACATTTAAAGCAACAAGCATATACAGGCTAAAGTTATAGTACTATTTCGAAAACAGCCACGATTTCTCGTCAGACTAATTTGTATAGTTTTTTTTTGCTATTTTCAGAGGATCTTGTGGAAGATCGAACCCACTCACTCTGATTGCAAGCGCAGCTTTCTAACCCATAGGCTATGCTGCGTGTAGTTTTGCAAGCTGCTTAATTAAAGTTTTCCTCTAACTGTTGTTTGTTTTTCTTGCCAACGGTATACACAACATTTTAGACATTCTGTCTATATGTAAAATCATGTATGCTGGACTTTGTTTCTGTACATTCTTCTTATCTATTTTTAGAAGATAGTTATTGTACATAACCGCGTGCTCCGGTATAGATTTATTTTAGTTCTTGGTTTTATGGTCTGTCCATTTTTACATATTTTTGTAAGTTCAACGAGCTCAAGACCAGTTGATAATAATTCTTGGCTAATTTTTATTGTTTTTGATTAGAGGAAAAATTTGAAGCAACAAACATATACAGGCTATAGTTATAGTACTATTTCGAAAACAGCCACGATTTCGCATCAGACTAATTCTTCTTTTCTATTTTTAGAAAATAGTTACTGTACGAGTACATAACCGCGTGTTCCGGTATAAATTTATTTTATATCATGAACATGAAATGGTATTATAACTGTGGTCCGATGTTTGTAAGTATGAGAAGAAGAAGAGATAGACCCACCAAGAAGTATACTGAAATGATCAGGACGATGAGCTGAGTCGACTTAGCCATGCCCGTCTGTCTGTTTGTAAGCAAACTAGTCCCTCAGTTTTTGAGATATCTTGATTAAATTTGGTACGGAGCCGCCATTTTGTATGAGATTAATCGTTTGTCGGAATCAGCAAGAGCGGAGCAATACAACGCATAGCTCCCATACAATCGATAGTTTCGATAAATGGATTTTGGGCTATAAATTTTGCAGGTTTGGTACTTATTATATATGTAATGATCGGACTTACATAACATATAACTCCCATACAATCGATTGTTCCGACAGATGGGGTTGTGCTATGTATCTTTAAATGATGAGTTTTGCCGAGTTTTTACTAATTGTGAGTAAGGATTGGACACTTAAAACCGTGATGCGTATTCATGAAAGGTATAAAGTCTTCGGCACAGCAAAGGACAGCCCTTTCCTTACTAGTTTTTCTTAATTGTAGCCTTTTCTAAACTTTTTTTGTGCCTGGTCACACTGGTTGTAACCGTTTCCTTGCGATTATTCGACTTTTGTTAAAACTCGAAGTAATTGTTTGATATTTTCTTTTTCAAATCACTGTCATTGATTCCGTTTATGATATGAATCGCAATATCATTCTCCGAGATACCTCTTTTAGTACCGAAAGCTAGCATGCGATAATAAAACTCTCGAGGCGTTTCGTTAACACCGGTTTTCATCTGCGACATCTTTATATGCACATCGGCGATATTATGCATACACGGAAAGTCACATATGATTTGACTTGAAAACTCGGACCACGTAGTATATACGAATGGCAAAGAGTCGACCCAGTGTTTGGCCGGCCCTTGCAACTTTTGTTGCACGGCACATAATAAAATACCGTCGTCGATACCGGATGCCTTTCTCAACATTTGTACACGTTGAACGAGTTGGGGCGCATTTAACGAAGTATTGGAAAGCGGATTGAAAGATGGCCAAAGTTCCACTATATCGCGCACATTATACAGCGGACGTGGCCGCCAATTCAAACATTGATCGGAAATATACGGCGGATTTGTGTACATGGGACGCGTTGTGTAGCTCGGACTGTTCGTATAGCTAGCACTTGGTTGCATTTCCGGATGCACATTACCGGCATTTGTACACATAGGAATTGAATACTTTACTGGTGGATACTGAACATTTTGAAATTGGTTATGAGCGGAACCAATTCCAAATGTATGCGTTGGCATTTGTGATTGCATGAATGGTACTTGAATCGTAGAGCATTATTGATTGCACTGTTTGTATGTTTGTGTTTACGGGTATAGTTTGCATATCTACCGGCGAAGATATACTATATGGTACGAAATTATTGACTGTTGCAACGTCGTCTTGCTTTCTAGCCATTTCACGAATCGTCTTTTCTAGTTCTGCAACACGCTGTAACAAAACAGAGCTTGCACTTTCAAAACTTTCTTCACTACGTTTATATTCTTCTAAACGTTTAATAAGCGTATTTTTATTTCCACTACAAGCGAGCATCTTTGCATAGCTGTCGAAGCTCAGCAAGGTTCGCAGATCGGATATTTTCCATTGTTTACAACGAGCGAATTACAAATGTAAACAAACGAAGAAACTAATAACGAATGTATACAAATCAAAATGTATAACTGGTATTGAAAATGTGGAGGTGCGACGATCACAACACTACTTGATGCTCCTTAAACGAAGAACGGCAAAAAAACGATATCGGCGAGTTAGTTTTTTTTGCTTTGCGACTGCGGCGCAAACGTTGCAAGCAAAATACCTAATTACGAAGGCTTGTATGTATATCTATATGTGACTGCGGCACAACGGAGTACAACAACAATTGCTAAGAGTTGTATATATGTATGTGACTACGGCACAATCGTTTACAACAATTATTACGAAGAGTTGTTTATTTTTGTTTTGTGACTACGGCACAGACGAAGTAAAACAATAATTACTACGATTTTTAAATACGTATGTGACTACGGCACAATCGTTTACGAAGATGTGTGTCTTTTTGTTTTGTGACTGCGGCACAAGCGTAACACAAAAAAATAATTATTTTCGTGTATTGAAAGGAACGTTTACGCGCATGCGCTAGATTCTTTGGCTGATTGTACTTCGTACGTATGTACAACCATTAGCATACGAAAATAGAGCGACAACACGATACGACAAGTCAACGACGTTTTTGCTAGTCAACGAGACGAACATATCTATACCGAAAATCATAAATTCGTATTAACGAACGCATTTTGACGAGTATCTTTCTCGTGTCGTGTCGCGGACCAGCTTAAAAGAAAATCAAAGTATTTTCTGCAGCTACACGACAACTTTCAAATTAACGACGGCGACGAATACGAATGTAAAGCGAACGTACAGAGGAGTCCCGTTTTCTTGCGACACATTTTCGGAGTCTCAAATTTTCACAAACAAACGCACTGTCTGAATTTTCATTAAAATATCAAGTTTTCACTATTTTTACGTGGAGTGGACTACATTTCACTTCTGAGGCTGTCAGGAGGCCTCATTTTAAGTTAAATATAAGAAAGTAATTTATTCAAGTTATTCTACAAAGTTTAGTATTTTATATTTTAGCTGCAACCTCTGTACGCTACGAACGCTAAACGTTAACTCTGTCGGCTAACTGCTCGTGTTCGTGGTTCTTCTTTTTTAAATGGTCATCTAACCGCCTGGGCGATTTTGACCGTCCAACATAGCTCGCCAGTCGTTTCTTCGTTGCGCCAACTGGCGGCAATTGGAAACACCGCGGGATCTCAAATCGGTCTCCACATGGTCCTTTCATCGGAGTGGTGGTCTCCCTCTTCTTCTGCTTTCACCGGCGGGTGCCGGTTAGAATACCTTCTGCGCTGGAGCATCTTCTCTATGAATTATGTCGGCCTCTGCGTAAAGCTCATACAGCTGATCATTAAAT
The DNA here is from genome assembly GCA_949987695.1 of Merzomyia westermanni. Classification (NCBI taxonomy): domain Eukaryota; kingdom Metazoa; phylum Arthropoda; class Insecta; order Diptera; family Tephritidae; genus Merzomyia; species Merzomyia westermanni. The sequence goes on from OX465289.1 coordinate 98,183,825, forward strand.
CTTTTTCGATTCTCGCCGTCGCCAACGCGTAGAGGTCCACAAATCTTTCGAAGAACCTTTCTCTCGAATACTCCCAGAGCCGCCTCATCAGATGTTGTTAGTGTCCACGCTTCTGCACCATATAGCAGGACGTGTGCGATGAGTGACTTGTAGAGTGTTATTTTCGTTCGTCGAGACAGGACTTTACTTTTCAATTGCCTACTCAGTCCGAAGTAGCATTTGTTTGCAAGAGTAATTCTTCGTCGGATTTCTAGGCTAACATTATTGTTGGTGTTAATGCTGGTTCCCAGGTAAACGAAGTCCTTTACTATTTCGAAATTATTGCTGCCAACAGTGGCTTGGTTGCCAAGGTGCGAATGCGCTGACTCTTTGCATGATGACAGGTACTTCGTCTTGCCCTCGTTCACCACCAATTCTATATTCTCCGCTTCTTTTTCTAATTTGGAGTAAGCATAAGTTACGGCGCGGTTGTTAAGGCCAATGATATCAATATCATCAGCATATGACAACAGGTCCACGCTTTTATAAAATATTTTTCCAGCGCGGTTAAGTTCTGCAGCTTGTATTATTTTCTCCAGTATTAAATTAAAGAAATCGCACGATAGGGGGTCACCCTGTCTGAAACCTCGTTTAGTTTCGAACGGCTCGGAGAGGTACTTCCCAATTCTGACCGAGCTGGCGGTGTTGCTCAAGGTCATTTTGCATAGCCGTATAAGTTTTGCGGGAAACCAAATTCAGACATAGCGGCATATAGGCAGCTCCTTTTCGTGCTATCGAAAGCGGCTTTAAAATCAACAAAGATATGATGTGTGTCGATTCTTTTTTCACGGGTTTTTTCCAAGATTTGGCGTATTGTGTTCGTTGTTACGCTTGGGCATATGGATGCCAGATTGCTGACACTATTGCTCTCGTCTTAAGGGATGCACTTTGTAAGCATCCACATATAGTTGGGGTTTACCTGTGTGTATCTTGGTATCCTAAGGTTAATCAAGCTGTTTGAGCGGTTATTGCCCACTGCATGTTGTTGAAAATGTATAAATACGATAGCAAACAGTCTGTTATATGTATTTCTTGAGCGTTGATGCAAATTACATCTTGTGGAAAAATATAGTTCGGGTACATTTTAGTGTGTTGCATAAAATAATTACTAGGGAGTTAATGCTACCTACAAACAGGCAACTGCAATTGTTATTAGGATTTGGTAATTCCTAAGTGAAAATGCTTAAGTTTATTCAGATTAGCTACCCGCTGTTGGGTGTTGCTCGGACGTAGCGCGTCTATATCTATATGCTTACTTTTATTTAGGCGCATTTGTGTGATATATAGATCGGAAAATCGTATTGCTGTTCGATGTTCTTCATATTGGTGGAGTCGGAAGTTTATCAAAACGTTTTTCACTTATCTCGCTCAGGGCGCCACCTAACGAATTTGTTTTTACGACATATTGCATTGTCATCGGGCTCTGCAGCACGTGTTCAAGTCTCTAGCTTACCGGGAAGTTACTCAAAAACCGATCGCGAGATTCCCCTAATTTTTTAGCGATTTTCAGTTATCATTCATTATTCTAGCGGAATTTTGATTTCTAAGAACTATATTGTCATAGCCTCACGGCAAGAAGAAGCTAGTTAAAAATTAATCGCAAAATTCCCAATTTCAAATTAATTTTGGAAATTGGTATATCCGTGCACCACCTGGGGACAATTTTTTATCAAATATTGAATTGTCACCGGGTTCTGAAGCATGTATTCAGTTTCAAGTCTCTAGCTTAACGGGAAGTTTCTCAAAAAGCGATCGCAAGATTCCGCTCGTTTTTCAAAGCTTTTGTGCAATTTTGAGTTTGATTTCTACAAATTATATTGTGATTGTATCCTATACCATCTGCTGAGTTTAAGGTCCACGTCAAGAGGAAGCTAGTTGAAAATCAATCGCAAAATTCCAAGTTTCAAATTAATTTTCGAAATGGGTAGATCCGTACACCATCTAGCATAACTTTTTTGATCAAATATTGAATTGTAACTGGGTTCTGAAGCATGTGTCCAGTTTCAAGTCTCTAGCTTATCGGGAAGTTTCTCAAAAATCGATCGCAAGATTCCGCGCGTTTTTCAGAGACTTCGCGTAATTTTCAGTTATCTCAATCAGCGCGCCACCTATCGGAATTTTGATCTCTACAAATTATATTGTGATCGTGTCCCATACCATCTGATAAGTTTAATGTGCCTAGGTCAAGAGGAAGTTAGTTAAAAACTTCAAAATTTCAAACGAATTTTCAAAGTATGTAGATCCGTAATTTCACCACCGTTTTTCAGCGATTCTCAGTTTTCTTGGTAAGCGCCATCTAGAATTTTCTGCAAAAAGTATTGCATGTCATTTCATTGCTGATCTATATGTCAAGTTTCATGGCTCTTTTTTACCGAGAAGTTACTTAAAAATCCATCGCAAAATACCACATTTTAAATCAATTTTGCGTATATCTCGATCCGTACGCCAGCTATCGGATATTTTTTTCGTCCACATTGCATTGTCACGGAGTTCGGAACTATGTTACAAGTTTCAAGTGTCTAGCTCAATGGGAAGTTCCCTAAAAAGACTTTGCAAGATTACGAGAATTCGTAGGAAAATGAGCGGACAAACAAGAAAGTCACTTAATTTAAAGGTTGTAAAAATACAGCAATGCCAAAGGAAATAAGTGATTAAATCTGACCGAGAAAGAGAATATACCGTGTCCTTGTAAGTTTCATAATACAAAGTCTTCTGTTCAATATGTACTAACAGTTGTTACCTTTTAGATAAGATGTCACCGGTCACAGAATGCACAGAATGTTGCAAAGGTTTAGAAGGTAATGTTATTTAATAGTTATGGTACTCAAGGCTTTAATAAAACACGGTCTTTAAACGGTAATTCTTTCCATCGCACGTCTACTGCTAAACCCCGTAGGAAACGTCGTGAAAGGTTTCGAAAGGATGCAGTGTTATAAAGCCATAGGCAATAAAGCCATATTGCCTTATTGTCAAGTGTTGAAAAATATGGCAGAGGAGGTGGAAATTGGTTTCGCGGCGGGTGCGCTCTATATTGCATTTTAACCGCCGTTCTCCAATATATTGAAAGCATTTTGCCTCTTGTTTTCGGTGATACTGTACTTAGTTAAGAAATTATCAAAAGAGAAAGTAACGGTACTGACTATGTATGAAGAAATGTTAGTTTATATTAACACGTTTTTTTCTTTTTACATGACATCATCAATTCAGTATACTATCCGCGTGTTAAAAGCAAACATCATCACAAAATTAAATGAAATAATAAAATGGAAGAGGACCAAATATACGAATATGAATTAATACCTGGAATTAGGGCATCCAGCAAATTATTATACATAAAAGATGAAGAACAAATATTTAAATATAAATATAGCAGAAATAATATTAAATATTATTATTGCTATGAAAAAAACTGTAACGTTGGCGTTTCGGTGGACTTAAACAACACAATATATTGCCGAAAAAGTGGAAAATTCCAAACTCATAATCACGGACCACAAGGTGAACTTTTTGGAAAATTGGAAGTCATCAATGCAATTAAATGTAAAGTTAAAAAAGCGTCAGTTAAAAGATCAAGTGTACGTACGTGATATTTTTGACGAACAATGTAAAAAATTTAAAGAAGCTTCCAATACAAAAGAGTACGGAAGAATGCTGAGTGCTGAGAAAAAAGGAACACAAACATTGTGCTCAATTCGTCGTGCCATTATCAAGAATGGCACATTTATACATTGTTAATTATTAAAACTGAACTAAACTTTATATTTTTTTGTAAATAAAAGAAATCAAATAAATTTGAGTTATTTAAAAAAAAACTCCTTATATGGAAATAAAACCATATGACCTTATTTCACACTCCATTGAGAAATGAGGCCATATGGCTTTATTGCCTATGGCTTTTGAACACTGCACCTTCAAAAGTTGAATCAATGCCGTAATGCCGATATTGTAATCGATAGTTTGCGATTTCAATACTACTGTCATCTTGTTGAAACCAAATTTAGAAAAAAGAATAACAAGTGTGGTTTTCATATTCTGAAATCCTGACAAATTTAAAGGAAACTTTTTTATGTAAGCATTTTTCACATATTTCTATGTGTAACACTTATTTATTTTGATATTAGCTGTCATATCTTCGAAAAACACAGCTGTGATGACGGCGCTTGTAGATCAGAAAGTGGCAATGAGCAATTTGGTTTCGCAGGATGTTTCGTCATGCACAATCAAATATAGTTTTCCTCTGTTGTGCGCAGAGGATTTAACTAAGATAGAAGACAAAGTGGTTCCGGAAAAAACGGGCGCTTAAGTTATAAAATGTACTCAATATTTGTTGAATAAAATGGTTTATATAGTTATTTAGAAATTTTTGTTTTGTACTATTATTTACCCACACTAGTATGCTAACTGGTATGATACTGTTGCATAGCCTGACTAGTAAACTAACTTGTATGATACTGGTGCATAGCCTGCCTAGTAAGCTAACTGGTATGATACTGGTGCATAAGCTGAGTTGTGTGTGAGCTGGTATGAATCCTCGTCAGCATACATTAACATTTTTGAAAATTTTATTATTGTAGAAATATCATTTATAAACAACAAGAACAGAATCGGGCCAAGATGGCTTCCTTGAAGAACCCCCGAAGAGACATAAATGACATCGGATACTAAATTTTTAAACACTACTCTTTGTGTCCTGGCACTAAGGTAATAAGAGATCCAACGATTGAGACCCGGCTTGAAGACCAACTGATCGAGTTTATGAATAAGAATGAGTGACACACTTTGTCAAAAGCTTTGCTGAAATCCGTATATATAACGTCGGTGTGCAAATTTTTTCTAAAGCCATTTAAGACATGACTAGTAAACTCAAGTAAATTCGTAACTGTGGACTTTCCCTTACTGAACCCGTGTTGGCAGTCAGCTATCAAAGTAGAGATCGGACCCGTAACTTGATTTGTGACAATAGCTTTGGGATGGCAGAAAGCTTTTCTATGTCACGGTAGTTCTCTATAGAAGACCTACTCCCGCTTTTATGCAGCGGTAGAAGAAACGATTCTTTCCACGCAGTTGGAAAAACACCACACTTTAGTGATAGATTGAACAGTTGGTAAATATGGTTCGCACACTTTTTCAAGAAACATGTAGGAATCCTATCAGGACCATATTTAAAAGATACTTTTAAGGTTTTAAGGTAAATTAGAACATCTTTGGCGCATATAATTGGTGAATTAATTAAATTTGTCCCGTGTAGCTTATAGGGATAATTTTGAAAGTTTGAATTGGCGACGGCAGAATAGTTAGAAGTGAAAAATTGAACAAAAAAATTTGCGATATCTTGATTATCGCTAGATATAATGTCTTGATATTTCATGGCTGAGGGAAACCCTGATACTTTACGTTTAGAATTTACGAAACCATAAGATGACTTTGGATTGAGAATAATGTCTCTTTTGGTTTTAGAGATATAAGCTTTATAGCACTTTTTATTTAAATCTATGTACTTCTGACGTAGAATGGAATACAGTAAGTAATGTTTGTTTAATCCGGATTTCTTATATTAATTAAATGATCGCGTTTTCCTATTTTTGAAAGCCTTAAGCTCTTTAGTAGACCAAGCTTGCGTAGGATGATCATAAGTTAATTTACGTTTAGGAATAAACTTCTCAAATAGGCAGTAAATAGTTTGATTGAAATGTAAGATGTTTAGATCGATATCACTACCAAATTCAGGCCAAGTGAATTTAGACAGTTCTTTATTTAATTTCTTGTATTTGGCTTTGGCTACTACATGAGTAGCATTGAGTACCTTGGCCATTACTTATGGTTTCGTAGACTACTTCCATAGAAGCGTGGTAAAGGTCTTCTGGTAAAACAGAAAATTGGTTTATATCATCAACATACACTAATTCTAAGACTTTCCCAAACTTGTTAGCGATAACATTTATTTGATTAAGGCAAAGATCGAAAATTCCATCTAAAAAGTCATTGTCCCCAGTTTGGACGGATTTGGAATAATGTTTACATCAGATATGTTCCACTATATATGAGGTAAGTTAAAATCATCAAAAACAATAATTGAATCTGAAGCTTTAGTCAAAAAGTTAACAGTTTTGAGCAGAGAGACATGTTGCATGTAGACTGAAAGATCTGATGCTGGAGGGATGTAGCAAACATATAAGTACATAGAGACGTTCTCTAGCTGAATGCGGATGCATTTGAACTCAATGAAATCGATGTTAGGAATATTAACCTCTGCTGAAGGGATAGAGGAATGAACGGCAAGTAGAACGCCACCCCCGACTCTGTTCAAGCCATCATTTCTATATACTTGATATTCATTACATAAAAACTCTGAATTGAAAACATGAGGTTTTATCCAAGCTTCGGTAAAAGCAATTACGTTATATTGATGTATATTGGAACGATTTTTCGTCATCCCTTGTCAAATTTGGTTTTGAGACAACCCGGTTTCGGCGTTGTGCCATCATCAGTGTCGATTTTCGTTCTGATCTGTTGTCGTCGTTTGTCTTGTATTTATAGTAGGTAGCAGGTAACGTCAGCATGCGTGTCTGTTTGTGTACGTGTGTGCATGTGTTGTGTGTGTACATTCAGAAACGGGGGTGGTTTGCATCGATCGGTTTTTTTGTGGTTGACTGAGGCAGGTAAAAGTTGGTAATTTTTGTTGTTTGATCTTTTTTGCTTGTTTGTTGTTTTTGATCTTTTGCTGTTTTGTGCTTATTTGTCGGTGCGTGTGTGTTTGTTGTACCTGAGTGGTTGCTTTGTTTTTTGTTAACCAATTTTAAAGGTTCGAATATTGTGTCGGAAACAGTGTTTGTCTGTTCGTTTATTATTCTACCGTCGAATGTTTTTTGTTTGTAGATTTCCATGCTTTCGAGTACGTTCAGACGTCTGCCTTTTGCTTGTACATGTAGGACCTTGACTGTTTTTTTGATGTTTCCGGGGGGGCATTTATTCTCCGCCATGTGATTCGCAAAGTTGGACTCTGGTATGATGGTTGGATTCCGTATCTTTTTGTTGTAATCTCTAATGTGTTCTCTGAACGTCGTTCTTACTTGTCGTCCGGTTTGTCCTATGTAACTGTGCTGGCATTCACAAGTGAGCTTGTATTGTAGTGTAGCCAAAATAAATGCATACATAAATACATGCAAACTTACAAACAGTCGGCACGCACCTATTAAAAACTGTCGAATGCGCTTTGTCAGCAAAGTCACACGCTATGCGGTAATGCCCGCAAATGCGTTGCAATCATACGAATATATGTATGAACATATGTGCGAATGCACAAGCCAATGTTTGTGTATGAATGTAGGTATGAATGTACCAGCGAGCGTTTGCATACGCTGGCTTACATACTTTGGCTGAGCTTAGAATTTAGGTAAATATGTATTATGGTAAATAAGTAGTATATAGGAATTTATTGTATAAATAGAAGGAAAATATGTTGAATAAATTAATTCATGTTTAGTGCCGAATGATGGCACTACTCTAACCTATTTGACTTTGAATAGTTCTATTACATGGCGATCCTGCCTGGTCTGCTGCCTTTAAAAAAGCAGACTACTTTTAAAAGATCCTGCCTGGTCTGCTGTTTTTAAAAGCAGACTCCCTTTAGAATTCCTGCCAGGTCTGCTGCTTGCATTAAAGGCAGACCACTTTTTGGCAAAGAAAACTAACTGATGAAATTAAAAACACAAGCATAACAGGGTGGAATAAAGAGAAAAAATCCCGCGGCAAGGCTCAACCATTTACACGGACGAAATTACGAAATGAAATACAAAGCACATGCATAACAGGGTGGAATAAAGGAAAAAAAAATCCCAAGGCTCAACCATTTACACGGACGAAATACATGTTACAAGGAAGCAGTTTATTGGTTCATTTCATGATGCTGGCCTGAGCACGAATCCCACAGCAAGGGAGACATATATCATTTAGGTATTTTAATGTATATTTAGAAGCATATAGCAACCTAACGGCTGCTGCCATTAAGGGCAAAAAGTAGATTTTTGCTTATAAGATAAGATTTTTTTTTTCCTTCTGTACTTAAATTTTTTTTTCAAATAAATGAGGAGTTAGATATCACAAGTCAGGCAGAATTTGACGCAATATTCTTGCGAAGAGAAGGATAAAGTAGAAATAGAGATAAAAACAAAAGAAGTAGGAGAAGCAGAAAAAATTAAACAAGGCCCTAAAGCAATAACCATAGAGGAATATAGGCGTAGGACGAAACCAATAAAGGTAGAAGAACCTAAGATTCCCAAACCTATTAGCAGCAAAAGAAAGAGAGGAGGAAAAAGATTCAACTACAGAAGGGCAGTAGCAATACTGTACCAACAAATTAATCTAACTACAAACACGGAGGAAAGAATCCGTTTAAAAAATGAAATAAAAAAGATCAAAAATATATAAAAAAAAAAAAAGTATTTTTTATTGCAGTGCTAAAATTTTTTTTTTCCCTATGGAGGGCGCTTTGCCTAATGATCTTGATTACGAGACTATCGACAGTGTCGTTAATAATTTGGAAAGTGAAAGCGCCATTGAGGCCCGTATAAAAAGGGAAAGATTAAGACCTTACAGTGAGGAGGAAAGGAAAACACTACTTTGGCTTAAAAGTCATTGGGAATATATAGGATAACTAGGGAACCAACCTTTGAAGATGTTAGGTATAACACAGCAATGGAAGAAGTAACTGTCCGAGCTCTAATAAAATTTGGCCTAAAAGAACTGTAAATGAAAGAGGGAAAAATATATGTAAAAAGGAAAATTTTTTTTTAATAAAGAAGATACCAAAAAATAAAATAAATCATTGCATTTATAGTTTTTCTTACGATGGGAGGACAAGAATCCAAAGTGGAAGAGCCTAATGCTAATGTGATTAACTCAATCCAAATAGCCGACCACACTGAGGCACTAGAATTTATTAAAATCTTATTAATAATATTGGCAATCTGCACTTGCCTCAATTTGTTTCTCAAATTATACTCAGGTCACAACAAATTTTTAAAGAAAAAATACATGAGCCGAGCAGATGGTCTAGACAAGGTCTACACCCAAAGAAAAATTATATACCTCAATGGACAAATGGGAAACCGTTCTGAATACACTGGTGGAAGAGAAAATTTTGGCGGAAAGGTCATATACTCGTAAGTGTATTAACAAAAATATACCCATACAAAGAGTGACGGTATTGAAACATCTCACGGCAATATTACAGTCGTTGAATAATATAGGAAAAGCCACACAAAAGGTGTATAGCAAGTTGACAGATAAGCATCAGCTAGAGGTACAACAAATATTTTCCAGTGTCAGGGATAAATTGGTATCCTTGCTAGCCAGATATAACATTGAGGCATTGGTCCCAAATTCATTTGAAAAGGAAATAGAACTGGATTTTGCCATCTTATTGACGGAGGCTCAACCCAATCTGGAGGAAGCCGTAAAAATTGAAATTACTGAAAAAGAATCACAACTGGAGCAAATCAAGGATAGTCACGAGGCTATCGCGGTATCCATGATAAAAACAAAACTCAAAGGGACAGCTAGAAACATAATAAGTACTGAATCCTCTCTTCAAGAAATTAAACAAAGATTAAAGTCACAAGTTAAGGGTGAATCAGTAGAAGTTTTGTCGGCAAAACTCCTGAACATCCAACAACGCAGTAAAACTGCAAATCAATACACTGCTGAGATTGAAAAACTCACAAAATCGTTGGAAGAAGCATACATATCTGACGGACTAACACCGTAGTTAGCTACCAAGTATGCTACACAGTCAGCTGTAAAAGCTATGTGCAAAAATTGCTTCAACGATAAAGTAAAAACTATAATGCAGGCTGGAACGTTCACCACGATGAACGAAGCTTTATCAAAATTCACTAACAGTTGCACAGAAGTAACTGGAAATCCAAATTCACTGTTACATATTCGCCAACAAAATCATTTCCGAGGTAACTTCCGCAGGAGTTACCAAAACAATAACTATAGAAAAAATCAGAGGCGTACATTTAATAATTACGGAAATAACAATAATAATAATAGTAATAACCGAGCAAATAATCAAAGATCTGGTCGAAACTTTGCATCAACAGGTTATAACCGTAATAACACCAGAAATGTAAGGAATGTTACCCAACAGGAAAACCAGCAAACTCCACCTTAATAAATAAAAAATTATATGTTTTCAATTTACACCTAAATAGCTACATAACTTCCAAAACAACTCTGAATGATTCCATTTCAACCCTCCTAATCGATACAGGAGCGGATATATCAATTATGAAAAAGGGTCAAATTGACAGTCATGTCACTATTAATAATTCACAATAAAAAGATTTAAGAGGAATTGGTCAAGGCATAACGAGCACTATAGGCACAGTTAAAACAGATTTAAAGGATGACTACCTATTGATTAGACACAAGTTTCATGTAGTAGAAGACAATTTTCCAATCCCATGTGATGGAATACTGGGGTTGGATTTTATTAAAAAATATAATTGCATTTTAGATTACCAAAAATATTAATATTAAGACCATATGATTATCCAGAAAATATAATAATTCAAATGACTAATAAACCGACAGTAAATAGTATATCAATTCCCGCAAGATCGGAAGTACAAATCCACATTAAAAATAAAAATTCTGATTTATTAATTCCACAACAAGAATTATCTGAAGGTATATTTATTGCAAAACACCCTAGTAAATTCACAACAAACATTCGTCAGAATTATAAATACAACAGATGAAAATGTAACACTTCATGATTTTAATATAAAAACAGAAAATTTGGATAGTTATTCAATAGTTAAATATAATAATCTAGAAAATGAGCAGAACAGTAAAGAAAAATTAGGAAGATTAAATAAACATTTTCCACACTTTACCCATGAATCACTTAATGCATTATGTGCAGAATTCATTGACACTTTGATAAAGTAGAAATAGAGATAAAAACAAAAGAAGTAGGAGAAGCAGAAATAATTAAACAAGGCCCTAAAGCAATAACCATAGAGGAATATAGGCGTAGGACGAAACCAATAAAGGTAGAAGAACCTAAGATTCCCAAACCTATTAGCAGCAAAAGAAAGAGAGGAGGAAAAAGATTCAACTACAGAAGGGCAGTAGCAATACTGTACCAACAAATTAATCTAACTACAAACACGGAGGAAAGAATCCGTTTAAAAAATGAAATAAAAAAGATCAAAAATATATAAAAAAAAAAAAAGTATTTTCTATTGCAGTGCTAAAATTTTTTTTTTCCCTATGGAGGGCGCTTTGCCTAATGATCTTGATTACGAGACTATCGACAGTGTCGTTAATAATTTGGAAAGTGAAAGCGCCATTGAGGCCCGTATAAAAAGGGAAAGATTAAGACCTTACAGTGAGGAGGAAAGGAAAACACTACTTTGGCTTAAAAGTCATTGGGAATATATATGATAACTAGGGAACCAACCTTTGAAGATGTTAGGTATAACACAGCAATGGAAGAAGTAACTGTCCGAGCTCTAATAAAATTTGGCCTAAAAGAACTGTAAATGAAAGAGGGAAAAATATATGTAAAAAGGAAAATTTTTTTTTAATAAAGAAGATACCAAAAAATAAAATAAATCATTGCATTTATAGTTTTTCTTACGATGGGAGGACAAGAATCCAAAGTGGAAGAGCCTAATGCTAATGTGATTAACTCAATCCAAATAGCCGACCACACTGAGGCACTAGAATTTATTAAAATCTTATTAATAATATTGGCAATCTGCACTTGCCTCAATTTGTTTCTCAAATTATACTCAGGTCACAACAAATTTTTAAAGAAAAAATACATGAGCCGAGCAGATGGTCTAGACAAGGTCTACACCCAAAGAAAAATTATATACCTCAATGGACAAATGGGAAACCGTTCTGAATACACTGGTGGAAGAGAAAATTTTGGCGGAAAGGTCATATACTCGTAAGTGTATTAACAAAAATATACCCATACAAAGAGTGACGGTATTGAAACATCTCACGGCAATATTACAGTCGTTGAATAATATAGGAAAAGCCACACAAAAGGTGTATAGCAAGTTGACAGATAAGCATCAGCTAGAGGTACAACAAATATTTTCCAGTGTCAGGGATAAATTGGTATCCTTGCTAGCCAGATATAACATTGAGGCATTGGTCCCAAATTCATTTGAAAAGGAAATAGAACTGGATTTTGCCATCTTATTGACGGAGGCTCAACCCAATCTGGAGGAAGCCGTAAAAATTGAAATTACTGAAAAAGAATCACAACTGGAGCAAATCAAGGATAGTCACGAGGCTATCGCGGTATCCATGATAAAAACAAAACTCAAAGGGACAGCTAGAAACATAATAAGTACTGAATCCTCTCTTCAAGAAATTAAACAAAGATTAAAGTCACAAGTTAAGGGTGAATCAGTAGAAGTTTTGTCGGCAAAACTCCTGAACATCCAACAACGCAGTAAAACTGCAAATCAATACACTGCTGAGATTGAAAAACTCACAAAATCGTTGGAAGAAGCATACATATCTGACGGACTAACACCGTAGTTAGCTACCAAGTATGCTACACAGTCAGCTGTAAAAGCTATGTGCAAAAATTGCTTCAACGATAAAGTAAAAACTATAATGCAGGCTGGAACGTTCACCACGATGAACGAAGCCATATCAAAATTCACTAACAGTTGCACAGAAGTAACTGGAAATCCAAATTCACTGTTACATATTCGCCAACAAAATCATTTCCGAGGTAACTTCCGCAGGAGTTACCAAAACAATAACTATAGAAGAAATCAGAGGCGTAAATTTAATAATTACGGAAATAACAATAATAATAATAGTAATAACCTAGCAAATAATCAAAGATCTGGTCGAAACTTTGCATCAACAGGTTATAACCGTAATAACACCAGAAATGTAAGGAATGTTACCCAACAGGAAAACCAGCAAACTCCACCTTAATAAATAAAAAATTATATGTTTTCAATTTACACCTAAATAGCTACATAACTTCCAAAACAACTCTGAATGATTCCATTTCAACCCTCCTAATCGATACAGGAGCGGATATATCAATTATGAAAAAGGGTCAAATTGACAGTCATGTCACTATTAATAATTCACAATAAAAAGATTTAAGAGGAATTGGTCAAGGCATAACGAGCACTATAGGCACAGTTAAAACAGATTTAAAGGATGACTACCTATTGATTAGACACAAGTTTCATGTAGTAGAAGACAATTTTCCAATCCCATGTGATGGAATACTGGGGTTGGATTTTATTAAAAAATATAATTGCATTTTAGATTACCAAAAATATTAATATTAAGACCATATGATTATCCAGAAAATATAATAATTCAAATGACTAATAAACCGACAGTAAATAGTATATCAATTCCCGCAAGATCGGAAGTACAAATCCACATTAAAAATAAAAATTCTGATTTATTAATTCCACAACAAGAATTATCTGAAGGTATATTTATTGCAAAACACCCTAGTAAATTCACAACAAACATTCGTCAGAATTATAAATACAACAGATGAAAATGTAACACTTCATGATTTTAATATAAAAACAGAAAATTTGGATAGTTATTCAATAGTTAAATATAATAATCTAGAAAATGAGCAGAACAGTAAAGAAAAATTAGGAAGATTAAATAAACATTTTCCACACTTTACCCATGAATCACTTAATGCATTATGTGCAGAATTCATTGACACTTTCTCATTGGAAACAGACCCAATTACCACTAATAATTTTTACAAACAAAAACTTCATATGAAGGACAATAACCCAGTTTACGTAAAAAACTACAGAATACCAGAAGCCCACAAGAGCGAAATAAATAAACAAGTAAATAAATTAATTAAAGACGACATAATACAAGGTGGCGCAAAAGTAAGCTTCCGATGTTCAGCATATCGGTTGTGGCACGTGCAGTGTGTGCTGTTGCACCGTCTTGTTGGAACCACATGTTTTCCAATCCCAATTCATCAAGTTGCGGCAAAAAGAACTCGTTGATCATTGCTCTGTAGCGCTCACCATTCACAGTAACCGTTTGGCCCCGACCGATTATTGGTCAAATAAATAGTCAGCAATATTCCGCGTTCTGGAGCAGTGTAGCGTAACATTGTTTATTAGCGTGTATTTCGCATGTGTTTACTACACAAATGTCAAAACAGAACTGACTTTAGGGGCCAATCGCAAAATTTATAGCATTTTCTGATAGGAGGATTAGTTTTGCGCCACCTTGTAGAACCTTCAATGTCAGAATTTAATAGTCCAATTTTATTAGTACCCAAAAAATCACTCCCTAATCACCAAGAAAAAAGATGGAGAATGGTTGTCGACTACAGACAAGTAAATAAAAAATTAACCGCAGATAAATTCCCGCTGCCAAGAATTGATGACATACTAGATCAATTAGGAAGGGCTAAATATTTCTCGTGCTTGGATTTAATGTCCGGTTTTCATCAAATAGAACTCAGTTCAGAGTCAAGGGATATCACATCCTTTACAGCAGATAATGGCACCTATCGATTTAAAAGACTACCTTATGGCCTTAAGGTTGCCCCAAATTCATTTCAGAGAATGATGATATTGGCATTCTCAGGTTTAAAACCTTCACAAGCATTTCTATACATGGACGATTTAGTCGTATTAGGATGCTCCGAAAAACATATGATTAAAAACTTACAGGATGTATTCGAAAGTTGTAGGAAGTATAATTTAAAATTACATCCGGATAAATGCATATTTTTCAATCAAGAAGTAACATACCTTGGTCATAAGTGTACAAGCAAAGGAATTTTGCCAGAGCCCAGTAAATTTGAAACTGTTAAAAATTATCCAACCCCTAAAAATGCGGATGAGGCGAAACGATTCGTCGCATTTTGCAATTATTACAGAAGATTTATTCCAAACTTCGCAGAGTATTCTAGGATAATAACAAGGCTTTGCAAGAAAAATATAGTTTTCGACTGGACAGAGGATTGTAAAAAATCCTTTGACTATTTGAAGGCTGCATTAATAAGCCCTAATATCTTACAATACCCCGATTTCAGTAAACAATTTTGTATAAGAACTGACGCAAGTGGATATGCTTGCGGAGCAGTGCTAAGCCAAGAGTATGAAGGAAAACAATTGCCAATTGCCTATGCATCAAGATCATTCACAAAAGGAGAAATTAACAAAGCAACATTTGAAAAAGAACTAGCGGCCACTCATTGGGCCATAACATATTTTAGACCATACGTTTATGGTAGAAACTTTTTAGTCAAGACAGACCATAGACCTTTAACATTCCTATTTTCGATGAAAAACCCCTCATCAAAATTAACTAGAATCAGACTAGATTTGGAAGAATATGACTTCGAGGTGGAGTGATAGCAGGAAAACAAAATTATGTAGCAGACGCATTATCACGCATAGATATCAAAGATCTTAAAGAAATTTCACTAGACGCGTGCAAAATATTAAAGGTTACAACCAGATCTGAAACAAAACAAAAACCAGTAATGATACAAAAAAAAACAAAGTCACAATGAGAACCCTATAATATATGAAGCGCTTAATAAATACGAAGTTAAAAGACATGTCAAGCTCGTTTTCAATCCTCCGAAATTATGTTTCAAAAAAGGAAAGAAAATTTGTAGTGAAATAAATATAAAAAACCAAATTGTTGAGGCGAAGATTGACTTAGGACAATTCTTTGCCAGGCTAATGAAAGAAGCCGGCAATTTAAAAATTGTAAAAATACAGTTGTTCTTAGGAGACAAATTGTTTAAAGATAACTATACTCGAGTAAATGAATTTAAAGAAATAGGTACCAAAGTTCTCAAAAATCTAACTATAGCATTAACTCCGGACGAATAACAAAGAAATTAAAGAAATTCTTTATAAATATCACGACGATCCTGTTTTTGGTGGCCAGCCAGGAATAAATCGTACGTCAAATAAAATAAGACAAAAGTATTACTGGAATAATATGAAAAATGACATAAGAAAACATATCAAAAATTACATTCACTGCAATAAAAATAAAACCAATAAACACTTGAAAGAACAAATGACTATAACGGAGACGCCACCAAAGGCTTTCGATATAGTACAGATCGATACAATTGGACCATTTCCAAAATCGATACAGGGAAATGAATATGCAGTTACTATTATATGTGACCTAACCAAATACTTGGTTACAGTACCCGTCCCAAGCAAACATGCCGTAGCAGTTGCTAAGGCCGTATTTGAACATTTCATTCTAGTTTATGGTTGTATGAAAACAATTATAACGGATATGGGAACTGAATACAAAAATAGTTTATTTGAGGAATTGTGCAAGCTCTTAAAAATAGAGCATAAAACCTCAACACCCTACCACCATCAAACTTTAGGTACTGTCGAACGCAGTCACCTTAAATACCTTAAATACTTTTCGTATTGTTACAATACAACACCTTCAACAGCTCACGGCTATTGTCCTTTTGAACTAGTTTTTGGAAAGACACCTCTGACTTACGAATTTTTATAAGAAAATGTAATTATCGCAGTATATAATCATGAGGCTTAAGTATAGGTTACAGTTAGCACAAGAAAAAGCTAGAAAATTAGTACAGGAATCTAAGCAAAAACAAAAAGTTAGCTATGATAGGAAAATACAGTATAAGGAAATAAATATAGGAGATTTAGTATTAGTCAGAAATGAAGCAGGTCATAAGTTAGACAATAGGTATAAAGGGCCCTATAAGGTAGAAAATATTGATAGAAATAATAATTTAACTTTAGTTCCTTATAAGGTAGAAAGCATAGATAGAAATGATAAGTATATTATAAGTAATGAGAATGACAAAATCTTAATACACAAAAATAGACTTAAATTGTTAGAATACTTACACTGCATTTTGACTCACATGTTTACTCATACATTTTTATTGTACATTTCCAAACAAACCCATAAATTAGGAAATTTATTGTATACAAATAAAAACTTATTAAAATAAAATTGTTTCATTTAATTACTCTCAATGTAACTCAACACTTAAGAAAAATTATCAAAAGAAAAGTCGTAAAAATACACCAATGTACAAACGAACATGTTACTGAAATAAATTATTTAGTCCACTTGAAAATAAAGTAAACAAAGAACAAAAATTTTGTCACATAAACAAACCAAAACAAAAAAAAAAAAACTGTATCAACTTACACTTAAGACGTAAAGTAAATAAACACAAAATCTAAGCAAGTTATAAAAATTAATCAAATTAGAGTTTTACATATTTATATACATATATATAAAACTTTTTGAAAGGGTAGATGTAGTGTAGCCAAAATAAATGCATACATAAATACATGCATACTTACAAACAGTCGGCACGCAGCTATTAAAAACTGTCGAATACGCTTTGTCAGCAAAGTCACACGCTATGCGGCAATGCCCACAAATGCGTTGCAATCATACGAATATATGTATGAACATATGTGCGAATGCACAAGCCAATTTTTGTGTATGAATGTAGGTATGAATATACCAGCGAGCGTTTGCATACGCTGGCTTACATACTTTGGCTGCGCTTAGAATTTAGGTAAATATGTATTATGGTAAATAAGTAGTATAGGAATTTATTGTATAAATAGAAGGAAAATATGTTGAATAAATTAATTCATGTTTAGTGCCGAATGATGGCACTACTCGAACCTATTTGACTTTGAATAGTTCTATTACAGTATACACCATGGCTGCTAAATGGATCTTCTGAGTTAGTTTTGGTTCTTAGCTTCCGTCCTGAATTGTTCGATGTTTTGAACGCTGTGTTGATGTTGTATTTTCTAAGGAAATTTGCTAATTTATATGTTGCCCTTCCAGTATATGTCATTGTCGTCCAGGTTTGTGTACTTTCTTCTCCATTGTTTCTTTTTTGTTCTCTAAGGTCTCTCCTGAGTTTATCTACTAGTGCTTTTTTATATCCGTTGTTTGTAGCGATGTTATATATTATTCCAAGCTCTCTTCTATATGCTTCTTGTGTAAGAGGTGTTCTTTCCAATCTTTGTACTAAGTGCCTTAGCGCTGCATTTTTATGTTGTTGTAGGTGGTTCGAGGTATTATGTATTATTGTGTCGGTGGCCGTTGGTTTCCTATATATGTCGTAGTTGAATTTATTGCTAGCTTTATCAATACTTATTGTGAGGTCCAGATAATAGATTCCTCCGTCTTTTTCGGTTTCCATTGTGAATTTTATGTTCCCGTGCTGCTTGTTGAGGTACTCCAGTACTTGCTCTTCGTTGTTGGTAGTTGAAACGCATATGATATCATCCACGTACCTTGCGTAAAATAATACTCCTAATTTGGAATTTAATTCCTGTATATACTCTTTTTCCAGGTTTTGCATAAACGCTTCCATAAGAATAGCCGATGCTGGGTTTTCCATCGCAAGTCCGTTTGTTTGTCTGTATATTTTATTGTTGAATTGAAAATAGTTTTGACGTAGTGTGGTTTTTACCGTGTTCGTGATTTGCGTACTTTTTACTTTATCTTTTGTTTTATGTAGTATTATAGAGTTTACTATGTTGAATGTGTCTGCTAGTGGTATTGATGTGTATAGATCTTTTATGTCGAAAGATACCAATTTGCTGTCCTTTGTCGCTTCAACGGTCCTAAGTTTGTTTATTAGTTCAGATGTACGAGTATTAGATATGGTGTGTTCGTTGCTAAGTTCCAGTGTGTCCTTCAATACTGTTTTTAAATATTTAGATAGCTTATAGAATGGTGCCGATTTAAAGTTAATGATTGGTCTCATTGGATTGCCTGGCTTGTGGATTTTTGGTAGCGCAATCAGTGGTGGAGTTGACGGGTTCATTTGGACTAATGTATATGCCGAGTTTGTATCTATTATATTTGTTGCAGTTTTTATAGCCACTTTGATTTCTTTCTGGTATTCATCCGTGGGGTTCACTCTTATTCTACGACATTCCATATCCTCGATGAGTTTTTCGGTTTTTGTTATATACTCATCTTTTTCAATTAGCACAGTTGTGTTGCCTTTGTCCGCCTTCGTTGCGCTAATGTTGTTTATCCTGAGTTTATGTTGTAGGTTCTTGACTGTTTTTTGCTCCGTGTTTCTCTTCTGTCCTTCCTTTGCTTTCACTTCCTTGTTTATTATTTCTCTGCACATGTGTCTTGCGTGCTCTTGTTTCTCAACTGTTATTAATGATATTGCAACCTCTGCGTCTACGATCGCCTGTTCCGTTTTTCTTTTTTCGTTTTGGTCTATAATATTGTGTTTCAGTCCCTTTTTAAGAAGTTGTTCTTCCGCCGCGGTGATGGCCACTGTCGTTAGGTTTACGAGCCCGGCATGGAAATGGTGCGGTTGTTGGTTAATGTCCCTTTCGCGACGTCCTGTCAGCTTATCTAGTTTCCGGTTCAGCGTCCTGTATTTCTGTTGTAGTTCATGTTCGACCTCAGTCCTTATGCGCTCGAAGCATTCCATTAACGTATCGGTAGGTAATTGTTCCGCCAACCTTAAATGGATGGATAGAATCTCGGCATTTATTCCATCTTTCTTGGCGTACTGGTTTTTCAACTCATATCTTAGAAAGTCTCTTTCCGCCTTCCTAATTGTCCTCATGCTTGTATTGGTGTTTGTTTTGATTGTTATTTTTGCAAATTTTGGTGTCACATTCAATTCTATGCATTGTTTGTTAAACCAAATGTTTGCCTTCGTTGTATGCAATTTCAGTAAACGTCGTTTGTAAACTATTAGTAGACCGTTTTCGTTTAAGTTAAAAGCCTGACAAGCATTAACTGTTTTATTTTGTTTTGTTGTTTTTCCGACAGGGTGAATGATTGATGTATATTGGAACGATTTTTCGTCATCCCTTGTCAAATTTGGTTTTGAGACAAACCGGTTTCGGCGTTGTGCCATCATCAGTGTCGATTTCCGTTCTGATCTGTTGTGGTCGTTTGTCTTGTATTTATAGTAGGTAGCAGGTAACGTCAGCATGGGTGTCTGTTTGTGTACGTGTGTGCATGTGTTGTGTGTGTACATTCAGAAACGGGGGTGGTTTGCATCGATCGGTTTTTTTATGGTTGACTGAGGCAGGTAAAAGTTGGTGATTTTTGTTGTTTGACCTTTTTTGCTTGTTTGTTGTTTTTGATCTTTTGCTGTTTTGTGCTTATTTGTCGGTGCGTGTGTGTCCGTTGTACCTGAGTGGTTGCTTTGTTTTTTGTAAACCAATTTTAAAGGTTCGAATATTGTGTCGGAAACAGTGTTTGTCTGTTCGTTTATTATTCTACCGTCGAATGTTTTTTGTTTGTAGATTTCCATGTTTTCGAGTACGTTCAGACGTCTGCCTTTTGCTTGTACCTGTAGGACCTTGACTGTTTTTTTGATGTTTCCGTGGGGGCATTTATTCTCCGCCATGTGATTCGCAAAGTTGGACTCTGGTATGATGGTTGGATGCCGTATCTTTTTGTTGTAATCTCTAATGTGTTCTCTGAACCTCGTTCTTACTTGTCGTCCGGTTTGTCCTATGTAACTGTGCTGGCATTCACAAGTGAGCTTGTATACACCATGGCTGCTAAATGGATCTTCTGAGTTAGTTTTGGTTCTTAGCTTCCGTCCTAAATTGTTCGATGTTTTGAACGCTGTGTTGATGTTGTATTTTCTAAGGAAATTTGCTAATTTATATGTTGCCCTTCCAGTATATGTCATTGTCGTCCAGGTTTGTATACTTTCTTCTCCATTGTTTCTTTTTTGTTCTCTAAGGTCTCTCCTGAGTTTATCTACTAGTGCTTTTTTATATCCGTTGCGTGTAGCGATGTTATATATTATTCCAAGCTCTCTTCTATATGCTTCTTGTGTAAGAGGTGAGAATTGTATGGCATGTACGAAATGCAAAATCACCACACAACCATATCCACTTAAGACCACTGAGCGAGCCAAGAGCTTGCTCGAAATTGTTCATACGGATGTTTGCGGTCCCTTTAGAACTGCTTCATTGGGTGGTGCCAAGTACTTCGTAACCTTTATTGACGAAAAATCTCGCAGAGTATTTATATATTTCATTAAATGCAAAGACGAGGTATACGAAAGATTTGTTGAATTTAAAAATCTAGTTGAAAGACAAACTGGGAAAAAGAGAAAAATAATTAGAAGCGACAACGGTTTGGAGTACGTTAATAAGAATTTTGACAACTTGTTTAAGCACTGTGGTATAAAGAGGCAGCTCACCGTTCCATACTCCCCTCAGCAAAACGGTGTAGCGGAGCGGATGAACAGAACGATTGTTGAAATGGCGAGAACAATGATGACTTATGCGAATGTTGCTGAAATGTTATGGGCAGAAGCGATGGCAACAGCAGTTTATATAAGAAATCGTTCGCCAACGAAAGCGTTAGACGACATGACTTCCTATGAGGTGTGGACAGGGCGAAAGCCATCGGTAAGTCACTTACGAGTATTTGGTTCGACAGCAGTTTGCTTAGACAAGACACAGAAAAGTTGGGAAAGGTAAAGAATATATAGTGGTAGGCTACTCACTTACGGCAAAGGCTTACCGTTTGTATGACCAACAAGGTCGAAGAATAATTGAGGCGCGCGATGTAAGGTTTGCTGAATTGGTAGATAGTAACGAGAGTTCAGCGATAGATTTGGTGACTAACATACAGGGTGGCGCAAAAGTAATCCTCCTATCAGAAAATGCTATAAATTTTGCGATTGGCCCCTAAAGTCAGTTCTGTTTTGACATTTGTGTAGTAAACACATGCGAAATACACGTTAATAAACAATGTTACGATACACTGCTCCAGAACGCGGAATATTGCTGACTATTTATTTGACCAATAATCGGTCGGGGCCAAACGGTTACTGTGAATGGTGAGCGCTACAGAGCAATGATCAACGGGTTCGTTTTGCCGCAACTTGATGAATTGGGATTGGAAAACATGTGGTTCCAACAAGACGGTGCAACAGCACACACTGCACGTGCCACAACCGATATGCTGAACATCGGAAGCTTACTTTTGCGCCACCTTGTACATGATCGTTTAGTAAATTAACAAGGAAACTTCTTTCTGAGCTTATAACATATGTATGTTAAGATGTAAATACGTATGTGCGTGTTAATGCATTGCAGAATTATTATGCAACAGAATATTACTGAAATATACATATGTTCAATTCGTACATATGCATGCATATACAAAGTTACTTACTACAGTTGTAAAGGTGCATATTAAATTTTTCCCAAATTTTGAGATTTGGACTGAAATCCGGGCCCCCCTAGAAACTCCGGGCCCGGTGGGAACCCCACCCTTACCACCACCCTCTCGGCGGGCCTGCACATACGTACAAGATCTGCAACCCAAATTTACTATTTAAGCCACGAAATTCTCAAACTATCATTTACAAGAAAATTTTATATTTAATTTAATTAAATGAATATTTAAAAACTCAGAATATTAGTTGAATAGCTAATTAAAATGTATGACGGCGTTGTTAACTGAACGATTGTAGCCCGAATACTGAGTTGGCTTCTTTTTCGTTCGTGTATCGACAATTTTAGAGGGTTGTTGCTGCTTAGCGGAAACGTGGCAGTCGCTCGAACTGGTATGACTACGCCCACGAAATTCTTGGCAGTTCACTGCAGGGTAGATCCCAGTATCGTATCGAATTTTTGGGAAAATGTGGCAATATACAAAGTCAAGAACTAATAGACCAAAACACTGGTTGCCCCCCTCTAACTTGCGCCGCGAATCATAGAAAAACCAGCGCCAAAGTATTTACAGTTAATTTAGTCGCAACAGGCAGACCTATGCAAAGTAAGAGTTGCCGTTGATCGATAATTATTCTTATTGCAACATGCACTGATTTCGTTTTCCTTTACACGGCGGAAAAAGAATATTGCCCTTTTCTGACATTTTTTACTGCACTAAAATTGAATGGAAGGAAAAAATTCTTATAAGAAACATAAAAATTTTCATGGAAATTCATAAATATTTCGCGAATATTGAATACATTTTTCGAATTTTTTTATTATGCTTGAAAAAAAATGTTTCAAATAATTTCCCCAAACTCAAAATTTGTGAACATGGAACCTAAGCTACATATCAATACAAGACTAATAATTTGATCCTCAATTTTAAACCATTCCTAGGTTTAAGCAATTTTTTAAACTTTATTGTATTAAATTCGAATCCTTTCAATTGACTACACCAACTTTAAATTTCTTTCGGTTTAGATTTCTAACTTTACTGAAAAAAGCTTATGAGCAACAACAGCCGTATACACAGTACAAATGTATACTTTTCTCACATCATTCATGTGTGCGCCGTAGCTCAGTGCCTAGAGCACTCGATTATGAGGGAGAGGCAGCGCATCGGTTCGAATCCTACCTTAAAACCTTTCTGGGTTAAAATTTAAGCCCTTTTAGTTACGTGTATTATTTTGAAAACCGGCAGAGTTTAATATTAAACCAAATTTGGTTTGGACATATGTGTGGCATATACTCGTATGTAGGCTAAAATGTTTAGACGTGGTTGTATAATATTCTTCATTAAATAAGAGTGTACAATTGTATGGATCGGGTCAAATTTTATGGATGGATTTTTTTTCATCAGGAGTATAGCAAAAACGTAATCTACAGATGCTTCTAAGAAAAATTGCTGAAGACACCATAGCTTTAAGTCCGATTTCGAGTCCCCCACTTTTGAAAAATAGATATTTTGCCATATGAATGTAGGGTTTGGCCAAAAAATCTTCATAGCTTCTGATATAATTATAGGAAAAATATAATATTGGGCTTACTTTAAAGGTATTTAACATTTCAGAATCTGTATTAATATCTCAAGTGTTTTTGAATTTTAGTAGAGATATCAGGCTTAAATTACGAGAAATTAGCCTAAAATGAACTTTTACTTACTACATATGTTATCATTTTTAACAAGTTTCTTATGGAACAATTTTTTTTCTTTACAGCTTAAATAAGTTCAGAACATTTCCAACAACTTTCATTCAGACAGTTTTTCTTTTTCGAATTCGTTTTAGCAGAAAAAAATTTTCACAAAAAACCGATATTTTCAAGTAATAAGCAAAAAAACACAATTTTTATAATTTTAATGTAATTTATTTTAAAAATTATTTTTTTACTTAAATTTGACCATTTTAACGTATTTTTATAAAAAAAAGTAATGTTATGTTATTATTTTTTAAAATCTTTTTTGCTCTCCATTCGTGGTTGTTTTTCACGGCTTTCTGCTCTAACAGCCATAACACCTCCACCTTTTTTTTCAATAACACTTTTGGAAACAGATGTTAACAACTGTACATATCTTTCTGTTCCTTGTATATGCATTGGAATATTAGGATCATCTAGTGTTGGCTCATCATAATCTAAGAATTGTACCAAGTGATCGTATGGAATATTTCTTGTGAATGCCGGTTCAGATAGTAAATTATCGTCATTCAGATCAATCATATCAGTATAATCTGAAGCATTAAAATTGATATTATATTTTTTGAAAACTCTGATTTTAGTTGGATCAAGTATTTTTTCCCGATAGTATAAAATTTTTTTGATAGCTCTATCACGTATGGCCTTTCTATCATCAAATAACATTGTTAATAAAATGTTTTCTGGATGAGCGTAATATGAATTATTTGGGATTACACCATCTACAATATTAAGTAAATTACGTGTCCAACGAATAGACTTTGATAAAAGTACACTGCCGTATACAACAGAATTATAGTATTTTACATTGAAATACATTGGCACATAAATTCTAATAATATAAACAGCTAGAGTTTTCAAATTTTCCGATGGTGTATTAGTTGTTGTAAAGAGACGTAATACCCTGCTTGTTTTGGTTAGCCATCGATAATGTGCAACTGGTCCTGGTTTTATGTTAGCTAAATCAACTGAATCAGCACCATTTGAAATTCCTTTGGCCATTTGATATAAATATTTAACATCTGTAAATAATTCTCGTTCTTGCTCATCACTGATCATACCAGGCATATTTTCCAATGCTATTGGTTCAAAATCACTTACAACCTGAAAAAGAAATTTTTTAGATCAATTAAAGTTAGTATAATTTTCCTATTTTAATTTGATTGAAAAAATATTATAAAATAATTTTAACAAATGCATACCTGACATTTTTCGCAGTCTTGAATGTCTTTGAATATATTTCCACTTGCTGCTCTTGGTCCACTCGTGACTGTTTTATCTAATGCTCTGAATAAATGACCAAATGGGAATTCATTCAAATAAAGCAAACATATAAACCAGTGCAGGGGTTTATTGAAATGCTTTTCAAAAAGTCTTATAACACCATTTTCTATTCGAGTGTTAGCTGGTTCCTTATCGCTGCATATGCCAATTAATTGATCTATTGCGAGTTTTTCTATTGAGGAATTCATTTAATTCTTTTAATTTGTATTTTGCATTTTCTTCTTCACCCAAATTAACATATCCAAGTAATTCAGCATTAGGCTCTTTTAGAACAACTAAATGGGGTTCTTTTACCATATTTGTATGAAATTTCTCATTAGTTTCCTCTCTAGTTAATGAATAATTTTTTCTGCCATCTAAAGAAAATGCAGATATGTTGGAATCTATGTATCGTTTACGAAGCACTTCATCTCTAACTTTAATTTTTTCTCTTGCATCTTTAGATTTATCCATTATGACAAGTTCACCACGAACATCTCGAAAATTGTTATCTTCGAAAAGGGCTGCTGCTAATCATGAATCAACTCTATCTGAAACACCGAATCTGTGTGATAGCAAAATTTATAGCATCGTATCGCTGAGTATAATGTCCTCGTTTCATTGTAACAGATACTTCTGCAAGTGCTTCATTTGAAATTTGTGCTTCACCTGTTTCCATATTTGTTCCAAGTGGTTCGTATGTCGGATCATCACTAACTGTTGGCATTGTTGGTATTGTTGTAGGTGTTTCTTCTACAATGTCATCCATATATTCAAGTATTGTGAATTTTCTATGATTATGTTGGCCTATCATAAATTCTTTTAAATGGTTTGGTATTAAACCACATGAGCATTCTGTTGTTTTTAACTTGCATTTACATTTTCCAATAATTCATTTGTTGATTGTACGAATGCTGTAAATTCCTGAACTTTTTTTCTGTGTTTAATGCTTTAGTGATATTTTTCCATTAAAAGATTTACTTTTCTTAGAATACCACGTCTATCAATTAGTTGAATATTCAATTTATTCCAAATTTCAACCAATTTATCAATTACATGAGGAGTTAAATTTTCACGCGAAAACATATTACTCTGAATTTTAGCATGATCACTTAAAAAAAAATAAAATCTTAAAATGTCACGACTAGACGGTAAATTCAGATTATTTAATTCACAACATAAAACTGCCGAAGTGAGCAAACGTGTTTTTCTGCGCGCAATATTATTTTCTACTGATTCGTTTACGTTACATCTCTTATAATGGGGAAGTGCACAATATGCGATACTCGATGTTTACCGGGCGACTTTGTGTTTTGTGGAGTTTGTAATTGCAAAGTTCATATAGTTTGGACTAACATTTTTAATCAAGCAATTGGCATTCTAAAAAACAACAAGAACCTTTTGTACAAATGTGACAAGTGCATTGATATGTTTTCCAGTGCTAAAATACATAAGGCTGTGAAAAGTGTTGGTGTGCTTCAAAATTTCTTCACCTTGATAGCTTCGAGTGAGTGTCAAACCGGTATTGTGGACAATAACAAAAGCCCAGTCCGCACTCGCTCCAAGACCAAGGTTATTTATCCTATAACAAAGCAAAAAGAAATAAATTATTCAACACCTAATTCTATTGCGAGTGACAATAACGGCGAGATGGGAAGTATGACAACAAATATTGCAAATGCTCTGCCCAATGATGCTTTGTCTCTCCCGTGCTCAGTGACCACTGCAACTCACACTGAACAAAACAACACCAACGCTAATCACACTGACTCTTCTTTTTCTGCTGTTCTATGCGCTGCTGGCTCTCAGTTGCTTGCTAGTGCTGCTGCTGGTGCTGCCAACGTTGCAGCGCCCCTAAATAATACTGCAGTAACCAAGCAAACTGAAAATGCGCGAAAAGCAGTCGTGAAGTCATATGCAGTTATTAATGGTTCCAACATTAACAATGACCTAGATGTTTTTGTAAAATATAAATGGATTCATTTATCCTCTTTCAAGCCCTCTGTCACAGAAGAGCAAATTATTAAATATATTGCTGAGCATGCCGACATCAATGCTTCTAAAATAGCTTGCTTTATATTAACAAAGAGAGATGTTGATATCAAAACTTTGGTCAGAATTAATTTTAAAGTCCGTGTACTATCTACTGGCTACATTAAACTGTTCAATGATGAACTGTGGCCTACTAATGTCATCGTTAAGTCATTTCACTTTTTTCAAAAGAAAAAAGAAATCACCGGGGCGACGTAGCTCTGAACTTCGTAATTCGTTTCAATTAAATATCTACTTTCACAATGTCTCTGGCTTGCGAACAAAATCCAACTTACTTTTCAACATGAGCTCACATACAATATTTGATGTTTTTGTCCTCGTTGAAACTTGGCTTAACTCCGACTTCAATGACGGTGAATTCTTCGATTGCAACCTCTACAATGTGTACCGTAAGGATCGAGATTATTCTAAAACGGGTCTCTCCAGAGGTGGTGGTGTTCTTATAGATGTTCGCCGTCATCTCCCTTCATCTTTGGTTGATCTCAGTAATCACGATTCAATTCTGGATCAACTCTGTGTCTCTGTCCACGGCAAATCTAAAACTTCTATCTGCGCTTCATACATCCCTCCTGCAAGTTCGGATCTCATATATAAGTCGCATGCTGATAATATTACTGAATAAGAACGCAATCATGATAGCGATAATTTTTGTATCCTGGGTGATTTTAATTTGCCTAATATTGTAAGGTCATATATCGATAATGGCTGAACTTTGATTCCAACCAATGTTTGTAGTACCTCAGAGGTCTATCTTATTGATAGTTTCTTAAGTGTTAATCTATCCCAGATTAATAGCTTCTCCAATCAGTTGTCAAGAACCCTTGATCTAATTTTCACTAACGATAATTTTAGTTGCATAGTGACTGAATGCCTTGATCCGCTATCTAGGTCTGGTATACACCACATACCACTTACGCTTGAGGTCGATTTTACCAAATTTCAAAGTATCACTATGGTTAATGAATTTTCTTGTTTCTCCTTTAAACGTGGCAATTATGATCTTGTTCACCAGGAGGTCTCCTCAATTGATTGGGAAGCTCTTTTCCTGCGTAAAAATATTACTGACTGCTTCAATGTTTTTAGAAATACTGTAAACCAAATTTGTACCGATTACAGGGTGGCTGATGAATTTTGCTACATTAAGAAACTCAAATAATTTTTTTTTCAGTGTATGGAATTCATTTTTCTTTTATTCATGTTAAAGCTCATTAAATTTTATTAAATAAAGCTTAATTAGTTTTAAAAATAATGGAATTTAAATGCCCCCCCCTGCTCGTCGATGCATGTGCGGCATCTTACCAAAAAGTTGTTCATTACTGCTTGGAGAGTTGAGACAGGAATAGCCGCAATTGTTTCTCGAATGGATTGCCTTAGTTCATTCAAATTTGTTGGTTTTGCTTTGAAGACTTCCTGTTTGCAATAACCCTACAAGAAAAAGTCAGGTGCAGTAAGGTCAGGCGACCTGGGTGGCCAACGGAATGTGGAGTTTCTGGATATCAGCTTATTGGGAAATTTTCGTTGCAATTCTGTCATAACAGGTTGGGCTATATGAGGAGCTGCACCATCTTGCTGAAACCACACAGAGTTGAAAGCAATTCTCATTCGGCGTAATTCTGGATAGAAAAACTCTCTCAACATGCTCAAGTAACGGTCTCCAGTAACCGTAACGGTGTGACCGTTTTCTTCGAAGAAGTAGGGCCCGACAATGCAGCGTGATGAAACTGCACACCACACTGTGACACGAAGTGGATGCAATTCCGTCTCATGGAGTATCTGTGGGTTGGAAGCACTCCATATTCGACAATTTTGTTTGTTTATGTTGCCGTTTAAATCGAAATGGGCCTCGTCAGACATGAAAAGACAGTTCAACATGTTTCCATCCTCTTCCACCATTTGAAGCATCTTCTGGCAAAATTCCAAGCGAATCGGCAAGTCTGCAGCGTTCAGTTTGTTGGCCATTTGAATTTTATATGGGAATAAGTCCAAATCTTTGTGCATAATTGACTGTAATGACTGTCTGCTTACACCCATTTGAGCAGATAAGCTTCTTGTCGAAACACGTGGATTGTTTTGTATGGCAGCAGCTACAGCAGCGATTGTTTCCTCCGTTCGAACTGAAGGGTTTCGATGGTAAGGTCTTCTGTTGACTGTCCCATGCTCGGCAAAATTGTTTACAAGTCTTATTATGGTCCATCTGCTCGGAGGATTGCCGCCAAACGTGCGCCTATACTTTCTTTGAACCGAAACTACGGACTCCAGTGCGTGATAGCGGCGGACAATCCAAATTCTGGTTTCAGTGTCCCAGTTATCCATTTTTGTTAAATGTAAAAGTCAATCTGCAAAATAAAAAAAAAATTAACCAGATTCATTAAATAGAAAAAAAGTTATTTAATTTTTTTTTGGTAGCGGCTTTCATTAGCCACCCTGTATATACCGCGGAAAAAAAATAATTATTACAAAGTTCCATGGTACAATAAAAAACAAAAGCGGCTAAAGAATCTAAGAAGCAAATTTTAAAAAAATTTAAGATAACAAAGTCTACGGTATATAAGGTTAAGTACCTTTATTATTCCAATAAATTTAAAGCGTTAGGCAGGAGGCTCCACAAGTCTTTTGTTAGCAGCTTGGAATTACGTGAATTTTGGAATTACGTGAATTCTAAAAAACTAAGCTCGAGTATCCCTTCATCAGTTTTTTACGATACGAAGCGTGCCTATTCACCCTTGGATGCGGCTAATCTATTTGCGGACTTCTGCCGCTCCAACTTCGTTACCCAATCCGATCTGCCGCCGGTATTTCCCTCACCTGCGGACTGCCCTATCAACTTTGGTGCCCTGACATTATCAATTGACGATGTTATTAATGGGTGTCGAAATATAAAATTATCTTCCCAGACTGATATGGACGGCTTATCGTCCTATCTTTTGAAAAACTGTCCTGCTTTGGCTATCCCACTTCTTTTAATTTTCAATAAATCTCTGGAAATGGAGAGTTTATAGCTGCATGGAAGGTAACCTTCATCAGCCCTATTTTCAAAAGCGGAAATAAAAACAATGTTGCCAACTATAGCTATAGACCCATTGCTAAGCTGTCAACGGTTTCCAAACTATTTGAATATCTTGTCAAACAGAAAATGTATTTTGCTGTTAGGCGTCTAATCATAGACAACCAACATGGTTTTATGTCTAGCAGATCCACCGTGACAAATTTGTCAGTTTTTTCGGAATTCTGTTTCTCAGCTTTCAACAACCGTCTTCATACAGTTTATCCCGATTTCTCTAAAGCGTTTGACAAAGTCTGTCATTCTATATTAATTTCGAAACTAGCTAGAGTGGGTTTCCATTCAGCATTCTTAGCGTGGTTAAAATCATACCTGGCTCAACGGAACGCACTCAAATTCGTTTATTGCAACCTCTGGTGTGCCACAAGGTAGCATTCTTGGACCGTTGTTGTTTATAATTTTTATAAATGACATTTCGGATTGTTTCCAACACTCAAACTTTCTGCTGTACGCTGTTGATTTAAAGGTTTTTTCCACAGTTGAAAATTCCTCTGATTCTAGCAAGATTCAATCTGACCTAAACAATCTCGCCGTGTGGTGTAAAACAAATAATTTGCAGCTTAACGTTGCTAAATGTTTTCATGTGACCTTTTCTAAGTCGCGACTTACTGTTCCTACTTCTTATGCCATTAGCAGCGCCCCCCTCTCGACGCGGAATAAAGTCTCGGACTTAGGGGTAGTATTTGATTCAAAATTTTCATTCACGACTCATTTAAATTCTACCATTGCAAAGTCCTTTCTGTTTTAGCTTTTATCCGCCGCTTTACCACTGACTTCGGGGATCCGTATACTGTTAAGCTTCTATACACCTCGCTCGTTCGCTCCAAGCTGGAATACGCCTGCTTTATTTGGAGACCTTACCATGAGTGTCATATCAAGAGGCTCGAACGTGTGCAAAAAATATTTGTTCGCTTTGCGCTACGTTCTCTAAATTTTCCTGATCCGATTCCTTCCTACGATGCCAGATGTGCACTCCTTATTCTTCAGTCTCTGCAATGCAGAAGAACTATTTTGTCGATGACGTTTGTCTTCGATATTATTAATGGTTCAATCGATGCGGCAGCTCTTCTAGCGAGTATCTGGTTTCATGTTCCAAAGAGACCACTTAGAAATAGTAATACTTTTTATATGGGCTATGCTCGGACTCTCTATGCCTCTAACGCTCCTATTTACAGAACATTAACTGAATTTAATCTTTTCTCTGATTTTTTGGCAATCGACTTTGCACTATCTAAACCTAGTTTTAAGTCTGCACTTGTCAATATATTTTTATAATAAATCATTTTGTATTATGTCTATTTCGACGTAGTCTGTAAGTATTTTTTTTTACTCTAGACTACTTTTGTAATTAATTATATCAAGCAATCAATTAATTACTAAATAAATAAATCAATAAATAAATCAAATGCAATAATATCGTGTTCAAGTATATGTGATAAAGTGGATTCAGATGATGTAGAAGGATTTGGTTCATCCATTTTAAATTTAAATACCAAAATTTTGCTGTCTGAATGAAAGTTGTTGGAAATGTTCTGAACTTATTTTAGCTGTAAAGAAAAAAAAAGTTACAATAAGAAATTTGTTAAAAATGATAATATAGTAGTTAAAAGTTCATTTTAGGCTAATTTCTCATAATTTAAGCCTGATATCTCTACTAAAATTCAAAAACACTATAGATATTAATACAGATTCTGAAATGTACGTCAAATAAATTTAAAATAAGCACAATATTATATTTTTCTTATAATTCTATCAGAAGCTATGAAGATTTTTGGGCCAAACCCTACATTCATATGGCAAAATATTTATTTTGCAAAAGTGGGGGACTGGAAATCGGACTTAGAGCTGTGGTGTCTTCAGCAATTTTTCTTAGAATCATCCGTAGTTTACGTTTTTGCTATACTCCTGATGGAAAAAAAATTTTACCCGCTCTAGTGTACATATAAATTATTATTTTTATCGTTAGGATATCTAGAACTCGAGAGTAAGCCATAACTTCCAATTTGAACATAACATAGCTATTTGAAGGTTATACTTTTACATTGCGTTATTGAACTGCTTGTTTATCAGATACTTTGAATCGATACTTTGAGTATCGAGTCTTTTTGTTTCCATACTATCAGGTACCCGATACTTGTAGAGCGATACTTCAAATGAGTACAGCATCAATACTTTGTATTCAATATAGTGACCCTATTTAGTCCTAAATATCTTGCAACCCTAATTCTAGGGATAAAAAAATTCTTATTATATAAATGCGCTCACTCCCTTCAGTGACTGTCAGTAAATGGGAATTGTTTTGGGAATCTATTTGGTATTACATAAGGGCGAACGCAATGATACGGAATATTTATTTCTAGAGGTATATCATTGGTAGTGTAGATTTGGTGCGAATGATCTTACATCTGCTTATAAATTTCCAGACCTTTGAAGTAAACAAATTTGGCTGCATGCCCTTTTATAGGGCATTGAATACTCCACAAAAGAACGCACATTTTTTCAGGTGGACCTTACTAGGGCAGCCAGATACTTAGGACCAAAAATCAGTACATGCATGTAAAAAAATCAAACAAATGAAGAAATATTCTGTGATTCAACAGGCTTGACAATATTTCATTACATGTTATTGCGTCTTTAGTTTTATAAATTAACATAATAAAAATAAACTATGAACCAAAAATTATTCATACTTCACGTCTAAAAATCCAGGTACTTCTTTAATTTTTTCCATTATTTTTGTGTACCAACAATTGAATTGAATTGTTCCTTTTACAGCCTGTACATTTCAAAGTATCCATGACTATAAATAAGCTCAAGGCCAAAAATGATAATTTTTTAATAAAAACTAGTATTCAATATTTTTCTGACCGTTTATTGATTTTTTTAAATTTCGAAAATTATTTTTGATAGGCTCGAACGGTCTAATGTGGTTGGTGCAAGAAAAAATTACATTATTTTTCTACAATTTTTGTTCGACGTTTCGCCAACCTCCTTGGCATCATCAGGAACATGTATCTTTATTATAAAAAACAACAAACAGAGGACAGTCATACAAACAATTAAAATTTAAATAGTTTACATAAAACATATTTTCAAATATAGTAACAAAACTCACATATAATTGTAAAAACAAACATAATTATCACAAATAAACTTAAATATTAAACATCGGTGGTACCAGCAACATTTGGTTCACTTGTCAAACTAAGCTTTTATCATAAGCATACCAAATATGCATTCGCAATATCGTCCTTGTCTTCCTTCTTGTTCGTCTTTATTCTTCTATTCTTGAATATGTGTAGACTCTCCAGTGTGTACCTAGTTCGTACTCTATTATCTTTGTCTATTATTTTCGCATGTGTGTCCATATGTAATACTGTGTTGTGCTCTGCTTAACGAACTCCCAAAGCTCCTTTGGTCGTACCAATGTAGATTTTGTTGCAACCTGTGTTTTCTCCTCCCTTGGACTGTACTTCGTAAATGACGTTGTTTTGTTGGTGGATTTCTACCGGACTTTTAGTTTTTGTATAAATCGTGGAGTTTGTGCAATCTGACTTGTAAGCTAGCGATATATTTTGTTTGTGTGTTCTTATGTTTTCCTTTACTTTCTCAGTAAATCGGGGTACGTATGCGATACTATGATGTTGCTTTTTTGAGTTGGTTGGTGTGGAAGCGGTTGTTTTGCTGTTTCTTTTGTTTACTTCTTGTTCTATTAGGGTGTTCACTAAGTGGATCGGATAATTACTGTTTATGAGTATTTTATAAATTTTCTGTTTATTAGATTCTATGAACTGCTTGTCGCTTATTGTAAATATTTTGTGTATAAGATTTTGTGCGGATTAGCATTGTTTCATTTTTTTAATGATTTAATTAATTAAAGCTTTTAACTGAATAGAAAAGGAAAATTTTAAAGACAACCCCCATAACTTTTCTTATAGATCCATTTCGGAAGCATCTTATAGATCCATTTCGCCATCTGGCGGCACGGATCACTACTAATGATAGATTTTTTGTTGGTAGTGTGCATTTTTTCTTTATACACAGTCCGATATTTGTGTCAATCGGTTTTGTATATCTTGTATACC
This sequence comes from Merzomyia westermanni, assembly GCA_949987695.1. Lineage (NCBI taxonomy): Eukaryota > Metazoa > Arthropoda > Insecta > Diptera > Tephritidae > Merzomyia > Merzomyia westermanni. The sequence goes on from OX465289.1 coordinate 98,218,306, forward strand.
AACCATTCATTTCAATTGAATTGTTGTTTTTACGGCCTGTACATTTTTAAGTACCCATGACTACAAGTGACCTCATGGCCAAAAATTATAATTTTTTTATGAAAACTATTATTATTTTTTTTAATTTTAATAATTAAAATGTTTAATTAAATAGAAAAGGAAAATTTTAAAGACAACGGCCCTAGCTTTTCTAATAAATCCATTTCGGAAGCTGCTAGGCTTCTGCATCACAGAAATTTTGGCACGTTGTGCTAATCATTAAGCTAACAAAAGGCTGGTTTCGCTGTCAGCTAAACTCCTACTTCTGTTCACTTAATCCCCTCCATCTGACAGTCAGTATTTGGTCATGATGGATTTTTGTTGTTGTGCCTGTTTTATTTATTTATTTATTTTATTTATTTATTTAATTCATTTTATCAAGTAGTACAGAGTAAGACTAAAGTCTTTTAATAGTACTTCAATAATTATATAACTAACAAAAGTAACTTTATATATAGTAATATTAATATAGTAATATTAAGTATCTAAAAGCTAAGGTATTTCAGATTTAAGATTTTCTTAGGTTTAAGAGTAATTAGTTCATTAATAAACCGAATAGGCTTGTAATATGGTGACATATGGAGTTTAAAGTATGACAGAAGGGATTTAGAGAAAGAGAGATAGAAGTAAGATGCCAAGATGTCGTACACTTAAGATGAAGCAAAAAAATTTTAAATTCTTGTCTTATAGTTGGATCTGCTCAGCCCAGCCTTTACAGACTCAGGGATTGAGTTCCAAACTCTTACCGCGTTAATAAAGAACAATCTAGAGGATGTCAAATACTTATACTTGGGTACTATGAGACTATGGTGTCTTCGTGACCTCACGCTATCAGCTTCTCATACAGATAGGCTGGCATCTTCCACACACTAATTTTGTAAAGGAAAATACAAATTCTTGCAAGCAGGTAATTCTCAAGAGTGCATCCTAAAATTTGAGTTCGCCAGGCAGAAACATGATCATACCTACCGACATCAAACACATAACGGGTAGCATTATTGAAAGCGACATTTAGTTTGTGGGAAGACACAGAGTCCAGTTTGCTGTATACTACCTCCGAGTAGGTAATAAGCGGCATAACTAGTTGTAGAACTAGTTTTCGCCTAGTTTCCAGAGGGGTAAACTGAGCAGATACTCTTAGTCTACGGAGTATAGCATACACTTGGCCAACAATTCTGTTTATATGATCAGCGCAAGTAAGTCGGGAGTTGATGATAAAACCTAAATTTTTACCCTTATTTGTGAAACCAAGCGAACTAGAGCCTATCCACAGCTTCGGAATATCATTAACACATACCACACTATTATAAATAGGCAGGACATAAGACTTGGCTGCATTTAGACATAAGTAGTTCTCAGAAGCCCAAGCAGATATAGCAGATAAGTCGCTATTTATCTTAAAGCATAAGTCCTCAAGTAGACCAATACGATTAGATAAATATAGTTGTATGTCATCAGCGTATGCATGAACATTCACATACTGACACACAGAAAAAACATCATTAATAAACAGACTAAAAAGAAGTGGCCCAAGGACAGATCCTTGAGGGACCCCAGATTTTACAGTTCTAGACTGGGATGAGAATACACTAGACTTGACCCTCTGAGTTCTACCATTAAGATAGCTGGCCATGAGCTTCACGGAGCTGTCTTTGAAACCAAAGTAATGTTTCAGTTTCATGCACAATAGTTTGTGATCAACCGAGTCAAATGCTTTGGAGCAGTCAAGCAGGCAGAGGAGTGTTAAGTAACCCTTGTCAAAATCCATTCTTATATCATCCAGTATTTTTAGCATTGCAGTTGAGCAGCTGTGGTTTTTTCTAAACCTAGATTGAAGTGAAGAGATCAACTTATTTTGCTGCACAAAGGTTGAGATTTGCCCTGCCATCAAACTCTCACACGCTTTGGAAAAGGCAGGCAAGACGCTAATAGGCCTATAGTCTCCAGCACAACTCGAGTTTGGCTTTTTTGCAATAGGGACATGGCTCTTTTCCATGCTGCGGGAAAACACGAGCTCGTGAAGCAGTGGTTTATCACATGTGTGAGAGGGCTTATTAAATACTGGATGACAATTTTACAAAATTTTAACGAGATCCCATCTTCCCCTAAAGCGTTAGACTTTACGTTCAAGAGAGACTTCAGAACTTCATCCTCCGTAACGGAAGTAAACTCAAACTCTTCATTAAGACCAGCACGAGGGGATAGATTGTTTGATATGGCATCAGACCGAGCGTTGTTGTTGGATCTAACAAAAAAGTTATTAAGCTCATTTAAATCAATCTCACTTTCGTTTCTTTCTTTCCCATGTATCTTAAAATTCCTTAGGTTGCGCCATAGTGTTTTAGAAGGGAGCATGGGATTCAGTTTAGAGTTACTGTACAACCGTTTAGCTTCTCTAATTATTTTGTTCGCCTCATTACGAACTTCTTTATACCGGCGCCAAGAAAGATCGGTCATATTTTTCCTCCATTCAGAACGTAGAGGTACATGAGCATTATAAAGCAAGGTGAGGTTTTCATTAAGATAGTCCAGCTTTCTATCCACAGTACCAAGATACCAACAGAAATTCCAATTTATCTTACTCATGTCGGAGTGTAATAAAGGAACATCTAATGACTTAAAATCACGATAATATAACGTCTTACCCAAATCTGGTCGATTCATTACAACTTCCAAAGTACAAAAAATGAGGTCGTGGTCAGAGATAAAGTCTACTTGGTCAAACTTGAGGACATGAGTGTGATCACAGGTAATAAAATAATCAAGAAGACTTGGATTGGAATTATGAGCATACCTACAATGCAAAGACCAGCTGTAGCCAACTGGTCGATCAATCTATTACAGCAAGGATCACTTGTTAACAGATTAATATTAAAGTCTCCACAAACCAAAATACGCTCATAATCCATCACAAGTTCTGATAAAGTAACAAAAAAATGGTCAAGAACAATATTTTTATTAGGGTTGTAAACACACGAAATAAGGATTTTGCTCAAGCCGTCCGATATTTCAGTACAGAGGTACTCAATACCACTGTTTACAGACAAAGATAGCAATCTGCTTTTTAGGTTTGCTTTATAATAAACTGCAACACCTCCCCCTTTCTTATGCTTGCGATCGTTCCTCAATAAATTGTACCCATTTAGAGATAGACTGAAGTCAGTAATGTCACTATGGAACCATGTCTCAGTAACGCAAATAACATCTACGGCAGACCCTTCAAAAATAAACCTAAGATAATTAAGCTTGTTTTGACTAAGGCTACGAGCATTAAAATGAACGACATTTAACCCTTGATTTTGTCTGCATAAAATATCAATAAGAATTTTTTTGTTATTATTAACGCGAGAGTACGTTTCATCAAACAGACCCACTAACATAAAATATTAGTGCATTTACCATGCTGAACCAAAACAAAAGCAACCATAGACAAGCAAGCTAGGCTACAGTGCTGGTCGATCATCAAGGCAAATAAAGATAAGGAGAATAGGTGCAAAGAAAAACACACAATTATGCAAAACAATACTCGCATGAGTGAAAAATAGCAACAAAAAGATATTACATGAATTATTAAGTAAGAAATAAGAGAAATAAGAGAGAGACAGAGTTTTTCATAGATGGAATAACAAAAAGAGAAATATGAAGAGCACACACAATTCAAACACATTGCTTAAAATTATGATAATGTACCTGCAGCAACAACGTTTTTAATATCATTTATGCTAATAACTTTTACAGCTTTGCATTGGGGACGGGCACGTATATACACATGGCCACGTATAGAGAATGCAGCTGTAAGTCTTTTTTCCCTTCTCAACTGCATTGCAAATCGCAGCACCTCGCGGTTGTTATTAGTGAGACACTCATGCATGTGTATTTTTCCGTCCGCATCAAATCCAGCATCTTTGAGCAATAAAGGCCGATTTTTATTTTTACAAAAGCGAGCCACAGACTTAAAGAGAGTGGGTCGATCAGCAGAAGATACCAACTTCACAATCACTAAGGCTGTCTTTGAGTTATTACGACTTTTTTCTCTAAAGGCAGAACGGGTTTTGAGCTCAGGCAAACCAAGAGATTCACATATTTTAGCAAAGTTGTGCTCAATGTTCTCATTATCCGCGTAAGGCAGACCATTGATGATGATGTCGGTGGATAAGGTTTGATTTAAGCACTCATTTACTGCAGTCTTAAGCAGCACAATTTCCTTTTTGAGGTGCTCATTTTCTACGATTTGAGCCTCTGCTTGCTCCACACGCACTTCCATGTTATTCATCACAGTCTTGAGGCTTGTCAACTCATCCTTCAATTCGCCAAATCGTTGCATCAATCTCTCCTCGCACTCTTTCACTCGTTCAGTCAACTCGTCAATAATACTAGTTCTCAGAGATTCAAGCTGCTCTTCCATACGATGAAATAGAGATGATGATGGTAAACTCTCCTCCCTCTCAGTCTTATTTGTAGTTGTCAAACTACTTTGCGGAGTTGAATCCGTTAGGCGCACACTTTTTGTTCTTGTCATCATTGGTTTCATTTTTACGAATTTATATTAGATATGTAATTAGTGTATAATTAAATTTCAATTTGAATTTAAAAATTTCAAAGCATTCGCAAAATCAGATAACAAGACTTCACGTTAAAAAGCACTAGGACAGCACCGTAGGGCCCACAATCATCACAAATGCAAACAAATCAGTGACAATTCAAAATAAATAACAAAATACTGCAGCACGCCTCAAACACGTCTACTCGCAACAACGCATTGAATTCCGAATCGACATATACTTTACCGCGTACTTCCGGTTTTCATTATATTTTTGTGTACCAACAATTCAATTCAATTCATACTCTGGCTTGTCTTTCTTCTGAAGTAATTATTTGGCGGGGATGTTCTCATGTTCCTCTATGTGCCGGTTATATCATACTCTTGACTAATGTTAATTTATCATGTTATTGGCGAATTGGCGACCAAATTAGGAAAATTGGCGATGGCGACTTTTTTGGCGACTATCCAAATATTATGAAGCTTGAGTAAATTTTTAAGTATAATTTTAACTCTATTTTCATCCTTTATCTACACCTTGCTCATATATCTGACAACAAAATGAAGTATAAAGCAAACGAGGGTTTGAAGCAGATCAATACGCAGGATCATTACTCGTATTATATGTTAAGAAAATTAATATGTGCGTAGCATATATACTAAGGTTGAGTATTGGCGACTATGTCAACGATATTTAGCTCTGAAACCCCTTTTGTCAACACCAGGAATACAAATACTTTAATGAAAAATGTTGACAATGATTATGATTATTAAATTAGTGTACTGTCTTCCTGAGAAAGCAAATTTTAGCATACTTTATTATAAAGCGAAAAGTTCATCGGTCAAGAATCAAATTGGTGATGAAACTGTGCTTGAGAGGAAAGTTTTTGAATATATTAAAACCCTTCGCAAAGAAATTGATAAACGGTTGCCAACAGATTATAAAAATTTAAAGAAAAATCATACTTCGGTGATCGTAAACAGTGTTTTGAAGTCAAAATAACTTAGAAACTTTCCAACTTTTTAAAAGAGTAATAACGCATAGTTGAACCTACCGGCACTTCCAATCAATTGCTCACGTATGATGTTATTCCGAATTACGGGTTAAGGGCTATTAGGATTTACAAATTCGCTTTCGGTCCCGGATCGTATAACGTAATTTGACTCCAGATGTTTTTGAAGGTTTCGTTTTGATGGAAATTTTGTTGGCGACTTATTTGGCGACATGTAAGTAAAATTTGGAGATTTTGGCGACTTTTAAGGGAGAATCTGCCGACAGCTTTCCAAAAAAGACTGGCAACCCTGAACAACAGTACAGCCTCTTTTTCTAATTTGGTTGAGATTCAGGAATAGTTTTGCTGACTCTATGCGACGACGCACAGTGGCGCCTCTGCCGTTAAAGCATGGAAAAAGTCAAAAAAAATCAAGAAAGCGTTCGCTAAATCTAATACATGTTTCTAATAGAGAATTTTCTAGGGATCAAGAATATAGAACTGCTTTTCACAGAAAATTGTAGTTTACCAGGTAGAGCCGCTCAAAGTTGACCAATTTTCAACATTGGGAAAAATTTGATATTTTTCTTCTTTTTCGTTGCATTTAAAATGGTTTTGTGAGTAAATAAGGCGGCCGGTTGTCGTTTTCTTGTATAGCAATTAAAGATAATTTAATTTAGGATTGAAACAAAAAAAATTGTTTTTTTTTTGTTAAAAGTTGGCGGATATACCTGTTTTTCGAAATGCCTATTTCTAGGCCCTTTTTAAAACTTTGATGAAAAAAAAAATGTTAAAATATGTGCTCCGTCAAATTAACTGTAGTTATTTGTGAAATATTCAGTTACCTAAATTCATAAAGTCTACCTGCGTCCAGCTGCAACTTCACTTTTTACATCAAATAAAGTTAAACAACCTTTGGCATAAATACGCGCCTGAGCAGGTATATAATTCAGTACGGCCGTAAGGTCGTTTTTGTTATTGGAACTTGTTAACAACATACATTTTTTTAGTTACGAAACGTATAGTTACCTGAAATTCATTTTAATAATTTTAGTAGGTATATAAAGCTATCCATCATACAATGCACATTATCATTCGTCTTTTGGAGATTAAGGAACTTAGTATTCTGTTTACTTAAATAAAGTGAATATTATTTTTAAATATAGTTCACAGTTTAATATTTAGTCAGATACACTCGAAGCCAATTCTAATATGTATCTAGAAAACTCGAAACTATTTGCGGTGTTTAAATCTACAAAGTCAAGACGGGACTTCGTTGAGGCTTTTATGAGAGAATTAGCGAGTGAAACGAGCATTAAAGAAAAGGAAGGCCTGGAAGAAAAAAATTGGTTTACAATACATTATGATAGAAAGAAAATGGAAGGACGTCTATCGTAACAATTGAAAATTTCTAAGTAAGCATGAAAAGTGGGTAGCTGACGAAACTTTTTTGGACGAAGAAACGCCTAGCACGTCAACCAATCCAACTAGAGGGAGACCAACAAAACCCATAGAAGAGTGTTCTAACTACACAAGGAAAAGGAAGCTGTCTGATACCACAAAAGCTATGGCCACGACTCATCTTTCAGAAGCACTGGCTATTAAATATCAAAAAGACGAAGAAAACGTGAAGTCTCATATAACAGAAGCAGTTGCGGTAGCAAGTCCAGTGCGACTGATGAGGATCAAAAACAGCTTTCCCACACCACCAAATGCGCTACCTACGAAATACACTCCCGAAGAAGCTTTGGCGCTGTTTATAGATCTCGGTTTAGCGAAAAACGAATATATTGTATTGCGTAAGTCATTATTGCAACGTAATGCCGATATTTTACCTGGATACAAAAAATTACTCAAGCCAAGAAAGAAGCAGTTACTCTAAGTCCCAAAATAACTGAAGTATCAGCTGAAATTGAGCTACAAAACCTAATAGATCATACGTCTACACGACTTCTTCAAAGTTTTACTGAAGAAAAGGTGAAATCACTGCCAAAGGAGCTAGCATTGATAACTAAGTGGGGCTGTGATGGATCATCAGGACAAAGCGCATATAAACAAAGAATAAATGTAGACGATGAAACAATTACAGATAGTAATATGTTTATGGCTTCTATTGTTCCATTACGACTAAAAGATAAAGCTTCAGAATATTGGAAAAATCCACGTCCGTCATCAACTATATTGTGCCGCCCGATATAATTTAAATACGAGAAGGAGTCTTCGGAAATCATAAAAGCTACAGTGAGTGATATAAAAAATCAAATTGCCAAATTAGAACCAACAATAATTGAAATTGAAGAGGGGCATGTCATTAAAATAAAGCATGATTTTCTTCTAACAATGGTCGATGGAAAAGTTTTGAACATAATAACAAATACGACATCTACAATGAAATGCCCAATTTGTAAGAAGAGCCAAAAGGACTTTGAAAATCTTGATGATTCAATAACTGACGAACTAAATTATAAGTATGGAATGCCTCGTTTGCATGCTAGGATAAGATGTATGGAATTTGTTTTGAAGCTGGCTTATACACTACCACAACAAGGAGAAGTTTTCGACGACAATACAACATGTAAGGAGAAAAAAAATAATTCAGGATGCATTCTATAAAGAGATTGGCCTTAGAGTTGACTGTCCAAAGTATGGATACGGAAATACAAATGATGGTAACTTCTCTCGGCATATACATTAGTCCAAATGAACCCGTCAACTCCACCACTGATTGCACTACCAAAAATCCACAAGCCGGGCAATCCAATGAGACCAATCATTAATTTTAAATCGGCACCATGCTATAAGCTATCTAAATATTTAAAAACAGTATTGAAGGACACACTGGAACTTAGCAACGAACACACCATAACTAATACATCAGAACTAATAAACAAACTTAGGACCGTTGAAGTGACAAAGGACAGCAAATTGGTATCTTTCGACATAAAAGATCTATACTCATCAATACCACTAGCAGATACATTGAACATAGTAAACTCTATAATACTACGTAAAACAAAAGATAAAGTAAAAAGTACGCAAATCACGAACACGGTAAGAACCACACTACGTCAAAACTATTTTCAATTCAACAATAAAATATACAGACAAACAAACGGACTTGCGATGGGAAACCCAACATCGGCTATTCTTATGGAAGCGTTTATGCAAAACCTGGAAAAAGAGTATATACAGGAATTAAATTCCAAATTAGGAGTGTTATTTTACGCAAGGTACGTGGATGATATCATATGCGTTTTAACTACCAACAACGAAGAGCAAGTACTGGAGTACCTCAACAAGCAGCACGGGAACATAAAATTCACAATGGAAACCGAAAAAGACGGAGGAATCTATTATCTGGACCTCACAATAAGTATTGATAAAGCTAGCAATAAATTCAACTACGACATATATAGGAAACCAACGGCCACCGACACAATAATACATAATACCTCGAACCACCCACAACAACATAAAAATGCAGCGCTAAGGCACTTAGTACAAAGATTGGAAAGAACACCTCTTACACAAGAAGCATATATTTAGAAGAGAGCTTGGAATAATATATAACATCGCTACAAACAACGGATATAAAAAAGCACTAGTAGATAAACTCAGGAGAGACCTTAGAGAACAAAAAAGAAACAATGGAGAAGAAAGTACACAAACCTGGACGACAATGACATATACTGGAAGGGCAACATATAAATTAGCAAATTTCCTAAGAAAATACAACATCAACACAGCGTTCAAAACATCGAACAATTTAGGACGGAAGCTAAGAACCAAAACTAACTCAGAAGATCCGTTTAGCAGCCATGGTGTATACAAGCTCACTTGTGAATGCCAGCACAGTTACATAGGACAAACCGGACGACAAGTAACAACGAGGTTCAGAGAACACATTAGAGATTACAACAAAAAGATACGGAATCCAACCATCATACCAGAGTCCAACTTTGCGAATCACATGGCGGAGAATAAATGCCCCCCCCGGAAACATCAAAAAAACAGGCAAGGTCCTACATGTACAAGCAAAAGGCCGACGTCTGAACGTACTCGAAAACATGGAAATCTACAAACAAAAAACAATAGACGGTAGAATAATAAACGAACAGACAAACACTGTTTCCGACACAATATTCGAACCTTTAAAATTGGTTTACAAAAAACAAAGCAACCACTCAGGTACCACAAACACACACGCACCGACAAATAAGCACAAAACAGCAAAAGATCAAAAACAACAAACAAGCAAAAAAGGTCAAACAACAAAAATTACCAACTTTTACCTGCCTCAGTCAACCACACAAAAAACCGATCGATGCAAAACCACCCCCGTTTCTGAATGTACACACACAACACATGCACCCACGTACACAAACAGACACCCATGCTGACGTTACCTGCTACCTACTATAAATACAAGACAAACGACCAGAACAGATCAGAACGAAAATCGACACTGATGATGGCACAACGCCGAAACCGGGTTGTCTCAAAACTAAATTTGACAAGGGATGACGAAAAATCGTTCCAATATCCATCAATATTTCAAGAAGATTTTTTGAAAACTATGAAGTGACTGCTCGCATAACAGGAGTTGATAGAGATATTGTGAAAAGATTGGAAGTAATTTTAAATATATTAAACTGCCATGAACCAGTTAATGGACCCAAATTTAGAGAATATGCATCTAAACCTACAGAGTTGCTGCATCAAAAGTATCCTGAGAAGAAACTTACACCAACGGTACATAAAATTTTAGCACATGGAAAGATTTAATGGAGTACCAGTGCTTACCATTAGGAGAATTGTCTGAAGAAGCTCAAGAATCTAAGAACAAGGACTACAAAAGATATATAAGTATCACGAGTTGGACAAAACGAAGACGTTTTCAACATGTTAGCTATCTCTTCTAATCCAGTCATATCATCTATGAGGTATGTAAGAACACAAAAAGATCTTACAGATGCGTATAGCTCAGAAATGGTTGCTTTGTTAGATATATGTTCCAGTGACGATAACTATGTTAAGATAAAATAAGTTTTTCACTTCTTATCACAACAATGAAAAAGAGATTAACTAATCAATTTTGTTACTTTATTGAAAAGTAAGATATCTATGTACAAGTTAATTTTTTATTTCAAATAAAAGAATTAATTAATTTAGTAATTTATAAATACATACTTTTCGTTATTGCATTTCTCTAAAGTTTATCAAATTTATTTTAAAGCTTAGGCATTTCGCCGTCAAACGAGTATTAAATTTTTATAGAAATCAATACTTCTATCGAGTTTGGTACAAATTGGTAAAGCGGTTACTAAGATCAAACTTTTTAGCATAAATGGGCAGTGCCACTCCCCTTTTCCAAAATTCGTTGGCTGTATAATCTTTAGCTCAAATAAAATTTCATTGAACCACTTTCAATAACTTTTAGTTATTAATAAAATAAATATTTGGCTTGTAAATTAAAAAAAAAACATGTAAAATTTTACGATGAATTTTGAAGCACCTTGTTATTGTGGCACCAAAAACGGACATTTGAGTTTTATAAGAGTATTGCCATTTAAAAGAAACAATACGTCTATCGATTTTGATAGTTATTGATTACGTGACTACTTAGATACAACTTTTTGTCATAAGTGGGCAGTGCCACGCTATCTAATCAAAATCATTAGTTTATCTTATTTAATGCTTAAATACGTCATGATAAGACAAATCTCATTTAATTTTGTTTTGTTTTGCATTTTTCTAAAAATTTTCAACTTTGAAGAATTTTTTAGAAGCACCCTGTATCTGTGACATTCTGAGCTGTCACACAATAAAACTTCAAATAATTAGCTTTCATTTTCATTTTAAATTTTTAAAATATCTTCATTGGTTCAAAAGTTATGATTTTTGCAAAGAAAAAACTCAAAAGACGCCACTGTGCGACGTCTAAAAGCGAAGCGTGCTAGACAGCTTCATCATAGAAATTTTAGCACGCTCTGTTCACCATTAGGCTAACCGGTTGGTTTTGCTGTCAACTAAACTCCTACTTCCATTCACTTCACCATATACTCGTATATGAACAACCCCCGCCATCTGACAGTCACTATTTCATCATGATAAATTTTTGTTGGTGTACCTGTTTTATAGCCAACTACCTTACCGCGTGCTTCCGGTTTTTATACCTTTCATGAACATGAAATGGCATTATAACTTTGGTCCGATGTTTGTAAGTATGAGAAGAAGAAGAGATAGACCGACCAATAAGTATACCGAAATGATCAGGGCGACGAGCTGAGTGGATTTAGCCATGTCCATCTGTCCATCTAACCGTCTGTCTGTTTGTACGCAATCTAGTTCCTCAGTTTTTGAGATATCTGGATGAAATTTGGTACGGAGCCGCCATTTTGCATTAGATTAATCATTTGTCGGGATCAGCAAGATCGGAGCAATACAACGCATAGCTCCCATACAATCGATTGTTCCGATTAACAGAGTTTGACCTATAAATATTGAAATTTAAGAGCTAAGAACTTTCAATTTGGCGGGCTTAATTTATATTACATACGCAATGTGACTAGTGAAAATCAGCCAGATCGGAACAACATAACATATAGCTCCCATATAATCGATAGTTCCGCTTAACGGGGTTTGACCTATAAATATTGAAATTTAAGAGCCAGAATTTAAGAACGATGTTAAGCTTAACGTTTCATATTTTAATAGCACTATATATTGCTTGTTTGAAAAATATTGTGGCGAATATTCTGAAGCATGTACCGTCCCTAGCTCCATAACATTTCCACCACTAGCTTAACACAACAGAGGTAACGATGGCTACGCTTATGAATGCAAGCAATATAAAGAGGGATTGCGAGAGTGTTTGCGAATACGAGGCAAAAGAGGAGATGTCAATACACAACGCCGACCCTCAAAGAGGGAACAACCAAGAAACTTCTGGGTGCGCAGGGTATTATCCTGTTGGACCATAAAAGGCAGTGACCAAGCAAGGCAGGTTGATCAGTTGTTATATAGTGAACTTACTGTGGAGTTACCAAACTCGTAAAATTGTATTGCGTTTATTACAAGTAAATAAAACTAGCTATTTGTTACATTATTTGTGCGTGTGTTTATTTGACTTTTTTATTTGAATTTATAGTGATCGAACTCAGGATTATTAATTGAGGAATCATCGAATTCGACACAGTATGTACCTACCCGAAAATCTTTATATGACGAATGAGAGCAAGCCGGTTTACTATACAGCCGAAAGCATTGAAAATAAGTAAGGAAGTCAAGTTCGGATGAAACCGAACATTACATACCCAGCTGTGCACTTGAAACGCTGTTATTGTTTGTTTTGTTTGGTGATTGGTGTTAAAAGGCTGCGCAGTTATATACATAGGTAAATAATTTAGGCTTTTGTTAACTGAGGAATTAAAATTTTTGGTAACCATTGTCTTGTTAAATATCTATGTGGGAAGGTTTGACGAGCGCCCCAATATTTTGAGTAAAAAGTAAAATTTTAATTTAGTATTGTTTGGTCGCTTAGTAATTCAAACGCGTTTTTTTTTTCAAAACATTAAAAAAACCAAAAAAAAGTTTAAATAAATATATATGTAAATTAAAAGAGTGCTAAAGCGGAATATTAATTACTTATATAACATAAACTAAATACTAATTATTTAAAGAGAGTCATTAGTGTTATTTTTTGTGCTCAAAATTCAAACGCGTTTTTTTCAAAACGTTACAAAAAAGTTCGAAGAAAACCATTTATTATCGCGTTATTATCAAAATTGTGTGGAAGCAGTTTGAAATAAGCGAAATCCATCAAAAAAGCTTACAGTGCAGACGAAGGAAGGACCCAATTACCACCATCACCAGAAAATCCCCAAAAGTTTGAAAAGTGAGCACCGATCCCGCCGCAGAGATCCTGGGAATGAGCACCGAGAACAACAAAGAAATACTCTTGCTCGTAGAACTGTCCGTAGAAGAGCTCGGGTAGAAAGCTCTTGAAAAAGCCGTCAAAGTCAATTCCGAGTACATCGTCATAGAGTAACTTTACAAAATAGACGAAATGAAAATGAAAGGCCGGCACATAGAAATGGCTCAATGAGAGAAAATAAGGGTAGGGAGAACGAAGATATACTAAATGATTTAGGATTGGCAGATTTTCGACAAACATATTTTAGGAATATTAAGAAGGGACCAACAGAGGTTTGCATTTGCTGCGGTGGGCTATGGTTTCTATACCAAGTACAGCCTTTAAATTTTAATATAATTTCCCAAAGTCATCCAGATGTTGCATCTGCCTTCATTTATCCAACAAATTTCTCGTGGAAGATGGTAGCTATAAATTCTGTGCTACTTGCCGAAACACAACTAAAAGGAACACCCTTCCAAAGATATGCTTGGCTAATGATTTAGATTATCCTGAGCTCCCAGAATGCCTAAAAGACGCCTAATAATGCCAAGATTACCTTTTATGACTATTCGTCTTTTGGGATACCAAGGTTACAGTTCATTAAGGGGGGCATTCCTATTTCAATTAACGAAATTGTTACTTCCCTTCCAAGATCATTCGATCAAGCGCATGTGATTCAAATCCATTTAAGAAGACGTATGGAGTATAATCATGACTCTATGACTGATACCATACGTCCTGCGAAAATTATGGAAGGAATATTTAGTGAATACTCCATTACATCAGGAGCACAATATACATATAAATGAAGAGTGGGTTGCAGGTTTTGGTGATAATGAAGAAATTCCATTTATTGCATCTATTGAAGATGTACCCGTGCTTCACATTGCCCAGCAGAGAATAATCTACCCTTAGAACCTGCGATTGAACAAATAGACCCAGGTGGGCTTGAGACTCTTCTCGATAACGTTCCAGTAGAAAATATGGACATAAACTGTTTAATAATTGCACCAGGTGAAGGCCAAAGACCCCTGGATATCATTCAAGACAACAACTCTGAAGAACTTTCATTTGCAAGTATTTATGTTGGGCAGAAGCGAACTTGTACAGAGACATACAGCGAGATTGTTCTTGTTGCTTTCTATAATTACAAGAAGTAAGAACTGCTTCAGATTAAGAATAGTACATCGGAAGTTTTCTGGAAGCAATCGAGTTACGGCCCAAAATGTTTTAAATGAAAATTTTGTTCAGAATTTGATCCAGCATGATGATGGATATAGAGTTCTTAAAGGTGTTAGATCTTCCCCAGCTCACTGGGAGGCAGAGAAAAAAGGCAATTGCCATGATCCGCCAATTCCGCCTTCAAACCTTTTTTATAACGTTGTCTGCCGCTGAATCTCGTTGGATCGAATTACTGGTTATTTTGGCTAAAACTGTGGACTCAAGAACTATTTCTGAAGAAGAAGCCAATAATTTATTTACACAAGAACGATATCATCTAATTCGCTCAGATGCAGTCACATGCCCTAGATATTTTGACTATGTTGTTGTTGTTGTTGTTAACAGTGCTTCGCCCTGCCCAATGGGCTCGATCACTCTAAATTGTCATCTAACGGAAGTCCGAGGAAACGCGCAGTTTCCACAGGGTTGGACCATAGTGATGTAGGTGTTAGAAGAGTGGGTTCAACTGAACAAGAGAAGAGATGTGTGGTATCATGAGGGGTCATACCACATGCAGGGCATGTATTTGGTATGTTGGGGTTCAGTCTGGATAAGTAAGAGTTTAACCTATTACAATATCCAGAGCGAAGTTGTGCTAGTATGGCTCTAGTCTCCCTCGGAAGTACACGCTCCTCTTCAGCCAATTCCGGTGGTTGAGTATTAGTAACGGGATTCGCAGGCCGAGATCTGAGAGATATATCTACCGACTCTGTGTGGAGGTCATTTAGAGCCCGTCTATGGTTCCGCAGATCAAACGGCAAAGAAATATGATGCCGAATCTCATCGTAATGCTTACGGAGATGTCTCCTTATGTCTCTGGGGGGCGGTGCTACATCCAAAAGATGTCGGTTTGGATGACTAGGTTTATGACAGTTCAGTAGACAAGCAGGCATCCCGTAGCAGTTCTGATGGCGGTGTTTTGGCAGACTTGCAATTTCCTCCAGTTGGTGTCAGAAAGATTGGGCGACCATATAGGCGCAGCATGGTCAATAACCGGCCGGCCAATAGCCTTATATGTAGCAAGCAATGTTTCTTTGTCTTTCCCCCAAGTACTGCCGGCCAGTGACTTGAGGATCTTATTGCGGCTCTGTACCTTTGAGGCTATTGCGATGGCATGACCAGCGAAGGTGAGGCCGTTGTCAAATGTCACACCCAAGATTTTTGGGTGGTTGACAGTAGGTAGAGGTACTCCGTCTACGTGGACATTTAACTCTTGCCCCATCTGCGCATTCCATGTAGTAAACAGGGTCGCCATCGATTTAGTCGGAGATAGGGTCAGATTACGCTCGGTGAAGAAGCTTGAAAGGTCATGGAGGTAACTGTTGATTCTAATACAGAGTTCATCAATGGAGGGACCCTTGCCCGAGGCCATTATCGTGCAGTCGTCAGCGTAGGAAACAATGGAGACTCCCTCTGGTGGGGGGGGAAGTCTCGAAATATAGAAATTAAACAAAAGGGGAGAGAGAACACCACCTTGCGGCACCCCTTGTTTTATTCTTCGTGGTCTAGATTTCTTGTTCCTAAATTTGACTGTTGCCTGCCGACCATTGAGGTAATTAGCGGTCCACCTCTTAAGGCCGGCAGGGAGCGGTGTCTCGTCCAGATCTCGGAGGAGTGTGGCGTGATTGACCGTGTCAAATGCATTTGACAGGTCAAGTGCCACGAGAACCGTCCTATGGTTTGGTTAATGTTGATTCAAACCGTTGTTAATCTGCGTTGTAATGGCGTTCAAAGCGGATGTCGTGCTGTGATTTTTGCGGAAACCATGTTGATGATCGGCCAATTTTAGATTTGTAACGAAGTTAGAAAGCCGAATGGACTCTAGTAGTTTCGCTACCGCCGAAAGAAGGGATATCAGGCGATAAGACTGTCCTAGGTTCGCCGGCGTCCCTGGTTTTAGTAGGGGAACTACAATCGCTTGTTTCCATATCTCAGGTATAACGAAGGTAGTTAGAGAGAGATTAAAGAGCGCCGCTAAATAACTCTGTCCTTCGTGGCCAAGGCGTTTGATCATCTTCATGGCGATTGCGTGGGGTCCGATGGATTTTGAGGGTTTGGCCTTCATAATGGCTTCCTTAACCTCTGCGACTGAGACGGAAATGGGCGCAGTAGAGTGTTTGCCGAAAGCAATGGCGACCTTGTCTTTGTGTTTGGTCGGATTGGATAGGGCCTTGACAGTCGACCATAATTTGCCGACTCCACCGGAGAGGTTGCATGTCTCAAGGTGTTGTTTCCACTTGGTCAGCTTATGTTCGTTGACAATCCTACGAATTTCCGCATTGAGATCTTTTATTCTGGGATCTGCGGGATTGATAAGTCTCTCTTGGCCACGTTCTCTTGCCATCGCCGCAGCTTCTGCCGGGAAATTCGGACGAATTTCTGGTATTCTGCCAACAGGAATGAAGCGGCATGAGGCTGAATCAATGATCTTGCTATTGACTATCGTTATCGTCAGTTGCTTAAGCTTTTTAAAGAAAATGGAGGTATGTTTGACAAGCATTTTGTTAATCATTTTTACCGGCGGATTGAGTTCCAACAAAGGGGCTCACCTCACGTGCATGGCATGTATTGGCTGAAGAATGCTTCAAGATCGATCTTAGCAAACCTGAATCTTTTCCGATTTCTATTAGTTTCACTGACAAATATGTTTCTACATATGGATCCACATGTCATTTAGAAAATTTCATTGAGTACCAGAGACATAACCATAGCCGATCCTGTACCAGAGAAATAAGAGGACAGCAAGTTTGCCATTTTGGTATACCATATCCACCCATGCCTTTCACCAAAATCTTATTACCACTTCAAGATGACACAGAAAATTTAGAAACACATAGGGAAAAATACTCAAAGATTCAAAATCTTTTAAATTCTAATTTAACTCCTTCTGATATTTCCTGTTTCATGATAATGTTTGTCTAGCTAATTTTGAAGCTTTCTTTAATTTTGTAAAATCGACTAGAACGGCACAAGGTAACTCCGGTAATGAAGAAGATATAGAAGGAAAAAATTCTTTAGTTCGGGGAGTAGCAATTCCATTGAGCGATGGTAGTGGTTATGTAAAGGAGCGTACCAAACCGTGTGTACTTCGGTCAAGAAGGTTTAGTCCAGACACGGCTAGGGGCGATTATTTCAGAGAAATGGTAATGCTCTACCAACCGTGGCGGGATGAACAACGGGATATTATAGATAGTAATAATGAGCAAACCTGCGTAGAAAACCGAATTGCTATAGAGGAAAAACGAAAAAAATATGACGTGTTTGAACAGAGGGAGCTCGAAAATGTTCTGAACAGATTAAGGGAGGAGGAAATTTTCATACCAGTTGAAATAGATAAAGAAATAGACCCTGACATAAATTTATTAAACCTTAATCCCGAAATCAATGAGAATGACTCCAATGGCACTCTTACTCTCATTAAACTTCCTCTCTTAGTGCCCGTTGAGGAGCTGCTTGCATCCATTCAGACGCTAAACATGAGGCAGAGAATATACTTAACTTATTTGCTACACAATTTTAAAAGAGTTCAGCCCTTTTATGACTTTGTAGGTGGAGGGGATATCGTTGGAAAAAGCCGCCTCATATCATCAATATATCAAACTCTCAATTACCGTTTTAATTGCATACCTGGATCAAATCCAACCTCTCTGAAGGTACTTCTTTGTGCTCCTACGGAAAAACCAGAATTTGGGATAAGTGGTTTGACACTGTATTCAATATTTTCACTACCTGTGAATCAGTCCAACAAGGAATTACGGCCGCTTAGCAACGATATTGTCAACTCAATCTATGCTAGATTATGTGATTTGAAGTTGATAATTATAGATGAAATTTCTATGGTTGGCGCTTGAATGTTTAGTTAGATTGACGCCAGACTAAAGTAGATTTTCAAGAATAATATTCCATTTGGTGGTATACCTGTTATTGTTTTTGGCGACTTGAAACAATTGTCTCCTGTAGGTGATAGATGGATTTTTTCACCGAATCCAAGCGATGCTTACAGCGTTTTAGTCGGCTCGCCATTATAGGAGCTCTTTAAATATTATGAATTGAATGAAATAATGAGACAGCGGTTGGATCACCCGTTCGCTATTGCTTTGAATAATATGGCCTCCGGGGCTATGACCAGTGAATACATATCTTTGATTGCAAAAAGAGTCGTTAACTCTGACCAGGTTCCCGACGAAGCAATTCACTTATTTTGGTCAAACGAGGAATCTGCCAACTATAATGCCCTTAAACTAAGCCAAATTCCTTCTATAGCAGTTTTCTCAATTGCGAAAGACGTGGTTAAAGGAATTGCCGTTAGTGGCCAAAATGCTAATATCTTGGAACGGGTCAGACTATTCACAACTTCGGAAACTCAGGGTCTTACGTATAGCTCAACGCTGGAAAACAACGACCCAATATATGATGACAGTGAATATCAACACAGGTGACGGTTTGGTAAATGGTGCAACTGGCCAGCTTATGCAGATAGATTTAGATTCATCGGTTCCAATAACACTGTGGATGAAATTTTTAGAACCTTCTGTTGGTTTGATGGCTAGATCGAAAAATAGGCATCCTAACGAACCTTCGTGGACACCCATTGAGAAGACTGTTAGGGCCTTTCAATATAAGAGAAATAAGCAAATAACAATTGAAAGAAACCAGTTTCCAATTGTTCCTGCTGAGGCAATAACCATTCAGGGTGCTACGTATAACAAAGTGGTTGTCCACACCCGACCTAGAATGCCAAGATCATCTTCATATGCAGCCTGCAGTCGACCTACTAGTGCTGATGGTCTATTTATATTAGGTAATTTCATTCCACCTAATCCTTTTTGTGAATCTGATCCTGTATTTAGGCAGTTGAATGATTTGACCACAACAAAAGCTTTGGTTCCTTTGGATAATGACATCCTGATGCTATCCTCAGATATCCTGTACTTTGTCGAGACATGGAGTTAATTCCTGGGTTTATTTCACTAAATGCTTTACGGATAGACAGCACCGAAACGGAAAACAGAAATAGGCGAGGCGTTTTAGTGTATGCGAGACCTAATTTTGCTTCCGCAATCGAATTATGTAAGTTGAAAAAAATTTGTTCTGGTCGCAAGGTTTTAGAAATCGTTGTATTCAAATGCAAAGATTATTACATATAGGTGCTTTATAGGAGTTCCATATTCACCATCAGACATTTTGAATCAGAGCTGCGAGAAATTCTTACTACAGATCTGCGTGAAATAAATGTCTTAATTTTGGGTGACTCTAATCTATGCCTCAAGTCTAGGAATAATAGAATCGAACATCTGCCTAGAGATTATAATTTCAATTCACTGCTAGACCCCCAATATTTCACCACACCTGCTGGTACCCAAATTGACTGGGCATTTTCAAATATTGACACTACCCATGTTAAGGCTATAACCTATGAAACAGTATATAGCTATCACGATAGCATTTGCGCCTCATTTTATGAAAATAGTTAAACTAACTAAGGTAGATTAAGATATTTATATACTATTTGATAAACTGTAACTAATTAAGTACATATTTATCTGATTCTTAAGAAGTATTATATTATCAACATTTGCCTTTGGCAAAATTAAGAATACTTTTTTTTTCGGGAAGTGCCTTTGTTAAAATTAAGTATACTTTATTTTTCGGAAAGTGGGCCAGGGACCGACCTCTTCAAAAAAAATTGTATTTATTATGCGATTTACTTGAAATTCGGTACTTAGGTAGCCCTTTTTCTCTGTTAAAATTTAGAATACTTTTTTTAAGGAAGTGGACCAGGGACCGACCTATTAAAAAAAAAATGTATTTATTATGCGATTCACTTGAAATTCGGTACTTTGGTAGCCCTTTGCCTTTGTTAAAATTTACAAAACTTTTTTTCCGGAAAGTGGACCAGGTACCGACCTGTTAAAACAGTCGTATTTATTATGTCATGTTCTTGAAATATGGTACCGGTAGCTCTTTGCCTCTGTCAAAATTTAGAATACCTTTTTTCCGGAAAGTGGACCAGGTACCGACCTGTTAAAAAGTCGTATTTATTATGTAATTTTCTTGAAATTCGGCAACTTGGTAGCCCTTTGCCTCTGTTAAAATTTAGCATACTTTTTTTCCGGAAAGTGGTGCATGGACCGACCTATTCAAAAAAAAACTTATTTATAACGAGATTTGCTTAAAATTCACTTCCTTGGTAGCCCTTTGCCTTTGCCAAAATTAAGAATACTTTTTTTTCCGGGAAGTGCCTTTGTTAAAATTAAGTATACTTTATTTCTCGGAAAGTGAACCAGGGACCGACCTCTCCAATAAATTTTTTATTTGTTATGCGATTTAGGTACTTGAAATTCGGTACTTTGGTAGCCCTTTTCCTTTGTTAAAATTTACCAAACCTTTTTTTTCCGGAAAGTGGACCAGGTACCTGTTAAAAAAGTCGTATTTATTATGTAATTTTTTTGAAATATGGTACCTTGGTAGCCCTTTGCCTCTGTCAAAATTTAGAATACTTTCTTTCCGGGAAGTGGATCATAGACCGACCTATTCAAAAAAGCCTTATTTATAAAGCGATTCGCTTAAAATTCTTTACCTTGGTAGCCCTTTGCCTTTGTTAAAATTTAGAATCCTTTTTTCCGGGGAGTAGACTAGGGACCGACCTGTTCAAAAAAATCGTATTTATAATATGATTTGCTAGAAATTTGGTACCTTGGTAGCCCTTTGCCTCTGTCATAATTTAGAATACTTTTTTTCCGGGAAGTGGATCAGAGACCGACCTATTCAAAAAAGCCTTATTTATAAAGCGATTCGTTTAAAATTCTTTACCTTGGTAGCCCTTTGCCTTTGTTAAAATTTAGAATACTTTTATTCCGGGGAGTGGACCAGAGACCGACCTGTTCGAAAAAAATGTTATTGCGATTTACTTGAAATTCGGTACTTTGGTAGTCCTTTGCCTTTGTTAAAATTTACAAAACTTTTTTTCCGGAAAGTGGACCAGGTACCGACCTGTTAAAAAAAGTCGTATATATTATGTAATTTTCTTGAAATTCGGCAACTTGATAGCCCTTTGCCTCTGTTAAAATTTAGAATACCTTTTGTCCGACCTATTCAAAAAAACCTTATTTATAACGAGATTTTCTTAAAATTCAGTTCCTTGGTAGCCCTTTGCCTTTGCCAAAATTAAGAATACTTTTTTTTCCGGGAAGTGCCTTTGTTAAAATTAAGTATTTTATATTTCGGAAAGTGGACCAGGGACCGACCTCTTCAAAAAAAATTTCATTTATTATGCGATTTGCTTGAAATTCGGTACTTTCGTAGCCCTTTGCCTCTGTTAAAATTAAGAATACTTTTTTTTGGGGAAGTTGACCAGGGACCGACCTATTCAAAAAATTTTTTATTTCTGATGTGATTTGCTAGAAAGTCGGTACTTTGGTAGCCCTTTTTTGCATTTGTTGAAATTAAGTATACTTTCTTATCCGGGAAGTGCCTTTGTTAAAATTAACTATATTTTCTTTTCTGATAATTGGATCAGGGAGCCACTTATTCAAAAAAATCTTATTTATTATGTGATTTGTTTGAAATTCGGGGTAGCCTTTTGTCTTTGTTAAAATTAAGTATACTTGCTATTTCGGGAAGTGGACCAGGGATTGACCTATTAAAAAAAACTTTACTTATGATGATATTTGCCCGGAATTCCGTACTTTGGTAGCCCTTTGCCTTTGTTAAAGTTAAGTATACTTTCATTTCCGGGAAGTGCCTTTGCTTAAATTAAGTATACTTCCTTTTTCGAGAAGTGGACCAGGGACCGACCTATTAAATAAAAATTGTATTTATGATGTTATTTGCTTGAAATTCGGTATTTTTGGAGCCCTTTGCTTTGTTAGTAATACAAAAAAAATTTTCCAAGTGGTCCAGGGTTCGACCTATTCAAAAAAAAATTTTATTTCTGATGTGATTTGCTAGAAATTCGGTACTTTGGTAGCCCTTTTTTGCATTTGTTGAAATTAAGTATACTTTCTTATCCGGGAAGTGCCTTTGTTAAAATTAACTATATTTTCGTTTCTGATAATTGGATCAGGGAGCCACTTATTCAAAAAAATCTTATTTATTATGTGATTTGTTTGAAATTCGGTTTAGCCTTTTGTCTTTGTTAAAATTAAGTATACTTTCTTTTTCGGGAAGTGGACCAGGGACCGACCTATTAAATAAAAATTGTATTTATGATGTGATTTGCTTAAAATTCGGTATTTTGGTAACCCTTTGCCTTTGTTAAAATGAATATATTTCCTTTTCCGGGAAGTGCCTTTGATTTAATTAAGTATACTTTCTTTTTTGAAAAGTTTATCAGGGAGCCACTTATTGAAAAAATTTTATTTATTATGTGAATTGATTGAAAATCGGAAACTTAGTAGCCCTTTGCTTTTGTTAAAATTAAATATATTTTCTTTTCCGGGAAGTGCCTTTGCTTAAATTAAGTATACTTTTGTTTTTCGAGAAGTGGACCAGGGACCGACGTATTAAATAAAAATTGTATTTATGATGTTGTTTGCTTGAAATTCGGTATTTTTGTAGCCCCTTGCTTTGTTAGTAATACAAAAAAAAAATTTCCAAGTGGTCCAGGGTTCGACCTATTCAAAAAAAAATTTTATTTCTGATGTGATTTGCTAGAAATTCGGTACTTTGGTAGCCCTTTTTTGCATTTGTTGAAATTAAGTATACTTTCTTTTCCAGGAAGTATCTTTGTTAAAATTAAGTATACTTTATTTTTCGGGAAGGGGACCAGGGAACGACCAATTAAAAAAATGTTATTTATGATGGGATTTACTTGAGATTCGGTACTTAGGTAGCCCTTTGCCTTTGTTAAAATTAAATATATTTTCTTTTCCGGGAAGTGCCTTTGCTTGAATTAAGTATACTCTCTTTTTCGAGAAGTGGACCAGGGACCGACCTATTCAAAAAAAATTGTATTTATGATGTGATTTGCTTGAAATTCGGTACTTTGGTAGCCCTTTTTCGCATTTGTTGAAATTAAGTATACTTTCTTATCCGGTAAGTGCCTTTGTTAAATTAACTATATTTTCTTTTCCGAGAATTGGATCAGGGAGCCACTTAATCAAAAAAATCTTATTTATGATGTGATTTGCTTGAAGCTCGGTACTTTGGAAGCTCCTTGCCTTTGTTAAAATAAGTATACTTTCTTTTTAGGGAAGTGGACCAGGGACCGACCTATTAAAAAAAATGTTATTTATGATGGGATTTGTTTGAAATTCGGTACTTAGGTAGCCCTTTGCCTTTGTTAAAATTAAATATATTTTCTTTTCCGGGAAGTGCCTTTGCTTGAATTAAGTATACTTTCTTTTTCGAGAAGTGGACCAGGGACCGACCTATTCAAAAAAAATTGTATTTATGATGTGATTTGCTTGAAATTCGGTACTTTGGTAGCCCTTTTTCGCATTTGTTGAAATTAAGTATACTTTCCTTTCCGGGAAGTGCCTTTGTTAAAATTAACTATATTTTCTTTTCCGGGAATTGGATCAGGGAGCCACTTATTCAAACAATTTTATTTATTATGTGATTTAATTGATATTCGGTACTTTGGTAGCCCTTTGGCCTTCTAAAGTTAAGTATACTTTCTTTTCCAGGAAGTACCTTTGTTAAAATTAAGTATACTTTCTTTTTAGGGAAGTGGACCAGGGACCGACCTATTAAAAAAAATGTTATTTATGATGGGATTTGCTTGAAATTCGGTACTTAGGTAGCCCTTTGCCTTTGTTAAAATTAAATATATTTTCTTTTCCGGGAAGTGCCTTTGCTTGAATTAAGTATACTGTCTTTTTCGAGAAGTGGACCAGGGACCGACCTATTCAAAACAAATTTTATTTATGTTGTGATTTGCTTGAAATTCGGTACTTTGGTAGCCCTTTTTCGCATTTGTTGAAATTAAGTATACTTTCCTTTCCGGGAAGTGCCTTTGTTTAAATTAACTATATTTTCTTTTCCGGGTATTGGATCAGGGAGCCACTTATTCAAACAATTTTATTTATTATGTGATTTAATTTATATTCGGTACTTTGGTAGCCCTTTGGCCTTCTAAAGTTAAGTATACTTTCTTTTCCAGGAAGTACCTTTGTTAAAATGAAGTATACTTTAATTTTCGGGAAGGGGACCAGGGAACGACGAATTAAAAAAATTGTATTTATGATGGGATTTACTTGAGATTCGGTACTTAGGTAGCCCTTTGCCTTTGTTAAAATTAAATATATTTTCTTTTCCGGGAAGTGCCTTTGCTTGAATTAAGTATATTTTCTTTTTCGAGAAGTGGACCAGGGACCGACCTATTCAAAAAAAATTGTATTTATGATGTGATTTGCTTGAAATTCGGTACTTTGGTAGCCCTTTTTCGCATTTGTTGAAATTGAGTATACTTTCCTTTCCGGGAAGTGCCTTTGTTTAAATTAACTATATTTTCTTTTCCGGGTATTGGATCAGGGAGCCACTTATTCAAACAATTTTATTTATTATGTGATTTAATTTATATTCGGTACTTTGGTAGCCCTTTGGCCTTCTAAAGTTAAGTATACTTTCTTTTCCAGGAAGTACCTTTGTTAAAATGAAGTATACTTTAATTTTCGGGAAGGGGACCAGGGAACGACGAATTAAAAAAATGTTATTTATGATGGGATTTACTTGAGATTCGGTACTTAGGTAGCCCTTTGCCTTTGTTAAAATTAAATATATTTTCTTTTCCGGGAAGTGCCTTTGCTTGAATTAAGTATATTTTCTTTTTCGAGAAGTGGACCAGGGACCGACCTATTCAAAAAAAATTGTATTTATGATGTGATTTGCTTGAAATTCGGTACTTTGGTAGCCCTTTTTCGCATTTGTTGAAATTAAGTATACTTTCTTATCCGGTAAGTGCCTTTGTTAAAATTAACTATATTTTCTTTTCCGAGAATTGGATCAGGGAGCCACTTATTCAAAAAAATCTTATTTATGATGTGATTTGCTTGAAGTTCGGTACTTTGGTAGCTCCTTGCCTTTGTTAAAATAAGTATACTTTCTTTTCCGGGAGATGCCTTTGTTAAAATTAAGTATACATTCTTTTTAGGGAAGTGGACCAGGGACCGACCTACTCAAAAAAACCTTACTTATGATGATATTTGCCTGGAATTCGGTACCTTGGTAGCCCTTTCTTCTTTAAATGGTCATCTAACCGCCTGGGCGATTTTGACCGTCCAACATAGCTCGCCAGTCGTTTCTTCGTTGCGCCAACTGGCGCCAGTTGGAAACACCGCGGGATCGCAAATCGGTCTCCACTTGGTCCTTCCATCGGAGTGGTGGTCTCCCTCTTCCTCTGCTTCCACCGGCGGGTGCCGATAAGAATACCTTCTGGGCTGGAGCATCTTCGCTCATTCGCACTACGTGGCCTAGCCAGCGAAGCCGCTGTGTTTTAATTCGCTGAACTATGTCGGCGTCTGCGTAAAGTTCATACAGCTCATCATTAAATCTTCTTCCACACGTCCACAAATCTTTCGAAGAACCTTTCTCTCGAATACTCCCAGAGGCGCCTCATCAGATGTTGTTAGTGTCCACGCTTCTGCACCATATAGCAGGACGGGTGCGATGAGTGACTTGTAGAGTGTTATTTTCGTTCGTCGAGAGAGGACTTTACTTTTCAATTGCCTACTCAGTCCGAAGTAGCATTTGTTTGCAAGAGTAATTCTTCGTCGGATTTCTAGGCTAACATTATTGTTGGTGTTGCCTTTGGTAGCCCTTTGCCTTTGCTAAAATTAAGTATACTTTCTTTTTCGGGAAGTGGACCAGGGACTGACCTATTCAAAAAAACCTTACTTGAGATGATATTTGCCTGGAATTCGCTACCTTGGTAGCCCTTTGCCTTTGTTAAAATTAATTATTTATGATGGGATTTGCTAGAAATTCGGTACTTTGGTAGCCCCTTTTTTGCATGTCAAGAAATTAAGTATACTTTCTTTTCCAGGAAGTACCTTTGGTAAAATTAAGTATACTTTCTTTTTCGGGAAGTGGACCAAGGACCGACCTATTAAATAAAAATTGTATTTATGATACGATTTACTTGAAACTCGGTACTTGGGTAGCCCCTTTTTTGCATTTGTTGAAATTAAGTATACTTTCTTTTCCAGGAAGTACCTTTGTTAAAATTAAGTATACTTTCTTTTTCGGGAAGTGGACCAGGGACCGACCTATTAAATAAAAATTGTATTTATGATGTGATTTGCTTGAAATTCGGTATTTTGGTAACTCTTTGCCTTTGTTAAAATGAATATATTTCCTTTTCCGGGAAGTGCTTTTGATTTAATTAAGTATACTTTCTTTTTTGAAAAGTTTATCAGGGAGCCACTTATTGAAAAAATTTTATTTAATATGTGAATTGATTGAAAATCGGAAACTTGGTAGCCCTTTGCTTTTGTTAAAATTAACTATATTTTCTTTTCTGATAATTGGATCAGGGAGCCACTTATTCAAAAAAATCTTATTTATTATGTGATTTGCTTGAAATTCGGGGCCTTTTGTCTTTGTTAAAATTAAGTATACTTTCTTTTTCGGGAAGTAGACCAAGGACCGACCTATTAAATAAAAATTGTATTTATGATACGATTTACTTGAAACTCGGTACTTGGGTAGCCCCTTTTTTGCATTTGTTGAAATTAAGTATACTTTCTTTTCCAGGAAGTACCTTTGTTAAAATTAAGTATACTTTCTTTTTCGGGAAGTGGACCAGGGACCGACCTATTAAATAAAAATTGTATTTATGATACGATTTACTTGAAATTCGGTACTTAGGTAGTCCTTTTCCTTTGTTAACATTAAATATATTTTCTTTTCTGGGAAGTACCTTTGTTAAAATTAAGTATACTTTCTTCTTCGAGAAGTGGGCCAGGGACCGACTTATTAAATAAAAATTGTATTTATGATGTTATTTGCTTGAAATTCGGTATTTTTGTAGCTCTTTGTTTGTTAGTAATACAAAAAAAAAAAATTTCCAAGTGGTCCATGGTTCGACCTATTCAAAAAAAATTTTTATTTCTGATGTGATTTGCTAGAAATTCGGTACTTTCGGTAATTTATATTCGGTACTTTGGTAGCCTTTTGGCCTTCTAAAGTTAAGTACTCGTATATTTTCTTTTCCAGGAAGTACCTTTGTTAAAATTAAGTATACTTTAATTTTCGGGAAGGGGACCAGGGAACGACCAATTAAAAAAATGTTATTTATCATGGGATTTACTTGAGATTCGGTACTTAGGTAGCCCTTTGCCTTTGTTAAAATTAAATATATTTTCTTTTCCGGGAAGTGGACCAGGGACCGACCTCTTAAAAAAAAATTGTATTTATGATGGGTTTTGATTAAAATTCGGTACTTTGGTAGCCCCTTTTTTGCATTTCAAGAAATTAAGTATACTTTCTTTTCCAGGAAGTATCTTTGTTAAAATTAGGTATACTTTTTTCCCGGGAAGTGGCTCAGGGACCGACCTATTAAAAAAAATTGTATTAATGATACGATTTACTCGAAATTCGGTACTTTGGTAGCCTTTTTTTGCATTTCAAGAAATTAAGTATATTTTCTTTTCCAGGAAGTACCTTTGTTAAAATTAAGTATACTTTAATTTTCGGGAAGGGGACCAGGGAACGACCAATTAAAAAAATGTTATTTATCATGGGATTTACTTGAGATTCGGTACTTAGGTAGCCTTTTGTCTTTGTTAAAATTAAGTATACTTTCTTTCTCGGGAAGTGGACCAGGGACCGACCTCTTAAAAAAAAATTGTATTTATGATGGGATTTGCTAGAAATTCGGTACTTTGGTAGCCCCTTTTTTGCATTTCAAGAAATTAAGTATACTTTCTTTTCCAGGAAGTATCTTTGTTAAAATTAGGTATACTTTTTTTCCGGGAAGTGGCTCAGGGACCGACCTATTAAAAAAAATTGTATCAATGATACGATTTACTCGAAATTCGGTACTTTGGTAGCCTTTTTTTGCATTTGTTGAAATTAAGTATACTTTCTTTTCCAGGAAGTACCTTTCTTAAAATTAAGTATACTTTATTTTTCGGGAAGGGGACCAGGGAGCGACCAATTAAAAAAATGTTATTTATGATGGGATTTACTTGAGATTCGGTACTTAGGTAGCCCTTTGCCTTTGTTAAAATTAAATATATTTTCTTTTCCGGGAAGTGCCTTTGCTTGAATTAAGTATACTTTCTTTTTCGAGAAGTGGACCAGGGACCGACCCATTCAAAAAAAATTGTATTTATGATGTGATTTGCTTAAAATTCGGTACTTTGGTAGCCCTTTTTCGCATTTGTTGAAATTAAGTATACTTTCTTATCCGGTAAGTGCCTTTGTTAAATTAACTATATTTTCTTTTCCGAGAATTGGATCAGGGAGCCACTTATTCAAAAAAATCTTAGTTATGATGTGAATTGCTTGAAGTTCGGTACTTTGGTAGCTCCTTGCCTTTGTTAAAATAAGTATACTTTCTTTTCCGGGAAGTGCCTTTGTTAAAATTAAGTATACTTTCTTTTTAGGGAAGTGGACCAGGGACCGACCTATTAAAAAAATGATATTTATGATGGGATTTGCTTGAAATTCGGTACTTAGGTAGCCCTTTGCCTTTGTTAAAATTAAATATATTTTCTTTTCCGGGAAGTGCCTTTGCTTGAATTAAGTATACTTTCTTTTTCGAGAAGTGGACCAGGGACCGACCTATTCAAAAAAAATTGTATTTATGATGTGATTTGCTTGAAACTCGGTACTTTGGTAGCCCTTTTTCGCATTTGTTGAAATTAAGTATACTTTCCTTTCCGGGAAGTGCCTTTGTTAAAATTAACTATATTTTCTTTTCCGGGTATTGGATCAGGGAGCCACTTATTCAAACAATTTTATTTATTATGTGATTTACTTGAGATTCGGTACTTAGGTAGCCCTTTGCCTTTGTTAAAATTAAATATATTTTCTTTTCCGGGAAGTAGACCAGGGAGCGACCTCTTAAAAAAAATGGTATTTATGATGGGATTTGCTAGAAATTCGGTACTTTGGTAGCCCTTTTTTGCATTTGTTGAAATTAAGTATACTTTCTTATCCGGGAAGTGCCTTTGTTAAAATTAACTATATTTTCCTTTCTGATGATTGGATCAGGGAGCCACTTATTCAAAAAAATCTTATTTATTATGTGATTTGTTTGAAATTCGGGGTAGCCTTTTGTCTTTGTTAAAATTAAGTATACTTTCTTTTTCGGGAAGTGGACCAGGGACCGACCTCTTAAAAAAAAATGGTATTTATGATGGGATTTGCTAGAAATTCGGTACTTTGGTAGCCCCTTTTTGCATTTCAAGAAATTAAGTATACTTTCTTTTCCAGGAAGTATTTTTGTTAAAATTAAGTATACTTTCTTTTTCGGGAAGTAGACCAAGGACCGACCTATTAAATAAAAATTGTATTTATGATACGATTTACTTGAAACTCGGTACTTGGGTAGCCCCTTTTTTGCATTTGTTGAAATTAAGTATACTTTCTTTTCCAGGAAGTATTTTTGTTAAAATTAAGTATACTTTATTTTTCGAGAAGTGGACCAGGGACCGACCTATTAAATAAAAATTGTATTTATGATGTCATTTGTTTGAAATTCGGTATTTTGGTAACTATTTGCCTTTGTTAAAATGAATATATTTCCTTTTCCGGGAAGTGCCTTTGATTTAATTAAGTATACTTTCTTTTTTGAAAAGTTTATCAGGGAGCCACTTATTGAAAAAATTTTATTTATTATGTGAATTGATTGAAAATCGGAAACTTGGTAGCCCTTTGCTTTTGTTAAAATTAAGTATGCTTTCTTTTTCGGGAAGTGGCTTTGCTTAAATTAAGTATAATTTCTTTTTCGGGAAGTGGACCAGGGACCGACCTATCAAATAAAAATTGTATTTATGATACGATTTACTTGAAATTCGGTACTTAGGTAGTCCTTTTCCATTGTTAAAATTAAATATATTTTCTTTTCCGGGAAGTGCCTTTGCTTAAATTAAGTATACTTTCTTTTTCGAGAAGTGGACCAGGGACCGACCTATTAAATAAAAATTGTATTTATGATGCTATTTGCTTGAAATTCGGTATTTTTGTAGCCCTTTGCTTTGTTAGTAATACCAAAAAAAAAATTTCCAAGTGGTCCAGGGTGCGACCTATTCAAAAAAAAATTTTATTTCTGATGTGATTTGCTAGAAACTCGGTACTTTGGTAGCCCTTTTTTGCATTTGTTGAAATTAAGTATACTTTCTTTTCCGGGAAGTGCCTTTGTTAAAATTAAGTATACTTTCTTTTTAGGGAAGTGGACCAGGGACCGACCTATTAAAAAAAATGTTATTTATGATGGGATTTGCTTGAAATTCGGTACTAAGGTAGCCCTTTGCCTTTGTTAAAATTAAATATATTTTCTTTTCCGGGAAGTGCCTTTGCTTGAATTAAGTATACTTTCTTTTTCGAGAAGTGGACCAGGGACCGAGCTATTCAAAAAAAATTGTATTTATGATGTGATATGCTTGAAATTCGGTACTTTGGTAGCCCTTTTTCGCATTTGTTGAAATTAAGTACACTTTCTTATCCGGTAAGTGCCTTTGTTAAATTAACTATATTTTCTTTTCCGAGAATTGGATCAGGGAGCCACTTATTCAAACAATTTTATTTATTATGTGATTTAATTGATATTCGGTACTTTGGTAGCCCTTTGGCCTTCTAAAGTTAAGTATACTTTCTTTTCCAGGAAGTACCTTTGTTAAAATTAAGTATACTTTCCTTTCCGGGAAGTGCCTTTGTTAAAATTAACTATATTTTCTTTTCTGGGAATTGGATCAGGGAGCCACTTATTCAAACAATTTTATTTATTATGTGATTTAATTGATATTCGGTACTTTGGTAGCCCTTTGGCCTTCTAAAGTTAAGTATACTTTCTTTTCCAGGAAGTGCCTTAGTTAAAATTAACTATATTTTCTTTTCCGGGAATTGGATCAGGGAGCCACTTATTCAAACAATTTTATTTACTATGTGATTTATTTGATATTCGGTACTTTGGTAGCCCTTTGGCCTTCTAAAGTTAAGTATACTTTCTTTTCCAGGAAGTGCCTTAGTTAAAATTAACTATATTTTCTTTTCCGGGAATTGGATCAGGGAGCCACTTATTCAAAAAAATCTTATTTATGATGTGATTTGCTTGAAGTTCGGTACTTTGGTAGCCCTTTTTCGCATTTGTTGAAATTAAGTACACTTTCTTATCCGGTAAGTGCCTTTGTTAAATTAACTATATTTTCTTTTCCGAGAATTGGATCAGGGAGCCACTTATTCAAACAATTTTATTTATTATGTGATTTAATTGATATTCGGTACTTTGGTAGCCCTTTGGCCTTCTAAAGTTAAGTATACTTTCTTTTCCAGGAAGTACCTTTGTTGAAATTAAGTATACTTTCCTTTCCGGGAAGTGCCTTTGTTAAAATTAACTATATTTTCTTTTCTGGGAATTGGATCAGGGAGCCACTTATTCAAACAATTTTATTTATTATGTGATTTAATTGATATTCGGTACTTTGGTAGCCCTTTGGCCTTCTAAAGTTAAGTATACTTTCTTTTCCAGGAAGTGCCTTAGTTAAAATTAACTATATTTTCTTTTCCGGGAATTGGATCAGGGAGCCACTTATTCAAAAAAATCTTATTTATGATGTGATTTGCTTGAATTCGGTCCTTTGGTAGCCCTTTTTCGCATTTGTTGAAATTAAGTATACTTTCTTATCCGGTAAGTGCCTTTGTTAAATTAACTATATTTTCTTTTCCGAGAATTGGATCAGGGAGCCACTTATTCAAAAAAATCTTAGTTATGATGTGATTTCCTTGAAGTTCGGTACTTTGGTAGCTCCTTGCCTTTGTTAAAATAAGTATACTTTCTTTTCCGGGAAGTGCCTTTGTTAAAATTAAGTATACTTTCTTTTTAAAAAGTGGACCAGGGACCGACCCATTAAAAAAAATGTTATTTATGATGGGATTTGCTTGAAATTCGGTACTTAGGTAGCCATTTGCCTTTGTTAAAATTAAATATATTTTCTTTTCCGGGAAGTGCCTTTGCTTGAATTAAGTATACTTTCTTTTTCGAGAAGTGGACCAGGGACCGACCTATTCAAAAAAAATTGTATTTATGATGTGATTTGCTTGAATTCGGTACTTTGGTAGCCCTTTTTCGCATTTGTTGAAATTAAGTACACTTTCTTATTCGGTAAGTGCCTTTGTTAAATTAACTATATTTTCTTTTCCGAGAATTGGATCAGGGAGCCACTTATTCAAACAATTTTATTTATTATGTGATTTAATTGATATTCGGTACTTTGGTAGCCCTTTGGCCTTCTAAAGTTAAGTATACTTTCTTTTCCAGGAAGTACCTTTGTTAAAATTAAGTATACTTTAATTTTCGGGAAGAGAACCAGAGAACGACCAAATGAAAAAATGTTATTTATGATGGGATTTACTTGAGATTCGGTACTTAGGTAGCCCTTTGCCTTTGTTAAAATTAAATATATTTTCTTTTCCGGGAAGTGCCTTTGCTTGAATTAAGTATACTTTCTTTTTCGAGAAGTGGACCAGGGACCGACCTATTCAAAAAAAATTTTATTTATGATGTGATTTGCTTGAATTCG
Source organism: Merzomyia westermanni (assembly GCA_949987695.1). Classification (NCBI taxonomy): domain Eukaryota; kingdom Metazoa; phylum Arthropoda; class Insecta; order Diptera; family Tephritidae; genus Merzomyia; species Merzomyia westermanni. The sequence continues at coordinate 98,251,702 of OX465289.1, forward strand.
GTACTTTGGTAGCCCTTTTTCGCATTTGTTGAAATTAAGTATACTTTCCTTTCCGGGAAGTGCCTTTGTTAAAATTAACTATATTTTCTTTTCCGGGTATTGGATCAGGGAGCCACTTATTCAAACAATTTTATTTATTATGTGATTTAATTGATATTCGGTACTTTGGTAGCCCTTTGGCCTTCTAAAGTTAAGTATACTTTCTTTTCCAGGAAGTACCTTTGTTAAAATTAAGTATACTTTAATTTTCGGGAAGGGGACCAGAGAACGACCAATTGAAAAAATGTTATTTATGATGGGATTTACTTGAGAGTCGGTACTTAGGTAGCCCTTTGCCTTTGTTAAAATTAAATATATTTTCTTTTCCGGGAAGTGCCTTTGCTTGAATTAAGTATACTTTCTTTTTCGAGAAGTGGACCAGGGACCGACCTATTCAAAAAAAATTGTATTTATGATGTGATTTGCTTGAATTCGGTACTTTGGTAGCCCTTTTTCGCATTTGTTGAAATTAAGTACACTTTCTTATTCGGTAAGTGCCTTTGTTAAATTAACTATATTTTCTTTTCCGAGAATTGGATCAGGGAGCCACTTATTCAAACAATTTTATTTATTATGTGATTGAATTGATATTCGGTACTTTGGTAGCCCTTCGGCCTTCTAAAGTTAAGTATACTTTCTTTTCCAGGAAGTACCTTTGTTAAAATTAAGTATACTTTAATTTTCGGGAAGAGAACCAGAGAACGACCAAATGAAAAAATGTTATTTATGATGGGATTTACTTGAGATTCGGTACTTAGGTAGCCCTTTGCCTTTGTTAAAATTAAATATATTTTCTTTTCCGGGAAGTGCCTTTGCTTGAATTAAGTATACTTTCTTTTTCGAGAAGTGGACCAGGGACCGACCTATTCAAAAAAAATTTTATTTATGATGTGATTTGCTTGAATTCGGTACTTTGGTAGCCCTTTTTCGCATTTGTTGAAATTAAGTATACTTTCCTTTCCGGGAAGTGCCTTTGTTAAAATTAACTATATTTTCTTTTCCGGGTATTGGATCAGGGAGCCACTTATTCAAACAATTTTATTTATTATGTGATTTAATTGATATTCGGTACTTTGGTAGCCCTTTGGCCTTCTAAAGTTAAGTATACTTTCTTTTCCAGGAAGTACCTTTGTTAAAATTAAGTATACTTTAATTTTCGGGAAGGGGACCAGAGAACGACCAATTGAAAAAATGTTATTTATGATGGGATTTACTTGAGAGTCGGTACTTAGGTAGCCCTTTGCCTTTGTTAAAATTAAATATATTTTCTTTTCCGGGAAGTGCCTTTGCTTGAATTAAGTATACTTTCTTTTTCGAGAAGTGGACCAGGGACCGACCTATTCAAAAAAAATTGTATTTATGATGTGATTTGCTTGAAATTCGGTACTTTGGTAGCCCTTTTTCGCATTTGATGAAATTAAGTACACTTTCTTATCCGGTAAGTGCCTTTGTTAAATTAACTATATTTTCTTTTCCGAGAATTGGATCAGGGAGCCACTTATTCAAAAAAATCTTATTTATGATGTGATTTGCTTGAAGTTCTGTACTTTGGTAGCTCCTTGCCTTTGTTAAAATAAGTATACTTTCTTTTCCGGGAAGTGCCTTTGTTAAAATTAAGTATACTTTCTTTTTAGGGAAGTGGACCAGGGACCGACCTATTAAAAAAAATGTTATTTATGATGGGATTTGCTAGAAATTCGGTACTTAGGTAGCCCTTTGCCTTTGTTAAAATTAAATATATTTTATTTTTCGGGAAGTGCTTTTGCTTGAATTAAGTATACTTTCTTTTTCGAGAAGTGGACCAGTGACCGACCTATTCAAAAAAAATTGTATTTATGATGTGATTTGCTTGAAATTCGGTACTTTGGTAGCCCTTTTTCGCATTTGTTGAAATTAAGTATACTTTCTTATACGGTAAGTGCCTTTGTTAAATTAACTATATTTTCTTTTCCGAGAATTGGATCAAGGAGCCACTTATTCAAAAAAATCTTATTTATGATGTGATTTGCTTGAAGTTCGGTACTTTGGTAGCTCCTTGCCTTTGTTAAATTAAGTATACTTTCTTTTTCGAGAAGTGGACCAGGGAACGACCTATTCAAAAAAAATTTTATTTATGATGTGATTTGCTTGAAATTCGGTACTTTGGTAGCCCTTTTTGGCATTTGTTGAAATTAAGTATACTTTCCTTTCCGGGAAGTGCCTTTGTTAAAATTAACTATATTTTCTTTTCCGGGTATTGGATCAGGGAGCCACTTATTCAAACAGTTTTATTTATTATGTGATTTAATTGATTATCGGTACTTTGGTAGCCTTTTGGCCTTCTAAAGTTAAGTATACTTTCTTTTCCTGGAAGTACCTTTGTTAAAATTAAGTATACTTTAATTTTCGGGAAGGGGGCCAGGGAACGACCAATTAAAAAAATGTTATTTATGATGGGATTTACTTGAGATTCGGTACTTAGGTAGCCCTTTGCCTTTGTTAAAATTAAATATATTTTCTTTTCCGGGAAGTGGACCAGGGACCGACCTCTTAAAAAAAAATTGTATTTATGATGGGATTTGCTAGAAATTCGGTACTTTGGTAGCTAAAACTAAGTATACTTTCTTTTCCAGGAAGTATTTTTGTTAAAATTAAGTATACTTTCTTTTTCGGGAAGTAGACCAAGGACCGACCTATTAACTAAAAATTGTATTTATAATGTGATTTGTTTGAAATTCGGTATTTTGGTAACCCTTTGCCTTTGTTAAAATGAAAATATTTCCTCTTCCGGGAAGTGCCTTTGATTTAATTAAGTATACTTTCTTTTTTGAAAAGTTTATCTGGGAGCCACTTATTGGAAAAATTTTATTTATTATGTGAATTGATTGAAAATCGGAAACTTGGTAGCCCTTTGCTTTTGTTGAAATTAAGTATACTTTCTTATCCGGGAAGTGCCTTTGTTAAAATTAACTATATTTTCTTTTCTGATAATTGGATCAGGGAGCCACTTATTCAAAAAAATCTTATTTATTATGTGATTTGTTTGAAATTCGGGGTAGCCTTTTGTCTTTGTTAAAATTAAGTATACTTTCTTTTTCGGGAAGTGGTCCCTGGACCGACCTCTTAAAAAAATGGTATTTATGATGGGATTTGCTAGAAATTCGGTACTTTGGTAGCCCCTTTTTTGCATTTCAAGAAATTAAGTATACTTTCTTTTCCAGGAAGTATCTTTGTTAAAATTAAGTATACTTTCTTTTTCGGGAAGTAGACCAAGGACCGACCTATTAAATAAAAATTGTATTTATGATGTGATTTGTTGTAATTCGGTATTTTGGTAACCCTTTGCCTTTGTTAAAATTAAATATATTTTCTTTTCCGGGAAGTGCCTTTGCTTGAATTAAGTATACTTTCTTTTTCGAGAAGTGGACCAGGGACCGACCTATTCAAAAAAAATTGTATTTATGATGTGATTTGCTTGAATTCGGTACTTTGGTAGCCCTTTTTCGCATTTGTTGAAATTAAGTACACTTTCTTATTCGGTAAGTGCCTTTGTTAAATTAACTATATTTTCTTTTCCGAGAATTGGATCAGGGAGCCACTTATTCAAACAATTTTATTTATTATGTGATTGAATTGATATTCGGTACTTTGGTAGCCCTTCGGCCTTCTAAAGTTAAGTATACTTTCTTTTCCAGGAAGTACCTTTGTTAAAATTAAGTATACTTTAATTTTCGGGAAGAGAACCAGAGAACGACCAAATGAAAAAATGTTATTTATGATGGGATTTACTTGAGATTCGGTACTTAGGTAGCCCTTTGCCTTTGTTAAAATTAAATATATTTTCTTTTCCGGGAAGTGCCTTTGCTTGAATTAAGTATACTTTCTTTTTCGAGAAGTGGACCAGGGACCGACCTATTCAAAAAAAATTTTATTTATGATGTGATTTGCTTGAATTCGGTACTTTGGTAGCCCTTTTTCGCATTTGTTGAAATTAAGTATACTTTCCTTTCCGGGAAGTGCCTTTGTTAAAATTAACTATATTTTCTTTTCCGGGTATTGGATCAGGGAGCCACTTATTCAAACAATTTTATTTATTATGTGATTTAATTGATATTCGGTACTTTGGTAGCCCTTTGGCCTTCTAAAGTTAAGTATACTTTCTTTTCCAGGAAGTACCTTTGTTAAAATTAAGTATACTTTAATTTTCGGGAAGGGGACCAGAGAACGACCAATTGAAAAAATGTTATTTATGATGGGATTTACTTGAGAGTCGGTACTTAGGTAGCCCTTTGCCTTTGTTAAAATTAAATATATTTTCTTTTCCGGGAAGTGCCTTTGCTTGAATTAAGTATACTTTCTTTTTCGAGAAGTGGACCAGGGACCGACCTATTCAAAAAAAATTGTATTTATGATGTGATTTGCTTGAAATTCGGTACTTTGGTAGCCCTTTTTCGCATTTGATGAAATTAAGTACACTTTCTTATCCGGTAAGTGCCTTTGTTAAATTAACTATATTTTCTTTTCCGAGAATTGGATCAGGGAGCCACTTATTCAAAAAAATCTTATTTATGATGTGATTTGCTTGAAGTTCTGTACTTTGGTAGCTCCTTGCCTTTGTTAAAATAAGTATACTTTCTTTTCCGGGAAGTGCCTTTGTTAAAATTAAGTATACTTTCTTTTTAGGGAAGTGGACCAGGGACCGACCTATTAAAAAAAATGTTATTTATGATGGGATTTGCTAGAAATTCGGTACTTAGGTAGCCCTTTGCCTTTGTTAAAATTAAATATATTTTATTTTTCGGGAAGTGCTTTTGCTTGAATTAAGTATACTTTCTTTTTCGAGAAGTGGACCAGTGACCGACCTATTCAAAAAAAATTGTATTTATGATGTGATTTGCTTGAAATTCGGTACTTTGGTAGCCCTTTTTCGCATTTGTTGAAATTAAGTATACTTTCTTATACGGTAAGTGCCTTTGTTAAATTAACTATATTTTCTTTTCCGAGAATTGGATCAAGGAGCCACTTATTCAAAAAAATCTTATTTATGATGTGATTTGCTTGAAGTTCGGTACTTTGGTAGCTCCTTGCCTTTGTTAAATTAAGTATACTTTCTTTTTCGAGAAGTGGACCAGGGAACGACCTATTCAAAAAAAATTTTATTTATGATGTGATTTGCTTGAAATTCGGTACTTTGGTAGCCCTTTTTGGCATTTGTTGAAATTAAGTATACTTTCCTTTCCGGGAAGTGCCTTTGTTAAAATTAACTATATTTTCTTTTCCGGGTATTGGATCAGGGAGCCACTTATTCAAACAGTTTTATTTATTATGTGATTTAATTGATTATCGGTACTTTGGTAGCCTTTTGGCCTTCTAAAGTTAAGTATACTTTCTTTTCCTGGAAGTACCTTTGTTAAAATTAAGTATACTTTAATTTTCGGGAAGGGGGCCAGGGAACGACCAATTAAAAAAATGTTATTTATGATGGGATTTACTTGAGATTCGGTACTTAGGTAGCCCTTTGCCTTTGTTAAAATTAAATATATTTTCTTTTCCGGGAAGTGGACCAGGGACCGACCTCTTAAAAAAAAATTGTATTTATGATGGGATTTGCTAGAAATTCGGTACTTTGGTAGCTAAAACTAAGTATACTTTCTTTTCCAGGAAGTATTTTTGTTAAAATTAAGTATACTTTCTTTTTCGGGAAGTAGACCAAGGACCGACCTATTAACTAAAAATTGTATTTATAATGTGATTTGTTTGAAATTCGGTATTTTGGTAACCCTTTGCCTTTGTTAAAATGAAAATATTTCCTCTTCCGGGAAGTGCCTTTGATTTAATTAAGTATACTTTCTTTTTTGAAAAGTTTATCTGGGAGCCACTTATTGGAAAAATTTTATTTATTATGTGAATTGATTGAAAATCGGAAACTTGGTAGCCCTTTGCTTTTGTTGAAATTAAGTATACTTTCTTATCCGGGAAGTGCCTTTGTTAAAATTAACTATATTTTCTTTTCTGATAATTGGATCAGGGAGCCACTTATTCAAAAAAATCTTATTTATTATGTGATTTGTTTGAAATTCGGGGTAGCCTTTTGTCTTTGTTAAAATTAAGTATACTTTCTTTTTCGGGAAGTGGTCCCTGGACCGACCTCTTAAAAAAATGGTATTTATGATGGGATTTGCTAGAAATTCGGTACTTTGGTAGCCCCTTTTTTGCATTTCAAGAAATTAAGTATACTTTCTTTTCCAGGAAGTATCTTTGTTAAAATTAAGTATACTTTCTTTTTCGGGAAGTAGACCAAGGACCGACCTATTAAATAAAAATTGTATTTATGATGTGATTTGTTGTAATTCGGTATTTTGGTAACCCTTTGCCTTTGTTAAAATGAATATATTTCCTTTTCCGGGAAGTGCCTTTGATTTAATTAAGTATACTTTCTTTTTTGAAAAGTTTATCAGGGAGCCACTTATTGAAAAAATTTTATTTATTATGTGAATTGATTGAAAATCGGAAACTTGGTAGCCCTTTGTTTTTGCTAAAATTAAGTATGCTTTCTTTTTCGGGAAGTGGGTTTGCTTAAATTAAGTATAATTTCTTTTTCGGGAAGTAGACCAGGGACCGACCTATTAAATAAAAATTGTATTTATGATACGATTTACTTGAAATTCGGTACTTAGGTAGTCCTTTTCCTTTGTTAAAATTAAATATATTTTCTTTTCCGGGAAGTGCCTTTGCTTAAATTAAGTATACTTTCTTTTTCGAGAAGTGGACCAGCGACCGACCTATTAAATAAAAATTGTATTTATGATGTTATTTGTTTGAAATTCGGTATTTTTGTAGCCCTTTGCTTTGTTAGTAATACAAAAAAAAAATTTCCAAGTGGTCCAGGGTTCGACCTATTCAAAAAAAAATTTTATTTCTGATGTGATTTGCTAGAAATTCGGTACTTTGGTAGCCCTTTTTTGCATTTGTTGAAATTAAGTATACTTTCTTTTCCAGGAAGTATCTTTGTTAAAATTAAGTATACTTTATTTTTCGGGAAGGGGACCAGGGAACGACCAATTAAAAAAATGTTATTTATGATGGGATTTACTTGAGATTCGGTACTTAGGTAGCCCTTTGCCTTTGTTAAAACTAAATATATTTTCTCTTCCGGGAAGTGCCTTTGCTTGAATTAAGTATACTTTCTTTTTCGAGAAGTGGACCAGGGACCGACCTATTCAAAAAAAATTGAATTTATGATGTGATTTGCTTGAAATTCGGTACTTTGATAGCCATTTTTCGCATTTGTTGAAATTAAGCATACTTTCTTATCCGGTAAGTGCCTTTGTTAAATTAACTATATTTTCTTTTCCGAGAATTGGATCAGGGAGCCACTTATTCAAAAAAATCTTATTTATGATGTGATTTGCTTGAAGTTCTGTACTTTGGTAGCTCCTTGCCTTTGTTAAAATAAGTATACTTTCTTTTCCGGGAAGTGCCCTTGTTGAAATTAAGTATACTTTCTTTTTAAGGAAGTGGACCAGGGACCGACCTATTAAAAAAAATGTTATTTATGATGGGATTTGCTTGAAATTCGGTACTTAGGTAGCCCTTTGCCTTTGTTAAAATTAAATATATTTTCTTTCCCGGGAAGTGCCTTTGCTTGAATTAAGTATACTTTCTTTTTCGAGAAGTGGACCAGGGACCGACCTATTCAAAAAAAATTGTATTTATGATGTGATTTGCTTGAAATTCGGTACTTTGGTAGCCCTTTTTCGCATTTGTTGAAATTAAGTATACTTTCCTTCCGGGAAGTGCCTTTGTTAAAATTAACTATATTTTCTTTTGCGGGAATTGGATCAGGGAGCCACTTGATCAAACAATTTTATTTATTATGTGATTTAATTGATATTCGGTACTTTGGTAGCCCTTTGGCCTTCTAAAGTTAAGTATACTTTCTTTTCCAGGAAGTACCTTTGTTAAAATTAAGTATACTTTATTTTTCGGGAAGGGGACCAGAGAACGACCAATTAAAAAAATGTTATTTATGATGGGATTTACTTGAGATTCGGGACTTAGGTAGCCCTTTGCCTTTGTTAAAATTAAATATATTTTCTCTTCCGGGAAGTGCCTTTGCTGGAATTAAGTATACTTTCTTTTTCGAGAAGTGGCTCAGGGACCGACCTATTAAAAAAAATTGTATTAATGATACTATTTACTCGAAATTAGGTACTTTGGTAGCCCTTTTTTGCATTTGTTGAAATTAAGTATACTTTCTTTTCCAGGAAGTACCTTTGTTAAAATTAAGTATACTTTATTTTTCGGGAAGGGGACCAGGGAACGACCAATTAAAAAAATGTTATTTATCATGGGATTTACTTGAGATTCGGTACTTAGGTAGCCCTTTGCCTTTGTTAAAATTAAATATATTTTCTTTTCCGGGAAGTGCCTTTGCTTGAATTAAGTATACTTTCTTTTTCGAGAAGTAGACCAGGGACCGACCTGTTCAAAAAAATTTTTATTTATGATGTGATTTGCTTGGAATTCGGTACTTTGGTAGCCCTTTTTCGCATTTGTTGAAATTAAGTATACTTTCTTATCCGGTAAGTGCCTTTGCTAAATTAACTATATTTTCTTTTCCGAGAATTGGATCAGGGAGCCACTTATTCAAAAAAATCTTATTTATGATGTGATTTGCTTGAAGTTCGGTACTTTGGTAGCTCCTTGCCTTTGTTAAAATAAGTATACTTTCTTTTTAGGGAAGTGGACCAGGGACCGACCTATTAAAAAAAATTTTATTTATGATGGGATTTGCTTGAAATTCGGTAATTAGGTAGGCCTTTGCCTTTGTTAAATTTAAATATATTTTCTTTTCCGGGAAGTGCCTTTGCTTGAATTAAGTATACTTTCTTTTTCGAGAAGTGGACCAGAGACCGACCTATTCAAAAAAAATTGTATTTATGATGTGCTTTGCTTGAAATTCGGTACTTTGGTAGCCCTTTTTCGCATTTGTTGAAATTAAGTATACTTTCCTTTCCGGGAAGTGCCGTTGTTAAAATTAACTATATTTTCTTTTCCGGGTATTGGATCAGGGAGCCACTTATTCAAACAATTTTATTTATTATGTGATTAAATTGATATTCGGTACTTTGGTAGCCCTTTGGCCTTCTAAAGTTAAGTATACTTTCTTTTCCAGGAAGTACCTTTGTTAAAATTAAGTATACTTTAATTTTCGGGAAGGGGACCAGGGAACGCCCAATTAAAAAAAAATTGTATTTATGATGTGATTTGCTTGAAGTTCGGTACTTTGGTAGCTCCTTGCCTTTGTTAAAATAAGTATACTTTCCTTTCCGGGAAGTGCCTTTCTTAAAATTAACAATGTGTTCTTTTCCGGGAATTGGATCAGGGAGCCACTTATTCAAAAAATTTTATTTATTATGTGATTTGATTGAAATTCGGTATTTTGGTAACCCTTTGCCTTTGTTAAAATGAATATATTTCCTTTTCCGGGAAGTGCCTTTGATTTAATTAAGTATACTTTCTTTTTTGAAAAGTTTATCAGGGAGCCACTTATTGAAAAATTTTTATTTATTATGTGAATTGATTGAAAATCGGAAACTTGGTAGCCCTTTGCTTTTGTTGAAATTAAGTATACTTTCTTATCCGGGAAGTGCCTTTGTTAAAATTAACTATATTTTCTTTTCTGATAATTGGATCAGGGAGCCACTTATTCAAAAAAATCTTATTTATTATGTGATTTGTTTGAAATTCGGGGTAGCCTTTTGTCTTTGTTAAAATTAAGTATACTTTCTTTTTCGGGAAGTGGACCAGGGACCGACCTCTTAAAAAAATGTTATTTATGATGGGATTTCCTAGAAATTCGGTACTTTGGTAGCCCCTTTTTTGCATTTCAAGAAATTAAGTATACTTTCTTTTCCAGGAAGTATCTTTGTTAAAATTAAGTATACTCTCTTTTTCGGGAAGTAGACCAAGGACCGACCTATTAAATAAAAATTGTATTTATGATGTGATTTGTTTGAAATTCGGTATTTTGGTAACCCTTTGCCTTTGTTAAAATGAATATATTGCCTTTTCCGGGAAGTGCCTTTGATTTAATTAAGTATACTTTCTTTTTTGAAAAGTTTATCAGGGAGCCACTTATTGAAAAAATTTTATTTATTATGTGAATTGATTGAAAATCGGAAACTTGGTAGCCCTTTGCTTTTGTTAAAATTAAGTATGCTTTCTTTTTCGGGAAGTGGCTTTGCTTAAATTAAGTATGATTTCTTTTTCGGGAAGTGGACCAGGGACCGACCTATTTAATAAAAATTGTATTTATGATACGATTTACTTGAAATTCGGTACTTAGGTAGTCCTTTTCCTTTGTGATGTGATGTGCTTTGCTAGAAATTCGGTACTTTGGTAGCCCTTTTTTGCATTTGTTGAAATTAAGTATACTTTCTTTTCCAGGAAGTATCTTTGTTAAAATTAAGTATACTTTATTTTTCGGGAAGGGGACCAGGGAACGACCAATTAAAAAAATGTTATTTATGATGGGATTTACTTGAGATTCGGTACTTAGGTAGCCCTTTGCCTTTGTTAAAATTAAATATATTTTCTTTTCCGGGAAGTGCCTTTGCTTGAATTAAGTATACTTTCTTTTTCGAGAAGTGGACCAGGGACCGACCTATTCAAAAAAAATTGTATTTATGATGTGATTTGCTTGAAATTCGGTACTTTGATAGCCCTTTTTCGCATTTGTTGAAATTAAGTATACTTTCTTATCCGGTAAGTGCCTTTGTTAAATTAACTATATTTTCTTTTCCGAGAATTGGATCAGGGAGCCACTTATTCAAAAAAATCTTATTTATGATGTGATTTGCTTGAAGTTCGGTACTTTGGTAGCTCCTTGCCTTTGTTAAAATAAGTATACTTTCTTTTCCGGGAAGTGCCTTTGTTAAAATTAAGTATACTTTCTTTTTCGAGAAGTGGACCAGGGACCGACCTATTCAAAAAAATTTTTATTTATGATGTGATTTGCTTGAAATTCGGTACTTTGGTAGCCCTTTTTCACATTTGTTGAAATTAAGTATACTTTCCTTTCCGGGAAGTGCCTTTGTTAAAATTAACTATATTTTCTTTTCCGGGAATTGGATCAGGGAGCCACTTATTCAAACAATTTTATTTATTATGTGATTTAATTGATATTCGGTACTTTGGTAGCCCTTTGGCCTTCTAAAGTTAAGTATAATTTCTTTTCCAGGAAGTACCTTTGTTAAAATTAAGTATACTTTATTTTTCGGGAAGGGGACCAGGGAACGACCAATTAAAAAAATGTTATTTATGATGGGATTTACTTGAGATTCGGGACTTAGGTAGCCCTTTGCCTTTGTTAAAATTAAATATATTTTCTTTTCCGGGAAGTGCCTTTGCTGGAATTAAGTATACTTTCTTTTTCGAGAATTGGACCAGGGACCGACCTATTCAAAAAAAATTGTATTTATAATGTGATTTGCTTGAAATTCGGTACTTTGGTAGCCCTTTTTCGCATTTGTTGAAATTAAGTATACTTTCCTTTCCGGGAAGTGCCTTTGTTAAAATTAACTATATTTTCTTTTCCGGGAATTGGATCAGGGAGCCACTTATTCAAACAATTTTATTTATTATGTGATTTAATTGATATTCGGTACTTTGCTAGCCCTTTGGCCTTTTAAAGTTAAGTATACTTTCTTTTCCAGGAAGTACCTTTGTTAAAATTAAGTATACTTTAATTTTCGGGAAGGGGACCAGGGAACGACCAATTAAAAAAATGTTATTTATGATGGGATTTACTTGAGATTCGGTACTTAGGTAGCCCTTTGCCTTTGTTAAAATTAAATATATTTTCTTTTCCGGGAAGTGCCTTTGCTTGAATTAAGTATATTTTCTTTTTCGAGAAGTGGACCAGGGACCGACCTATTCAAAAAAAATTGTATTTATGATGTGATTTGCTTGAAATTCGGTACTTTGGTAGCCCTTTTTCGCATTTGTTGAAATTAAGTATACTTTCTTATCCATTAAGTGCCTTTGTTAAAATTAACTATATTTTCTTTTCCGAGAATTGGATCAGGGAGCCACTTATTCAAAAAAATCTTATTTATGATGTGATTTGCTTGAAGTTCGGTACTTTGGTAGCTCCTTGCCTTTGTTAAAATAAGTATACTTTCTTTTCCGGGAAGTGCCTTTGTTAAAATTAAGAATACTTTCTTTTTAGGGAAGTGGACCAGGGACCGACCTATTAAAAAAAATGTTATTTATGATGGGATTTGCTTGAAATTCGGTGCTTGGGTAGCCCCTTTTTTGCAATTGTTGAAATTAAGTTGCTTTCTTTTCCAGGAAGTACCTTTGTTAAAATTAAGTATATTTTATTTTTCGGGAAGTGGACCAGGGACCGACCTATTAAATATAAATTGTTTTTAGGATACGATTTACTTGAAACTCGGTATTTTGGTAACCCTTTTCCTTTGTTAAAATGGAATATATTTCCTTTTCCGGGAAGTGCCTTTGCTTAAATTAAGTATACTTTCTTTTTGAAAAGTTTATCAGGGAGCCACTTATTCAAAAAAATTTTATTTATTATGTGATTTGATTGAAATTCGGTAATTTGATATCCCTTTGCCTTTGTTAAAATTAAGTATGCTTTCTTTTTCGGGAAGTGCCTTTGCTTTAATTAGGTATACTTTCTTTTTCGGGAAGTGGACCAGGGACCCACCTATTCAAAAAAAAAATGTATTTATGATGTGATTTGCTTGAAATTCGGTACTTTGGAAGCCCTTTTTCGCATTTGTTGAAATTAAGTATACTTTCTTATCCATTAAGTGCCTTTGTTAAAATTAACTATATTTTCTTTTCCGAGAATTGGATCAGGGAGCCACTTATTCAAAAAAATCTTATTTATGATGTGATTTGGTAGCCCTTTGCCTTTGTTAAAATTAAGTATATTTTCTTTTCAGGGAATTGGATCAGGGAACCACTTATTCAAAAAAATTTATTTATTATGTGATTTGATTGAAATTCGGTACTTTGTTAGCCATTTATTGAATTTAATAATATTAAGTATACTTTCCTTTCCGGCAAGTGCCTTTGTTAAAATTAACTATATTTTCTTTTCCGGGAATTGGATCAGGGAGCCACTTATTCAAAAATTTTTATTTATTATGTGATTTGATTGAAATTCCTTATTCAAAAAAATTTATTTATTATGTGATTTGATTGAAATTCGGTCCTTAGGTAGCCCTTTGCCTTTGTTAAAATAAAGTATACTTTGTTTTCCGGAAGGTGCCTTTCTTAAAATTAACAATGTGTTCTTTTCCGGGAATTGGATCAGGGAGCCACTTATTCAAAAAATTTTATTTATTATGTGATTTGATTGAAATTCGGTATTTTGTTATCCCTTTGCCTTTGTTAAAATTAAGTAAATTTTCTTTTCCGGGAATTGGATCAGGGAGCCACTTATTCAAAAAATTTTATTTATTATGTGATTTGATTGAAATTCCTTATTCAAAAAAATTTATTTATTATGTGATTTGATTGTAATTCGGTACTTAGGTAGCCCTTTGCCTTTGTTAAAATAAAGTATACTTTGTTTTCCGGGAAGTGCCTTTCTTAAAATTAACAATGTTTTCTTTTCCGGGAATTGGATCAGGGAGCCACTTATTCAAAAAAATCTTATTTATGATGTGATTTGCTTGAAGTTCGGTACTTTGGTAGCTCCTTGCCTTTGTTAAAATAAGTATACTTTCTTTTCCGGGAATTGGATCAGGGAGCCACTTATTCAAAAAATTTTATTTATTATGTGATTTGTTTGAAATTCGGTATTTTGGTAGCCCTTTGCCTCTGTTAAAATTAAGTATACTTTCCTTTCCGGGAAGTGCCTTTGTTAAAATTAACTATATTTTCTTTTCCGGGAATTGGATCAGGGAACCACTTATTCAAAAAAATTTATTTATTATGTGATTTGATTGAAATTCCTTATTCAAAAAAACTTATTTATTATGTGATTTGATTGAAATTCGGTACTTAGGTAGCCCTTTGCCTTTGTTAAAATAAAATATACTTTGTTTTCCGGGAAGTGCCTTTCTTAAAATTAGCTATATTTTCTTTTCCGGGAATTGGGCCAGGGAGCCACTTATTCAAAAAATTTTATTTATTATGTGATTTGTTTGAAATTCGGTATTTTGGTAGCCTTTTGCCTTTGTTAAAATTAAGTATACTTTCTTTTTCGGGAAGTGGACCAGGGAATGACCTATTCAAAAAAACCTTACTTATGTTGATATTTGCCTGGAATTCGGCACTTTAGTAGCCCTTTGCCTTTGTTAATATAAAAAAAAAATTTTTTGAAGTGGTCCAGGGACCGACCTATTAAAAAAATCTTATTTATGATGTGATTTGCTTAAAATTCGGTAGCGCCTGGCCTTTGTTAAAATTAAGTATACTTTTTTTCCGGGAAGTGGCTCAGGGACCGACCTATTAAAAAAATCGCATTTATGATGTGATTTGCTTGAAGTTCGGTACTTTGGTAGCCCTTTGCCTTTGTTAAAATAAAGTATACTTAATGTATGTTATATGAGCTTTACGGCCGTTTTGGTTTTTAAGGCAAAACAAAGTTTTCCTTCTTCCTCCTACGCGTTTCGGTGCTATTTTGCACCTTCCTCAGGGAGTCTGTAAATTTTTTATTCAACAAAACATAAAACAATTACAATTGAATTATAAAAAAGACATTAAATAATTAACTTACATTATATCACATTCAATTTATCTTTTCACATAACAAGTATAAAGGTAGCAGTAATACAAAAGAAAACACACAAACAACATTAAAAACAACATTCATTTTTGTGTTTTGCGCGTACATCTTCTCCGTTCTGCTATCGCTATTGAATAAGCACAATTTATATTGTCTACGTCTTCCTTAAAATTGACAGCATCTTTTATTCTTTGTTGTATCCTCAATCCTTCCAGTGTCAGTCGAGTTTTTGTTTTCTTCTCTACATCCAGTATTCGTGCATTTTCAAAGTCTGCTGTATGGTTGTTGTTTGTTAAGTGTTGGGCTAATGCTGTAGTCGTTTTAGCATTTTTCGCATCTGCTTTGTGTTCATTAATTCTTCTTTCCAAATTTCTTTTCGTCGTGCCCACGTAAATCTTGTTGCATTTTTCGCCAACTTTTCCATTGCAATGTATTTCATATACGACGTTGTGTTGTTGTCCCTTGTCTAGCTTGTCTTTTGTTTGTGTAAATATTTTATTTAGAGTGCAGTGTGGTTTGTATGCAAAGTTTGTGTTGTTATTGTTGGTAATGATTTTATTTAATGTTTTGTTGTCTGTTAGGCCGGGTATATATGGGATACTTCTGTAAATTTTACTTTCCCGTTCTTGGTTTTTTTCCATCGTTCTGTGTTCCTGTTCTATTTTATTCATGGTTGTTGTTATTAATGTTTCGATCACGGTATTAGGGTATGTGTTTTTTTTGTAGGATGTATTTTATTTTTCTCTTGTTATCCGTTCTGTACTCCTGATCACTTTTAACTCTAAGTGATCAGGAGTACAGAACGGATAACAAGAGAAAAATAAAATACATCCTACAAAAAAAACACATACCCTAATACCGTGATCAGGAGTACAGAACGGATAACAAGAGAAAAATAAAATACATCCTACAAAAAAAACACATACCCTAATACCGTGATCGAAACATTAATAACAACAACCATGAATAAAATAGAACAGGAACACAGAACGATGGAAAAAAACCAAGAACGGGAAAGTAAAATTTACAGAAGTATCCCATATATACCCGGCCTAACAGACAACAAAACATTAAATAAAATCATTACCAACAATAACAACACAAACTTTGCATACAAACCACACTGCACTCTAAATAAAATATTTACACAAACAAAAGACAAGCTAGACAAGGGACAACAACACAACGTCGTATATGAAATACATTGCAATGGAAAAGTTGGCGAAAAATGCAACAAGATTTACGTGGGCACGACGAAAAGAAATTTGGAAAGAAGAATTAATGAACACAAAGCAGATGCGCAAAATGCTAAAACGACTACAGCATTAGCCCAACACTTAACAAACAACAACCATACAGCAGACTTTGAAAATGCACGAATACTGGATGTAGAGAAGAAAACAAAAACTCGACTGACACTGGAAGGATTGAGGATACAACAAAGAATAAAAGATGCTGTCAATTTTAAGGAAGACGTAGACAATATAAATTGTGCTTATTCAATAGCGATAGCAGAACGGAGAAGATGTACGCTCAAAACACAAAAATGAATGTTGTTTTTAATGTTGTTTGTTTGTTTTCTTTTGTATTACTGCTACCTTTATACTTGTTATGTGAAAAGATAAATTGAATGTGATATAATGTAAGTTAATTATTTAATGTCTTTTTTATAATTCAATTGTAATTGTTTTATGTTTTGTTGAATAAAAAAATTTACAGACTCCCTAAGGAAGGTGCAATATAGCACCGAAACGCGTAGGAGGAAGAAGGAAAACTTTGTTTTGCCTTAAAAACCAAAACGGCCGTAAAGCTCATATAACATACATTAGACATACAAATTATTGGCCTAATAAAATATTCTAAAGTATACTTTGTTTTCCGGGAAGTGCCTTTCTTAAAATAAGCTATATTTTCTTTTCCGGGAATTGGACTAGGGAGCCACTTATTCAAAAAATTTTATTTATTATGTGATTTGGTAGCCCTTTGCCTTTGTTAAAATTAAGTATACTTTCTTTTTCGGGAAGTGGACCAGGGAATGACCTATTCAAGAAAACCTTACTTATGTTGATATTTGCCTGGAATTCGGCACTTTGGTAGCCCTTTGCCTTTGTTAATATAAAAAAAATTTTTTTGAAGTGATTTGCTTAAAATTCGGTAGCGCCTGGCCTTTGTTAAAATAAAGTATACTTTCTTTCCCGGAATTGCCTTTGCTTAAATTAACTATATTTTCTTTTCCGGGAATTGGATCAGGGAGCCACTTATTCAAAAAATTTTATTTATTATGTGATTTGATTGAAATTCGGTATTTTGTTATCCCTTTCTCTCTATATCTATGGCGCGATATACAACAGGTATATCATCATAAACCTCCTAAGAGATTTTTGCGCCAAGCTTCTCTTCCAATTTGTGGTGTGCCGATTTGAATTTTCCCTACAAATTGGTGGGGCCTACAGTTTTTTGCCGACTCCGAACGGCATCTACAAAGGAGACGAATTTTTTGCTGAGAAGCCTGTCATGGCAGAAATACACTCGGAGAGTTTGCCAAACCACTGCCGAGGGGCGACCCCGGTTTGAAAAACTTTTTTCAAATCACTTTTGATGTTACCTGTACCAGGGCTCGAACCATGGACCTTCGGTGTGGTAGGCCGGCAACACTACCTTCACACCACGGCGGCCGCCGTTATCCCTTTGCCTTTGTTAAAATTAAGTATATTTTCTTTTCCGGGAATTGGATCAGGGAACCACTTATTCAAAAAAATTTATTTATTATGTGATTTGATTGAAATTCCCTATTCAAAAAAATTTATTTATTATGTGATTTGATTGAAATTCGGTACTTAGGTAGCCCTTTGCCTTTGGTAAAATAAAGTATACTTTGTTTTCCGGGAAGTGCCTTTCTTAAAATTAACAATGTTTTCTTTTCCGGGAATTGGATCAGGGAGCCACTTATTCAAAATAATTTATTTATTATGTGATTTGATTGAAATTCGGTACTTTGTTAGCCATTTATTGAATTTAATAATATTAAGTATACTTTCCTTTCCGGGAAGTGCCTTTGTTAAAATTAACTATATTTTCTTTTCCGGGAATTGGACCAGGGAGCCACTTATTCAAAAAATTTTATTTATTATGTGATTTGTTTGAAATTCGGTATTTTGGTAGCCCTTTGCCTTTGTTAAAGTTAAGTATACTTTCCTTTCCGGGAAGTGCCTTTGTTAAAATTAATTATATTTTCTTTTCCGGGAATTGGATCAGGGAACCACTTATTCAAAAAAATTTATTTATTACGTGATTTGATTGGAATTCGGTACTTAGGTAGCCCTTTGCCTTTGTTAAAATAAAGTATACTTTGTTTTCCGGAAGGTGCCTTTCTTAAAATTAACAATGTGTTCTTTTGCGGGAATTGGATCAGGGAGCCACTTATTCAAAAAATTTTATTTATTATGTGATTTGATTGAAATTCGGTATTTTGTTATCCCTTTGCCTTTGTTAAAATTAACTATAGTTTCTTTTCCGGGAATTGGATCAGGGAACGACTTATTCAAACATTTTTATTTATTATGTGATTTGATTGAAATTCGGTATTTTGTTATCCCTTTGCCTTTGTTAAAATTAAGTAAATTTTCTTTTCCGGGAATTGGATCAGGGAGCCACTTATTCAAAAAATTTTATTTATTATGTGATTTGATTGAAATTCCTTATTCAAAAAAATGTATTTATTATGTGATTTGATTGTAATTCGGTACTTAGGTAGCCCTTTGCCTTTGTTAAAATAAAGTATACTTTGTTTTCCGGGAAGTGCCTTTCTTAAAATTAACAATGTTTTCTTTTCCGGGAATTGGATCAGGGAGCCACTTATTCAAAAAAATCTTATTTATGATGTGATTTGCTTGAAGTTCGGTACTTTGGTAGCTCCTTGCCTTTGTTAAAATAAGTATACTTTCTTTTCCGGGAATTGGATCAGGGAGCCACTTATTCAAAAATTTTTATTTATTATGTGATTTGTTTGAAGTTCGGTACTTTGGTAGCCCTTTGCCTTTGTTAAAATAAAGTATACTTTGTTTTCCGGGAAGTGCCTTTCTTAAAATTAACAATGTTTTCTTTTCCGGGAATTGGATCAGGGAGCCACTTATTCAAAAAAATCTTATTTATGATGTGATTTGCTTGAAGTTCGGTACTTTGGTAGCTCCTTGCCTTTGTTAAAATAAGTATACTTTCTTTTCCGGAAATTGGATCAGGGAGCCACTTATTCAAAAAAATCTTATTTATGATGTGATTTGCTTGAAGTTCGGTACTTTGGTAGCTCCTTGCCTTTGTTAAAATAAGTATACTTTCTTTTCCGGGAATTGGATCAGGGAGCCACTTATTCAAAAAAATTTATTTATTATGTGATTTGATTGTAATTCGGTACTTAGGTAGCCCTTTGCCTTTGTTAAAATAAAGTATACTTTGTTTTCCGGGAAGTGCCTTTCTTAAAATTAGCTATATTTTCTTTTCCGGGAATTGGACCAGGGAGCCACTTATTCAAAAAATTTTATTTATTATGTGATTTGATTGAAATTCCTTATTCAAAAAAACTTATTTATTATGTGATTTGATTGAAATTCGGTACTTAGGTAGCCCTTTGCCTTTGTTAAAATAAAGTATACTTTGTTTTCCGGGAAGTGCCTTTCTTAAAATTAGCTATATTTTCTTTTCCGGGAATTGGACTAGGGAGCCACTTATTCAAAAAATTTTATTTATTATGTGATTTGTTTGAAATTCGGTATTTTGGTAGCCTTTTGCCTTTGTTAAAATTAGGTATACTTTCTTTTTCGGGAAGTGGACCAGGGAATGACCTATTCAAAAAAACCTTACTTATGTTGATATTTGCCTGGAGTTCGGCACTTTGTTAGCCCTTTGCCTTTGTTAATATAAAAAAAAATTTTTTGAAGTGGTCCAGGGACCGACCTATTAAAAAAATCTTATTTATGATGTGATTTGCTTAAAATTCGGTAGCGCCTGGCCTTTGTTAAAATTAAGTATACTTTTTTTCCGGGAAGTGGCTCAGGGACCGACCTATTAAAAAAATCGCATTTATGATGTGATTTGCTTGAAGTTCGGTACTTTGGTAGCCCTTTGCCTTTGTTAAAATAAAGTATACTTAATGTATGTTATATGAGCTTTACGGCCGTTTTGGTTTTTAAGGCAAAACAAAGTTTTCCTTCTTCCTCCTACGCGTTTCGGTGCTATTTTGCACCTTCCTCAGGGAGTCTGTAAATTTTTTATTCAACAAAACATAAAACAATTACAATTGAATTATAAAAAAGACATTAAATAATTAACTTACATTATTTCACATTCAATTTATCTTTTCACATAACAAGTATAAAGGTAGCAGTAATACAAAAGAAAACACACAAACAACATTAAAAACAACATTCATTTTTGTGTTTTGCGCGTACATCTTCTCCGTTCTGCTATCGCTATTGAATAAGCACAATTTATATTGTCTACGTCTTCCTTAAAATTGACAGCATCTTTTATTCTTTGTTGTATCCTCAATCCTTCCAGTGTCAGTCGAGTTTTTGTTTTCTTCTCTACATCCAGTATTCGTGCATTTTCAAAGTCTGCTGTATGGTTGTTGTTTGTTAAGTGTTGGGCTAATGCTGTAGTCGTTTTAGCATTTTTCGCATCTGCTTTGTGTTCATTAATTCTTCTTTCCAAATTTCTTTTCGTCGTGCCCACGTAAATCTTGTTGCATTTTTCGCCAACTTTTCCATTGCAATGTATTTCATATACGACGTTGTGTTGTTGTCCCTTGTCTAGCTTGTCTTTTGTTTGTGTAAATATTTTATTTAGAGTGCAGTGTGGTTTGTATGCAAAGTTTGTGTTGTTATTGTTGGTAATGATTTTATTTAATGTTTTGTTGTCTGTTAGGCCGGGTATATATGGGATACTTCTGTAAATTTTACTTTCCCGTTCTTGGTTTTTTTCCATCGTTCTGTGTTCCTGTTCTATTTTATTCATGGTTGTTGTTATTAATGTTTCGATCACGGTATTAGGGTATGTGTTTTTTTTGTAGGATGTATTTTATTTTTCTCTTGTTATCCGTTCTGTACTCCTGATCACGGTATTAGGGTATGTGTTTTTTTTGTAGGATGTATTTTATTTTTCTCTTGTTATCCGTTCTGTACTCCTGATCACTTAGAGTTAAAAGTGATCAGGAGTACAGAACGGATAACAAGAGAAAAATAAAATACATCCTACAAAAAAAACACATACCCTAATACCGTGATCGAAACATTAATAACAACAACCATGAATAAAATAGAACAGGAACACAGAACGATGGAAAAAAACCAAGAACGGGAAAGTAAAATTTACAGAAGTATCCCATATATACCCGGCCTAACAGACAACAAAACATTAAATAAAATCATTACCAACAATAACAACACAAACTTTGCATACAAACCACACTGCACTCTAAATAAAATATTTACACAAACAAAAGACAAGCTAGACAAGGGACAACAACACAACGTCGTATATGAAATACATTGCAATGGAAAAGTTGGCGAAAAATGCAACAAGATTTACGTGGGCACGACGAAAAGAAATTTGGAAAGAAGAATTAATGAACACAAAGCAGATGCGCAAAATGCTAAAACGACTACAGCATTAGCCCAACACTTAACAAACAACAACCATACAGCAGACTTTGAAAATGCACGAATACTGGATGTAGAGAAGAAAACAAAAACTCGACTGACACTGGAAGGATTGAGGATACAACAAAGAATAAAAGATGCTGTCAATTTTAAGGAAGACGTAGACAATATAAATTGTGCTTATTCAATAGCGATAGCAGAACGGAGAAGATGTACGCTCAAAACACAAAAATGAATGTTGTTTTTAATGTTGTTTGTTTGTTTTCTTTTGTATTACTGCTACCTTTATACTTGTTATGTGAAAAGATAAATTGAATGTGATATAATGTAAGTTAATTATTTAATGTCTTTTTTATAATTCAATTGTAATTGTTTTATGTTTTGTTGAATAAAAAAATTTACAGGCTCCCTAAGGAAGGTGCAATATAGCACCGAAACGCGTAGGAGGAAGAAGGAAAACTTTGTTTTGCCTTAAAAACCAAAACGGCCGTAAAGCTCATATAACATACATTAGACATACAAATTATTGGCCTAATAAAATATTCTAAAGTATACTTTGTTCGAGCGAGTAGTAGAGTAGTATCGATTCAGCGCTGACAGCGAATGGTTGTGTAATTGCAATTCTTGTGTTAATAAAGACCTCTTAAAAATCCTGAGCGCATATTTAATTATTTAAAACGGAAAACATAGTTTGGTCCTACGAGCCGAAGGATGAAGCGTACATACAGTCCACTTACGGCTAGCAATGTGCAATTTAGTGAAAAATAAAATAATATAATTAAATAGTGAAGTTGCAAAATTCAACGAGTACCGCTGCGTGTCACACAAATATACTCGTTTTGGTTGCCAGCAGAGGAAATCTAGTGAGCGGTCGGCAGAGAAAACGGCACTCTTGCCGCTCTCATCATGCGATAACTTTGGCAAACATGCGACTCTGCCCACGTCGGCGTAGTTACGGCTTGATTCTTTGTATTAGTTTCGCCTGCGCCCGTCACTGCAAAATTCAAAATTAGCGAAAAATCTACTCAGTCGTCTTTAGTGTATTGGTGACTTTATGATATACATATTTGGTTTGGAGTGTTTACTTCGACAGCACATATTATGGCGAAATCAGCGAAAAGTCTGCTCGTCGATTCAGCGTAGTTGAGACTTGTGGTTGTTTTCTTTTGCCTTTGCGTTGGCGTAGTTGTCTGCGCGGTGGCACTGCGCTGTCGGCAACAAAGAGATTGCGCGGCGACTTTGACTTGGTTTGTTTTGTGTTTCTGTTTGGTGCGTGTATTGCTCAAGCGACGTCAGCGTCTGTGTTATTTACCTTGCTTTGGCTGCGTTCATCAACTCTGAGAATGGTTGATCAGGCGAGGTCTGCATGACTTTGACTGGTTTGGGTTTTCTTTTGTGTGAAACAGCAGTAGCGAATGTTTCGGCACTTACAATGTTCCCATCGGCTGGGATTTTCGAAGCAAAGTAAAGAACACACTTCCATACATTCTACTCATTTTTTTGCCTCTGCTCATAGGAGCAGAACGTGAAGCTCAAAAGGCACTAGGCATTTCGTTTTCAAAGCGTACAGCATACGAACGAGCAGTAGAGCGAGTAAATTTAGAGTGCGTACATGCAAATTCTGTGTCTTCTGCGAGCAGAAAGTTCTGGAAAATTCTATTTTATTGCACAAAATAATTTTCTTAATCGGATTTCTAATAAACCTTGATTTATTCTTTGAGTTTGGTTGGTTTAGTTTGAAATACACTATATGTATGAATATCAAAGAAATATTTATTATATTTTAACTTTAGCACTGGAAAGAATGCCGAATATGAAGAAAGCTGGAAATAAGGCACCTAGATCGAAGGCAGCAAAGAGGGCCGCATCTTCGCCAGCAAAGCGAGGAAGAAAGAAGCGTTCTGTGGAAAATTCACCCAAAACTATCAATGGTGCGTGGATTGAATTAAGTGGCGCAATGGCGTAGTTTAATGCGGCGACCATGGGTGTTATTTTTTTATTATCTTTTCATACATATATATGTAGGGATACTTAAGGATATCTGCGACTTCAAGTATACAAAAAAAAGGTTCTGCGAAACAGCGACTTGTGGTGAACTGGAATAGAATTTGGAAATTTTGATGTCTTGGTTCAACGCAAACATAACTATATTTAAAAAAAAAAGTAAATTGTATTGTAAATTGTTTGTTTTATTATAAGATGTGGGCATGTATTAACTATAAGCGAATGCCCTTTGTGCTGAGGTTAGGGAAATGTCTGCGCCATAAAGAAAGTCTGCGTATGAGCTGCAATTGGTATTAATGCGACTCTAGGAAAACGTTTCATAGCTTGTAGCTTGTCGTAATCTGCAGAAAACTTACATATATCAGCGACTTGAATTGAAATTATTAGAATTATGTGGTAGAACGTTGCTTCTTCGGTTTGATTGAACTGCATTTCCTTTGGCGTTTTTCAGGTGTTGGGCAAACGTCGATAGCGCAAAACGAGATGCAGGAAATAAGTTCAGTGAATCCTGTAGCAAGCATATCCACGGTGGACAGTGCAGCAGCTGAACTTGTCGAAAGAGCCTTTAGTATTCAGGCGGACATAGATATTACGGTATCCCAAATTCAGCGCCAGTCAGACTGGCTGGCTTCAGCCACTTCGGATGTCATAAGCGTAGAAGTGATGAGGGCTCGCCTTGACATTCTGGCCACAGCCTGGGGGAAATTTGAATCCAAAGCTAGAGAGTTGCAACAGGGAGCTCGAAGTGAGCTGCAGCGAAGGGAGGATGTTGCAAGACAAGAAAAGGTGGAAGAGGTTTATATTGCAACTCGCGCCGAGCTGTGTCAGAAGATCAAGGCATTAGAACAAGCTTGCTCTGCAGCGGCAGTTAGTTATGCCAATAGTCGTTCGCTACACTTACAATTTGCCGAACTGCCTTTGGCAGACCGGCTTCCTTTATTTCGCGGTGAACATAAAGATTGGATTCAATTTAGGGACATATTTACTGCAGAGGTAATTCAGAATCCTCATCTCACGAACCTACAACGACTAAGACGGCTACAAAGCTGTGTAAAGGAGGATGCGGCCAGGGCGATGGGTTATTGGCCTCAGAAGGAAGGAAGCTTTGTCGATGCCTGGAAAACATTGTGTCTTGCATTTGACAACGAATACATGTGCCATGCCGTACACTGCGCGGCTATTTATGGACTGCCCATTTGGCCAAGGGCCACCCATTCATTAATTCGAAATATGCTTGACATTACTCGCAATAGTGTGCGTATGATTTCAAGGCAACTAGGGGCAGAAGAACAACGCGACCTACTATTATTAAACTTTTTGGAATCCCGGTTGGACAGCGTATCTCGTAGTCAGTGGGAAATGGTAAGACCCACGGATCGTATTCCTAATTTGCAAAACGATTTTTATGTATGGCTCGAGCGTAAAAGCAGCGGGTTGCTAAGTCAAGCATCAATGCCTACGGTTAATCAAAACGATAAACGCGCGTTTAATCTACCAATGCCTCAGCGAATGAAACCGAACGTTTCGTCAGTATCTAAATATCCTTGTCTTAATTGTTCGGGTGATCATGCCTTTCACCGCTGCCCTGGAATGGGCCGTATGGGCCGGGAGGAGAAATTAAAACGTATTTTTGAGTTGGGTTTATGTCAAAACTGTTTAAGAAGGGGGCATACAGCTCGAAATTGCTTATCGAGCCGTTGCCCAAGATGCGCCAGGACGCCACACAACAGCATTCTATGCCCCAAGCTAGCAGCAAACTCCAGAGAAGAGCCCACTCGCGTATCTATGCTAGCAACGGTAACAGATGAAGAGGTAAGGGAGGACCAATAGCGGTTAACGAATGGAGAGGAAACCGGCCTCGGGGTTTTCTGCAGCGCGATCAGGCCATCGCCGAGCGAGCAGGTCGAATCTGTGATATCAAGAAGCGGAGCCTTAAAATTGAATGAGAGTTTATTAGCAACAGCAGAGATTCGGCTCTTAACCAGTAGCGGGAAAATAGTGAGTATGCGGGGTATATGCGACACTGGTGCGCAGGTAAACTTGATCAGCCTTAAGGTGGTGATGGATAATAAAATCTCTACGCGACGAATCAGAATAGGTTTATCCACTGCTGTGGAGGCAGGATCCTTTGTCTGTGACAGATCGGTTTCTGGTCATTTAATGTCAGCTTACAATGATGATTTCCGAATGTCAATTACTTGCCTGGTAGTGCCCTCGGTATTGGGAGAGACGTTACAACCTCAAAGAGGTTTGTTGATTCAAGATCTACCCAGCGATATAATGGAATATTTAGCTGATCCAAACTTTAGTCAGCCAGCACAGGTACAATTGCTCTTAGGGGTGGGGGTATGGGCACAGGTTATGCAGGATAATATGCGGCGACTTTCCTCGGGATTTGTTGCACAGGAGACGCGTTTAGGTTGGCTGGTTTTTGGCGAGGTCTTAAACAATACCAGCGTTGTTGCAGCTAATATCGCAAGAAACATTGACCAAGCCGAAGAAGATGCTCATCTTGATAGTTTGTTACGGGGATTCTTTGAGGCAGAGAGTATATCAGGCGACGAGTCTACTTGGACAGCGGAGCAGCAAGCTTGCGAGGATCATTTTAGAACAACTCATACCTTTGACTCACGTACCGGACGTTACATCTTGGAGATTCCCCTGCGATCCAATTGGGATAGAATCGGCTCCAACCGAGCAATAGCGCTGCAACGATTTTTGAGACTGGAGCAACGCTTCAGAGGCGATGTGGAGTTAAAACAGAAATATCAGTCGTTCATTAATGAATATGTAGAGAAAGATTGGCTACGTCCAGCAACAAATCCCCCGCGAAACAAGGTCTATTATATTCCCCATCATGCCATCATGAAAAAGTTCCGGGTCGTCTTCGATGCGTCTTGCGCAACAGATACTGGGGTCTCGTTAAATGAAGTCCAAATGATCGGACCCAAATTGCAGCAAGATTTGATTGATCTGCTTTCGGGATTTCGTTTGAATGCGTACGCCGTGTCAGCGGATATCAAGCAAATGTTTCCACAGGTGAGGATTGCGGACAAGCATTGGGATCTGCAGCGCATATTTTGGCGAGATGATGGCGGCCAACTAATCGAGTATTGGCTGACTCGGGTGACATTCGGGATGGCGTCAGCACCGTTTTGCGCGGTCCGGGCAATGCAACAGTGTGCCAACGACAACGCATCAAGGTGGCCTCGAGGTGGCCAAGCGGTGTTGAATAATTTCTAAATGGATGACTGCTTGGTGGGTGATGACACGGAGGAAGGATTATTACAGCTTTGTCGCCAGATGCAGGCACTTTTAGCATCGGGAGGGTTTGAACTTACGAAGTGGCGATCTAATTCGAAACAAATTAACCGCGACCTCGACAACCAGTCAGCTGGAGGCGAAGCCTGGTTGAATACTCATATGGAAGCATCGGTACTTGGCCTAAAATGGACTCCGGCAACAGATGAGTTCGCTTTCGCCGCACAATCGCTACCCAACGCCCACTCTACTTCTTGGACTAAACGCTCAGTTTTAAGTATAACGGCGCGTATTTATGATCCTGATGGTCTGGTGGCGCCCTTTATAATAAATGCAAAGTTATTAATTCAAAGGATTTGGAAAGAGAGGCTAGAGTGGGACGAAATATTACCGGACCCTTTGAGGATTGCATGGGAGAATATTTTATTACAGATTCCACTCTTTAATGATCTTCGTATACCCCGGTGGGTGGGTTACGCACGACGATTTACCATGACTTTGCACGGGTTTTCAGACGCGTCAATGCAGGCATTAGGGGCGGCCGTATATGTTACTATAGACACAAATGTCGGAGCTAAATCCAATCTACTATTAACCAAATCTCGAGTGGCACCTCTACGGGTGGAAACAATACCACGTCTCGAGCTGCGAGCGGCAACCCTACTTAGTGAGCTAATGAAACGTGTGGTGACTATCTGCCAAACGCAGCACAATATAAAGATCGGCTCAATCACGTGTTGGTCCGACTCAATGGTAGTACTTTGCTGGCTGAGACGGGGCGAAAGCGACCTTAAGCAGTTCGTTGCAAATCGCGTCAGGCAAATTAATTTGAACATCCCTAACGGGGAGTGGACATCCCTAACGGGGACTGGAGGTACGTGCCCACGGATAAAAATCCAGCGGACATCATTTCAAGAGGAATGTCGATGCGGGAGCTAATGAATTCCCAGCTTTGGTGGCACGGACCTGAGTTCCTGAAGCTGCCGGAAGGCATGTGGCCAACACCATTAGAACCGGCAGAAAATATTGACACAGAGGTTAAAAGAGAATGCCGCCGCACAAGAACCCATATCGAGCAAACAGGTGACCCATTGGCTGCCAAAGTCAATCTTATATCCATTGAAAATGAATCATTATTGGATCGTTACTCAACAATGAATCGCCTAGTAAGAGTGTCGGCATGGGTGTTCAGATTCACTCGAAACTGTCGATCACCATCTTCAGATAGACATAAACTTCATTTGAGCACTAAGGAACTCGAAGACTCGTTGGCATTTTGGATTCGTCAAGAGCAGGAGGATTTTTATGGGAGTGATATCCGCACGCTAAATCACCTTGCCCAGAACAACCAAATGCCAGCGAGTTCTAAATTGTCGAATCCCATTGCAGGGCTGGCTCCATTTGTTCAACATGGCATGCTACGCATGAGTGGGCGCATACAAGAAGCAGATATACCAGACACTCAGCGAAATCCAGCGATATTACCAGGAAAGGGGAGATTGGCACGATTGATTGCAGAAGCCACACATTGGAAACTATTGCATTGTGGGGCGCAACAACTTATTGCAGCGTTGAGACAGAACTATTGGATTGTCGGTGTGCGGTCCTTAGCGAGATCTCTAATCAAAAGATGTACAACATGCGAAAGGCTACGAGCCCGAATGAGCGAGCAAATGATGGGAAATCTTCCTGCTTGCAGGGTACGGCCAGCCCGTCCTTTTCTGCACACGGGGGTCGATTATGCGGGACCCATACAAGTCCGCCCGGATCGGCGGCGAGGTAATGTTATCATCAAGGGCTACATTGCGGTATTTGTATGTATGGTATCAAAGGCGGTACATTTGGAATTTGTGTCGGATTTGTCCACCAAGGCTTTTACTATGGCTTTCATACGCTTTACTTCCCGCTATGGGCACTGTTTACACCTCTGGAGCGATAACGGCACCAACTTTGCGGGAGCCGAGCGGGAGTTAAGTCGGATGTTGCAGACCTGGCGGAAATCAGATCTCTTCGAACAACTGTCGGCACGGCAAACCGAATGGCATTTCATAAC
Organism: Merzomyia westermanni; assembly: GCA_949987695.1. NCBI lineage: Eukaryota > Metazoa > Arthropoda > Insecta > Diptera > Tephritidae > Merzomyia > Merzomyia westermanni. The sequence goes on from OX465289.1 coordinate 98,280,458, forward strand.
TCCGTCGGCACCGCACCAAGGCGGACTTTGGGAAGCCGCGGTTAAGGCCACCAAACACCATCTCCGGCGGGTGATGGGAGTTCGCCTGTTAACCATCGAGGCGCTCCAGACTTTATTGGCAGAGATCGGGGCTGTTCTTAATTCCCGCCCGCTGTGTGCGTTAAGTGCGGACACGCAAGATTTAGCCGCCTTAACGCCAGGACACTTATTAATTGGCGAAAGTTTGGTACCAGCACTTGGAGAGCAAATACCAGTCGAATGGCCGGAGAATCGCCTCGACTATTGGCAATCTCGGCAGCAAATCACACAGAGGTTTTGGAAACTATGGAGTGACAGTTACCTACACGAACTGCAACAGCGCCCCAAATGGCGAGAAGTTAAACGAAATCTCAAAGTAGATGACTTGGTAGTTTTGAGAAATGAAGCTACGCCACCCACATTGTGGAAGATGGGACGAATCACCGCGTTGCATCCAGGTAGAGATGGGTTAGTTCGCAACGTAACACTTTGGACGGGGAGCAGCTACATTAATCGTCCAGTACAAAAGCTGTGTGTTCTACCTGTGGAACCTATTGAGCCTCGAGCCACATCGAGTCTCAAGGCCGGAGTATGTTCGAGCGAGTAGTAGAGTAGTATCGATTCAGCGCTGACAGCGAATGGTTGTGTAATTGCAATTCTTGTGTTAATAAAGACCTCTTAAAAATCCTGAGCGCATATTTAATTATTTAAAACGGAAAACATACTTTGTTTTCCGGGAAGTGCCTTTCTTAAAATTAGCTATATTTTCTTTTCCGGGAATTGGACTAGGGAGCCACTTATTCAAAAAATTTTATTTATTATGTGATTTGGTAGCCCTTTGCCTTTGTTAAAATTAAGTATACTTTCTTTTTCGGGAAGTGGACCAGGGAATGACCTATTCAAAAAAACCTTACTTATGTTGATATGCCTGGAATTCGGCACTTTGGTAGCCCTTTGCCTTTGTTAATATAAAAAAAAATTTTTTGAAGTGGTCCAGGGACCGACCTTTTACAAAAAATCTTACTTATGATGTGATTTGCTTAAAATTCGGTAGCGCCTGGCCTTTGTTAAAATAAAGTATACTTTCTTTCCCGGAATTGCCTTTGCTTAAATTAACTATATTTTCTTTTCCGGGAATTGGATCAGGGAGCAACTTATTCAAAAAATTTTATTTATTATGTGATTTGATTGAAATTCGGTATTTTGTTATCCTTTTCTCTCTATATCTATGGCGCGATATACAACAGGTATATCATCATAAACCTCCTAAGAGATTTTTGCGACAAGCTTCTCTTCCAATTTTTGGTGTGCCGATTTGAATTTTCCCTACAAATTGGTGAGGCCTACAGTTTTTTGCCGACTCCGAACGGCATCTACAAAGGAGACGAATTTTTTGCTGAGAAGCCTGTCATGGCAGAAATACACTCGGAGAGTTTGCCAAACCACTGCCGAGGGGCGACCCCGGTTTGAAAAACTTTTTTCAAATCACTTTTGATGTTACCTGTACCAGGGCTCGAACCATGGACCTTCGGTGTGGTAGGCCGGCAACACTACCTTCACACCACGGCGGCCGCCGTTATCCCTTTGCCTTTGTTAAAATTAAGTATATTTTCTTTTCCGGGAATTGGATCAGGGAACCACTTATTCAAAAAAATGTAATTATTATGTGATTTGATTGAAATTCCTTATTCAAAAAAATTTATTTATTATGTGATTTGATTGAAATTCGGTACTTAGGTAGCCCTTTGCCTTTGTTAAAATAAAGTATACTTTATTTTCCGGGAAGTGCCTTTCTTAAAATTAACAATGTTTTCTTTTCCGGGAATTGGATCAGGGAGCCACTTATTCAAAAAAATTTATTTATTATGTGATTTGATTGAAATTCGGTACTTTGTTAGCCATTTATTGAATTTAATAATATTAAGTATACTTTCCTTTCCGGGAAGTGCCTTTGTGAAAATTAGCTATATTTTCTTTTCCGGGAATTGGACCAGGGAGCCACTTATTCAAAAAATTTTATTTATTATGTGATTTGTTTGAAATTCGGTATTTTGGTAGCCCTTTGCCTTTGTTAAAGTTAAGTATACTTTCCTTTCCGGGAAGTGCCTTTGTTAAAATTAATTATATTTTCTTTTCCGGGAATTGGATCAGGGAACCACTTATTCAAAAAAATTTATTTATTATGTGATTTGATTGAAATTCCTTATTCAAAAAAATTTATTTATTATGTGATTTGATTGAAATTCGGTCCTTAGGTAGCCCTTTTCCTTTGTTAAAATAAAGTATACTTTGTTTTCCGGGAAGTGCCTTTCTTAAAATTAACAATGTGTTCTTTTCCGGGAATTGGATCAGGGAGCCACTTATTCAAAAAATTTTATTTATTATGTGATTTGATTGAAATTCGGTATTTTGTTATCCCTTTGCCTTTGTTAAAATTAACTATATTTTCTTTTCCGGGAATTGGATCAGGGAACCACTTATTCAAAAATTTTTATTTATTATGTGATTTGATAGAAATTCGGTACTTTGTTAGCCATTTATTGAATTTAATAATATTAAGTATACTTTCCATTCCGGGAAGTGCCTTTGTTAAAATTAACTATATTTTCTTTTCCGGGAATTGGATCAGGGAACCACTTATTCAAAAAAATTTATTTATTATGTGATTTGATTGAAATTCCTTATTCAAAAAAATTTATTTATTATGTGATTTGATTGAAATTCGGTACTTAGGTAGCCCTTTGCCTTTGTTAAAATAAAGTATACTTTGTTTTCCTGGAAGTGCCTTTGCTTAAATTAAGTATACTTTCTTTTTCGCGAAGTGGAACAGGGACCGACACAATAAATAAAAATTGTATTTATGATGTGATTTGCTTGAAATTCGGTATTTTGGTAGCCCCTTGCCTTTGTTAAAATTAAGTATACTTTCTTTTCCGGGAAGTGCCTTTGTTAAAATTAATTATATTTTCTTTTCCGGGAATTGGATCAGGGAACCACTTATTCAAAAAAATTTATTTATTATGTGATTTGATTGAAATTCCTTATTCAAACAAATTTATTTATTATGTGATTTGATTGATATTCGGTACTTAGGTAGCCCTTTGCCTTTGTTAAAATAAAGTATACTTTGTTTTCCGGGAAGTGCTTTTGTTAAAATTAACTATATTCTCTTTGCAGGGAAGTGGTCCAGAGACCGACCTATTAAAAAAAATCTTATTTATGATGTGATTTGCTTAAATTCGGTAGCGCCTGGCCTTTGTTAAAATTAAGTATACTTTTTTCCGGGAAGTGGACCAGGGACTGGCCTATACAAAAAAACCTTACTTATAGTGATATTTGCCTGGTATTCGGTACTTTGGCAGCCCTTTGCCTTTGTTAAAATTAAGTATACTTTCTTTTCCAGGAAGTGCCTTTGTTAAAATTAACTATATTCTCTTTGCAGGGAAGTGGTCCAGAGACCGACCTATTAAAAAAAATCTTATTTATGATGTGATTTGCTTAAAATTCGGTAGCGCCTGGCCTTTGTTAAAATTAAGTATACTTTTTTTCCGGGAAGTGGCTCAGGGACCGACCTATTAAAAAAAATCTTATTTATGATGTGATTTGCTTAAAATTCGGTAGCGCCTGGCCTTTGTTAAAATTAAGTATACTTTTTTTCCGGGAAGTGGCTCAGGGACCGACCTATTAAAAAAATCGCATTTATGATGTGATTTGCTTGAAGTTCGGTACTTTGGTAGCCCTTTACCTTTGTTAAAATTAAGTATACTTTCTTTTCCGGGAAGTGCCTTGGTTAAAATTAAGTATACTTTCTTTTTCGGGAAGTGGGCCAGAGGTAGACTTATTAAAACCATTTTGTTTCTGACGCGATTTGCTTAAAATTCGGTAAATTATTAGTCCAATACCTTTGTTAAAATTAAGCATACTTTCTTTTTCGGGAAGTCTTACAGGGACCGACTTATTCAAAAAAATGTTACTTACGATACGATTTACTTGAAATTCGGTACTTAGGTAGCCCTTTGCCTTTGTTAAAACTAAATATACTTTCTTTTCCGAGAAGTTCCTTTGCTTAAATTAAGTATACTTTCTTTTTCGCGAAGTGGAACAGGGACCGACACAACACATAAAAATTGTATTTATGATGTGATTTGCTTGAAATTCGGTACTTTGGTAGCCCTTTGCCTTTGTTAAAATTAAGTATACTTTCTTCTCCGGGAAGAGCCTTTGTTAAAATTAACTATATTCTCTTTGCAGGGAAGTGGTCCAGATACCGACCTATTAAAAAAAATCTTATTTATGATGTGATTTGATTAAAATTCGGTAGCGCCTGGCCTTTGCTAAAATTAAGTATACTTTTTTCCGGGAAGTGGCTCAGGGACCGACCTATTAAAAAAATCGCATTTATGATGTGATTTGCTTGAAGTTCGGTACATTGGTAGCCCTTTACCTTTGTTAAAATTAAGTATACTTTCTTTTATGGGAAGTGCCTTTGTTAAAATTAAGTATACTTTCTTTTTAGGGAAGTGCACCTGGGACCGACCTATTAAAAAAAATTTTATTTTTGATGGGATATGGTTGAAGTTCGGTACTTAGGTAGCCCTTTGCCTATGTTAAAATAAAGGATACTTTGTTTTCCGGGAAGTGCCTTTCTTAAAATTAACAATGTTTTCTTTTCCGGGAATTGGATCAGGGAGCAACTTATTCAAAAAATTGTATTTATTATGTGATTTGATTGTAATTCGGTACTTTGTTAGCCATTTATTGAATTTACTAATATTAAGTATACTTTCCATTCCGGGAAGTGCCTTTGTTAAAATTAACTATATTTTCTTTTCCGGGAATTGGATCAGGGATCCCCTTATTCAAAAAAATTTATTTATTATCTGATTTGATTGAAATTCCTTATTCAAAAAAATTTATTTATTATGTGATTTGATTGAAATTCGGTACTTAGTTAGCCCTTTGCCTTTGTTAAAATAAAGTATACTGTGTTTTCCGGGAAGGGCCTTTCTTAAAGTTAACAATGTTTTCTTTTCCGGGAATTGGATCAGGGAGCCACTTATTCAAAAAAATTTATTTATTATGTGATTTGATTGATATTCGGTACTTTGTTAGCCATTTATTGAATTTAATAATATTAAGTATACTTTCCTTTCCGGGAAGTGCCTTTGTTAAAATTAACTATATTTTCTTTTCCGGGAATTGGATCAGGGAACCACTTATTCAAAAAAATTTATTTATTATGTGATTTGATTGAAATTCCTTATTCAAAAAAATTTATTTATTATGTGATTTGATTGAAATTCGGTACTTAGGTAGCTATTTGCCTTTGTTAAAATAAAGTATACTTTGTTTTCCTGGAAGTGCCTTTCTTAAAATTATCAATGTTTTCTTTTCCGGGAATTGGATCAGGGAGCCACTTATTCAAAAAAATTGTATTTATTATGTGATTTGATTGGGATTCGGTACTTTGTTAGCCATTTATTGAATTTACTAATATTAAGTATACTTTCCTTTCCGGGAAGTGCCTTTGTTAAAATTAAGTATACTTTCTTTTTAGGGAAGTGCACCTGGGACCGGCCTATTAAAAAAAATTTTATTTTTGATGGGATATGGTTGAAATTCGGTACTTAGGTAGCCCTTTGCCTTTGTTAAAATAAAGGATACTTTGTTTTCCGGGAAGTGCCTTTCTTAAAATTAACAATGTTTTCTTTTCCGGGAATTGGATCAGGGAGCAACTTATTCAAAAAATTGTATTTATTATGTGATTTGATTGTAATTCGGTACTTTGTTAGCCATTTATTGAATTTACTAATATTAAGTATACTTTCCATGCCGGGAAGTGCCTTTGTTAAAATTAACTATATTTTCTTTTCCGGGAATTGGATCAGGGAGCCCCTTATTCAAAAAAATTTATTTATTATCTGATTTGATTGAAATTCCTTATTCAAAAAAATTTATTTATTATGTTATTTGATTGAAATTCGGTACTTAGTTAGCCCTTTGCCTTTGTTAAAATAAAGTATACTGTGTTTTCCGGGAAGTGCCTTTCTTAAAATTAACAATGTTTTCTTTTCCGGGAATTGGATCAGGGAGCCACTTATTCAAAAAAATTTATTTATTATGTGATTTGATTGATATTCGGTACTTTGTTAGCCATTTATTGAATTTAAAAATATTAAGTATACTTTCCTTTCCGGGAAGTGCCTTTGTTAAAATTAACTATATTTTCTTTTCCGGGAATTGGATCAGGGAACCACTTATTCAAAAAAATTTATTTATTATGTGATTTGATTGAAATTCCTTATTCAAAAAAATTTATTTATTATGTGATTTGATTGAAATTCGGTACTTAGGTAGCTATTTGCCTTTGTTAAAATAAAGTATACTTTGTTTTCCTGGAAGTGCCTTTCTTAAAATTATCAATGTTTTCTTTTCCGGGAATTGGATTAGGGAGCCACTTATTCAAAAAAATTGTATTTATTATGTGATTTGATTGGGATTCGGTACTTTGTTAGCCATTTATTGAATTTACTAATATTAAGTATACTTTCCTTTCCGGGAAGTGCCTTTGTTAAAATTAAGTATACTTTCTTTTTAGGGAAGTGCACCTGGGACCGGCCTATTAAAAAAAATTTTATTTTTGATGGGATATGGTTGAAATTCGGTACTTAGGTAGCCCTTTGCCTTTGTTAAAATAAAGGATACTTTGTTTTCCGGGAAGTGCCTTTCTTAAAATTAACAATGTTTTCTTTTCCGGGAATTGGATCAGGGAGCAACTTATTCAAAAAATTGTATTTATTATGTGATTTGATTGTAATTCGGTACTTTGTTAGCCATTTATTGAATTTACTAATATTAAGTATACTTTCCATGCCGGGAAGTGCCTTTGTTAAAATTAACTATATTTTCTTTTCCGGGAATTGGATCAGGGAGCCCCTTATTCAAAAAAATTTATTTATTATCTGATTTGATTGAAATTCCTTATTCAAAAAAATTTATTTATTATGTTATTTGATTGAAATTCGGTACTTAGTTAGCCCTTTGCCTTTGTTAAAATAAAGTATACTGTGTTTTCCGGGAAGTGCCTTTCTTAAAATTAACAATGTTTTCTTTTCCGGGAATTGGATCAGGGAGCCACTTATTCAAAAAAATTTATTTATTATGTGATTTGATTGATATTCGGTACTTTGTTAGCCATTTATTGAATTTAAAAATATTAAGTATACTTTCCTTTCCGGGAAGTGCCTTTGTTAAAATTAACTATATTTTCTTTTCCGGGAATTGGATCAGGGAGCCACTTATTCAAAAAAAATTTATTTATTATGTGATTTGATTGAAATTCCTTATTCAAAAAAATTTATTTATTATGTGATTTGATTGAAATTCGGTACTTAGGTAGCTATTTGCCTTTGTTAAAATAAAGTATACTTTGTTTTCCTGGAAGTGCCTTTCTTAAAATTATCAATGTTTTCTTTTCCGGGAATTGGATTAGGGAGCCACTTATTCAAAAAAATTGTATTTATTATGTGATTTGATTGGGATTCGGTACTTTGTTAGCCATTTATTGAATTTACTAATATTAAGTATACTTTCCTTTCCGGGAAGTGCCTTTGTTAAAATTAACTATATTTTCTTTTCCGGGAATTAGATCAGGGAGCCACTTATTCAAAAAAATGTATTTATTATGTGATTTGATTGAAATTCGGTACTTACTTAGCCCTTTGCCTTTGTTAAAATAAAGTATACTTTGTTTTCCGGGAAGTGCCTTTCTTAAAATTAACAATGTTTTCTTTTCCGGGAATTGGATCAGGGAGCCACTTATTCAAAAAAATTTATTTATTATGTGATTTGATTGAAATTCGGTACTTTGTTAGCCATTTATTGAATTCAATAATATTAAGTATACTTTCCTTTCCGGGAAGTGCCTTTGTTAAAATTAAGTATACTTTCTTTTTCGGGAAGTCTTACAGGGACCGACCTATTCAAAAAAATTTTACTTATGATGCGATTTACTTGAAATTCGGTACTTAGGTAGCCCTTTGCCTTTGTTAAAATTAAATATACTTTCTTTTCCGAGAAGTGCCTTTGCTTAAATTAAGTATACTTTCTTTTTCGGGAAGTGGAACAGGGACCGACATATTAAATAAAAATTGTATTTATGATGTGATTTGCTTGAAATTCGGTATTTTGGTAGCCCTTTGCCTTTGTTAAAATTAAGTATACTTTCTTTTCCAGGAAGTGCCTTTGTAAAAATTAAATATATTTTCTTTGCAGGGAAGTGGACCAGGGACCGACCTATTAAAAAAACATTTTATTTATGATGGGATATGCGTGAAATTCGGTACTTTGGTAGCCCTTTGCCTTTGTTAAAACTAAGTATAATTTCTTTTCCAGGAAGTGCTTTTGTTAAAATTAACTATATTTTGGTAGCCCTTTGCCTTTGTTAAAATATAGTATACTTTCTTTTTCGAGACGTGGACCAGGGACCGACCTATTAAATAAAAATTGTATTTATGATGTGATTTGCTAGAAATTCGGTATTTTGGTAGGCCTTTGCCTTTGTTAAAATTAAGTATACTTTCTTTTCCAGGAAGTGCCTTTGTTAACATTTACTATATTTTATTTTCCGGGAATTGGATCAGGGAGCCACTTATTCAAAGAACTTTATTTATTATGTGATTTGATTGAAGTTCTTTACTTTGGTAGCCTTTAGTCCTAAATAAAATTAGGTATACTTTCTTTTCCAGGAAGTGCCGTTGTTAAAATTAACTATATTTTCTATTCCGGGAATTGGATCAGGTAGCCACTTATTCAAAAAATTTTATTTATTATGTGATTTGATTGAAATTCGGTATTTAAGTAGCCCTTTGCCTTTGTTAAAATTAACTATATTTGCTTTTCCGGGAATTGGATCAGGGAGCCACTTATTCAAAGAACTTTATTTATTATGTGATTTGATTGAAGTTCTTTACTTTGGTAGCCTTTAGTCCTAAATAAAATTAGGTATACTTTCTTTTCCAGGAAGTGCCGTTGTTAAAATTAACTATATTTTCTATTCCGGGAATTGGATCAGGTAGCCACTTATTCAAAGAACTTTATTTATTATGTGATTTGATTGAAGTTCTTTACTTTGGTAGCCTTTAGTCCTAAATAAAATTAGGTATACTTTCTTTTCCAGGAAGTGCCGTTGTTAAAATTAACTATATTTTCTATTCCGGGAATTGGATCAGGTAGCCACTTATTCAAAGAACTTTATTTATTATGTGATTTGATTGAAGTTCTTTACTTTGGTAGCCTTTAGTCCTAAATAAAATTAAGTATACTTTCTTTTCCAGGAAGTGCCTTTTTTAAAATTTACTATATTTTATTTTCCGGGAATTGGATCAGGGAGCCACTTATTCAAAGAACTTTATTTATTATGTGATTTGATTGAAGTTCTTTACTTTGGTAGCCTTTAGTCCTAAATAAAATTAGGTATACTTTCTTTTCCAGGAAGTGCCGTTGTTAAAATTAACTATATTTTCTATTCCGGGAATTGGATCAGGTAGCCACTTATTCAAAGAACTTTATTTATTATGTGATTTGATTGAAGTTCTTTACTTTGGTAGCCTTTAGTCCTAAACAAAATTAGGTATACTTTCTTTTCCAGGAAGTGCCGTTGTTAAAATTTACTATATTTTATTTTCCGGGAATTGGATCAGGGAGCTACTTATTCAAAGAACTTTATTTATTATGTGATTTGATTGAAGTTCTTTACTTTGGTAGCCTTTAGTCCTAAATAAAATTAGGTATACTTTCTTTTCCAGGAAGTGCCTTTGTTAAAATTTACTATATTTTATTTTCCGGGAATTGGATCAGGGAGCCACTTATTCAAAGAACTTTATTTATTATGTGATTTGATTGAAGTTGTTTACTTTGGTAGCCTTTAGTCCTAAATAAAATTAGGTATACTTTCTTTTCCAGGAAGTGCCGTTGTTAAAATTAACTATATTTTCTATTCCGGGAATTGGATCAGGGAACCACTTATTCAAAAAAATTTATTTATTATGTGATTTGATTGAAATTCCTTATTCAAAAAAATTTATTTAGTATGTGATTTGATTGAAATTCGGTACTTAGGTAGCCCTTTGCCTTTGTTAAAATAAAGTTAACTTTGTTTTCCTGGAAGTGCCTTTCTTAAAATTAACAATGTTTTCTTTTCCGGGAATCGGATCAGGGAGCCACTTATTCAAAAAATTGTATTTATTATGTGATTTGATTGGGATTCGGTGGCGGCCGCCGTGGTGCGAAGGTAGTGTTGCCGGCCTACCACACCGAAGGTCCATGGTTCGAGCACTGGTACAGGTAACATCAAAAGTGATTTGAAAAAAAAAAAAAAAAAAAAAAGTTTTTCAAAACGGGGTCGCCCCTCGGCAGTGGTTTGGCAAACTCTCCGAGTGTGTTTCTGCCATGACAGGCTTCTCAGCAAAAATTCGTCTCCTTTGTAGATGCCGTTCGGAGTCGGCAAAAATAAAAACTGTAGGTCCCACCAATTTGTAGGGAAAAATTCAAATCGGCACACCACAAATTGGAAGAGAAGCTTGGCGCAAAAATCTCTTAGGAGGTTTATGATGATATGCCTGTTGTATATCGCGCCATAGAGAGAGATTGGGATTCGGTACTTTGTTAGCCATTTATTGAATTTACTAATATTAAGTATACTTTCCTTTCCGGGAAGTGCCTTTGTTAAAATTAACTATATTTTCTTTTCCGGGAATTAGATCAGGGAGCCACTTATTCAAAAAAATGTATTTATTATGTGATTTGATTGAAATTCGGTACTTAGTTAGCCCTTTGCCTATGTTAAAATAAAGTATACTTTGTTTTCCGGGAAGTGCCTTTCTTAAAATTAACAATGTTTTCTTTTCCGGGAATTGGATCAGGGAGCCACTTATTCAAAAAAATTTATTTATTATGTGATTGAATGAAATGCGGTACTTTTTTAGCCATTTATTGAATTTAATAATATTAAGTATACTTTCCTTTCCGGGAAGTGCCTTTGTTAAAATTAACTATATTTTCTTTTCCGGGAATTGGATCAGGGAACCACTTATTCAAAAAAATTTATTTATTATGTGATTTGATTGAAATTCTTTATTCAAAAAAATTTATTTATTATGTGATTTGATTGAAGTTCGGTACTTTGGTAGCCCTTTGCTTTTGTTAAAATAAAGTATACTTTGTTTTCCGGGAAGTGCCTTTCTTAAAATTAACAATGTTTTCTTTTCCGGGAATTGGATCAGGGAGCCACTTATTCAAAAAAATTGTATTTATTATGTGATTTGATTGGGATTCGGTACTTTGTTAGCCATTTATTGAATTTACTAATATTAAGTATACTTTCCTTTCCGGGAAGTGCCTTTGTTAAAATTAACTATATTTTCTTTTCCGGGAATTAGATCAGGGAGCCACTTATTCAAAAAAATTTATTTATTATGTGATTTGATTGAAATTCGGTACTGTGTTAGCCCATTGCCCTTGTTGAAATTAAGTACACTTTCTTTTCCAGGAAGTGCCGTTGTTAAAATTAACTATATTTTCTTTTCCGGGAATTGGATCAGGGAGCCACTTATTCAAAAAAATCTTATTTATTATGCGATTTGCTTGAAATTCCGTACTTTGGGAGCCATTTTTTGCATTTATTAAAATTAAGCATACTTTCCTTTCCGGGAAGTGCCTTTGTTAAAATTAAGTATACTTTCTTTTTCGGAAAGTCTTACAGGGACCGACCTATTCAAAAAAATTTTACTTATGATGAGATTTACTTGAAATTCGGTACTTAGGTAGCCCTTTGCCTTTGTTAAAATTAAATATACTTTCTTTTCCGAGAAGTGCCTTTGCTTAAATTAAGTATACTTTCTTTTTCGGGAAGTGGAACAGGGACCGACATATTAAATAAAAATTGTATTTATGATGTGATTTGCTTGAAATTCGGTATTTTGGTAGCCCTTTGCCTTTGTTAAAATTAAGTATACTTTCTTTTCCAGGAAGTGCCTTTGTTAAAATTAAATATATTTTCTTTGCAGGGAAGTGGACCAGGGACCGACCTATTAAAAAAACATTTTATTTATGATATGATATGCGTGAAATTCAGTACTTTGGTAGCCCTTTGAGTTTGTTAAAACTAAGTATAATTTCTTTTCCAGGAAGTGCTTTTGTTAAAATTAACTATATTTTGGTAGCCCTTTGCCTTTGTTAAAATATAGTATACTTTCTTTTTCGGGAAGTGGACCAGGGACTGGCCTATTCAAAAAAACCTTACTTATGATGATATTTGCCTGGAATTCGGTACTTTGGTAGCCTTTTGCCTTTGTTAATATAAAAAAAAAATTTTTTTGAAGTGGTCCAGGGACCGACCTATTAAAAAAAATCTTATTTATGATGTGATTTGCTTAAAATTCGGTAGCGCCTGGCCTTTGTTAAAATAAAGTATACTTTCTTTTGCGGAATTGCCTTTAACTATATTTTCTTTTCCGGGAATTGGATCAGGGCGCCACTTATTGAAAAAATTTTATTTATTATGTGATTTGATTGAAATTCGGTATTTTGTTATCCCTTTGCCTTTGTTAAAATTAAGTATACTTTCTTTTCCAGGAAGTACCTTTGTTAAAATTAAATATACTTTCTTTCCCGGGAATTGGATCAGGGAGCCACTTATTCAAAAATATTTATTTATTATGTGATTTGATTGAAATTCGGTATTTTGTTATCCCTTTGCCTTTGTTAAAATTAAGTATACTTTCTTTTCCAGGAAGTACCTTTGTTAAAATTAAATATACTTTCTTTCCCGGGAATTGGATCAGGCCACCACTTATTCAAAAATATTTATTTATTATGTGATTTGATTGAAATTCGGTATTTTGTTATCCCTTTGCCTTTGTTAAAATTAAGTATACTTTCTTTTCCGGGAAGTGCCTTTGTTAAACCTAACTATATTCTCCTTGCAGGGAAGTGGACAAGGGACGGACCTATTAAACAAAAATTTTATTTATGATGGGATTTGCTTGATATTCGGTACTTAGGTAGCCCTTTGACTTTGTTAAAATTAAATATACTTTCTTTTCCGGGAAGTGCCTTTGCTTAAATTAAGTATACTTTCTTTTTCGAGACGTGAACCAGGGACCGACCTATTAAATAAAAATTGTATTTATGATGTGATTTGCTTGAAATTCGGTATTTTGGTAGGCCTTTACCTTTGTTAAAATTAAGTATACTCTCTTTTCCAGGAAGTGCCTTTGTTAAAATTAACTATATTTTCTTCTCCGGGAATTGGATCAGGGAGCCACTTATTCAAAAAATTTTATTTATTATGTGATTTGATTGAAATTCGGTACTTTGGTAGCCGTTTGCCTTTGTTAAAATTAAATATACTTTCTTTTCCGGAATTGCATTTGCTTAAATTAAGTATACTTTCGTTTTCGGGAAGTGGACCAGGGACCGACCTATTAAAAAAATCGCATTTATGATGTTATTTGCTTGAAGTTCGGTACTTTGGTAGCCCTTTGCTTTTGTTAATATAAAAAAATTTTTTTTTGAAGTGGTCCAGGGACCGACCTATTACAAAAAATCTTACTTATGATGTGATTTGCTTAAAATTCGGTAGCGCCTGGCCTTTGTTAAAATAAAGTATACTTTCTTTTCCGGAATTGCCTTTGCTTAAACTAACTAAATTTTCTTTTCCATGAATTGGATCAGGGAGCCACTTATTTAAAAATTTTTATTTATTATGTGATTTGATTGAAATTCGGTATTTTGTTATCCCTTTGCCTTTGTTAAAATTAAGTATACTTTATTTTCCAGGAAGTACCTTTGTTAAAATTAAGTATACTTTCTTTCCCGGGAATTGGATCAGGGAGCCACTTATTCAAAAATTTTTATTTATCATGTGATTTGATTGAAATTCGGTATTTTGTTATCCCTTTGCCTTTGTTAAAATTAAGTATACTCTCTTTTCCGGGAAGTGCCTTTGTTAAAATAAACTATATTCTCTTTGCAGGGAAGTGGACCAGGGACCGACACATTAAAAAAAATTTTATTTATGATGGGATTTGCTTGAAATTCGGTACTTAGGTAGCCCTTTGCCTCTGTTAAAATTAAATATACTTTCTTTTCCGGGAAGTGCCTTTGCTTAAATTAAGTATACTTTCTTTTTCGAGACGTGGACCAGGGACCGACCTATTAAATAAAAATTGTATTTATGATGTGATTTGCTTGAAATTCGGTATTTTGGTAGGCCTTTGCCTTTGTTAAAATTAAGTATACTTTCTTTTCCAGGAAGTGCCTTTGTTAAAATTTACTATATTTTATTTTCCGGGAATTGGATCAGGGAGCCACTTATTCAAAGGAACTTTATTTATTATGTGATTTGATTGAAGTTCTTTACTTTGGTAGCCTTTAGTCATAAATAAAATTAAGTATACTTTCTTTTCCAGGAAGTGCCGTTGTTAAAATTAACTATATTTTCTTTTCCGGGAATTGGATCAGGTAGCCACTTATTCAAAAAATTTTATTTATTATGTGATTTGATTGAAATTCGGTATTTACGTAGCCCTTTGCCTTTGTTAAAATTAACTATATTTTCTTTTCCGGGAATTGGATCAGGGAACCACTTATTCAAAAAAATTTATTTATTATGTGATTTGATTGAAATTCTTTATTCAAAAAAATTTATTTATTATGTGATTTGATTGAAATTCGGTACTTAGGTAGCCCTTTGCCTTTGTTAAAATAAAGTATACTTTGTTTTCCGGGAAGTGCCTTTCTTAAAATTAACAATGTTTTCTTTTCCGGGAATTGGATCAGGGAGCCACTTATTCAAAAAAATTGTATTTATTATGTGATTTGATTGGGATTCGGTACTTTGTTAGCCATTTATTGAATTTACTAATATTAAGTATACTTTCCTTTCCGGGAAGTGCCTTTGTTAAAATTAACTATATTTTCTTTTCCGGGAATTAGATCAGGGAGCCACTTATTCAAAAAAATTTATTTATTATGTGATTTGATTGAAATTCGGTACTGTGTTAGCCCATTGCCCTTGTTGAAATTAAGTACACTTTCTTTTCCAGGAAGTGCCGTTGTTAAAATTAACTATATTTTCTTTTCCGGGAATTGGATCAGGGAGCCACTTATTCAAAAAAATCTTATTTATTATGCGATTTGCTTGAAATTCCGTACTTTGGGAGCCATTTTTTGCATTTATTAAAATTAAGCATACTTTCCTTTCCGGGAAGTGCCTTTGTTAAAATTAAGTATACTTTCTTTTTCGGAAAGTCTTACAGGGACCGACCTATTCAAAAAAATTTTACTTATGATGCGATTTACTTGAAATTCGGTACTTAGGTAGCCCTTTGCCTTTGTTAAAATTAAATATACTTTCTTTTCCGAGAAGTGCCTTTGCTTAAATTAAGTATACTTTCTTTTTCGGGAAGTGGAACAGGGACCGACATATTAAATAAAAATTGTATTTATGATGTGATTTGCTTGAAATTCGGTATTTTGGTAGCCCTTTGCCTTTGTTAAAATTAAGTATACTTTCTTTTCCAGGAAGTGCCTTTGTTAAAATTAAATATATTTTCTTTGCAGGGAAGTGGACCAGGGACCGACCTATTAAAAAACATTTTATTTATGATATGATATGCGTGAAATTCAGTACTTTGGTAGCCCTTTGAGTTTGTTAAAACTAAGTATAATTTCTTTTCCAGGAAGTGCTTTTGTTAAAATTAACTATATTTTGGTAGCCCTTTGCCTTTGTTAAAATATAGTATACTTTCTTTTTCGGGAAGTGGACCAGGGACTGGCCTATTCAAAAAAACCTTACTTATGATGATATTTGCCTGGAATTCGGTACTTTGGTAGCCTTTTGCCTCTGTTAATATAAAAAAAAAATTTGTTTGAAGTGGTCCAGGGACCGACCTATTAAAAAAAATCTTATTTATGATGTGATTTGCTTAAAATTCGGTAGCGCCTGGCCTTTGTTAAAATAAAGTATACTTTCTTTTGCGGAATTGCCTTTGCTTAAATTAACTATATTTTCTTTTCCGGGAATTGGATCAGGGCGCCACTTATTGAAAAAATTTTATTTATTATGTGATTTGATTGAAATTCGGTATTTTGTTATCCCTTTGCCTTTGTTAAAATTAAGTATACTTTCTTTTCCAGGAAGTACCTTTGTTAAAATTAAATATACTTTCTTTCCCGGGAATTGGATCAGGGAGCCACTTATTCAAAAATATTTATTTATTATGTGATTTGATTGAAATTCGGTATTTTGTTATCCCTTTGCCTTTGTTAAAATTAAGTATACTTTCTTTTCCAGGAAGTACCTTTGTTAAAATTAAATATACTTTCTTTCCCGGGAATTGGATCAGGCCACCACTTATTCAAAAATATTTATTTATTATGTGATTTGATTGAAATTCGGTATTTTGTTATCCCTTTGCCTTTGTTAAAATTAAGTATACTTTCTTTTCCGGGAAGTGCCTTTGTTAAACCTAACTATATTCTCCTTGCAGGGAAGTGGACCAGGGACCGACCTATTAAACAAAAATTTTATTTATGATGGGATTTGCTTGATATTCGGTACTTAGGTAGCCCTTTGACTTTGTTAAAATTAAATATACTTTCTTTTCCGGGAAGTGCCTTTGCTTAAATTAAGTATACTTTCTTTTTCGAGACGTGAACCAGGGACCGACCTATTAAATAAAAATTGTATTTATGATGTGATTTGCTTGAAATTCGGTATTTTGGTAGGCCTTTACCTTTGTTAAAATTAAGTATACTCTCTTTTCCAGGAAGTGCCTTTGTTAAAATTAACTATATTTTCTTCTCCGGGAATTGGATCAGGGAGCCACTTATTCAAAAAATTTTATTTATTATGTGATTTGATTGAAATTCGGTACTTTGGTAGCCGTTTGCCTTTGTTAAAATTAAATATACTTTCTTTTCCGGAATTGCATTTGCTTAAATTAAGTATACTTTCGTTTTCGGGAAGTGGACCAGGGACCGACCTATTAAAAAAATCGCATTTATGATGTTATTTGCTTGAAGTTCGGTACTTTGGTAGCCCTTTGCTTTTGTTAATATAAAAAAATTTTTTTTTGAAGTGGTCCAGGGACCGACCTATTACAAAAAATCTTACTTATGATGTGATTTGCTTAAAATTCGGTAGCGCCTGGCCTTTGTTAAAATAAAGTATACTTTCTTTTCCGGAATTGCCTTTGCTTAAACTAACTAAATTTTCTTTTCCATGAATTGGATCAGGGAGCCACTTATTTAAAAATTTTTATTTATTATGTGATTTGATTGAAATTCGGTATTTTGTTATCCCTTTGCCTTTGTTAAAATTAAGTATACTTTATTTTCCAGGAAGTACCTTTGTTAAAATTAAGTATACTTTCTTTCCCGGGAATTGGATCAGGGAGCCACTTATTCAAAAATTTTTATTTATCATGTGATTTGATTGAAATTCGGTATTTTGTTATCCCTTTGCCTTTGTTAAAATTAAGTATACTCTCTTTTCCGGGAAGTGCCTTTGTTAAAATAAACTATATTCTCTTTGCAGGGAAGTGGACCAGGGACCGACACATTAAAAAAAATTTTATTTATGATGGGATTTGCTTGAAATTCGGTACTTAGGTAGCCCTTTGCCTCTGTTAAAATTAAATATACTTTCTTTTCCGGGAAGTGCCTTTGCTTAAATTAAGTATACTTTCTTTTTCGAGACGTGGACCAGGGACCGACCTATTAAATAAAAATTGTATTTATGATGTGATTTGCTTGAAATTCGGTATTTTGGTAGGCCTTTGCCTTTGTTAAAATTAAGTATACTTTCTTTTCCAGGAAGTGCCTTTGTTAAAATTTACTATATTTTATTTTCCGGGAATTGGATCAGGGAGCCACTTATTCAAAGGAACTTTATTTATTATGTGATTTGATTGAAGTTCTTTACTTTGGTAGCCTTTAGTCCTAAATAAAATTAAGTATACTTTCTTTTCCAGGAAGTGCCGTTGTTAAAATTAACTATATTTTCTTTTCCGGGAATTGGATCAGGTAGCCACTTATTCAAAAAATTTTATTTATTATGTGATTTGATTGAAATTCGGTATTTACGTAGCCCTTTGCCTTTGTTAAAATTAACTATATTTTCTTTTCCGGGAATTGGATCAGGGAACCACTTATTCAAAAAAATTTATTTATTATGTGATTTGATTGAAATTCCTTATTCAAAAAAATTTATTTATTATGTGATTTGATTGAAATTCGGTACTTAGGTAGCTATTTGACTTTGTTAAAATAAAGTATACTTTGTTTTCCTGGAAGTGCCTTTCTTAAAATTAACAATGTTTTCTTTTCCGGGAATTGGATCAGGGTGCCACTTATTCAAAAAAATTGTATTTATTATGTGATTTGATTGGGATTCGGTACTTTGTTAACCATTTATTGAATTTACTAATATTAAGTATACTTTCCTTTCCGGGAAGTGCCTTTGTTAAAATTAACTATATTTTCTTTTCCGGGAATTAGATCAGGGAGCCACTAATTCAAAAAAATGTATTTATTATGTGATTTGATTGAAATTCGGTACTTAGTTAGCCCTTTGCCTTTGTTAAAATAAAGTATACTTTGTTTTCCGGGAAGTGCCTTTCTTAAAATTAACAATGTTTTCTTTTCCGGGAATTGGATCAGGGAGCCACTTATTCAAAAAAATTTATTTATTATGTGATTTGATTGAATTCGGTACTTTGTTAGACATTTATTTAATTTAATAATATTAAGTATACTTTCCTTTCCGGGAAGTGCCTTTGTTAAAATTAACTATATTTTCTTTTCCGGGAATTGGATCAGGGAACCACTTATTCAAAAAAATTTATTTATTATGTGATTTGATTGAAATTCTTTATTCAAAAAAATCTATTTATTATGTGATTTGATTGAAATTCGGTACTTAGGTAGCCCTTTGCCTTTGTTAAAATAAAGTATACTTTGTTTTCCGGGAAGTGCCTTTCTTAAAATTAACAATGTTTTCTTTTCCGGGAATTGGATCAGGGAGCCACTTATTCAAAAAAATTGTATTTATTATGTGATTTGATTGGGATTCGGTACTTTGTTAGCCATTTATTGAATTTACTAATATTAAGTATACTTTCCTTTCCGGGAAGTGCCTTTGTTAAAATTAACTATATTTTCTTTTCCGGGAATTAGATCAGGGAGCCACTTATTCAAAAAAATTTATTTATTATGTGATTTGATTGAAATTCGGTATTTTGTTATCCCTTTGCCTTTGTTAAAATTAAGTATACTTTCTTTTCCAGGAAGTACCTTTGTTAAAATTAAATATACTTTCTTTCCCGGGAATTGGATCAGGCCACCACTTATTCAAAAATATTTATTTATTATTTATTGTGTGATTATTATGTGATTTGATTGAAATTCGGTATTTTGTTATCCCTTTGCCTTTGTTAAAATTAAGTATACTTTCTTTTCCAGGAAGTACCTTTGTTAAAATTAAATATACTTTCTTTCCCGGGAATTGGATCAGGCCACCACTTATTCAAAAATATTTATTTATTATGTGATTTGATTGAAATTCGGTATTTTGTTATCCCTTTGCCTTTGTTAAAATTAAGTATACTTTCTTTTCCGGGAAGTGCCTTTGTTAAACCTAACTATATTCTCTTTGCAGGGAAGTGGACCAGGGACCGACCTATTAAACAAAAATTTTATTTATGATGGGATTTGCTTGATATTCGGTACTTAGGTAGCCCTTTGACTTTGTTAAAATTAAATATACTTTCTTTTCCGGGAAGTGCCTTTGCTTAAATTAAGTATACTTTCTTTTTCGAGACGTGGACCAGGGACCGACCTATTAAATAAAAATTGTATTTATGATGTGATTTGCTTGAAATTCGGTATTTTGGTAGGCCTTTACCTTTGTTAAAATTAAGTATACTCTCTTTTCCAGGAAGTGCCTTTGTTAAAATTAACTATATTTTCTTCTCCGGGAATTGGATCAGGGAGCCACTTATTCAAAAAATTTTATTTATTATGTGATTTGATTGAAATTCGGTACTTTGGTAGCCGTTTGCCTTTGTTAAAATTAAATATACTTTCTTTTCCGGAATTGCATTTGCTTAAATTAAGTATACTTTCGTTTTCGGGAAGTGGACCAGGGACCGACCTATTAAAAAAATCGCATTTATGATGTTATTTGCTTGAAGTTCGGTACTTTGGTAGCCCTTTGCTTTTGTTAATATAAAAAATTTTTTTTTTGAAGTGGTCCAGGGACCGACCTATTACAAAAAATCTTACTTATGATGTGATTTGCTTAAAATTCGGTAGCGCCTGGCCTTTGTTAAAATAAAGTATACTTTCTTTTCCGGAATTGCCTTTGCTTAAACTAACTAAATTTTCTTTTCCATGAATTGGATCAGGGAGCCACTTATTCAAAAATTTTTATTTATTATGTGATTTGATTGAAATTCGGTATTTTGTTATCCCTTTGCCTTTGTTAAAATTAAGTATACTTTCTTTTCCAGGAAGTACTTTTGTTAAAATTAAGTATACTTTCTTTCCCGGGAATTGGATCAGGGAGCCACTTATTCAAAAATTTTTATTTATTATGTGATTTGATTGAAATTCGGTATTTTGTTATCCCTTTGCCTTTGTTAAAATTAAGTATACTTTCTTTTCCGGGAAGTGCCTTTGTTAAAATAAACTATATTCTCTTTGCAGGGAAGTGGACCAGGGACCGACATATTAAAAAAAATTTTATTTATGATGGGATTTGCTTGAAATTCGGTACTTAGGTAGCCCTTTGCCTCTGTTAAAATTAAATATACTTTCTTTTCCGGGAAGTGCCTTTGCTTAAATTAAGTATACTTTCTTTTTCGAGACGTGGACCAGGGACCGACCTATTAAATAAAAATTGTATTTATGATGTCATTTGCTTGAAATTCGGTATTTTGGTAGGCCTTTGCCTTTGTTAAACTTAACTATATTTTCTTTTCCGGGAATTGGATCAGGGAACCACTTATTCAAAAAAATTTATTTATTATGTGATTTGATTGAAATTCCTAATTCAAAAAAATTTATTTATTATGTGATTTGATTGAAATTCGGTACTTAGGTAGCTATTTGACTTTGTTAAAATAAAGTATACTTTGTTTTCCTGGAAGTGCCTTTCTTAAAATTAACAATGTTTTCTTTTCCGGGAATTGGATCAGGGTGCCACTTATTCAAAAAAATTGTATTTATTATGTGATTTGATTGGGATTCGGTACTTTGTTAACCATTTATTGAATTTACTAATATTAAGTATACTTTCCTTTCCGGGAAGTGCCTTTGTTAAAATTAACTATATTTTCTTTTCCGGGAATTAGATCAGGGAGCCACTTATTCAAAAAAATGTATTTATTATGTGATTTGATTGAAATTCGGTACTTAGTTAGCCCTTTGCCTTTGTTAAAATAAAGTATACTTTGTTTTCCGGGAAGTGCCTTTCTTAAAATTAACAATGTTTTCTTTTCCGGGAATTGGATCAGGGAGCCACTTATTCAAAAAAATTTATTTATTATGTGATTTGATTGAAATTCGGTACTTTGTTAGACATTTATTTAATTTAATAATATTAAGTATACTTTCCTTTCCGGGAAGTGCCTTTGTTAAAATTAACTATATTTTCTTTTCCGGGAATTGGATCAGGGAACCACTTATTCAAAAAAATTTATTTATTATGTGATTTGATTGAAATTCTTTATTCAAAAAAATTTATTTATTATGTGATTTGATTGAAATTCGGTACTTAGGTAGCCCTTTGCCTTTGTTAAAATAAAGTATACTTTGTTTTCCGGGAAGTGCCTTTCTTAAAATTAACAATGTTTTCTTTTCCGGGAATTGGATCAGGGAGCCACTTATTCAAAAAAATTGTATTTATTATGTGATTTGATTGGGATTCGGTACTTTGTTAGCCATTTATTGAATTTACTAATATTAAGTATACTTTCCTTTCCGGGAAGTGCCTTTGTTAAAATTAACTATATTTTCTTTTCCGGGAATTAGATCAGGGAGCCACTTATTCAAAAAAATTTATTTATTATGTGATTTGATTGAAATTCGGTATTTTGTTATCCCTTTGCCTTTGTTAAAATTAAGTATACTTTCTTTTCCAGGAAGTACCTTTGTTAAAATTAAATATACTTTCTTTCCCGGGAATTGGATCAGGCCACCACTTATTCAAAAATATTTATTTATTATTTATTGTGTGATTATTATGTGATTTGATTGAAATTCGGTATTTTGTTATCCCTTTGCCTTTGTTAAAATTAAGTATACTTTCTTTTCCAGGAAGTACCTTTGTTAAAATTAAATATACTTTCTTTCCCGGGAATTGGATCAGGCCACCACTTATTCAAAAATATTTATTTATTATGTGATTTGATTGAAATTCGGTATTTTGTTATCCCTTTGCCTTTGTTAAAATTAAGTATACTTTCTTTTCCGGGAAGTGCCTTTGTTAAACCTAACTATATTCTCTTTGCAGGGAAGTGGACCAGGGACCGACCTATTAAACAAAAATTTTATTTATGATGGGATTTGCTTGATATTCGGTACTTAGGTAGCCCTTTGACTTTGTTAAAATTAAATATACTTTCTTTTCCGGGAAGTGCCTTTGCTTAAATTAAGTATACTTTCTTTTTCGAGACGTGGACCAGGGACCGACCTATTAAATAAAAATTGTATTTATGATGTGATTTGCTTGAAATTCGGTATTTTGGTAGGCCTTTACCTTTGTTAAAATTAAGTATACTCTCTTTTCCAGGAAGTGCCTTTGTTAAAATTAACTATATTTTCTTCTCCGGGAATTGGATCAGGGAGCCACTTATTCAAAAAATTTTATTTATTATGTGATTTGATTGAAATTTGGTACTTTGGTAGCCGTTTGCCTTTGTTAAAATTAAATATACTTTCTTTTCCGGAATTGCATTTGCTTAAATTAAGTATACTTTCGTTTTCGGGAAGTGGACCAGGGACCGACCTATTAAAAAAATCGCATTTATGATGTTATTTGCTTGAAGTTCGGTACTTTGGTAGCCCTTTGCTTTTGTTAATATAAAAAATTTTTTTTTTGAAGTGGTCCAGGGACCGACCTATTACAAAAAATCTTACTTATGATGTGATTTGCTTAAAATTCGGTAGCGCCTGGCCTTTGTTAAAATAAAGTATACTTTCTTTTCCGGAATTGCCTTTGCTTAAACTAACTAAATTTTCTTTTCCATGAATTGGATCAGGGAGCCACTTATTCAAAAATTTTTATTTATTATGTGATTTGATTGAAATTCGGTATTTTGTTATCCCTTTGCCTTTGTTAAAATTAAGTATACTTTCTTTTCCGGGAAGTGCCTTTGTTAAAATAAACTATATTCTCTTTGCAGGGAAGTGGACCAGGGACCGACATATTAAAAAAAATTTTATTTATGATGGGATTTGCTTGAAATTCGGTACTTAGGTAGCCCTTTGCCTCTGTTAAAATTAAATATACTTTCTTTTCCGGGAAGTGCCTTTGCTTAAATTAAGTATACTTTCTTTTTCGAGACGTGGACCAGGGACCGACCTATTAAATAAAAATTGTATTTATGATGTGATTTGCTTGAAATTCGGTATTTTGGTAGGCCTTTGCCTTTGTTAAAATTAACTATATTTTCTTTTCCGGGAATTGGATCAGGGAACCACTTATTCAAAAAAATTTATTTATTATGTGATTTGATTGAAATTCCTTATTCAAAAAAATTTATTTATTATGTGATTTGATTGAAATTCGGTACTTAGGTAGCTATTTGACTTTGTTAAAATAAAGTATACTTTGTTTTCCTGGAAGTGCCTTTCTTAAAATTAACAATGTTTTCTTTTCCGGGAATTGGATCAGGGTGCCACTTATTAAAAAAAATTGTATTTATTATGTGATTTGATTGGGATTCGGTACTTTGTTAACCATTTATTGAATTTACTAATATTAAGTATACTTTCCTTTCCGGGAAGTGCCTTTGTTAAAATTAACTATATTTTCTTTTCCGGGAATTAGATCAGGGAGCCACTTATTCAAAAAAATGTATTTATTATGTGATTTGATTGAAATTCGGTACTTAGTTAGCCCTTTGCCTTTGTTAAAATAAAGTATACTTTGTTTTCCGGGAAGTGCCTTTCTTAAAATTAACAATGTTTTCTTTTCCGGGAATTGGATCAGGGAGCCACTTATTCAAAAAAATTTATTTATTATGTGATTTGATTGAAATTCGGTACTTTGTTAGACATTTATTTAATTTAATAATATTAAGTATACTTTCCTTTCCGGGAAGTGCCTTTGTTAAAATTAACTATATTTTCTTTTCCGGGAATTGGATCATGGAACCACTTATTCAAAAAAATTTATTTATTATGTGATTTGATTGAAATTCTTTATTCAAAAAAATTTATTTATTATGTGATTTGATTGAAATTCGGTACTTAGGTAGCCCTTTGCCTTTGTTAAAATAAAGTATACTTTGTTTTCCGGGAAGTGCCTTTCTTAAAATTAACAATGTTTTCTTTTCCGGGAATTGGATCAGGGAGCCACTTATTCAAAAAAATTGTATTTATTATGTGATTTGATTGGGATTCGATACTTTGTTAGCCATTTATTGAATTTACTTATATTAAGTATACTTTCCTTTCCGGGAAGTGCCTTTGTTAAAATTAACTATATTTTCTTTTCCGGGAATTAGATCAGGGAGCCACTTATTCAAAAAAATTTATTTATTATGTGATTTGATTGAATTTCGGTACTGTGTTAGCCCATTGCCCTTGTTGAAATTAAGTACACTTTCTTTTCCAGGAAGTGCCGTTGTTAAAATTAACTATATTTTCTTTTCCGGGAATTGGATCAGGGAGCCACTTATTCAAAAAAATCTTATTTATTATGCGATTTGCTTGAAATTCCGTACTTTGGTAGCCATTTTTTGCATTTATTAAAATTAAGCATACTTTCCTTTCCGGGAAGTGCCTTTGTTAAAATTAAGTATACTTTCTTTTTCGGGAAGTCTTACAGGGACCGACCTATTCAAAAAAATTTTACTTATGATGCGATT
This sequence comes from Merzomyia westermanni, assembly GCA_949987695.1. NCBI lineage: Eukaryota > Metazoa > Arthropoda > Insecta > Diptera > Tephritidae > Merzomyia > Merzomyia westermanni. The sequence goes on from OX465289.1 coordinate 98,305,636, forward strand.
TACTTGAAATTCGGTACTTAGGTAGCCCTTTGCCTTTGTTAAAATTAAATATACTTTCTTTTCCGAGAAGTGCCTTTGCTTAAATTAAGTATACTTTCTTTTTCGGGAAGTGGAACAGGGACCGACATATTAAATAAAAATTGTATTTATGATGTGATTTGCTTGAAATTCGGTATTTTGGTAGCCCTTTGCCTTTGTTAAAATTAAGTATACTTTCTTTTCCAGGAAGTGCCTTTGTTAAAATTAAATATATTTTCTTTGCAGGGAAGTGGACCAGGGACCGACCTATTAAAAAAACATTTTATTTATGATATGATATGCGTGAAATTCGGTACTTTGGTAGCCCTTTGAGTTTGTTAAAACTAAGTATAATTTCTTTTCCAGGAAGTGCTTTTGTTAAAATTAACTATATTTTGGTAGCCCTTTGCCTTTGTTAAAATATAGTATACTTTCTTTTCCAGAAAGTACCTTTGTTAAAATTAAATATACTTTCTTTCCCGGGAATTGGATCAGGCCACCACTTATTCAAAAATATTTATTTATTATGTGATTTGATTGAAATTCGGTATTTTGTTATCCCTTTGCCTTTGTTAAAATTAAGTATACTTTCTTTTCCGGGAAGTGCCTTTGTTAAACCTAACTATATTCTCCTTGCAGGGAAGTGGACCAGGGACCGACCTATTAAACAAAAATTTTATTTATGATGGGATTTGCTTGGCCTATTCAAAAAAACCTTACTTATGATGATATTTGCCTGGAATTCGGTACTTTGGTAGCCCTTTGCCTTTGTTAATATAAAAAAAAAATTTTTTTGAAGTGGTCCAGGGACCGACCTATTAAAAAAAATCTTATTTATGATGTGATTTGCTTAAAATTCGGTAGCGCCTGGCCTTTGTTAAAATAAAGTATACTTTCTTTTGCGGAATTGCCTTTGCTTAAATTAACTATATTTTCTTTTCCGGGAATTGGATCAGGGCGCCACTTATTGAAAAAATTTTATTTAATATGTGATTTGATTGAAATTCGGTATTTTGTTATCCCTTTGCCTTTGTTAAAATTAAGTATACTTTCTTTTCCAGGAAGTACCTTTGTTAAAATTAAATATACTTTCTTTCCCGGGAATTGGATCAGGGAGCCACTTATTCAAAAATATTTATTTATTATGTGATTTGATTGAAATTCGGTATTTTGTTATCCCTTTGCCTTTGTTAAAATTAAGTATACTTTCTTTTCCAGAAAGTACCTTTGTTAAAATTAAATATACTTTCTTTCCCGGGAATTGGATCAGGCCACCACTTATTCAAAAATATTTATTTATTATGTGATTTGATTGAAATTCGGTATTTTGTTATCCCTTTGCCTTTGTTAAAATTAAGTATACTTTCTTTTCCGGGAAGTGCCTTTGTTAAACCTAACTATATTCTCCTTGCAGGGAAGTGGACCAGGGACCGACCTATTAAACAAAAATTTTATTTATGATGGGATTTGCTTGATATTCGGTACTTAGGTAGCCCTTTGACTTTGTTAAAATTAAATATACTTTCTTTTCCGGGAAGTGCCTTTGCTTAAATTAAGTATACTTTCTTTTTCGAGACGTGGACCAGGGACCGACCTATTAAATAAAAATTGTATTTATGATGTGATTTGCTTGAAATTCGGTATTTTGGTAGGCCTTTACCATTGTTAAAATTAAGTATACTCTCTTTTCCAGGAAGTGCCTTTGTTAAAATTAACTATATTTTCTTCTCCGGCAATTGGATCAGGGAGCCACTTATTCAAAAAATTTTATTTATTATGTGATTTGATTGAAATTCGGTACTTTGGTAGCCGTTTGCCTTTGTTAAAATTAAATATACTTTCTTTTCCGGAATTGCATTTGCTTAAATTAAGTATACTTTCTTTTTCGAGACGTGGACCAGGGACCGACCTATTAAATAAAAATTGTATTTATGATGTGATTTGCTTGAAATTCGGTATTTTGGTAGGCCTTTGCCTTTGTTAAAATTAAGTATACTTTCTTTTCCAGGAAGGACCTTTGTTAAAATTAAATATACTTTCTTTCCCGGGAATTGGATCAGGCCACCACTTATTCAAGAATATTTATTTATTATGTGATTTGATTGAAATTCGGTATTTTGTTATCCCTTTGCCTTTGTTAAAATTAAGTATACTTTCTTTTCCGGGAAGTGCCTTTGTTAAAATAAACTATATTCTCTTTGCAGGGAAGTGGACCAGGGACCGACATATTTAAAAAAATTTTATTTATGATGGGATTTGCTTGAAATTCGGTACTTAGGTAGCCCTTTGCCTCTGTTAAAATTAAATATACTTTCTTTTCCGGGAAGTGCCTTTGCTTAAATTAAGTATACTTTCTTTTTCGAGACGTGGACCAGGGACCGACCTATTAAATAAAAATTGTATTTATGATGTGATTTGCTTTAAATTCGGTATTTTGGTAGGCCTTTACCTTTGTTAAAATTAAGTATACTCTCTTTTCCAGGAAGTGCCTTTGTTAAAATTAAGTATACTTTCTTTCCCGGGAATTGGATCAGGAAGCCACTTATTCAAAAATTTTTATTTATTATGTGATTTGATTGAAATTCGGTATTTTGTTATCCCTTTGCCTTTGTTAAAATTAAGTATACTTTCTTTTCCAGGAAGTACCTTTGTTAAAATTAAGTATACTTTCTTTCCCGGGAATTGGATCAGGGAGCCACTTATTCAAAAATTTTTATTTATTATGTGATTTGATTGAAATTCGGTATTTTGTTATCCCTTTGCCTTTGTTAAAATTAAGTATACTTTCTTTTCCGGGAAGTGCCTTTGTTAAAATAAACTATATTCTCTTTGCAGGGAAGTGGACCAGGGACCGACATATTTAAAAAAATTTTATTTATGATGGGATTTGCTTGAAATTCGGTACTTAGGTAGCCCTTTGCCTCTGTTAAAATTAAATATACTTTCTTTTCCGGGAAGTGCCTTTGCTTAAATTAAGTATACTTTCTTTTTCGAGACGTGGACCAGGGACCGACCTCTTAAATAAAAATTGTATTTATGATGTGATTTGCTTGAAATTCGGTATTTTGGTAGGCCTTTGCCTTTGTTAAAATTAAGTATACTTTCTTTTCCAGGAAGTGCCTTTGTTAAAATTTACTATATTTTATTTTCCGAGAATTGGATCAGGGAGCCACTTATTCAAAGGAACTTTATTATGTGATTTGATTGAAGTTCTTTACTTTGGTAGCCTTTAGTCCTAAATAAAATTAAGTATACTTTCTTTTCCAGGAAGTGCCGTTGTTAAAATTAACTATATTTTCTTTTCCGGGAATTGGATCAGGTAGCCACTTATTCAAAAAATTTTATTTATTATGTGATTTGATTGAAATTCGGTATTTACGTAGCCCTTTGCCTTTGTTAAAATTAACTATATTTTCTTTTCCGGGAATTGGATCAGGGAACCACTTATTCAAAAAAATTTATTTATTATGTGATTTGATTGAAATTCCTTATTCAAAAAAATTTATTTATTATGTGATTTGATTGAAATTCGGTACTTAGGTAGCTATTTGACTTTGTTAAAATAAAGTATACTTTGTTTTCCTGGAAGTGCCTTTCTTAAAATTAACAATGTTTTCTTTTCCGGGAATTGGATCAGGGTGCCACTTATTCAAAAAAATTGTATTTATTATGTGATTTGATTGGGATTCGGTACTTTGTTAACCATTTATTGAATTTACTAATATTAAGTATACTTTCCTTTCCGGGAAGTGCCTTTGTTAAAATTAACTATATTTTCTTTTCCGGGAATTAGATCAGGGAGCCACTTATTCAAAAAAATGTATTTATTATGTGATTTGATTGAAATTCGGTACTTAGTTAGCCCTTTGCCTTTGTTAAAATAAAGTATACTTTGTTTTCCGGGAAGTGCCTTTCTTAAAATTAACAATGTTTTCTTTTCCGGGAATTGGATCAGGGAGCCACTTATTCAAAAAAATTTATTTATTATGTGATTTGATTGAAATTCGGTACTTTGTTAGACATTTATTTAATTTAATAATATTAAGTATACTTTCCTTTCCGGGAAGTGCCTTTGTTAAAATTAACTATATTTTCTTTTCCGGGAATTGGATCAGGGAACCACTTATTCAAAAAAATTTATTTATTATGTGATTTGATTGAAATTCTTTATTCAAAAAAATTTATTTATTATGTGATTTGATTGAAATTCGGTACTTAGGTAGCCCTTTGCCTTTGTTAAAATAAAGTATACTTTGTTTTCCGGGAAGTGCCTTTCTTAAAATTAACAATGTTTTCTTTTCCGGGAATTGGATCAGGGAGCCACTTATTCAAAAAAATTGTATTTATTATGTGATTTGATTGGGATTCGGTACTTTGTTAGCCATTTATTGAATTTACTAATATTAAGTATACTTTCCTTTCCGGGAAGTGCCTTTGTTAAAATTAACTATATTTTCTTTTCCGGGAATTAGATCAGGGAGCCACTTATTCAAAAAAATTTATTTATTATGTGATTTGATTGAAATTCGGTATTTTGTTATCCCTTTGCCTTTGTTAAAATTAAGTATACTTTCTTTTCCAGGAAGTACCTTTGTTAAAATTAAATATACTTTCTTTCCCGGGAATTGGATCAGGCCACCACTTATTCAAAAATATTTATTTATTATGTGATTTGATTGAAATTCGGTATTTTGTTATCCCTTTGCCTTTGTTAAAATTAAGTATACTTTCTTTTCCGGGAAGTGCCTTTGTTAAACCTAACTATATTCTCTTTGCAGGGAAGTGGACCAGGGACCGACCTATTAAACAAAAATTTTATTTATGATGGGATTTGCTTGATATTCGGTACTTAGGTAGCCCTTTGACTTTGTTAAAATTAAATATACTTTCTTTTCCGGGAAGTGCCTTTGCTTAAATTAAGTATACTTTCTTTTTCGAGACGTGGACCAGGGACCGACCTATTAAATAAAAATTGTATTTATGTTGTGATTTGCTTGAAATTCGGTATTTTGGTAGGCCTTTACCTTTGTTAAAATTAAGTATACTCTCTTTTCCAGGAAGTGCCTTTCTTAAAATTAACTATATTTTCTTCTCCGGGAATTGGATCAGGGAGCCACTTATTCCAAAAATTTTATTTATTATGTGATTTGATTGAAATTCGGTACTTTGGTAGCCGTTTGCCTTTGTTAAAATTAAATATACTTTCTTTTCCGGAATTGCATTTGCTTAAATTAAGTATACTTTCGTTTTCGGGAAGTGGACCAGGGACCGACCTATTAAAAAAATCGCATTTATGATGTTATTTGCTTGAAGTTCGGTACTTTGGTAGCCCTTTGCTTTTGTTAATATAAAAAAATTTTTTTTTGAAGTGGTCCAGGGACCGACCTATTACAAAAAATCTTACTTATGATGTGATTTGCTTAAAATTCGGTAGCGCCTGGCCTTTGTTAAAATAAAGTATACTTTCTTTTCCGGAATTGCCTTTGCTTAAACTAACTAAATTTTCTTTTCCATGAATTGGATCAGGGAGCCACTTATTCAAAAATTTTTATTTATTGTGATTTGATTGAAATTCGGTATTTTGTTATCCCTTTGCCTTTGTTAAAATTAAGTATACTTTCTTTTCCAGGAAGTACCTTTGTTAAAATTAAGTATACTTTCTTTCCCGGGAATTGGATCAGGGAGCCACTTATTCAAAAATTTTTATTTATTATGTGATTTGATTGAAATTCGGTATTTTGTTATCCCTTTGCCTTTGTTAAAATTAAGTATACCTTCTTTTCCGGGAAGTGCCTTTGTTAAAATAAACTATATTCTCTTTGCAGGGAAGTGGACCAGGGACCGACATATTAAAAAAAATTTTATTTATGATGGGATTTGCTTGAAATTCGGTACTTAGGTAGCCCTTTGCCTCTGTTAAAATTAAATATACTTTCTTTTCCGGGAAGCGCCTTTGCTTAAATTAAGTATACTTTCTTTTTCGAGACGTGGACCAGGGACCGACCTATTAAATAAAAATTGTATTTATGATGTGATTTGCTTGAAATTCGGTATTTTGGTAGGCCTTTGCCTTTGTTAAAATTAACTATATTTTCTTTTCCGGGAATTGGATCAGGGAACCACTTATTCAAAAAAATTTATTTATTATGTGATTTGATTGAAATTCCTTATTCAAAAAAATTTATTTATTATGTGATTTGATTGAAATTCGGTACTTAGGTAGCTATTTGACTTTGTTAAAATAAAGTATACTTTGTTTTCCTAGAAGTGCCTTTCTTAAAATTAACAATGTTTTCTTTTCCGGGAATTGGATCAGGGTGCCACTTATTCAAAAAAATTGTATTTATTATGTGATTTGATTGGGATTCGGTACTTTGTTAACCATTTATTGAATTTACTAATATTAAGTATACTTTCCTTTCCGGGAAGTGCCTTTGTTAAAATTAACTATATTTTCTTTTCCGGGAATTAGATCAGGGAGCCACTTATTCAAAAAAATGTATTTATTATGTGATTTGATTGAAATTCGGTACTTAGTTAGCCCTTTGCCTTTGTTAAAATAAAGTATACTTTGTTTTCCGGGAAGTGCCTTTCTTAAAATTAACAATGTTTTCTTTTCCGGGAATTGGATCAGGGAGCCACTTATTCAAAAAAATTTATTTATTATGTGATTTGATTGAAATTCGGTACTTTGTTAGACATTTATTTAATTTAATAATATTAAGTATACTTTCCTTTCCGGGAAGTGCCTTTGTTAAAATTAACTATATTTTCTTTTCCGGGAATTGGATCAGGGAACCACTTATTCAAAAAAATTTATTTATTATGTGATTTGATTGAAATTCTTTATTCAAAAAAATTTATTTATTATGTGATTTGATTGAAATTCGGTACTTAGGTAGCCCTTTGCCTTTGTTAAAATAAAGTATACTTTGTTTTCCGGGAAGTGCCTTTCTTAAAATTAACAATGTTTTCTTTTCCGGGAATTGGATCAGGGAGCCACTTATTCAAAAAAATTGTATTTATTATGTGATTTGATTGGGATTCGGTACTTTGTTAGCCATTTATTGAATTTACTAATATTAAGTATACTTTCCTTTCCGGGAAGTGCCTTTGTTAAAATTAACTATATTTTCTTTTCCGGGAATTAGATCAGGGAGCCACTTATTCAAAAAAATTTATTTATTATGTGATTTGATTGAAATTCGGTACTTTGTTAGCCATTTATTGAATTTAATAATATTAAGCATACTTTCCTTTCCGGGAAGTGCCTTTGTTAAAATTAACTATATTTTCTTTTCCGGGAATTGGATCAGGGAACCACTTATTCAAAAAAATTTATTTATTATGTGATTTGATTGAAATTCGGTACTGTGTTAGCCCATTGCCCTTGTTGAAATTAAGTACACTTTCTTTTCCAGGAAGTGCCGTTGTTAAAATTAACTATATTTTCTTTTCCGGGAATTGGATCAGGGAGCCACTTATTCAAAAAATTTTATTTATTATGTGATTTGATTGAAATTCGGTACTTTGGAAGCCGTTTGCCTTTGTTAAAATTAAATATACTTTCTTTTCCGGAATTGCATTTGCTTAAATTAAGTATACTTTCGTTTTCGGGAAGTGGACCAGCGACCGACCTATTAAAAAAATCGCATTTATGATGTTATTTGCTTGAAGTTCGGTACTTTGGTAGCCCTTTGCTTTTGTTAATATAAAAAATTTTTTTTTTGAAGTGGTCCAGGGACCGACCTATTACAAAAAATCTTACTTATGATGTGATTTGCTTAAAATTCGGTAGCGCCTGGCCTTTGTTAATATAAATTATACTTTCTTTTCCGGAATTGCCTTTGCTTAAACTAACTAAATTTTCTTTTCCGGGAATTGGATCAGGGAGCCACTTATTCAAAAATTTTTATTTATTATGTGATTTGATTGAAATTCGGTATTTTGTTATCCCTTTGCCTTTGTTAAAATTAAGTATACTTTCTTTTCCAGGAAGTACCTTTGTTAAAATTAAGTATACTTTCTTTCCCGGGAATTGGATCAGGGAGCCACTTATTCAACAATTTTTATTTATTATGTGATTTGATTGAAATTCGGTATTTTGTTATCCCTTTGCCTTTGTTAAAATTAAGTATACTTTCTTTTCCGGGAAGTGCCTTTGTTAAAATTAACTATATTCTCTTTGCAGGGAAGTGGACCAGGGACCGACCTATTAAAAAAAATTTTATTTATGATGGGATTTGCTTGAAATTCGGTACTTAGGTAGCCCTTTGCCTCTGTTAAAATTAAATATACTTTCTTTTCCGGGAAGTGCCTTTGCTTAAATTAAGTATACTTTCTTTTTCGAGACGTGGACCAGGGACCGACCTATTAAATAAAAATTGTATTTATGATGTGATTTGCTTGAAATTCGGTATTTTGGTAGGCCTTTGCCTTTGTTAAAATTAAGTATACTTTCTTTTCCAGGAAGTGCCTTTGTTAAAATTTACTATATTTTATTTTCCGGGAATTGGATCAGGGAGCCACTTATTCAAAGAACTTTATTTATTATGTGATTTGATTGAAGTTCTTTACTTTGGTAGCCTTTAGTCCTAAATAAAATTAAGTATACTTTCTTTTACGGAAGTGCCGTTGTTAAAATTAACTATATTTTCTTTTCCGGGAATTGGATCAGGTAGCCACTTATTCAAAAAATTTTATTTATTATGTGATTTGATTGAAATTCGGTATTTACGTAGCCCTTTGCCTTTGTTAAAATTAAGTATACTTTCTTTCTCGGGAAGTGGACCAGAGACCGACCTAATAAATAAAAATTGTATTTATGATACAATTTACTTGAAATTCGGTACTTAGGTAGCCCTTTGCCTTTGTTAAAATTAAATATACTTTCTCTTCCCATATACTTTCTTTTTCGAGAAGTGGATCAGGGAGCCACTTATTCAAACAATTTTATTTATTATGTGATTTGCTTCAAATTCGGTATTTTGGTGGGCCTTTACCTTTGTTAAAATTAAGTATACTTTCTTTTCCTAGAATTGCCTTTGCTTAGATTAAGTGTACTTTCTTTTTCGGGAAGTGGAACAGGGACCGACCTATTAAATAAAATTTTATTTATGATGTGATTTGCTTGAAATTCGGTATTTTGGTAGCCCGTTGCCTTTGTTAAAATTAAGTATACTTTCTTTTCGAGGAAGTGCCTTTGTTAAAATCACTATATTTTCTGTTCAGGGAAGTGGACCAGGGACCGACCTATTGAAAAATCATTTTATTTATGATGGGATTTGCTTGAAATTCGGTACTTTGGTAGCCCTTTACCTTTGTTAAAATAAAGTATACTTTTTTTTCCGGGAAGTGCCTTTGCTTAAATTAAGTATACTTTCTTTTTCGGGAAGTGGGCCAGGGACCGGCATATTAAATAAAAATTGTATTTAAGATGTGATTTGCTTGAAGTTCGGTATTTCGGTAGCCCTTTGCCTTTGTTAAAATTAAGCATACTTTCTTTTCCAGGAAGTCCCTTTGTTAAAATTAACCATATTTTCTTTTCCGGGAATTGGACCAGCGAGCCACTTATTCAAAAAATTTTATTTATTATGTGATTTGATTGAAATTCGGTACTTTGGTAGCCTTTGCCCTTGTTAAAATTAAGTATACTTTCTTTTAAAGGAAGTGCCTTTGTTAAAATTAGCTATATTTTCTTTTCCGGGAACTGGACCAGGGAGCCACTTATTCAAAAACTTTTATTTATTATGTGATTTGTTTGAAATTCGGTATTTTGGTAGCCCTTTGCCTTTGTTAAAATTAAGTATACTTTCTTTTTCGGGAAGTGGACTAGGGACTGACCTTTTCAAAAAAACCTTACTTATGTTGATATTTGCCTGGAATCCGGTACTTTGGTAGCCCTCTGCCTTTGTTAATATAAAAAAAAAATTTTTTTAAGTGGTCCAGCGACCGACCTATTAAAAAAATCTTATTTATGATGAGATTTGCTTAAAATTCGGTAGCGCCTGGCCTTTGTTAAAATTAAGTATACTTTTTTTCCGGGAAGTGGCTCAGGGAGCCACTTATTCAAAAAAATGTATTTATTATGTGATTTGATTGAAATTCGGTACTTAGTTAGCCCTTTGCCTTTGTTAAAATAAAGTATACTTTGTTTTCCGGGAAGTGCCTTTCTTAAAATTAACAATGTTTTCTTTTCCGGGAATTGGATCAGGGAGCCACTTATTCAAAAAAATTTATTTATTATGTGATTTGATTGAAATTCGGTACTTTGTTAGACATTTATTTAATTTAATAATATTAAGTATACTTTCCTTTCCGGGAAGTGCTTTGTTAAAATTAACTATATTTTCTTTTCCGGGAATTGGATCAGGGAACCACTTATTCAAAAAAATTTGTTTATTATGTGATTTGATTGAAATTCTTTATTCAAAAAAATTTATTTATTATGTGATTTGATTGAAATTCGGTACTTAGGTAGCCCTTTGCCTTTGTTAAAATAAAGTATACTTTGTTTTCCGGGAAGTGCCTTTCTTAAAATTAACAATGTTTTCTTTTCCGGGAATTGGATCAGGGAGCCACTTATTCAAAAAAATTGTATTTATTATGTGATTTGATTGGGATTCGGTACTTTGTTAGCCATTTATTGAATTAACTAATATTAAGTATACTTTCCTTTCCGGGAAGTGCCTTTGTTAAAATTAACTATATTTTCTTTTCCGGGAATTAGATCAGGGAGCCACTTATTCAAAAAAATTTATTTATTATGTGATTTGATTGAAATTCGGTACTTTGTTAGCCATTTATTGAATTTAATAATATTAAGCATACTTTCCTTTCCGGGAAGTGCCTTTGTTAAAATTAACTATATTTTCTTTTCCGGGAATTGGATCAGGGAACCACTTATTCAAAAAAATTTATTTATTATGTGATTTGATTGAAATTCGGTACTGTGTTAGCCCATTGCCCTTGTTGAAATTAAGTACACTTTCTTTTCCAGGAAGTGCCGTTGTTAAAATTAACTATATTTTCTTTTCCGGGAATTGGATCAGGGAGCCACTTATTCAAAAAATTTTATTTATTATGTGATTTGATTGAAATTCGGTACTTTGGAAGCCGTTTGCCTTTGTTAAAATTAAATATACTTTCTTTTCCGGAATTGCATTTGCTTAAATTAAGTATACTTTCGTTTTCGGGAAGTGGACCAGCGACCGACCTATTAAAAAAATCGCATTTATGATGTTATTTGCTTGAAGTTCGGTACTTTGGTAGCCCTTTGCTTTTGTTAATATAAAAAAATTTTTTTTTGAAGTGGTCCAGGGACCGACCTATTACAAAAAATCTTACTTATGATGTGATTTGCTTAAAATTCGGTAGCGCCTGGCCTTTGTTAATATAAATTATACTTTCTTTTCCGGAATTGCCTTTGCTTAAACTAACTAAATTTTCTTTTCCGGGAATTGGATCAGGGAGCCACTTATTCAAAAATTTTTATTTATTATGTGATTTGATTGAAATTCGGTATTTTGTTATCCCTTTGCCTTTGTTAAAATTAAGTATACTTTCTTTTCCAGGAAGTACCTTTGTTAAAATTAAGTATACTTTCTTTCCCGGGAATTGGATCAGGGAGCCACTTATTCAAAAATTTTTATTTATTATGTGATTTGATTGAAATTCGGTATTTTGTTATCCCTTTGCCTTTGTTAAAATTAAGTATACTTTCTTTTCCGGGAAGTGCCTTTGTTAAAATTAACTATATTCTCTTTGCAGGGAAGTGGACCAGGGACCGACCTATTAAAAAAAATTTTATTTATGATGGGATTTGCTTGAAATTCGGTACTTAGGTAGCCCTTTGCCTCTGTTAAAATTAAATATACTTTCTTTTCCGGGAAGTGCCTTTGCTTAAATTAAGTATACTTTCTTTTTCGAGACGTGGACCAGGGACCGACCTATTAAATAAAAATTGTATTTATGATGTGATTTGCTTGAAATTCGGTATTTTGGTAGGCCTTTGCCTTTGTTAAAATTAAGTATACTTTCTTTTCCAGGAAGTGCCTTTGTTAAAATTTACTATATTTTATTTTCCGGGAATTGGATCAGGGAGCCACTTATTCAAAGAACTTTATTTATTATGTGATTTGATTGAAGTTCTTTACTTTGGTAGCCTTTAGTCCTAAATAAAATTAAGTATACTTTCTTTTACGGAAGTGCCGTTGTTAAAATTAACTATATTTTCTTTTCCGGGAATTGGATCAGGTAGCCACTTATTCAAAAAATTTTATTTATTATGTGATTTGATTGAAATTCGGTATTTACGTAGCCCTTTGCCTTTGTTAAAATTAAGTATACTTTCTTTCTCGGGAAGTGGACCAGAGACCGACCTAATAAATAAAAATTGTATTTATGATACAATTTACTTGAAATTCGGTACTTAGGTAGCCCTTTGCCTTTGTTAAAATTAAATATACTTTCTCTTCCCATATACTTTCTTTTTCGAGAAGTGGATCAGGGACCCACTTATTCAAACAATTTTATTTATTATGTGATTTGCTTCAAATTCGGTATTTTGGTGGGCCTTTACCTTTGTTAAAATTAAGTATACTTTCTTTTCCTAGAATTGCCTTTGCTTAGATTAAGTGTACTTTCTTTTTCGGGAAGTGGAACAGGGACCGACCTATTAAATAAAATTTTATTTATGATGTGATTTGCTTGAAATTCGGTATTTTGGTAGCCCGTTGCCTTTGTTAAAATTAAGTATACTTTCTTTTCGAGGAAGTGCCTTTGTTAAAATCACTATATTTTCTGTTCAGGGAAGTGGACCAGGGACCAACCTATTGAAAAATCATTTTATTTATGATGGGATTTGCTTGAAATTCGGTACTTTGGTAGCCCTTTACCTTTGTTAAAATAAAGTATACTTTTTTTTCCGGGAAGTGCCTTTGCTTAAATTAAGTATACTTTCTTTTTCGGGAAGTGGGCCAGGGACCGACATATTAAATAAAAATTGTATTTAAGATGTGATTTGCTTGAAGTTCGGTATTTCGGTAGCCCTTTGCCTTTGTTAAAATTAAGCATACTTTCTTTTCCAGGAAGTCCCTTTGTTAAAATTAACCATATTTTCTTTTCCGGGAATTGGACCAGCGAGCCACTTATTCAAAAAATTTTATTTATTATGTGATTTGATTGAAATTCGGTACTTTGGTAGCCTTTGCCCTTGTTAAAATTAAGTATACTTTCTTTTAAAGGAAGTGCCTTTGTTAAAATTAGCTATATTTTCTTTTCCGGGAACTGGACCAGGGAGCCACTTATTCAAAAACTTTTATTTATTATGTGATTTGTTTGAAATTCGGTATTTTGGTAGCCCTTTGCCTTTGTTAAAATTAAGTATACTTTCTTTTTCGGGAAGTGGACTAGGGACTGACCTTTTCAAAAAAACCTTACTTATGTTGATATTTGCCTGGAATCCGGTACTTTGGTAGCCCTCTGCCTTTGTTAATATAAAAAAAAATTTTTTTAAGTTTTTTTTGAAGTGGTCCAGGGACCGACCTATTACAAAAAATCTTACTTATGATGTGATTTGCTTAAAATTCGGTAGCGCCTGGCCTTTGTTAAAATTAAGTATACTTTTTTTCCGGGAAGTGGCTCAGGGACCGACTTATTAAAAAAATCGCATTTATGATGTGATTTGCTTGAAGTTCGGTACTTTGGTATCCCTTTGCCTTTGTTAAATTAAATATACTTTCTTTTCCGGGAAGTGCCGTTGTTAAAATTAAGTTTACTTTATTTTTAGGGAAGTGGACCAGGGACCGACCTATTAAAAAAAATGTTAGTTATGATGGGATTTGCTTAAAATTCGGTACCTTATTAGTCCAATACCTTTGTTAAAATTAAGTATACTTTCTTTTTCAGGAAGTCTTACCGGGACCGACCTATTCAAAAAAATTTTACTTATGATAGGATTTACTTGAAACTCGGTACTTAGGTAGCCCTTTGCCTTTGTTAAAATAAAGTATACTTTTTTTTCCGAGAAGTGCCTTTGCTTAAATTAAGTATACTTTCTTTTTCGGGAAGTGGAAAAGTAACTATATTTTCTTTTCAGGGAAGTGGACCAGAGACCGACCTATTAAAAAACATTTTATTTATGATGGGATGTGCTTGAAATTCGGTGCTTTGGAAGCCCTTTTCCTTTGTTAAAATTAAGTATACTTTCTTTGCCAGGAAGTACCTTTGTTAAAATTAAGTATACTTTCTCTTTCGGGAAGTGGACCAGGGACCGAGCTATTAAAAAAAATGTTATTTATGATGGGATTTGCTTGAAATTCGGTACTTAGGTAGAACTTTGCCTTTGTTAAAATTAAGCATACTTTCCTTTCCGGGAAGTGCCTTTGTTAAAATTAAGTATACTTTCTTTTTCGGGAAGTGGACCAGGGACTGACCTATTCAAAAAACCTTACTTATGATGATATTTGCCTGGAATTCGGTACTTTGGTAGCCCTTTGCCTTTGTTAAAATAAAGTATACTTTCTTTTCCGGGAAGGGCCTTTGTTAAAATTAACTATGTTTTCTTTTCCGGGAAATGGATCAGGGAGCACCTTATTCAAAAACATATTATTTATTTTGCGATTTGCTTGAAATCCCGTTCTTTGGTAGCAATTTTTTGCCTATGTTAAAATTAAGTATACTTTATTTTCTGGGAAGTGTTTTAGTTAAAATTAACTATGTTTTCTTTTCCGGGAATTGGATCAGGGAGCAATTTATTCAAAAAAAATCTTATTTATTATGCGATTTGCTTGAAATTCCGTAATTTGGTAGCCATTTTTTGCATTTATTGAAATTAAGTATACTTCCCTTTCCGGGAAGTGCCTTGGTTAAAATCAAATATACTTTCTTTTTCGGGAAGTGCCTTGGTTAAAATCAAGTATACTTTCTTTTTCGGGAAGCGGGCCAGAGGCAGACTTATTAAAAACATTTTGTTTCTGACGCGATTTGCTTGAAATTCTGTACCTTAGTAGCCCAATACCTTTGTTATAATTAAGTATACTTTCTTTTTCGGGAAGTGGATCAGGCACCGACCTATTCAAAAAAAATTTTATTTGTGATTTGCTTATGATGTGATTTGCTTGGAATTCGTTACTTTGGTAGCCCTTTGCCTTTGTTAAAATTAAGTGTACTTTCTTTTCTGGCTAGTGCTTTGATAAAATTAAGAATACTTTTTTTCGGAAAGTGGACCAGGGACCGACTTTTTCAAAAAAAAATTTTATTTATGATGTGATTTGCTTGAAATTCGGTACTTTGGTAGCCCTTCGGCTTTTGTTAAAATAGAGTATACTCTCTTTTCCGGTAAGTGCCTTTGCTTAAATTAAGTATACTTTCCTTTTCGGGAAGTGGAACAGGGACCGACCTATTAAATAAAAATTGCATTTATGATGTGATTTTCTTGAAATTCGGTATTTTGGTAGCCCTTTGCCTTTGTTAAAATTAAATATACTTTCTTTTCTGGGTAGTGCTTTGTTAAAATTAACTATATTTTCTTTTCAGTCAAGTGGACCAGGGACCGACCTATTAAAAAAACTTTATTTATGATGGGATTTGCGTGAAATTCGGTACTTTGCTAACCCTTTGCCTTTGTTAAAATAAAGTATACTTTTTTTTCCGAGAAGTGCTTTTGTTAAAATTAAGTATGGTTTTTTTTCCGGGAATTGGATCAGGGAGCAATTTATTCAAAAAAAATCTTATTTATTATGCGATTTGCTTGAAATTCCGTAATTTGGTAGCCATTTTTTGCATTTATTGAAATTAAGTATACTTTCCTTTCCGGGAAGTGCCTTGGTTAAAATCAAGTATACTTTCTTTTTCGGGAAGTGCCTTGGTTAAAATCAAGTATACTTTCTTTTTCGGGAAGTGGGCCAGAGGCAGACTTTTTAAAAACATTTTGTTTCTGACGCGATTTGCTTGAAATTCTGTACCTTAGTAGCCCTTTACCTTTAATAAAATGAAGTATACTTTGTTTTCCGGGAAGGGCCTTTCTTAAAATTAACAACGTTTCCTTTTCCGGGAATTGGATCTGGGAGCAATTTATTCAAAAAAATCTTATTTATTATGCGATTTGCTTGAAATTCCGTAATTTGGTAGCCATTTTTTGCATTTATTGAAATTAAGTATACTTTCCTTTCTGGGAAGTGCCTTGGTTAAAATCAAATATACTTTCTTTTTCGGGAAGTGCCTTGGTTAAAATCAAGTATAGTTTCTTTTTCGGGAAGCGGGCCAGAGGCAGACTTATTAAAAACATTTTGTTTCTGACGCGATTTGCTTAAAATTCTGTACCTTAGTAGCCCAATACCTTTGTTATAATTAAGTATACTTTCTTTTTGGGAAGTGGATCAGGGACCGACCTATTCAAAAAAATTTTATTTGTGATTTGCTTATGATGTGATTTGCTTGGAATTCGGTACTTTGGTAGCCCTTTACCTTTATTAAAATTAAGTATACTTTGTTTTCCGGTAAGTGCCTTTGATTAAATTAAGTATACTTTCCTTTTCGGGAAGTGGAACAGGGACCGACCTATTAAATAAAAATTGCATTTATGATGTGATTTTCTTGAAATTCGGTATTTTGGTAGCCCTTTGCCTTTGTTAAAATTAAATATACTTTCTTTTCTGGGTAGTGCTTTGTTAAAATTAACTATATTTTCTTTTCAGTCAAGTGGACCAGGGACCGACCTATTAAAAAAACTTTATTTATGATGGGATTTGCTTGAAATTCGGTACTTTGCTAACCCTTTGCCTTTGTTAAAATAAAGTATACTTGTTTTTACGAGAAGTGCTTTTGTTAAAATTAACTATGGTTTCTTTTCCGGGAATTGGATCAGGGAGCAACTTATTCAAACAAATCTTATTTGTTATGTGATTTGTTTGAAATTCGGTACATTGGTAGCCCTTCGGCTTTCGTTAAAATAGAGTATACTCTCTTTTCCGGTAAGTTCCTTTGTTAAAATTAATTATACTTTCATTTCCGGGAAGTGGACCAGAGACCGACCTGTTAAGAGAAAGTCGCATTTATTATGTCATTTGCTTAAAGTTCGGCACCTTGGTAGGCTTTTGTCTTTGCTAAAATTAGGTATACTTTTCTTTTCGGGAAGTGGACCAGGGACCGACCTATTCAAAAAAAACTCATTTGGGATGCGATTTGCCTGGAATTCGGTACTTTGGTAGCCATTTGTCTTTGTTAATATTAAAAATTTTTAAATTTGTGTTCGGCTAGTGCTTTTCAATTTTTCGGTTGTTTTAGAACTTATTCGGCCGATCCGCACAAGACAAAACTCAAAAGTTCTTCTTTTTCTCCTACGCATTTCGATGCATTATCGCATCTTCTTCAGGGAGACTATATATTTTCACATAAAAATATACGACATAAAACAAACCAAACATTAATGAATAATTTACATCAAATTGTATAACACTTATTTGACATTGCACTTATATTTAACAGCTGATTCATTTATTTGTAATTTAACATTTATATACATACATACAACACATTAAAATTATTAATACTTTCTGCGTCCGTTATCATGGAATGCCCCGTCCAAATGGTTTTAATGCAGTGGTATAAGCGCAGTTTATACTATCAACGTCTTCCTTAAAGTTCATTGCGTTGTTTATTTTCTGTTGAATGGGCAATCCTTCCAGCGTCATGCTCGTTCTCTATTTTCTCTCAGTGTCCAAAGTTTTCGTGTTTTCGAAGTCCGCTGTGTGTCCTTTGTTCGTCAAATGCTCTGTAGAGCAGTTGTTTTTTTTTTATTTATGGCGTCTAATCTATGTTCATTTATTCTTACGCCTAATGCTCACTTTGTAGTTCCAACATATATTTTGTTGCATTTCTCTTCTGCGCTCCCATTGCACTTAATCTCGTATACGATATTGTGTTGTTGTTCGTTGTTAATTTTGTATTTTTTTCGTTGTTAACCTATTCAAAAAAATCTTATTTATGATGTAATTTGCTTTAAACTCGGTACTTAGGTAGCCCTTTGCCTTTGTTAAAAGAAAGTATACTTTCTTTTCCGGGAAGTGGACCAGGGACCGGCCTATTAAAAAAAAATTTGTTTATGACGCGATTTGCTTTAAACTCGGGACTTAGGTAGCACTTTGCCTTTGTTAAAATTAAGTATACTTTCTTTTTCGGGAAGTCGACCAGGGATCGACATATTCAAAAAAAGCTTTATTTACGATGTGATTTGTTTGAAATTCGGTCCTTTGGTAGCCCTTCGGCTTTGTTAAAATCAAGTATACCTTCTTTTTCGGGAAATGGACCAGAGACCGACCTGTTAAGAGAAAGCCGCATTTATTATGTCATTTGCTTAAAGTTCGGCACCTTGGTAGCCCTTTGCCTTTGTTAAAATTAGGTATACTTTTCTTTTCGGGAAGTGGACCAGGGACCGACTTATTCAAAAAAATCTTATTTATTATGCGATTTGCTTGAAATTCGGCACCTTGGTGGCCTTTGTTAAAATTTAGAGTACTTCTTTTCAGGGAAGTGGACCAGGAACCGATCTATTCAAAAAAATCTCATTTGGGATGCGATTTTCCTGGATTTCGGTACTTTGGTAGCTTCCAATGTAAGTACGAATACATCTTGTAAAAGGTCATTTGGAAAAACAACAACATACTGGAAGAACGCAGTTTGTAAAATCGTCAGGCGATTTTGGTTAATAGCGTTTTTGAGAGAAGAGATTTTTTCATTCCTTATTAAGCGCAGGCCACGTCGCATTAAATTTGTAACAACGTGCTATGAAGTTAAAAGTGCGCTTTTTATGCAATTTCGATTTTTAATCTACCAAAAAAGTTTGGAGATCAACAGTTGGTTTTAAAATTTAAAAAAATATTTTTATATGTAAAGTAGGTTCGTACCAACAATTTGGTTTAAAACGTTTTTTTTCATTGTCTGTATATTTTAAAGTATTAGTCGTTAATTCCATATTATTCTTATGATTTCTAATAAGTGGTATTAATCATTAAAAAAATAATTTTTTTGAATAGAAGTAACCCTAAACGATGTTATTTTTCTCTAATGTGCCATTTTACATTATTCTTTACATTCTTTGGTAAATCAATTTTTTATAATCATGTAAAATGCAAAGCGATGCAACGACTCACTTCTTCTCGATTAAAAAAAATCTTATTATATTACGGTGTTCACTCTCTTCAGTGACCGTCAGTAAATGAGAGTGGCTATGCTAATTTGTTTGGTATTACATAAGGGTGAAAGTTAATGTGTGTTCAAAGTATCACGGTTACTTACATATCAGCCCATCACACATTAAAATGTATTTAAGCGTTTTCGTAGAACAGATTACATGCCGCCGGGCTTTTTCCGCACTGTTCAAGTGTGTTTTGTAATGCACCCCCACTGTACCTGTAACAATTTTAGTTAAGGTAGTTATTGTTGGAGCAGTACCCGTTCACAAGATTTATGTTTTTAAGTGATATTAGAGATAAATTTCCACGATTGGCACAGCGATGGTATGTGGTAGCATGCTTCGAAGTCACCAACTTCCCATTAGTCACTAACTTCCCTTCTCTAAAAATCATACCAATAATAATTTTTATAATGCATGTTTTATAAGTATTATTCTTGGCCTTAAGCTCATTTATAGTCGTGAAGGCGTTAAAATATAGGTACAGGCCACAAAAAAAACAATTAAATTGAATTTTTGATGCAAACCTACTGAATATACAAAATTACTTTTGGGGACGGACTCCATGCTTTATCTAAAAACATTCACCAACGCAGGTTAGTTGGAGCAAGAATCTATCTAAATACTTCACATTTTAAAATCTCAATTGTAACGCCTTACTATATAAGTTAGCTTACCTCGCAGAACATGTACCGTAACACTGACTGGTCTCGCATTAGATGGGGCGCAAGTGTAATTGCCTGCATGATGAAAATGTACCACTTCCAATTTCAAAAGACTAGATGTAGGTGCTAATAAATATGGAGACAACTGGATCTTATTTGAAGACAGCGCCAATTTGTCAGTACTATGTGTAATATCTCTTTTCTGTATTGGCTTCCTAGCCAATGGAGTCATTGAGTCGTTTAAAAAAGTGTGTTCCTTATCCCTGGAAGTAGTAACGGCCCCTGTAGCAGACGTTACTGAAAATCCCTGTTGTGTATCATAGTTTACCATTTTATTATTGTGATACCTATTGTAGAGATTATACGTTTTGCTTGAATTGAGGAATTTCCGAAATATTTAAATACATATGTAGATATTAGTCCAGTAACTTAAGTACAAAAAGCTGGGAAAGGAACAAAAATCCGCATACAAACGTTTACGAATGCTCAGAATTGTATTACAAACTATCCGGCAGGTCAGAACTTATAATATACTACTTCCGTTTTTAGTCATTATATCACCGAAACAAGTTGAGATATGGAAGTTAATCACATCGCTTATTGAAGCACTCATAAGCACATTTCGTTTAATACCCATAGGTACAGTAACATATTTTGCGTCACCTTGGTCACATATTGGTCGATAACTTAGAAACCGGTCGATATTTGTGATATTTTAAATTAAAATTAAACGACAGACAAAAATTTTAAAACTGTGGATTTGGATTCTGTTGGCTTACATTTTTCTATAACATCTGCAATGTGGTCGCCGTGGTGTGGCTGTCAAGAGCTGCTTTGAAATAGACAAAGAGATGGTGCTTGTCGATTCTCTTGCCATGAGTGTTCTCCATGATTTGGCGTATGGCGAAGATCTGATGGATATTAGATTTCACAGGGCTGAAGCCACACTGATAACGTGGAATCGGCTTTTCTACGATGGGCTTCAGTTAAGTTATGCTTCTACCTTTTTATTTAAGTGAAAAAAAATTAAGGAAGTCTAAGTTCAGGTGGAACCGAACATTAAATACCCAGTTGTGTAAAAGCGGTTGTGGAAAATTAGTAAACTGTTGTGGAGTTATGATCTGTAGCGGTTTAAAACTTTTTCTACCACCATGGTGGCAATCTTATAAATAAGAAAGGAATGTGTGTCTGGCGTCCAAAGTACTCAACCGATCTTTAGTAGATTCTCGGGTTCACTGGCTACATTATAGACTATATATAATTTTACACAAGTGCGGTGCCTCGCCCACATGCTGTATAAAATTACAATTCGTCATAACTCTCAACGCATTTGTTCTAAATTTGTGAATTTTAGAAAAGTTGTTGGTGGCACACCCATATATTTTGAAGTGTTGTTTGTCCCTTATTGACGTCTAAACTTTATCACCGATCTATATCATACTTTCACAGTGGGTTATTAGCAGTCAAATAGCAACCTACCTTGGCCAGGAAACCACCTGTGTGCCAAATTTCATTCAAATATCTAAGTTTTTCGTCAAGTTATCGTGTCCACGGACGGACGGACGGCCATGTCTTAATGGCTCCCTCTGTTCATTGTAAGAGCTTTGATATATGGAACTCTACATCTATCTCCATTATTTTTTGTACCGGTACAAACCACCTTTATATGTTCAAAATTATAATACGCTGTGTACTAGTACACGTTTGGTATAAAAATTAATGTGAATTTCACATTTTGTTCGTGCATATGTAGGCGGTGTCACGCCCATTTTCCAAAATTAAAAAAAAAATCATTAATAAGGTCATCAGGTTATTGTAACTACTCAATTCTAGCTTTCTATCTGCATCAGGGCAGGAGGTATGGCAGTTCCGGTTTCCTACACCTCTTTATAAAGCTTTAGTACAAAAAAGGGCGTGGTCGTCCGCTTCGCTTATTTTCAGTGGCCATAGTAAACCTCGTACCAAGTTTCGTAATTCTATCTTACAAGGTTATGAAGTTATTAACAGTCACATTTGAAAATTGCTTGACTCATAGGTGGGCAGTGCCAACGCCACTTTCCAAAATTTTGCAAAAATCGTATAAAGAATAAGAAAATTGATGAAACTCCCAAATTATATTATTCTGCCTGTATCAGTCAATGAGATATGGGCAGCTCAGTATTTCTACCTCCTTTTTAGATAACTTTTATGGAAAAGTAAGCGTGGTCGAAAAGAGATTTCTCTTATTTTCCATGGGTGAATTTACCACAACCATAGTAAACATTCTACCAAATTTCATTATTCTAGCATAAACGGTTCCGTAGTTATTAATAGCCGAAGTTTGGAAATTTGTTCATTCATATGTGGGCACTGCCATGCCCCTTTTCCCAAACTTTTAGAAAATCGGCAATAGGAAAACCAACTTAATGAATCTATCAAATTTCAATATTTATCGATATCTAAAAAAAGGGTGTGGTTATTGTACGATTTCGCCCATTTTAAATAGCAACCTACCATGGCAAGAAAACCACCTGTGTGGTTATCGTGTCCACTGACGGACGGACGGACAGACTGACATGTCTAAATGGATTCCTATGTTCACTCTAAGAACTTTAATATATGGAACTCTGTATCTATCTCCTTTATTTTGTACTGTTACAAAGCACCGTTATATGACCAAACTATAATACCCTGTGTACTAGTACACGCTGGGTATAAATATACTTTAGACGTTAGTCCGACTTTAATGTGTTCATTCGCGTTCTCGCTACGTAATCATATTTTGGTTGCGCACGTGGTGTCGTTTAGCCGTGCGACCAAAGCAACTGAAGATATCTCTTTGTATGTCTTCATACTCTCTGCAACCGTTGTGGTAGCTATCCTCCTCTTAAAAATGGATGTCCTCGGACATCAAAACTATGGTAGGTGGTTAAACTTGATGTAGGTCAGTGGTTTATTTATTTGACTGATAGCGATGGGTGCACTGATTGATTGGATTAATCGATTAGTAGTAACGTTCCGTAGCTTGTAATTGAAAACTAAACTATTCTGACTTTGCTTTATCGCTGCGTTCCTCTGAGAATTTAAGCACTACTGGAATTTCGTTATCGTGTTTAATACTACGTTTAAGCGATGCGAAAATTGTCTAATTGACTCTTTCCGCTTGTCCGCTTGCGCAAGGTGTACGCACTACGACCTTAGTGTGTTGGATATAGTAACTCTCCACAAAATTCTAAAACTCTTTCGACGTGAAAGCCGTTCGCCTCTCGGAAACTTTTTTCCTTGGACACCCGTAGATTGTAATGTAGTCACGAAGTGTGTTTACAAAGTATTATATATAATTTGTGAGAGCACAAACAATAACTATGATGTAGACGTTGCCGTGTTTTCTTCGTATAAATGGACGTGGATGGTCAATATGAACACATCTGAAAGGAATTGGCTCAACTTCACTAACATGCAGTTGTGCTTCTTTTTTACCTCCTGAGACCTATATTGATACCATATTCGGGACACGATGCGATGTATGACTTTACATAGGGCCGCATACGAGCAAACCAAAGGTCCTTTGACAACCATTCGCATGTATTATCCGGACCAAAGTGTCCTGCCTCGGTTTGATACGTTCTTACTATGCGCCATTTCACTCTTCTTGGTACGACTAGTTTTTAATCACTGTCAATTTTGCGAAACAATCGTTGACCTTGCAATAAATAGTAGTAGTGTTTTATCTGCCACGCGCTGGCGTGTTTGCACTTCAATACTCCGAAGATTTTTCTTAAGGCTTCGTACTTTCTTTGCATATGTGATACCCAGTCGGTGTCTTTATCGACCACTCGATATATGGATTCAGCAATCGTCGCTGGTTCTACTGGTGGAAGCGTTGGGCATCTCCTTAGCCCATCAGCTAACGTGTTATTTGCGCCTGCGTGGTGAATACACAGGAAATCAAACTCTTGTAGTTTGAGCCACCACCTCGCCACTCTTGGTAACAATGGCGTTGTGGCTTTCGTGACTGCTGCTGCCTTACAGTCAGTGCATTCGGTAACGCTATAGCGTTTCAACTATTGCCAGAATTTCCAACTCATGGCTGACATAGTTGCGTTCCGCATCGTTGCACTGTCAGCTAAAGTAAAATACGGGTCTCTATTTGGACCCGTCGGTGTTTTACATTAGCACTCCAGACAGCCCTACGGAACTGGCGTCCGTGTGCACCTCGTGTGCCTTCCTTGCGTCGTACATGGTTAACACTGTTTAGGTAGGTATTCAAGTTTTCAGTTTTGCAAAAGCGTCGTTATGCTCCTCGTTCCATACAATTTTACGTTCTTTTTTACTAACATCGTCAGTAGACGTGCTAGAATGCTGTATTCTTTGATGAATTTCCAGAAGTACCCGGTCATGCCCAAAAATTGTCGCACTGCTTTTGTCGTTGTGGGTTTTGTAAACTCCTCAATTACTTTCGTTTTCCCCTGGACGTATACTATAACCACTGATGTCGTGAGCCAAGGACTGAACTTGCTCAGCCAGAAATGTACTCTTACATGGTCTAAGCGTAAGACCTGATACATGTATAGCATCGAAAAATTCTTGAAGTACCTCTATACCTCCGTCTACTGTCTTTGTGGCTATGATTACCTCATCCAAGTAGCTAATCACCTTGTTACGATGTTTAAGCGTCTTTATTAAGTTTACGATAACTTCCTGCGTCAGGAATGCTGTGAATTTTTTTGAATCTTCGTTCGTCGGTATTTGATAATAACCGTATGTCATATCTAAAGTTGCATAATATTTGTTACCTGATAATCGCAACAAAAAACGCAGGGAAAGCTGGACGTCGAAAAGCTGCAATCGCAACAGACCGCCAATTATTTCGCAGATCGCCTCTCACACCTGCTCTCCGAGAGCACAATTCAACCTAGTGGAATGCATGAGCAGTGGGATCATATCTCAGGAGCACTCCGTACCGCAGCCGAAGAAGTAATTGGATACCGGCGAAGCGAAGAAACAACTGGTATGATGATGAAGAGTGCCGCGCTGCAACGAAAAGAAAGGACGAAGCCTACAAGGCAACGCTGAGATCGAATGCAACGAGGAGTGTGTGTGAACAGAAAAGCGTGAAATAAAGGAGCTTGAGATGCTGGCCAACGGGAATAATGCCCGAAAATTCTATCAAAAAATTCGGCGAATGACAGAAGGTTTCAAACCCGGGGCAAACTCTTGTAAGAATGAGAACGGAATATGGAGGGATCACTTCTCTGCCCTTTTAAATGGAGAAACTGAGCAAGAAACCAGAGAAGATGCCGAACCCGAGCCCACAATCGAAGATGATGGAATTGACGTTCCACAACCCGACTATAATGAGGTGCGAATAGCAATATCCCGATTGAAAAACAATAAAGCAGCTGGCGCTGATGGTTTGCCTGCTGAGCTATTCAAACACGGAGGCGAGGAGCTGGTAAGGCGCATGCATCAGCTTCTATGCAGAATTTGGTCGGATGAATGCATGCCTGAAGATTGGAATCTAAGTGTTCTCTGCCCAATCCACAAGAAGGGCGATCCTGCAAACTGCGCCAACTATCGCGGAATCAGCCTTTTGAATATCGCATATAAGGTCCTATCAAGCGTATTGTGCGAAAGACTGAAGCCTGATGTGAACAGACTGATTGGACCTTATCAGTGTGGCTTCAGACCTGGTAAATCTACCATCGACCAGATTTTTACAATTCGCCAAATCTTGGAAAAAACCCGTGAAAAAAGAATCGACACGCACCATCTCTTTGTTGATTTTAAAGCCGCTTTCGATAGCACGAAAAGGAGCTGCCTATATGCCGCTATGTCTGAATTTGGTTTCCCCGCAAAACTTATACGGCTATGCAAAATGACGTGGAGCAACACCGCCAGCTCGGTCAGAATTGGGAAGTACCTCTCCGAGCCGTTCGAAACTAAACGAGGTTTCAGACAGCGTGACCCCCTATCGTGCGATTTCTTTAATTTAATGCTGGAGAAAATAATACAAGCTGCAGAACTTAACCGCGCTGGAACAATATTTTATAAAAGCGTGCAACTGTTGGCATATGCTGATGATATTGATATCATTGGCCTTAACAACCGCGCCGTAACTTCTGCTTACTCCAAATTAGAAAAAGAAGCGGAGAAAATGGGATTGGTGGTGAACGAGGGCAAAACGAAGTACATTCTGTCATCATGCAAAGAGTCAGCGCATTCGCGCCTTGGCAACCAAGCCACTGTTGGCAGCAATAATTTCGAAATAGTAAAGGACTTCGTTTACCTGGGAACCAGCATTAACACCAACAATAAAGTTAGCCTAGAAATCCGACGAAGAACTACTCTTGCAAACAAATGTTACTTCCGACTGAGTAGGAAATTGAAAAGTAAAGTCCTCTCTCGACGAACGAAAATAACACTCTACAAGTCACTCATCGCACCCGTCCTGCTATATGGTGCAGAAGCGTGGACACTAACAACATCTGATGAGGCGGCTCTGGGAGTAAGGAGAGAAAGGTTCTCCGAAAGATTTGTGGACCTCTACGCGTTGGCGACGGCGAGTACCGAAGAAGATTTAATGATGAGCTGTATGAACTTTACGCAGACGCCGACATAGTTCAGCGAATTAAAACACAGCGGATTCGCTGGCTAGGTCACGTAGTGCGAATGAGCGAAGATGCTCCAGCCCAGAAGGTATTCTTATCGGCACCCGCCGGTGGAAGCAGAGGAAGAGGGAGACCACCACTCCGATAGAAGGACCAAGTGGAGACCGATTTGCGATGTTTCCAATTGGTGCCAGTTGGCGCAACGAAGAAACGACTGGCGAGCTATGTTGGACGGTCAAAATCGCCCAGGCGGTTAGATGACAATTTAAAGAAGAAGAAGACTGAGGCAGGGAAAAGTTGGTGATTTCTGTTGTTTGACCTTTTTTGCTTCTTTGTTGTCTTTGATCTTTTGCTGTTTTGTGTTTATGTGTCGGTGCATGTGAGTTTGTTGTACCTGAGTACTTGCTTTGTTTTTTGTAAACTAATTCTAAAGGTTCGAATATTGTGTCGGAAACAGTGTTTGTCTGTTCGTTTATTATTCTACCGTCGAATGTTTTTTGTTTGTAGATTTCCATGTTTTCGAGTACGTTCAGACGTCGGCCTTTTGCTTGTACATGTAGGACCTTGACCGTTTTTTTGATGTTTCCGGGGGGGCAATTCTTCACCCTGTCGGAAAAACAACAAAACAAAATAAAACAAATAACAAAAAGGCTTGTACCGCCTATAATAAAATATAAATCAAGCTGAGATTCATTCCCAGCTTATAAAATATAAAACTCTGCGATTCACCACACAAGGGGCCCTTCAGGGATTTTTAAATAAAAATACTATATAAAAATAAGGCTCGTACAGCCTATAATTCAAATATAATTGAAGCAGCGATTCACCACCCAAGGAACCCTCCAAGGATTTATTAAAATAAATAAAACTTTAATATAAAACTTTATATTTTACTTTTTAACAATGGCAAATCCAAACAATCTAATAAGACCACCTGTGTTAGGGAATATTCAATATCCCAACCTTTACCTGCACCCTCCCAACAAATTTCACAAGAAATGTAAAACTTGATAAGAGAGGTGGTCGTGCAAGCTATGGAAGCTAGCGGACCAAGCTTGGTTAGAAATATCCTGAATACCAATACCAACCCAATTATAACAGACCAAACAATAGTAGAACGTTTTAGGGATAATATGGGAGAAATGGATAAAATTCCGGATGTGGTACGCTCACTCCGAGAATTTTCAGGAAACGCGTCCGGATTTAGCTCATGGAAAAAAAACGTTTAAAGAATATTGAGAATTTACCAACCTTTAAAAGGCACCTCCAGATATTTTTTAATTTTAAACGTCATTAGGAATAAAATTATAGATAAAGCGGGCATATCCTTAGAATCATACAATACACCACTGGACTGGACGGCAATATCTCGTTGTCCTGCGACTCATTATGCGGACAAAAGGGATATAAGTACCCTTGAATACCAGATGGTGTGTGTTGTGCAAGGACAGTCGTCAATCAAAAAGTTTATGCATGGAAGTTGGAGATGAAGCATTTCATCTACTTACCGACAATTACCGTGCAAAGGCCCTGGGAACCTTTGTTAAGGGACTTTCTGGTGGTCTTCCAAGACTCCTTGGTATAAAAGAACCCAAAAGTCTACCAGAAGGTTTACATCTAGGACATACCACGCCAATAGCCAAACAACGAACGCACCCTCAACCTCCCGACCACAAGGATTCACCAATCAAAACCCAAAACAACAACCTTTCTCCTCTAGATACGCCAGCCAACTAATCCTGAATTCCCACAAGCTAAATTCCACCCTGAACTAGCTTTTATACCCCAACCTCTATCAAATCCTATCCCGCGAAACTACAGGCAGCAAAATCTTAATCCTCTTAATTATCAACAATTTCCAAACCAATTTAGTCAACAGAATAGGCACCAAACTCCAAATCCTTATAACCAACAGCAAAACTATCCCCCTCCAAGGCCACCTAAGCCACCATAACCAGTGGATGTAGACGAAAGCCTTAGGACGAGAGCATTAAGCTACATGAACCGACAAAAACCCCAAGAAGTAGGCAAACGACCACCATACCCCTCTATGGTAAACCATCCACCGACGAAAGTGCAAAGAAACTTTCACATAAATTCTGACGTAGCACCCCAAAAATTACCAATATGAAGATCAATATGACGAAGAACAATATACCCCTAATAACGACACAACATACGACAACCGAAACGAAGAATATCAGGACCTAACTAGCGTTCATTTTTTAGATTAAATAGCTCTTCGTTACCCTATTTGAGATGGCAAACGAAGAGCGGTAAAATATCTAACATTTTAGTGGGCACGGGAAATGAAAATTACGAACCATAAATTTTTGAATCTTTTTAACTTAGAAGATTGTAGAATAAAATTCACATAAAAAACTTGTCATGCAATATTAGAGAACGATAGTTTAAAGGTCAGCGGTTATACACACAAAAGTAAGCTTTATGGTTATAGCAAACACAAAAAAATCAAGTTAATGCAATGCAGTATAGACACTATAACTACAATACAAATTCGAGACGAACACATGACCACAGTAGAAAAGAACGATATTGAGCAATTAGTAAAACAAACACCGTAACCTATTTTCAGAGCCCAATGAGAAACTGACATATACGACAAAAGTAGTAGTGCCCCTGCGGGTTAGGGGTTTAGAATATGCCCGAGGTAGGCATACCGGTCGTAAGAGGCGACTGATATGCACAAAGGTAATGACGTGCATCTCGATAATTGATCTACGGATATGATGCCTCTCACCTCTCATTACCCATCTTATCCTTCCTTACGGAGAGGTGACATGACCTAGAAGGTTTCACTGGTCATAAATCGGTACCACGTCAGTCGGGCAGTATCGCAAGGGAGTACCGGAGCGTACCGGGTTAAAATCAGGCCAAGGACTGTTAATTCGACAATACTCCCCAAAACCTTCGGGGATTGTTTTTGTCGTTACCACAACAACAACAACAAAGGTAGTAGCGGAAATACAAACCAACTCCGATACTCCAATATATTCTAAATCCTATCCATATCCAAATAGCCTTAAACAGGGGGTAGACAAACAAATAAATAAACTTTTAGAGGACGGTATAATTAGAAAATCTAGAACACCCTACAACTCGCCAATATCGATCATACCAAAAAAAAGATGATGCTTCAGGTGAAAAGAAATTCAGGATGGTGATCGATTATAGGGAACTCAATACAGTGACAATAGTAGACAGACACCCAATACCGGAAATAAATGAAGTCACTACCGTTCGGTTTAAAAAATGCACCAGCAATTTTTCAAAGGACATTCGATGACATACTTAGGGATCACATAGGTAATATTTGTTACGTTTGCATATATGACATCATTATTTTTAGCAAGGACTAGAAATTACATTCTGAGCATATAGATACAATTTTCGACACTCTCAATGAAGCTAACATGAAAGTTCAGATCGACAACTGCGAGTTCTTTAAAAAACAAGTCGAATTCCTAGGCTTCGTTGTTTCCTCCAATGGAATTTCAACAAATCCCTCTAAATTCCAAGCAATATTAAATTTCCCCCATCCTCAAATAATCAAGGACTTAAGATCAGTTTTAGGTTTATCTGGATACTACAGAAGATTTATTAAAGATTATGCTAAATTGGCGAAGCCACTGACAACCCTTCTTAGAGGTGAGGAAGGAAGGATATCTAAAAATAGTAAAAAAGTGCAAATACACTTAGGAGGAACAGCAAAAGCAGCTTTCAATCAAATAAAATACACTTGAACATCCAAAGATGTAATTTTACAATACCCAGACTATAATAAGGATTTACAACTCACCACAGACGCCTCAGAGTACGCCATAGGCGCATTATTAGACAAAATGGTAAACCAATAGCATTTATATCTAGGACACTGAAGAAAGCAGAAGAAAATTATGCAGTAAATGAAAAGGAAATGCTTGCAATAATTTGGGCATTAAATTCCTTTAGAAATTATTTATACGGCACAGCAAAGGTAATTATACATACAGACCACCAACCACTTACGTATGCTCTTAGCAAAAAAAATACTAATTCAAAATTAAAACGTTGGAAAGCAGTTTTAGAGGAATATAATTATGAAATTAGATACAAACCTGGAAAATTCAATATAGTTGCAGATGCACTATCAAGGCCATTTGAAATAAATTCTTTATCAGTCGCTACCCATTCCGATGAAAGCTCATCACATAATTTAATCCCAGCAGTAGAAGGACCTATAAACGCCTTCAAAAATCAGCTTTGGATCTCATTCGGAAATGGAGACAGCTATCAGTTTAAAATTCCGTTCCCAACCTACCATAGACATGTAATAACTAAACCTTATTTTTCAATAGAAAACCTAACTGCACTGCTAAAACGATATTTAAATCCTTCAGTGATAAATGGCATATTTACCTCTGAAGAAATAATTGGAAAAATTCAGGAAATTTACCCACTTCAGTTTTCTAATTATAAAGTCTGTTACACTCAAACAAAAATAGAGGATATAACAAACGAAGATAAGCGAAACGAAGAAATTTTAAAAGATTGCAAACGAGCACATAGGAATAGAGACGAAAACAAAAAACCACTCATACAAATATGCTATTTTCCAGAAATGAAAACAAACATAGAAAACTTGATCAAACAATACAAAGTTTGTAAAGAAAATAAATATGATCGCCACCCTAATAAACCAGTACTACTAGAAACCCAAATTCTTCAATATCCTGGTGAAATTGTTCACATAGACATCTACAACACAGAAAAAAAGCTAGTACGTAGACAAATTTTCGAAATATGCACAAGTTAGACTAATAGAATCAAAAGCAATAGAAGACATCAGAGGACCCTTACTACAAAGACTTTTCGCTTTCGGTGTACCCAAAACCAAAGTTATTGACAATGAAAAATCTTTAAATTCAGCTTCTATACAATTTATGGTCGAAGATCAACTCGGGGTCCAAATTTTTTAAAACACCCCCATATGCACATACAGTTAACGGACAAGTAGAAAGATTTGACTCTACCCTATCAGAAGTTATGTGTTGTCCTCAAACGGAACGCACTCATCGCTCATTTCAAGAACTCTTAGACTGATGTACATACGAATACAATTACTCCATACACTCCGCGACAGAGAAAAGACATATAGAGACATTTTTTGGTAGACGTGTTTCAATAGACCCAGAACAGTACGAAAACTCAACACAGGAAAATAAAGGAATCCTTCGAAAAAACAAGCAAAGGATTTAGACACTCACTGGTGACATAATTTACGTTAGGATAAATAAACGAATAGGATCCAAACTTACAGCTAGATATATAAAAGAAAAAGTAAAGGAAGACAAATTCAGTATGGCAATCACTGAAAAAGGACGAACGGTACATAAAAGTAACATTGAACGATAGAAAATTTTGTTTCCTCCTCTATTACAGATTTTTCACGCACTTAGTGTACGCAGACTTCAAGATAATCGACTATTCGAACTCACTACTTGCGACATTCGATACAGGACTGAGAAGGTTGCAAACAGGAACCTACAAAATAATACATAAAGTAGACATAGATTCATGTCAACAGACACTAGATAGATTAGAAAATACTATAAAAACTAAGATAACCTCACAAAACCCTCTTATACCCATACTAATAAATGAATTACCCCTTACACAAACCTATCTTAATAGACTTAAACCCAATAGATTTAAAAAGCCCATTAATGCAATAGGAAAAGTTTGGAAATGGATAGCTGGAAATCCCGATCATGACGATTTAATATTGGATAACCAAATAAATAATATAATAGAAAATAATAATAACCAAGTAATAATAAATAAAATAATTTTGAAAACAGTACAATATAATGAAGATGTACAATGCAACTTTGCTATAGAATTAAAATATAAATTGAAAATCTTAAAAGAAGAAATTGTTAACATAGATTATGCGATTCATTGGGCAAGAGCCGGAATCATCAACTCGTATATCTTGTCAAATGAAGAATTAGAATTAGTTAAATCTGTATTCATAAAAAATAACTTCACATTAAATTTTGTAGAAGAATCATTAGAATTCTCGAGCATAAAAATTGCTTTAAATTATACAATGTTATTCTATGTAGTTGGGATACCACTAACGAATGAAGAAATTTGTAACTCTATCACGATTAAGCCAATAAAGAAAAGTTATTAATAAAATCCCATACGAGGATATTATAACGTGTAACAAAAATAAGGTTTTTGGAATTAAAATAAAGTGTAACGAAAACAATCGTATAAGAATTTGTAATTATAAAAATATTATAGATATTAGTAATACAACTTTTTCCCCACAATTACTTAGTCGAAAACATCTCACCTGGTATCATACTCCTTAACCAGTACAATGGCACTATTGAAATAGATAATAAAAAAAAAAGGTCACAACTCCACGGTGTTGATAGATAACCAAATGCACTCTTTTAATGAAATTTTAACAAGTAAATCCCTACCGGCAACTTTACAGTCAAATATTCCTTCGAATAAAGAAGTGGAAATTCTAAGCTTGGAGATGGTGAAAGAACTCCACATTGACAACACCAATCATTTAAAGATACTGCGCACAACTCATACAGCAGCCTTAATTACAAATTTCTCGCTAACAGTAATCAGTCTTATCAGCCTAGCAGCGCTAGTCACTACATCAATCTTAAGAAATAACTCCAAAATGAAGCCAGTAGAGCTATCGAGCTACAAGTGAACGTTACCGATAGTGAAGAAGTCACACCAACAGAAATGCCTACATTAGAAATGTCAATGACCATAGTAAGTTGAACAAAAATTTTTTGAACAAACGAGAACGATAATGCTGACCACCAATATTGCAAAGATAACAATAAAAGCCTTTGACTAAAAACATCCGGCATGCGCAGACAAAGAAATGAATGCAAATCAACATCCGGTCAAAAGTAATTGTGACGCAAGAAAACAATAATTAATTATTGGGTATTCCTAAGACCTTTTTGGCCGGTGTGATAAAAGCGAAAATTAAATTTCCTTTTTCCTCCTACTAGTTTCGGTGCTTTTTGCACCTTCCTCATGGAGTCTGCGTTTATTTTTAAAAAAACATAAAACAATTACAACTCACATTACATTATTTAAATTACAAACTGCACTTACTTACATTAGACGATTATTCAAACATTTAAAACATTTAAACTGTCTGCCTTCATCCGTTTCGTCCGATTTTTTGTTTATTTATCGCCGTCAAATAGGCGCAGTTGATAGTGTCAACGTCTTCCTTGTGATTAACACCAACAATAATGTAAGCCTAGAAATCCGACGAAGAATTACTTTTGCAACCAAATGCTTCTTCGGACTGAGTAGGCAATTGAACTGTACTGTATGAACTTTACGCAGACGCCGACATAGTTCAGCGAATTAAAACACAGCGGCTTCGCTGGCTAGGCCACGTAGTGCGAATGAGCGAAGATGCTCCAGCGCAGAAGGTATTCTTATCGGCACCCGCCGGTGGAAGCAGAGGAAGAGGGAGACCACCACTCCGATGGAAGGACCAAGTGGAGACCGATTTGCGATCCCGCGGTGTTTCCAATTGGTGCCAGTTGGCGCAACGAATAAACGACTGGCGAGCTATGTTGGACGGTCAACATCGCCCAGGCGGTTAGATGACCATTTAAAGAAGAAGAAAGATAATCGCGACAATTGTTTTTCAACTATTAGCGTCACATAATTTTTCTTGTCTGTGATGTGGATTTCTTTTCTAATAGCACTGATGCTGCGTGTGGCGAACTGCTCGGACGGATAATGTCATTATCAAGCAGTTCCTTTAAAATATTCGATAACATCGGCCTTTGAGAAAATGGAGCTTGATAACGTTTGCCCAGAATAGGACCTGATGCTATGACCTCTATTGCCATTTGCGCGTTATTGCATTTACCAATTTGGTTAATACTTTCTGCAAAACAATCTCCGTATGTCATCAACAAATTCAAAGTTTTGTCTTTATCGGTCTGCGAAAAGAATTGGAATTGTTGAAGTTCACTTTCCCGTCTGCGTACAGATGTAGCACTCCGTTGTCGATTACCATGTTATACGCGTTGGTTTGTAGCACATCTCGCCCTAGAAAAATGTCATACGGTAATAGCTTGTTATCAACGATGTAAAATGTTACCTCACGTTTAACGTTGTCGATAGTTGCCATTGCATTGACCAAATCCTGTGAAGCATCTATTAGCTCCCCGATTCTTCATTCCGTTTGTGGCTGATGGGCGTATTATTATGAGCATACGCTATCCGTGTCGATGACTGCTTTCAGTTTCTTTCCATCAAATTCGATTGTTTTTGTAACCGGAGGGGGTTCGGTGTTATCGAATTTATCACCGATCTTTGCAACTGTTGGCTTCTTGTTACAATTCTTGGTTTTGTGACCCATTTTTGTGCACAACGTGCACCGTTGAGGCTCTGGAAATTTAGTCAATATCAGTGCCCATTCCACTTTATTTGAGGTTGCTTTCCGTGGGTTTTCTTTTCAGTCTTCATTGCTTGCTGTGTTGGCCAATTGTGAGCCCTATCTGCCAATTGTTAACATAAAGTTGTAATACTCTAAATAATCTTCACCTATTTTACGTGTAATCTTAATAAGTGATTCATGCGTTTCCGCTGTTGTTGGAAAATTAGCTTTAAATGAGTCTCAAAGCTCAGGTCATGTATAGAAAAGTGATTGTGCGTCCAGCCAACGTTTGACCATGCCTTTAATTTTGTGCTGAACCGCAATCAATACTCTATCTTCCCTCCAGTTGTAACACTGTTGCCGTTGTTCGGTGCTAATTGCTCTTCGTAAGTCATTGGCTGATTCCCACGTTGATACACTTTCTTGTATATCTTCTTCGTAATTGTGTGCTCTTTGTTGAAACTCATCAATATTTTGGTGTTAAATTTTTCGTAACTATAGCCATAGCTAATGTTAAACTTGTCACTGGTCTCTTAAGCTGTAGAGTTGCAAATGTACATCATTTGTGGATGTTGCGCTCTCATCCTCAATCTTATTTGCATCAACCTAGTCGACGCCCAAAACCTTTTGCAAATTCGAAATTTTTGGTGCCTTGGTACCCGTTAGTGGTAAATTATTTGCTAATAGAAGTGTATTCAACTGGCTAACCTTTGGCGTATGCAACTCGATCATTTTACAAAATAAAATATTATTAGTAGAAAACTAATATTCTTATTTCGTCGCGTTGAATTAGCTTCAGTTTGCAACTTCGTAACTGCGCAGTCGTTGTCGTTCTAAACAGAGAAGTCAGCGTCACTCATATCACGGTGAAGCTGGTTTTGTTTCTTAGGCTTAGCCGTTGTGTGTATGTACAAATTCTGAACCTTTCGTTGCGGGACTGAATTTGTACTCTTTACGTTGATGCTTGGATTTTGATTCGGAACAAATTGTCCATCAAAATGCTTTCGTTGATTTTCAGCTCTGTTGCTGCTTTGCAGTGTTGGCACTTGACTACGACGTTGAAAATTCTTCTATACAAAGAGATGTTGCGCCGTTTGCTGTACGTGCCGTTTGCGCCATTCCCACTCACACTCAAGACGGCGACTGCAAAGCGCCAGCTGTCATATTATTTTTACACACGTTCTTATGTAAAGCATTATTTTAAGCGCGTCATAGCTACATGGCTACAAACCACCAATTCCGCTGTCGCCAGATTAAATCTATTTCTATTTTTACAACCTACAGATCGTGGCGTTGTTTTCTTCTTGTCAATAAAAACGAAAGGAAGAGTGAATAAATTATAATATAAGTTTCATTTATTATCTTTCACACAATGCTTGCGAACTCTTCTGCTGTCCTCGCTTCACTCCTCTCTCCTTTGTAACGAGTTGTTTGCCACACTGTCGGTAATTGGCAGGATCGCCAACTGACTTTGACAAAATTAATCTCCTAATTATTTCTGAGCTCGTAAGCGGAATTTTTATCATGTAGACTAGGTATACTCATTTCGTTGCAAAAAACGTTTATTTTTGAGATTTCCAATGCTTCTTCTGCAGTGATAAATGGAAAATTTCCTCTTCTAACTTATCTAAAGCAATTCTAACTTCATTTTTATCTTTCTTTTCCCTACCTTCCTTTAACTCTTTTTTACCCTCTTTATTTTCTTCCAACACCTTTACATCTCAAATTTATATTCCCACTCCCCTTTTTCTCCTATTTCCTCTCGGGTTCTGATATGTACATAGTTTTGAAGATATAGTGAACTAACTTTTATTTGATCCTGGTACCGCCTTCAATTTCCAAAGTTTTTTCGATATATAGAACACGTACCTATA
Organism: Merzomyia westermanni; assembly: GCA_949987695.1. Classification (NCBI taxonomy): domain Eukaryota; kingdom Metazoa; phylum Arthropoda; class Insecta; order Diptera; family Tephritidae; genus Merzomyia; species Merzomyia westermanni. The sequence continues at coordinate 98,342,430 of OX465289.1, forward strand.
TATAAAATAACATTAACTTGAACCAAATAAATTCCTAGGTATGCCGAATCGCTACTTTAATAAGGATTTGGGCTTTTCCAAAAACTATATATGGCCTGTGTAGTTTCACAGAGATCGACAACAAATTTTGGAAATTAATGAAGCTCCAGCAAAACACAAAAATATTTGGGCGTGCCACCGCCCACTTTTTCAAAATTATGTAAATCTTAACTAAAGAACACATATATCCAAATATCATTAATTTAGACAAAGTAATACGTTCAGAGTTATGACGTATCGATATTTTATATAGCCTGGGGGCGTGGCACCGCACATTTTTTTCAAAACTATATATAGCCTTTGTCGTACCCACCGAACTTCTGAACTTATCGTGAAAGTTTCATATAGATCGACTATAAACTTTGGACATTAACGAAGCACAAACAAAATAAAAACAATTAAGGAAGTCTAAGTTCGGGTGGAACCGAACATTATATACCTAGTAGTGATCTATTATGTCATCCCAATTTACGCAGGTCTATTTTAATACTTCATGTTCGTATTTGCATTCAAATAGACAGACGGACAGACAGACAAACGTATCGAGATACAGACATAGCTACATCGACTCAGCTCATCTTCCTGATCATTTCAGTATACGTACAAACATTTCATGTTCATGAAAGGTATGAATATCAAAAAAGATATACAACTTCGCTTTTGCAGTGGGGTATTAACTACTTGCCCGGATATTTTACTTTTCATCCTGAACGTTTTGATATATATTAATAAATATATATTTCAATTCGTTTCTGCCGAATGAAGTAATATACTTTGTGTGCGTAGCACTACTAGGTATAAAAATGTGTGTCTTTTATAGGCGCCAAAGAACTGAATCGATCTTTATGAAATTTTCACAATATATACTTGGGTTCACTGGGTACAGCATAGACAGTATATTGTTTGGGAAAAGTAGGCGGAGCCACGCCCCCAGGCTATATAAAGTTTCAATTCGTCATAATTCCGAAGTTTTTTGGTCTAAATTAATGAAATTTGGATATATGTGTCACTTAGTCAATATCTACATAATTTTTCAAAAGTGGGCGGTGCCACGCCCACATATTTTGTGTTTTGTTTTGCTCTTGAGCTTTCACGATAGGTTCAGGAGTTCGCTGGAAAAGCCCCCAGGTTATATAAAGCTGCAGTTCGGTATATCTAGGAGTTTATTTGGTTCAAGTTAATGGCATTTTATATATAGATGTGTTCTATGTATCGAAACGTCAAAACGTCTACCGGGTTTGCTAGTATATTATAAAATGGCGAAAGCAAACAACGAGTTTCAGCATTCTTTTGTAAAACTGAGAGACTAGTTTGCGTTCAAATAGACAGACGGACAGACAGACAGACGGACGGAGAGACGGGAATGGCTAAATTGATTCCGCTCATCGTGCTGATCATTTTAGTGAACTTTTCTCTTTTTGTTCTCATACTTACATACATTTAATGTTTATGAAAGGTATGAAAATCAAAAAAGATATATTACTTCGCTATTGCAGTGGGCTATTAACTACGGGCCCGAATATTTTTCTTGTGTGTTTCCCGATTTGGCTAATTTTGGCAGGAGTATAATACATACTACTGAGAAGCAGCTGACCAATTTTCATTGAAATATCAAGATTGAATTATAAGCGATTGCCTTTGAAAATAGTAGAAATTTGATGCTGAAAAGTGGGCGGCGCCACGCCTAATCCTTCAAAATTGACTAAGTTTTTTTGCGGCCGAGTTTTTCTTAAAAAGCTTATTATGTGTACAAAATCTGATTGATATAACTTGCTTAGTTGTAGAAATATCGCTTTTTAAATTTTACAAAAAAAAATTTCAGAACTATGTTAAAAAACTGGGCGTGGACATTAACCGATTTCGCCCATTTCTACAGCAAACAGTTACCTTTATATGTAGAACATTATCACCAAATTTCTTTAAAACTGAAAAGTGAAATATAAATGTTGTAAAGCTATTTTACGCAAAGTTATTGCCTATTTAATATATCTACGATCCTCTTCAAAATCTTTCATATAAAAGTGGGCGTAAACCTTAACCGATCCCGCGTGCTGAATTTCGTTTCGATATCTTGAACGGTTTTTGATTTATGATTAATATTATTTCTAAATTTTACTTAATCAAAAATGTATTTTATACCTCAATCTCAATGTAGTCACCAAATTTTATCCTTATAGGTGTATTATGTACTCAGTAATCACTTTTTTTGTGTTTTCGAAAATATTCTATATATAAAAAGTGGGAGTGGCTATTATCCGATTTTGCCCATTTTAAATAGCGCTCGGAGATGAGTGGCAAGGAACCCGCATACCAAATTTCATTAAGATATCTCAAAATTTACTCAATTTATCGTGTTCACAGACGGACGGACGAACGGACATGGCTTAATCAACTTCTCTTTTCGTCCTGAACATTTTGATATATATAAGTCAATATCTATCTCGATCCGTTTATGCCGTTACGTACTGCCGTTAGGAGACTAAAGTTAATATGCCTTGTGTGCGTAGCACTACTAGGTATAAAAAATGGGCGCGTTAACGCCCACTTTACCAAAATTATGTAAATCTGCTCTCTCTAAAAATTGATCCTGCTAAATATTTCCACGCGGCACATAGGATGTTAATTGCCTTTCATTTGCCTATGGGTTTAAGGGTTTCCAGGATTTCTAGGGTTTGAATTGTCTCATGCTTAAGGATTGGGTAGAGGAAAATATCCTTCTGTAGTTTTTCGGTTACGTGGTCGTGGAAGTCCGTCAAAGGCATTACGTATTTCTCTAATTGATGTATATTGGAACGATTTTTCGTCGTCCCTTGTCAAATTTGGTTTTGAGACAAATCGGTTTCGGCGTTGTGCCATCATCAGTGTCGATTTCGTTCAGAACGAAAATTTGAAAAGGGATGACGAAAAATCGTTCCAATATACATCAATTATTCACCCTGTCGGAAAAACAACAAAACAAAATATTTCTCTAAGTCAATTATGTGGATGAGTTCAAAAGTATCGTCTTGAAGTTCGGCTTTTAAATTATTAATGGTCAATAGGTTGTAGGTTCGTGTAGGCACACATTTCCACGTCTCCGTTTGCCGGGTGGAGGAAGCACAGTCTGCGATAAGAGGTACGGGTTATTTTTAAACATTGCTCTTGGGTACTGTTCTTCCAAATTCGGTCAGGATTGTGGTATTTCTATTTTACCTAACTATTTCCTTCTTATATTTTGGTGTTCGTTTTGAGCCTAGACGTTTGTAAATTTTTACTAATATATTGAATTCTTTATTTTGTTCTTGGTTAAGTCTGTCAATGTTCTCATGGTGGGTTTGTTCAAATTGTGTTGAATCTGTCCGTCCGAACAATACTTCAATGGGATTTTTACCTGTTGTCGAATGTATCGTATAGTTACATTCGTAAACTGCTCTGTCTATTAGTTCGAGGAACGATGAAAATGTTCTTTCGGCTTTGAGGCATCGTATTATATCTGTAAGAGTGGAATGGAAACAGTCGATCTGAACATTTACCGAACTCTTGTATGAGGGGGTTTTGTATGTTCGTATGGCAAGGGTATACTCGATCATAAAGGTAATAGAGGCAGAATTAAGGCTTGTCTCACTGTCGAAAACATCTTCTATTGCTCTAGATTCTATTACTTTAGTTTGCACGTATTTTGAAAATTTGTCGATTGGCGTTAGCACAAAGTTTCTTTCGGTCCTGTATATGTCTATGTGAAGAAGATGTCCTGGTTATTGGGGGTTTCCCTAATTCTGGATTGTTGGGATGACGGTCGTATTTATTTTCCCTGCATACTGAACAGCTTTTGATTGTATTTTTTATTTTACTTGACATGGCCGGAAAAATTTGGTTTCTATTTTTGTAGCAATTTCTATGCGCTCTGTGACGAGTTTTTATGATCATTTCCTTTGCGCTTGCTCGTTTATAATGTCATGTACTTGTTTTTATTGTAAGGTCATATGTTCAGCTCGAATGTCAGTTTTATTAACGTCAGCTGACCATTTCTACTTGATTTTAATAACAGTGTTGTTGGCAATGGTGGGGATATTGGCGTGGATTTTTATCACGACCAGTGGCGTAGCCAGGATTTTGGCAAGAGGTTTAAAAAAAATTTTTATCGGAACCTGGAATTTGAAACACACAATAAATTTTGTTTTAAAAATGTACGCAAAAATACTCCAAGGTCTTACATTTTTATGAGAATTTGTGGAATTTTTTGGAGTATGCAATGTTGTAGTTCATTAAATTTTAAGGTCGTGACACATTTTCCTGATTTTATGCAATTTTTTCTTCCGAAGAACTAATTCTTTCATATAAAAGTAATTGCTTTAATAACCTTATATTGAGGAAAATACAGAAGTCCCCAAGAAAATATTATTATTTATAAAGTGAGTTTTAATATTTTTGTATAAAGAGAAGGGATACATAAGATAGGATATTCAACAATTGTAAAGCATGATGTACATATCAATATTTTAATTACTTCTGCGGTAGAGTTACGTAGATAAGTTTTTAACTTCTTTGGAGTTTTTATCTAGAATTCAGCCTTAACACCAACAATAATGTCAGTATAGAAATCCAACGAAGAATAACTCGCGCAAACAAGTGCTTCTTCTGACTGAGTTGGCAATTGAGAAGTCAAGTCCTTTCTCGAAGAACAAAAATAAATAAGTCACTTGTCGAACCCGTGCTGGTTTATGGTGCAGAAGCTTGGATGAGACGGATGTGGGAGTAGTCGAGAGAAAGATTTTTAGAAAGATTTACGGACCCTTACGCTTTGGCGACGGCGGGTACCGCAGAAGATTTAATGATGAGCTGTATGAGCTATATGCAGACACCGACATAGTCCAAAGAATTAAACCCCAAAGTCTTAATTGGCTAGGCCCTGTTGTGCGAATTAATGTAGGTGTTCCGGTCCATAAACTATTCTTATCGGCACCCGATTTGTGATCCCGTAATGTTTCTAAATTGTAGAAATACCAACCGAGTGGCGAGCTACGGTAAAAGGTCAAAATGGCTTATACGGTTAGACGGCATTTAAAGAAGGAGAAGGGTTGAAAAGGTGAGTTCTACTGTAGAAGTAGAAACGGGAGCGTTGCAAAAATGTTTAGAAATTTGTATAAGTTTTGAAATGACGTTTTGTCGCAGCTCTGAAGTGCGTAAAACGCAGTTTTTAGCGAAAGATTATGTCAATTTTAAGAACCTTCTCCATAAATTGGTTTCGGCGACTATATTTTGGTTTTGAACAAGTGGTTCATAAAATTCGGCAAACTTAAATAAATGTTTGTCATTTTCTTCTCTGTGGTTTGTTGAAAACCCGAAGCGAAATCTCTAAAGATAGTTTTATGTTGAGTGAATCGACTATCTATTTCCATTATTATATGATCAATACATGAATGGATAAAAAACAGAAATCTTGAAATAAGCATTCAGATAACATGCTTGCAGACTTTAACTAGATTTGAATCGTTCTATTTGATTTCAATATGTACGAGTATGTCACAAGTTCTGAACAACGTAACTATAATACTAAGTCTTTTGCGAAATCCACTACAAGCCCTTAGGCTATCTTTTTATACCTTTCTTGAACATGAAATGGTATTATAACTTTGGCCAGATGTTTGTAAGTATGAGAAGAAGAAGAGATAGACCTACCAATAAGTATACCGAAATGATCGGGGCGATGAGTTGAGTCGATTTAGCCATGTCCGTCTGTCTGTTTGTACGCAAACTAGTCCCTCAGTTTTTGAGATATCTTGATGAAATTTGGTACGGAGCCGCCATTTTGAATGAGATTTATCATTCGTCGAAATCAGCAAGATCGGAGCAATACAACTCATAGCTCCCATACAATCAATAGTTTCGATAAATGGGTTTTGGGCTATAAATTGTAATTAAAAAGCTAGGAGCGTAAAACTTTGCAGGTTTGGTACCTATTATGTATGTAATGTGTGTAGTGAAAATCAGCCAGATCGCGCCTACATAACATATAGCTACCATACAATCGATAGTTTCGATAAATGGGTTTTGGGCTATAAATTTTCCAATTAAAAAGCTAGGAACGTAAAGTTTTGCCGGTGTAGTACTTATTATGGATGTAATGTGTATAGTGAAAATCAGCCAGTTTGCACCTACATAACATATAGCTCCCATACAATCGATCGTTCCGATAAATAGGGTTTGGGCTATGTATCTTTAACAGTTTTGCAGAGTTTGTACTAATTGTAAGTAAGGATCGGACACTTATCACCGTGATGCGTATTCATGAAAGGTATAAAGTCTTCGGCACAGTCGAAGACGGCCCTTCCCTTACTTGTGTTAAAAAAGATGCTAAAAAACTGGTTAATTATTTAAAAAAATAGTTTTTAATGTTGACCTAATAGTTTTATAATGCTAAGCAACAGAGAAAATGTGGAAATTTTTTAAATTTTGAGCCTTTCGCATAACAAAACTTACACCATAAATTTATCAATAAATGCCCATAATTGGCACAATTTTTTGCCAACTTCACCCTGAACCTTTCTTATAAATACTAAATTTAATAGGTCATAAAATTGCATATCCAAATTTTTTATACAAATTAGAATTAACGAGTATGGAATTTTGATGAAACTTGGTTAAATTTTCGTAGGTTTTGAACAAATTTTGAAAGTTGTTCTTGAATATTTTTTACTTATATACTTATATATATATTTTATAAAAAACGTGTAAAAAATCTCGCTATCTATTTTTCCGCCGTTGTGTGCTCTGATTAAATTAATTAGCCTACCTACTCTAGTAAGTATTTTCAGACCGCATGAATTCGGATTTGTAAAGACGTGAGAGATAAGGGAGTAGAGTTTTAGATCAACAATATCAGGCCTTGAAAATTACGGTACTATTTCGATCTGTTATCTTATTACTACCATCCCCCAATCCCTCCCCCCCATGGCTACGCCACTGATCACGACTGATACATCTTAAAGCTGTAAAGGATGCCATTAAATAAGTTTTATGATGGAAGGATAAAGAATTTAAAATTTGTATCCTTTTTACCAAACAGATTAACTAAGATGTGCTGAGTTATATCAATTTTACCGGCTACGGAGATTGCAAAAAATTCTTGGTAATTTGTGAGTGGTTTTGAAACAAACTGCGGTTGTATATAATTTTACTTGAACCCGTATCTATTAGTATTTTCAAAAAGTTTCCGTTCTTCGTTTTGAGTTCCACGTATGGCAACAAAGAACTCCTCATCCTAATAAATTAACGTCAATGTAATCTGCTTGGTTCTCCCCAGTGGATTCTTGCAGTAGGTCATCGTTTAATGCGCTGGCCGCGTATGCTTCGTATTCTTGTTTAGTTGGAATCCAATTATGCTGTTCATCATTTTGGTTATATGGGCCTTGCTGGTCACAAGAGTCTTGCTGGTAACATTGTTCTTCTTGTTGTTTGAGTCGTACTTGCTGCGAAAAGTTCGATGCCCTTTTTTCAGAGGGTTGGTTAAAACTTGGTCTGTTCATATAATTCATTGCTCTCGATTGGGTGCATCGATAGACGTCCATGGGCTCTGGAAGGGACTGTGGCTTCGCAGGTGTTGGTCTCGGTGGCTGGGCTTTAGGATAATTTGGCCAGTACTGCTAAACATTTTTGTTTAGTTGAGCAAGTTGCTGGTTCCAAGATATTTTTCCTGAATTGTTGATAACGAGACTGCACGTTTGGTGCTGGGATATACGCAAGTTGCGGATAAAAGGGTGGTGGCCTAGATTGTTGTGTCGTTGGGGTTGGAGGAGGTGCAACCAGTTTTCGAGGAGTGCCTTGTTTGAAGATGTGACCACTTTGGGCCACTTGATTCTCAAGCTTTAGTTACAAGTTTAATGCCCAGGAAGATATTCGGGTTCTTTCATGTATGGCTGTGTGAGTAGTAAAAGGGATTTCTAGCTCATCTCCAGGCTACTTAATTTATTAAGAATCAAAGAATGATGCGTGTATACGCTTTGATGGAATTCTGGGATCGTTGAATTTCCCTGGGTCAAGAAGGTCAATTGCCACTCAAGAGTGGTTATGTAATTGTTGTCGGATAGACACCTTGAAATTGCTTTCCAGTCGATTGGTATGATAAGAGACTCAAGGGCTATGCCGGCGTTGCCGACTATCTTGTTCCTAATGACGGATAATATTCCAAAATACTTGGGAGACCTTTCAGTGCTTTATAGGTTTTTAACACTCTGTCATTCCCCAATACACTAGAACGAATCATACTGTCAAAGTGCATAATTCTTAAGAAGATTGTTATGTTATTATTTTTATTATGGGTGTCCTTTTTGCAATGAATTGGGTGTACGATCCTTATTTTATAACTTTTACTTTATGCTGAGTTGCTTTTTTTCTTTCTTATCTAATATTTGTATACTGTTAATTTTGAAGCTTTATATTAGTTACATCCTTATTTACTAATTATTGTGGAATGTAATTTTTTTTTATAGTTCACTTATATCACTAAAAAATATTTTTATGGGTGGTGAGATGATTTAGATGGATTTGCTCTCTTTTGTCCAAAAATGGTGGGTCGGGGTGCAACGCTGCCACCCACGCCTTTTTCTTTCAACGAATTTGGCGTTTCTCACTTTAAAACCCAGGCGCAGGCTTATTTCAGGTCTTTGTGATGCAGAGTTGATTCTCAGTGTCTTTTTGAGGGATCTTCAGCCTATTCCACTTCTCTGCGATGCAGAATTGCGTTTATTCACTGTCTTTTGTTCACTGCTCGGGAGCCAGTTACACTTCTTACGTTTTGTTTCAGTAAGAAAATATACTTTGTACGTTAATCCGAATTTATTGATCAAACAAATGACAATATGAATATGTTTACAAAGATTTTTATACAAAATTTTGTGTATGCGTTCTGTCAGGTCAAGTTGCACCTACATGTGCTGGGAAAGTTGTTCATTCGCGACCGTGCGACTGTAGAGTTTTAGACGCTCATGCGATATCGTTGTGTTAACTTATATACGATATAAATAAGCCTATTACAGCAGTGGTTGGTGATATTTGTGCGATAACCGTACTTGGCGATTGGACAAAGCGCGCTAAACTTCCAATTTGCATGCCTGCACTCGTTGGACCATACTCTGCAAAAGATTTCATGCATAATAATTAGCAACTCTTAGCCTCGGTGCTTGAACGGCGGCTGCCATGGTGTGGTGGTAGTGTTGTTGGCCTAAGGCACCGAAGGGCCCAGGTTCAAGTGACGGGACAGGTAGCAACAACAATGTTCTGTCTTTTTATACCTAGTAGTGCTACGCACACAAGGTATATTAACTTTAGTCGCCTAACGGCATTACGTAACGGCATAAACGGATCGAGATAGATATTGACTTATACATATCAAAATGTTCAGGACGAAAAGAGAAGTTGATTAAGCCATGTCCGTCCGTCCGTCCGTCTGTGAACACGATAAATTGAGTAAATTTTGAGATATCTTAATGAAATTTGGTATGCAGGTTCCTTGGCACTCATCTCCGAGCGCTATTTAAAATGGGCGAAATCGGACAATAGCCACGCCCACTTTTTATATATAGAATATTCTCTAAAAAACAAAAAAAACTGATTACTCGTACATTATACACCTATAAGGATAAAATTTGGTGAATACATTGAGATTGAGGTATGAAATAAATTTTTCAAGAAATTTTTGAAAATGGGCGTGGCACCGCCCACTTTCGATGAAGTCAAATTTAGAAATAATATTAATCATAAATCATAAACCGTTCAAGATATCGAAACGAAATTCAGCACGCAGGTTTGCAGGTATGCAAGGAATGTTCCAGGAAAAAATGGGCGGGATCGGTTAAGGTCTACGTCCACTTTTATATGAAAGATTTTGAAAAGGATCGTAGATATATTAAATAGGCAATAACTTTGCGTAAAATAGCTTTACATCATTTATATTTCAGTTTTAAAGTTACCGTAAACAAAGAAATCCAAAAACTTAAAATTTTCGAAAATGGGCCCCGCGGGACCCCGCCCCTTTTATAGTGGACTATTCCACAAAACTTTTTATGCCATTAATCCGCCAAAAACTGACTTTTTTTTTAAATTGGGCGAAATCGGTTAATGTCCACGCCCAGTTTTTTAACATAGTTCTGAAAATTTTTTTTGGAAAATTTAAAAAGCGGTATTTCTACAACTAAGCAAGTTATATCAATCAGATTTTTTACACATAATAACCTTTTTAAGAAAAAACTCGGCCGCAAAAAAACTTTGTCATTTTTTAAGAAGTAGGCGTGGCGCCGCCCACTTTTCAGCATAAAATGTCTGCTATTTTCAAAGGCAATCGCTTATAATTCAATCTTGATATTTAAATGAAAATCGGTCAGCTGCTTCTCAGTAGTATGTATTATACTCCTGCCAAAAATTAGCCAAATCGGGAAACACACAAGCAAAATATCGGGCACGTAGTTAATAGCCCACTGCAATAGCGAAGTTATATATCTTTATTGATTTTCATACCTTTCATAAACATTGAATGTATGTAAGTATGAAAACAAGAAGAGAACAGGTCACTAAAATGATCAGCACGATGAGCGGAGTCGATTTAGCAATGCTCGTCTCTCCGTTCGTCTGTCTATCTGTGCGGCTGTCTATTTGAACGCAAATACGAACTGAATGTATTAAAATAGACCTGCGTAAATTGGGATGACATAATAGATCACTACTAGGTATATAATGTTCGGTTCCACCCGAACTTAAACTTCCTTACTTGTTTTTTTTTAAGCTTGGGTGGTTGACGTCTGTTCTGATTAAGCTGCTCGCTATATAAATGCTAAAATAAAGCCAACCCCCCGGCAAGCGGGTTGTGCATTGGGTTTGCGACCCACTACATTATTTAGATGACAAATTTTCGAAACGTTTTAGTTATTAGGAGATAAGGGTGCCTCTGCTCGGCTCGTTGATGGCATCATAAATAGACAGATTGACATCATCGCCATACAAGAAATGCGACGAACGGGGCAAGGAGATACCACCAAGGCAGATTCGGTGTCTAATTCTTGGTGGGAGAGAGACTTGGGCGTCAAGTACTGTAGTTCATACATGTCGATGAGCGTATCGCCGCAATCCGTATGGTAGCAATATTACTCAACGTATCTTTTATCTGCTCACATACATCGGCGGAAGAAAATGACGTGGAAAGGACGCATTCTATGCGGCCCATCACGATATCAAAGTCATGCTTGGCGAGTTCAGTGTCAGGGTGGGTAAAGAGGCTGTGCGCGGCGGCACGGTCGGAAATATAACTACCGCCGCTGAAGAATTAATAGGATACCGGCCAACTCGAAGAAAGAACTGGTAAGCTGAGGAGTGCCGAATTGCATCCACGTTGAGGCCAAATTCAATGAAGAGTTCGTGTGAGCGCTACCACTAGTTGAAGAGAAATACGAAAAGCAGAGAGGCAGAAAAGCGTGAGTGTGAAGAGCTTAAGATGCTAGGCAAAAGGAATAGCATTCAAAATCAGAAAAACGGGGAATGACTGAGGGTCCAATCCATTAGAGGGGTGACCCAATATCGCATATAAGGTTCTATCAAGTGTGTCGTGTGCAATACTGAAGCGTGGCGAGAAAAGACTGATTGAGCTTTATCAGTGTGGCTTTAGACCTGGTATATCGACTTGCTTTTCACAATACGCCGAAGCTTGGAAAAAACCCCACAGAAAATAATTGACAACTCTTACTTGGTTTTAAGGCAGCTATCGATAACACGAAAATGAGCGGACTTTATGCCATTTATTTTATTTCATGTTGTCATCAAGGGAAGAGTTAGCTCATTTTCGTCTTGGCAGTTATAATTTCGAAATAGTAAAGGACTTCATTTGATTGGGACCCAGCATTAACACCAGTAATAATGTTAGCCTAGAAATCCAACGAAGAGTCACTCTTGCAAACAAGTGCTACTTTGGTCTTACTAGGCAATTAAGAAGTAAAGGCCTCTCTCGAAGAACGAAAATAGCACTTATAAGTCACTTATCGTACCCGTCTTTGTTTATGGTGCAGAAGCGTGGACACTGATAATATCTAATGAGGTGGCTCTGGGATTTACAGACCCTTTGCTTTGGCAAGGCGAGTACCGAAGACGATATAGCTGTTGGAGCTATATGAAGGCACCGACATGGTCTAACGTATTAAAACTCAGCGGCTTTGTTGGCTAGACCATGTTGTGCGAATAAGTGAAGATGTTCCGGACTAGAAGGTATTCTTATTGGCATCTGCCGATGGTTGCAGAGAAAGAGAGAGCCCACAGCTCCGATGGAAGGACCAAGTGGAGACCGATTTGCGATACTGTGGTGTTTTCAATTGGCGACAGTTGGCAAGAAGAAGAAAGGATTGGCGAGCTTTGTTAGAAGACCAAAATCGTTTAGACGGTTAAGCACCATTTAAAGAAGCAGAAGATCTAGCTATAGTACAGCGAACTAAAGCCCGAAAACCCCGCTGGCTGAGTCATCCCAGCCAGAAAAATTTACTGAAACGGAACAAAATACTGACAAAAACCCTGCATTTTATCCATTTTCATATTCCGTTTAGTGTACTTATGTTGATCCGTTTCCCACAAAAGTTGTCGAAAGAGACGTATTTGCGTAAAAGTACAAAAAGCTGTTAAAAGACTGGCACAGTTTCCTGTGCGTTTTATATACATTTTCCACACATTTTCATATCAGTTTTCCATGCGTTTTTTTGAATACTTTTTTGATCAATTTTCGGATGCAGTTTAGCATATATGTATGAATGCATTCAGAGCAGATTTCTTCCCATATTTTCTTTGCTGTTTTGAGTACATAAGTAAGTGCGCATGTATTTCAGCTATACATATGCATATGTTTCATTTAAAATTGGAAACTAATTACGATTTGATTAAGAATAATGATGCAATCCCAATCTTGAGTACGGTTTATGCGCTATTGAGAGCAAATATTTAATGGCCTAAAAGAGGAGCATGCAACATCCGTCATCGATGCGAGTTTCCCTACCACCTATTTAGGAGCTGCAGTCACCTTCGAATAAGCACAAGGAAACAAATATACATCTGTAAAAATTTTTTTAGAAATTCACTATGTATGTGACTACTCACCCTTAAAAGCCTCCAACACCCTTGTAAATTTAGTTAAATAGTTCAAAGCAAACTTTTCAAAGCTTAAGTTTGATTTAGTTTTTCAAAATAAAACAGTAATTTTTCGATTTTTCTGTGCTCATATTAAAAATGGTTGCCAGATTTTAGTTGTTTAAGGCAAATTTGATAAAATACATTTGAAATGAAGGCAATCCGAAGGCAAAGGCCGTTTTTCGGATGTGAAAAATTACAAAAAAATGTGCGTTCTGTAAAACGTACGCTTTTCTGCTAGCTGGGATGTTATGTGAATGGCCGAAGAATGGCAAATAAATGATGATGAATGATGATATGAGATCAAAACATAATTTTTGCATTTAAACCAATATCCGTTTTACATAATCTAATAAAGTCAGATAAATTACAAAAAACTTTTTCAAAATGTTGAAATGGCTTCAAAAATATTCCTTTGCTACTTGCTACCAATTATACAGAATAATAAATGAATTGCGAACAATAGCGTTACAAAAACGACTAAGAAAGTTGTTACTTATGCACAACCTGGCTAACACCTACTTCGAAATCACCTGTTGCTATTTGAAGATTTGTTTTGCACCACATTTTGTGATCAGTGAATGAAAAATATTAGCTTTTGATATAAAGTTTTTAATTAAAATGTTGTTGATGGTTCTGCCGAATTTGACTCCTCCGCATTTCGCCAACATCTATACAGCGCCTCGTTAGCCTAGCGCAATTTCCGGCTGCCCTTGCATACGACCTACTAAAGTGTCTATTTGCAGCTTATTTATAACCAATACGATATTAATGTATTAAAGTGGTTTTTGTTAGTAAAAGTTATATTTTGTACAGCGCTCCCTTAAAATTCCCTGTGAAATATTTCGCGAAAAAGTTTTGTGAGGTATCACTTTTTTTCATTCGTGATAACTACTTTACTCGCCAAACCAGTTTTCGCTATTTTGAACATCGTTTAGAATAGGACAAAGGCTTCAATGCAGAGTACCGCCAATTCTAAAAAAATATTGATGATCGATAGATATGATTAAGGTGAGTATAACCATATACTTTTTTAAAGGGCAAACGAAAACAACAAGATTTATCAAGAATCAAAGTTCATTTTAAGCATTTTTTCAAATCGAAATTTTCTCAAAAGCTAATGAACTGGTTTTCAACATGTTAATATCATTGCATACGCAATTAAATTATCTTCCTTTTTATATATTTTTTGTATATTTAGTTAGTCAAATATTTTAAATATTAAGGGTTAAATGTTGCTATGCTTGCCATGTAAACGACCTATACACATTTGTACATTGTACGAGTATATACGATTATGTATTTTCTTTGATATGAGTATGTTGGTAACAGACTTTTGGAAAAGAACCGTTACTTTCAATTGGTGAAAAGTGTGCAATTGTAATGTGTTCAATTATTCTCCGTACTCTCAGTTGTTGGAAATTTATAGTTTGTTTGAGAGTCGTGATAGTGGCCCCGTAAATGAGTCAGCCCTTCATGCATTACGAGAGTAGGGTTTGATACCGGAGTACCACAAAATCTCCAAAAACACAAAATCCACAGCAAAAAAAATCCACGAAATCAAAATTCCCATAATCAAAGTACCCAAACACGAAATTCATACTGTTTTTTGAAGGCAGTGTCACAAAATCCACAAAAACAAAATTCACAAATTATTTAATTTATGATAATATTATGTAGTTACAAACATGCATATGAACACATACGAGTATACGATATTTTTAAGATATATGTAGATGTGAATGAACGATACGATTTATTGAAGCCAAATTAAGTGTAGCAAAAAAACCAATATGATGAAGTTACTGATTAAAAAATGGTAAAAAACGAAGTAAAATAGCCCCGATCCAGCACTGAACAAACAACCATGGCATGTTAGTTGTAGGCTTTAGCCATCGTGATACTGCTGCATAGGGAAACAGGTAATAAACTTAGAAATATATTAGCAATATATCTTCTTATTTCTTCTTTAAATGGTCATCTAACCGCCTGGGCGATTTTGACCGTCCAACATAGCTCGCCAGTCGTTTCTTCGTTGCGCCAACTGGCGCCAATTGGAAACACCGTGGGATCGCAAATCGGTCTCCACTTGGTCCTTCCATAGGAGTGGTGGTCTCCCTCTTCCTCTGCTTCCATCTACGCAAGATATAAAAAGCGTTGGTTTTCAGCAGCATTCCATCGAAAGCAAAAGGACAGCAAAAAAAATTTAAAAAATTATTGTATGTCGCCATATACAACAGGTATATCATCGTAAACCTCCTAAGAGATTTTTGCGCCAAGCTTCCCTTCCAATTTGTGATGTGCCGTTTTGATTATTTCCTACAAATTGGCGGTGCCTGCAATTTTTTGCCGACTCCGAACGGCATCTGCTGAGAAGCCTTCCATGGCATAAATTCACTCGGAGAATTTGCCAAACCACTGCCAGTAGGCGACCCCGTTTTTAAAAAACCTTTTAAAACGACTTTTGATGTTACCTGTCCCAGGACTCTAACCTTGGACCTTCAGTGTGGTAGGCCGGCAACACTACCACCAAAGCCCATATGCATAACATTTTAATTCACTCCTTAATATTTATATATATGTGGGATTGACAGACAGACCAAGGACAACTAGAAGTGGGCACACCTTCTAAATACTGATGTCTTAAAACGCTGGTCGTAATAAAATTTTATACAAATAAATTACAAATTACATCGGTTCGATCATACGTATTTGCTGCATCAAGAAGGCGGACCATACAATGTATATTATACATATTTGCACGTCGAAACAAAGGCAGAGCACATTTTTACGTACGTAGCAGCGAATGGCAGGAAGTTCTGCATCTTCATTTGTGTCAAAAAGCGTTAACTTTTGCACTAATTATAATTAAAGTATACCACCTGATAGAAGAGCCAGAAAATATAAAGGGACGAGAAACGGCTAAATACCAGGGACGAGAAAGGCAAATAACAGAGACAACCAGTAACAGATCGCAGCTGAGCAGTGGCAGAACAAATTGGGCAGTAACAGAGCGCAGCTAAGCCTCAGTGGCAGCGACAGAAGTCAGCATTGCCCAAGTCAGGGCAGCGCAAATTAGCAAAAGCGAGCTTCAACAAGGGTAGAAAAGGATGTTCACAACTTAATAATGGAAAGAGGCACCGAGCGTAAAAATTTTTCAGCAGCAACAGAGAAAAGGCCAAACAGGTGTAAGAAGTTTGCATAGAACAAGTTAGAAGTTCAAGTTGCGTTGAGTATACGACAGTGGTCGTGCTATTAAGTCGAAGACGTGTGCGAAGTTTGGTTTGAGTTTCACTGCTGTGGATGGATAAGTGAAGCGTTGAGAGTGGTTTGACACAAGAGTTTGGTTGCATCAACAAAGAGTGAGTTGTGCTCGAGATAACAAGGAACGAAGGTGTTTGAAACAGTAGTTGGCCACAGCGAAGTAAAAGGCAAGATAATGATTAGTCATAATGAACATGAACCTGTCTCCGTTCCACTTTTTAATTTTCTAGTGACATTACAATCGTTGATTACCTTGTGTTGAGTTCATATTTTCGTTTTGAATAAAGTTTTTATTGACTTTAAATTGAGTCGATACATTTCAAAGTCGCTTAAGTCCACTATAAGACAATTTTGGTAAACTGCAATTTTTTATTTTCTTGAAATATACTTTATGTAAGTTTCGCGAAGCTCTATAAACGTTTATATAAGAAAGCGTAAGAGCATTTTGTGAAGAAAAAATAATGGAAAATTAAGCCATTTTAAAATAAAAACAGTTTTAACCTTGGACTTAAGCAACTTTGAAATGCGATGTATCACTTGCAAGGTAGCGGATTTGACACAGCCTCTTCTCCACATGATTTTTTAGGGCCCTGAAAATGTTATACTTTCTTTAATATGGCGCAGAATGTAAAATTTTTTATGGAAGTAGTAAATGTCACGCGATTGCAGGGTTTTGCACTTGTATTTTGAATTTTTTCCATGATTGCACTTCTGCTTTTGTGGGAGCCCTTTTGGCGAATACCTAAAGGCATGAATGCGGCCGTAAAGACAAAAGCAACATGAGTGATACACCCAGTAGATACCTTAACAATAATAGCAATTACTAATAAAATACTTACAGTTTCGCCTTTTATTAATATTCTCTTTTTTTTCTTTTTCCGGTGACAAAATTTGCACATATTCGCTATTTTCTTCCATTTTTATCAAAACACACTCACTATTAAAGTTTTCAGTTTAAGAAAGTTCGTTGAATATGTCACAATAAAGAATAGCAGAGCACACCCTGATTGGCTGAAATGGACTTAAGTAGTTTTTATTAACAGGTATACAAGGACTTATTCAACTTTGAGAAAATTGCTAAAACAAAATGCGAATTTTTAGCGTCATTGCAATTAATTAGATACTTCTATATTTTAAACTATTGATTTGTTAGTGCAGTATACAACAAAAATCTCAAAAAATTCTACATGTGGACTTAAGCGACTTTGATATGTATCGACTCAATTAATTGGTAGTCATGACCCTATAGGTGGTAAACTTGTACAGACACCGCATCTACCAATTCAAGAAATGCAATTCGTTGAGCTAACCCTTCGATATTTAAGTTCTCATGAAAGTAATAATGCTAAAATTCGCGTGGGAAGTTGTTAGTGGGAAAGATCTTTCCGAGCTGTTCACAACTAAACGAGGTTTCAGATAGTCATCCACTATCGTGCGATATCTTTGATTTGATGCTGGAGAACATAACCGCTTTGCAGAATATAACCGCGTTGGAACAATATTTTATAAAAGCGTGCAATTGTAGGCGTATGCCGACGACATTGATATCATTGGCCTTAAAAACCGTCCACTTACTTTTGCGTACTCTAGGAAAAGAGGCGGAAAATTGGTTTGGTGGTGAACGAGGTCAAAACGAAGTACCTTCTGTCACCATGCAAGGAGTCGGCGCATTCGCGCCTAGGCAACTACTCCACTTTTGGCAGCAATAATTTCGAAATAGTAAAGGACTTCATTTACCTGGGAACCAGCATTAACACCAACAATAATGTTAGAAATCCGACGAAGAATCACTCTTGCAAACAAGTGATACTTTGGACTGAGTAGACAATTTAGAAGTGAAGTCCTTTCTCTAAGAACTAAAATAACACTCTATAAGACACTTCTCGTACCCGTCCTGGTTTATGGTGCAAAAACTGACAACATCTGACGAGGTGGCTCTGGGACAGAAAGGTTTTTGGAAAGATTTACAGACCCTTACACTTTGGCGACGTCGAGTAACGAAGAAGATTTAACGACGAGGTGTATGAGCTATATGCAGACACCGATATGCTCCAACAAATTAAAATCCAGCGACTTCGTTGGCTAGGCCATGTTGTGCGAATGAATGAAGATTCTCTGGCACAGAAGGTATTCTTATCGGAACCTGTCGGTTGTAGTATAGAAAGAGTGAGACCACTCCGATGGAAGGACCAAGTGGATACCGATTTACCATCCCCTGGTATTTCCAATTGGCGGTAGTTGGCAGAAAGAAGAAACGACTGCCTAGCTATCAATTTTTCGAAAAATTGCCACATCAAACTTCTTCTACGACTCATGTTTAAATGTTTAATAATATTCATATATCAATATGACAAGCTATTTTTTTTTTTGGCGCAACATTTTTTGGTGGGCATATGTATTCAAATTGTCATTTACGTTCGTGCATTCACTTCTAGGTGTAAAGCGGTTTGAATTTGCCTTATTACTTACTAGCATTTACCCGCGGCTTCGCTCGCATCAAATAAATAAGCAAAATAACTAAGCTTCTTTTGAAAACATTTTTATTTATCAAACAGATAACTTTTAAAGTTCACATGTTCCTTAAAATAATGATATACAAAAAACCTTAAATAATCAGGTTACACACCAAATATTAAAAATTTCTTAGCAGCACTTGTAAACAATTAAATTCACACAGAGTACCAACTTCTAATACAGGATTCTAAACAAAAGCCAAAGCTATTAATTATTTTTCAGATCAAATTGAAGAAGAGATACATGCAGAACAAACCGTAAGAGCTTCATAAATTGTATTATTATATAAACACTCATAAAATTTTAATTTTTACGAAACAGCGAAGCAACCAAAATATGAAGAATTGCTAAACTTACTAAAAGGATATTTTCCGCAGAAACGATATCAATATCTTTAAAATGCACAACTATTTTGCTCAAACGTTACAAAAAATTCATTCAAAATATTTGATTTTATGTTTGACAGGTGACGATTTACTCATATTTATTAACGACGACAATAGCCCGGCCGACATTCAAAACGACGACTGTGAACGACAACGGAGAAAAACCGAAGCTTGACGATAATTGCCGCCAAGCACCGACGACATGATAATAATAAAAGCGGCAACGACAGTTCTGCATTAGCTCAAACAACAGCAAAAAAATTTTGAAAAAAGTATTGCATGTGTAAAAAAAAACATAAAACTAATCAATTTCAACACATATTTAAAGCAATTTGCATATATTTTCGATTTAATTCACAAAAAGAAAAAAGGACGCCACGACCGTCGCTGTCAAATTAGAAATAGATCTAATCTGGCGACAGCGGCATTCATGAAAAATTCTTCTACATAAGAACATGTGTAAAAATAATTTGACAGATGCCGCACCGTCGTTATCGTCTTGAATCTGTTTTCCCTAAGTGACAGAAAAAGTACCGAAAACGCAAAATAAAATTGGTATTGTATGTATAGCAAGGCGAATTCAAGTCGTTTAGCCGTGCGACCAAAGAAACTGAAGATATCTCTTTGTATGTCTTCATACTCTCTGCAACCGTTGTGGTAGCTATCCTCCTCTTAAAAATGGATGTCCTCGGACATCAAAACTATGGTAGGTGGTTAAACTTGATGTAGGTCAGTGGTTTATTTATTTGACTGGCAGCGATGGGTGCACTGATTGCTTGGATTAATCGATTAGTAGTTACCTTCCGTAGCTTGTAATTGAAAACTAAACTATTCTGACTTTGCTTTATCGCTGCGTTCCTTTTGAGAATTTAAGCACTACTGGAATTTCGTTATCGTATTTAATACTACGTTTAAGCGGTGCGAAAATTGTCTAATTGACTCTTTCCGCTTGTCCGCTTGCGCAAGGTGTACGCAAAATACGTTCGTATTTTATTGTTGTAATTAAAACACATAAAATATTAATGTTTGAGCTTAACAATGATTTATTTAATTTTAATGCATCCGTTTCATTTAAGGTCTCTTCTAAAACTAAAAACTTAAAATGTAATGAGAGGTTAATACTATTTATTGTTGTTATTTGTTTAAATTAAAAGAGAGTAATGAGAACAGATAAGCAATATAAAAATATGTAAAGTACAAGGTGGCGCAAAAGTAAGCTTCCGATGTTCAGCATATCGGTTGTGGCACGTGCAGTGTGTGCTATTGCACCGTCTTGTTGGAACCACATGTTTTCCAATCCCAATTCATCAAGTTGCGGTGAAAAGAACTCGTTGATCATTGCTCTGTAGCGCTCACTATTCACAGTAACCGTTTGGCCCCGACCGATTATTGGTCAAATAAATAGTCAGCAATATTCCGCGTTCTGGAGCAGTGTAGCGTAACATTGTTTATTAACGTGTATTTCGCATGTGTTTACTACACAAATGTCAAAACAGAACTGACTTTAGGGGTCAATCGCAAAATTTATAGCATTTTCTGATAGGAGGATTACTTTTGCGCAGTAACCGTTTTTCACCGACCGATTATTGGTCAAATAAATAGTCAGCAATATTCCGCGTTCTGGAGCAGTGTAGCGTAACATTGTTTATTTACGTGTATTTCGCATGTGTTTACTACACAAATGTCAAAACAGAACTGACTTTAGGGGCCAATCGCAAAATTTATAGCATTTTCTGATAGGAGGATTACTTTTGCGCCACCTTGTATAAGTAAGGAAAAGAAAAGTAAGTATGTAAATATATACATATATATATGTATGTAACTTCTCCCTCGATAAAATGAAGATACACCGTATCTTAAGCGCTAATCATGGTTTAATTTGATTTAATTTTTATTTATTTTTTTTTTGTATGGCAGAAATTTTTTGTATAAGGTTTTAAAATACTTATTTTTGTTTTTACTTTTTAGTTTTCTTCAAGTGTTTTCAGATTCATTTCTCCTTCATGTTTAAATTTTCTTTTAATGTTAGATGAATGAATATTTTTTAAATTATGTAACTTGTACTTAGGTTGTTCTTTGTGTCTTAGTGCCTTATAGTTTTTTACATATCCTTCTTCTCTCTCTTCTGTATAATAGTCTCTTTTTTGATTTCGCTTTGCAATATACATTTGTTTTTTTTCAAGGTTATTATTATAAATCTTACTTTTATCACAATTTCCAGACTCAACGTTTATAGGCTTTTCCTTTATTAGAGAATGATAGCTGTTATTTTAAAATTCAACTGCTTTGCTTACTTTTTTTTATGTTGAGATCTTTATGTGTAATTAACATCATTCTTATTTTTTCACTTAAGGTGTTGTGAAGCCTCTCGATATCCGCATTGCCGGTATGATTATTAGGCTTAACAAAATGCAATTCAATGTTTTCAGTTCTAAAATAATCCTTAATATTTACGCTCTTGAATTCATTATCACAAATTAATTTATTGAAATGGCCACGTTGTGACTTATATAACCGTATTTTTTCTAAAATTCTTAGATTATTTTTATCTTCAAGATAAAAAGCTGTACCGAATTTTGAAAACCGGTCAATAAAATTAAGAAAATTTGACTTAGAATTTGTATAAGTGTCCATGTGGACAATTTGTTTAACATCGGTGGGCGTATTTGTTAATTTAAATTTTTCTTTTATTGGATTACGGTCGTATTTCGTTCTACTGCAAACCGCACAATTGTTTATATATTTCTGGATAAGACCTTTTAAGTTTGGAATATAAATATGCCTCTTTATTCCCTCATAATTTTCGTTTATACCAGTATGCCCTGTCTCGTTTTTATGGTAGTTATGTATATACTTCAAAGCCTCTTCTTCTGATTCTATATCTAATGCATGGTATGAGCATCTATTAAACTTTACACTCGTATCTCTTTCATATAACTCGATAAGTTTTTTTTGTAAAATATTATAAATAGTATCGGGTATTTCTGAATATATACCCACCTTACCTTTAATAACGTTTCGAAGCAAAATATTTTCCAAATTATTATTCAGATCATCTTCGCTTGAAAAAATCTATTTGTTTCCATGTTTAAAATCGATATCTTTCAGCTTACTTTCAGTTAAAATGAATTGTGTTCGAAACCTATTAACTACTGTGTCTAAACAATGTATGTGGTTGGAAATATCTTCTTGCTGTGAGTGAATGGTTTCCATGTCGTCATTGCCATTGTTGTACATAGAATCGGAAGATGTTGATAATAAATTAATTTCGCATTTATCTGTATTAATTCTGCTCAGAAAATCAGCCACGTTATTTTCTTTACCTTTGATGTAGTTTATTGATGTGTTAAATTCGCTCAGTTTTATAAGCCACCTATAAAGCCTAGGACTCATTGCCTTAATCTGAGCTTTTACAAATAACCACCTTAGAGGTTGATGGTCTGATAATATATCAAACTTTGTACCATACAAATATGGTCGAAAGTAACCTGTTGCCCAGACGATTGCCAAAAGCTCCTTTTCAGTCACTGAATAATTTCGTTCGTGCTCGTTTAAGGTCCTGCTTGCATAGCAAATAGGATGACCTTGCTGTTGCAATACAGCACCTATGGCGTTGATACTAGCATCAGTGATAAGCTGAAATGGTTTACCAAAATCCGGATACTTGAGAACAGGACTCTCTGTTAGAATTCTTTTGAGTTTCTCGAAAGAATGGATATAATTCGAATCGTTTATGCTTAATTTTGCTCCTTTTTTTAAGTATTTGATCATGGGGTAAGCTACTTTGGAATAGTCCTTGATAAACTTTCTGTAGTAGCCAGTGAAACTTAAAAATGATTTGATTTGCTTGACTGTCTTAGGAAGTTGCAGCTTTAAAATTTGATCAACTTTTGAAGAATTTGGTTTAACACCTTCTGGGGTTAAAACGTGGCCTAAGTATAGTGTCTCTTTGGCGAAAAATTTGCATTTATTGATCTGGATTCGACGATTTGCTTTCTTAAGCCTTTCAAATACGGTATTAAGAGCATTTATATGCTCCTGAAAACTTGTTGAGAAAACAAGAATGTCGTCAAGATATACGACGCATATTTTATTTATTAAATCTTTTAGGACGTAGTTTATCAACCTTTGAAAAGTTGCTGGAGCATTCTTTAAGCCGAATGGCATCCGAACAAATTCATAGTGCCCATAAGGCGTAGAGAAAGCTGTTTTCGACCGGTCTGCTTGCTTAACAAGTATCTGGTGAAATCCTTTTGCCAAGTCAATAGTACTAAAGTATTGTGACCTACCTAATTTATCTAAAATATTTTCGATGTTGGGAATCGGAAATTTGTCATCAATTGTAACACTGTTCAAAGCCCTATAATCAACAACAATCCTCCAGTTTTCTTTCCCACTACTGTCTAAATTTTTGGGCACTATCCACAAAGGGCTGTTGTATGGAGAATTGCTTTCTTTTATTATGCCTTGTTCTAACATCCAATCAATTTGTTTGCATATCTCCTTTTTATGAACGATACAATTTTGTGTATATAGGTTTTTCTGTGGTTGTACGAATTTCGTGTTGAATTAGGTCAGTATTAGTTAATGCCTGCCCTTCTGTATAAACTAACTCTTTAAAAGTGGCTAGGATGTTTCTAACAGCCTTATTTTCTTCACTATTAAGGCCCTGTAAAATATTTTGCATAGTCCGCTCATCAAGCTGGCACATCTCTAATTGAAAAATTTCTTTACTTATGTATGGAAATGGTTTAAGGAAATGAATTTCGTTTCTATTGAGATAAATTGTTTCAGACTTCATATTTATTACCGCCTTCATGGGTCTTAAAATATTTTGACCTATAATGGCATCAAATTTTTTATTTTTAAAATCAGTAAGCTTCCACGACATAGTCGCATTCTCTTTAAATTCGAGGGGAACTTTTGTAATTATTTCATATTTTCTGGATGTTTTTTTATTTAGGGACGTAAGGGAAATTTCTTTTTGTAGTAATAGACGCCTATACTCTGGCAATTTTTCTTGATCCAAGAGAGATGTCGTAGATCCTGTGTCTATCAAAGCTTTAATTTTGTGTTTTCCGATATTTAATTGTATTATCGGTAGTGCTTCTGCGAGGCTGTTGAATGAAAATTTACTTCTTCATATGGAATGTTATCTTCAACCTGAGCATAATCAGTTTCCATAGGTACATTGTTATTATTATTATTGTTACTAGATCTATATTGGTTGGAAGTTTGCATTGGAAAGTTATTCCCGTATCTATTCCCTGGGTTACTATATACCTGCGAATTATACCTAGGATAACTACCATGATCCCTCGTATTACTTTGCCTATTCCGAACTGAATTATTTTGGTTGGTAAATTGCTTTTGATAGCCTTGCAAACTTCTATACGGCATAGATTCAAACGTTGAATTTGGATTATGTGGTACATTGCTATTGGAAAATTCATTTCTTTTTGAATTTTTTTGCTGATTATTTTTACATGTTTCTTCTGTTCTTTTAATTAAACCTTCTCTTTCCAGCAAATTCAAAGTTCAGCTTCTCTCAAAGTTTCAATTTTATTATTAATTATAACTAAAGCTAAATTTACGTTAATGTTATTTAAAAATGTCCAAAGAACAACTTTTTCAACATTTAGTGGACTAAATTCAACTGGCTTTCCCTCATCAAATTCATATTTTTCGTGCATTTTACACAAAATATCGCAAAGAGCATTAAAATAATCTATAATATTGTTATTTATAGCGGAAAATACTTGTTGGTAGAGTTGGTAGTATGTCTCCTTCACTCCAAAATTGTCAACTAACGCCTTCTTCGTCTGTTCCCATGTTGGATGCAGCCCCAATGATCTCAATACACGGAGGGCGGAGCCCTGGATTTTGTTTAAAATCACTCTTGTAAATATGTAGCTTTGGAGTTCACAGTTCTCTTGAGCCAGAAAAAATACAGAGTTAACTTCTCTTATAAAAGAGGTAAACACATAGTTTGGGTCACCTCTATACTCAGTAATACATTGAGCGTCTTTAATAATATCGCTCGCTGACAATTGGAAAGTCATGTTGTTGCTTTTTTTTTTTCTATTTGCTTTATAATTTCGCTCAATATTAATTATGGCTGTAACTGTGTTATTGCTTGAATGCCTTGCCAACAATACTCTCTGGCTTAGTGTAGTAAAGTTCGTTGTTTTTGTTTTGTTTTAATTTTTGCTTGTATGTTTAACAGCTTTGGCTTATTTGCTTAAAGAGAATATTCAAATATACGTTTATACATACATACATATGTATAATTAAATGTATGGATTTATGTTGTTCTCTTATTAAGTTGTTATCATTGCTTGGAGTTAGAGCGAGCGTTTATATATTTAGTTTAGTGATTAAAAAAAAATATGTATGCAGTTACTATATGTATAATTAGTTTTTGTAATTTTAATTTCACTCTCTTGGTTTACTTTTTAAGAGTTATAGCGGCTTAACAAATTTTTCAACAGCCGTAAAAATTTACAGTTTTTTTTTCTTCACAGTTTCCATGAACCGTTTTTTTTTTCACTTGCAAATATTTTATATTTTTATTAAAAATATATGTGTTTATAAATATGATTATTTTATTTTGATTATTATATTTTTTCACTGGGCGTTCTGATTTTACAGTTTATTCGTCTCATAAGAACACTTGATTGCACTTTCTATGCATTAGTTGATATGTAGTTAGCTTTTAATTATAAATTGCATATTCAGCTAAGTTATATTCAAATTTTTAAATGGCCTTTTGCTAATTAACTTAAGTTAACTTCGCGGTTGGTTCGCCGGTGACTGCGCCAAATACGTTCGTATTTTATTGTTGTAATTAAAACACATAAAATATTAATGTTTGAACTTAACAATGATTTATTTAATTTCAATGCATCCGTTTCATTTAAGGTCTCTTCTAAAACTAAAAACTTAAAATGTAATGAGAGGTGTAACTGAGCTAAAGTTATGTCAATACGTAGGATAACGGTTAATACTATTTATT
The DNA here is from genome assembly GCA_949987695.1 of Merzomyia westermanni. Taxonomy (NCBI): domain Eukaryota; kingdom Metazoa; phylum Arthropoda; class Insecta; order Diptera; family Tephritidae; genus Merzomyia; species Merzomyia westermanni. The sequence goes on from OX465289.1 coordinate 98,368,779, forward strand.
GTTGTTATTTGTTTAAATTAAAAGAGAGTAATGAGAACAGATAAGCAATATAAATGTAAAGTATAAGTAAGGAAATTAAAAGTAAGTATGTAAATATATACATATATATATGTATGTAACTCGTTATTACATTTACCAATTTGGTTAATACTTTCTGCAAAACAATCTCCGTATGTCATCAACAAATTCAAAGTTTTGTCGGTCTGCGAAAAGAATTGGAATTGTTGAAGTTCACTTTCCCGTCTGCGTACAGATGTAGCACTCCGTTGTCGATCACCATGTTATACCCGTTGGTTTGTAGCACATCTCGCCCTAGAAAAATGTCATACGGTAATAGCTTGTTATCAACGATGTAAAATGTTACATCACGTTTAACGTTGTCGATAGTTGCCATTGCATTGACCAAATCCTGTGAAGCATCTATTAGCTCCCCGATTCTTCATTCCGTTTGTGGCTGATGGGCGTATTATTATGAGCATACGCTATCCGTGTCGATGACTGCTTTCAGTTTCTTTCCATCAAATTCGATTGTTTTTGTAACCGGAGGGGGTTCGGTGTTATCGAATTTATCGCCGATCTTTGCAACTGTTGGCTTCTTGTTACAATTCTTCGCTTTGTGACCCATTTTTGTGCACAACGTGCACCGTTGAGGCTCTGGAAATTTAGTCAATATCAGTGCCCATTCCACTTTATTTGAGGTTGCTTTCCGTGGGTTTTCTTTTCAGTCTTCATTGCTTGCTGTGTTGGCCAATTGTGAGCCCTGTCTGCCAATTGTTAACACAGAGTTGTAATACTCTAAATAATCTTCACCTATTTTACGTTTAATCTTAATAAGTGATTCATGCGTTTCCGCTGTTGTTGGAAAATTAGCTTTAAATGCGTCTCGAAACTCAGGCCATGTATAGAAAAGTGATTGTGCGTCCAGCCAACGTTTGACCATGCCTTTAATTTTGTGCTGAACCGCAATCAATACTCTATCTTCCCTCCAGTTGTAACACTGTTGCCGTTGTTCGGTGCTAATTGCTCTTCGTAAGTCATTGGCTGATTCCCACGTTGATACACTTTCTTGTATATCTTCTTCGTAACTGTGTGCTCTTTGTTGAAACTCATCAATATTTTGGTGTTAAATTTTGCGTAACTATAGCCATAGCTAATGTTAAACTTGTCACTGGTCTCTTAAGCTGTTGAGTTGCAAATGTACATCATTTGTGGATGTTGCGCTCTCATCCTCAATCTTATTTGCATCAACCTAGTCGACCGCCAAAACCTTTTGCAAATTCGAAATTTTTGGTGCCTTGGTACCCGTTAGTGGTAAATTATTTGCTCATAGAAGTGTTATCAACTGGCTAACCTTTGGCGTATGCAACTCGATCATTTTACAAAATAAAATATTATTAGTAGAAAACTAATATTCTTATTTCGTCGCGTAGAATTAGCTTCAGTTTGCAACTTCGTAACTCCGCAGACGTTGTCGTTCTAAACAGAGAAGTCAGCGTCAATCATTTCACGGTGAAGCTGGTTTTGTTTCTTCGGTTTAGCCGTTGTGTATATGTACAAATTCTGAACCTTTCGTTGCGGGACTGAATTTGTACTCTTTACGTTGATGCTTGGATTTTGATTCGGAACAAATTGTCCATCAAAATGCTTTCGTTGATTTTCAGCTCTGTTGCTGCTTTGCAGTGTTGGCACTTGACTACGACGTTGAAAATTCTTCTATACAAAGAGATGTTGCGCCGTTTGCTGTACATGCCGTTTGCGCTATTCCCCATATTAGGCCTGATTACACTCAAGACGGCGACTGCAAAGCGCCAGCTGTCATATTATTTTTACACACGTTCTTATGTAAAGCATTATTTTAAGCGCGTCATAGCTACATGGCTACAAACCACCAATGCCGCTGTCGCCAGATTAAATCTATTTCTATTTTTACAACCTACAGATCGTGGCGTTGTTTTCTTCTTGTCAATAAAAACGAAAGGAAGAGTGAATAAATTATAATATAAGTTTCATTTATTAAGGTATATGTATCTTTCACACAATTTGTACTTTTTCAATAATTCTTTGCTACTTTTTAAGATAATTCACACCTGTCGTTGCTGCTTTCATTTTATTCAAGCAGCCAATGCTTGACTACAATTGTCGAATAGATATGTTTTATTGTGGTTGTAGCCACCGTATTCAATGTGTTCAGCGCTATAGTCCTAAATTATTGTCGTTGAAGATTTCCGTTGCTTGTGTATGCATGTGCACGTTGCACCGTTTGGAAATCCTCTAGTTTTTCGCTTGGAGGCACCATGGATACACAAATCCAGCTTTTGACTTGTGAAGCAAGGTAACATATTTCAAATGCCGAGATAAATATCTTTATTAAATTAAAGAAATTACAAAAATAAGTATTAGGTATAATGCATTTTTGAATGCTTGCGAACTCTTCTGCTGTCCTCGCTTCACTCCTCTCTCCTTTGTAACGAGTTGTTTGCCACACTGTCGGTAATTGGCAGGATCGCCAACTGACTTTGACAAAATTAATCTCCTAATTATTTCTGAGCTCGTAAGCGGAATTTTTATCATGTAGACTAGGTATACTCATTTCGTTGCAAAAAAACATTTATTTTTGAGATTTCCAATGCTTCTTCTGCAGTGATAAATGGAAAATTTCCTCTTCTAACTTATCTAAAGCAATCCTAACTTCATTTTTATCTCCCTTTTCCCTACCTTCCTTTAACTCTTTTTTACCCTCTTTATTTTCTTCCAACACCTTTACATCTCAAATTTATATTCCCACTCCCCTTTTTCTTCTATTTCCTCTTCGGGTTCTGATATGTACATAGTTTTGAAAATATAATGAACTAACTTTTATTTGATCCTGGTACCGCCTTCAATTTCCAACGTTTTTTCGATATATAGAACACGTACCTATATATAAAATAACATTAACTTGAACCAAATAAATTCCTAGGTATGCCGAATCGCTACTTTAATAAGGATTTGGGATTTTCCAAAAACTATATATGGCCTGTGTAGTTTCACAGAGATCGACAACAAATTTTGGAAATTAATGAAGCTCCAGCAAAACACAAAAATATTTGGGCGAGCCACCGCCCACTTTTTCAAAATTATGTAAATCTTAACTAAAGAACACATATATCCAAATATCATTAATTTAGACAAAGTAATACGTTCAGAGTTATGACGTATCGATATTTTATATAGCCTGGGGACGTGGCACCGCACATTTTTTCCAAACTATATATAGCCTTTGTCGTACCCACCGAACTTCTGAACTTATCGTGAAAGTTTCATATAGATCGACTATAAACTTTGGACATCAACGAAGCACAAACAAAATAAAAACAATTAAGGAAGTCTAAGTTCGGGTGGAACCGAACATTATATACCTAGTAGTGATCTATTATGTCATCCCAATTTACGCAGGTCTATTTTAACACTTCATGTTCGTATTTGCATTCAAATAGACAGACGGACAGACAGATAGACGTCTCGAAAGAAGAACATGGCTACATCGACTCAGTTCATCCTCCTAAACATTTCAGTATACGTACAAACATTTGATGTTCATGAAAGTTATGAATATCAAAAAAGATATACAACTTCGCTTTTGCAGTGGGGTATTAACTACTTGCCCGGATATTTTACTTTTCATCCTGAACGTTTTGATATATATTAATAAATATATATCTCGATTCGTTTATGCCGAATGAAGTAATATACCTTGTGTGCGTAACAAAAATAGATATAAAAAAGGGTGTCTTTTATAGGCCCCAAAGTACTCAACCGATCTGTACGAAATTTTCACAATATATACTTGGCTTCATTGAGTACAGCATAGACATTATATAGTTTTGGAAAAGTGTGCGGAGCCACGCCCATACGCTATATAAATTTTAAATTCGTCATAACTCCGAACTTCTTTGGTCTAATTTAATGAAATTTGGATATATGTGTCACTTAGTCAATATCTACATAATTTTCCAGAAGTGGGCGGTGCCACGCCCACATATTTTGGGTTTTGTCTTGCTCTTGAACTTTCACGATAGGTTCAGGAGTTCGCTGAGCACGACACAGTCTGTATATAGCTTTTGGAAAAGCCTCCATGTTATATAAAGCTGCAGTTCGTATATAGACAGACGGACGGAGAGACGGGAATGGCTAAATTGATTCCGCTCATCGTGCTGATAATTTTAGTGAACTTTTCTCTTTTTGTTCTCATACTTACATACATTTAATGTTTATGAAAGGTATGAAAATCAAAAAAGATATATTACTTCGCTATTGCAGTGGGCTATTAACTACGGGCCCGAATATTTTTCTTGTGTGTTTCCCGATTTGGCTAATTTTGGCAGGAGTGTAATACATACTACTGAGAAGCAGCTGACCAATTTTCATTGAAATATCAAGATTGAATTATAAGCGATTGCCTTTGAAAATAGTAGAAATTTTATGCTGAAAAGTGGGCGGCGCCACGCCTAATCCTACAAAATTGACTAAGTTTTTTTGCGGCCGAGTTTTTCTTAAAAAGCTTATTATGTGTACAAAATCTGATTGATATAACTTGCTTAGTTGTAGAAATATCGCTTTTTAAATTTTACAAAAAAAAATTTCAGAACTATGTTAAAAAACTGGGCGTGGACATTAACCGATTTCGCCCATTTCTACAGCAAACAGTTACCTTTATATGTAGAACATTATCACCAAATTTCTTTAAAACTGAAAAGTGAAATATAAATGTTGTAAAGCTATTTTACGCAAAGTTATTGCCTATTTAATATATCTACGATCCTCTTCAAAATCTTTCATATAAAAGTGGGCGTAAACCTTAACCGATCCCGCGTGCTGAATTTCGTTTCGATATCTTGAACGGTTTTTGATTTATGATTAATATTATTTCTAAATTTTACTTAATCAAAAATGTATTTTATACCTCAATCTCAATGTAGTCACCAAATTTTATCCTTATAGGTGTATAATGTACGAGTAATCAGTTTTTTTGTTTTTTAGAGAATATTCTATATATAAAAAGTGGGAGTGGCTATTATCCGATTTTGCCCATTTTAAATAGCGCTCGGAGATGAGTGCCAAGGAACCCGCATACCAAATTTCATTAAGATATCTCAAAATTTACTCAATTTATCGTGTTCACAGACGGACGGACGAACGGACATGGCTTAATCAACTTCTCTTTTCGTCCTGAACATTTTGATATATATAAGTCAATATCTATCTCGATCCGTTTATGCCGTTACGTACTGCCGTTAGGAGACTAAAGTTAATATGCCTTGTGTGCGTAGCACTACTAGGTATAAAAAATGGGCGCGTTAACGCCCACTTTACCAAAATTATGTAAATCTGCTCTCTCTAAAAATTGATCCTGCTAAATATTTCCACGCGGCACATAGGATGTTAATTGCCTTTCATTTGCCTGTGGGTTTAAAGGTTTCCAGGATTTCTAGGGTTTGAATTGTCTCATGCTTAAGGATTGGGTAGAGGAAAATATCCTTCTGTAGTTTTTCGGTTACGTGGTTGTGGAAGTCCGCCAAAGGCATTACGTATTTCTCTAATTGATGTATATTGGAACGATTTTTCGTCGTCCCTTGTCAAATTTGGTTTTGAGACAAACCGGTTTCGGCGTTGTGCCATCATCAGTGTCGAGTTCGGAACGAAAATTTGAAAAGGGATGACGAAAAATCGTTCCAATATACATCAATTATTCACCCTGTCGGAAAAACAACAAAACAAAATATTTCTCTAAGTCAATTATGTGGATGAGTTCAAAAGTATCGTCTTGAAGTTCGGCTTTTAAGTTATTAATGGTCAATAGGTTGTAGGTTCGTGTAGGCACACATTTCCACGTCTCCGTTTGCCGGGTGGAGGAAGCACAGTCTGTGATAAGAGGTACGGGTTATTTTTAAACATTGCTCTTGGGTACTGTTCTTCCAAATTCGGTCAGGATTGTGGTATTTCTATTTTACCTAACTATTTCCTTCTTATATTTTGGTATTCGTTTTGAGCCTAGACGTTTGTAAATTTTTACTAATATATTGAATTCTTTATTTTGTTCTTGGTTAAGTCTGTCAATGTTCTCATGGTGGGTTTGTTCAAATTGTGTTGAATCTGTCCGTCCGAACAATACTTCAATGGGCTTTTTACCTGTTGTCGAATGTATCGTATAGTTACATTCGTAAACTGCTCTGTCTATTAGTTCGAGGAACGATGAAAATGTTCTTTCGGCTTTGAGGCATCGTATTATATCTGTAAGAGTGGAATGGAAACAGTCGATCTGAACAATTACCGAACTCTTGTATGAGGGGGTTTTGTATGTTCGTATGGCAAGGGTATACTCGATCATAAAGGTAATAGAGGCAGAATTAAGGCTTGTCTCACTGTCGAAAACATCTTCTATTGCTCTAGATTCTATTACTTTAGTTTGCACGTATTTTGAAAATTTGTCGATTGGCGTTAGCACAAAGTTTCTTTCGGTCCTGTATATGTCTATGTGAAGAAGATGTCCTGGTTATTGGGGGTTTCCCTAATTCTGGATTGTTGGGATGACGGTCGTATTTATTTTCCCTGCATACTGAACAGCTTTTGATTGTATTTTTTATTTTACTTGACATGGCCGGAAAAATTTGGTTTCTATTTTTGTAGCAATTTCTATGCGCTCTGTGACGAGTTTTTATGATCATTTCCTTTGCGCTTGCTCGTTTATAATGTCATGTACTTGTTTTTATTGTAAGGTCATATGTTCAGCTCGAATGTCAGTTTTATTAACGTCTGACCATTTCTACTTGATTTTAATAACAGTGTTGTTGCCAATGGTGGGGATATTGGCGTGGATTTTTATCACGACCAGTGGCGTAGCCAGGATTTTGGCAAGAGGGGTTTAAAAAAAATTTTTATCGGAACCTGAAATTTGAAACACACAATAAATTTTGTTTTAAAAATGTACGCAAAAATACACCAAGGTCTTACATTTTTATGAGAATTTGTGGAATTTTTTGGAGTATGCAATGTTGTAGATCATTAAATTTTAAGGTCGTGACACATTTTGCTGATTTTAGGCAAGTTTTTCTTCCGAAGAACTAAAGTGCTTTCTTGCATATAAAAGTAATTGCTTTAATAACCTTATATTGAGGAAAATACAGAAGTCCCCAAGAAAATATTATTATTTATAAAGTGAGTTTTAATATTTTTGTATAAAGAGAAGGGATACATAAGATAGGATATTCAACAATTGTAAAGCATAATGTACATATCAATATTTTAATTACTTCTGCGGTAGAGTTACGTAGATAAGTTTTTAACTTCTTTGGAGTTTTTATCTAGGAATCAGCCTTAACACCAACAATAATGTCAGTATAGAAATCCAACGAAGAATAACTCGCGCAAACAAGTGCTTCTTCTGACTGAGTTGGCAATTGAGAAGTCAAGTCCTTTCTCGAAGAACAAAAATAAATAAGTCACTTGTCGAACCCGTGCTGGTTTATGGTGCAGAAGCTTGGTTGAGACGGCTGTGGGAGTAGTCGAGAGAAAGATTTTTAGAAAGATTTACGGACCCTTACGCTTTGGCGACGGCGGGTACCGCAGAAGATTTAATGATGAGCTGTATGAGCTATATGCAGACACCGACATAGTCCAAAGAATTAAACCCCAAAGTCTTAATTGGCTAGGCCCTGTTGTGCGAATTAATGTAGGTGTTCCGGCCCATAAACTATTCTTATCGGCACCCGATTTGTGATCCCGTAATGTTTCTAAATTGTAGAAATACCAACCGAGTGGCGAGCTACGGTAAAAGGTCAAAATGGCTTATACGGTTAGACGGCATTTAAAGAAGGAGAAGGGTTGAAAAGGTGAGTTCTACTGTAGAAGTAGAAACGGGAGCGTTGCAAAAATGTTTAGAAATTTGTATAAGTTTTGAAATGACGTTTTGTCGCAGCTCTGAAGTGCGTAAAACGCAGTTTTTAGCGAAAGATTATGTCAATTTTAAGAACCTTCTCCATAAATTGGTTTCGGCGACTATATTTTGGTTTTGAACAAGTGGTTCATAAAATTCGGCAAACTTAAATAAATGTTTGTCATTTTCTTCTCTGTGGTTTGTTGAAAACCCGAAGCGAAATCTCTAAAGATAGTTTTATGTTGAGTGAATCGACTATCTATTTCCATTATTATATGATCAATACATGAATGGATAAAAAACAGAAATCTTGAAATAAGCATTCAGATAACATGCTTGCAGACTTTAACTAGATTTAAATCGTTCTATTTGATTTCAATATGTACGAGTACAGGTTGGCTGATGAATTTTGCTACATTAAGAAACTCAAATAATTTTTTGTTTCAGTGTATGGAATTCATTTTTCTTTTATTCATGTTAAAGCTCATTAAATTTTATTAAATATAGCTTAATTAGTTTTAAAAATAATGGAATTTAAATGCCACCCCTGCTCGTCGATGCATGTGCGGCATCTTACCAAAAAGTTGTTCATTACTGCTTGGAGAGTTGAGACAGGAATAGCCGCAATTGTTTCTCGAATGGATTGCCTTAGTTCATTCAAATTTGTTGGTTTTGCTTTGAAGACTTCCTGTTTGCAATAACCCCACAAGAAAAAGTCAGGTGCAGTAAGGTCAGGCGACCTGGGTGGCCAACGGAATGTGGAGTTTCTGGATATCAGCTTATTGGGAAATTTTCGTCGCAATTCTGTCATAACAGGTTGGGCTATATGAGGAGCTGTACCATCTTGCTGAAACCACACAGAGTTGAAAGAAATTCTCATTCGGCGTAATTCTGGATAGAAAAACTCTCTCAACATGCTCAAGTAACGGTCTCCAGTAACCGTAACGGTGTGACCGTTTTCTTCGAAGAAGTAGGGCCCGACAATGCAGCGTGATGAAACTGCACACCACACTGTGACACGAAGTGGATGCAATTCCGTCTCATGGAGTATCTGTGGGTTGGAAGCACTCCATATTCGACAATTTTGTTTGTTTATGTTGCCGTTTAAATCGAAATGGGCCTCGTCAGACATGAAAAGACAATTCAACATGTTTCCATCCTCTTCCACCATTTGAAGCATCTTCTGGCAAAATTCCAAGCGAATCGGCAAGTCTGCAGCGTTCAGTTTGTTGGCCGTTTGAATTTTATATGGGAATAAGTCCAAATCTTTGTGCATAATTGACTGTAATGACTGTCTGCTGGGTGTAATTTGAGCAGATAAGCTTCTTGTCGAAACACGTGGATTGTTTTGTATGGCAGCAGCTACAGCAGCGATTGTTTCTCCGTTCGAACTGAAGGGTTTCGATGGTAAGGTCTTCTGTTGACTGTCCCATGCTCAGCAAAATTGTTTACAAGTCTTATTATGGTCCATCTGCTCGGAGGATTGCCGCCAAACGTGCGCCTATACTCTCTTTGAACCGAAACTACGGACTCCAGTGCGTGATAGCGGCGGACAATCCAAATTCTTGTTTCAGTGTCCCAGTTATCCATTTTTGTTAAATGTAAGAGTCAATCTGCAAAATAAAAAAAAAATTAACCAGATTCATTAAATAGAAAAAAAGTTATTTAATTTTTTTTGGTAGCGGCTTTCATTAGCCACCCTGTATGTCACAAGTTCTGAACAACGTAACTATAATACTAAGTCTTTTGCGAATTCCACTACAAGCCCTTAGGCTATCTTTTTATACCTTTCTTGAACATGAAATGGTATTATAACTTTGGCCAGATGTTTGTAAGTATGAGAAGAAGAAGAGATAGACCTACCAATAAGTATACCGAAATGATCGGGGCGATGAGTTGAGTCGATTTAGCCATGTCCGTCTGTCTGTTTGTACGCAAACTAGTCCCTCAGTTTTTGAGATATCTTGATGAAATTTGGTACGGAGCCGCCATTTTTAATGAGATTTATCGTTCGTCGGAATCAGCAAGATCGGAGCAATACAACTCATAGCTCCCATACAATCAATAGTTTCGATAAATGGGTTTTTGGCTATAAATTGTAATTAAAACGCTAGGAGCGTAAAACTTTGCAGGTTTGGTACCTATTATGTATGTAATGTGTGTAGTGAAAATCAGCCAGATCGCGCCTACATAACATATAGCTACCATACAATCGATAGTTTCGATAAATGGGTTTTGGGCTATAAATTTTCCAATTAAAAAGCTAGGAACGTAAAGTTTTGCCGGTGTAGTACTTATTATGGATGTAATGTGTATAGTGAAAATCAGCCAGTTTGCACCTACATAACATATAGCTCCCATACAATCGATCGTTCCGATAAATAGGGTTTGGGCTATGTATCTTTAACAGTTTTGCAGAGTTTGTACTAATTGTAAGTAAGGATCGGACACTTATCACCGTGATGCGTATTCATGAAAGGTATAAAGTCTTCGGCACAGTCGAAGACGGCCCTTCCCTTACTTGTTTTGTTGAAGTTTATTACACAAAGGCAGAATACATTGTGTTAAAAAAGATGCTAAAAGACTGGTTAATTATTTAAAAAAATAGTTTTTAATGTTGACCTAATAGTTTTATAATGCTAAGCAACAGAGAAAATGTGGAAATTTTTTAAATTTTGAGCCTTTCGCATAACAAAACTTACACCATAAATTTATCAATAAATGCCCATAATTGGCACAATTTTTTGCCAACTTCACCCTGAACCTTTCTTATAAATACTAAATTTAATAGGTCATAAAATTGCATATCCAAATTTTTTATACAAATTAGAATTAACGAGTATGGAATTTTGATGAAACTTGGTTAAATTTTCGTAGGTTTTGAACAAATTTTGAAAGTTGTTCTTGAATATTTTTTACTTATATACTTATATATAACTTTTATAAAAAACGTGTAAAAAATCTCGCTATCTATTTTTCCGCCGTTGTGTGCTCTGATTAAATTAATTAGCCTACCTACTCTAGTAAGTATTTTCAGACCGCCTGAATTCGGATTTGTAAAGACGTGAGAGATAAGGGAGTAGAGTTTTAGATCAACAATATCAGGCCTTGAAAATTACGGTACTATTTCGATCTGTTATCTTATTACTACCATCCCCCAATCCCTCCCCCCCCATGGCTACGCCACTGATCACGACTGATACATCTTAAAGCTGTAAAGGATGCCATTAGTTAAGTTTTATGATGGAAGGATAAAGAATTTAAAATTTGTATCCTTTTTACCAAACAGATTAACTAAGATGTGCTGAGTTATATCAATTTTACCGGCTACGGAGATTGCAAAAAATTCTTGGTAATTTGTGAGTGGTTTTGAAACAAACTGCGGTTGTATATAATTTTACTTGAACCCGTATCTATTAGTATTTTCAAAAAGTTTCCGTTCTTCGTTTTGAGTTCCACGTATGGCAACAAAGAACTCCTCATCCTAATAAATTAACGTCAATGTAATCTGCTTGGTTCTCCCCAGTGGATTCTTGCAGTAGGTCATCGTTTAATGCGCTGGCCGCGTATGCTTCGTATTCTTGTTTAGTTGGAATCCAATTATGCTGTTCATCATTTTGGTTATATGGGCCTTGCTGGTCACAAGAGTCTTGCTGGTAACATTGTTCTTCTTGTTGTTTGAGTCGTACTTGCTGCGAAAAGTTCGATGCCCTTTTTTCAGAGGGTTGGTTAAAACTTGGTCTGTTCATATAATTCATTGCTCTCGATTGGGTGCATCGATAGACGTCCATGGGCTCTGGAAGGGACTGTGGCTTCGCAGGTGTTGGTCTCGGTGGCTGGGCTTTAGGATAATTTGGCCAGTACTGCTAAACATTTTTGTTTAGTTGAGCAAGTTGCTGGTTCCAAGATATTTTTCCTGAATTGTTGATAACGAGACTGCACGTTTGGTGCTGGGATATACGCAAGTTGCGGATAAAAGGGTGGTGGCCTAGATTGTTGTGTCGTTGGGGTTGGAGGAGGTGCAACCAGTTTTCGAGGAGTGCCTTGTTTGAAGATGTGACCACTTTGGGCCACTTGATTCTCAAGCTTTAGTTACAAGTGTAATGCCCAGGAAGATATTCGGGTTCTTTCATGTATGGCTGTGTGAGTAGTAAAAGGGATTTCTAGCTCATCTCCAGGCTACTTAATTTATTAAGAATCAAAGAATGATGCGTGTATACGCTTTGATGGAATTCTGGGATCGTTGAATTTCCCTGGGTCAAGAAGGTCAATTGCCACTCAAGAGTGGTTATGTAATTGTTGTCGGATGGACACCTTGAAATTGCTTTCCAGTCGATTGGTATGATAAGAGACTCAAGGGCTTAGCCGGCGTTGCCGCCTATCTTGTTCCTTATGACGGATAATATTCCAAAATACTTGGGAGACCTTTCAGTGCTTTATAGGTTTTTAACACTCTGTCATTCCCCAATACACTAGAACGAATCATACTGTCAAAGTGCAGAATTCTTAAGAAGATTGTTATGTTATTATTTTTATTATGGGTGTCCGTTTTGCAATGAATTGGGTGCACGATCCTTATTTTATAACTTTTACTTTATGCTGAATTGCTTTTTTTCTTTCTTATCTAATATTTGTATACTGTTAATTTTGAAGCTTTATATTAGTTACATCCTTAGTTACTAATTATTGTGGAATGTAATTTTTTTTTATAGTTCACTTATATCACTAAAAAATATTTTTATGGGTGGTGAGATGATTTAGATGGATTTGCTCTCTTTTGTCCAAAAATGGTGGGTCGGGGTGCAACGCTGCCACCCACGCCTTTTTCTTTCAACGAATTTGGCGTTTCTCACTTTAAAACCCAGGCGCAGGCTTATTTCAGGTCTTTGTGATGCAGAGTTGATTCTCAGTGTCTTTTTGAGGGATCTTCAGCCTATTCCACTTCTCTGCGATGCAGAATTCCTTTTATTCACTGCCTTTTGTTCCCTGCTCGGGAGCCAGTTACACTTCTTACGATTTGTTTCAGTAAGAAAATATACTTTGTACGTTAATCCGAATTTATTGATCAAACAAATGACAATATGAATATGTTTACAAAGCTTTTTATACAAAATTTTGTGTATGCGTTCTGTCAGGTCAAGTTGCACCTACATGTGCTGGGAAAGTTGTTCATTCGCGACCGTGCGACTGTAGAGTTTTAGACGGTCATGCGATATCGTTGTGTTAACTTATATACGATATAAATAAGCCTATTACAGCAGTGGTTGGTGATATTTGTGGGATCACCGTACTTGGCGATTGGACAAAGCGCGCTAAACTTCCAATTTGCATGCCTGCACTCGTTGGACCATACTCTGCAAAAGATTTCATGCATAATAATTAGCAACTCTTAGCCTCGGTGCTTGAACGGCGGCTGCCATGGTGTGGTGGTAGTGTTGTTGGCCTAAGGCACCGAAGGGACCAGGTTCAAGTGACGGGACAGATAGCAACAACAATGTTCTGTCTTTTTATACCTAGTAGTGCTACGCACACAAGGTATATTAACTTTAGTCGCCTAACGGCATAAACGGATCGAGATATATATTGACTTATATATATCAAAATGTTCAGGACGAAAAGAGAAATTGATTAAGCCATGTCCGTCCGTCCGTCTATGAACACCATAACTTGAGTAAATTTTGAGATATCTTAATGAAATTTGGTATGCGGGTTCCTTGGCACCCATCTCCGAGCGCTATTTAAAATGGGCGAAATCGGACAATAGCCACGCCCACTTTTTATATATAGAATATTTTCTAAAAAACAAAAAAACTGATTACTCGTACATTATACACCTATAAGGATAAAATTTGGTGAATACATTGAGTGGCACCGCCCACTTTTGATTAAGTCAAATTTAGAAATAATATTAATCATAAATCATAAACCGTTCAAGATATCGAAACGAAATTCAGCACGCAGGTTTGCAGGTATGCAAGGAATGTTCCAGGAAAAAATGAGCGGGATCGGTTAAGGTCTACGTCCACTTTTATATGAAAGATTTTGAAAAGGATCGTAGATATATTAAATAGGCAATAACTTTGCGTAAAATAGCTTTACATCATTTATATTTCAGTTTTAAAGTTTCCGTAAACAAAGAAATCCAAAAACTTAAAATTTCCGAAAATGGGCGGGACCCCGCGGGACCCCGCCCCTTTTATAGTGGACTATTCCACAAAACTTTTTATGCCATTACTCCGCCAAAAACTGACTTTGTTTTTAAATTGGGCGAAATCGGTTAATGTCCACGCCCAGTTTTTTAACATACAGGGTGGCTGATGAAAGCCGCTACCAAAAAAAAATTAAATAACTTTTTTTCTATTTAATGAATCTGGTTAATTTTTTTTTTATTTTGCAGATTGACTTTTACATTTAACAAAAATGGATAACTGGGACACTGAAACAAGAATTTGGATTGTCCGCCGCTATCACGCACTGGAGTCCGTAGTTTCGGTTCAAAGAGAGTATAGGCGCACGTTTGGCGGCAATCCTCCGAGCAGATGGACCATAATAAGACTTGTAAACAAATTTGCCGAGCATGGGACAGTCAACAGAAGACCTTACCATCGAAACCCTTCAGTTCGAACGGAGGAAACAATCGCTGCTGTAGCTGCTGCCATACAAAACAATCCACGTGTTTCGACAAGAAGCTTATCTGCTCAAATGGGTGTAAGCAGACAGTCATTACAGTCAATTATGCACAAAGATTTGGACTTATTCCCATATAAAATTCAAATGGCCAACAAACTGAACGCTGCAGACTTGCCGATTCGCTTGGAATTTTGCCAGAAGATGCTTCAAATGGTGGAAGAGGATGGAAACATGTTGAACTGTCTTTTCATGTCTGACGAGGCCCATTTCGATTTAAACGGCAACATAAACAAACAAAATTGTCGAATATGGAGTGCTTCCAACCCACAGATACTCCATGAGACGGAATTGCATCCACTTCGTGTCACAGTGTGGTGTGCAGTTTCATCACGCTGCATTGTCGGGCCCTACTTCTTCGAAGAAAACGGTCACACCGTTACGGTTACTGGAGACCGTTACTTGAGCATGTTGAGAGAGTTTTTCTATCCAGAATTACGCCGAATGAGAATTTCTTTCAACTCTGTGTGGTTTCAGCAAGATGGTGCAGCTCCTCATATAGCCCAACCTGTTATGACAATTGCGACGAAAATTTCCCAATAAGCTGATATCCAGAAACTCCACATTCCGTTGGCCACCCAGGTCGCCTGACCTTACTGCACCTGACATTTTCTTGTGGGGTTATTGCAAACAGGAAGTCTTCAAAGCAAAACCAACAAATTTGAATGAACTAAGGCAATCCATTCGAGAAACAATTGCGGCTATTCCTGTCTCAACTCTCCAAGCAGTAATGAACAACTTTTTGGTAAGATGCCGCACATGCATCGACGAGCAGGGGGGGCATTTAAATTCCATTATTTTTAAAACTAATTAAGCTATATTTAATAAAATTTAATGAGCTTTAACATGAATAAAAGAAAAATGAATTCCATACACTGAAAAAAAAATTATTTGAGTTTCTTAATGTAGCAAAATTCATCAGCCACCCTGTAGTTCTGAAAATTTTTTTTGGAAAATTTAAAAAGCGGTATTTCTACAACTAAGCAAGTTATATCAATCAGATTTTTTACACATAATAACCTTTTTAAGAAAAAACTCGGCCGCAAAAAAACTTTGTCAATTTTGAAGAAGTAGGCGTGGCGCCGCCCACTTTTCAGCATAAAATTTTTGATATTTTCAAAGGCAATCGCTTATAATTCAATCTTGATATTTAAATGAAAATCGGTCAGCTGCTTCTCAGTAGTATGTATTATACTCCTGCCAAAAATTAGCCAAATCGGGAAACACACAAGCAAAATATCGGGCACGTAGTTAATAGCCCACTGCAATAGCGAAGTTATATATCTTTTTTGATTTTCATACCTTTCATAAACATTGAATGTATGTAAGTATGAAAACAAGAAGAGAAAAGGTCACTAAAATTATCAGCACGATGAGCGGAGTCGATTTAGCAAAGCTCGTCTCTCCGTTCGTCTGTCTGTCTGTCCGGCTGTCTATTTGAACGCAAACTAGTCTCTAAGTTTTACAAAAGAATGCTGAAATTCGTTGTTTGCTTTCGCCATTTTATAATATACTAGCAAACCCGGGTGACGTTGTTTTGACGTTTTTTGATACATAGAACACATCTATATATAAAATGTCATTAACTTGAACCAAATAAACTCCTAACTATACCGAACTGCAGCTTTATATAACCTGGGGGATTTTCCAAAAGCTATATACAGACTGTGACGTGAACTCTTGAACCTATCGTGAAAGTTCAAGAGCAAGACAAAACCCAAAATATGTGGGCGTGGCACCGCCCACTTCTGAAAAATTATGTAGATATTGACTAAGTGACACATATATCCAAATTTCATTAAATTAGACCAAAGATGTTCGGAGTTATGACGAATTTAAAATTTATATAGCTCCGCACACTTTTCCAAAACTATATAATGTCTATGCTGTACTCAATGAAGCCAAGTATATATTGTGAAAATTTCATACAGATCGGTTGAGTACTTTGGGGCCTATAAAAGACACCCTTTTTTATATCTATTTTTGTTACGCACACAAGGTATATTACTTCATTCGGCATAAACGAATCGAGATATATATTTATTAATGTATATCAAAACGTTCAGGATGAAAAGTAAAATATCCGGGCAAGTAGTTAATACCACACTGCAAAAGCGAAGTTGCATATCTTTTTTGATATTCATACCTTTCATGAACATGAAATGTTTGTACGTATACTGAAATGATCAGGAAGATGAGCTGAGTCGATGTAGCTATGTCTGTATCTCGACACGTTTGTCTGTCTGTCCGTCTGTCTATTTGAATGCAAATACGAACTGAATGTATTAAAATAGACCTGCGTAAATTGGGATGACATAATAGATCACTACTAGGTATATAATGTTCGGTTCCACCCGAACTTAGACTTCCTTACTTGTTTTTTTTAAGCTTGGGTGGTTGACGTCTGTTCTGATTAAGCTGCTCGCTATATAAATGCTAAAATAAAGCCAACCCCCCGGCAAGCGGGTTGTGCATTGGGTTTGCGACCCACTACATTATTTAGATGACAAATTTTCGAAACGTTTTAGTTATTAGGAGATAAGGGTGCCTCTGCTCGGCTCGTTGATGGCATCATAAATAGACAGATTGACATCATCGCCATACAAGAAATGCGACGAACGGGGCAAGGAGATACCACCAAGGCAGATTCGGTGTCTAATTCTTGGTGGGAGAGAGACTTGGGCGTCAAGTACTGTAGTTCATACATGTCGATGAGCGTATCGCCGCAATCCGTATGGTAGCAATATTACTCAACGTATCTTTTATCTGCTCACATACATCGGCGGAAGAAAATGACGTGGAAAGGACGCATTCTATGCGGCCCATCACGATATCAAAGTCATGCTTGGCGAGTTCAGTGTCAGGGTGGGTAAAGAGGCTGTGCGCGGCGGCACGGTCGGAAATATAACTACCGCCGCTGAAGAATTAATAGGATACCGGCGAACTCGAAGAAAGAACTGGTAAGCTGAGGAGTGCCGAATTGCATAATAATATTGGCCACGTTGAGGCCAAATTCAATGAAGAGTTCGTGTGAGCGCTACCACTAGTTGAAGAGAAATACGAAAAGCAGAGAGGCAGAAAAGCGTGAGTGTGAAGAGCTTAAGATGCTAGGCAAAAGGAATAGCATTCAAAATCAGAAAAACGGGGAATGACTGAGGGTCCAATCCATTAGAGGGGTGACCCAATATCGCATATAAGGTTCTATCAAGTGTGTCGTGTGCAATACTGAAGCGTGGCGAGAAAAGACTGATTGAGCTTTATCAGTGTGGCTTTAGACCTGGTATATCGACTTGCTTTTCACAATACGCCGAAGCTTGGAAAAAACTCCACAGAAAATAATTGACAACTCTTACTTGATTTTAAGGCAGCTATCGATAACACGAAAATGAGCGGACTTTATGCCATTTATTTTATTTCATGTTGTCATCAAGGGAAGAGTTAGCTAATTTTCGTCTTGGCAGTTATAATTTCGAAATAGTAAAGGACTTTATTTGATTGGGACCCAGCATTAACACCAGTAATAATGTTAGCCTAGAAATCCAACGAAGAGTCACTCTTGCAAACAAGTGCTACTTTGGTCTTACTAGGCAATTAAGAAGTAAAGGCCTCTCTCGAAGAACGAAAATAGCACTTATAAGTCACTTATCGTACCCGTCTTTGTTTATGGTGCAGAAGCGTGGACACTGATAATATCTAATGAGGTGGCTCTGGGATTTACAGACCCTTTGCTTTGGCAAGGCGAGTACCGAAGACGATATAGCTGTTGGAGCTATATGAAGGCACCGACATGGTCTAACGTATTAAAACTCAGCGGCTTTGTTGGCTAGACCATGTTGTGCGAATAAGTGAAGATGTTCCGGACCAGAAGGTATTCTTATTGGCATCTGCCGATGGTTGCAGAGAAAGAGAGAGCCCACAGCTCCGATGGAAGGACCAAGTGGAGACCGATTTGCGATACTGTGGTGTTTTCAATTGGCGACAGTTGGCAAGAAGAAGAAAGGATTGGCGAGCTTTGTTAGAAGACCAAAATCGTTTAGACGGTTAAGCACCATTTAAAGAAGCAGAAGATCTAGCTATAGTACAGCGAACTAAAGCCCGAAAACCCCGCTGGCTGAGTCATCCCAGCCAGAAAAATTTACTGAAACGGAACAAAATACTGACAAAAACCCTGCATTTTATCCATTTTCATATTCCGTTTAGTGTACTTATGTCGATCCGTTCCCCACAAAAGTTGTCGAAAGAGACGTATTTGCGTAAAAGTACAAAAATCTGTTAAAAGACTGGCACAGTTTCCTGTGCGTTTTATATACATTTTCCACACATTTTCATATCAGTTTTCCATGCGTTTTTTTGTATACTTTTTTGATCAATTTTCGGATGCAGTTTAGCATATATGTATGAATGCATTCAGAGCAGATTTCTTCCCATATTTTCTTTGTTGTTTTGAGTACATAAGTAAGTGCGCATGTATTTCAGCTATACATATGCATATGTTTCATTTAAAATTGGAAACTAATTACGATTTGATTAAGAAGAATGATGCAATCCCAATCTTGAGTACGGTTTATGCGCTATTGAGAGCAAATATTTAATGGCCTAAAAGAGAAGCATGCAACATCCGTCATCGATGCGAGTTTCCCTACCACCTATTTAGGAGCTGCAGTCACCTTCGAATAAGCACAAGGAAACAAATATACATCTGTAAACTTTTTTAGAAATGCACTATGTATGTGACTACTCACCCTTAAAAGCCTCCAACACCCTTGTAAATTTAGTTAAATAGTTCAAAGCAAACTTTTCAAAGCTTAAGTTTGATTTAGTTTTTCAAAATAAAACAGTAATTTTTCGATTTTTCTGTGATCATATTAAAAATTTTTTTAGAAATTCACTATGTATGTGACTACTCACCCTTAAAAGCCTCCAACACCCTTGTAAATTTAGTTAAATAGTTCAAAGCAAACTTTTCAAAGCTTAAGTTTGATTTAGTTTTTCAAAATAAAACAGTAATTTTTCGATTTTTCTGTGATCATATTAAAAATGGTTGCCAGATTTTAGTTGTTTAAGGCAAATTTGATAAAATACATTTGAAATGAAGGCAATCCGAAGGCAAAGGCCGTTTTTCGGATGTGAAAAATTACAAAAAAATGTGCGTTCTGTAAAACGTACGCTTTTCTGCTAGCTGGGATGTTATGTGAATGGCCGAAGAATGGCAAATAAATGATGATGAATGATGATATGAGATCAAAACATAATTTTTGCATTTAAACCAATATCCGTTTTACATAATCTAATAAAGTCAGATAAATTACAAAAAACTTTTTCAAAATGTTGAAATGGCTTCAAAAATATTCCTTTGCTACTTGCTACCAATTATACAGAATAATAAATGAATTGCGAACAATAGCGTTACAAAAACGACTAAGAAAGTTGTTACTTATGCACGCAATTTCCGGCTGCCCTTGCATACGACCTACTAAAGTGTCTATTTGCAGCTTATTTATAGTTTTCGCCTTAAAAAAACCAAAACCAATACGATATTAATGTATTAAAGTGGTTTTTGTTAGTAAAAGTTATATTTTGTACAGCGCTCCCTTAAAATTCCCTGTGAAATATTTCGCGAAAAAGTTTTGCGAGGTATCACTTTTTTTTCATTCGTGATAACTACTTTACTCGCCAAACCTGTTTTCGCTATTTCGAACATCGTTTAGAATAGGCGAAAGGCTTCAATGCAGAGTACCGCCAATTCTAAAAAAATATTGATGATCGATAGATATGATTAAGGTGAGTATAACCATATACTTTTTTAAAGGGCAAACGAAAACAACAAGATTTATCAAGAATCAAAGTTCATTTTAAGCATTTTTTCAAATCGAAATTTTCTCAAAAGCTAATGAACTGGTTTTCAACATGTTAATATCATTGCATACGCAATTAAATTATCTTCCTTTTTATATATTTTTTGTATATTTAGTTAGTCAAATATTTTAAATATTAAGGGTTAAATGTTGCTATGCTTACCATGTAAACGACCTATACACATTTGTACATTGTATATATGTATTTTATTTGATATGAGTATGTTGGTAACAGACTTTTGGAAAAGAACCGTTACTTTCAATTGGTGAAAAGTGTGCAATTGTAATGTGTTCAATTATTCTCCGTACTCTCAGTTGTTGGAAATTTATAGTTTGTTTGAGAGTCGTGATAGTGGCCCCGTAAATGAGTCAGCCCTTCATGCATTACGAGAGTGGGGTTTGATACCGGAGTACCACAAAATCTCCAAAAACACAAAATCCACAGCAAAAAAAATCAACGAAATCAAAATTTCCATAATCTAAGTACCCAAACACGAAATTCATACTGTTTTTTGAAGGCAGTGTCACAAAATCCACAAAAACAAAATTCACAAATTATTTAATTTATGATAATATTATGTAGTTACAAACATGCATATGAACACATATACGATATTTTTAAGATATATGTAGATGTGAATGAACGATACGATTTATTGAAGCCAAATTAAGTGTAGCAAAAAAACCAATATGATGAAGTTACTGATTAAAAAATGGTAAAAAACGAAGTAAAATAGCCCCGATCCAGCACTGAACAAACAACCTTGGCATGTTAGTTGTAGGCTTTAGCCATCGTGATACTGCTGCATAGGGAAACAGGTAATAAACTTAGAAATATATTAGCAATATATCTTCTTATTTCTTCTTTAAATGGTCATCTAACCGCCTGGGCGATTTTGACCGTCCAACATAGCTCGCCAGTCGTTTCTTCGTTGCGCCAACTGGCGCCAATTGGAAACACCGTGGGATCGCAAATCGGTCTCCACTTGGTCCTTCCATAGGAGTGGTGGTCTCCCTCTTCCTCTGCTTCCATCAACGCAAGATATAAAAAGCGTTGGTTTTCAGCAGCATTCCATCGAAAGCAAAAGGACAGCAAAAAAAAATTAAAAAATTAATGTATATCGCGATATACAACAGGTATATCATCATAAACCTCCTAAGAGATTTTTGCGCCAAGCTTCCCTTCCAATTTGTGATGTGCCGTTTTGATTATTTCCTACAAATTGGCGGTGCCTGCAATTTTTTGCCGACTCCGAACGGCATCTACAAAGGAGATGAACTTTTGCTGAGAAGCCTTCCATGGCATAAATTCACTCGGAGAATTTGCCAAACCACTGCCTGTAGGCGACCCCGTTTTTAAAAAACCTTTTAAAACGACTTTTGATGTTACCTGTCCCAGGACTCTAACCTTGGACCTTCAGTGTGGTAGGCCGGCAACACTACCACCAAAGCCCATATGCATAACATTTTAATCCACTCCTTAATATTTATATATATGTGGGATTGACAGACAGACCAAGGACAACTAGAAGTGGGCACACCTTCTAAATACTGATGTCTTAAAACGCCGGTCGTAATAAAATTTTATACAAATAAATTACAAATTACATCGGTTCGATCATACGTACTTGCTGCATCAAGAAGGCGGACCATACAATGTATATTATACATATTTGCACGTCGAAACAAAGGCAGAGCACATTTTTACGTACGTAGCAGCGAATGGCAGGAAGTTCTGCATCTTCATTTGTGTCAAAAAGCGTTAACTTTTGCACTAATTATAATTAAAGTATACCACCTGATAGAAGAGCCAGAAAATATAAAGGGACGAGAAACGGCTAGGCCGTAGCAAATAACAGAGACAACCAGTAACAGATCGCAGCTGAGCAGTGGCAGAACCAATTGGGTAGAAAAGGATGTTCACAACTTAATAATGGAAAGAGGCACCGAGCGTAAAAATTTTTCAGCAGCAACAGAGAAAAGGCCAAACAGGTGTAAGAAGTTTGCATAGAACAAGTTAGAAGTTCAAGTTGCGTTGAGTATACGACAGTGGTCGTGCTATTAAGTCGAAGACGTGTGCGAAGTTTGGTTTGAGTTTCACTGCTGTGGATGGATAAGTGAAGCGTTGAGAGTGGTTTGACACAAGAGTTTGGTTGCATCAACAAAGAGTGAGTTGTGCTCGAGATAACAAGGAACGAAGGTGGTTGAAACAGTAGTTGGCCACAGCGAAGTAAAAGGCAAGATAATGATTAGTCATAATGAACATGAACCTGTCTCCGTTTCACTTATTAATTTTCTAGTGACATTACAATCGTTGATTACCTTGTATTGAGTTCATATTTTCGTTTTGAATAAAGTTCTTATTGACTTTAAATTGAGTCGATACATTTCAAAGTCGCTTAAGTCCACTATAAGACAGTTTTGGTAAACTGCGATTTTTTATTTTCTTGAAATATACTTTATGTAAGTTTCGCGAAGCTCTATAAACGTTTATATAAGAAAGCGTAAGAGCATTTTGTGAAGAAAAAATAATGGAAAATTAAGACATTTCAAAATAAAAACAGTTTTAACCTTGGACTTAAGCAACTTTGTAATGCGATGTATCACTTGCAAGGTAGCGGATTTGACACAGCCTTTTCTCCACATGATTTTTTAGGGCCCTGAAAATGTTATACTTTCTTTAATATGGCGCAGAATGTAAAATTTTTTATGGAAGTAGTAAATGTCACGCGATTGCAGGGTTTTGCACTTGTATTTTGATTTTTTTCCATGATTGCACTTCTGCTTTTGTGGGAGCCCTTTTGGCGAATACCTAAAGGCATGAATGCGGCCGTAAAGACAAAAACAACATGAGTGATACACCCAGTAGATACCTTAGCAATAATAGCAATTACTAATAAAATACTTACAGTTTCGCCATATTTTTTTGTTTTTTTATATCTTTTATTAATATTCTCTTTTTTTTTGCTTTGTCCGGTGACAAAATTTGCACATATTCGCTATTTTCTTCGATCAAAACACACTCACTATTAAAGATTTCAGTTTAAGAAAGTTCGTTGAATATGTCACAATAAAGAATAGCAGAGCACACCCTGATTGACTGAAATGGACTTAAGTAGTTTTGATTTACAGGTATACAAGGACTTATTCAACTTTGAAAAAATTGCTAAAACAAAATGCGAATTTTTAGCGTCATTGCAACTAATTAGACATACTTCTATATTTTAAACTATTGATTTGTTAGCGCAGTATATAACGCAACAAAAATCTCAAAAAATTCTACATGTGAACTTAAGCGACTTTGATAGGTATCGACTCAATTAATTGGTAGTCATGACCCTGTAGGTGGTAAACTTGTACAAACACCGCATCTACCAATTCAAGAAATGCAATTCGTTGAGCTAACCCTTCGATATTTAAGTTCTCATGAAAGTAATAATGCTAAAATTCGCGTGGGAAGTTGTTAGTGGGAAAGATCTTTCCGAGCCGTTCACAACTAAACGAGGTTTCAGATAGTCATCCACTATCGTGCGATATCTTTAATTTGATGCTGGAGAACATAACCGCTTTGCAGAATATAACCGCGTTGGAACAATATTTTATAAAAGCGTGCAATTGTAGGCGTATGCCGACGACATTGATATCATTGGCCTTAAAAACCGTCCACTAACTTTTGCGTACTCTAGGAAAAGAGGCGGAAAATTGGTTTGGTGGTGAACGAGGTCAAAACGAAGTACCTTCTGTCACCATGCAAGGAGTCAGCGCATTCGCGCCTAGGCAACCACTCCACTTTTGGCAGCAATAATTTCGAAATAGTAAAGGACTTCATTTACCTGGGAACCAGCATTAACACCAACAATAATGTTAGAAATCCGACGAAGAATCACTCTTGCAAACAAGTGATACTTTGGACTGAGTAGACAATTGAGAAATGAAGTCCTTTCTCTAAGAACTAAAATAACACTCTATAAGACACTTCTCGTACCCGTCCTGGTTTATGGTGCAAAAACTGACAACATCTGACGAGGTGGCTCTGGGACAGAAAGGTTTTTGGAAAGATTTACAGACCCTTACACTTTGGCGACGTCGAGTAACGAAGAAGATTTAACGACGAGGTGTATGAGCTATATGCAGACACCGATATGCTCCAACAAATTAAAATGCAGCGACTTCGTTGGCTAGGCCAGGTTGTGCGAATGAATGAAGATGCTCTGGCACAGAAGGTATTCTTATCGGAACCTGTCGGTCGTAGTATACAAAGAGTGAGACCACTCCGATGGAAGGACCAAGTGGATACCGATTTACCATCCCCTGGTATTTCCAATTGGCGGTAGTTGGCAGAAAGAAGAAACGACTGCCTAGCTATCAATTTTTCGAAAAATTGCCACATCAAACTTCTTCTACGACTCATGTTTAAATGTTTAATAATATTCATATATCAATATGACAAGCTATTTTTTTTTTGGCGCAACATTTTTTGGTGGGCATATGTATTCAAATTGTCATTTACGTTCGTGCATTCACTTCTAGGTGTAAAGCGGTTTGAATTTGCCTTATTACTTACTAGCATTTACCCGCGGCTCCGCTCGCATCAAATAAATAAGCAAAATAACTAAGCTTCTTTTGAAAACATTTTTATTTATCAAACAGATAACTTTTAAAGTTCACATGTTCCTTAAAATAATGATATACAAAAAACCTTAAATAATCAGGTTACACACCAAATATTAAAAATTTCTTAGCAGCACTTGTAAACAATTAAATTCACACAGAGTACCAACTTCTAATACAGGATTCTAAACAAAAGCCAAAGCTATTAATTATTTTTCAGATCAAATTGAAGAAGAGATACATGCAGAACAAACCGTAAGAGCTTCATAAATTGTATTATTATATAAACACTCATAAAAGTTTAATTTTTACGAAACAGCGAAGCAACCAAAATATGAAGAATTGCTAAACTTACTAAAAGGATATTTTCGGCAGAAACGATATCAATATCTTTAAAATGCACAACTATTTGATTTTATGTTTGACAGGTGACGATTTACTCATATTTATTAACGACGACAATAGCCCGGCCGACATTCAAAACGACGACTGTGAACGACAACGGAGAAAAACCGAAGTGTTTACGCGACATCGGTAGCCACACGTCCCAATCCCAAACCCATAATATTCATTATAAACATATTTCCTGAATTGTACATAAAGTAATACTCGTTATACATATTTGTCATGAATTGTATATAATATCATTATAACGCATGGACTACATTATATTTTATTATTATTAGATTATTTACTCATCACAACTTATGAACTCACTTTTAGATTTAAGTGTTAAAATTGGAACGATTTGGGACGTGTGGCAACCACGCATAAATCCCCCACGCCAATTCGCCGCACAGCTGATAGCTGGTCGCCCATCATTTTTACCTTTTTGCATATCATTATTGTTATTGTTTTTGGCTTTTTGCAAACACCGGTTTTTCATATTATTAAATTCTTGTTTTCCGACCGGCAACTGTGTGAATTTTTCTTATTTGAGTTAAACCCTAATAGAAAGTGTCGAAATAAATTTGTATAATCACCCACTAGCTAAAATTCAGTGTTGTGAAAATATCGTTGTGATTGCGTTTCTTCACATTGTTGCTGGTTCACTAAACCCTTCAAGTTTTATTTCAACGTGAATAGCAAATAAAAGGAAGGAACACTAAACCGACCTTTAACCAAATTAATTTTGATTTGTGCAACTAGTTGCGGAAGCTTAATTATCCCCGAAGTCCAGCTTCAAACAAACGTAATACAAAGAAATAGTACCCCAATCTCAAGGCCAGGATTCCCAACAACCGTGAGTATTACATGAAATTATACATGGTCCTTCTTCGCCATTGAAGAAACCAGCCCCTGCCCATACATTATAACAATATAAAATTATAATCCCCAAATTATAAGTCCCAAATTTCAATTTGTTGGCTCCCGCCAAAAACAATTTTTTCCCGCCAAATTATTTTTTTATCTCGGTGAGCCCAAATTCCATACGGCGAAAATTGTCACTCATACAGTGTTAAATTTAAGACTAAAATCTCTTGCGGTACAAAATTATATACACCCAAAACACAGTGGGCTTAATAGCCAATTTCACCCAACAAAAATATATTTATTTTACGATTTAAACGAAAAATAAATTCTCCCAAGTTTACCTAGCATAATTTCGGTCCATATCCAATTAAACAAAATACAAACACGATAAATAGTGTACAATTCCCAAAAAAATCAATTGATAATATTATACATTGTGCCCAAACTACCGCTCACGAAAGTACATATCTGTATACTCACACGCACATACATATATAAATAAAGTGGTTGAACAATATATCCTCTGAACAGTGGTACAAGACTGCTAAATCCCCCATCACATTTTTTTTGTAAATAAAAGCAGCAGTCTTCCAAATAATTCCCAAAATTGCCACCGTAAAATTAAGTAAATAACTTTTCAGAATGACTACCGTAGCCGAAAATAAATTTATTTCCGAAACGGATATTTTTACGGATTACTGCACTCGGTTCCGTTAAACCCCAATCCAAGATAATACCGAGGCAGCCCTAAAATTAAAAGACAAAAATATAGATGTTTTTTGGTCAAGAGTACAGAGCGCGTACGACGAGGTAGTAGAGACAGACGACCAGGACCTCCCCAAGGACTTTAAGTCCGCCGCTTTCGGTAAATACCGAGCCTGCTTTATCGCATATGAGGACACCAAAGCTCAAATAGGCGACCAACTCCAACTCATAGCATTGAGTATCCCCGCGCCTAAAGAGCAACCCGAACCCCCCCAAGAGTCCTCCCATATGAACCTGAAAGTCCCCCCATGTGATACAGAAATTTTTTATGGAGGGTATGATCAATGGCCGTCCTTCCGAGACATGTTCACGGCGGTCTATATCAACCACTCGAAACTCTCCAGTGCCCAGAAACTGTATCACCTCAGACATAAGACTAAAGGAAAGGCAGGTCAAATAATGGAACAATTCCCGCTAAGCGACGACAATTTTTCCCTAGCATGGGAAGCTCTCAAGTCGCGTTATGAAAACAAAAGAGTCCTGGTCGACAACCAAATACGAATTCTCATGAATCTAAAAGCGATTCAATCGGAAAATAGCGATGAGATCCAGAGGTTACAATCCTCAGTTAACAACTGTCTCCAAATACTAGCGACACAACAAGTCGAAACCTCCAGTTGGGATCCCATATTAATATATCTGGTAACCTCGAAACTTCCAGACAATACAGTTGCCCTGTGCGAGCAATCATTAAGCTCCAGAAGAGACCTGTCGAACTGGTCCCAAATGAACCAGTTTCTGACCACTCGCTACGAGATAGTGGAAAGGGTGGATCAATGGCGACCTGCCAAACCCCGATATAATCCACCCTCCACAAACTTCTCAAGGCCTCACCCCAGTCAAAACAATTCCCAGTTCAGGCAGGCTCAACCCCAAAACCACGGCAACAACTCCCTTACGCAAACAAAATCTCATGCCACAGAACACCAACGATTTTATACCTGCAAATTATGCAAACAATCCACCCACACCCTACAAAGCTGTTTGCGGTATAAAAGGTTGCCAATCTCCGAGCTTAAAAAATTCGTAAGAGAAAATAATATTTTCGAGAATTGTTTAGCTCAAACCCATGTGCTAAAAGACTGCCAAAGCACGAGAACGTGCATGCACTGCCAAGGCCGGCATAACACCACCCCTCACGACACAGCAACCCCCAGTACCAGTTCCGGAATCCAAAGGACACGATCCCAGGTAGCCACAATAGAAGCCAGCAATCCCAGGCTTCAGGACGTCAGCCAGGCGGCACCCCAGGAAGGAGAACTCTCTACGCCCAACAGTTCCCAAGTACAATCGTTCCATGCTGATAATGATAACCAAATCATACTCCCTACAGCAATAGTCTTGGTAGAACATAGAGGGGATCTATTTAAGCTTAGAGCCTTAGTGGACCAAGGCTCCGAAAGAAGCTTCATATCCGCCAAATCTCAGACCAAACTCGGGCTTCCCTATACCCATTCCCTGTTTGAAATATCGGGTATGGGAGGCGGAGTGGTACAAACATCAAACAAGCTGTGCTCGTTGACCCTAGTCTCAAATGACAATAAGGTGAGAATAAAGGCCTAGGCAATAGTGCTTCCCCGGCTCACTAGGCAGCTCCCAACATTCAGGCTAAATGACAGCCAAAGGCGCAAATGGTCCCATCTCAAATTAGCAGACCAGAACTCCCAGAACCCATCCCAAATCGATCTGGTATTGGGTAGTGATCTTATCCCTCAAATAATGCTAAATGGTATAGAAAAGATCTCTCCCAGCCTGCTAGCCCAAAATACAATATTTGGATGGATCATAAGCGGCCAAACTCCCGCAAAAGTTGGGAGCACATTCCTCGCAAGCATGGGAAATCACGACTATTCAGCTAAATGAACAGCTGAGACAATTCTGGGAAATCGAGGAGATACCCAGAACTCGAGTAGAAACCCCCGAAGATCAAATGTGCGAAGAGCTCTATCAAAGCACAACCACTCGAATGGATGACGGCCGATATATGGTTCGCCTCCCGTTCAAATCATCATTCCCGAACAATATCGACCCAGGCCAATCCCGTACTGCAGCCCTACGACAGTTCCATGGAATGGAACGCAGTCTCTCAAAAAAGGGCGATCTCAAACAGCAGTATGACCAGGTTCTAGAAGAATACCTGTCCCTCGACCACATGGAAGAGTGCAGTCCAAATGAATTGGAATCCCAAGGAAAATACTGCTCTTTCTATCTCCCTCACCATGCCGTCGTCAGGCCAGACAAAAAGACAACAAAAGTCAGAGTTGTATTCAATGCTTCCAAGAAGTCAGGTTCCGGTCACTCCCTTAACGATGTGTTATGTACCGGACCAACCCTCCAACCCGATCTCAGACTTATGTTGTTAAAATGGCGGACATATAAATATGTGTTTAATGGCGATGTAGAAAAAATGTACCGCCAGATACTCTTACACCCCGATGACCGAGACTACCAACGGATAATATTCCGAACTCCCGAAGACAGTCCAATAAAGGACTTTAAGTTGAAAACGGTCACCTTTGGGGTGAACTGCGCTCCCTTCCTGGCTATTCGCACGCTACACGAGCTGTCGAAAGATATATCCGACTCCCATCTACGCGCAGCCCCAATATTAAAGTCCGAGACGTATGTTGACGATATTTTATCCGGCAGTCATGATCTTCCCTCAGCCGAGCAATCCCTAAAAGAGACTATTGATGCTCTCAGCTCAGCCGGCTTCCCTTTAAAAAAGATCACGGCAAACCATCCGGACATACTCAAACAAATTCCCAAGGCGGACTTACTTGAAACCGACTTCCTCGAGTTCGAGAAAAGTAGCACCGCCAAAACCCTAGGAATTCAATGGAATGCGCTCTCGGACACATTCTCCTATACTGTGGACTCAGACCCAGCCTCAACAGCAGCCACCAAGCGGCAGATACTTTCCTCTATCGCAAAACTTTTCGACCCCGCAGGGTGGCTGACGCCAGTCATGATACAGGCAAAAATCCTGATACAGGAATTGTGGTTGGACGGGACTGATTGGGATGAACGGGTCAAACCGATCCGTCTCGTAAAATGGACGCAATTCTCAAGAAATCTGCAGGCAATCTCAAATATACAAATACTCCGATGGATTAACTTCGCCCCTGACCATCTGGTCGAGCTCCATGGGTTTTGCGACGCCTCTGAAAGGCTTATTGCGCAACCCTCTATGTGCGAACTACTGTCGGCACTCAATTTTACTCTCATCTCCTCGTGTCCAAAGGCAAAGTGGCTCCTCTCAAAACTATAAGTCTGCCACGCCTGGAACTATGCGGAGCCCTCTTACTAGCCAAACTAGTCGCAGTAGTGCAACCCCATCTCGGCCTCACTGGAAGAAAGTTGACCATGTGGTCTGATTCCGAGATCGTGTTAGCCAGGCTCGAAAAGCCACCTCACTCATGGAAGACCTATGTCTCCAATCGAACAGCCCAGATCATAGACCTCGTAGGTAATGTCCCTTGGCGACACGTGCGAAGTAAAGATAACCCCGCAGATCTGGGAACCAGAGGTTGTACGCAAGTCGATCTCTCCAATTCTGCCCTCTGGTGGAATGGTCCAGAGTGGCTTTCCAAACCCCCCGAAGATTGGCCTCACCCAACAGTTCGCATCGTTAACCCCCCCCAGTCACGTAAAGTAGAAGCCCTACATGCTACGGAAGAGACGGAGGATCTCTTAGATCGGTTCTCTTCCTACCCTCGTGCTTTGCGTGTAATAGCTTACGTTCTCAAATTCCTACGTCGGCTAAAAGACGCGGTGAACGGTATTAATGACCCAGCCGACCCCTCTCTAACTCATGCCGATCTCAAAAGATCGAAACATCGTCTGATCATAATGGCCCAAACTCGATATTACACTCTTGAAAGATCATGTCTAGAAGACTCAAACCCCATTGAAAAACGGAGCATCCTACTCGTACTCAATCCTTTCCTAGACAAGAGCGGAGTCCTCCGAGTGAATGGCCGACTAGCCCATGCAACCCTCACTTACAATGAGCGTCATCCCATCATCCTACCCGAAAAGTCTCGGCTCTGTACTCTATATATACGATTCCTTCACGAAATGCTCCTACATGCGGAAGCTCGTCTCATGCAGCAAAGCTTAAGGCAAGAATTTTACATTGCCCGTCTCAAACCACTGATCAAAAAATGCATATTCCAGTGCAAAGTCTGCACCACTCACAAACAACAAACGCGATCACAAATTATGGCGCCTTGCCCCCCGAACGTTGTAGATTCGCTCCACCCTTTACCACGACTGGTGTGGATTTCGCTGGCCCATTTCAATTGAAAGCATCCATGCTTCGATCTCAAACCCTCGTAAAGGGTTACGTGGCCGTCTTTGTCTGTTTTACCACCAAAGCGGTCCACCTGGAATTATGCTCAGACCTCACCAGCAAAGGCTTTTCTTGCCGCCTTCGCCCGATTTGTAGGACGCCGAGGATACCCGAATCAGATGATGAGCGACAACGGCAAAACATTCATCGGCGCCAAGCGTGCTACCGAACTGGAATTCGTAACGTTCCTGAAAGAAGTATCGACGGATATCGTACAGAAGTACGCCCCCCAAGGAATCAATTGGAAGTTCATACCCCCCGGCGCACCTCACATGGGCGGATTATGGGAATCCGCTGTCAAAAGCTTTAAAACACACTTTAAAAAGGTCGCCGGAACCCACAGCTTTACCTTCGAGGAGTTCTCGACGTTATTGATTCGGATAGAGGCCGTACTTAACTCTCGTCCCATCTCCCAGCTTTCTCAGGACCCGAATGACCTCACCGCCCTCACGCCAGGTCATTTTCTTCGAGGAGCTACAATGCTCTCGCTTCCCGAACCGAATCACGCAAATCTCTCTCTGATAAATAGGTGGGAACGACTGAAAGTTCTGCATCATCAGTTCAGCAAACGCTGGAAAACTGATTACCTCACGGACCTTCAAAAGCGTTACCGTTGGAAAAGTGCTCAAACTCCCCCGAAAATTGGCGACCTAGTCATCATTAAAGAAGACAACTTACCTCCCACCGAGTGGCGACTAGGTCGATTAGAAAGCCTACACCCAGGACGAGACGGACACGTTCGTGTCGTAGCCGTCCGCACCCAGAACGGAATTCTCACAAGACCTCTCACGAAACTGTGCTTTCTACCGTCATTTGAGAGTGACGAGGGCCCTCAGTGCCCACTCCCATCTCCCTAACTTAATACAGTCCACAAAGCTCATACTATCGTTAGCACTCAGGCAACAACTTAGGCACTCCCCCAAACATATGCTTAATCCCAGGCGTATAACTAATATGCATATACAGGGTGGCTAATGAAAGCCGCTACCAAAAAAAAATTAAATAACTTTTTTTCTATTTAATGAATCTGGTTAATTTTTTTTTTATTTTGCAGATTGACTGATTGAAAAATGGATAACTGGGACACTGAAACAAGAATTTGGATTGTCCGCCGCTATCACGCACTGGAGTCCGTAGTTTCGGTTCAAAGAGAGTATAGGCGCACGTTTGGCGGCAATCCTCCGAGCAGATGGACCATAATAAGACTTGTAAACAATTTTGCCGAGCATGGGACAGTCAACAGAAGACCTTACCATCGAAACCCTTCAGTTCGAACGGAGGAAACAATCGCTGCTGTAGCTGCTGCTATACAAAACAATCCACGTGTTTCGACAAGAAGCTTATCTGCTCAAATGGGTGTAAGCAGACAGTCATTACAGTCAATTATGCGCAAAGATTTGGACTTATTCCCATATAAAATTCAAACGGCCAACAAACTGAACGCTGCAGACTTGCCGATTCGCTTGGAATTTTGCCAGAAGATGCTTCAAATGGTGGAAGAGGATGGAAACATGTTGAACTGTCTTTTCATGTCTGACGAGGCCTATTTCGATTTAAACGGCAACATAAACAAACAAAATTGTCGAATATGGAGTGCTTCCAACCCACAGATACTCCATGAGACGGAATTGCACCCACTTCGTGTCACAGTGTGGTGTGCAGTTTCATCACGCTGCATTGTCGGGCCCTACTTCTTCGAAGAAAACGGTCACACCGTTACGGTTACTGGAGACCGTTACTTGAGCATGTTGAGAGAGTTTTTCTATCCAGATGCTATTACGCCGAATGAGAATTTCTTTCAACTCTGTGTGGTTTCAGCAAGATGGTGCAGCTCCTCATATAGCCCAACCTGTTTTGACAGAATTGCGACGAAAATTTCCCAATAAGCTGATATCCAGAAACTCCACATTCCGTTGGCCACCCAGGTCGCCTGACCTTACTGCACCTGACTTTTTCTTGTGGGGTTATTGCAAACAGGAAGTCTTCAAAGCAAAACCAACAAATTTGAATGAACTAAGGCAATCCATTCGAGAAACAATTGCGGCTATTCCTGTCTCAACTCTCCAAGCAGTAATGAACAACTTTTTGGTAAGATGCCGCACATGCATCGACGAGCAGGGGGGGCATTTAAATTCCATTATTTTTAAAACTAATTAAGCTATATTTAATAAAATTTAATGAGCTTTAACATGAATAAAAGAAAAATGAATTCCATACACTGAAAAAAAAATTATTTGAGTTTCTTAATGTAGCAAAATTCATCAGCCACCCGGTATTACTCTTTTTTTTCAACAGATGGATCGTCAACGCCCTCCGGTCCCAACACCACGACGCTCATTGGCATCGCAAGTGACCCTGCCCGCAGCCCGTCCGCGCTGTAGCGAACCCAAATGTAAATTGTGCATGCGTCATCACGCGCTGCTCATGTGCCCTGTGTTCACGGCCATGCAGCCGCAACAACGCTTCTTGGTCGCTAGGGCACATCAGTATTGCACCAACTGCTTCGCGCTGTCCCATCGCACCAACCAGTGCACCTCCACAGAAAGCTGCCGGGTCTGCGGGCAGCATCACCATACATTCCTTCATCGGGACACCGGAGGTCGCCAGCCCGCGTACGTCGCACCACCTGTAGCGGAAATACCTCCGACACCATGCCACCACGAACCGCGGCGTCGAGCAGCAAGTCGCCGTCGCCGTCTTCAACCAGAGCCTCCCAGGGCTAATGGTCGTACTCCAAATACACGTCAACCATCACGAACAACCAGCGTCGGGGATCGCACCATTCGGTGCACCGCAACCGGCTTACGCACAGCCACGTATAAAAATAAGGTGGGGCGGATCCTTATTCAGGAAGCAGTTCGTGCCTTGCAGGAGTTGCAGCATACACTAGGCGCTTAGTACGCCTAGGGGAGGCAGAATGTTTACGCGACATCGGTAGCCACACGTCCCAATCCCAAACCCATAATTTTCATTATAAACATATTTCGTGAATTGTACATAAAATAATACTCGTTATACATATTTGTCATGAATTGTATATAATATCATTGTAACGCATGGACTATATTATATTTTATTATTATTAGATTATTTACTCATCACAACTTATGAACTCACTTTTAGATTTAAGTGTTAAAATTGGAACGATTTGGGACGTGTGGCAACCACGCATAAATCCCCCACACCAATTCGCCGCACAGCTGATAGCTGGTCGCCCATCATTTTTACCTTTTTGCATATCATTATTGTTATTGTTTTTGGCTTTTTGCAAACACCGGTTTTTCATATTATTAAATTCTTGTTTTCCGACCGGTAACTGTGTGAATTTTTCTTATTTGAGTTAAACCCTAATAGAAAGTGTCGAAATAAATTTGTATAATCACCCACTAGCTAAAATTCACAGTGTTGTGAAAATATCGTTGTGATTGCGTTTCTTCACATTGTTGCTGGTTCACTAAACCCTTCAAGTTTTATTTCAACGTGAATAGCAAATAAAAGGAAGGAACACTAAACCGACCTTTAACCAAATTAATTTTAATTTGTGCAACTAGTTGCGGAAGCTTAATTATCCCCGAAGTCCAGCTTCAAACAAACGTAATACAAAGAAATAGTACCCCAATCTCAAGGCCAGGATTCCCAACAACCGTGAGTATTACATGAAATTATACACGAAGCTTGACGATAATTGCCGCCAAGCACCGACGACATGATAATAATAAAAGCGGCAACGACAGTTCTGCATTAGCTCAAACAACAGCAAAAAAATTTTGAAAAAAGTATTGCATGTGTAAAAAAAACATAAAACTACTCAATTTCAACATATATTTAAAGCAATTTGCATATATTTTCGATTTAATTCACAAAAAGAAAAAAGGACGCCACGACCGTCGCTGTCAAATTAAAAATAGATCTAATCTGGCGACAGCGGCATTCATGAAAAATTCTTCTACATAAGAACATGTGAAAAAATAATTTGACAGATGCCGCACCGTCGTTGTCGTCTTGAATCTGTTTTCCCTAAGTGACAGAAAAAGTACCGAAAACGCAAAATAAAATTGGTATTGTATGTATAGCAAGGCGAATTCATTACATGAACGTTATTTTCTTTTGATCTGACATTTCTGAACATGCTAAATTCGCCTTGCTCTCACCTTATATGAATTCGCCTTGATGCATAGTAACTAAACTTTAAAATCATAGCAATTAGTTTTTAAAAGTATTTTTGTAGATATGGCGATGAATTTTTTAGGCACGTTTTGACCGATAACTCAGTTATCGATTAACTTATATAACAAAACATAGCAGTATCGTATTAGTTTATTGAAATATCGAGAAGTCCATATGAATCTTTGGCCTTTCCGTTTCGTGTCATATCCATATTTAAGGTTTCAGGCATTTTATACTTTGACCGATAGCTCAGTTATCGATTAATTTATCGAAATATTGCAGACTCCAAACGAATCCTGTGACCTTCCCCATTTGTTTGATACCCATATTGTATGCAAATTCAGGGGTTTTTGGGCGACCCCATTCTGACCGATAACTCAGTTATCGGAATATTGCAGGGTCCAAAATAACAACGTGGCCTTCCCCATTCGTTTGATACCCATATTGTATGCAAATTTAGGGGTTTAGGGTAACCACATTCTGACCGATAAATCAGCTATCGATTAATTGATCGAAATATTGCAGAGTCCAAAAGAATCCTGTGACCTTCCCCTTTCGTTCGATACCAATATTGTATGCAAATTCATGGTTTTTTGGGCAACCACATTCTGATCGATAACTCAGTCATCGAAAAATTGCAGAATCCAAAAGAATCGTGTGGCCTTCCCCTTTCGTTTGATATCCATATTGTATGCAAATTCAGGGGTTTTTGGGCGACCCCATTCTGACCGATAACTCAGTTATCGATATAGTTATCGAAATATTGCAAAGTCCAAAAGAATACTGTGGCCTTCCGCTTTCGTTCAATATCCATATTGTATGCACATTTTAAGGTTTTAGGGCACCAATTGCATAAATTCATTGGATAAAATACATTTTTGGGTTAGTTGGGTCACATTAGTGCCCATAACTCCATAACCATGTGAGGTATTGAGATTTCATGAAACTTGTTACCTATCCGAGACATCGGAAAATAAGTGCGCAAAATTTCATACAGATCGGTGCTGTAGTTTGGGCGTGAAAACGGTTCAAACACACTCACTCATAAACTTACGCATTTATAATATAAGTAAGATAACTGATCCGCAATGTGGTATTGAGAATGGGAATCGAAGAAGAAAATGCTTTACCTATTGATTTGCAACTGTCGAAACAAAAATTAGACTTTCAGAATAAAAGCTAACTACTCATCATCATGAGTTACAACATCGATCGAGTGAACAAATCGAAGGGCTTTTCTTTTCTTGGAGATGATACGCCAGACATTGCAGGAGTAGAACAAAGTTCAATTTGCATTCGCTACTTGGATAAATGCGGCGAAAAGTTCATCATTCAGGCAGATTTTTTGTGCTTTATTCCTATTACCGATTTCACTGAAAAGGGAATAGGAACTGCTTACCTTGATTTCCTAAAATCTTTCTGACTGGATTGCAGGTATTTCTTCGGGCAAGGATATAAGGGCGCGAGAGCGGTTAGCGGAGAGTTTCAAGGGGCTCAAGCTGTTGTCAGAAAAACTTATCCACTCGCGTTCTACTCCCATTGTGCTGCTCATAGCTTCAATTTGGCGGTAAGTTGCGTATCAATATCTATTCCTTCTTCATTTATCCGAAACGCCAAAATGCCTTTCAGGATGCGATAAGTGAAAATGAACATCTATCGGAAACTCGAGTGAAGAAATTGAAAAAATTTTGTAAAACCAGGTGGATAGAACAGCATGAGTCCGTCGCAACATATCTCCATTTGCAACTAGCTCTAATTCGCGCTCTTGAAGTGGTTTCCACCAACTGGATAGACCCAACGACTTCATCTGGAGCTTTCCAATTGCTTTCAGCTATAAAAACCGCAAAATTTCCAGATATCCATGTGACGAATTTGGATCCAATCCAGCCGTTTTGTTGCCAATCTGCTCGTGCGTTGATGAGTTCGACTCCATTTTGAACACCCGGTGTGTCTGTTTGCTACGCTATCAACTTTTAGATTGCCCAGTTCATGCCAACTTTTCTCTACATCTCGTTAAGTTGCAAAGAACGTTACACAGTCATCTGTTTCGCTCACTCACAGCAACACGCAGGACTACGTTAAGCCAATGTTCCTAATGGTTTCTTTCTGGCGATAACTCGTTAAGAAACATTTGCAGTGTACTCTATTTATATCACAGTTTTTATAATGAAATGTCATGTGTTAGTGAAGGACGACAAATTTGACGAACTTGGACAAATCGAACAAAGTGAATTACTACAGTCATACCTTGAATAAGTGTCCAGCTACAGTCATACCCCTTTAAAGTTTCCATATAAGAGATTCTTACTCCGACACGGCCATTATGACGTTAACACGTCCCCGTGTAATTCCCAGCTGTTACAAAAATCTTTTTTTTTTTTTATTATTTCGATTTTTCTCAGTCTTTAACAGGCGACTTGGATAGTTCTTGTATGACGTCACAAACATATTTCTTGGTGTTCAACGTATTAGATTACAATTTTGATAACTGCTGATCAAAATACTTTGAAATTCAATTAATTTTATTTTTATTTTTTTAAACTTTGGTTACCACCACCAACAACAACAACAACAACAACTCAAACAAGTTTCCAACAAACAACCGCACATCGGACTCTCACCTATTTCATTTCCATCATTAAATAAATCATCGTCAAACATGACGGTTAACCCATCGTCCCTTCCGGGCGGCTTACACACACATCGTCTTATTTAGACGGATAACTTAATCACCTTCGCCCTCACCGGACGGATTACGATTAGTCTCTTCTGGACTCTTAGGTGAGCTTAACATTTCATTTTCAATATCTAATTCTAGTGGAATATGACTATCCGGCATTTTCCGGATATCATTATGGCAATACTTATACATTCTTTTGTTTTGTAGTGATTTAAGCATATATCGATCTCCATCTAGAACCTCCTCTCCTAGAAGTGGACCTCTGAACTTCGCATCTAGCTTGGTGTCGTTCTTCATTTTTTAGCAACACCTAATCGCCCACCTTGAACCTCACAACCTTCGCTATATTTTTGTCAATTTGGGATTTATCATACGTGGCCATCTTTTTCATTTCCTCACATGCCCTATTCCTAACATTAGGTAGATCAACTTCAACCTCAGTTTCACATGGGGGAATCAACCCTAAAGGGCGGGCCTCTTTACCAATCAACATTTCAAGTGGGCTAGCCGCGGTTGCCCGACTAACGGTACAGTTTAGGGCTAGCTGCACTTCACCCAGAGCATCTTGCCATGACCGCTGACTTGATTCAACTGCCGATAGCAAATTTTTTAGTGTGCTCATTACTCGCTCAACTTGCCCGTTTGCGCGACTTGCTCCGGTAGCAATTAAATGCAGTTTTATTTTTTGTGATGCACAGAATTCTGAAAATTTTGAACTAGTAAAACATCTTCCCTGGTCAGCTTTGATACGGTTAGGTACCCCGAAGAAGGAAATAGCTGCCTTCACCGCTTTTATGCAATTCTCGGTATCCAACTTTAAAGTGTGATACAAGTAAACAAATTTAGTAAAACCGTCTATTAAAACAATAACATACTCTTTTAGATCACTCTTGCCATTCAATTTTCCAGTAATATCGACATGTATTGTATGCCACGGTATATTTATTTTAGCAAGGCCCGAGGGGCCTTTGGCAGTTCTGCACGTTATGCAATTATCCACAAACTTTCTAACATATTTATTCATTTTATCAAACCCATAATAGATATTCTTTATCAAGCGTTTTCTTCCATCGTAAATGCATGATGGATTCATGCACTTGATTTATTACTGACCATTTGAATGCACGCGGTACGACCGGTAACCAACGGGTTTGATTATATTTCTGAACTTTGCGCAACAATACACCTTTTCTCAACTCATACGTCTTTGCTAAATTCTCTGCAAGTTCGTTAGTATTAAGTTTACTAACAATGTCAACAATATCTGGATCTAATCGTTGCTCAGCTAAAAGCCAATGGCTTGAGATTTCTGCCAAATTGGCTTGTTTTACAGGAATTTTACGTGCTTTTGAATCGGCATTTGTTGAGATGGGATTCCTAGATAAAAAATCAACCTTCTCGGTATTGAACGTCGAAATCGAATGATTGTAAATACGCCCACCAGCGATGTACTCTAGGGGTTAAGTCCATTTTCGTGAGTGATGCTTTTAAAGAATTACAATCAGTGTATACCACAAACTTACGACTAATCAGATAATGACGAAAATGTTTAACAGCCTGAACAACAGCAAGCGTCTCCAATTCATAAGAATGGTACCTAGACTCCGCAGAAGAAGTAGTTTTACTAAAATATTCGATGAGGATTGTTATCAATTCTGTGTAAGAGCATCTGTGTGTAGTTCTATGGGATATTTCGGGTCAAAAATTGTAAGAATCGGTTTGCTTACGAGAATGGTAATAATTTTCTTGCGAACTTCTTCCAACTCTGCATTCCATGTAAAAGTATTCTTTTGAGAAGTGAGAGTGTATAACGGCTTCATTAGCTGAGAAAACCCCGGTACGAATTTGCGAAAGTACGAAGCAAACCCAACGAGCTGTCTAACAGCAGTAACAGATTGTGGAAGCGGTAAGGAATTTAGAGCAAGTATTTTACCTGGATTTTGCCTGACTTCACCCGCGCATATCTCATACCCCAAGTATTGAACGACAATTTTCAAAAAGCTACATTTCGAAACATTGAAAGAAAATCCAGCCTTTGTTAATACATCTAAAACCATTTTTAACCTCTCAAGACCCAACTCTTTTGTAGGCGACAACACCATAATGTCATCCATATAAACAATTACATATGAGTGCGCGAGATCTCCCAGCGCGTTCATGACAGCACGTTAAAAACCCGAAGGTGCGTTTTTCAAGCCAAAAGGCATTGTCAAGAACTCGTACTGACCTTCTGGCGTAACGAACGCAGGGTATTCTATGGAGTCTGGATGGATTGAGATTTGATGATACCCACTGGCCATGTCTAAACAAGTAAAATAATTCGCACCACAAAGTCTGGAAATTTGATCACTAATGAGAGGCAATGGGTATTTGTCAGAACCCGTGTTTGAGTTCTGTTGCGTTAGTAGCGGAGTAAAATAAAGGCGACGCTTCATTAATTACTGAATTCATACTCAACTTAAAACTAAATTTACAGGCTGAAATAATATGTATGTGTGTCTACGCCGAAACACAGGCAAGGCGAATATGTACATGTGTATGTCTGATACTAATATGCGTGAGCGGCGCGAACATACCGCCCTCCTTGGACTATTCATAGCGATATGGGTAGTTCAAATATGTGACGTTGAAATATGCGTATTACTGAGATTGTTCATCTGATAAAATAGGTATAAGCTTTACGACAGGTCGGGTCAATAGTCCTTCCGCTGTTTTGATATCTACCACTCTTGTATAGCCATCTTGGCCAGGGTAACATTTGAAGACACGTACTACGACTAAATCTCCTTCTTGTATGTTCCTTTGTGGTCGCACCCATTTAGCTCTAGCTTGAAGCGTTGAAAGATATTCTGATTGCCAACGGCGCCAAAAATGGTTACGAAGAGCAGATATAAGTTGCCATCGCTGATTTAGAACACCTTTAAAGTCGATCGTCGTAGGTTCTGGCAAGGCTTTGAGCGGTTCGCCAATCAAAAAGTGGCCAGGTGTCAATGTTTCAAGGTCAGATGGAGAATTTGAGAGCGGACACAAATTGAGAGCGTGAGGTGACGAACGCTTCGACTTTAGTAAGCAGAGTGTAAAACTCTTCATACGTTAACAATGTCGCTTTGAGGGATCGCCTAAGGTGAAACTTTACACGTTTGACAGCAGACTCCCAGTACCCGCCCATGTTAGGAGCGCTTGGGGGGTTAAATTGCCATTCTATGCTAGAGTTCGCAAAAAATTGTTGAATATTGGAATCGTGCATCGCTTGCTGAAACATCATACGTAAGTCCTTTTCAGCACCCACAAAATTAGTACCATTGTCTGATACGTATGTACGGCAGTACCCTAGGCGTGATATAAATATTTTTATAACGCTGACGAATGTTTCTGAAGACAAGTCACTCGCTAACTCTAGGTGCATAGCACCCGTTGCCATGCAAATGAAGACAGCTATATAGCCCTTTGTAGACTTTAATCCGCGACCTTTGGAAAATTTTAGACTAAACGGGCCTGCCATATCCACGCCGGTAACCGAGAAGGGCGGCCTGTGTGGTTTACCCTAAAACTCGGTAGATCTGCCATCATTTGCTGCTGTCGATTTGCACTTTGACGTCGACAAGTAGTGCACTTATGAAAGATTTTTCGGACCAATCCTCGTATGCCTATTACCCAAAAGCGGCGTTGTAATACGGATTGCATGAGTTATGGCCCCCGTGTAAAAGATTTTTGTG
This sequence comes from Merzomyia westermanni, assembly GCA_949987695.1. Taxonomy (NCBI): domain Eukaryota; kingdom Metazoa; phylum Arthropoda; class Insecta; order Diptera; family Tephritidae; genus Merzomyia; species Merzomyia westermanni. Next base: position 98,410,780 of record OX465289.1, read on the forward strand.
AAGGTCGTCAACGATCATGGTGACGATTATTGATTTTGGCGGTAAGATTATAGGAAACCTGGTGTCTGACGATACAGTGGATCGCCGAATTCTACCACCCACTTTTAAAATATTGTTGTCGTCGAGAAATACATTGAGGCGAATGAGTGAGCTACGGAGTGGAATGTGTTTTGAGTTCTGTCAGCAGGCAATTTCTTCGTGAAATTCTTCTCCTTGCACTTGACGTATCCAGTATTCTTCGGCGGCGCGCAACTCGGCGTGCGTTAGCGGACCCCCTTGTCTTTGCTTTCTTCACAAACTTTGTATGTATCGTAGACAGTAAGCTGTAATGCGTTTCAAGCGTAGAAACGACGAAAACTTAGCGAGCATATCTTGCGCTACAAAATTCACTGTCTTAGTAGAGGCGATGAGAGTAGGCACTCGTTTTGGACGCAGTTCCAATTCTGTCGGTGGTATCGATGGAGACTTAGGCCAATAGCTAACGTCCAGCGCCAACCAGGTAGGACCCTTCCACCATAATTCATGTCGAATAAATTTTGCGGACGACATGCCTCGCGAGGCACAATCAGCGGGATTATCGCTTGTAGACACATGGGACCAATCTTCCGCTGAAATGTAGGACTGGGCTGTTGCGACTCCGTTAGCTACAAATACGGACCAAAGGCTAGGGTGGTTTTGTAACCAGGCCAATGCATTCATAGAATCCGTCCATCCATACACCTTGGATATCGATCCAGCTAACGACTGCTTTACGTGATGAGCAAGTTTTGAGACCAGAACAGCGGCACATAACTCGAGTTTAGCTATGGAAATAGGACGTAGAGGTGAGACTTTTGTTTTTGCACTTACCATAGTCACAGTAATTGACCCATCGGCATGTTGTGTCCGCGTGTATACTACACCTGCGTACGCCTGCTCCGACGCATCTGCGAAGCAATGCAGATCTGTTTTTGAACCATCCGTTCCGGTTCCAAGCCATCTCTGTATTTTTAGCCCCGAAAGTAATTCTATGTTATGACGGTGATTTAACCAATAGGTAGCGATGTCCTCTGGTACTGCGTCATCCCGTTCTAAGTCGAGTTGCCACAATCGAGCATTTTTGGGACTAAAGTGATTGGAGCTAATTTTTCAGTGGGATCGAATAAACGACATGAATCTGACAAAAGCGACCGTTTCGTAAAATGTTTCGGTGGCGGCCCCAGTTTAATGTCGTAGTACAAGTAATCTTCCTTAGAGTTCCACATTAGTCCTAGAGCGCGCACTGTATCGTACTCGGCCAGCAGGTGAGACATAGCGTGTTCTTTTGCATCATGTGGAATATTACGAATAACGATAGGAGAGTTTGATGCCCACTTTCGTAGTTCACAACAACCCTGCCCAACTATTTGCGATACTTGTTTACGCAGGACATTGAGATTTATTTCCGACGTACTACCAGTCAACAAGTCGTCCATATAAAAATCACGAAGTATTACCGACGATGCGAGGGGGTAGTGCGTAGCAACTTCCTTTGCTGTTTGCTGCAACGCTTTGATTGCGAGATGAGAACTGGAGGCGAGACCGTAAGTAACTCTTATCATACGGAAATCTTGTAACGGTTCGTGCTTGTTTTTACGCCATATAATGCGTTCATAATCGACGTGTTCTTTAGCGACCATTACTTGACGATACATACCGCTTATGTCAGCGATTAAAGCGTACTTATGAACTTGAAAGCGATTTAAAATAGAAGCTAAATCGTTCTGAAGTTGAGGTCCGATGATTAAATTATCATTGAGCGAGTACCCGCTTGTCGTTTTCTGTGATGCGTAGAGCTTGATTCCTTGATAACGTTGTGGTGCGGCATATAGTAATTCGATGAAGGCAAATGATCTACCGGCTCCATATGACCCTGATCTAACATGTCTTGTAAGAATGCATGGTACTGTGAGCGATGCTCGCTATTTTGTTCGAACCGCCTTTCCATTCTTAGCCAAGCTTGAACCGCTCGAGCTCGTGAATCACCAAGTTTTACGTTTTGTTTGAACGGTAAACGTACAACAAAACGACCTTGCGTATTTCGTTGATGTGTTTGGTCGGATAGTTTTTCACACATGGCCTCTTCTGGAGTGAAGTAACGAGTCTCAGGTATTTCATCCTGTGACCAAGTCTTCATGACAGCTCTTGTCAAATCGAGGTCTGAGTACAAGTAAAGAGAAGTGTTGGTAGACTCATCGGGGATGCTTAGCTTACCGAACAGCAGCCAGCCAAAAACTGAATTTTGTGCTATTGGAGTGTTAGGTGGACCCTTTATAATCTCTGTGCCCATTAGCGAATACATTTCATCAGCGCCAATAATTAAATCAACGCGAGATGGCAGATTGTATTGCGGATCTGCTAATTTTAAGTGCTTGAGATGCGGCCACCTCGCCGTGTGTATTTTTGACGTTGGTAAACATTCTGTAAGCTTAGCGAGAACAAGTACCGATAGTGGGAAGGTTTCGGTACTTTCCGTTGGTGTCACCAGCAATGTTGTCTCGCCCTTTACTACACCCTTTGAACATCCTATTCCAGACACGATGACTTTGCTTCGGGTTTTAGTTAATTGTAACTTTTGCATGCATGCTTCAGATATAAATGAGGATTGCGATCCCGAATCAAAAAGCGCGCGTAGAATATGTTGCTTTCCGTTGATGTCACATGCTCGTAACTGGGCAGTAGCTAAGAGAAAGACTTTACCTGCATTTGTGTCGGAATTCGCATCGCTCGGAGTGGCTTCTGATGCTTTTAGCGAGGTAGTGGCAGAGGGCGACATGTGTCTTACGAGTAAGCTGACTTTTGTGTTGTCTTCGGACGAATGAAGCAGCGTATGGTGGCGATGTTTGCATATTTTGCATGTTGAAGCGCTTCGACATTTGTCTTTTTTATGCATATTACTCAAACAATTAGTACTTGCATTTTTATTACGTATCACTTCTTTTCGCGATGGAACTGAGATATCGCGAAACCGTGGGCATTGATATATTCTATGTTCCCCAGAACAATATAGACACTGTTTAGAGTCCCACTGATTCGCTTGCGTTACATGATATGCGGTGACCTTTTGATTTTTGCTCCAGCTCTTGCTTTGTTCCGCAGGTGCGGTGCTCGTCAACGCTGTCTCCAGTGAGCGACATCGTGTTTCAAGAAATTCCTGCAAGGACGTAAGGTCTACCTCCTGTTGTTCCCCAAGTGACAGTTCCCATTGGCGTCTTGTTTCGTTTGCCAACCTATGTACAATTACGTGCGCAAGCCATTCATCCCAATGTTGAACCGGCAGCGCCAAAGCTTTTAGCGCACGCACATTTTGCATGATAGGATCTAATACACCTTTAATAGCTTTAAGAGTGTCGCTGTCTGCTTTTTGCACAGAGAAAATAGCACGGAAATTTTGGTCTTTTATAACCCGTGGAATATTGTATCGCGTTATTAGTAAACTCCAAACTTCGTTGAAGTTTGCGTCTTGAAGCTTGAAATTGGATATCAGCTGCAGCGGCTCGTTAGACAGGCAGCAACGTAAATAATGTAGTTTTTGGCTTCCAGTCAGCGTTTCGTGTTTCAGCACTATGGCACTGAAACTGTCGAAAAATGTGAGCCATATTGTTGGGTCTAATTACAGATGTGTTACGTGGAACTTCGCATGTTGTTGTTGTGTTAAGAGTGAATTGTGCTTCAAGCATTGCTTTAAAGTTCGACATCGCTGCTGCGTACCACTGTTCTCCTTGTTCTCTTTCGCACTGCTCGGCACCTATGGCGCTAGCTCCGCATGACCCTTCAACACTCTCTTGAGCAATAATAAATCGACTCCATTGTTCACGTAGAAGCTCTATGTATACTTCCAGTTGCTGTTTGGAATATTTACCGCTTTCAGTTTTACTGAGTTCAAGGGAGCGCCTAATAGCATTTCGGGCTGAGTCTCTTTTGTTCATTGCAAATTGCGCTTCAAAACGGTAAATCAAAGAAATGAATTCGACCTTAAAATGACTTTTGGCAGTAGTTAAACAATGTAGTCTCGCGTTTTACTTTTCGCGAGATCGTTTGTGCGTTGATTTGTTTTAAATACCGAAGTGTATTTTTAATAAATTTGCGCTTTAATTTTATGTAAAACGATTATCCATCGATTTTGCGTTGTATACCGAAATCCGGATTGAAGGACCAGTTGTTGCGTTAGTAGCGGAGTAAAATAAAGGCGACGCGTGACTTATGCTTTGCTGCCATGTTTGAACATTTATTTGCGAAATGCCCCGCTTGCCCACATCGAAAACAAGAAACGTTCGGCTTTTCTTTTAGTTGTTTCACTTCAACATTTTGTCGTATCTTGGATCTGCGGTCTGCAACTTTCATCTTTGGTTTTTTAACGACCGACACAGTACTCTCAATGGGACCAGCACTGCGTTTCTTATCAAACGTGAATGCCTTAAACTCCAACTGCAACTTGCTTCTCGTTTTAATATTGGTTGTAAAAATAATGCACTGCAATCGACTATCAAAATTTGCCATGTGTGCAAGAACATTGGATAAATCTATCTCTTCCACACTCATATTACGCCATTTTGTTGTTAATGACGTCACCAAACGACTCGCATAAACTGCATGACATTCACCGACAGACGGCCTATTATTCAAGAGATTTAAAAACATGCCTGCTGGCGTCTCTTCGCTGTCATATCTTTGTATGAACAATTCTTTGAATTCTTCCCACTTAATGCCGGGATAAGAAATTTGTGTTAACCACTGTGAAGAAGTGCCTTTCATAATGCCATAATAAGACCACTGCCTTCACGTGGCTGTTCCGATAAAATAATATCTGCAGTCATACACCATTGCGATGCGTCGACACCAGTAACATCAGGGTTAAATATCGGCAAAGTTACACTAGTGTTTTGTCGCTGTGTATAAGTCGATGCCTGCATAGTTTTTGCCAGCTCCATTATATTCCGATTCTGCATGCCAAGGATTACGCGCCATTGTTCTTCCGAAAATGTAGGGGTCGGTACATGTCCCGCTTCTGATGACGAATTTGGATCCAATCCAGCCGTTTCGTTGCCAATCTGCTCGTGCGTTGATGAGTTCGACTCCAGTTTGAACACGGGTATTTGCCACGAATTCCCGGTGTGTCTGTTTGCTACGCTATCAACTTTCAGACTGCCCAGTTCATGCCAACTTTTCTCTACATCTCGTTAAGTTGCAAAGAACGTTACACAGTCATCTGTTTCGCTCACTCACAGCAACACGCAGGACTACGTTAAGCCAATGTTCCTAATGGTTTCACTCTTGCGATATTTCGTTAAGAAACATTTTTAATGTACTCTATTTATGTCACAGTTTTTATAATGAAATGTCATGTGTTAGTGAAGGACGACAAATTTGACGAGCTTGGATAAATCGAACAAAGTGAATTACTACAATCATACCTTGAATAAGTGTCCAGCTACAGTCATACCCCGTTAAATTTTCCATATAAAAGATTCTCACTCCGACACATGCATATTTTGAGCTCGGTGCATTCTCTCATATTGTCTCTGAGTCGAGTACTTCAGGGAGAAAATCAAGATCTGGGAGAGGCTATGAAATTGGCTGACGCTGCGAAACAAATTTTTATGAAAAGAAGAGAAAACGCTAAGGGAGAGTTCAGACAAATTTTCAAAATCGTGAGCGAAATTAGCGAGCAATACGAAATTGAATGCGAAATCCAAGGATTGCGTCGAAACAGACCCAACGTTCTAAGGTACAAACTGATTCAGTTGAAGATTATTTCCGTATAACAATTTTCATACCGTACATTGATTCGTTTCTGACACAATTACAAGATCGATTCTTAAATCACCGCAATATTTTATCAAATTTCGCTTGCCTTTTTCCCAACTAAATGAAAATTTTCGAAGAAGAGTCCTGCGCTCAACTATTCCAATCATACTGCTCATTTTTGCACGACGATTCCCGTGACATCTGGGCGAACGAAGTACACCTTTGGCGGAAGTTCATTGTCGAAAGGTTTTTTTAGTACCTCCAAGAGTTTATTCATTACATAATTGTAACTAAATATGACTTTTGACAATAAAATTTCTGTACTCCGAAAATAAATTTCTTATCTTTTTTCATTGAATACGTAACTTGAGTGTAAACCCCCCCTCGTCGGATATTTTCTGCGCACGGGCCTGATGTACACTGTTTGATATTTCTGGTGAGTGGAGTTATTTAAACTTTGAGTGATGATAAGACAATTTTTTGATTTAAAGTTTGATGACGTTTGAGACATATTTTGTCTCAAAGTAAAATAATTTAATTATTAAATTTTAATAAGATTGCTTTTGAGCAAAAATAAAATTGAGATTTATGCGTTTAAATTTGGAAATTTTTGAATTCTCTTACACTAAAATAAATCTTGACCGAGTTGAAATAAAAACATTAAGGCAATTCGACTACTTTATACTGAACCAGAGGTGTCGAACAGTTCTAATTTGTGTAAAGAATATGTGTGTATATGTCTGTGCAAAATTCAGTTCATAATAATTTGATTTTACAAAGTTAGTTTTGATTTCGATTCAAAAACAAATCTATTTAAAATAACATTTTTCAAATTCGTGATTTTCGACACAAAATCGTTCGATTTTAAATTAATAATACACATATAAGTTAGCACCAAGAATATTAACGCTAGTCAGCTGACCACCAATATTGCAAACATTGCAATAAAAGCCTTTGACTAAAAACATCCGGCATGCACAGACAAAGAAATGAATGCAAATCAACATCCGGCCAAAAGTAATTGGGACGCAAGAAAACAATAAATAATTATGGTAACATAAGTTATTTTTAAGTTATAAATTGCAATGTAAATATTTGTAAAGGTTAGTCGATAAGCAGCGATTCATCAATAAAGGTCATAAAACCAGAAAAAAAATATTTTTTAAGGGCTGATAATCAATCAGCCAATAAGTGGGGCCCGATCGATGAGTATCGGTTCGGTAACTAATGAAATGTAAAAAACTACATTAATAGTTAAAGTGTAAAAATACCGTTTCAAGGACAACTTTTAAAGTGAAAAAAAAACCAAAATTTTTGCTTTTGAATCAAGCCATCCTTCAAGTGACAAAAAAGAAACTTGTGAAGAAAGCTGTGAAACTTTAACAGCGTGAAAAGGCAACAGGAATCGAAGTTTCTCTCCTCAACGCCCACCGACCGAGGAAACAACAGCAAATAAACGGCAAGGTGCAGAAAAGTGTACCGGAGTACCTCAAGGAAAAAGAAATAATACACGGCTACCAAATGCTGCGCTTACTTTAAGTTAATTACAGTTATTTTAAGAAAGAATAAAAATAGAAATATCTGAAATTTAAAAAAATTGTAAAACAGTAAAAAAAGAAAAGAATAAATTAATTAAAAATTTTTTTTTTAATCTAATAAAGAACAAAATTTGTGAAGAATTGCATAGAAAGAAAGAAAAAAAATATCCATTAGTAAACATAATTTCAGGGATATAATATAAATATAACAAAAAGGTGTATATTGGAACGATTTTTCGTCATCCCTTGTCAAATTTGGTTTTGAGACAAACCGGTTTCGGCGTTGTGCCATCATCAGTGTCGATTTTCGTTCTGATCTGTTGTCGTCGTTTGTCTTGTATTTATTGTAGGTAGCAGGTAACGTCAGCATGGGTGTCTGTTTGTGTACGTGTGTGCATGTGTTGTGTGTGTACATTCAGAAAGGGGGGTGGTTTGCATCGATCGGTTTTTGTGTGATTGACTGAGGCAGGATTGGTGGTGAACGAGGGCAAAACGAAGTACCTTCTGTCATCATGCAAAGAGTCAGCGCATTCGCACCTTGGCAACCAAGCCACTGTTGGCAGCAATAATTTCGAAATAGGACTTCGTTTACCTGGGAACCAGCATTAACACCAACAATAATGTTAGCCTAGAAATCCGACGAAGAATTACTCTTGCAAACAAATGCTACTTCGGACTGAGTAGGCAATTGAAAAGTAAAGTCCTCTCTCGACGAACGAAAATAACACTCTACAAGTCACTCATTGCACCCGTCCTGCTATATGGCGCAGAAGCGTGGACACTAACAACATCTGATGAGGCGGCTCTGGGAGTATTCGAGAGAAAGGTTATTCGAAAGATTTGTGGACCTCTACGCGTTGGCGACGGCGAGTACCGAAGAAGATTTAATGATGAGCTGTATGAACTCTACGCAGACGCCGACATAGTTCAGCGAATTAAAACACAGCGGCTTCGCTGGCTAGGCCACGTAGTGCGAATGAGCGAAAAAGATATTCTTATCGGCACCCGCCGGTGGAAGCAGAGGAAGAGGGAGACCACCACTCCGATGGAAGGACCAGGTGGAGACCGATTTGCGATCCCGCGGTGTTTCCAATTGGCGCCAGTTGGCGCAACGAAGAAACGACTGGCGAGCTATGTTGGACGGTCAAAATCGCCCAGGCGGTTAGATGACAATTTAAAGAAGAACAAGACTGAGGCAGGTAAAAGTTGGTGATTTCTGTTGTTTGACCTTTTTTGCTTCTTTGTTGGCTTTGATCTTTTGACGTTTTGTGTTTATGTGTCGGTGCATGTGAGTTTGTTGTACCTGAGTAGTTGCTTTGTTTTTTGTAAACTAATTTTAAAGGTTCGAATATTGTGTCGGAAACAGTGTTTGTCTGTTCGTTTATTATTCTACCGTCGAATGTTTTTTGTTTGTAGATTTCCATGTTTTCGAGTACGTTCAGACGTCGGCCTTTTGCTTGTACATGTAGGACCTTGACCGTTTTTTTTATGTTTCCGGGGGGGCAATTATTCACCCTGTCGGAAAAACAACAAAACAAAATAAAACAAATAACAAAAGGGCTTGTACCGCCTATAATAAAATATAAATCAAGCTGAGATTCATTCCCAGCTTATAAAATATAAAACTCTGCGATTCACCACACAAGGGGCCCTTCAGGGATTTTTAAATAAAAATACTATATAAAAATAAGGCTCGTACAGCCTATAATTCAAATATAATTGAAGCAGCGATTCACCACCCAAGGAACCCTCCAAGGATTTATTAAAATAAATAAAACTTTAATATAAAACTTTATATTTTACTTTTTAACAATGGCAAATCCAAACAATCTAATAAGACCACCTGTGTTAGGGAATATTCAATATCCCAACCTTTACCTGCACCCTCCCAACAAATTTCACAAGAAATGTAAAACTTGATAAGAGAGGTGGTCGTGCAAGCTATAGAAGCTAGCGGACCAAGCTTGGTTAGAAATATCCTGAATACAAATACCAACCCAATTATAACAGATCAAACAATAGAAGAACGTTTTAGGGATAATATGGGAGAAATGGATAAAATTCCGGATGTGGTACGCTCACTCCGAGAATTTTCAGGAAACGCGTCCGGATTTAGCTCATGGAAAAAAAACGTTTAAAGAATATTGAGAATTTACCAACCTTTAAAAGGCACCTCCAGATATTTTTTAATTTTAAACGTCATTAGGAATAAAATTATAGATAAAGCGGGCATATGCTAGAGTCATACAATACACCACTGGACTGGACGGCAATATCTCGTTGTCCTGCGACTCATTATGCGGACAAAAGGGATATGAGTACCCTTGAATACCAGATGGTGTGTGTTGTGCAAGGACAGTCGTCAATCAAAAAGTTTATGCATGGAAGTTGGAGATGAAGCATTTCATCTACTTACCGACAAGGCCCTGGGAACCTTTGTTAAGGAACTTTCTGGTGGTCTTCCAAGATTCCTTGGTATAAAAGAACCCAAAAGTCTACCAGAAGGTTTACATCTAGGACATACCACGCCAATAGCCAAACAACGAACGCACCCTCAACCTCCCGACCACAAGGATTCACCAATCAAAACCCAAAACAACAGCCTTTCTCCTCTAGATACGTCAGCCAACCAATCCTGAATTCCCACAAGCTAAATTCCACCCTGAACTAGCTTTTATACCCCAACCTCTATCAAATCCTATCCCGCGAAACTACAGGCAGCAAAATCTTAATCCTCTTAATTATCAACAATTTCCAAACCAATTTAGTCAACAGAATAGGCACCAAACTCCAAATCCTTATAACCAACAGCAAAACTATCCCCCTCCAAGGCCACCTAAGCCACCATAACCAGTGGATGTAGACGAAAGCCTTAGGACGAGAGCATTAAGCTACATGAACCGACAAAAACCCCAAGAAGTAGGCAAACGACCACCATACCCCTCTATGGTAAACCATCCACCGGCGAAAGTGCAAAGAAACTTTCACATAAATTCTGACGTAGCACCCCAAAAATTACCAATATGAAGATCAATATGACGAAGAACAATATACCCCTAATAACGACACAACATACGACAACCGAAACGAAGAATATCAGGACCTAACTAACGTTCATTTTTTAGATTAAATAGCTCTTCGTTACCCTATTTGAGATGGCAAACGAAGAGCGGTAAAATATCTAACATTTTAGTGGGCACGGGAAATGAAAATTACGAACCATAAATTTTTGAATCTTTTTAACTTAGAAGATTGTACAATAAAATTCACATAAAAAACTTGTCATGCAATATTAGAGAACGATAGTTTAAAAGAACTGTCAGCGGTTATACACACAAAAGTAAGCTTTATGGTTATAGCAAACACAAAAAAATCAAGTTAATGCAATGCAGTATAGACACTATAACTACAATACAAATTCGAGACGAACACATGACCACAGTAGAAAAGAACGATATTGAGCAATTAGTAAAACAAACACCGTAACCTATTTTCAGAGCCCAATGAGAAACTGACATATACGACAAAAGTAGTAGTGCCCCTGCGGGTTAGGGGTTTAGAATATGCCCGAGGTAGGCATACCGGTCGTAAGAGGCGACTGATATGCACAAAGGTAATGACGTGCATCTCGATAATTGATCTACGGATATGATGCCTCTCACCTCTCATTACCCATCTTATCCTTCCTTACGGAGAGGTGACATGACCTAGAAGGTTTCACTGGTCATAAATCGGTACCACGTTAGTCGGGCAGTATCGCAAGGGAGTACCGGAGCGTACCGGGTTAAAATCAGGCCAAGGACTGTTAATTCGACAATACTCCCCAAAACCTTCGGGGATTGTTTTTGTCGTTACCACAACAACAACAACAAAGGTAGTAGCGGAAATACAAACCAACTCCGATACTCCAATATATTCTAACTCCTATCCATATCCAAATAGCCTTAAACAGGGGGTAGACAAACAAATAAATAAACTTTTAGAGGACGGTATAATTAGAAAATCTAGAACACCCTACAACTCGCCAATATCGATCATACCAAAAAAAAGATGATGCTTCAGGTGAAAAGAAATTCAGGATGGTGATCGATTATAGGGAACTCAATACAGTGACAATAGCAGACAGATACCCAATACCGGAAATAAATGAAGTCCTTTCCCGATTAGGAAAGAATCGAATTTTTTCTGTTATTGACCTAAAAAGCGCTTTCCATCAAATTCCTCTTAAGGAAACAGCTTTTACAGTGAACAATGGAAAATACGAGTTCACAAGACTACCGTTCGGTTTAAAAAATGCACCAGCAATTTTTCAAAGGACATTCGATGACATACTTAGGGATCACATAGGTAATATTTGTTACGTTTGCATATATGACATCATTATTTTTAGCAAGGAATAGAAATTACATTCTGAGCATATAGATACAATTTTCGACACTCTCAATGAAGCTAACATGAAAGTTCAGATCGACAACTGCGAGTTCTTTAAAAAACAAGTCGAATTCCTAGGCTTCGTTGTTTCCTCCAATGGAATTTCAACAAATCCCTCTAAATTCCAAGCAATATTAAATTTCCCCCATCCTCAAATAATCAAGGACTTAAGATCAGTTTTAGGTTTATCTGGATACTACAGAAGATTTATTAAAGATTATGCTAAATTGGCGAAGCCACTGACAACCCTTCTTAGAGGTGAGGAAGGAAGGATATCTAAAAATAGTAAAAAAGTGCAAATACACTTAGGAGGAACAGCAAAAGCAGCTTTCAATCAAATAAAATACACTTGAACATCCAAAGATGTAATTTTACAATACCCAGACTATAATAAGGATTTACAACTCACCACAGACGCCTCAGAGTACGCCATAGGCGCATTATTAGACAAAATGGTAAACCAATAGCATTTATATCTAGGACACTGAAGAAAGCAGAAGAAAATTATGCAGTAAATGAAAAGGAAATGCTTGCAATAATTTGGGCATTAAATTCCTTTAGAAATTATTTATACGGCACAGCAAAGGTAATTATACATACAGACCACCAACCACTTACGTATGCTCTTAGCAAAAAAAATACTAATTCAAAATTAAAACGTTGGAAAGCAATTTTAGAGGAATATAATAATGAAATTAGATACAAACCTGGAAAATTCAATATAGTTGCAGATGCACTATCAAGGCCATTTGAAATAAATTCTTTATCAGTCGCTACCCATTCCGATGAAAGCTCATCACATAATTTAATCCCAGCAGTAGAAGGACCTATAAACGCCTTCAAAAATCAGCTTTGGATCTCATTCGGAAATGAAGACAGCTATCAGTTTAAAATTCCGTTCCCAACCTACCATAGACATGTAATAACTAAACCTTATTTTTCAATAGAAAACCTAACTGCACTGCTAAAACGATATTTAAATCCTTCAGTGATAAATGGCATATTTACCTCTGAAGAAATAATTGGAAAAATTCAGGAAATTTACCCACTTCAGTTTTCCAATTATAAAGTCTGTTACACTCAAACAAAAATAGAGGATATAACAAACGAAGATAAGCGAAACGAAGAAATTTTAAAAGATTGCAAACGAGCACATAGGAATAGAGACGAAAACAAAAAACCACTCATACAAATATGCTATTTTCCAGAAATGAAAACAAACATAGAAAACTTGATCAAACAATACAAAGTTTGTAAAGAAAATAAATATGATCGCCACCCTAATAAACCAGTACTACTAGAAACCCAAATTCTTCAATATCCTGGTGAAATTGTTCACATAGCCATCTACAACACACAAAAAAAGCTAGTACGTAGACAAATTTTCGAAATATGCACAAGTTAGACTAATAGAATCAAAAGCAATAGAAGACATCAGAGAACCCTTACTACAAAGACTTTTCGCTTTCGGTGTACCCAAAACCAAAGTTATTGACAATGAAAAATCTTTAAATTAAGCTTCTATACAATTTATGGTCGAAGATCAACTCGGGGTCCAAATTTTTTAAAACACCCCCATATGCACATACAGTTAACGGACAAGTAGAAAGATTTCACTCTACCCTATCAGAAGTTATGCGTTGTCCTCAAACGGAACGCACTCATCGCTCATTTCAAGAACTCTTAGACTGATGTACATACGAATACAATTACTCCATACACTCCGCGACAGAGAAAAGACATATAGAGAAATTTTTTGGTAGACGTGTTTCAATAGACCCAGAACAGTACGAAAACTCAACACAGGAAAATATAGGAATCCTTCGAAAAAACAAGCAAAGGATTTAGACACTCACAACAAAACACGGGAACCCACGAAAACATACGCCCCTGGTGAAATAATTTACGTTAGGATAAATAAACGAATAGGATCCAAACTTACAGCTAGATATATAAAAGAAAAAGTAAAGGAAGACAAATCCAGTATGGCAATCACTGAAAAAGGACGAACGGTACATAAAAGTAACATTGAACGATAGAAAATTTTGTTTCCTCCTCTATTACAGATTTTTCACGCACTTAGTGTACGCAGACTTCAAGATAATCGACTATTCGAACTCACTACTTGCGACATTCGATACAGGACTGAGAAGGTTGCAAACAGGAACCTACAAAATAATACATAAAGTAGACATAGATTCATGTCAACGACACTAGATAGATTAGAAAATACTATAAAAACTAAGATAACCTCACAAAACCCTCTTATACCCATACTAATAAATGAATTACCCCTTACACAAACCTATCTTAATAGACTTAAACCCAATAGATTTAAAAAGCCCATTAATGCAATAGGAAAAGTTTGGAAATGGATAGCTGGAAATCCCGATCATGACGATTTAATATTGGATAACCAAATAAATAATATAATAGAAAATAATAATAACCAAGTAATAATAAATAAAATAATTTTGAAAACAGTACAATATAATGAAGATGTACAATGCAACTTTGCTATAGAATTAAAATATAAATTGAAAATCTTAAAAGAAGAAATTGTTAACATAGATTATGCGATTCATTGGGCAAGAGCCGGAATCATCAACTCGTATATCTTGTCAAATGAAGAATTAGAATTAGTTAAATCTGTATTCATAAAAAATAACTTCACATTAAATTTTGTAGAAGAATCATTAGAATTTGCGAGCATAAAAATTGCTTTAAATTATACAATGTTATTCTATGTAGTTGGGATACCACTAACGAATGAAGAAATTTGTAACTCTATTACGATTAAGCCAATAAAGAAAAGTTATTAATAAAATCCCATACGAGGATATTATAACGTGTAACAAAAATAAGGTTTTTGGAATTAAAATAAAGTGTAACGAAAACAATCGTATAAGAATTTGTAATTATAAAAATATTATAGATATTAGTAATACAACTTTTTCCCCACAATTACTTAGTCGAAAACATCTCACCTGGTATCATACTCCTTAACCACCGCACCGGAATGACCCGGGTTTTTTCACCCGGCCAAGGGCTGTTATTTCAGTGTAACCCTGTCCAATCTGGGGCAGGGCGAAGCACTGTTAACAACAACAACAACAACATAAAAAAATAAGTCCACAACTCCACGGTGTTGATAGATAACCAAATGCACTCTTTTAATGAAATTTTAACAAATAAATCCCTACCGGCAACTTTACAGTCAAATATTCCTTCGAATAAAGAAGTGGAAATTCTAAGCTTGGAGATGGTGAAAGAACTCCACATTGACAACACCAATCATTTAAAGATACTGCGCACAACTCATACAGCAGCCTTAATTACAAATTTCTCGCTAACAGTAATCAGTCTTATCAGCCTAGCAGCGCTAGTCACTACATCAATCTTAAGAAATAACTCCAAAATGAAGCCAGTAGAGCTATCGAGCTACAAGTGAACGTTACCGATAGTGAAGAAGTCACACCAACAGAAATGCCTACATTAGAAATGTCAATGACCATAGTAAGTTGAACAAAAATTTTTTGAACAAACGAGAACGGTAATGCTGACCACCAATATTGCAAAGATTACAATAAAAGCCTTTGACTAAAAACATCCGGCATGCACAGACAAAGAAATGAATGCAAATCAACATCCGGTCAAAAGTAATTGTGACGCAAGAAAACAATAATTAATTATTGGGTATTCCTAAGACCTTTTTGGCCGGTGTGATAAAAGCGAAAATTAAATTTCCTTTTTCCTCCTACTAGTTTCGGTGCTTTTTGCACCTTCCTCATGGAGTCTGCGTTTATTTTTTTAAAAAACATAAAACAATTACAACTCACATTACATTATTTAAATTACAAACTGCACTTACTTACATTAGACGATTATTCAAACATTTAAAACATTTAAACTGTCTGCCTTCATCCGTTTCGTCCGATTTTTTGTTTATTTATCGCCGTCAAATAGGCGCAGTTGATAGTGTCCACGTCTTCCTTGTGATTTACAGCGTCTTTTATTCTTTCCTGTATTCTCAAGCTTTCCAACGTTAATCTTGTTTTTGTTCTTCTCTCTGTGTCTAAAATTCGTACATTATCGAACTCGGCTGTATGTTTGTTGTTATTAAGGTGTTGGGCAAGTGCAGTGGTCGATTTGTTTGTTCTCGCGTCCGTTTTGTGTTCATTAATTCTGACACCTAAAGCTCTTTTTGTTGTGCCGATGTATACTTTGTTGCATTCTTCTCCAAATTTTCCATTACATCTTATTTCATATATTACGTTGTGTTGTTGTTCTTTGTCGACCCTGTCTTTTGTTTTTGTAAATATTTTATTTAGTGTACAGTCCGGTCTGTGTGCAAAGTTAACATTGTTGTTGTTCATGATTTTGTTTAAAGTTTTGTTGTCCGTTAATCCTGGTATGTATGCGACTCCTGTGTATAGTTTGTTTTCTTGTTCATTATTTGTTTGTGTATTGGCATACTTTATTTTGGTCATGGTTGTTGTGATAAGCATCTCAGTAATAGCATTAGGGTACCCATTTGTAGTCAGAATATTTTTTCTGACCGCGATTTATATAAAATAAAAACTATAAAAACCGGGCTGTGCAACTAAAGGCGAATAAATGTCGCGCAAATAAAACACCGCGTCTTGGTGGTCAACAGTAGACAAACTATTTAATAATTTCGATAATTCCAAAGAGGTATAGCTTATTCAAACAGGGCGTACAAATATACACGTTTGTGTGCTTGTTTATACATAGCCATGCATCAGCGAAAGAAGATGCAAAAAAAGGGTGGCAAAATTCTCGCTATTGTTTTGGCACATGTAGATATGTAAGCATACAAGCGTGTGTGTATACGTATAATGTTGAGTGGGAGCATTCAAGTTAGTTAGAAATACATAAGTACATATATGTTTGTATGATTGTACATTCTCTTAAACTAGACATTGGAATGCGACAGTTAGGTAACTTATTGAATCCAAGTAAATGATACAAATTTAAAGTAAATGAATTTGAACAGGTTATTGAACCACGACAGCTGTTAGTTAGGCAGGGTGTCCCAACCAATGACTCAACACCATTTTTGTAGAGTATGTTTTTAATTTTCCTCGTGTTGTCGTTTATGAACTCCTCATCACTTAGAGTAAAAACTTTCCTAATCAGGTTCACTGCCGTATTTTTCTTTTGGATTTGTGATTTGATTGGTAATTGATCATTCTAGAAGATGCTATAGTTTTCGAGTACCAATTCATTTTTAGTTTCTTGTTTTCTCTAAAGATTTCAATATCTAGGAAGGCCAATTTGTTTTCTTTTTCCGTAGTGAGTTGGATTTTATTGTGTTGGGCATTTAAAGTTCTTAATATGTCTTCCACGTCTTTGGTCTTAGCTATAGCTAATATATCGTCTACATATTTATCTATGTATTTTATGTACAGGGTAGCGCAAAAGTTATCCTCCTATCAGAAAATGCTATAAATTTTGCGATTGGCCCCTAAAGTCAGTTCTGTTTTGACACTTGTGTAGCAAACACATGCGAAATACACGTTGATAAACAATGTTACGCTACACTGCTCCAGAACGCGGAATATTGCTGACTATTTATTTCGGTCGGTGAAAAACGGTTACTGCGCAAAAGTAATCCTCCTATCAGAAAATGCTATAAATTTTGCGATTGGCCCCTAAAGTCAGTTCTGTTTTGACATTTGTGTAGTAAACACATGCGAAATACACGTTAATAAACAATGTTACGCTACACTGCTCCAGAACGCGGAATATTGCTGACTATTTATTTGACCACTAATCGGTCGGGGCCAAACGGTTACTGTGAATGGTGAGCGCTACAGAGCAATGATCAACGAGTTCTTTTTGCCGCAACTTGATGAATTGGGATTGGAAAACATGTGGTTCCAACAAGACGGTGCAACAGCACACACTGCACGTGCCACAACCGATATGCTGAACATCGGAAGCTTACTTTTGCGCCACCTTGTATATGTCCTTTGATTGCAGTTCAGCAATACTGTCGTCAAGAATTTTGTCTAATACAATGTCTGCTACTGTAGGGGATAGGGGGTGTCCCATTGGCATACCAAAGGTCTGTTGGTAAATAGTGCCATCGAATATAAAATAAATGTTGTCTCGCAGAGCGAACTCTAAAATTTATCGGAACTGTTTTCTAGTTAACGACGTGTGTTCCTGTATTGTCTGCCATTGTTGCATTATATTTTGGATCGCTAGTTGTGTAGGTATGTTGGTAAATAAGGAAACTACGTCGAATGATATGAGGATTTCATCCTCGTTGATCTCTATTTTCTCTAATTTTTCTTTGACTTGTAATGAATTTTGTATGTTGTATTTTTTGGAAGTAATTCCTTTCAGTATTTGCCCCATGAATTTTGAAAGATTATAGCACGGAACGTTTACGGACGACGAAATCGGACGCAGGGGGGTATTGGCCTTGTGTATTTTCGGGAGGCCATATAGTCTAGGGGCTCTCTAAGTGATCAGGAGTTCATAAACGACAACACGAGGAAAATTAAAAACATACTCTACAAAAATGGGTACCCTAATGCTATTACTGAGATGCTTATCACAACAACAATGAACAAAATAAAGTATGCCAATACACAAACAAATAATGAACAAGAAAACAAACTATACACAGGAGTCGCATACATACCAGGATTAACGGACAACAAAACTTTAAACAAAATCATGAACAACAACAATGTTAACTTTGCACACAGACCGCACTGTACACTAAATAAAATATTTACAAAAACAAAAGACAGGGTCGACAAAGAACAACAACACAACGTAATATATGAAATAAGATGTAATGGAAAATTTGGAGAAGAATGCAACAAAGTATACATCGGCACAACAAAAAGAGCTTTAGGTGTCAGAATTAATGAACACTGTATATTTTTTGGGGTAACGATAGGGTCACTGTATAAATCTGGAGGGATTATGGGTCACTTCCACTAAATAAAACGCACTCTTGTTTTCACTATATCGGTACAAACACTTTATTCACTGTATATTTAACGTTATTCCGCTCACGTAGTTTTGATCGTACAAACGGTGGTATTAGCGCGACGGAACTAAAGTTAATATCTTACATTGATCTCTTGCGCAGCAAGGAGACTGGAATGTGTAGGTATGTATGCATATATGTACAAAAATGTAGAATATTGGCAAACGGTAAGAACAACTTAATTTAACAAACGGTAAGTGCAAGGTTTCTTTACAGGGTGTTTGGTAAGTATAACAAAGGTAAGTCAGTATTTAATTAAAGGTAGGTATTTAAGTAAATTTAGGTATTTTAGACAAAAGTGAGTATTTGACAGCAAAGGTAAGTATGAACGGGGGTAAGTATTTAAATTCAGGTGAGTATTTAAAACGAAGGTAAGTGTAATAAGATAGTAAGGTAAGTATTTTAAAATATGTATAGTATATATATAATTCATTTTGTAAATTCATTCTGTATGTGTATATGTATGTATTTGGTTTAGGTTTTCTCTTTAAAATTCAATAAGATTGGAGCTCATGTCTCCAACATGGCGGCCGGCCTGCTCCGATGGCGGTAGCAGTAACTCCTGCATCTCTGCCAAGGTGTTCACCGCCTTGGAAAAGAGGTTCCGTAAGCGCCGCTGGTTGTTTTCGGGTTTCTGCCGTCTCTCCTTCGGTTTGGTGATGACTACTTTCCGCTGAGTGGATTGTTTTTCGGGTTTCGATGCCTGTCGTCGTTGCCTCTTTTTCGTGACTTTCCCGACATCGTGGTGTTGCTGCCGATGAATTAGTGTGTGGTGTGCCAAGCCGCATCGGTGGCAACTGTCCCGGGAGTTGCATGCCGCCGTGGCGTGTGAGGTTGCCAAGCAATTAATGCAGTACTTGTGAGCCCGCACTGACTCGTACCGCTGCTCTGGCGTCATGGCCATAAATGCGGGACAGTACCGCAGAGAGTGCCGTTCGCAGCACAACCGACAGGTGCTGTAGTCTCCGTAGCGTCTGTAACGAGAAGAAAAGAAGGGAAATATTTGTGGTGTTAGCACGGATGTAGTGGTAGGGTCGGAGCGCTATCCCTAACGTTTACATGCTACGGAGAGAGGGTTGAGGTGAGAGTCGAAATCCTATTTTGCGGGGGGCAATGCACATAATTTTGAGTTGGGTTATAAACTCCGCCTTGAGTTCGGACATCTACAACTCGAACATTTTCGTCCGAGCCAGGATGGAGTCGAATGACGCGTCCGAGTCGCCAGTCATTCGGAGGTAGAAGGTCATCTTTTACGACGACCAGATCTCCCTCCCTGAGGTTTGGCTGCTGGGTTTTCCACTTAGTACGCTTATGAAGTTCTTTGAGGTATTCGTTTTTCCAGCGCATACTAAACTGATGGTGTAGCACTTGCAGTTTCTGCCATTTGTGGATGATTGGCAGATTTTCAGAGTTGGCTTCTGGCAATGAGAGTAGTGGAGCGCCGCGGAGAAAATGACCAGGGGTAAAAGCGAGTATATCGTTTGGATCGTCTGACATTGGAGAAAGGGGTGCAAGTTGAGAACTGCTTCGATCCGCGCGAGTAGAGTCGTGAATTCTTCGAATGTGAATTTATGGCTTCCCGCAACCTTGAGAAAATGGGTTTTAAAACTCTTCACAGCTGTCCCCCACAATCCACCCATGTGCGGAGCATAGGGGGGGATGAATTGCCAGGACAGTCCGTGGGTAGAGTATTTATCCGCTATGTCGGGTGCGGCTTCTTTGAGAAAAGCCGTGAGCTCCTTCTGAATTGTGCGGCTGGCGCCGACGAAGGTCTTGCCATTATCTGACATAACTTTATGTGGTAGTCCACGACGACTGACAAAACGAGAGAATGCTGCTTTGAACGCAGCTGTCGTCAAATCTGTGCAGAGTTCGAGGTGTACTGCTTTTGTCGAAAAACAAACAAATACGCAGACATAGGCCTTTGCATACGAGGCTTTTCGGAGCATGGATGTTTTGACTAAAAACGGGCCAGCAAAGTCCACACCGGTAGTATGAAAGGGTAGGGAGAAGGTGGACCTCTCAGGGGGTAGTGCGGCCATTATTTGAGATTTTGCCTGTTGCTTATAGATAGTGCAGGCTTTGCAATGGAAGATGCACTTTTTCACCTTTTGCTTGAGTCTCGGGATATAATACTCTTGTTGTATCATCCGGGTCATTAGCTGCTTTTCTGCATGCAAAAATTCAGAATGGATAAAATCAAGGAGTAAGGAGCATAATCGGGAGCTATCGGGAATAATAATAGGGCAGCGCTCGTTATATGTGAGAGTTGCATAGGCGAGCCTTCCATTGACGCGCATTATACCGGTTTTGTCGAGCATAGGGTTCAAAGACAAGAGGGGCTTTCCCTACTAATGGGTTTGCCAGATTGAAGGTCCTTAATTTCAGCTGGGTAAAATCTGAGCTGAGTCAACAGGATCAGACGCATCTTTGCCTGATGCACTTCCTCTTGGGTAAGGGCTACCGGTTTTGAGATATTGCGTTTTTTCACTCTATCTATAAACCGGTGCATATACGCCACTACTCGAACTGCTTTTGGGTACGACGAAAACCTATCGAGTAAATCTGGCATTTCAGTGGCATGGAGTACTTGGGTACGCTTTTGTTCGGGCGGAGTTATGGTTTGGGTCACAGGTTTGGGCCAGGACGTCGAAGGTTTCGACAACCATTCCGGGCCGTTCCACCATAAGGGGCAATCGGCTAGATCCTTTGGTGTACATCCACGGGTGCCAAGATCTGAGGGATTTTCTGCCCCAGGCACATGTCGCCAAGTGGCGTTACCAACATTGTCCAAAATTTGCGAAGTTCTATTTGATACATAGGTCTTCCATGTGTGCGGGGGTTTTTCCAGCCATGCTAGCACGATTGCAGAGTCTGACCAGAGGTAAAGTTCGTGAGGGGTCAGATTTAAGTGAGAGTGTATGTGTTTAATTAGTTTTGTGAGGAGCACCGCTCCGCAAAGTTCCAGACGGGGGAGACTAACTGTTTGCAAAGGAGCGACTTTGCTCTTTGCCACTAATAGATGAGTGGAAAACGTCCTTTCACTATTCTGTACTCGTAAGTACACACATGCGCAGAATGCTTTTTCTGAGGCATCTGAGAAGCCGTGTATCTGAAAGGGTTTATCAGGGGAGAAGTTTACCCATCTAGGAATTTTTATTCCATTTATCGCGGAGAGACTTTCGCGAAATGTGTTCCATTTGTGGAAAGCGCTGGGTTTGACTTGTTCATCCCAGTCAGTTCCTTCTAACCAGAGTTGCTGGAGGAGAGTCTTGGCTAGTATCATTATTGGCGATAGCCACCCTGCCGGGTCGAACAGTTTAGCAACCGCCGATAAAATTTGACGCTTTGTATTTGAGTTTTCAGCTGGTCTATGGTCGTAAGAGTATGAGAAAGAGTCGTTTATGGCATTCCATTTTATGCCGAGGGTCTTTGTTGAGCTGGCATCGTGAAATTTGAGAAAATCTGCATCTAGGAGATCAGATTCTGGGATGGATTCTAATAATTCTGGGTGATTTGCGGTTATTTTCTTGGTTGGAAAGCCAGCTGATTTCAAAGCTTCGATAACCTGGTGTAGAGAG
The DNA here is from genome assembly GCA_949987695.1 of Merzomyia westermanni. Lineage (NCBI taxonomy): Eukaryota > Metazoa > Arthropoda > Insecta > Diptera > Tephritidae > Merzomyia > Merzomyia westermanni. Next base: position 98,433,129 of record OX465289.1, read on the forward strand.
TCGTGAGCGGCCTGTATACTGTGTTCGCCCGAAAGTATATCGTCTACGTAGGTTTCGTGTAGCAATATATCATAGGCGGGTGGGTGGGTGGGTTTTGTGTCTTCTGCGAGTTGATGTAGAGTACGTATCGCGAGATACGGGGCACAATTGACGCCAAACGTCACTGTCTTTAATTTAAAGTCCTGCATTGGCTGCTGTGGGGATCTTCGGAAGAGAATTCCTTGAAAATCTTGATCCTCTTCGTGAACGAGAATCTGGCGGTACATTTTTTCTATGTCGCCGTTAAATACGTACTTAAAAAATCGCCATTTGAGTAGGACGAGCATTAAGTCGTTTTGGAGTATAGGGCCTGAGTGTAGAGCGTCATTCAAGGAGTTTCCAGAATGAGTGGTTCTAGATGCGTTGAAGACAACGCGCACCTTTGTTGTTTTGCTGTCAGGTTTTAAGACAGCATGATGGGGGAGATAGAAGGAAAGATACTTTCCTTTATCGATGACCTCGCGGGATGAGGTTGGCTCCATATGGTTAAGGGTGATATATTCTTCCAAAGCTTCCGAGTATTTTTCTCTTAGTTCTGGGCTTCTTTCGAGGGATCTCTCAAAGCTGAGGTATTGTTGCTGTGCAGTAATACGTGAGTGTCCCAGGGCGAGTGTGCTTGGAAATTCCCTTTTGAATGGTAGTTTCACAACATATCTACCATCTTCTTGGCGGTGGGTGGTTTTGCGGTAGAGTTCCTCGCAAAATTTGTCATCTTCCGAAATAGCTTGAGTCATGGGTAGCTCTTCCTGTCGCCAGAACTGCTGGAGTATTGTACTGAGAGTATCATCCGGACTCTCGAGTACTTGAGTTGAGAATGTATTTACAGTCTCTTTAATGGGTCCGCTGAGTATCCACCCAAATATAGTATTTTGGGCTAATAAAGAACCACTTACATCGGAATGTAGTCCGTGGAGTAGTACTTGTGGGGTGAGATCGCTGCCTATAACCATGTCAATTTTCGAGGGAGTGAAACATTGAGGGTCAGCGAGTGGCAATGTTGCAAATTCCTTCAAATTTACTGTCGACACTTTAACGCTAGGCAGGAAGTGAGTCAATTTTGGCAGTAAAATTGCCTGGGTATTTATTTGGGTCTTTAGATCAGACGAGCAGAGGGTTATCTCGCAGATCCTATTTGAGTTTTGAACTACCGAACCTCCCATTCCGGATATTTTATAATGGGTTTCTTTGGTCGGTAGTTGTAAGAGTGCTTGTATTCTCGACGCTACAAATGTTTTTTCGGAGCCTTGGTCTATCAGTGCACGAATTTTGTGATATTCGCCATTAGCTGACACTGTGACTAAAGCGGTGGGTAAGAGAGTAGTTTCGCAACTACTCGCAAAGTGAGTCGATGTAGTGTTTTTCTTAAAGGGGTTTTGAATTGGTTGGGTTCGACTTGCATCTTTTGACGTTGATGGTCTATCTGGGTCTTCAACTGGAGGTGGCGCAACGTTTGTTTTGTTATACGCTCTATTCTTCTGTGCGGGGTTTTGAGTACTGGGTTTTGGTTGAAAATGGAGAAGAGAGTGGTGTCGGTTTTGACAATAAACGCAAGTGAAATTGCTACCACAATCCTTTGCCAAATGCGAGCAAGCTAGACAGTTTGTGCAATAATTATTGTCCTTCACAAATTTGCTTCGCTCTTGGGTTGACAGTTCTCTGAATTTTATACAGCTCATCAACGAATGATTTGAGTTGCACAGTTTACAAGAGAACTGATGCTTCGAGTCTACATGGAATGCTTGGGTCTTATTCCGGAAGTTCGATTGGTTGTGGGTCGTCGAAGATCTGTGACTGAAGCTAGAGTTCGGGTTACGTGTTTTATTGGGTCTGTATGTGCCGAGTCGTTCTACCACTTCCTATCTCGTCGTGAGAAATTTGTCCATCTCCGACCAAAGTGGAAGTTCTTTTCGAGAGTCGAGGGATTGTTCCCAGAGTGCTAGGGTCTCATCAGGTAGCTTTGATGAACATAGGTATACGAGGATGGGGTCCCAGTTATCAGTTGAAACATCACTCGCATTTAGGGTCGATAAACAGTTATTTATGGTGGTTTGAATCTCTTGTATTCTTTCACCATTTTCAGAATAAACTGTGGGCATATTAAATAGGGTCTTTAATTGGTTATCTACGAGAATTCTCCGATTCTCGTATCTTGATTTGAGTGCTCCCCAGGCTAGCTCGAAATTTTGATCGTTGAGGGAGTATTTTTTGATGATCAGAGCTGCTTTGCCTCGGGTTTTTGCTCTCAGGTGGAAGAGTTTTTGAGCTTTGGATAACTTAGGGTGATTTATGTAGACCGCAGTGAACATGTCCCGGAATGACGGCCAATCTTCGTACCCGCCGTAAAAGATTTCCGTATCGCATGCAGGGACTTTGAGATAGGGTTGGTGTTCAGAGGGGGCATGGACAATTTGAATGGGACTTACTAGGGTTTGATTAGGCTGAAGTGTATTGATTAACTCCTTTATCCTAAGTTGTGTGCTCATCGCCGTGTCCAGTGAGGTTTCGTACGTTTCCTCGCATGCCCTCCTGGATACATCCTCCGTTGTGCTGAGATGTGCTGCTTCGTACGCTGACTCCATTGCGTCTACTCGTTTGTTGAGTTCGTCCAGGTACATTTGGAGACTGGTCTCGGAGTGGTCCGTTTCTGCTATGTTCCACCATTTTTCGCAGAATTTTTCTAGTTTACTTGTGGTTAGGAGGAATTTCTTTTCCGCAACTCCGTATTCATCTTCCGACTGGGATTTAGATCGGGTTGATGCTGCAGGGGATCTCAGGGTTTTGGGCTGGTCTTTCTTCTCATCCGCCATATTAAAAATCTACTAAATAATTTATGGCGAAACTAAGTGTTTTTTCCCACTGTAATTTATTCGCAATTTTATCTGCTCGGGCCCACTGTGCTATTTTGTGTAGCGGGATATTTTGCACAAGTGGTGATGACCGGCTTTTTTTTTTTTTTTTGTTGAGAGTCACTTCCCTGCAAAAAACGGAAATACTCCATTTCATACTCCATAGAATACTCCTATAGGAGTATCAGAGTACTCCAACACATATCCTCATTCATATAAAAAAGGTGGTCCAATTTACATGGCAATGTCCGGTGATTGGATCACCTAATCCATCTCGGAGTACTCCGTTTCTTTGCTTTTGAATACTCTATAGACCACCTACGTGAGAGTACTCTCAAAATACTCCCATGGGATTACTCTATAGAGTATTCAACAGCAAAGCGAGAGCGGGAGTAGGTGGTCCTCAGAAGAACACATACTCCCATTCTCGCTTTTGTCTAGAGTACTCTATAGAGTAATCTTTTGGCAGCATTTTCAAAGTACTCCAACGTAGGTGCTCTATAGACTATTCAGAAGCAAAGTAAATGGTACTCCGAATAGGATTAGGTGATCCAATCACCGGACATCGCTGTGTAAATTGGACCACCTTTTTTATATGAATGAGGATAAGTGTTGGAGTACTCTGATGCTCCAACGTTTTTTACAGGGTTGTCTTAGCGCTTCTAAGTACAAGTATGTGTGTACGTATGTAAAAAAGGGTATCACAGTGGAAAATAGAAAAAGAACTGGGTGGAGTTATAATTGATTTCCAGCGAGTGTTGAGTGAGAAGTAAAGCTTAAAATTATGGGTATTAGGGTGTGCGATTTTTAGTATAGATTTTTTATGGGTCGGAAGGGGTATTAATTTTATTATTCCTTTTGAGTTCGGGTTAAGCGCAAAAATTTGTGGGCGTAGTTTATGTGTGCAAGTGAGAATATATGAAATTTTTTACTTTTGCAAAAAAATATATGCAACTGCAATTTTTTTGGTTAGCAACTAACTTTGAGTGAAAGTGATTTAACGGGTGAGGGTAAAATATACGTTTTTGTGTAATACCTATATGTATATAAAATGAGTATAAGTACAGCTTTTAGGGATTTACCGCTATGGGTTTTAAACTTTGTACATAAGTACGAACTGCTGGGTTTAGACGGGACTGTACCTGGTTTCTATCCAGAGTCTGTGATATTGGGGTGATTGGAGTTTGCTGTACTTATGTATGTGTGTGTGCAGATATAATGTTTTGTACAGGGTGTACTTACTTTGGCATCCCGTATTTTGTTATTACCACCTTTTTGTCGTGTTTCCGTTTAATGTTGTTGCTTCTCCTGTGCTGTTGATTTTTCTGTGTTGTTGTTGATTCTCCTGTGTGGGTGTTTGTACCAGAGTGATTGTGATGCTGTTGTTGTGTAGCTTTTTGTTGATGTTGTTGTTGTGGGACCACTTTTGCAGCTATACTGCTAGTGGCGACAATAAAATGTTTACAAATTTGTTTTTAGCAAAAAAATTTGTTTGTTATATTTTTCGGCACAGTCTACTGGCCGTGTTTTTTTCTTATGCACCACTTTTTGTTTTCCGTCGGGCGATTTTTGTATACAACCGTTTGTGTGTGTGTGCTGAAAAATTTTCCGCTTTGTACACTAAGGTGTGCCGCTTATTTGCAGGTCTACTGCTCGCGGTGCTAGAAAATTGTATTGGTTTTTTTTTTTTTTTGGAAATCTTTCTAACTATATTTTTTTCTTTTGATCACTTTCTTATAGAAGGTAGGTTTTATTTGTATTTTTCCCCAATTTACACTTTTTGTTTTTATGTATGTATATAAGCTTATTTTGTTTGCACTTAATGTTTTAGCGCGCGCGTTCCGGGTAAGTATTTATTTCGTTAATTAATTAATAGATTTTATGTTGAAATTTTTGCACCAGCACAGGTAAGTATACTCTTATGTGTTTTTCCTCTTCAAGATATTTTGTTTTTGGGTAAGTAGCACTTTTTTCCAATTTCTTATATTTTTCCGCAGGTAGGTATTCAATATTTATATATTATATTATTATTTTTTGCGAATATTTCTACACTTTTTAATTCTTCTTAAATTTTTTTTTTTTTTTAATTTTTTAGGGTTTTAGTATTTTTCTTTTTTCTTATAGGTCACTGACTCTTTGATGGCCGCAAAGGACCATGTATATTTTTTGGGGTAACGATCGGGTCACTGTATAAATCTGGAGGGATTATGGGTCACTTCCACTAAATAAAACGCACTCTTGTTTTCACTATATCGGTACAAACACTTTATTCACTGTATATTTAACGTTATTCCGCTCACGTAGTTTTGATCGTACAAACGGTGGTATTAGCGCGACGGGTGTAATCGAACTAAAGTTAATATCTTACATTGATCTCTTGCGCAGCAAGGAGACTGGAATGTGTAGGTATGTATGCATATATGTACAAAAATGTAGAATATTGGCAAACGGTAAGAACAACTTAATTTAACAAACGGTAAGTGCAAGGTTTCTTTATAGTGTGTTTGGTAAGTAAATATAACAAAGGTAAGTCAGTATTTAATTAAAGGTAGGTATTTAAGTAAATTTAGGTATTTTAGACAAAATTGAGTATTTGACAGCAAAGGTAAGTATGAACGGGGGTAAGTATTTAAATTCAGGTGAGTATGTAAAACGAAGGTAAGTGTAATAAGATAGTAAGGTAAGTATTTTAAAATATATATAGTATATATATAATTCATTTTGTAAATACATTCTGTATGTGTATATGTATGTATTTGGTTTAGGTTTTCTCTTTAAAATTCAATAAGATTGAAGCTCATGTCTCCAACAAACACAAAACGGACGCGAGAAAAAACAAATCGACCACTGCACTTGCCCAACACCTTAATAACAACAAACATACAGCCGACTTCGATAATGTACGAATTTTAGACACAGAGAGAAGAACAAAAACAAGATTGACGTTGGAAAGCTTGAGAATACAGGAAAGAATAAAAGACGCTGTAAGTCACAAGGAAGACGTTGACACTATCAACTGCGCCTATTTGACGGCGATAAATAAACAAAAAATCGGACGAAACGGATGAAGGCAGACAGTTTAAATGTTTTAAATGTTTGAATAATCGTCTAATGTAAGTAAGTGCAGTTTGTAATTTAAATAATGTAATGTGAGTTGTAATTGTTTTATGTTTTTTAAAAAAATAAACGCAGACTCCATGAGGAAGGTGCAAAAAGCACCGAAACTAGTAGGAGGAAAAAGGAAATTTAATTTTCGCTTTTATCACACCGGCCAAAAAGCTCTTAGGAATACCCCATACAAAATAAACACTGGCCCAACAAAGAAATTAGTACAATAATTAATTATGCTAACTTAAGTTATTTTTAAGTTATAAATTTCAGGGTAAATATTTGTAAAGGGTTGTCGATAAGCAGCGATTCATAAATAAAAGTCATAAGACCAGAAAACATTTTTTTTAAGGGCTGATAATCAATCAGCCAATAAGTTATAAACTGCTAGGGTAGTAAAATAAAATACTTTTCAAATTTATGTTACATAAATACAATTGATTGAGTGTACAATTAAGCACAAATAATTGAGAAGTACTCAAAGTTTTCTAGTAAAACGTGAAGTAAAATCGCAACATTGTATAAGAACAAAAATTCGTATGCAACTTTCCGATCGATTTCTTTGTATGTCATAGTTTCTTTTTCGAAGAAAAAAAAACTTTACAATACCTTTTTACAGGAAATTCGGAGTACAATACTTTTGGTCGGAAGAACAGAATTATTTTCACTCATTAATTATATTCATATAATACACTAGCTTATACCCGTGGGTTTCACCCCACGTTTCCATAAAAATATGGAAAATAAATGAAACAACTATAGAACCTTTTCTAATTTTGTTTTAACTTATTATTGAAGAGCTCTTTCGTATACAATATTTTTTGTTTTGCCCTGAATTGTGGTGTGTATAAAAAGAGCTGGTGGCTTACCTACACGTGAACATGCTACATATACCTGCTCAACAGGTAGAACCGATAATATTCATACAACAAAAGTCTTTGGAAACAATTTTGAAATTTGAAATATTTTATATACATAAGTGATGTGTAAGAAATTTCTTATTGTAAATTAAGTATTAAGTATACGGAATAAAAAAAAACGTGTGGAAAAGAATATGTTTGTTCAATGGGGAAATGGATAGGGATAGGGATTTACCTTATATAAAGCCTTACCTTCCGATTTCAAAAATGGATATTTTCAGTAGTCTAGCGATAGTAGTTGCATGCGAGGTAACACGCCCCCATTCCCGATTTCAAAAAAAAGGACGTCAGAACCATGCGCTTCAACATCAAACGGCGACAGGAAAAAAAGTTTACTTTTTATAATATGTAAAGATTATGTATAGGTTATGCATAGATGAAAAATCTCATTTGAATGGGAGGTACACCGCTCCCTTTTCCGATTTCAAAAACTGATAGGTAATAGGAAAGGAACTTACTTTAGACAACGTCTTACCAAATTTCAGTAGTCTAGCGATAATAGTTGCATAGATAGGGGGTATGAAAGATCCCATTTGTATGGGAGGTGCCACGCCCCGTTTTCCGATTTTAAGAAGTGATAGGTAATAGGAAAGGGACTTACTTTATACAACGTCTTACTAAATTTCAGTAGTCTAGCATTAATACCTCCAAAGATATTGAGTATGAAAGTTCCCATTTGTATGGAAGGTGCCACGCCCCCCTTTCCGATGTCAAAAACAGTACCTAAGAACCGTGCCGGGCTATGTACCTGACCTGTGTGTAAGTTTGGTTAAAATCCGTCCACGCATTTGAGCGTCAAGTGGCGACACGAAAATAAGTGTTTACTTTTTATAATATGTATAGATTATGTATAGATGAAAAATCTCATTTGCATGGGAGGTGCACCGCTCCCTTTTCCGATTTCAAAAACTGATAGGTAATAGGAAAGGAACTTACTTTATACAACGTCTTACCAAATTTCAGTAGTCTAGCGATAATAGTTGCATAGATAGGGGGTATGAAAGATCCCATTTGTATGGGAGGTGCCGCGCCTCGTTTTCCGATTTCAAAAAGGGATAGGTGTGAGGAAAGGGACCTACTTTATACAACGCCTTACCAAAATGTAATAGTCTAGCATTAATACCTCCAAAGATATTGAGTCGGAAATTTCCCATTTGTATGGAAGGTGCCACGCCCCCCTTTCCGATGTCAAAAACAGTACCTAAGAACCGTGCCGGGCTATGTACCTGACCTGTGTGTAAGTTTGGTTAAAATCCGTCCACGCATTTGAGCGTCAAGTGGCGACACGAAAAAAAATGTTTACTTTTTATAATATGTATAGATTATGTATAGATGAAAAATCTCATTTGCATGGGAGGTGCACCGCTCCCTTTTCCGATTTCAAAAACTGATAGGTAATAGGAAAGGAACTTACTTTATACAACGTCTTACCAAATTTCAGTAGTCTAGCGATAATAGTTGCATAGATAGGGGGTATGAAAGATCCCATTTGTATGGGAGGTGCCGCGCCTCCTTTTCCGATTTCAAAAAGGGATAGGTGTGAGGAAAGGGACCTACTTTATACAACGCCTTACCAAAATGTAATAGTCTAGCATTAATACCTCCAAAGATATTGAGTCGGAAATTTCCCATTTGTATGGGAGGTGCCACGCCCCCTTTTCCGATGTCAAAAAAGGTACGTAAGAACCATGCCGGGCTATGTACCTGACCTGTGTGTAAGTTTTGTTAAAATCCGTCCACGCGTTTGAGCGTCAAGTGGCGACACGATAAAAAGTGTTTACTTTTTATAATATGTATAGATTATGTATAGATGAAAAATCTCATTTGTATGGGAGGTGCACCGCTCCCTTTCCCGATTTTAAAAACTGATAGGTAATAGGAAAGGAACTTACTTTATACAACGTCTTACCAAAGTTCAGTAGTCTAGCGATAATAGTTGCATAGATAGGGGGTATGGAAGATCCCATTTGTATGGGAGGTGCCACGCGCCCTTTTACGATTTCAAAAAGGGATAGGTATTAGGAAGAGGACTTACTTTATACAACGCCTTACCAAAATTTAGTACTCTGGCATTAATACCTCCAAAGATATTGAGTGTGAAAGTTCCCATTTGTAGGGGAGGTGCCACGCCCCCTTTTTCGATTTCAAAAAAAAGTACGTAAGAACAAAGTCGTGCGATGTACCTGACCTGTGTGTAAGTGTGGTTAAAATCCGTCCACGCGTTTGAGCGTCAAGTGGCGACACGAAAATAAGTGTTTACTTTTTATAATATGTATAGATTATGTATAGATGAAAAATCTCATTTGTATGGGAGGTGCACCGCTCCCTTTTCCGATTTCAAAAACTGATAGGTAATCGGAAAGGAACTTACTTTATACAACGTCTTACCAAATTTCAGTAGTCTAGCGATAATAGTTGCATAGATAGGGGGTATGAAATATCCCATTTGTATGGGAGGTGCCACGCCCCTTTTACGATTTCAAAAAGGGATAGGTATTAGGAAAGGGACTTACTTTATACAACGCCTTACCAAAATTTAGTACTTTGGCACTAATACCTCCAAAGATATTGAGTGTGAAAGTTCCCCTTTGTATGGGAGGTGCCACGCCACCTTTTTCGATTTCAAAAAAAAGTACGTAAGGACAATGTCGGGCGTTGTACCTGACCTGTGTGTAGGTTAGGTTAGATTAGGTTGCAAGGGCAGGACAGAGTACCTGGACTCTGCCCGACACTTAGGCCACTAAATAGGCCCATTGTGATACCCTATACGGTCTCCACCCACCTCTATTCCCTAGAGATGCGAGCAAGTCATCCCCGACGCCGACAGCAGCTCAGCCGTTTTACAGTCAGCCGATCCAACAACCCTAGAGTATCCGAGTTCAAAGATCTCCCGAAAGCTGAGAAGGACCAGTCGACCCAACTCCCACCCTGTTCAAGGCAGGGGATCGAACCACTTCGTGGAGTTAATAAATTTAGATAACGCTTTTATTTCTATTTGTGATACCTCAGCGAGGTTATCGAGAACGGTTGGCCCAAGATAGCTAACCGTCGCCTGCTGAGTGCAGGGCATTGCCACATCGGATGCTGAACACTTTCCTCCTCCTCAATACATCTGCAGGTGCGACAGTAATCATCAGACATTGCACCCATTCTGACGCCGTGAGTGCCTATTAAACAGTGCCCTCTTAGAACCCTTACCAGGGATGAAATGCCCGATTTATTGAGGGACAGCAGGGAGTTTGTACGTCTTTTGTTGTAAGAAGGCCAGGTTAGCCTGGATATCTCACACGTCGAGAGCCCTGACCAGAGCATATTTGCTATTTCCATTGTTTTTGTGCTGAAACTAAATTTAAAGGAGACCATGGGTATGCCTACCGAACTATTTCCTGGAAGGAGATGGGTGGTGGTACCTCGTCTAGCCAGCTCATCCGCTCTGCAGTTGCCTTCAATATCCCTGTGCCCAGGTACCCAAATAAGGCTAATACTGAAGTGCTGAGGCATCTCGTTTAGAGATCTGCGACATTCAGTTAACGATTTTGCATTGTCGACGTATGAGTTCAAGGCTTTAAGTGCGGTCTGACTGTCTGAGAAGATATAGATCTGTCTACCATTTTGGGGCATGGAAACCAAGCTTTTCACCGCGCCGTGTATTGCCAGCATTTCCGCTTGGTACACGCTGCAGTGGTCGGGAAGACGGAAGGAGATCTCTAGTCCCAGGTCCGGTGAAAAGATCCCTCCCCCCACCTTCCCCTCAAGCTTGGAGCCATCAGTGAAGATGTTGATGGCGCGCCGAACCGTATGTGGTCTGTTGTCCCATTCTTGTCTTGTCGGTATTATTACCTCGTAGTTCCTGACAAACACGTCATTTGACGCGCAGTAGTCCGTGTGTGGTGGTATGTTAACAGGCGCGTGGTTGCCCAAGATTGTGGCGTGCCCACTTTGTGCACTTACCCAGACGCCAGTCTCCCTTATTCGCAAAGCTGTGATCGTGGCTACTTCCTTCGCCACCAAATCAAGCGATGGTAGATGCAGCATAGTATTGAGTGCTTCTGTCGGAGTGGACCCAAGGGCCCCGGTTATGCAGAGTTCTGAACTCCTTTGGACTTTTTGTAGCTGCTTGAGGTATGTATTCTTAGTTAGTGCAGGCCACCAGACCAGCACGCCGTAGAGTAGAATCGGGCGAACAATGGCTGTGTATATCCAGTGCACCACCATGGGAGAAAACCCCCGCGAAACACCAATTGCTCTCTGGCAAGTAAACAACGCGCACGTTGCTTTTTTAACCCGTTCTGTTATATTGTCACCCCAGAGTAGTTTCCTGTCTAGAGTAACTCCTAAATATTTAACTTTGTCACTGAATGCCAAAGTCGTGTGTCCAATTTTTGGTGGTATAAGGTTCGGTATTTTGTACCTTCTAGTGAAGAGGACTAGCTCGGTTTTCTCGGGGTTAACCCCCAGACCTGTTGACTTTGCCCAGTCACAAATTTTATATAAGGCTGTTTCCATTAAATTGCAAAGAGTTTGAGGGAATTTTCCCCACATCATAACACAGATGCCATCGGCGTACGCAATCACTTGGTGGCCTTCCGCTTCCATGAGGCGTAGAAGCTGGTTTACAGTAACCACCCAAAGTAGCGGTGAGAGAACACCTCCCTGTGGGGTACCTCTGTTAACCAGTCTGTGAATCGAGTTCCCACCTAGCTCGGTTGTGATCTGTCTGCTAGTAAGCAGTTTACGAATGAACTCCACCAGACAGGTATCGACCCGCAGACCCGTCAGCGCCGAGGTGATAGCTTCCGGAAGGACGTTATTGAAAGCGCCTGCTATGTCGAGGAAAGCCACCAATGTATATTCCTTTAGGTTAAGTGACTTGTCTATAACAGATACAAGAGAGTGCAAGGCAGTATCTGTTGACCTACCCTTACTGTAGGCATGCTGAGCCCGCGAGAGCTGAGTTGGGTCAATCGATCTTCTGACATAGTCCTCCAGAAGTATTTCTAGGGTTTTAAGAAGAAATGAGGATAGGCTTATAGGCACAAAATCATTAGGTTTAGTATGAGATGGCTTCCCGGCTTTGGGGATGAAGACTACCTTAACCTGCCTCCATGAAGTGGGTACGTAGTTGAGCCTTAGGCAGCCTATAAACATAGTTTTCAACCAAGGCTTGATAAGCTCGGATGTATGTTGTAGCTGGGCCGGGAATATTCCGTTCGGTCCAGGCGACTTATGGGGCTTGAAGGTAGATAAAGCCCAATCTAACTTCTTCTCATCGGTGATCTCCCTTATCATTTGATCGAAAGGCACCTCTCCGCCGATCGTAGTAGTAGACACGTCTGTGCATGTCGGGAAATGTGTATCCAGGAGCAGATTCATGGTATCCGTAGTCGAATCCGTCCACTGCCCATCTGGCATTTGGACGTGGCTCAGTGTTGCTGGCGCTTTTGAGAGCACCCTCCTCAAGCGCGAGGCAGCAGATGTAGATTCAATTTCACTACAGAATTCCACCCAGGAGGCTCGTTCGGCCTTGCGGATTTCTTTTTTATATGTACTTAGCTTAGTTTTGTCAGCCCAGGATAGCTCGCGGCCGTGCTGTTTCGCTTTATTAAAGGCAACCCTACATGCCTTTCTGAGTCTATCTAGATCAGACGACCACCAAGGTGGCTTATGGGTTTCCGTTACCTTTTTGGTTGGGCAGGCCTTATCTAAAGCAAGCTTGCATTGTTGATTAAAGGTGTTGACTAGCTCGTCTAGTTCCTTATCATTCCTAGGTGTGACCATTTGTTTTGATAGATTTCTATCAATGAGCTTCCTGTAGTAGCCCCAGTTTGTTCTTTTTATATTTTGTATGAATTTTGGACTTGTGTGCGTATCTGCTATTGAGAAACTAATATATCTATGGTCTGAGAAGGAGTGTTCCATTAGAACCCTCCATGATTATATGAGGTCGCTGAAATAGTCGCTGACCAGTGTAATATCAAGGACTTCCTCGCGGTTCCTTGTTATGAATGTGGGGTCACTTCCCCTGTTGCATAAACTTAGATTAGTGCCTAATAAGTAGTTATATAGTGACTCACCTCGGTCCTTTGTGTCAGTGCTGCTCCATTGAGTGTGATGGGCATTCGCATCGCCTCCAAGGACAATTACATTATTTCGTGGTGTAGTGGAACTCACGAGCTCTCTGAAGTTATGTGGCGGTAGCGAACCTTCGTGATCATGGGTTAGATAGAAAGAGACAAATCTACAACTTCTACCTAACCCCTCGACGCTAATCGCTGTCAGATCTCCGTCACTAAATTGGGGTAAAAGAAAAGCGTTAATAATCGACTTAGCTAAACTACACGTACGAGGCTTACCCTTATCTTGAGCGCTGTAGAGCTTCTAAGTGGGAGTCCTCAAACCACAGATCCTATTTCCAGTGATCCACGGTTCTTGAACTAGAACGATATCTACTCCCCCTGCCAAAAGTTGGAGTAGAAGTGCAGCTGACGCTGCTTTACTGTGATTCAGGTTGATTTGGAGGACCCTCATCATCTTGCTTTTTAGCACTCTCCTCCGTGAGCGTCGCGTCTGCGTCGTCCTCGCTCAGAAGCTGGCTCTCGGAGAAAAGCCTCCTGAGAGTCCCGCTACCGTCCAAGTTGGACGAGGCATAGCCGCTCCGCACATCCGACCCACTGTCATCAACCTCCATCTCGTTATCACCGGGGGGATTCTCCACCTCCGCCAGAGATGAAAAATTAGCCACGGCTTCGGCGTCCGCCTTGTACACCTTCAGGCTTATATTCTTAAACCCATAGCTTACGCGGTAGTCGCACCAGTCCAGGGCCTCGATGCTTGCCTGGTCTAACAGCAGAACTATCTGCATCGTTGCTTGTCCGGCTGCTTTGTCCACGCTGACCACCTTCCAGTTTTGGGTCGGTAGACCCGGGTTAAACTCCTGCAATTGTTCCAGGATTTCATCTGGCTCCGTTGGCGTCACTGGAACCCAGACTCTAGCTCTTGGCCGTTGCGGGATGTCGCACGCATCCACTGCTTTAAGGCGCGCGCCAGGGTACACTTCCCATATTCGCTGCACGCCGATCTTGTATAGGTCCACGGACCTAGCGTCTCCACAGGCGATCAGCCTGACATTGCCTTGGTACCATCCTGCATCGGTATAAGATGGTGGCGGTCCAGGGTTTTCCCTCTTCACCTGGATGGCAACTTAGCCAGCGCGGCTTCGATCCACTTCCATTGTTGTTTCGGGATCCTGCCATCTACGCTGCCCTCATCGATAACGCCAATGATCTTGCGATCCTTGGCTACCGCTGCGAAAGACCGTATATAGCCTCCCTGCGTTTTGGCCCTTTTCGGTGCCGTTGGGGTAGTCACCTGCACTGAGCGATGGCGCTTAGAGGTTTCCCCTTTGTTAGCGCCATACAACTCCAGTTTAAAGTCCGGCACTACCCGCCGAGCCCACGCTAGATCTCGCTGTCGGTGAGGTCGCGTTCCTGTAGAGAATCCGGGCTGCAGACCGCTTATCCTGGTGGCTGGCCTTTGTGGGTTGCCTAGGCATCGAGTCCTTGGCCCTATCGCTAGCACCCCCCTCACCGGACTCGCCAGACGCTTTGCGCTGAATGGAAAGGCCACTGGTGGAAGCTACAGGATTGGTGGTAGCCGCGTTGCTGGCCTCCCGATAGGCACCCCTGGAAGAGGCACCGGTCATCGGACTACTCGGACAGGTTTTGCACTCAGCCCTATCCCGTCTAGCTGCCGCTGCAGCACTGAATCGCCGGGGTGTCCTCTCGGCTTTCGTATTTTTGTTTAGGGTCGTATGACACCTTGATCCAGCCCTTACAAGGAAGGGAAGGGAGACGGGTAAAAAGCGGTGGGGAGGAGGGGGGTTATGGGGGGTGAAAAGGTCGCCGCTCGAATTAGCCGCCGTAGCGTTACCAGGTATCACCACGAGGAGGCTCCTCCCCCGCTTGAAGGAGGAGGGTGTATGCACCTACGAGTCGACGGTTTGGGGTGGCGCTGGTGTGTGCAAGGCGCGAACACCCCCATTAAAGATACCCGACCTGTGTGTAAGTTTGGTTAAAATCCGTCCACGCGTTTGAGCGTCAAGTGGCGACACGAAAAAAGGTGTTTACTTTTTATAATATGTTTAGATTATTTGAGCTGTACATTGTATTTATTACTACATCGACATGAACATTAGGGCGGGTCGATTTAAAAATCGCTCATTGCTCTGTGAAAATCGTATTCTAGGGATCAAAATAAGAAACTTTGCCGAAAGAACCATACCTCTAAAACGAATTCTGATGTCCCCCAATTTAGGTCGAACTTTTGGGTAGGGGCAAATTTTGGAAAATCCCACCTTGACCCAACAATAGACTGAAAGTTCCTAAATTCCGGAATCATTATTCAAAAAGGACCCTCTCGGTACAGCTTCCTCCACTTCTGAATGAACTACCTGTGAGTCTGGCAAATCTACCTAAAATACCAAGCAGAAAATCCACCCTGAGTAATCATCTCAAAAGTAATCAACTGTAAAAAATATCTTAGATACCTCACACCTTCAACTCTGCAATCACCTTAATGTCAACTTCAATTTCGCACTAAGCTCCTTCATATTGGCATCTATTTTATAAGTTTATATATTACATATTTATAAGTTGATATATTTATATTTTATTTGTACGTATTCAACTGCAGACAAGCACTATAGCTTCGCAGGTAGGTTTAATCCATAGTTAAAATTTGTACTGATATAAATCAATCAATCAATTTAGAGTGCTCCAATCGAGTCCAAATGTGTGACCGACCCCCACTAACTTTGGAGGCCCGACTCACCGATGCCAGTGGCACACCCCCTGGAACCCCCCTGGGGGTTCACCATACTAACATTTCAAAAAATCGCCGGTTTTGCACTTTACATGAAAAAATCAGCGAAATGCCTATGTTTTTTCTTTATTTTTATTTATTTATTTATTTATAATTATATTTATTATTTATTTATAATAATATCAATTTTTTCTCTTAAGAAATTTATTTAGTCAGAACATATGTAAATGAAAAAATTAATTCAAGTGAGTTATAGAAAGGAAACAAAAAAAAATTATTGTTTGAAGTCTTTTTTACTTTCAAGTCTGGGCAATTTCGCACGGCTCTCTAATGTCGTCGCCATAACAGCCTCTACATTTTCCGGTATAACCCGTTTGAAAACGCTAGCTAGCAATTGAACATGTCGTTCCGTTCCTTGTATGTGTGATAGAATTTTTGGATCATTAAACGGTGGATCATCTTGATTTAAATATTCTTTCAATGTATCGTACGGAATGCTTCGCGTGAATGGTGGTTCAAATACGATTTTTATATCATTCAAATTGATCATTTCCGTATAACTTGTATTATTAAAGTAATTAAAGTTTATATTTGGTTTTTTATAAACTCTAAGTTCCATTGGCTCGTCAACATCGGTTCGATAGCGTAGAATTTTCTTGATGGCACAGTCGCGCTCTTCTTTCCTATCATCAAACAACATTGATAACAAGATATTTTCCGAATGCGCATAATATGAATTATCTTTAATTACTTGATTGACAATTTTGCGTAGACGAGGTTGTAGAAATCGTGACCAACCAATGAACTTGAAAAATAATGCACTGCCGTACATGACAGAGCTGTAATACTTGATATTGAAGTGCATTGGCACATAACATTTAATTATAAATTCAACCAGAATCCTTAAATTTGCATCTGGATTTTCCGTTGTCACATATAATCGCATTAATCTAGCGGCCTTGGTGAGCCACCGAGAATGTACAATTTTCCCTGGTTGGATGTTAGCCAGATCCACCGGAACCACTCCGCTAGAAATTGCATGGGCCATGTCGTATAAGTACTTCGAATCGGTAGAAAATTCAATTTTTTCTGGAGCAGGGGGCATATTTTGCAACTCAATTTTCTGGAAGCCGTCCACCACCTGAAAATATATAATAATATATAATATAATATATATATAATATGACGGCTCAGTTTTCCGGTTGCCGATCTTGGTCCCGTGCTGGTTGATTTATCCAAAGCTTCAAACAAATGCCGAAACGGAAGTTCGTTGAAGTGTAGAAGGCAAACGAACCAATGCATTCGAATCGTCGTATAATTCCACCGTGTGGCCCAGTGTCTGTTACCTCACCGTCAGTGCATATTCCAATTAATGCATCCAGTAATATATTTTTATCGTTGAAAACACCATTTAATTTGGTTGTTTTGTGTTCAGCGGTTTCATGTTCCAGTCTTACGTAACCAATCAATTCAGAATTGGGTTCTCTCAAAATAACAAGATGAGGTTCTTTTACCATCCTAGTATGATACTTCTCATCAATTTTATCTATCGTTAAAGTATCATCCTTTCTGCCATCGAATGAAAACGCTAACAAATTGGTATCATCTAACCGTTTGCGAAGCACTTCTTGTCTGCATTTCTCTTTTTCTCTGCGAACTTTCGATTTATCCATGATGAGAGGTTTCCCATGCTTATCTTTAATTTTAAAATCTTGCAAAAGAGCTGTTCCCAATGCTGATGCTACTCTGTCAGGCACACCAAATCTGTCACATACCAAGGCAAAGTTAAAACAATCGTATCTCTCTGTGTATTGTGAACTTGTGCTTCTATCCATATCTTCTTGAACCGGTGGCGGTGCGTATGTTGAATCATCGGGATCTTGGGATTTTGGCATTGATGACATAGGCGTTGCTCCTTGCTCTTCAGTTTCCATCATAACTGCATCCATTGTTAGTCTTCTCTGATTATGTTGATCGTGCATGAACTCTTTGAGGCGTTCGGGAACCCAGCCGCATGCACATGGAGCTGCGTTCAAATCGCATTTACATGTTCCAATGCAAAAAATTGTTTCCAGAGATTTAACATACTCTGTAAATTGTTGGGTGTTGTTTCTTCT
This sequence comes from Merzomyia westermanni, assembly GCA_949987695.1. Taxonomy (NCBI): domain Eukaryota; kingdom Metazoa; phylum Arthropoda; class Insecta; order Diptera; family Tephritidae; genus Merzomyia; species Merzomyia westermanni. Next base: position 98,450,979 of record OX465289.1, read on the forward strand.
CTTGATTTGCTCTGATACTTGTCAAGCAATTTATTCAATTTATTAAATACACTTTTTTTCAGCATTATTTCCATACCAAGTTTTTCCCAAATTCATCAACTTATCTTGTACTTGAATAGTGAATGATTTATGGGAAAACTTTTTTTGTTCTGTTTTAGCACGTTCGCTTAAGTAAAAATAATATCTCAAGATATCCAGATGGGTTGGTAAATTAAGATCAGTTAAATCAGTAGACACACCAAAAACAGTAACATCATGCTTGGGTATATGACTCATTTGGTTTTCGATAGTTGTTGATGTAGTTGCTTCATCTTGCGGTGTAGAGAATGGTGGATTCATTGTAAACTTTTTGATTGGGAATGGTCACTTCACTTATTATTTTTTTTGAAATATTTTTTTATCTGAAATTAGCACTTCACACTTTGAGTTCTTCACAACGACTTAATGCATTCACAAAAACTGTTGCGTTATATGTGGTCTCCGGGACGAGGTAATAAGAATGAAATGGTAATTTCAAGTCTACCTCCTGTGTCTTGTGGTGGCTTAAAAAAAACAACACAAGCAATTTTACGATCTGCAATTGTGCCACAGTGATACCTTCATTTTTTAAAACGGTTGAATAAAAAACCCACAAAACTATGTTTACGACATGCAAATGCATCACAGTGATGCCTTGGTTTTAAAAGGGTTGTAAAAACGCTAATTTCTAATAATTTTTTTTAATTTCTTTTTTATTACTAAGTTAAATTCATTTTTTCATTTACATATGTTCTGACTAAATAAATTTCTAAAGAGAAAAATAAACTCCAAAAAGAAAAAACATAGGCATTTCGCTGATTTTTTAATGTAAAGTGCAAACCGGCGAATTTTTGAAATGTTTGTATGGTGAACCCCCAGGGGGGTTCCAGGGGGTGTGCCACTGGCATCGGTGGGTCGGGCATCCAAAGTTAGTGGGGGTCGGTCATACATTTGGACTCGTTTGGAGCACTCTAAATGGGTCAAAGTGGGATTTTTCAAAATTTGCCCCTACCCAGAAGTTCGACCCAAATTGGGGGACATCAGAATTCGTTTAAGGGTATGGTTCCTTCGGCAAAGTTTCTTATTTTGATCCCTAGAATATGATTTTCACAGAGCAATGGGCGATTTTTTTGCCTCCCCACAAATCGACCCGGCCTAATGAACATACAGGAAATTTTAGCATTGAATTTGAACGGTCTTAAAGAAAAACTTACGCGTTAGGGTTATAAAATAGGGGATGTAAACGCGAACTCCAAGACATTCTTTTAGATCACTTCGGCCTTTCCAGAGAAGAAGGCGATGACGAGAATTCGGATTCGGATGAAAGTTTCCAGAGCAGGTTGACCAATGCACAAATGCATACTCATAGCTTTTTTAGTCTTCGAGACATTGAAGAAACACTATCTTCGTTTTCGTGGTGTGGACAGCCCAACGTTTATCATTGGTTGCAAGAATTCGAAAGCAATGCAGCGGTTGTTAACTGGAACGACCTTCAAAAATTTATTCATGCTAAGCAGTTGCTTGAGGGTGCGGCAAAAATATTTGTGAGAAGTCAGAGCGATGTCAAGGATTGGAACTCGTTAAAGTAAATCCTAAAGAAAGAATTCGGTCTTAAGCTTAGTGTAAACGAAATTCATCGTAATCTAAAGAATAGGCGTAAAAGGCCAAATGAAAGTTTTTAAGAGTATTTGTATTCACTTATGGAAATAGCAAACCTGATTGAGATGGATGATGCAAGTATCTTCGAATATTTTGTTGAGGGTATACCCGATACGCGTTCTAATAAGCAAATTCTTTATTAAGCCACTACTTTATCGGACTTGAAAGAGAACTTGCGCGTTTATGAGAAGTGTCATTGGCAATTTTAAAATTTAGGCAAAAGATCGTCGATGCCACAGTCAACCGAAGAAATAAACCCAAATAAAAGCGAAACTCGTTACAGTAAGACGTGTTTTAAGTGCGGACAAGACATCTCTCTAGGCAATGCACTCGATCAGCGATTCGGTGCTTTAAGTGTAACCAAGTCGGTTAAGGGGCAAGCGAATGCAGAATGCCGACGGCGCGATTGGAGAGAAACCGGAAAACAAAAAGATTCACGTCGTTGCCGATGGTGAAGAACAACCAAATACCAAGCTAGCGTCGCGAGATACTAGCCTTTTCCGAGATTTAGAAATTAATGGGTACACATTTTCAGCACTGTTAGACATGGCATCTGCGCTATAAGCTATGGCACTCTAGTTAATATTGGATATGTTGATCTAGAACAAAAAATTAAAACTTTATATGGTATCGGCAACAAAATGATTAAGACTATTGGGTGTTTCACTGCCCGTATGAGTTTAGATGAAGTCGAAGTCGACATTGAGTTTAACGAAACCAAAGAGGGCGATATCTTGTATGATGCGATTTTAGGTAAAAATATCCTTAGCCAAATCGACATAGCCATCGACGACGAGGGAGTAAAATTTTGCAAGAAAATGAGTGCCCATCAGAAAGCAGAAGAACGGAATAAAAAAGACAGCCAAATAGTAGCAAGTGAGGAATCGAATGATTGATCAGAGAAACATGAGGCAGTCAGCGTACAAGCGATAGCGATGGAGAAAACGAATCCTATTGGAGAATTGGAGAAGGATTTCGATTCAATGCTACAGATTGAATGCAGCGAAAGCACTGAACCACAGATGGAGTTCGACCATTTACAGGCCGATACTAGGGCAAGTGTAAAAAAACTGATTACTATAGAGATAACAATCATTTTGTCCGTCGAGGTGCCAGTGTACCAAAGACCGCGTCGACTGTCTTATGCGGATCAATGTATCGTCGGAAACCAGGTAAAAGAGTGGCTTTCCGATAATATTATTCAGTTGAGCACATCGGAGTATGCGTCACCAATAGTACTAGTGACAAAGAAAGACGGTTCTAAACGGCTATGTTGTGACTACCGTAAATTAAACGAAATGATCATCCCCGACCACTTTCGGATGCCTTTGATTGATGAAGTGCTGCAGAGACTTCAATCCGGAAACCTTTATACGACTTTTGATCCTCGCAATGGATTTTTCCATGTACCATTGGATACTGCATCGCGGAAGTATCCAGATTTTGTCACGCATAATGGGCAGTACGAATTCCGGTATGTCCATTCGGTAACTCCCCTGCTGTGTTCACGAGGTATAAGCTGTGTTCGTAAATGCAACATGACTTGCAGCATAAGCAACGGTGGCAACACTGCAAGATTTTGTCACGCATAATGGGCAGTACGAATTCCGGTATGTCCATTCGGTAACTCCCCTGCTGTGTTCACGAGGTATAGGCTGTGTTCGTAAATGCAACATGACTTGCAGCATAAGCAACGGTGGCAACACTGCAAGTTTGACGTTTGATACTTCTTATAAAATTTTTGACAACTTTCAGATACGTTTGTTTGCATTTTTGAACGCGTATAATACTAAAATGGAAATTTTGCTGAATCTAACACTAGACGAAATTTGTGATTTTCTTTAAATTTAAGAAAAAGAAAGCTATTGTAGTCAAAAAGAAAAATGTTTAGATACAAATGTTTGTGTTTAAAAAGAAAAATAGCTAAAAACAAATCATTTATTAAAACAATAAAGTCGTTTCCCGAGGACCTTTTCCATTCCCATTTCCGAATGAATTGGGCCACTTTTAAAATAAGGTTTTATAAATTTTATGAAAATTAATAATTTATAGTTTCACTTTAATTAGGCTTTGGAAAAGGCTTTGACTCCACACTGGGTAACTGCAAAGCTTGGCCGTGATGGTCACTCGTTAGAGAATTGTCTGTACATGACATTATGGAAGCTATGTAATAGCAGGGTGACGTTCCGATAGCTTTCGGATCGCGTCAACATTGCAGAAGGAACATTACACCGTGTATTTAACAAAACAATCCAATCCATTTGTAATATTAAAAGCGAAATAAAATGGACGTATGTTGACCCTCAGTAAGAGGTCATGACAAATTTTGAAAATAGCAGAGAAAATCTCTTTCCTTTTGTTATAGGATGTTTAGATGGAACGCATTTTAACATACCTACCTCAAGTGTAGATGCGATTAGTTATTATGATCGCAAAGGAAAACACTCAGTATCCATGCAGGTTTGATTTACATGCTTCCACCTGATTATTTTTATCACTTTAATTTATTATCTTCCAGGCTATATGCGACAGCCAATATCGTTTCCTAGATGTGTTTATTGGATATCCAGGGAGCTGCCACGATGCCAATGTTTGGACAAATAGCCCAATATTTCAAGCAATAACATCTGGCGAGTTACAGCTGGCACCAAGTGCTGTTATATTGGGGGACTCTGCGTACCCCATATCGAAATTTCTAATGATACCTCACAGAGACAATGGGCATCTCAGTAGGGAACATAAGAATTTTAATACCCGTTTAAGCTCAACGCGAGTATTTATAGAACAAGCTTTCGGGATTTTTAAGAAAAAATGTAAAATTTTAAATTATATTGAAGCTTCGAGCATTAAAACCACATCTAATGTGATACTCGCTCGCGCTATCTTACACAATTTTATCATAAATAGGGGAGGTTATTCTGAACATATTAACGATACAATAACACATGCGGATATGGAAACCAACAATAAAATCGAAGGAATTCAAGATGTGTCCATTCGCCTTGTTGATTCAGATGATATCAATGGAATCGATAGAAGAAACTATTTTACCACTCTGTTTTTATCATAAAAAATTTAGTTTACCTCACCTTCCTTTATTTGAATAATTTTTGTATCACTCTTTCTGATGAACTTCATTTTAATTTTTATTGTTTTCATTAAAAAGGAAAAACATTTATTTAACTTAACCTAGTTTCAATAAAAAAATAAGGTGAGCTTCTTACCCATATAAAAAATAAAAAGGTACATTTCAGTTCTCTACCACAGGCCAACTACTTATCTATTTATATTAACACTATATTTTTAAATAATCTGCCAATACCGATTTCATGTCTAGTAGAGCTTTTATTCTTTCTTTTTCTAGAGACAGCTTGTCCCTCTCCAAAGCCATGACCTCGTTATGTCCAGCTTCTTCTTTAACCGCCTCTGCTTCGAAAAACTTTAAAATGCCTTTGTTAGACGTCGCTCAAGGACGAGTGGCTCTCTGACTGCTAGTCGGTGGAGAATCTAGTGGCTGCTGCTGTTGTGGCTCGTTATTCGAAGTCCTTCGAGCACTGGGCGCCGTTTCAGTGGTAGTCGGTGGAGAATTTGGCGACTCATTATTTATTTCACTTGAAGATGTTGGCGACGTTGACAGTACCAAATCCAAAGAAGCTTGCAAATTTGCTGTTGGAGGAGTAATTGAGTGCCTTGTACCATAAACTTCGTCGAAGTCCTCAAAATACCTCCAGGATGTAGCTTCTCTACCGGAAGAATTATTTCTTTTCTTAATGCGCTTGTACGTTACCAAGAGATTTAGGAATTTTCTCTGCGCTGTGGTGCTGTCCAGTCTTATATGTGGATTTACATTGTTAACTTCGGTCACAACTTTCTTCCACAATATATTTTTTTTCCTTCTACCTGATTTAAACTCGTCGTCCATATTCAACCGTACTCTCAGCAATAACTTTTTCTTCGCATTACTGAGATCTTCACTAAAAGTTTAAAAATAATAATTTATACAATTATTATTAACATAATTTAACTAATTTTCAATACAAAAATTAAAATAAAACAGTTTTGCACTTACTTTTCGTCAGACATCGTAGTTAAATGCAGTAAAAAATTTTTTGATAGAAATTATGAGTGACAGCTGATAGAAGTGTTGTCTTTTTAAACGCTTGATTATTGCAGTGCTGCCATATTGGCATTTCTGAACGTTCTGTTTGTTATGCAATCGTAGTTTGTGCGTCATGTGGCATTTACGAACACAGCCATATTCACGCGGTATTAGGAGAACTTATCCGCAGCAAAACGATAATAGTATACATGGACGATATAATTATTTCACGTGCACGATTTTCCTGTTCCTACTGATAGAAAAACGTTGCAACGTTTTTCATGGACTCACATCGTATTTTAGACGTTTTATTCCGAACTATTCAATGGTGGCTAAACCATTGTCTGACTTATTGGGGAATCATGAAGAGTTTCGAATTAAAGATGAGCAAATAGCTGCAGTCCACCAACTTAAGGCTGCTTTAGTGAATCCCCCAGTACTTCACCTCTTCCATCCAGCACTGCAAACGGAAATACACACTGACGCGTCGATGTACGGGTATGGTTGTGTCTTGATGCAGAGGGACTCCGACGATAGATGTTTACACCCTATCGAATACATGAGTAGGAAAACGTCAACAGTGGAACAAAAATATCACTCATACGAATTGGAAGTGCTAGCAATCGTAACAGTGCTGAAAAGTGGAGAGTATATGTCATGGGAATTAAATTCAAGATCATAACGGACTGTAATGCATTTGCGCTCACTAAGAAGAAGGAGGATGTACCTTTACGAGTATCACGTTGTGGTATGTATCTTCAGGATTACCAGTACGAGATCGAGCATCTTTCAGGAAAGCAGACGAGGCATGTGGATGCGTTAAGCTGAATACATTGCCTGATGATGACCGATAGCCTAAGACATCGAATACGCGAAGAACAACTAAAGTATGATAAGCTAGCAGCAATCAGAAAGGTTTTAGAGCACGAGAACTGTCACGATTTTTACCTCAAGCGTGGACTCCACAAAGATCTCGCTGAAGAACTTATGGTAGTACCAGTATCGATGGAATGAGAAATTATCCAGATAGCTCACAAGCAATTACACTACGCGATTAAGAAAACTAAGGACTTGGTAGAGAGAGATTACTTTATCTACGATCTGACGTACAAAGTTACACATGAAAAGCTGCGTAGAATGTTTAGTAGCGGAAGCTAAAACTGGAAAGAGGGAGGGGATGCTAAACCGCTAGTTATTTTTCATTTAGATGACGTTGGACCCATGGATGAAAATGAAAAGCGATTCAATTACATTTTAGTGATTACACTGCGTTACAAAAACGAGCTTTAGTTCTGTCCTATGAACCAAATATAGTTTATTGGAAAGGGCAGAAAAAATAAATATGTACACGTCAGAATTTTTTTTTATCGCCGATACACGTGTATTTTTATGAATTTTGTGTTAGCTGGCTCGAGGTCAAATTTAATAAAAACGAGTTTTATTGCGGGGTTACCCAATATATTTCAATCTCCTTCGGAGATCGTCTTCAGGGGCTATAACAATATTTAACAATTTTAATATTTTCATACATCAACACAATAAATAAATAAATACATACATACATTTAATGTGAATTCTAAGCACACAGCCTCCGTTTAGTTCGTCATGCAATTTTGAACTGATTTGATTTTTTATTTTTTACTTTTTACAGTCTAGTAAGTGTTGGTATATATGAGCACATCCCTCTATATCTTTCTTGTAGTTTAATCTCTTGTTTTCAGCTAAGTTAGTAATGTGGAGCATTTCTAATGTGAAACGTTTATTATAATGTTGCTCTTGTTGTAATATGATCACTGATTCAAAGTTTGGTTTGTGGCCGCTCTCCGCACAGTGGGCCGCAAGCGCTGTTTTTTGTGTGTTTTGTGATTGTATATTTTTAATGTCCGATCGGTGCCCTGCTATTCGTGTTTTGAGTTTATTTTTGGTTGTACCCACATATTCTTTGTCACAGTTGTTGTTTTTGTCACCCCCACATGAAATTTTATACACAAGATTACTTTTTTCCATCTTCGCCACTTTGGATTTCATATTATGGAAAAACATATTTGTAGTGTAGGTTGGTTTATGTGCAATACCAACTGTATCCTGGTCATATATATTAGAAGCCTGTAGTCTATCCGAGAAACCGGGTATGTATACCACGGATTTATATATTAACGGCTTTTTTTCTCTCTTTTCGCCCTCCTGGGATCTATCTCTTCGATATGAATTAATCATACTTTTTATAATTCTAGCTGGAAAATCGTTCATTTTTAGGATATTCGTTATGCGTTCCTTATTTTCCGGGTGGAAAACTGCGTCGCTGGTATCCAAACCCCTTCCTATAAAATTCCTTGCCGTGTTTATTATCATGCTTTTTGGATGTTTCGATTTATAGTTTATTATACGTCCTGATGATGTGGCCTTTTGGTACCAATCAATTTTAATTTTATTATTGATTCTATACACTAGAGAATCCAAAAACCGTAATTTATTAATATTTTCCAACTCCATAGTAAATTTAATATCTTTGTGGTACGAGTTTAGGATATTCAGGGTTGTCTCCAGTCATCTACTTACTTACTAAGTAGCCTTGTGTTTGACAATTTTCCTAATATTTCCTCCATTATTATGTCAGCAACTATTGGCGATGCTGGGGATCCCATGGGAAGTCCCTATAGTTGTGTATATAATCCGTCTTCATATTTAAAGTATCTATTTTCTGAGATACAAAAAGTAGCTATTTCCATAAATAGCTTTTTGGGAATTTCTGTGTGCTGTTTAATATCTTCCCACTTTGACCGTATAGTCTCTATAGCCAAGTCTGTTGGTATACTTGGAAAAAGTGATATTACGTCGAACGACACAAGTCGTTCATCATCGTGTATATTGTGTCATACCTTGTCTTTGAACTCTATTGCACTTTTAACATTAAATTTAGATTTGTTTGTCAAGTTTTCTAAAATTTGGGTCACGTACAAGGTGGCGCAAAAGTAATCCTCCTATCAGAAAATGCTATAAATTTTGCGATTGGCCCCTAAAGTCAGTTATGTTTTGACATTTGTGTAGTAAACACATGCGAAATACACGTTAATAAACAATGTTACGCTACACTGCTCCAGAATGCGGAATATTGCTGACTATTTATTTGACCAATAATCGGTCGGGGCCAAACGGTTACTGTGAATGGTGAGCGCTACAGAGCAATGATCAACGAGTTCTTTTTGGCGCAACTTGATGAATTGGGATTGGAAAACATGTGGTTCCAACAAGACGGTGCAACAGCACACACTGCACGTGCCACAACCGATATGCTGAACATCGGAAGCTTACTTTTGCGCCACCTTGTATTTACATAAATTAAAGGATGGGGCGTTTATCATCGAACAAATTGGCCGTAAGGGCATCGATTCTTTATGAACCTTGGGTAAGCCATATATTCTTGGGGGCAGAGCTGGGTGTGTAGTCATCTTATGTTTTTCAATGTTTGTTATAAGACCTAATTTGTGTAACCTATCTACCAGTTGATTATTTTTCGTTTGTAACCGTAGTGTCGGGTCCTGACGTAAACCTCTATATGTTGATAGATCTTTCAATAAATTATTCATTTTGACCTTGTAATCGCTTTTTTCCATTGCTACCGTGACATTGCCTTTGTCTGCATTCAAAATTATAATATTTTTATTTTCTTTAGATGGTGCACGGATCTACCAATTTCGAAAATTAACTTGAAATTGGGAATTTTGCGATTGATTTTTGGCTAGCTTCCTCTTGACGTAGGGACTTGAAACTTAAATCATAGTTCAGGGCGCTATGACAATATATTTGCTAGAAATCGAAATTCCGCTGAGTGATTTGAAACAGGGCACGTGCTGCAGAACTCGGTGACAATGCTATTCCTATTTCGAAAATTTTGGGAGTGATTTTAACTCACTTCCTCTTGACCTAGAGACTTGAAACTTGGCGCATTATCCAGGATACTAGGACAATATAGTTTTTAGAAATCGGAATTCCGCTAAATGGCGCGCTGATCACGATAATTGAGAATAGCTGAAAAATTAGGAAAATCTGGCAATCGATTCTTGAGTAACTTCGCGGTAAGCTAGGGACTTGAAACTGGACACGTGCTTCAGAACCAGGTGGAAATGTAAAAGTCCGGTTGCCGCACGCATCTACATATTTTGAAAATTCGTTTGAAATTGGGAGTCTTGTCGTCGGTTTTTAACTAACATTCTCTTGACATAGGGTCTTGAGACTTAGCACATAGGTCGGACACGATCACAGTATGAATTGCTGAAAAGAAAATTCTGCTGGGTGGCGCTCTGATCGAGATAAGTGAAAAATGTTTTGAGAAATTTTCCAGTAACCTAACGGCTTTAAATTCAACATATGGCCATCCATATTACAGAACATATCCAGTAATAACTGTTCACAGTGTGCCAACTGTGGTGTTCACTATTTTGAATGAATTCGATTTCTTCGAATGCGTTGTAGGCTTTCATCATTTATGCACACCCACCGACTCCACCAACATCAAGAACATCGAACAGCTTATCTGAATAAACCTAAGCATTTTCACATAGGAATTACTAAGTATTAATCAAAATTGCAATGCCTGATTGTAAGTAGCACTAAAAACTATTAAATAAAAAGATGATAATAAAATTTTAAAGACTACCTTTATATTTACGTCGCCAAAATACAGCAGCAAATTTGTCCTTAAACAAGGACGAGGTATCTGTGTGTTTTAAGTTTTGAAACTTTAATCGTCCTACTTGTAATCAATTTATGAGATTTAAAAATATAAAGGTGGGGTGCACTTTTCCAAACTAAGGCAATCAATTTTTATTTAGAATTGCAAATGGAAGTTCGGCAGTTAACAAAACATTTAAAGAATATTAATTGCACTATTGTCGTGTAATGCAAGAGCTTGATTGAATCTTATTCTCAATAAAAAATTGTTGTCTACGCTAGACCACCCAGAACCGACTACAAAATTAAAATCTTTCGTTAGAAAATATGTCGTATTTGTTATTGCAAATGCACTGATTAATTAATAATATCAGTGTTCTTCGCGAAGTCGTGGCCAGTGTGTCACAGTACAAATGTGATATTGTTGCTGAGAATCAATAATAAAAGACTTTACCCTTTAAGATGAGAAATGTGAGTGACAGAATTTATTTAAGCATTGAAATGTACAGGTATAATTTGGGTATATGCAAAAAGAAAAACTGTAATTATTATGTGTGCTTGTACCCCTATATGTACAAATGTGTAATACAGAATACTTGAATACATAAGCTGATCAATAAACCCAGTAGGCAAGCAAGTACTAAGCATATGAATATACCCTGTAGGGTACGCATTTAATTGTTTGTCTAACACTTCCACTTTTATTGATCAGTTTATTATTTCTCTAAAATTGAACAAAATTTTAAGAGTGACTTGAGATGATTGAAATTTACATTCTTAAGCGGCTTCGTGAGAATGTCAGCTAGTTGTACATTTGTTGGCACGTTTTCCAGAGTAAACCCTTTGCTCTCATATACCTCCGTGATGAAATGATACTTAACCTCGACATGTTTGGTCCTCTTGTGGAATTGTGGATTCTTCACTAACTTGATCGCACTTTGATTGTCCAAACAAAGTTCTGGCACCAAACGACTTCCTGACATATCATCCAAAAGTCGTCGGATCCAAATTAGTTCCTTAACGGACTCACAAGCGGCAATGTACTCCGCCTGGGTCGTTGAAAGTGCAACTGTTTGGTGAATTTTTGACGACCATGAAATAGAGCCACCATAAAACATGACCACATGACCTCCAGTTGATCGCCTTGTCTCCAAGTCCCCAGCAAAGTCTGAATAGCTGAAGCAAGTGAGCGACAGATTATTACCTATCTAAATATCCGCTTTACCAAGACGATATGTTCGGTAGTATAGCTGTCTAAAAACCTGCTTGAATATGACACTGCATTGGCCAGATCTGGCCGTGTCACTGTAGACAAATAAAGGGTGTTTTTTTTACAGGTTTGTTTTTCGAATAGAGATAAAACTGGCATTTTGTGGTCAAATCTGGCAACTCTAATGTCATTTATGTTCAGTTTGGTTTGCCATTTCATCATGAACAGGTTGACAAAAGAACAACGCTTGCAAATCGTGCAAATTTATTTCGAAAATAATGGTTCAGTTCGCGAAGTTTACCGTGAGCTCCGTCCATTTTATGGTCGACATAATCGTCCATCAGAGCAATTAATTCGGTTAACCATGGATCGTTTTCGCACTACGTTTACTCTATGTGATAATACGCATCCGCAGAGACGTCGAACAGTGCGCACCGAAGAAACAATTGCCGCTGTAGAGCAAAGTGTTGAAGAGGACCCGAATGAATCGATTCGCCACCGTGCACAGCAATTGGAGCTTTGTCCATCAACTTTATGGAAGATTTTGCGCAAAGATCTTGGCTTGCGACCTTACAAGATCCAGCTTGTGCAAGAATTAAAGCCGCGAGACCATGCAATGCGTCGTGATTTTGGTGTATGGGCCGAAAATGAGATTGATTTCGATGCTGATTTTCATCGCAAAATTTTGTTCAGTGATGAGGCTCATTTTTGGTTGAATGGCTACGTCAACAAGCAAAATTGCCGCATTTGGAGTGAAGAGAATCCACATGAGACCCTTGAAACGCCATTACATCCACAAAAACTGACTGTTTGGTGTGCTCTATGGGCTGGTGGAGTCATTGGGCCATACTTCTTCCGCAATAATGCTGGAGAGGCAGCTACCGTTAATGGAGACCGGTATAGAGCCATGATAACCGACTATTTTGTTCCCGAATTGGATGGCATGAATGTGGATGAGTTGTGGTTCCAACAAGACGGCGCTACATGCCACACAGCGCACGTCACAATCGATTTATTGAAGGAAACATTCGATGAGCGCATAATTTCGCGGAATGGACCTGTCAATTGGCCACCAAGGTCGTGTGATTTGACACCATTGGATTATTTTCTTTGGGGATATGTGAAGTCGCTCGTCTACACCAACAAACCAGAAACGTTAGGGGAATTGGAAGCCAACATTCGTGGCGTTATTGCCGACATACGGCCCCATATGCTCGAAAAAGTGGTTGAAAATTGGACCTGTAGAATTGGCTTTATTCGAGCCAGCCGCGGCGGCCACATGCCCGAAATTATCCTTCCAATAAAGCCAAATTGATGGACCTTGAAACGATTTTCTTGTGTTTTATTTCAATTCAAAGTTCTATACCCCTAAAAAAAACACCCTTTACATTAGGGACCCGACAGCCTCTCGATATGGATACTGTGCTTGTTGACTGCTATTTATAGTGGATTGTAGACCTTCTCGGTTGCGACAGGCTTGGCGTCGATCATCCCAAATCTTTCCAACACTTTTGTTGCGTATGCCTTTTTTTGAATAAAGATTTTCCCAGATTTTTTTAAAACTTGCATGCCCAGATAAAATATTGATTCAAAAACTTTAATATCGAATTCTTTCATAAGATGTTGAATAAATTTTTCAAGTGCTTCTTTTGACTGCGCTGCACGATACCGTCGTCAATATAAATCGCAAGAATAAGTTTCGCATCTCCAAAACTGCCGGTAAAAACACATGGGTCTGCTGAACTGATTTTAAGATTGAAAATTTCCAGCATCTTTGTAAATTGTTGATTCCAGCATCTAGATGCCTGCTTAAAACCGTATAGACTCTTGTTCAGGTTACCTACCATGCCAGTTCTATCTTCGTAACCAGTAGGTTGATGCATATATACCTCCTCATTGAGAGTGCCATAGAGAAATGCGGTCTTCACGTCAAATTGCTTTACCAAGCTCAGCTGCCAATTCGAAAATCTTTCTAATAGACGTGAATTTGGCAACAGGGCTAAAAGTCTCAAAGTAATCAGTGCCAAACTTCTGCGTAAAGCCGCGTGCTACAATACGCGCTTTAAAGCGTTCAATTTCACCCCATTTATCACGCTTGACTTTGTAGACCCATTTATTCGAAACTGCTGTTTTGCCTTTAGGTAAGCTCACCAACGACCAGGTATTATTCGTCATCAACGATTCAAACTCCTCATCCATAGCACGCTTCCACTGCGTACAATACTTACTGGAGATCGCCGCCTCATAAGTGTCTGGTTCATCCATTTCAGCAGCGTAGGCATAACAAAGTGCTGCTACCCCCTTTGTTGACCGTGTTGCAATCTGACGCACATCGGTTTCATCAGCTTCTTTTTTGGAATCCTTAGAACAAACGTCGTCACAGCTATCAGTAATGATTTCTGACTTTTCAGCATTCGCAACTGGTTCTTCCACTGAAGATTCTGGAGCAGCTTCTTCTTCATGTACATATGCCGCATCTTAGCATATTTCTCTAATGATAACATCTCTTGAAACTTCAATTTTTCTCTCATTGGGTATCCAAATTCTATAGCTTTTGCAATTGTCTTCGTATCCGACAAATATTCCCCTTTTGGATTTTGGATTCAGCTTTCTTCGTTTTTCTTGTGGTATATGCACAAATGCCTCTGACCCAAAAACTCGGAGTACAGATAAGTCAGGCCTTTTACTGAACCACAATTCAAATGGTGGCTTACCGTCCAGTTGGCATTTACCTGTCCGATTAAGTGTGTAGACAACATTATTCACTGCTTCGCCCCAGTATTTTAGGTTCAATTCCTTAGCATGAATCATCGCTCTTGCAGCTTCGATAACTGTCCTAATGTCGCTTTCGGCGCGACCATTATGCTCCGGTGTATATGGGGTTGACTTTTGATACACCACTTTGCGCTTGCTAAATATGTCTGCTACGTCTTTGTTGACAAACTCTAATCCGTTATCTGAACGGATGCTCTGTACTCGTTGTCCTGTTTCAGCTTCAACCTTGTTCAAAAAACGCTCAACATAGACTGCTACATCGGCTTTGGGCTTAATGCAGTACACACATTGGTAATTAGAAAAATCATCACGAAATAGCAGCATGTATCGTGCACCACCATATGAAGTCTCTTGCATTGGGCCACATAAATCAGTGTGGACAAGCTCACTTGGCAATTTTGCTCGGTTTTTGCTTTCACGAAATGGCGCGCGATGGTGTTTGCCGAGAACACATCCCTCACAAAAGAAATCGTTTTTATTAAATTAAATATTATTTTGAATAAGCACGCTCTTCACTTGATCTTTAGCTTGATGACACATGCATTCATGCCAAAGTTGCACTGAATCAGATTTTGCTAAAATTGGCCTCAGCTTCTACGTGTTTGACCTTCATGAACAACTTAAACAACTGTGAATCTTCTCGCGCACCTTGTAGCCATACTTTGCCTTGTCTTTTGAAGCAGCAAGTATTACCTTCAGCCATTAACGAGTAGCCCTTATCTAAATATGCATTAGATGAAAATAAATTCATTTTAATACCAGGAACATACAGAACATCTGCTAAATACTTAACGTTTCAGACGCTGCCATCATACGCTTCTACGTGAATGTTCCCTTACCATATGCCTGGACTATAGAACCATCCGCAATGCGAACATCTCTTGGAGTGCCAAACTTTAAATAATCATGGAACCATTCTTTATGATAGGACATGTGGCCGCTAGCGCCAGAATCCATGTACCAACTGCTTTCACGTGATATGTTAGATTGGACTAACATAACCTCACTCACGAAGGCATTGCCGTGTGCTGTTTTTTCACCTCTTTTCTTATTTGGGCAGTCCCTCTTCCAATAGACAGGCGTTTTGCAAAAAAAAACATTTGCCTCTCTTTTTATTGTCGTGCTTATCGCTTTTAACTTTAACTTGACTAGCTACAAAGGCTCCTTGCCTGCTTGGTTGCACGCCAATCTAGACTCTTCCATACACAAGCGTGCCGTCAACATTTTCAATGTTCGATCACTTTTTTCAGTTGCTTCCCAAGCTGCAAAGAAATGGTTGTACTGCTCCGGCAAAGTCATCAGGATTTTTGTTACAAGCATATTCTCTGTAATTTTTTCTCCAAGATCTTCTAGCTGCCTTGCAATCTTTTGCAACTTCGCTATATGCATTGAAATACTGTCATCGGCATCTTTAACGTACTGAAAAAGTTGTTGCTGTAACAAGTGAATTGATGTATCAGACTTTTGTTCGTAAACGCTCGCCAGCATGGTAAACATAGCAGCAGCAGTATCGCAGTTTATAATATGCATTAGCGGTCCTTCACCCATGGAAATCACCAGAACTTTCTGCGCCTTTGCGTCATCTTTGATCCATTTCTTTCTGGGTTCACCGTCAGCTTCCGGTTGAGGTACAGCTCCACTTACCAGTTCCCACAGGCCGCCAGCTCTAAGCACCACCTTTATTTGGAACATCCATAAGGTCCAGCCACTCTCATCTACCAGCTTGTTGACTTTAAATTCTTCCATCTTAATTGCAATTAAAATTTAATTATAGCGGTAAAGTTCAAGGTTATTCTTCAAGAGCTCAGTACGTCCTGGGCCCATAACCTGGTGCTGAGAATCGATAATAAAAGACTTTACCCTTTAAGATGAGAACTGTGAGTGACAGAATTTATTTAAGCATTGAAATGTACAGGTATAATTTGGGTATATGCAAAAAGAAAAACTGTAATTATTATGTGTGCTTGTACCCCTATATGTACAAATGTGTAATACAGAATACTTGAATACATAAGCTGATCAATAAACCCAGTAGGCAAGCAAGTACTAAGCATATGAATATACCCTGTAGGGTACGCATTTAATTGCTTGTCTAACAGATATGTTAGCTTTCACACGTTAGACAGGTACGTTAAGATGGAGTCAATTGTTTACATCTGAGGCTCTTTAATATGGCTGCCATTGCCGAATATTCACGAATGGTAGAAAAACATGCGCCGAATGGATGCCTTCGGAGAATTGTCTCGGGGAAAATCGGGGTTGATATTGCTGATTTCGTTGACTTCGGCAAACCGGGGTTCTGTGCACGACCATAAAAAGTTGAAAAAGGGTTCATGTTTGCACAAAAGTATTGCCGTGTTGCACAACCTTTTCATTTTAATTCGTTTTGAAAATATTTTATCACTAATAAGTGCCCGGCTTACTTCGTTACGCCGCAAAAATTAAATATACCGATATTTAGCTTTGAGTAGAGTGTAAAAATGGGTTACAGATTCATATTTTGTATTTGTCAACATAAAAATCAAAGCCAAACGCAATTTTGTTTGCCAAAAACAGTAAAGAATGCGAGTTAATAGGAATTAAGTGGCTTAAGGTAAAAGAGACTTTGATTTTGCCGTCCATACTTCCATATGTATGTGCCTATATTGTACGTGAGGTTATTGCGCAGCAAAAAAATGGAAAGAGCGCACTCATTGCATTCTTAAAATACATACATACGAGGTGTGTTCAAAAAGTATCGCGAATTTTGTGTTTTTTTTTTAATTTATTTATTTATTCATGAATATCTATTTTGTCCCCTTCAAAGTAATCCCCATGAGATATTATACACTTGTGCCAACGGTTTTTCCAATCTTCGAAGCACTTCAAAAAATCATTTTTTTGTATCTTGTTCAGGTCCTCCTTCGATGTCGTCTTTATCACGTCAAGAGAAGCGTAACGTCGTCCTTTCATGGGCCTCTTCAGTTTAGGGAACAAGAAAAAGTCACAGGGGGCCAGATCTGGGGAATACGGTGGCTGCGGCATCATTAGTGTGTTGTTTTTGGCCAAAAAGTCGCGCACAAGCAACGATGCGTGAGCAGGGGCGTTATCGTGGTGCAAAAGCCAATTTTTGTTCTTCCACAAATCCAGGCGTTTCTGGCGGATTTCTTCGCGCAAATTGCGCATAACTTGCAGGTAATATTCCTTATTGACCGTTCTTCCCTGTGGCAAGAACTCATGATGCACCACGCCCCTGCAATCGAAGAAAACTGTCAGCAAAACTTTCACATTCGACCGAACTTGGCGCGCTTTTTTCGGTCTTGGTTTGTGCGGCAGCTTCCATTGAGATGATTGAGCTTTGGTTTCCACGTCATAACCATAAACCCACGATTCGTCACCAGTTATGACCCTCTGGAGCAAATTTGGGTCGTCGCGGACAGAGTTTAACATCTCATTAGCAATGTTCATGCGATGCTGTTTTTGGTCACAATTGAGCAATTTTGGTACGAATTTCGCGTAAAAATCGAAGACGATGCAAGCAAAGCAGCTGTCAACAATTAACTGAACATTCAAAATGGCCGAGCTTGTCGGCATAAGTGAGAGACATGAGTACCAACATAACGCCACACGTATATGTGTTTGTTATTATAATTTGGGGAATCACCAAAAATGCTCTTTATATTTCTTCTCTTTTGTCAAAGGCTTATGCATCTATTAGTCAAAATACATTTTCTCTACGTTGAGTTCATACACACCCCCACATACATTTTTGTTCCGCTGTAGCTTGAGTTTGATCTATGAAAATTCTTATGCTTGCATTGTTTGAAGCTTTTATATTTTTCATCCTAGAAATAAGGGGTTTTAAGTTTTGAAAATGGAAAAAATGAAAACGCCACCTGGTTTATTTTTGGTAAAACTTGCTTCTTAGAAAAATTTTATAAAATTGGGCCATTACTTTTCGAGATTAGCCGTTACAAATATTTTCATATAAGCCATTTTATATAATTAGTATAGATATAGACAGGCTTGCCAGTACTGGTGACCTTTTACAAACTTTGGCGACCAATTATCAAAACTGGCGATGGCGTTTTATTTGGCGACTATCCAAATATTATGAAGCTTGAGTAAATTTTAAGGTATAATCTGTTTTTTTTAAGCATAGCTCTGTTTTCATTCTTTATCTACACCTTGACAATACTGTTACGAGAAAATGAAGTAGAGACCAAACGAGAGTTTGAAGCAGACCACTAGGTATACATACTTAGGTTGGGTATTTAGCGATGAAACCCACTTTTGTCAACACCAGGGACACAAATACTTTGCTGAAAAATGTTGACAATGACTTAGTGTACTGTCTTCCCGAGAAAGCAAACGTTAGCATACTTTATTATAAAGCGAAAAGTTCATCGGTCAAGAATCCCATTGGTGATGAAACTGTGCTTGAGAGGAAAGTTTTTGAATATATTAAAACAATTTGCAAAGAAACAAACAAGTCAAACAAGTTTGAAAAAATAAAATAAAATTCAGATTTTTTCTCCAAAAATAGAAATTAAATATTAGCGATGAAAAAAGTTTGAGTAAAATTGAAAATCAGTGGATTAAGTTACTGGCAGTTAACTGGACTACTGTTCCGAATGGGTTAACTAGCCATCATAGCAGCTCCGAGTGAGGTAATTCATCGGTAAGTTCTATAGCTTTCGTTTTGAGGAAATTTTTTGGCGACTTGCAAGTAAAATTTAGCGATTTTGGCGATTTTTAGGAAGAATCTGGCGACGTCTTTTAAAAAAATACTGGCAACCCTGATGTATGTATGTATCCAAATTAACTCTTTAAAAAGCCAATAAAATATATTTTCTTGGAACTTACTTGGTAAGGTTATCCTATTTTCTATTGACATCAATATGGAAGCAGAATAGGATTAGAGGGCAGAGTTGTTAAGGAATTCATTCGTGCACTATTTCTTTGCATCTGAGACCTTCATGAAAACCCACGGGAGAATACTTTTCAAAATGCTCCCAAGGAATAACTCTACGGAATACCCAAGACCAAAGCGAGAGAGAGCGTAGGTGATCCTTAAAAGTACCAGGTTTTCTTTCCGAACTCCATGGAGTCATTTTTTGGGAGTTTTTGGAATGTACTCTCCCGTGGGTGTTCCATGAAGTACTCAGTAGCAAAAAAATGTAGTAATCTATGATTGCTCAACTGATCGTCTTCAATGACATGATTCATGTGTTCCCTGCTCCCTTTCCCAATCACGGTTACCAGTAATGTTGTGATTGATGTCTACGGTCATCCCATTCTTCCATATCTTTGTCAGTTAACGAGCTCAAGACTAGTTGATGATGATTATTATTCAATTATTATTATTAAGTTTAAAGGAAAAGTTAATAAGCAACAAACATATACAGGCCATAGTTCTAGACTAATTCGTATAGGTTTTTTGGTGTTTCAGTTAACTTACAAAAATATGCAAAAATGCACGGATACTCCGGGCAAATAGAAAGAAGAATGTGCAAAAGCAAAAAAATAATTAACATGTAGACAGAAAAAAATTTAATATTGTGCAATTGTTGCAGATCAGAGCTGTTAAACTGTGAAATCATTTACTGTCAGCAATCATAGTTTTTCTGCAGTCAGTACTTTAAATTTTATTTCGTCGTTGGAGAATTAGAGTTCAATTTATGCAACCAGTAATCGTGTACAGAAGTCATGATTGATTCATTTATCACATGCAATCAAGAAGAGTTCTAAATCAGATTGCCGAAGAAAAAGTTTTGAAATCAGATTGCGCAATCAGTTGATTGCACGCTTTTGGTGTGTGAACACTTGAAATCAGTACGAATCAGTTACTGAAAAAATGCTAATATACTACCTAAAATGGTACTTAAAATTTTCATAATCCTTTTTTTGTTAGCAGTGTTAAAAAAAAAATGTACATCAAATCTAATTAAAATCAGAAACATAAAATTAGTTGAAAAACTTGATTACGTATAAGATGAATGCCAATTGGCGAAAATTAAAGTTATAATATAAAAAAGGTATGTTTACGGTAGGTTTAACATCTCTGAGTTTTATATCAACATATTTATTGGTGTTACCAATGTAGTGATTTTGAAGTTTGTTTTTATTTCCTTACCCCTTTGTGCCTTTTTTGGAGATACATTCTACACCTTCTCTAGCTAGTTTCCAAAAATCTGTATGAATATGTCCCAACCAATCAGCGTATTTTACAAGAACTTTTTAATGTTCAAGGCAACAAATCATTAACATTACAGCCACGATGACTGGAGACTGAACACTGGGTCAACAAGCATAAAGAATGGGTATTCCGTTCAACAACAGATGCAGGAGCTGTGATGATGAGGGGCCCAAAGGAACAGTTGCACACTATTTATGCATTTGCTCAGCTGCAATGCCCATAAGGTTTGTAACTTTGGGCAGTTACATAATTGTGGACCCTAAAGGCATTACGAAATGTTCTATAAGGGTTATTTTCACAGTGGCGAGTTAACTTACATTCCACATTTAACTATAGCTTTTCAATTTCCCGAGTTAGCCTCGGGTTCCAATTCGTAAGGTTGTCTATTATATTTTAGACACTATATATTTATCAAAATAGATTAAATTAAATTATGAATCGATAGTTAACTGTGGAATGTAAATTAACTCGGCACTGTGAAAATTGCTCTAAGAGACTTTAGCAACTGGATAGACCGAATCAAATGGTTTGAGCGTAACCAACAAACATACAAAGCATACTTAAAAGTGTTTTGTTGCTAGGGGAATTACATCAACTTAGCGTCAGTGCGCTAATTGAGCTCGGGGGTCTTTTCTCTCCCTGCCAGCGCATCGACCAAAAAAACCAAACTTAACTCGCTTGTCTGATGCTAACGGCTAAGCCCCAGTGAATGAATAATGAGGTTGAACCTTAGTTAGCGAACAACTTTGGTTACGGGTTTGAAAAATATATGGATGGAAGTCCGCTTAATCAAAAACAGAGCTTGAGCTTCACTAGTTGGTAGTCGAAAATTGCGGGGTTTAGCTCAATTTCATTCTGCCTAGAACTTGGTATTCGATTATGTTGTTTATTTTTTGCAGAATCTGCTAACTTTCGAACTTTCTTTGTAAATGTAACACGAATATTTATTTTCAAATATATTTTTTTTTTGTGTTCTAACAAAACCATGTAACTAGAGGTCATTTTAACCGAATAAATTACAAAATCGATCGTTGATTTATACAAATAAACCTAACAAATTAGCTTCTTAATGCATTTGAAAAACGATTTGTTTTAACTGATTATCGTATCTACAACTGAATTATTTGCGGCCAACGATTGAATTCTTTAAATACTGCAAATGAGGACATTAGTTTCTATCGTGCACTCATTTAAGTTTTCTGCAAAATTTTAAATTACTTTGTTATCTTTCATTTCTAATTTAAGGCACTATCACATTTTTCATCAGGATTTCGAATAGTTATACTAAAAGAAAAAACAAATGCCAGTTAATTCGTTTTGTTCTATCACTGTTTCTCAGCCCCTTATGTTCTTAGTCACCCAATGGGTTAACGTACGGACGCAGCATAGCTAAATAAATTAAAATTAAATGTATGTATACATATATAAAAATATGGCGGCCGCCGTGGTGTGAAGGTAGTGTTGCCGGCCTACCACACCGAAGGTCCATGGTTCGAGCCCTGGTACAGGTAACATCAAAAGTGATTTGAAAAAAGTTTTTCAAAACGAGGTCGCCCCTCGGCAGTGGTTTGGCAAACTCTCCGAGTGTATTTCTGCCATGACAGGCTTCTCAGCAAAAATTCGTCTCCTTTGTAGATGCCGTTCGGAGTCGGCAAAAAACTGTAGGTCCCACCAATTTGTAGGGAAAATTCAAATCGGCACACCACAAATTGGAAGAGAAGCTTGGCGCAAAAATCTCTTAGGAGGTTTATGATGATATACCTGTTGTATATCGCGCCATAGAGATAGAGATATATATAAAAATGTACGTTCGTAGGTTCTTCTTCTTCTTTAAATGGTCATCTAACCGCCTGGGCGATTTTGACCGTCCAACATAGCTCGCCAGTCGTTTCTTCGTTGCGCCAACTGGCGCCAATTGGAAACACCGCGGGATCGCAAATCGGTCTCCACTTGGTCCTTCCATCGGAGTGGTGGTCTCCCTCTTCCTCTGCTTCCACCGGCGGGTGCCGATAAGAATACCTTCTGGGCTGGAGCATCTTCGCTCATTCGCACTACGTGGCCTAGCCAGCGAAGCCGCTGTGTTTTAATTCGCTGAACTATGTCGGCGTCTGCGTAAAGTTCATACAGCTCATCATTAAATCTTCTTCGGTACTCGCCGTCGCCAACGCGTAGAGGTCCACAAATCTTTCGAAGAACCTTTCTCTCGAATACTCCCAGAGCCGCCTCATCAGATGTTGTTAGTGTCCACGCTTCTGCACCATATAGCAGAACGGGTGCGATGAGTGACTTGTAGAGTGTTATTTTCGTTCGTCGAGAGAGGACTTTACTTTTCAATTGCCTACTCAGTCCGAAGTAGCATTTGTTTGCAAGAGTGATTCTTCGTCGGATTTCTAGGCTAACATTATTGTTGGTATTAATGCTGGTTCCCAGGTAAACGAAGTCCTTTACTATTTCGAAATTATTGCTGCCAACAGTGGCTTGGTTGCCAAGGCGCGAATGCGCTGACTCTTTGCATGATGACAGAAGGTACTTCGTTTTGCCCTCGTTCACCACCAATCCCATTTTCTCCGCTTCTTTTTCTAATTTGGAGTAAGCAGAAGTTACGGCGCGGTTGTTAAGGCCAATGATATCAATATCGTCAGCATATGCCAACAGTTGGACGCTTTTATAAAATATTGTTCCAGCGCGGTTAAGTTCTGCAGCTTGTATTATTTTCTCCAGCATTAAATTAAAGAAATCGCACGATAGGGGGTCACCCTGTCTGAAACCTCGTTTAGTTTCGAACGGCTCGGAGAGGTACTTCCCAATTCTGACCGAGCTGGCGGTGTTGCTCAAGGTCATTTTGCATAGCCGTATAAGTTTTGCGGGGAAACCAAATTCAGACATAGCGGCATATAGGCAGCTCCTTTTCGTGCTATCGAAAGCGGCTTTAAAATCAACAAAGAGATGATGCGTGTCGATTCTTTTTTCACGGGTTTTTTCCAAGATTTGGCGTATTGTAAAAATCTGGTCGATGGTAGATTTACCAGGTCTGAAGCCACACTGATAAGGTCCAATCAGTCTGTTCACATCAGGTTTCAGTCTTTCGCACAATACGCTTGATAGGACCTTATATGCGATATTCAAAAGGCTGATTCCGCGATAGTTGGCGCAGTTTGCAGGATCGCCCTTCTTGTGGATTGGGCAGAGAACACTTAGATTCCAATCTTCAGGCATGCATTCATCCGACCAAATTCTGCATAGAAGCTGATGCATGCGCCTTACCAGCTCCTCGCCTCCGTGTTTGAATAGCTCAGCAGGCAAACCATCAGCGCCAGCTGCTTTATTGTTTTTCAATCGGGATATTGCTATTCGCACCTCATTGTAGTCGGGTTGTGGAACGTCAATTCCATCATCTTCGATTGTGGGCTCGGGTTCGGCATCTTCTCTGGTTTCTTGCTCAGTTTCTCCATTTAAAAGGGCAGAGAAGTGATCCCTCCATATTCTGAGTGTTCTCTGAACATCGGTCACCAGGTCGCCGTTCTCATTCTTACAGGAGTTTGCCCCGGGTTTGAAACCTTCTGTCATTCGCCGAATTTTTTGATAGAATTTTCGGGCATTATTCCCGTTGGCCAGCATCTCAAGCTCCTTTATTTCACGCTTTTCTGCCTCTCTTTTTTTCGCCCGGAAAAGCCGCCTCGCTTCCCTCTTCAACTCGCGGTAGTGTTCACACACACTCCTCGTTGCATTCGATCTCAGCGTTGCCTTGTAGGCTTCGTCCTTTCTTTTCGTTGCAGCGCGGCACTCTTCATCATCATACCAGTTGTTTTTTCGCGTTCGCCGGAATCCAATTACTTCTTCGGCTGCGGTACGGAGTGCTCCTGAGATATGATCCCACTGCTCATGCATTCCACTAGGTTGAATTGTGCTCTCGGAGAGCAGGTGTGAGAGGCGATCTGCGAAATAATTGGCGGTCTGTTGCGATTGCAGCTTTTCGACGTCCAGCTTTCCCTGCGTTTTTTGTTGCACCTGTTTTGTCGTACAGAGGCGGGTACGAATCTTGGCTGCTACTAGGTAGTGATCAGAGTCGATGTTAGGTCCTCGTTCGTAGGTATGTACGTAAAATTGTTTAGTTATATTTTTACTAGCTACCCGTTGTCCGGCGTTGCACTTTTGTATTTCACCATTCAATGCAATGCAAGACATTTGAGAATGCAACGACTGTGGGAAATCAAGGCCATGGTCATTTCCACCGGTGCACATAGGCACACTTACGTAAGGGTTGCGTTGCCGCCGCCGACGCTGAGGTCTGAAGGTGCAGCTTAAACCAACGATCGGGGAGTTGCTGTTGGGGAGCCAAAGTGATCAAACTTAGTTATAAGTTAACGAACTAAATAAAGTGTAAAGTAACCTAAAAACTTGGTGTTTTTTGTCAGGGCAAGTTGGCCCTTTAATTTTTTTAAGTGTAAGGATCTGTGATCCTTTAAGTGGCGCCCGAGCAGGGACCACTAGTGAAAGTATTGAAAGAAATCTTTGAAAAAGATAAGAAGTGAAAAAAAAACAAAAAATACGCAACCGAAAGGTGTAATAGTGAATTTGAATAAAGACTCCTTGATGAGAATTTTAGTGTTGTGAGTATAACCGCTAACAACTTTGAATTTTTTTCTTTTTCTCTCTCGACAGGAAGAACTGAAAGCCACTGTTACTAATCTGACAGGGGCCGTCAATGCCCTGTTAGAAAAAATACACAGCCTGGAAAGGCGCGTTAACCATTTAGATACAACTGGATTAAGGCCAGCATCCGGTGACCCAGTAGCTGCTGATATCGTGGAAGAGGTTGTGACGCAAGCTCCTATAACTGAAGCAGACTTGAGAGAAATAAGTCGCCTACCATACTGCGTAAAAGAACTCCAGGTTTTCGATGGCAGCCCGGTACATTATGTGTCCTGGGTGCATTCGGTGGAAGCAATTCTATCGAAATTTTGCCATTGTCAAGGGAAGCCTCTTATACCGTGCTATTATGCAACATATTCGCTAAAAAGTACGTGGTGCGGCAGATTCAGCCTTAGTGTCCTATAACATTTTTGACAATAACTGGCCAAAAATTAAAGAGTGCCTGTCACTGCATTATGCAGATAAGCGCGACATCCGCACGCTTGAACACCAGTTGCATCAACTGCAACAAAAGGGTTCAAGCATCGATGAATTTTACGCTAAAGTAACCCATCAATTTAGCTTGATCATAAACAAAATCAAGACCGAGTCCTACACGGACGAAACAATAAGAGTCCTTGTGGACACCTATAGAAATCGGGCACTTGACGTTTTTATTCGTGGGCTAAATGGGTAGCTATTGTACCTTGTACAATGACCCAAGACTCTCCCAGAAGCCTATTCGGCCTGTCTGGAACTGCAGAATGTCAATTACAGAAATTTCGCTATAAACTCGAACTCTGGAAGTAATCGTGTTGTAGTCTCCATTAACAACCTACAAGAAACTAAGCTCTCTCACACAGGTAGGCCACCGGTGATCCCACCAAGGCCCAACTGGCGCCAGGAGGATCGTAGAACACACTTCGATAAACGGGAGCGATTTGGCGGCTATGATCGTACCTCACCACCTACCCAGCCGAAAACTCCTCCTGTAGAGAAGATGGAAGTTGATGGGTCCGTCCAATCACGAGCCGCAAACTACATCAATCGCCCGAATCCCTTTAAGCGGGGAACAACTTCGGAAAACCTGCCGCAAAAGAAACAGCGACTATTCCATTGCACAACGGGGACAGAAGATGAACCGAATAACGAGCATGAAACAAAGAGCGGAGACGAGGGGGATTTTCTCTCGGAGGGCCATCTAGCGTACCATACCTAGAGTATACGCTTCCGGACGGCCGCACCCTCGACTTCCTCATCGACACTGGGGCTAAGAAAAATTGTATAAGTGATGCGGTCGCAACTGGAGGTGACCCAGTAAAGGAGGTATTTAATGTGCACTCAGCCGGGGGCGAGTGCAAATTCAAAAGAAAACATCCTTAAAATTTTTTAAGGATATTGGTTTTAACACAAACATTGTATTTTTGCTTCTCCCAGGGTTAAAATCCTTTGATGGTATCATTGGCGATGATACTCTAAGGATGTTAGGGGCCGTGGTAGATAGGAAAAATAATTATTTAAAGATTAACGAGTTCAAACTGCCCTTGAAAGCCAAACTTTCCAATCAGGTTAACTATTCTATAGGAAAAGACGTTTCTGCCCAAACGAAACAGCATGTAGACCAACTAGTGGAAAAATACTCTGACCTATTCGCACCACTTAATGGCAGTGAATTGATCGATACTAGCGTTCGGGCGGAAATACGGACTAACACACCTGAACCTATTTACAGTGAAAGTTACTCTTACCCTGTGTGCATGAGAGAGGAAGTAGATAGGCAGATAAATGAATTGCTCGACGAGGGGGTAATTAGGCCATCTAAGAGTCCTTATAACTCCCCAATATGGGTGGTGCCTAAAAAGCCGAAACCAAATGGGGAGAAGCAGTATAGAATGGTGATTGATTACAAGAGGTTGAATGCAGTCACGATCGCCGATACGTACCCCATTCCAGACATAAACGCCACACTTTCCAGCTTGGGAGAATCTAACTATTTTACAACGATTGACTTGACGTCCGGTTCTCATCAGATACCAATGAAGAACTCCGACATACCTAAGACAGCATTTTCTACGATGAATGGAAAATACGAGTTCCTACGTTTACCCTTTGGTTTGAAAAATGCTCCTGCCATTTTTCAGCGAATGATCGACGATGTGTTAAAAGAATACATAGGGAAGATATGCTATGGTTATATTGACGACATCATTGTTTTTGGTAAAGACGCGGACGAACACCTGACCAACGTAGAGACAGTTTTTTCGAGGCTCCGTGAAGCAAATCTTAAGGTTAATCTCGAGAAAACCTGTTTTTTCGAAAAAGAAGTCGAATTCCTTGGCTACGTGATTACTCCGGATGGAGTGCGCGCTGACCCAAAAAAGGTGGAGGCTATTAAGTTGATCTCACCACCGGAAAATCTCAAGGACCTAAAGAGTTTTCTAGGTATGACTTCCTACTACAGGAAGTTCATAAGGGACTACGCCAAGGTGGCCAAACCATTGACCAACCTCACTCGGGGTGAGAATGCACAAGTTAAAGCAAATGCTTCTAGAAAGGTAAGAATTGAACTAGACGAAAATGCAATACAGGCCTTCCACGATTTGAAACAACTCCTGGTATCTGCCGATGTCCTTGCCTTTCCAGATTTTGAAAAACCATTTAATCTCACTACGGATGCATCGAACTATGCCATTGGGGCAGTATTGTCGCAAGGAACTATAGGCGAGGAGCAACCTATAGCCTATATATCGGGATCTTTGAATAAAGCTGAGGAGAATTACGCCACCAACGAGAAGGAGCTCCGCGCGATCGTCTGGTCACTTGACAATCTGCGTTCTTACCTGTACGGCGCCAAGAAGATCATAATATATACTGATCACCAACCACTCACGTATTCCTTGAGCTGCAGAAATTACAACGCTAAGTTAAAACGCTAGAAGGCCAGGATTGAGGAGTATAACTGCGAAATTATCTACAAACCGTAGAGGTCAAACCTAGTAGCTGACGCCCTTTCTCGCCTTAAAACGGAGGTCAATGTGCTGACCGATTCTGTCATTGTTCAGCCTCCATCTGTTCTGTGAGACGAGCTTTCAACAAGTGCTGGAGCGAACGCGGGGCCCGTTATTGACACTTTCACTCAATGCACAATGCATTCAGCTGATCAGGATAGTTCGGATCTTATACCTCATGTGGAGGCTCCAATTAATGTGTTTAGAAACCAAATTATTTTCAGGGAGGGAGACCGCCCTCGTTGCCTTGAACATCCTCACCAAGGCTACAGTAGATATTATGTCTCATTCCCTGAGGATAACGCTACACTGGTCACAATTTTGAGGGTGTGCTTTAACCCAAATGTAATAAATGGCATAAAAATTCCAGAAAATTTCCTTGCCTCGCTACAGGATGCTTATGTTAGTAACTTTCAAAGGTACAGAATAAGAATAACTCAAAGGATAGTGGAAGATGTTACGGTTTCTGACAGGGTCTTCGAGATAATTGAGAAGGAACATAAGCGAGCCCACAGAAATCCACGTGAGAACAAGGTGCAGATACTCGAACAATTTTATTTCCCTGCCATGGCCAGGCAGATCAGAGACTATGTAAGATAATGTGATACCTGTAAATTGAATAAATATGACAGGCATCCCTCGAAGCCTTTTCTTCAACCCACTCCAATTCCGAGTTATCCTTGTGAAATTTTGCACATCGACCTTTTTGAGATAGAGAAACAAAAATATCTCAGTGCAATCGATAAATTTTCAAAGTTTGCCAAATTATTCCCAATAAAAAATAAATCTTCGGTTCACCTGCGCAGGAAGCTTACTGACCTCCTGCTTTATTTTTCTGTCCCAAAGATTTTAGTTATGGACAATGAAAGAGGATTCCTTACCCCTCTGGTCTTAAATTATATTCGTTCTCTAGGCATAGAAATTTACCAAACTCCTACCCAACGAAGCGAAACTAACGGTCAGGTTGAGCGTTTGCATTCAACATTAATTGAAATATACCGTTGCATCTCTGTCGAATTTTGCAGATTCACTCCAAAGGAGCGCGTTTCTATAGCAGTGGACCGGTGCAACAATACCGTCCACTCTGTCACAAAAAGAAAACCGGCAGACGTGTTCCTCAACCGAACCTCGAGGATTAACTATCAGGAATTGGTAGATTTCAGAGAAAAAACTAATGAAGATATTAAGGCTTTATTAGATACTAAAATACTAATGCTACTAATAAAACAAAAAGTTAAAGAAAAAAAAAAGTAAAAATAAAATATGAAATACACGAACTTATTATGTTAACTAGCAATAAAACCCACATTTTAATCTAAAACTCACTACCAATTAACCAACAAAACTAACGACTATTAATAATCCAGTAATCACTTTCACTATTGGTCCCAACGAATCCTTCCCTTCATTTCCCGCATTTTTCCGAAACTCCCCAGCAACAACTCACTTTTAGCATGTAAGCCTTAATTTAAAGATAATGGAAATTGAGTAAATTTTATCTGAATCACAGGAAGTTAAGATAATTAGAGTAAATTCAACATATAAAATTTTTGATTGTATTGATTGATTTATTGCTATTCTATACTATCTTTGTCAACACTAAATAAATTTACCTTGCAATTTTTCTCTTAAAAGTATATTGAATATGTAAAATACAATAAAGATTTAATCAAATGGGGGTAACCTGTAGATATAAGTCAAATTAAATAAATCTACTCTCCACAGCATCTGCCTCTCCGCATCCGCGCATACCTATGACGTGTTCAAGATAGACTCTCCTATTGTAACAATACGCGATGGATACGGTTGGATTATCAACGGGCACTTCAAGCTGATCCATACTATCGACCTAATTAGCTACGACAGGGTTGTAAGCAGATTAGAAGATGCAATCATCGATCTCAACATAACTGACTCCACAGCCGATGTACTTAACTACCAACTGGGCAAAATTGCAAGAAACCTCCATGACCTAAAGGGACAAGAGATTAGCAGACCAAGACGTTCTATTAATTGGATTGGCTCTGCCTGGAAATGGATTGCCGGCACGCCTGACGCCACGGATTGGGATGAAGTCCTACAGAAACAGAATGCACTGATGAGCCAAGATGAGCAGCAATACCAGGTAAACTCTGAAATATTCAAAACAACTCACGAGCTTTTGCAGGCGATCAATGGTATCATTGCCACCACCTATGACGTTCAAAGCCACCGAAGGCTGGAGCATATTTCCCAGGAAATCCAAAGTAAGGTTATGATTCTAAAGGAAGACGTATATGAACTGGTCCGCGCCTGTCAGATGGCCAAAGTCGGCGTCGTTAGCACCAATATGTTAAGCAAGGAAGAAATCAACCGACTTATCAGTGAGATAGAGGTCCTTCCTTACAGCAACGTCGTTGAAGCCATCGAGGATAGCAAGCCTTCGATTAACACAAACGGGTCACTTTTACTTTACGTTCTATCCTTGCCGAAAGTAATGGAAACGAAACATAATCCCCTGGTTGTTCGACCTATCATCCAAGATGGGCATCATGTAGACATAAAATATTCAACTATACTGGTTAGCAAACATAGGACATATGGCATCAAGGATCGATGTTTACAACTAACGTCAGCCATGGTCTGCGAAGAAGGCTCCATTGATCTGCTAAAGGAAGAGGATTGCCTGCCGCGCCTGCTTAAAGGAGGTGAAGCCCGCTGTCAGTATTTGACCTGCAATGAATCCACTATTGAGGTCATCAAGGAAGACACTATATTTCTTAGCAATTTCAACGGCACAGCATGGTCAGGTAATAGTACGAACTATCTTTTGGGCTCATTTATTCTACAGATACACAACGAGACTGTGAAGATTGACAATCAAACCTACCAAAGCGTGAGCAGGTCAGAGCTCCAACTAATCTTGACCCGTGTGAAGAACAAAACACTGGCGGTCAACCTTAACATTGTCCATGAGATGACAACAGGAAATGTTAGACTCCTTCGCTACCTAAAAGGAAAAACAAATTGGTTCATCACGTCGGAAGTCATGGGCTTTGCATTATTAGTCTCGGTCATTTGGTTAATTTGGAGGAGGATGACGGCAAGATTAGATATCCCTAACTTGAATATTTCACTGCTCAACAGGAGTTTCCGTGGACATAAACGCGAGGACTCCCCCCAGCCACCTAATCTGCGGGACGCAGATCTTTAAAGGGGGAGGAGTTAACACATTCAGCCGCTGCCCAGTTAAGCCATTCCCACGATCGGCCACTACACGTGCCGCAGCGTCAGCACTTTTGTATTTCACCATTCAATGCAATGCAAGACATTTGCGAACGCAACGACTGTGGGAAATCAAGGCCATGGTCATTTCCACCGGTGCACATAGGCACACTTACGTAAGGGTTGCGTTGCCGCCGCCGACGCTGAGGTCTGAAGGTGCAGCTTAAACCAACGATCGGGGAGTTGCTGTTGGGGAGCCAAAGTGATCAAACTTAGTTATAAGTTAACGAACTAAATAAAGTGTAAAGTAACCTAAAAACTTGGTGTTTTTTGTCAGGGCAAGTTGGCCCTTTAATTTTTTTAAGTGTAAGGATCTGTGATCCTTTAAGTTGTATGTCTATATTGATGTTCGACTTAGAGGAGTCATATTTGGGTTTATTTGGGAGGGAGTGCATGGTGAGAAGGTAAAGGAGACAAATGTTTGAAATCTGGGAAAGCCCATTTTCGGGTAAGAGTACGCCAGACGATTTATCTTTCATAGAAATAAAATAAAAATCGTATTTTTTTTATTGGTGTCATTATCAGGTGGGAAATAGTTCTTTATTCGACTAAATGATTAGATTTAAAGCTAGGTGTTGTGTTGACGTGTGCAGAATATTGCAAGTTGCCTAAACATAATTATGAAAACTTTTTCAATATATGAAATAAAATATATATCCAGCGACATGCAGTGGTGGGCATATCATTTGCAACCAATTATCATCAGGAGTTTAATCTATTACTATCATTGACATAACATTTTTCCTAATTTTTACAAATACCACTTATGTTCTAGTGAAGGTCGTAAATACGCTTTTTAAGGTTTTGTGAAAAATTCAGAAAAAATCTGCATATTTTGACCAAAGTTTGAAGTTTTTACCTTGTTTCTCTAGAAAAATTTTGGATATGCAGTTTTGTATCCCTGTCAAATAATTCTCAAAATTCAGTGCGCTTTCGCGGAGACTTGAGACTTATATTTTGTTATACTCAAATTGAATGGGATACAAAGCTGCATACCCAGTACTTTTCTAAAGAGCCCAGGTGAAAAGTTCACATTTTACGCCAAAATTTGCCGATTTTTCTCTGGATTTTGTACAAAGCTTTAATAAGCGGCTTTAACAGTGTTCATAAGAGTTATTTGTAAACAAAATTAGGCAAATGTAATATGTAAGGGTTGAATCAGTTGCAAATGATATGGCTACCACGTATTTATGCTATTTCAGGAAATCTTTGAAGACGCGTAATGTCAGAATTTATAGTTTAGGCATTGTAGATATTTCACGGTGAAATATGAGGTAACGTTTTGAAAAAAAATGTTCCAAGGCGTGAAACAAACTGGTTAAAATGTTACAAAAAGGAGGGTTTCCTAATTAGTCAATGAAAAAATGTTTTGAAATGTTGAGGATATACTTTTTCAAATGGTTTTTAGGCAACTTGTAACATTTTCTACGCTTCCAAACTTATTCTTATATTTATAATTATTTCATCTCCTTTTATGCTTATTTCAATGCACAAATTGGTATGGTTCAATTTAAAACTTACTTTCGAACAAAGTAACCATGGTATATTTTAAAGAACTGCATATGGATAACTTTTATTGAACAAACTCGTATTTCAACATGTCTGAGTTATTTTGCATTTGCACTTAAAAATGAATATGTCTTTGAGCGCAACTTTTCAAATCTTTAAGTGTAAATAAAAAAACTTAGGCGTACTGGGCTATAAGTTTTCTATGCAAACATTATCTGTGAGGTAACCCCTGTAAGAAAAAAACTATGGCTAATTCGTTGAAAATTTCTTTGGTACAGAGTTATTATTCGAATGCTTTTGGGTACACAATATTTTTTGTTTTCTTATCTGGTGCATAAACAAACAAATCTGATGGTTTTCCAACTCTTGAACATGCAACATAAAGTTGGCCATGAGAAAAGGAGGGAAACTCTAGATTTAATCCACAAACATCCAGTGATTGCCCTTGTGCTTTGTTGATGGTCATTGCGAACGCGAGTCGTTTCGGAAACTGTAGGCGCTAAAATTCAAATGGCATGTCAGTGGTGATCATGGGTATTCTTGGCAACAGAACATCTTCTCCTTTGAATTAACCATTTAAAATTGTTGCTTCGATCACATTATTCATCAATTTCTTGACCGCAAGTCTTGTCCCATTACAAAGACGCGGTGGATTAATATTTCGGAGTAAGATAATTGGAACACCTACTTTCAATTTCAAAATATGTGGCGGCATACCTGGCAAATGTAAAGAGTTTAAGAATTCCGTCGGAAAATGTACTGCTTCCTCTTGTTCTACTGTTGTATCAATCGATTTATATGTGGTTACTTCGCCTGGTACAATGAGTTGAATATTCATATTGATATCATTCACATCGATCTTTTTAGCGGCTAATATTGCTCGAGAACTCAGCCAACTGTGGTTTTTATAATTTTGAATGATGTTTGGAAAAACTTTCTGAACTAATTCTTCCTTTTATGTAGCAAAATTGCAAAAATTTTCTGGGAATGTAATGCATTTTGTGATTGGATCAACTGGTATTTTTCCATTCCCAAGATCCAGCAAATATTTTGAGAAAAGTGGTGCTGATGAATCATTTTGTAACTGTACTCGCATGTTGGTAGTTAATGTCAATTTCTGTACATGTGACCATAAATTTGGTGTTTTTAGACATGCATTCAATTTATCAGCAGGTGTCGAGTGTGGTATAACCGGCAACGTTTGACGGAAATCACCAGATAACAATATAAGTGCTCCACCAAACGGATATGAACTAACTCGAAGATCTTGCAATGTTCGATCGAGTGATTCTAACGATTTCTTGTGTGCCATTGTGGCCTCATCCCATACAATTAGCTTGCATGCTCTGAGTACTTTACCCATTCCAGAATTTTTGGTAATACTGCATGTTGGCGTTTCGGTGTATTGCACATTCAGTGGTAACTTCAATGCCGAATGTTTTGTGATCGTATTTTGGCTAATATTAGTGAAATGAGAAATGTTTTTCCCGTACCGCCTGGGGCATCTAAGAAATATAATCCACCTCTTTCATTCTCTATTGCAGTCATTATTGTATCGTAGGCATCCTTTTGTTGATTATGCAATTTTGGTTGATTTGATTGCACGAAATTATCTAATTCGTACGTATTAAAAGATTGTTCCCGTCGCAAATCACGATCATATAAATCGTCTGCTGAACGATTAGGTACTTCCATTCCCAACTGTATTAATGGTTTGTTTACGATTGCCAAACATTTGTCTTCGAGTATAATCAACGTTTGATTGTAAATTTGCGGTGTAAATTGCATTTCATTATTTCTACTTTCCAAGCGTAATCGAAATAAAATATCATCACTCATAGAGTCCTTATATTTTTCCCACAGATATTTTGGGTTTGAGGGAAAGCATGTTGTCAGTATGATGGCGAACAATGTACGAATTTGATCTGCAGAAGAAGTTTCTGAAGCATCACTAAGGCACGTATCCCAATGTGCATCACTTTCAAGCAAACCTAACTTTTGGCACGACTCGCGATATGTTTCACACAGCTGACCGTTTACTATTTTCAGGTATTGAAACGAAGTTGGACCGCGAACGTTCACCAATAACATACGCAAGTAAAGCGTAAAGAAATATTTGTATTCTAATAAAAAGTTGCACTCGCGCATCCAATATGATAACTTCAGAAGTAAAACTATAAAATGATTTCGATTGAAAATGATCTCTGCCATTTTGTTGGGTATCACATTTCCATATACGGAAGTTCCGCTATTACATACTATCATTGGCATTCCAAACGATAACATACAGCCATGTTAATCGTCAGCTTTTATGTGTATATACCTACACATATGTATGTATGTATGTAAAAGAAAGCTTCCGGTGTTTTTAAAATTTGTTTGCTGGCCCTGATGAGTGCAACAAAATTGATGATTGCATTGAATTTGTATGTGATCACAATTGAGGGAGGCAGGAAGTACAACAAAATTGATGAATGAACCCAATTTTCTTCGTTGGTGGATTTACTCACAATTGATGGATATGGTGGGTGCAACAAAATTGATGATTGTTGTGAATTCTCGTCGTTGGTGGATGTCATCATAATTGATGGAGGCAGTAAGTACTGCACGGTTGATGAATGCGGTAAATTATCGCCGCTGGTGAATGTGCTCCCGATCGGTGGATCCGGTGAATGAAACACAACCAAAGATCGCAGGTAATCTTCGTATTTTTTGATGTGATCACAATTGATGGAAGCAGTAAGTGCAAAATAATCGATGAATGCCGTCAATTATATTCATTGGTGGATTTACTCCCAAATGGTGGATATGGTGAGTGCAACAAAATTTATGATTTTTGTGAATTTTCGTCGTTGGTGGATGTGATCACTATTGATGGAGGCAGTAAGTACTGCACAGTTGATGAATGCGGCCAATTATCGCGGTTGGTGGATGTGCTCCGAATTGGTGAAGCCGGCAAGAACAACAAAACGGGTGAGTGGTGTAGATTTTCATAGTTGGTGGAAATTACCACAATTTATGGAGGCACTACATACAACACAACGGCTGAATGTGATGAATTTCGTCGTTGGTGAACATGCTTATAACTGGTGGCGCCTTTGCGTACGCGCACAAACGGTGAATGTGGTGAATCGTCGATGAGTAATGTTCTCTGAAACTGCGCACCCAGTGATGTGAACACTAAAATTCAATGTTTCCCAGCTAGATATACGCACATATTCATCAAATATGCACAAATTCTCACATGTAGAGTCGGAGTATTGAAAAATGGTGGCCCTTTTTCACTTGGGGGCGGGGCACCGCCCACTTTTCCAAAACTGTGTATAGCCTACACTATACTTTGTAGTTTAAAAAAGCTGCTGTTAAAATTTCATAAAGATCGGTTCATTACTTTGGACGCCATCTCGCTTAAAGCATGTGACTTTGTCCATTAGAAGAAGAAGAAGCATGAAAAAACGATTTTTTGAGTTTAACCAATCAGTGCACAGCGCCATCTTCAGGTAACTTTCTGGAACCAATCCACGAACCATCCTTGATCAATTCTAAACATATCCTGTAAATATCAATTAACTCGCTTTAGCCGTTTCTGAGATCATTTGCCCCGGAAAAAAATGGAATTGATTTTTATATATTAGGTTTTTTAACTAGTATACAAATCAAACTTAGCACAATTGTATTATTGTTGTTGTAGCCCCCTGAAGATGATTGCCGAAGGTGATCGAAATATATTGGGAAAATAAAGAAAATTGTTTTCATTACTTTTGGGCCTAGAGTCGGCAAAACAAAAATATACATTTGAACGTATAAAGGTCGCTAAAAATAAAATACTTATTGTGGTTCAAATATTTTCGAGGTCTCGTTTGTAATTTAGATACTCTATAGATCTCTAGAACTTAACTTATGAGAGTACTTCAATACTATTTGTGTTATCAACAATATGAATAAGAAGACATAAATATAGTTTAAATACAATTCTAAAATTTTTTCTATACAGAATAGCAATTACTTGTGTAGTAACAAGGCCATAAATAATATAATAAACGCAATTGGTAGCTGCCGTTTAAGGTTGATGCGAATCGAAGAGCAGGAAAATATTTGAGGCCAAATAAATTATTGAGAAATGCCTTAAATTGCCTATTTTGTCTCAAATCAACTCGCTCTTCATCCGTAAGGTATCCATCGGCTACAATGCGCATGTTAGGTACACATTTTAATGCGCTTATCAACAAAAAATTACTTTACTTGCCAAAAACTGTATGCATACTTGTAACTTATGGAGGTATGTATATATGCATTCTCTGCTAATATTTAATTAAGTTTGCTATAAATTTCTAAAATTTCGCTATTCTTTACTTATTCTAGACCTTTCGGGACTTATAAAGCACGGGGCCCTGGAACATCCCTAGCGTGCTCATTCAATTGTCAAACGAAATTAAAAATTATCTTGTCATTTTATTAAGATACAGAGCATACCAGTAGGAAATTGGAGAATTGAAGAATTGATGACAATGTTGCTGCCAATTTAAGGACATGTATAAGGATTGTCGATGATCTAATAGTGCGAAACAGAGTAAACAGTTTTTCAATTATATGGTTTTGCAGCTACAAATCGTTTAATTTTAAGTTTATTCCGAAATGGTCTTGAAAAAATCCCAAAAATTATCCCTAAAACAATAATGAAATTATCACGAAAAGAACCAAGTAGTCCCGCCAAAAGTCTTCTTTGATCCAGCAATCATCCCGAACTTGGATCAAATCAACTCAGTTTATACAAAAAATAACAAAAAAAAAATCTTTCTAAATACGCATTATGTATATACGCACATATGGGTATAACAACAAAGCAGGACAAAGGCTGCCGGGCCATTTAGTAACCAATAACATTTCACTTATCACTCAAACCTTTTTGAATAATGAATAAAAATTAATTTT
Organism: Merzomyia westermanni; assembly: GCA_949987695.1. Lineage (NCBI taxonomy): Eukaryota > Metazoa > Arthropoda > Insecta > Diptera > Tephritidae > Merzomyia > Merzomyia westermanni. The sequence goes on from OX465289.1 coordinate 98,488,934, forward strand.
TTGTTTTAGTAGTTTTTTATTTAAAGTGACCCAACCCTGGTCCCAACATTTTAATGGTAACATGTTAATTCCAAAAACATATAATGGAAAATAATTTTCCTGGTGAGTATGCAGCGCTATATTTAGGTCTTGTCAATTATACAAAACTAGCCTAACCCCCGGCTCCAATGACATTATTATTCGCGATAATAATAAAATAGAGTACTTAAATTGGCAATCGACCTTTTTTATTGACTTTGTAAATCACTTAAGGAATATAAATTTATTAACACTTATGATGTAACAGCATTCTTGCAAATATCTTATTACTTAAAATTAATAATACTTAAAATATGTCACAGTCTCTGCATAATACTGCATCGTATATCGTTACACGTATGCCACGTGAAATGAACTAATCATAACATTTATCCTTCATAGACATTCATTATATTTTAATGCAGTTTGGTAAACGACGTTATTTGTTGTATTATTTGGAGCATGGGTTGCCCACCCTTGAGCATGCAACGTATAACTAACCGCGTCAAAAGCATGAAGGTTCCAAATGAATTCCTGCGACGTTCAATGATTGCCCTTGAGCCTTGTTAATTATCATTGCAAATGCTAGGCGAACCGGAAACTGAAGTTTTTTGAATTTAAAAGGTACGTCGGTAGGAATGAGAGGAATGCGATTAATGAAGACATCTTCACCTGGCGATGTGTCAGACAAAATCGTTGCTTCAATGACGTTAGAATGTAAATTTTTGACGACCAGTCGAGTTCCAATGCACAATTTAGGTGGTCTCAAATTTCTTAACATCATTATTGGTGCTCCAACTTTCAGAAATAATTGATGAGACGGCATGCCTGACGGTTACAGCGAATTCAAAAACTCTATAGGGTAGTTAACAGCTTGTTCTTGATCAATAACGGTGTCAATGGACTTCTACCTTGTCACAGTGCCTGGTAACTTGTTCTGAATGTCAATTTTGAGGTTGGTCACCTGGTCGTTTCTTGAAGCTGAAATTGCCCTCTCTTTCGAGGCTACGCGTGATTTCTGAAATTCGCATTGATATTATGAAAGACGCTGTTAACGACATCATCTATCGATTCGTTCAAGTTGCAGAAGTTGTCTGGGAATGTTACTGAGTAATTTCCTGGCGTATTCATGAATGTTCCTTCTCCAATGCAAATAAGCTGTTGCGAAAATTATCGAGAGGCCTCATCGCCTTGGAACCGAAAACGCATATTGGTTGATAGTGTCAATTTCTCAACTCGTATCCATAAATATGAAGACTTGAGGTCCGTATTAATCTCATTTGCTGCCGTCCCTCTTGGAATTACAGGAAGAGTTTGACGAAAATCCACAACGAGCAGCAAGAGTGCTCTTCCCATCGTCACGTCCTGTTCTTTTAGATCTTACAGAGTTGTGTCTAAAGGTTCCAGAGCTTTTTTGTGTGCCGTAGTGCATTCATCCCAAATGAATGTGGCTTGTCCGGAGTTTTTCCGAATACTGCAAATTGGGGCATCGGTTTCTGAGGGATTCAGGGGTTATAAAACCCACTGGAAAAAGGAAATGAAGTGCGTGGGTTTTATAAACAAAAAAAAATTTATGGCGCGATATACAACTGGTATATCATCATAAACCTCCTAAGAGACTCTTGCGCCGAGGTTCTCTTCCAATTTGTGTTGTGCTGATTTGAATTTTTTTCTACAAGTTGGCGGGACCTACAGTTTTTTGCCGACTCAGAACGGCATCTACAAAGGAGATGAATTTTTGCTGAGAAGGCTTCCATGGCAGAGTTTTCCAAACCACTGCCGAGGAACGACCCCGTTTTGAAAAAACTTTTTCGAACCACTTTTAATGTTACCTGTCCCAGGACTCGAACCTTGGACCTTCGGTGTGGTAGGTCGGCAACACTACCGCCACACCACGGCGGCCGCCCGTGGGTTTTATTGCTTGTGCATAAAGGAGATAAAGCCCGATTGCAGTGGCCAGAATGTGCCGCAGTGCACGACATCTTGACGACTCACACATTAAAGTAAAGTTTTTCAACATAACGGGGGTCTTCATCTACGTACTGGCGACTACTGATCGCCATCAACATCACAGAGGTTGACAAGACCAATGCTGATGTTATAATATCTCGGTGATGTGGGAGAACATATCTAAGAACTGCCTTCAACCACTCCATGACCACCTTCGTCATTCCTGAAAACTGGAAGCAATAAGGTGATCCCACTACTAAAGCCTGGGAAGCCATCTAACGTAGGGGAGTCATATCGCCCGGTATCTCTTCTCTCACCATTAGCTAAGACCCTGGAGAGCTGCAGCTTGCCGAACATAAGCATGGATTCCAAAATATGTATTGCACATCTTCCGCGCTGAATGCCATAAACACCCAGATAAATGGAAGTCTCAACCAAAATCATCTAAACGACAGGACTGTGATGGTTGCGCTTGATCTGCCGAAAGCCTTCGACACGGTTAGCCATGCGGAACTTATTAATGTCCTGAAAGACTCAACATTTCCCCCTCTGTCTAATCTGTGTGTGTGGTTGGCAAGCATCGATGGAATACAGTGGCGAACTATAAAAACTACGTATAATTACTGCTACTGTTTAATTATTACATATGGTGGCTGATGACTGCACGACTTGGGCAACTGGCCCTTCCGTAAATGAGCTGTGCCGCCCTTGTCCGGCTTATTCGCTGGCAAAATCCGGCAGTGTCAACGACTTAATTCTAGGCCACCTTATTTACCACGTGGACGGCGTCAAAATCTTAAGGTGGCGTTTTATAACATGCTCAATTTTGCTGCTCACGCAACCTCAATTGCCACCAAAGTAAAAAGCCGCAACAAAATTCTCAAGTCACTTGCTGGCAACAGTTGGGGAAGAGGTAAAGAAACGTTTCTGGCAACCTACAAGACAATTTGAAAGCCAGTATGGTCACTGTGACTATCGAACATAAATTGGAGGAAGTTGAAATAATGTCAGAACACCGTATTAGGAACTGCCACAAGATGTCTCCTTATGTCATCGAAACACCATCTCGACAGTGGGGAAAACATGGTCGGTGTTAAAGAGTATAATGAAATGTTAATTAGGCAATTCTTGTTCAACTGTTACAAGCCTCAGTACCCTAACTGACAATTGCTTGTAGAAAATCCCCCTCCGACAAAGGGCCGCGGTGAGCACGTTACTGACATATTGGTTAAGTTTTGACTTAATTACTTTGTCAAACAACTCGGCTACTGTGCTGTGCTTTACTATAGGCTTATAGTTGTTTCGGTCACCTGATAAAAAATTTGGGTGTATAGAGCACACCTTCCAGACACGCATTAAAAATACTGCCATTCGGACTCACTAAAGCTTAAGTACATGTTTTGAAAAATGTCCAACAAAGTTCCTCGTTATCCGACTTTTGTTCAACTTCAGATTAGATATCGCTCGAGTCACATCATACTCATTATCGGCAAACAATGATATTAGTGGTAATGATGGAGAAGGAAAGGTAGGAAGAAAAAATTGAGCGAACTACTGGATTGTTTTTCTTTTTGAATTAATATAACTGTAGAAAGTCGACGGATTTGATTTAACTTTAAACAAAAAGTTATGAAGGCAAAGTCCTTACGAAGTCGCTCAACATTTTTAAAGTCCCCCTCCTTCTGACTTAGTTTTTGTTCTTTTATTTTTTTTGATTACCGAGACGTTTATTATTATTACCCAGGTAGTTTCTTACTTACAGAGATACTTTTTACTAGAACATATATTGATATTGCTGGAGTAGATAATATGAACTGAAAAGATTCAGGGGACCAGAGGACTTTCATGGGTTCCGAAAATCCAAATCAGTTGAATTAATAAAATCGTTTTTTTGCCGAGTAACTAGCCTTTGAAAGGTCGTTTCGCTGCAACAAATTAACTTTAACGCAATCAATGTTATAAAATTTAAAACTTTCAGGAATTGCTTTATGGTGAAAACAATTAATAGAAAAAGGAGAATGGCATTCAGTAATTTAGTACAATAAGCCTTCAGGTCGCGGGATAGGCATTTGGCTGCATAGGTCAATACTTGTAGCCAGGAAAACACCGCCCCTTTATGAAACTTTTGCAATTGCACAGCGATCCTTTCTATAAGCCTGGTAATGGCTGTCAAAATAGTACGATGTTGAAAAATTTTCAGTTATCCAAGTCTCAGTTATGGCGATAATGTCAAAGTCATGCAATGAAACAGGGCGATTACGCATGCCACTCATATTCTGATAGTAAATAAAGTAACAAACAATGGGATATGCAACAATAAAAAACGACTATGACAACTGTAAGGCAACAATCAACAAACTTCAATCCATCTCCAAAAAATTGGTAAAAGTTAAGTGCAATATTAAATTTATATTAAAATGTAGAAATTGTAACCTTATTCCTAAGTTTATAAAAAATACCACTAAATGTTGTAATTTATTTGTATCTGATTGCACCGCCCCCACCGACATAGATAGAATTTTATCCAGACATACACAATATTACCACTCCAAAATATTAAGTTTGCTAATTAAACATAAACACGAAATATTGAGACGGCTAAACCAACAGACAGCAGTAATAACAAAAAACCTACAAGAACAATCAAGTGAAGCTCATTTTAAAGAATTTATGGACAGTGAGAAAAATGGGGGGGAGAATCTAACAACAAACATATAAAAGCGCCAAGAACAAAAATTTGAGAAACTACGAACAAAAGGCAATAATGCATTTACCAACAACTCCGGCCATAAAATTGGTTTATAAATAAAACAAATGTACAAGGTGGCGCAAAAGTAAGCTTCCGATGTTCAGCATATCGGTTGTGGCACGTGCAGTGTGTGCTGTTGCACCGTCTTGTTGGAACCACATGTTTTCCAATCCCAATTCATCAAGTTGCGGCAAAAAGAACTCGTTGATCATTGCTCTGTAGCGCTCACCATTCACAGTAACCGTTTTTCACCGACCGATTATTGGTCAAATAAATAGTCAGCAATATTCCGCGTTCTGAGCAGTGTAGCGTAACATTGTTTATTAACGTGTATTTCGCATGTGTTTACTACACAAATGTCAGAACTGACTTTAGGGGCCAATCGCAAAATTTATAGCATTTTCTAAAAGGAGGATTACTTTTGTGCCATCTTGCAGATGTCCTACAAGATTTAAAAGCTTTGTTGGCAAAGGGACCAAAATTCGCCCTACCTGTCGATAAAAAGAGTTTTCCTCTTTTCAATACATCGCCGACGGGGAGGATTTAATACAAACCATAAAAAACAAAGACCAACAAGAAGCCCGTACAAAATTATATCGGCTATTGAAGAACCAGACAACAACACATAAACCAAATGCAATAGATAGTGCAATAGCTCACACAGTGGTACAGACGCGGAATTTTCTGAGGGAAAATAAAAACATTAGAATTCTCACATCGGACAAAGGAAGTAAAAGGGTTGCAATGGAAATTGACGAATATAAAAATAAAATGACGTTTTAAATGACTTGACTGAATATAAAATTCAGAGACAAGATCTTACATAGCGGTTACAAAACAAAAATAACAGTCTCGTCGATAAATTATATAAAATGGAAATTATAACAAAAGCGGAAAGAAATAAACTTAGCACAACTACGGCATTACGGGCTTTGCAAATATGTTGTAAACATACTGAAGAATATAACGACAAAATCCACATATAACATCAAAAATACAATGGACTTCAAAGAACAGATAAATAACACTTATATTTGTGATGACGAGAAACTTATATCTTTTGATGTAGTTTCACTCTTTCCTGGCATACCTATACAGTTAGCACTAGACGTTATATCTGAAAAATGGCCAATTCTAAAGAACACACGAAGATACCAAAGGAAATGTTTTAGGAAATATTAACCGTTTACTGGGTTAGAGCTGCTTAGACCGGTACGGGTGAAAAGGAACCAAAAAGTTTTTCCTTTTTCTTCCCTAGGCGTTTCAACGCTTTCGCGACTTCCTCAGGGAGTCTATTTTTACATTTTTTCAAACAATAAGTAACAATTAGAAATAACATTTAACATTAAAAATTACATTCAAAAAATAACTCACATTAATTAGGTTGTTCACAAAAATACATTATACATATTTTGATGATCTTTTGTCGCGGGCTGATTGCGACAAAACTTTTCTTGTTGGGAATTTTTTTTTATGCGCCCCACGAACTGGTAAAGCAAATTTTCTTTATATTGTTTCACCCTCCTTTACCTATTCACCTGTGCTCCCCGCGGAGAGTGAACCCTAAAGGCAGCTAATCGTTTTTCTATTGTGCCGGTAAGAAGGCAGCATTGACGTGAGTGTATTTGTGTGCTTTACTCCACTGGCGTTGTTCCCCACCCCACCACTAGTAAAAGGAATTATAGAGAAAATTGAAGCGAAAGTACACCGATAGCGATGTCATCGTCTTCTCCTGTTTGCTGCGCATCGAAGTGTTCGCTAATGGCAATATATGTGTATGGTTGTGTATCATTGGACGGGGCGACCGAGAGTACCGCGGATGGCGGTTAGGCGCGACCGGGTGATCACCCACACACACGCCTGTTATGTATGTTGGCATGACTATGTGCTGAGTTATTTAATTTTTGTCCTAGTAGGAAAACGGTGTTATTAATTTTCGGTGGTGGTGTCGTGGTGGACACCGCAGGAGCTCTGAGCCGGACCACACTCCGGCTGGTTAAGTACCGTGTTTATCTCTTTTGTTGTAGTAATTTGTGTCGCTGCCTTTTGGTTTCTCTCCCGTGTCATCCCATCCTTTTAGCGTCCCAAAGCCCAGTCACTTGGCGGGTTAAAGTTGTCCCTTCCCTGAACGCCTTCCTTTTGGAGCAGTTGGTAACCCGCCGTCTTCATTGGGTTAGTCGGCTGCTTTTGTGCATTAATATTGCCACAAATTAGTGTTGTCACTGTGTTTAGTTGCGGGATTGGGGTTTCGGGATTAGTGATCGCTAAGTGTTTATTAAGTTGGTAACACTTTATATCATCTTGTTTGTTTGTATCCTTTGCCTTTCTTTATTACTGCTGTATAGGCGCTGTTTATGTTATCCACGTCTTCTTTGAAGTTCATAACATTGGTCAGCTGCTGTTGTATGTGCAGACTTTCCAATGTCATTCTTCTTTTTATTCTTCTTTCCACTTCCAATATTGTGCTGTTGTTGTCTTTTTGATTTTTGCGTCCATTTCATGTTCGTGTATTCTCGTTCCCAACATTTATTGCAGTTGTTCTTTTCGTCACCTTTGCATTTGATTTTGTAAACCACATTGCTTTGGTTTTCTTTGTCAGTCCTGTCTTTAGTTTTTGTGAATATGTGTCTAAGGCCCGGTTTTTCAGTACAAGTTTAACTCAATTTGTCAGTTAAACTAAGCTTAAACTTGTTGCGCAGTTTTTCAGTCAACTTTAAACGAAGTTTAAACGTAGTTTAAGCGGTCAATTCGGAAGGGTTAAACTCTAGTTAACCTGTCAGCTGTTTTGCATACTTGATGGTTTTGGTTGTGAAACAATAAGCTGAACGCAATTATGAAAGGACGATATTTTTATATTTAATTAAATACTGGATATATCATCTGACGAAAGTGATTATAGTGATGCAGAAATTGGCAAAATGCTAACTATTACAATACTGAGGAGAAGCAATGGCGTTGAATATGTATACAAATATTATCTGTTGCCGTATCTTGATAAAGAAAAATCCAATGTTGCCGTATAAAAAGCAAATATTAAAAGCGGCCTTAAACTCGCACTGAAAAACCGCTCTGCAGTTTAACTGGAGTTTAAATTTATGCCGAGTTTAAGCAAACTTAGTTTAAACTGAGCTTAACCAAGGACTGAAAAACCGGGCCTAAGAGTGTTGTGTGGCTTGTGAGCATACATTATGTTGTTTTGCTTCATAATTTTACCGAGTGATTGGTTACTTGTGAGGCCTGGGACATAAGTCACACCAATATAGGTATTTTTTGGTGGTATTATTTTCGTTCGACTCAGTTTTGTCATTAGGATGGTCCATTTTCTGTTCAGTGTTTTCCATGAGTTTCTTCACCAATGCATGCGGGTAGCTATTTTTGTAGAGTATGTTTGTTATTAGGTGATATATTTTCCAAATAAAACTCGTTACAGTGTTGATTTTTTGATACCATGGATGATTAGAGTGATAATTGATTAGTCTACCCGAGGCTACTGTCTTTGCATACCAATTCAGAATTAAATTCTCATTTTTCCGATGTATTTCCATATCTAGGAAGGCAACATGATTTAATTACAAGAAGGTTAGCTCTCTAGCTGACGTTTACTTTTGACACTTCCATTTTCTGGGTTTCTTTTGCGAACGAAAAAAAGTAGGAGTATTTTTTTTATTTGTAGATGAAATGGTAGAAGAAAAATCAAAAAAGTAGGAAATTAGTAGTAATACATTTTGTAAGGTCAACTAAATACAACATCAAAACATGTCATCCCATACTATCACTGTATAAATCGTTGTCAATTAAAAAACAATAAAAAACGGTCACTGAACAAACAAAAATTAAAATAAATATATATGTGCATACATACAAGGTGGCGCAAAAGTAAGCTTCCGATGTTCAGCATATCGGTTGTGGCACGTGCAGTGTGTGCTGTTGCACCGTCTTGTTGGAACCACATGTTTTCCAATCCCAATTCACAGTAACCGTTTGGCCCCGACCGAGTATTGGTCAAATAAATAGTCAGCAATATTCCGCGTTCTAGAGCAGTTTAGCGTAACATTGTTTATTAACGTGTATTTCGCATGTGTTTACTACACAAATGTCAAAACAGAACTGACTTTAGGGGCCAATCGCAAAATTTATAGCATTTTCTGATAGGAGGATTACTTTTGCGCCACCTTGTATCTGCAATCGAAATACGTACGCACTTCGCCCTCTTGCCCGAATCATGAATGTGCTAAAATGAAAATGTTGGTAAAACAAGATTAAAAGTTTGATTTCGGCTCATTCGGTTTACATGGACCGCAAAATATTGCGGTTTCGGTGTAAGCTCGATACCAGGGATTTTCGGTAAACCTAGAACCTTCAATGGCTAATACAGTAAACCTATCAACTCAAACTCTAAATAATTGCACATTCGTGCTTCTGATTATAGGACTATGTTTTTTAATAATAATCACAAATTGAAAAGATGCATATTTTTTGGAAACTTTTCAGGGCATAACGACAAAAGGACATAGTCTACCAAGTGTATAGTAAAGTGATAAGTTTCAATAAAATAGGATTGGCTCCTATTACTCATGCAAACTTAAAACAGAAGTTGACTTAAAACTGTTGCTTTATACATAAGTTAAGCCTGAACTTATTATCAAACCCAGAGAATAGTAGTAAATTTTTGTTTAAAACAGGACTTCGAATTACATAAGGAACAGCTTTGAAGTCCCGATAGACCTAAGTATATAAGTATGCAGGGACAAAATTTTAAGACAGCCATTGCTACATACGGGAATGTTCCGATTTTTAAACGTCCACGTCCACGACTACACTACACCCCCAAAAGTCGATCTAAATAATAGTGCAAATTAATATATTTTCTGAAACCAACTTATTCAAAATTTTGTATAATATAACATTTTTAACTACTATTTTTACATAATTTCGATAAAAGGCAACCCAGAATATAAATGACAATTTTTCAGGCAGCAAGATGGCAATTGTCAAAATATGTCACTAGAGAGCTAACCTTCTAATTACACTGGTTTACAGCCAAAATGCACCAGAGACGCCATAGTGAAATTCCTATGTAAAATCACCTCCTAATTCCGAAAACCAAGGTTATTTTTACTTGAATGGTACCGTTTTTGAGATATTTACGATTTACCGTTATTTCAAAAAACAAAAAAGATGGCTCCACTTAATCGTGTATATCTCAAGAACAAACTGAGCTCTTCCAAAACGGTTTGAAAAATTTGAAAGCTTATAAAATTTACTATAATCAGTACATACAACACTTTTTGCTAGGTCCTGCAGATTCAAACATATTGAACAATCATTACGGATTTTTTAAATTTTTTTTGTAAAAATATAAAAAAATTTGTACTTTGCGAGGAAGCATCTCGAAAACTTTTTGTTTTTTTGCAGATATTTTTTCCCCCCTCTAAGCTCTGTTTTATTACAAAAAAAATAAGCTATCAGTGAACAAAATCGATGAACTAATACAAAAGTTATAAGCATTCAAGTAAATATATCCATTTAATGCTTAAGTACCCTACTGGTACATATGTGTTAGTATTCGTATATCAGTTAGTTAGCAGGTAGATTTTCGAAAAGTTATTAGATACAAAAAGCTGTTAGTGTCGTTTTCTCAAACCTAGGTACATTTTAAACAAGAGCATGCTTTTGAGGCAGGTAGTGTTTTCTTTGTAGAACTAGGGAACCTTTTTGTTTAGGTAGGCTTGAATTTTTACTGGATCTAAGTATAAATAAGAGTACATGCGCCTTGTTCCTTCATAATATCTGCAAGGCTCGCCGGATACTGTTCAGTTTATAATTGCAGTTTATAACCCGTCATTTACTTAAAATAAAAAATGAATAAAAGGGCGCGAGAGTTTGAGTGTACAAATGATCCAGATATGTTCTGTTTCATCTGCGGTCAATTTATTGTTAAAAGTATGAGACGTGTGTTTTCAAATCCTTTGAAAGTTACATACTATAAGTGTTTTGGAATTGAGCCTAAAAACAATGAAAAACCATGGACACCGAACACTGTGTGCACCACATGCCGAGTCGAATTGATTTCTTCGGAAACCGGAACAAAAAGGTACGTTGTAAAAATTAGGAATTTGTTCCCTTTTAATGCATAGCTGACTAATTCCTGAAACTATCTATTTAGGCGACGTGTGAAATTTATTACACCAATGAAGTGGAGGAAACCAACTTGCCATTCAACGGACTGCTATATTTGTACTACAAAAGTACTTGGGGTTGGAAAGTCCAGAAAAGTAACCTATGCGAGCGTATCTACAGTGTCATTACCAGAACTAATTTCAACAGAAGCGACATTGCCAGAATCAAATTTAACTTTAGTTCCGGCTCCAGTTTCATTGTCAACAGTAGTATCTGATTACGCGGCATCATGTTGTACTGAATTTCAAACGGAAAACGAAAGAAATTCTTTGTCACAAGCACAACTCAATGATTGGATAAGGGATTTGGAATTGTCAAAGGAAAAGGCCGAACTACACGCCTCTCGAATGCAACAATTTAAATTTGTTTCATCCGATGTTAAGGTAACATATTATAGAACTCGTCACGAAGAATTTTCCAAGTACTATACGAAGGAGGACAGTGTTTGTTACTGCAAAGACATTGCTGGTCTATTCAAACAATTTGGTGAACCATATGATTCAAAAGAGTGGCGATTGTTCATAGACGGCAATAAATTAAGTTTAAAGGCCGTATTATTGCATATTGGCAACCAAAAGCCATCTATCCCGATCGCGCATGCAGTAAATACGAAGGAAACATATGAGATAATGCAAAAATTGCTCAAGTTAATCAAATACGAAGAACATGATTGGAAAATATGTGCCGATCTTAAAGTCGTTGGAATGCTATGTGGTCTACAAAGTGGATACACAAAATACTGTTGCTTTCTATGCAAATGGGATAGCCGAGCTCGTCAAGACCACTACATCATAAAGGATTGGCCAGAACGAATCGAGTTTCAAGTTGGGGTAGATAACATAAAATACTCTCCACTTATAAAGAAGGAAAAAATAATTCTACCTCCGCTCCACATCAAGCTCGGCCTTATCAAAAACTTTGTGAAGGCTTTGGACAAAGAAGGCGAAGCTTTTCATCATTTGAAGACAATCTTCCCAGAGATTTCAGAAGCAACAATAAAGGAAGGGATTTTTGTGGGACCGCAAATAAGGAAAATGATGACCAATAACCATTTCAAAGAACTATTGTCACCAGTGGAGGCAGCAGCGTGGGATTCTTTTGAAAAGGTCGTTACTTCTTTTTTAGGCAAACACAAAAGTCCTAACTACGAGATGATAGTGAACGACTTAATCAAAAACTATGCGGAAATGGGTAAATAAAAAAACATATTATAATAAATTATATATTACATAAATTTACATGAGAATATATAGCCATAAATCTGAATTCATCGTCCAGTTCCGAACAAACAAGAACGGGAAAAATATAAACAAAAAATTTGTTCTGAATTGAAAGATAAATCCAGCCTAAGAAAATTATATACTAATGTGTCACTTATGTATTTATCTAATTTACTTTTTTATTTTCTTTCAGGAGTAAATATGTCTTTAAAAATTCATTTCTTACACTCCCACTTAAATTTTTTCCCGCAAAATCTTGGCGACGAAAGTGACGAGCATGGCGAAAGGTTTCACCAGCAAATGAAAGTGATTGAAAGTCGGTATCAAGGATTCTGGGATGTCGCTATGATGGGCGACTACTGTTGGTTTCTCATAAGAGAAACCGATCCTAATCTAAATAAGCGTCAAAACAAGACACATAACTTTTTCAATTATAAAATAAGATCATAGAGTTAAGACAGAACCATATGTACATATGCTATTATTTGTAGGGTACTTAAGTATTAAATGGATATATTTACTTGAATGCTTATAACTTTTGTATTAGTTCATCGATTTTGTTCACTGATAGCTTGTTTTTTTTGTAATAAAACAGAGCTTAGAGGGGGGAAAAAATATCTGCAAAAAAACAAAAAGTTTTCGAGATGCTTCCTCACAAAGTACAAATTTTGTTATATTTTTACAAAAAAAATTTTAAAAATCCGTAATGATTGTTCAATATGTTTGAATCTGCAGGACCTAGCAAAAAGTGTTGTATGTACTGATTATAGTAAATTTTATAAGCTTTCAAGTTTTTCAAACCGTCTTGGAAGAGCTCAGTTTGTTCTTGAGATATAAACGATTAAGTGGAGCCATCTTTTTTGTTTTTTGAAATAACGGTAAATCGTAAATATCTCAAAAACGGTACCATTCAAGTAAAAATAACCTTGATTTTCGGAATTAGGAGGTGATTTTACATAGGAATTTCACTATGGCGTCTCTGGTGCAGAAAAAAAGTTGGAATTTGTGATCCAGTGTTATTGAATCATGGGAAGGCAATTTTGTTGTTTTGTTCTATTTCTTTTGTAAATTGTATCTTGGTATGCTGCGCTTTTAGTGTTGCTAGTATGTCTTCCACGTCTTTAATTTTTACAATTGCGAATATGCCATCTACATATTTGGTTATGTATTTGACATATATGTCTTTGTTTTTCAGTTCAGCGATGCTGTCGTCCAAAATTTTGCCCAGTACGATGTCTGCTATAGTTGGAGATAATGGGTTACCCATTGGCATTGATATAGTGTGTTGTTGTAAGAAAAGTAATTGTTTTCACGTAAGCAGAAGTCAAGTATCGTCTGGAATTGTTTTTTTGTCTATTTTTCCAATTTTTGCATGATAAATCGTATTGCCAAATGTATCGGTATATTTGTGAATAACGATACTACGTCGAATGAGAACTTGCATCAAACTAAAGACAGGATGGACAAAAAAAACCAAAGCAATGTGATGAATGATTTTGTAAACCTTAAATGCAAAGGTGACGAAAACAATAGGTGCAATAAATGTTACATAGGGACAACAAAAAGATCATTGGGAACGAGAATACACGAACATGAAATGGACGCAACAATCAAAAAGACAACAACAGCACAATATTGGAAATGGAAAGAAGAATAAAAAGAAGAATGACATTAGAAAGTCTGCACATGCAACAGCAGCTGACCAATGTTATGAACTTCAAAGAAAACGTGGATAACATAAACAGCGCCTATACAGCAGTAATAAAGAAAGACAAAGGATACAAACAAACAAGATGAGGAAAAGTAGAATATGTTGTGTGTTAAAGATCATTAAAATATGTACAATGTATTCTTGTGAACAACTCAATTAATGTGAGTTATTGTTTGAATGCAATTTTTAATGTTAAATGTTATTTCTAATTGTTACTTTATTTTTATTGTTTGAAAAAATATAAAAATAAACTCCCTGAAGAAGACGCGAAAGCGTTGAAGAAAAAGGATAGAAAAAGGAGTTAGCATTGTAACGATGCTTGACCGATTTAGAGGAAAGTTATTTCTAGAATTTCATTACATACATGCATATGCGGAAGTAGTACATTTACTTACCAGAAAACAAAAGCAGGATTTTCGGTCGCCTTTCTAAGTCTACATTCTAACCGCATGGAGGAGCCTTCATCAATGTGTAAATCAGGTGCCCCTACTATTTCCGCAACAGCTTCTGAAAAAAATTAAAATACAACTTATAGTTTTTAGTTTTCGGACGATTTTTTCACTGAACTACCTGAAAGTCTGAAGCTTTGTAGCAACACTATCATGATCAGCGTAATTTTGTTTTCATTATTTTGCGGTGTTTTTAGTTCATTTGCCTTTTAGTTTTAAAATCATTTCAAATTTTGCAAACATTGTCAAATTTAATTATTTTTTGTTGTTGTTTCCCGTGAAAATCAGTTAAAGTAAACAGATATACGTTAATAAATTAAAGAAATTTAATAAATAATGAAACCAAGCCTGTACGAACCTTTCTGTAAATCTTTCTTAGTTAAAAAAGTAACATGTTACTGCAACGTGACGTGAGAGGCGAGTATAGAAATTCTTGCTTGACCCCTGCAAAAAACGGGAATACTCCGGTATTTCATTCAAAGAATACTCCTTAAGGAGTATTAGAGTAATCCAACAGCTATCCTCATTCATAAAAAAAGGTGGTTCAATTTACATGGCGATGTCGCGGAGTAATACATTTATTTGCTTTTGAATACTAAATAGAGTACCTACGTGAGAGTACTCTTAAAATGCTCACAAAGGATAAATCCATGGAGTATTCAACACCAAAGCGAGAGAGGTAGTGGGATTATTTTTGAATAATATTCGAATAAATACTATTCGAATAAGCGAATAATAATATTCGGTTCAAAAAATTCGAATATTAATAATTCGAATTATTTATCCGTTTATTCGAATAGTATTATTCGAATGGTGGTATTCGAACAGTTGTATTGAACTGTAAAAGATTTAGAAAGCGAAATTCACTATTTTCATCGCTTGTACCTATGAGCATGCACGCTTTGTATGTATGTTTGTATGGTTGCGTGTACAAATATTCGAATAGTTAAACAAATATCACAACTGCTTATGCACACATTTGTACACGCAACCATACATACGTACATACATACAAAGCGTACATGCTCATACCCTGGGGGAAAATCTCTAGTTCTGTGCGTTTCGAAACAGAAGTAGTACGCCTTCACATGTAATCAACGGGCGAATTTAACATGGCGATGTCCTAGGCGGTGGAAATTGTCCCCCGCTACCTTACCTTTTCGACAGTTCCGAACTAGTTAAAAATTCGACAGTTGGGATGTAGTACGTTTATTGGTAATATTGCTATTATATAAAAATAAGTCGCGTTTTCCTCCCTGACGTTATAACTCCAGAACGGCTGGACCGAATTAAATGAAATTTGCACGTAGTTTTCGATTGAGCCCGACAGGGTTTGTGAAAAAAAGTATCAGAACCCGGGAAGGTTTTGGAGATATTCCACAAAATGTGGACCAGGGTAACCCTATAACGGGTTCGTACGATATGGGTATCAAATGAAAGGTGTTGACGAGTGCTTGACCATGGTGTAGTTATTGGTCCCATATAAGACCCCGTATTCGAGGTATTTCCCGAAATATGAACCAGGTGGACCCCAGACGGGTTTTCTACAAAAAGGGTATCAAATAAAAGGTGTTGGTGAGTATTTAAAAAAGAAGTGATTTTCAAGACCCTATGCGACCCGTTTTCCGAGATATCGACCAAAATGTGGACCAGGGATGACCCTAGAAGGTGTTTATACGATATGGGTATCGAATAAAAGGTGTTGATGAGTGTTTAAAAAAGAGGATTTTCAGGACCCTCTGCTACCCCGTTTACGAGATATCGACCAAAATGTGGACCAGGGTTGACCCTGGTATAATATAAAAATAAGTCGGGTTTTCCTTCCTGACGCTATATCTCAAGAACGCACGAGCCGATTTCAATGATTTTGCATTCGTTGGAAAAGTCTCGGGCGCCTTGAGGCTTATAGCAAACAAAATTCAGGAAAAATTTCAAAAGAAAAGCAGGAAAATAGGGGAAATCATTTTTTACATGCAGCGCCAATTATTTTATGTAACATTTTTTATTATACGCAAGTTCTTTCAAACGCAAAATTAAAAACGGTATTGTGTTCACTGTGAAATTGAGGTTGAAGTTATTCGTTTCCTAACAGATCAATTGGAAACCATCAGAACAATCACTCGTATTGTGCAAGTTAACACAGCAGTAGAGGTATACCAGCATTAGGTGCAAATATTGTATGTATGCCTGTTTGTTATCCCAATAACAAACAGACAAACCTACAAGAATACTCATCAGTGGTTGTTGTAAGCAGGCATTGCATTTTATTGGCATACAAATTTACATGTATGTACGTTTGTACGGTGGTGGCTTTACATAAATGTAAATTTGTATGCCAATAATATTAAAAAAAAGATCAAAAATTGTGTATCTTTGGAAGTGGCATAAAAAAAACTTGCAAATTTTTGTTTAAGGTGGTAAGTTGAATTGTGTAAATTATGTGGATAGATTTGAGGTTAAATTCACCAGTCTTGCAAATTTTTAGTCGAAAATCCAAAAAGATCAAAAAATTATCGTATTTTGCAAAAAGATCAAAAATTATATATCTTTGGAAGTGGCATAAAAAAAACTTGCAAATTTTTTTTTGAATTGAATTGTAAATTCACCATTTGTCAATAGTCCAAAATGCCCAGAGGCCGACGTGCGAACATCGGCCGGCGCGCACGGCAAGCAAGCCAGCAACAAGTATATTCGCGGAACTTAAGTGAAGAAAGACAAAATATAATAAGAGAAAATGACCGATTGAGACAACGCGTGACCACACGAAGATGATTGGCATCATACAATCGCTTGGCATTCCAATATGACGAACTACAGTGATGATGAAAAGTTGGACCAATGACGACTGTATTCCGATATTGCAATGCGTTAAAGTTGAAAAGAGAAAAGGATGGATTGTGCTGCGCTGAATACAATAACTGCTTTCGCATGACTTCATTTGGAGATAATCTCATTCGAGAAGGCGGCTTCATGCCGACTTGCAAGGTAAAAGATACAACACACACAACCAATCACTCACACCAATCAATCACACCAGCACAATCAGTTGCAATAGATAACAACTACACATACACCACACACTACACCATTACACGATCAGAAGTCACACCGTACTCTTCAACAAATTATTGTTTGCAGATACAAGGACAAATATATCATTTGCATGGTTCAATGGTGCCAACACCAGATGAACCGCATCAATTTCTGCAAATATATTTCATTTGTGGATGGTGGATCAGCTGAATGTGCGGTGCAATATACAGGGGACACAACAGTTAAAGAGACGAATTATTGAACAGTTGCAAGCATTTTTCCACTATAATAACGCTGTGGTTAATATGTTCAAAACAGCATGGGAACGAATGCCATCGGATACGCACAAATTTGTCATAAGAGCGGATCGTACCCCAACAGGTGAACATGTGCGAAGATTCAATGCACCCACCGTTGATGATGTTGCTGCAATTATTGTTGGCGATCAAACTAAATCACGAGACATTGTCGTTCAGCGAAGAAGCAATATCATGCATCGTGTAAACGAGACACATCGTCTGTACGATGCGTTACAATATCCAATCCTTTATTGGCAAGGGCAAGGCGGATACGACATCACGTTGAAGATGGTCAATCCAATTACAGGTACAATATTAACACACTAATTATTGCTATTATTGGGTTCCATTCAAACGTATCAACGAACAAAAATCCAAGCGCAATGAATTACTATGCCTATCGTATTATGATTCGTACACATGAGGACAATCTCATCCTCATTCAGATGGTAATGTTCAGAATATTGGACGTCTGACGATTCTCCCATCATCTTATATCGGAAGCCCCCGCCACATGCACGAATACGCTCAAGACGCTATTATGTACGTGCGAAATGATGGAACTCCGGATTTATTTATTACGTTCACATGCAATCCGAAGTGGACGAAAATTGAACGTGAGTTGGACCCGGGCCAACAACCGCAAGATCGCCATGACATAATCGCCAGAAGGTTTCAGCAAAAACTTAAGGTTATGATTGGTGTGCTTACTAAGTTGTGAGGACCAAATAAATCCCCATTAATTTCGCCCACACAAAAACGACCCCACATAACCAGATGAACATACAACAAGGCTCAACAACAAAACTAGCACCAACATGAACACAACGAGCGGTCGCAACATGTCACAGCAACACAGTAACCATGGCAACACAACCACCCGAGCCAGCAACATGTAACACCACAGCTATAAAAGCATCAACACAGCATCACAGCAGGGAGTCAGCACGGAGCTGTGGTCACGACCAGAGCGACTAGCGAGCGCATCTCGATTGTAGTTGGGTCTATCCAGTACAATAGAGATTCGCCCCGTAGGAGTGAGCCGTGGGATCGAAGGGGGTTGTAGTTGGGTCTATCCAGTACAACTACCACTAGAAACCTCGCGCACACCCGCCTCAGCAAAAGTCCCGCCACAGTAACGCGCAACCGCGAACAGGCGACGTCCGCTCGCCTACGCCGACGTAGACCGCGCCGCGAGAGTGATACCCCGCGGAGTAACAGCGCGAACGCACCACACGACCGAGCAGAGCGACGAAATACCGCACGACAGAGACACGTCAGCAGAGACCGCAGCAGAGCGGCGACATACCGCTCGGCAGAGATACGTCAGCAGAGACCGCAGCAGAGCGGCGAAATACAACGCACCTAAGAGGGGCACCGACACCGGGCTTGGCAGAGCAACGCCTCTGCAACACACGACGCCGACGTCAGTACGCCAGCATAGTACGCGACAGCGACGCCAACGGAAGCACGGTAGAGTGCAACGCACCAGACCCTAACGGAATCCGTCTAACGGAACGCGGCTGGACCGTTAAGCCACGCCACCACAGCCGAGTGGCGACGAATGAAGTCAGAGGGAGTTGAATTTTAGAATAAAATACGAATGAATTAATATTCTAGCATTAAGTAAGAATAAAGTAAATTTTAATACAGCGAAACGATTTGCGCAGTGTCCCGAATTTACAAATTTATTGTAAGCGAACCCTGGACAAGGCGAGTATACCCCAGTAATTACCAAAGAAGCAACGGGGCAACAAGAAAGCTTCGTTACAATTGGCGCCCGAGCAGGGACCCCGCAAATCGTTCAAACGTCAGAAGGAACATTCCTGACTACACACCGGAAATTACAATATGGCCGACCAGATAGACACCACGTGGCTGGACAACGTTCCCAAGGAGCAGCTGGTACCCATCGCACGGCAATTGGGTATCGAGCAGACAGGCTCCGCCCGGGAAATCCGAAAACGGATACTAGCGTTGGCAGCGAAGGCGGCGACGGACACGGAAATACAGGCCAAATTTGCGTCATTGGAGGCCACCTACCAGGACGCTGCAACCTCCAGTGAGGACGAAAGCGAGACGGGGGAAACAGACCCTCCGGACACAGGCGTAAGTTTAAACAATGGACCACCTAAGCAGAACATACCGGCCTTCCCCCCCTCGGGATACGCAACCCACACGACATAACCCCGCATCAGGAGTAGCATCAGCAGGCACCTGTGCGACACCACAGGTAACCCAGGCGCCAACCATTATATTCGCACCCATCATCGACCAAGTGCGGAAGTGGTCGGTAAAGTATGACGGGGGTAGAAACCCGTTAGCATTCATCGAACGACTGGAAGAGTTGTCGGAGGCATACACGCTAAACATTGATCTTCTCCCAAAAACCATGCCCGAGTTACTAGGAGGCACCGCTCTTCAATGGTATCGCAACAACAACGCACATTGGAGTAGTTGGGCGACATTCAGGCAGGATTTTCTACGTTTCTTCCTACCCGCTAGATACTTCGAACGCCTCGAGGATGACATACGGCAACGAAGGCAACACGCACGCGAGAAATACAAGGACTACGTGCTAGCGATCCAAAACTTGATGAGGCACGCCGGGTACAGCCACGAGCAACGTCTGGAAAGAATCTTCCGCAATAGCCACCCGGATTACCTACTGTACATCAAACGTAGGGATTTCAACAATCTCACCGAGCTCATCATTCTTGCCGAGGAATACGAGAGTATCCACGAGGGCTATCGACGACCACCAGACGGAAATCGCCGAGAAGTCGCGCGACACGTAGTAGGTAACAAAACTTTAATTTCACCACCACAACCTGCAACCCCGCCACGACCACCGAACAGACCGCACTACTCACCTCCAGAAAATCAGGGATTCGACCCCAACAATGTATGCAGGAGATGCGGTGAGCAAGGACACTACGCCAATAGTTGCCCAAAACCCCGAAAAATTGTTTGCTGGGAGTGCGGATGCAGTGAGGTACGCACAATCGAATGCTGTCGTCAACGTCAGGGAAACGGCAGAGGGCTTCACGAAGGACAAGGCGCAGTGAGCCCAAGGAACCCAGCGCCGATTCAGCAGTAGCAATGTACCAAGAGCATGGCCGCCTTTACGCCGTAGCCAGGCTCGGCGCGGAATCAGCAGAGGCGGTCATCAATACAGGGGCATTGAGAAGTTTCGTTTCGAGTAGCCTAGCAAAACGTGTGGTGAACTCTGGGGGCGGAGAAATGGTGAGAGTGGCCATCAGAATAACGATGGCAAACGGGACTAGCACCACAATCTTCGACGCCATAAGGACTGAGGTACGCCTCGGAGACGCGTCACACCACACAGTTTTACACGTTATGCCCGGGGCAATCGACGACATCATACTGGGACTAGATACGCTAGGGAGCATGGGAGCCACGATATCCTGCGGAGGAGGACACCTCGCGCTATCCAGGCCACTTACCAAACCCACATTGACACCAGGCGCACCGACACAGATAACAGAGGAGGCAACGCCGCCAGGGGAAGACAATAACGACATTGATGAGAGGATCAACAGAATTAACGGCGCCTCCAACCAGGACGAGGCAGAGGGCATACAAGATTTTCTCGCGAAAGAACTCCAAAAATTCGAGACTATGAACGGAGTAACGACAGTGGCGGAACACAAGATTATCCTCACCGACGACCGCCCCATCAAGCAACGCTACTTCCCCCGAAATCCGGCCATGCAGAGCATCATCAACAAGGAAATTGACGAACTCCTCGACAAGGGATGCATCGAGCCATCCTCTAGCCCCCACAGCGCACCGATCGTGCTAGCCAAAAAGAAGAATGGTAAGTGGAGGTTGTGCGTAGATTATCGGCAGCTCAACGCCCGATCAATACCCGACGCATACCCCCTGCCAAGAATACAACACATACTGGACAAGTTACGAAGGGCGAAATACATCAGCAGCCCGGACTTGAAGAACGGCTACGGGCAGGTACCATTGGAACCGCAGAGTCGTCCTTACACGGCCTTCACAGTACCCGGGTGCGCATTATTATTTCAGTGGCGTGTTATGCCTTTCGGTTTGCATTCCGCACCAGCAACATTCCAGAGGGCACTCGACCAAGTCATTGGGCCAGAAATGGAACCACATGCCTTCGCGTATCTCGACGACATAATTGTCATAGGCTCCACGTTGGAGGAACACATACGCAACTTACAGGAAGTCATGCGACGGCTGCAACACGCCAACCTCAAAATCAACCCGGAGAAATGCGAATTCTTCAAGAAGGAACTTCGGTACCTAGGCCATGTGGTAAGCGATAAGGGAATCCACACGGACCCCGAGAAAGTTGCAGCTATCAAGGAGCTGAAACCACCAACCAACGTGAAGGAAGTTCGCCAGGGTCTGGGGATAGCATCGTGGTATCGCCGTTTCGTGCCTGACTTCGCTACTATAAGCCAGCCGCTCACGGCCCTGCTGAAAAAGGGCAAGCACTGGAAGTGGGGAGCAGAGCAACAAGAAGCCTTCGATACCATCAAGCAGAAACTCACGGAAGCCCCTATACTCGCATGTCCGGACTTTACAAAGTTGTTCACCTTGCAGACGGACGCCAGCAATTTCGGTCTGGGAGCAGTACTGACACAGGAGCTGGAAGGCGGAGAGCGCGTTATCGCTTACGCCAGCCGAAAACTAAACAAGGCGGAGGCCAACTATTTGCCCACCGAAAAGGAGTGCCTTGCTATCGTGTGGGGAATACGGAAAATGAGGCCATACTTGGAAGGATACCGGTTCAAAGTTATAACGGACCAAATGTCGCTGAAGTGGCTAAACTCGATAGAAAGCCCCTCAGGCCGCATAGCACGATGGGCATTGGAGCTGCAACAACACACATTCGACATCGAGTATAGAAAAGGTAAGCTCAACCTGGTAGCCGACACAATATCTCGACAACCACTAGAGACTCTGCGACTAACGACGACGACAGAGACTCAATGCAAGTGGTGGCGCAAGCGGGTGGATGAAGTACGCACCAACCCGGAGAAGTACGCCGACTATGCAATACAAGAAGGGCAGATGTACCGCCATATGCCCTACCGGTCACACGACGAAGAGGTGGTCCCGTGGAAGTTATGTGTACCCACACCGCTCAGACAGCGAGTCCTAAAGGAAAACCACCATATACCAAGCGCTGGACACATGGGCATCCGTCGTACAGTAGCACGAATCGCCAACCGGTATTATTGGCCCGGCATGTTCCGGGATATCAGCCGATATGTACACCAATGCGAGTCTTGCCAGAAGTATAAGGAAGCACAACAAAAGCCAGCGGGAATAATGCTCTCACAGGTAGCCCAGGAACCATTTGCCACGGTATGCGCCGATTTCATCGGACCTCTACCACGTTCAACTCACGGAAATACGACGCTATTGGTATTTTTCGACCGGTTTAGCAAATGGGTGGAATTGATCCCAATGAGGCGTGCTACATCTGACGGGCTTCGCCGCGCATTCAGAGAACGGATCCTTGCAAGATTCGGTACTCCCAAGATACTGATATCGGACAACGGGGTCCAGTTCACCACCACAATGTGGCAGCGCTACCTCAAGGAGATGGGGATACGGCAACAATTCGCGGCACCGTACACCCCCCAAGAGAACCCCACAGAACGAGCAAACCGGACCGTCAAACGCATCGTGGCGCAACTCACCAGATCGCAGCACAACCGATGGGACGATCTTCTCCCGGAAATCGAGCTTGCCGTAAACACCAGTGTCACCGCATCCACAGGGTACAGTCCTGCGTTCCTCGTACAAGGACGGGAACCGCGACTGCCAGGGGCACTGTTCGACGAGGTTAACATCGGAACCGGCACAGCTACCACCACGGCCGAGGAGAAACACAGCAGAATGCAGGAGGCCTTCAAAATCGTAAGGCAAAACATGGAACGAGCAGCGGTAGACCAAGCAAGGCACTACAATTTACGGCGGAGAAAATGGACCCCCGTAATCGGCGAATTAGTCCTCGTAAAGAAACACCACCTATCGAAGGCCGCAGAAAATTTCGCGGCAAAGTTGGCCCCCAAGTATGATGGGCCCTACCAGATCCTAGGGTATGTATCAGCAGTGATACTCAAAGTACGGAAAACCGACGGCGGGAAGGAGAAAACCGTAAACATCTCGGAACTAAAAGCCTATCATGCGGCAGAAACCGCCGCAAGCGATTAGAAACAAAAATATAATTGTAACTAAGACCAAGGGTGGGAGGACAGAGCGATGCTTAAACATTCAATCGCAAACCACCGAGGTGAAAACATCAAATAAATAACCAACACTCAGCCCGTACAGGCGCTGCCACAGCCAACCACAGAAGGTCACCAAAAGGTGATAATCGAGGCACAGGACGCGGAGGGGCCGATGCTGGACCAATTCCCGGATATAGCGGACAACGTGCGAAGCATATTCCGACGCATCGCCGAAGGCAAAGGAAGCTCCCGGGTTAAATTCCGCACACACCAGTACAAGGTGAGCATCGTAAAAGGCAGGGCCTGCATACAGCTACGCGACACCGAGGGCTGACTCTTCGAAGTGGGGGGGGAGTGTGAGGACCAAATAAATCCCCATTAATTTGGCCCACACAAAAACGACCCCACATAACCAGATGAACATACAACAAGGCTCAACAACAAAACTAGCACCAACATGAACACAACGAGCGGTCGCAACATGTCACAGCAACACAGTAACCATGGCAACACAACCACCCGAGCCAGCAACATGTAACACCACAGCTATAAAAGCATCAGGACAGCATCACAGCAGGGAGTCAGCACGGAGCTGTGGTCACGACCAGAGCGACTAGCGAGCGCATCTCGATTGTAGTTGGGTCTATCCAGTACAATAGAGATTCGCCCCGTAGGAGTGAGCCGTGGGATCGAAGGGGGTTGTAGTTGGGTCTATCCAGTACAACTACCACTAGAAACCTCGCGCACACCCGCCTCAGCAAAAGTCCCGCCACAGTAACGCGCAACCGCGAACAGGCGACGTCCGCTCGCCTACGCCGACGTAGACCGCGCCGCGAGAGTGATACCCCGCGGAGTAACAGCGCGAACGCACCACACGACCGAGCGGAGCGACGAAATACAGCACGACAGAGACACGTCAGCAGAGACCGCAGCAGAGCGGCGACATACCGCGCGGCAGAGATACGTCAGCAGAGACCGCAGCAGAGCGGCGAAATACAACGCACCTAAGAGGGGCACCGACACCGGGCGTGGCAGAGCAACGCCTCTGCAACACACGACGCCGACGTCAGTACGCCAGCATAGTACGCGACAGCGACGCCAACGGAAGCACGGTAGAGTGCAACGCACCAGACCCTAACGGAATCCGTCTAACGGAACGCGGCTGGACCGTTAAGCCACGCCACCACAGCCGAGTGGCGACGAATGAAGTCAGAGGGAGTTGAATTTTAGAATAAAATACGAATGAATTAATATTCTAGCATTAAGTAAGAATAAAGTAAAGTTTAACACAGCGAAACGATTTGCGCAGTGTCCCGAATTTACAAATTTATTGTAAGCGAACCCTGGACAAGGCGAGTATACCCCAGCAATTACCAAAGAAGCAACGGGGCAACAAGAAAGCATCGTTACAAAGTATCGAGTTTTTGGTGACACACGTTGTTATATGTACTCTGTGGAATGGCAGAAGCGTTGACTACCGCATGCTCATATCCTAATTTGGTTGCTGAACAAATTACATTCAAATGAAGTGGATGATATTATATCAGCTAAAATTACTGATCCAGTCAATGATCCCCATCTACACGACATTGTAACGATACAGATGGTGCATGGACCGTGCGGTGCATTAAATCCATTATCGCCTTGCATGGCTGATGGAAAGTGCACAAAACGATATCCGCGACCGTTAGTTGCTGAAACACACACAGGGAACGATGGATATCCAATTTATCGTCGGCGTTCAAAAGAAGATAATGGTCGAACTATCAAAGTTATTGCGTAATTTGAATCCACCGCGGCTTTGCAACGGTACTCGACTTGCGGTGAAAAAGCTTATGCCGAATTTGATTGAGGCAACCATTATTAACGGAAAGTACGCTGGTGAAAATGTATGTATTCCTCGAATACCAATGATTCCAACTGATATTCCTTTTGACTTCAAACGACTGATCTGATGACAATCAACAAGTCGCAAGGCCAATCGCTTAGTGTTTGCCTGATAAATTTAGAAAATCATTGGTTTTCGCATGGTCAGCTATACGTTGCGTGTTCACGAGTTGGGAAGCCATCCGATTTGTTTGTGTTAACGTCAGACAAAAAAACAAAAAATGTGGTTTACCAAAGAGCACTTCAATGAGACGGATAATTTGCGGGCACGTATAACGCTTCGATTCAGTATTTACTTTGGATTCACTTTAATTTTTTTATTTATAGAAATTCAACTAAATTACACTTCATTTTTGTAATCGAAATGAATTCATTACTGTTGTGAAATGAAATAAAATTTTTCCTTTTCAAATATAAAACAAACAAAAAATTGTCTTCATCTTTTAATCCCCAAACGAAATATTAAAAAAAAAAACGAACCCATCTGATGGCGAAACGAAGTTCGCCGGGTTTGCTAGTAATGTATACATATGTAACCTTTTCTCATAGTATTGATACGTGCACCGTAGCTGAGTGGGTAGAGCACTCGACTCTGATGCGGGACGCGTCGGTTCGAATCCTACCAACTGATACATTTTTTTATTTTTCATTTCAAATTTTAACCTTTCTTTAAAGAACGTTACAAGAACAAAACAAGTTTTCAAATACGAATCTAAATTTTATTAAATTTTAATGATTACACAACTACCGGTTTCGAACTAGTGCAAATCCAGTTACTATCTCACTAGTTCTTATTAGCCACTTTATCTCTAGTTCTGAACCAGAAAGTATTCTCACTAGTTACTGACTTTCCCATATAATACTAATAATACTATTCGAATAAACGGATAAATAATTCGAATAAATATTATTAAATGGATTTTTTATTCGAATCATTTTTATTCGAAAAGTCCCATGCCTACTCAAAAGTACACCTACTCGTCTCTCGCTTTGGTGTAGAATACTCCATGGAGTAATCTTTTGGCAGCATTTTGAAAGTACCCTCAGGTAGGTGCTCCATAGAGTATTCAGAAGCAAAGTAAAGGGTACTCTGAGATGGATTAGGGGATCAAATCACCAGACATCGACATGTAAATTGGACAACCTTTTTTATATGAATGAGGATAAGTATTAGAGTATACTCCATCGTTTTTTACATAGGACTACTTGATGATATGTGACGCTTAGCTTATATGTGTGTGTGTTTATAAAAGTTCTTCGTTAGCGCTGATTGTCGTAACCTTGTTTGGTTTGTTGTTGTTTGCATAATAAGGTAAGGAAAGGAAAGAAAAGAATAGAAAAAGAAAAGAAAAGAAAAGAAAGGAGAACAAAAGAAAAGAAAATAAAAGAAAAGAAAAGAAAAGAAAAGAAAAGAAAAGAAAAGAAAAGAAAAGAAAAGAAAAGAAAAGAAAAGAAAAGAAAAGAAAAGAAAAGAAAAGAAAAGAAAAGAAAAGAAAAGAAAAGAAAAGAAAAGAAAAGAAAAGAAAAGAAAAGAAAAGAAAAGAAAAGAAAAGAAAAGAAAAGAAAAGAAAAGAAAAGAAAAGAAAAGAAAAGAAAAGAAAAGAAAAGAAAATAAGAGAAAAGAAAATAGAAGAAAAGAAAAGAACGATCTCTATACCAATATTACATAGGCAGAAATAGTGTCCGAGTAATATTAATTTAGATAATAAAAAGGGGCGTCACGCCTCCTTTTCCATTAATGACCTTTTTTCTTAAGGTGGAAGACATTGACCTCATATAACTCTGATCCAAATTTCAATACTTTACCTTGAATATTCGCAAATATATGCAAAGAGAAAGAAAATACATTAAAGGAAAGGACCCGCAGAGGAAGAAAGGAAAAGAGGGCGAATGAAAGAAACAGCAAATAATTGAAATAAAATAAAGTTTTCTGGTTGAATTAAATGTATGTGCAGGATACACATGTATACACATCAAACTTTACGAGTACTAGGTACTCACGCCTTTTTTACTACTTACTTTCTTTATATTAAGTTTTTCTTGTTTAGCTTTTCATTTCCATGCGATATTTTGGAATCTTGTAAAGTGGGAAAAATCTACTACGTGGCGCACAGATCGTTTGGAATTGTGATCGAATTTTAACTAACTTACCGGCGATCTAGGGATCTGAAATTTAGTGCACAGTTCACGCCACAATGACAAGACAGTTTGTAGAAAACAATCCGCTCGGTGGAGCGCTGTTTGAGAGACTGAAAATTCCTAAAAAACGGGGGGAAAATTTCGATCGACCATTCCTCTGAGCTAGATATTTGAAACCTTAGTCATATTTTGGAACCCGGGAACAATGCAATTTTTATGAATAAATTTGGTAGGTGGTGCACGGATCAAGCTGCTTAAAAAATCCATTTGAAATTGGGAATAGAAAATAGAGATAATGATAATATGGCACTATATACGTGCGAGCAAATTTACTTTACTTCCTAAAAATTTTCAAGACATATTTGCAGGAAGCTTTTCATGGCAATCGGGCATAATGCGTCAGTGGATAGTAAAGTGGAATGCCTCGGGATTTAACAGTCCAATGGCGGTTCATTCAGTACAAACTAAATACGAATAATACGAATCTGCTACTTTTTTCGGGAAAATTCTGTTAGTAAAGACAATGAATCAATTGCATGTGGCCTCCATGTTACGAATGTGACTTGAACGAATGTGACTAAACGTGAATGTGATTAGCGCCGCTGCAAAATCGAAACTACATGTTCAATCATCGAATTCGTCACAGTAATAATGCATTAAATTTTTCTTATGAGAACAGCACTGAATGTTATTTGCAGAAATTATTAAACCGAAAGCAAGCGAAATGACAATGGTTCATTACTTTTTCAACTGCTTCCCTATATGCACTATTTCATTGATTTATTTTGTTTTGTTTATTTTTCGACAGGGTGAAAAGTTGATGTATATTGGAACGATTTTCCGTCATCCCTTGTCAAATTTGGTTTTGTAACGAACCGGTTTCGGCGTTCCGCCATCCTGAGTGTTTAGTTTCGTACGAACGATGGCGGAACGCCGAAACCGGTTTGTTAAAAAACCAAATTTGACAAGGGATGACAGAAAATCGTACCAATATACAGGGTGGCTGATGAATTTTGCTACATTAAGAAACTCAAATAATTTTTTTTTCAGTGTATGGAATTCATTTTTGTTTTATTCATGTTAAAGCTCATTAAATTTTATTAAATATAGCTTAATTAGTTTTAAAAATAATGGAATTTAAATGCCCCCCCTGCTCGTCGATGAATGTGCGGCATCTTACCAAAAAGTTGTTCATTACTGCTTGGAGAGTTGAGACAGGAATAGCCGCAATTGTTTCTCGAATGGATTGCCTTAGTTCATTCAAATTTGTTGGTTTATGCTTTGAAGACTTCCTGTTTGCAATAACCCTACAAGAAAAAGTCAGGTGCAGTAAGGTCAGGCGACCTGGGTGGCCAACGGAATGTGGAGTTTCTGGATATCAGCTTATTGGGAAATTTTCGTCGCAATTCTGTCATAACAGGTTGGGCTATATGAGGAGCTGCACCATCTTGCTGAAACCACACAGAGTTGAAAGAAATTCTCATTCGGCGTAATTCTGAATAGAAAAACTCTCTCAACATGCTCAAGTAACGGTCTCCAGTAACCGTA
The DNA here is from genome assembly GCA_949987695.1 of Merzomyia westermanni. Classification (NCBI taxonomy): domain Eukaryota; kingdom Metazoa; phylum Arthropoda; class Insecta; order Diptera; family Tephritidae; genus Merzomyia; species Merzomyia westermanni. The sequence continues at coordinate 98,518,359 of OX465289.1, forward strand.
ACGGTGTGACCGTTTTCTTCGAAGAAGTAGGGCCCGACAATGCAGCGTGATGAAACTGCACACCACACTGTGATACGAAGTGGATGCAATTCCATCTCATGGAGTATCTGTGGGTTGGAAGCACTCCATATTCGACAATTTTGTTTGTTTATGTTGCCGTTTAAATCGAAATGGGCCTCGTCAGACATGAAAAGACAGTTCAACATGTTTCCATCCTCTTCCACCATTTGAAGCATCTTCTGGCAAAATTCCAAGCGAATCGGCAAGTCTGCAGCGTTCAGTTTGTTGGCCATTTGAATTTTATATGGGAATAAGTCCAAATCTTTGTGCATAATTGACTGTAATGACTGTCTGCTTACACCCATTTGAGCAGATAAGCTTCTTGTCGAAACACGTGGATTGTTTTGTATGGCAGCAGCTACAGCAGCGATTGTTTCCTCCATTCGAACTGAAGGGTTTCGATGGTAATGTCTTCTGTTGACTGTCCCATGCTCGGCAAAATTGTTTACAAGTCTTATTATGGTCCATCTGCTCGGAGGATTGCCGCCAAACGTGCGCCTATACTCTCTTTGAACCGAAACTACGGACTCCAGTGCGTGATAGCGGCGGACAATCCAAATTCTTGTTTCAGTGTCCCAGTTATCCATTTTTGTTAAATGTAAAAGTCAATCTGCAAAATAAAAAACAAATTAACCAGATTCATTAAATAGAAAAAAAGTTATTTAATTTTTTTTTGGTAGCGGCTTTTATTAGCCACCCTGTACATCATTACTAGGTGGACCCGTGCGCGCCTTGCGCAAAAAAAAACAAACAAAACTGGTTTGAAACCTTTTATTAGTCCAGGTCCAGTATTTTTTAAAATCTTTTTCTCAAATTATAAAAAAAGATTTTCAGCTACACTTGTTGCGAGACCACAAAAAGTTATACAAACTGCGCAAACAGCTATTTGAAATTCCACCACTTATATTACATTCACATTGAGCCATAAACTTGAGTTGATTGACAACATCAATATGAATTCACTCAAAAAATGTCCCTTTAACTCGAGTTTATGACCCAATGTGAACGCAGTCTTATTCACTTATTTTAGCAATGTTCAAGTGTAGATGGCGCGCTCTCAGTGGGTTGAGCGCAGTGATATTCGCAATGCCTTTAATTATTCTAGCACTGTGAGGCCTGTCAATGTCACAGTCACAATAGCGTTGCAGTACAAATTGATTGATTATACGATTTACACTTTAGCGCCCGAACTAGGTACCTATTAATGAAAAGAAATATTACAAGCGACTTGATAAGACAATATAGAAGACACATAAACTTTTCTGCAACGTTTTCTTTGTCCCTTTTTTTGAAAAATTGTCATGATAGTTCCCATATGAGCAAAATGTATTACATCCCAACTTTCCCAAGGAGAAGGCTCATGCTATTCTTTAGGAGCATTCGTAAGCAAATATGTATTACGCATATACACATATATATGTATATGTTAATGTGTTTAAAAAATTTACTCAACAAGATGGACTTGGTATGATGCAGAAGAGAACATCGTCACGATTACGCATGTTGTTGCGCTTGTACCTTCAGACTGGCAGGTAAAATTCCTCTCCCAAGTTTTACGTGCAAATTATGTGGTCAATAGTTTATTCTTGACCCAAGCGCTATGCGCTAAATGATGAAGTCACTGGTTAATTCTTGACTTAAGCGCTATGCGCTACGTTTATTCAAGTTCCCGTTTAAGACTAAACTTACAAGCTAATTCTTACAACTTACCTTACCTATCTTTACGCTTAGCTTAGCCGCTCGCTTGTGTGAGTTGTAGCGTACATCCCATATTTATTACAATAAAACCTATTGATTTAATTTGTTTCACAGATTTAAATACCCTTTAAAAAATAGTGCAATAGTGATCCCCGACTAATACCTTTCGTCTACAGTGGGCTATAATGGACCCCAAATTTTCCGTTATAGGTAATGTTGTGCCAAGTCGATTTTAATTTGTAAATACTACTTATAGGTAGTGAAAATAGGCTTGTTCGACCGTACCCGTAGGGGTCAATTGGACCTGTCGCTCACAGCCCGTTCAGGCATAAAAGGGTACGATTAGTCTTCTCATAGGACTGGCTCAAACAAAAAGAATCACTTCAACCCCTATAAAGAGATATCAAAACTGGCATTAGTGGCATCCCTCTTTGCAACTCATCCTGGGTTCATCCTTGATTAATCGATTTTTTGCAGGGTAGTTGCAACCAGGGACCTCCGATAATGATTATTTTTATATTTTCAATTAAAAAAATCAAAGGCTCCTCAGTATGGGAGGACAGTTTAAAGTATATGAACGTGCATGTCTCGTCATGCTCAACGGAAATCTGCATTGATTGAAGAAAATTATAAATTACATATAATCAATCTTTTTTGAGTTTTATTTTTTTGATCACAAATAATAATTTTTTTTTTGAGTTTTATTTTTTTGACAAAAATAATACTTATTCTTAAATTTTTTTGGAGCTTTTTTGGCCGGTGAAGGTTAAGCAAAAACAATGTTGCCGTGGCAGCGTGGCATGTAAGTTGAATTTTCTGTGCCAAATCAAAGTTCTTTTGTTTATAAATTTCATTTATTATCTGATTATTTTTCTTCTGTAACTTCTGTGTTGGATCCTCTCTGATGGTTTTGTAGGTGTTTTTATCAAATCAAATCAGATTCACCGAAGAAAAAGAAAAGGATAATAAACTTGCCTTCCTAGATATCGAAATAAGTAGAGCAAATAAAAAAATTAAAAACAAATTGGTACTCCAAAGCCATAGCATCGTCCAGGATGATTAACTACCATTCCAACCACCCATGGAACCAAAAAAGGAACACCGCAATTTTCCTAATTAGAAAAATATTAACTCTTAGTGATCAGGAGTTCAGAAATAAAAACATCGCGAAACTTAAAAACACTCTTCACAAAAATGGATACCCTAGTACGGTAACGAATACATTAATAACAACAACAATTAACAAAATTGACAAAGCAAGCAACAACACACAAACTAACAATGCAAGAGAAAACACAAAATATACAGGAGTCACATACATACCGGGTTTAACGGACAACAAAAACTTAAACAAAATTATAAAGAACAACAACAAAATAAGCTTTGCACATAAACCACACTGCACACTAAACAAAATCTTTACAAGAACAAAAGACAAAGTCGGAAAAGAGCAACAAAACAACGTAATATATGAAGTAAAATGCAAAGATTGCGAAAAAATATATATTGGCCAAACGAAGAGAATGTTAGAAGTTAGAATAAATGAACATAAAGCAGATGCGAAAAACAAAAAATCGACAACAGCACTTTCCCAACACTTGATTACACACAACCATACAGGTGACTTCACGAATGCGCATCTTAGACACAGAGCGAAGAACAAAAACAAGACTTACATTAGAAGGATTGAGAATACAAGAGAGAATAAATCACTGTGTAAACTTCAAAGAAGACGTTGACATCATCAATTGTGCCTACTCTATGGCAATAAAAAACAAAAATGTGCAGCAAAGAAGACGAGTGTGTCAACAAAATTAATTTTTATTGTTATAATTTGTTTTTTATTAATGTTTTATATTAATGTAAGTGCAATATTGGTTAATTTGTAAAACTGTGTGTTGATTAAACTTGTTTTATGTTGTCTAAATAAATTTCAGACCTCCCTGAAGAAGGTGCAAAATGTACCGAAACGCGTAGGAGGATAAAGTAAAACATTGTTTTTGCTTAACCTTCACCGGCCAAAAAAGCTCAAAAAAAATTTAAAAATAAATAATTAAATACTGGCCCAATGGAAAACTAACAAAATAATACTTATTCCTTGAGCGATATTTTATCCTTCATAAATAAAAATTAAATTTTGAGTTTTAATTTTTTTTCACAGTTCGAAAAACTCAATTTCCAAACATGAGTTTTATTTTCGATCAGAAAAAATAAAACTCAAAAAATAAACATTATCCTTGATAAAAAAAAACAAAAATAGAACTCAAGATACCTAATATTATTGATTTTTATTTAAAAAAATTTGGAAATAATGGTCAAATAGCGAGTTTTATAATAAAACTGATAACAGCTAAGGTCCCTGGTTGCAACTGTTTCGAATAAAGTACACATAACTCGAAATTAAAGCCTTATTTATTATGTATTCGATCTAATGGGGTGTAATTTGATTGGCGGGTATAGGCTAAGTACTCTAAATTCTTCTGAATACGTTCCGTGATCGAAAGCGAATATTTAAATCACAATAGCTCGAAGACAATAATGCGAAATGAAGGCATACGTGGGCAATTGGCTGGAAGTAACGGTCGTTTCAATTACACAGGTCAACAAAATAAGAGTTTTGGTTTGGTGCAGCTCTACTTGTAACCAAATTTGGTAGTACTCGGTATCCTGATAAAAACTGTATACTTACTTTTTTAATGCTACGTACAGTTTTCTAGATAGGGTCAAGACCCCCTTTTTAAGAGCTTAAGGCATGTATGGCCCCATAACTTTGTTTCTGTTTATTCTATCAACACAGTTTTGATGTCGTTGAAAAGAGTACATTTCGCCGCTTCTATCAGTATACAAGTTGTTAATATGTCTTCATAAACGTCAGAGAAATGGCACAAATAATGTGAAAAATAAAATTTTTTTGTTAAATTTTCTCATTTTTAATCACAGTTTTCTCGAATAATTTGTCAACCAGTGCATATATAAATTATTTTAAAACAATCTCCTATTAATTCTGTTTTCAAGGAAATACAACTTTTTTATATCCGCGTAGATCTTCCTGGGATTTTCTAATTAATAATAAAAATTCAGTATCATATCTTCATCACGAGGTAGTTGTGTCAATGACCCAAATGTGTTTTGCTACATTTGTGGGGAATACACAGTCCAAAAATTCAGGAAAAGTATAACAGATTTTATAAACAGAACTTATTTTTTGTACTTTAAATTGCAAGTTGTAGACAAAAACAAGCCGTGGATACCTCGTGTTGGGTCACCCTAATATACACACATATGTATACTACTCTATTCTCTTATATTTATGTTCTTATTATGCTACTTCTTTATGTACGAAAACTAATTACTGTAAACCATAAATTTTTGCTCTCCCTTTAAACACATATCCTATTCTGCATATCATGAATTCAATAAAAGGTAAAGAGTTAGTACTTGTATAGCAATCAAGCGGTCGCGTTCTTATTTATGTTCGGTGAAAAGGGTGCTAAGTAAGTGCAAGTGAACTGTGAATAGGTATTAGAACACAAGCTCCAATACATATCATTGCAGCAACAACAAATTAAGCTGCAAAATCAGAAAAAGGCTTTTGACTATTCATTTTGGCGCCCGAGCAGGGACTAGTGTTCTTTAAAATAAAAAATAAACAATAAATAATTTGTGTAACATTGATTTAATCATAAATACATACGCGCATAAAGTGCACGCACATAAGTACATACATACGATTTTTTACAGTCGCTCGGTTAAATACAGTCGCGACCCTTTTCACCTTCACGCGAACTTAGTTTCGATTCTCGAACCGTTACCGGTAAATTCTATTTGCTAATTTACTCTGCAAATAACTGAACTCATACATCTGTCGCAAGTGACGTCATCGCACCTTACTCCAACTCTTCTGTTGCGTCTTCGCCAGCATTGCAATAGTAGTGCATTGTAGTTTTTGCTGCATCATAATATTCCGTTCTCCGTACGACTCTCAGCCTACGTTTCTTTTGTTGGAGGTATCTTGTTGTTGTATTTTTCGCTAAATCTCGCTCAAACATCACTGGAATGACGGACACACTCAAGCAGCAACGAGCCAACACAAAAAAGAATATTTCGCGTATTAAAACAATTATCGAGACAAATGGTAAAGGAGAAGGGAAAGGCTTGTCAACTATTGAGTTGAAGTGTCGCTTAGGCATACTTGAGTCGTATTTCACTCAATTCATGAGTTACCAAACACAAATAGAAAAGCTAGAGCCCGATGATAACATGAGAGGTGAGTTGGAAGATTTATATGTAGGCGTTAAAATTGCTATTCAAGAACAATTGGGTGAAGATTTGAATAGCAGCATATTGGGAGAAAAGCAGGTTGTGATTCCTACTTATAACTCCAAGTTGCCGGTGTTAAAGTTGCCTACATTTACTGGAAAGTACTCAGAGTATAAAAATTTCATCACTTCGTTTAATCAAATAATTGATCGTGAGCTTGGCCTTTCCAACATCGAAAAATTCAACCACCTTCTGAATTGTCTGCAAGGGCAAGCATTGGAAACGGTCAAGGCATTCCAGGTGAGCAACGAGAATTACAAAAAAAGCAATCGATAGGTTGAAATCGCGTTATGACAATAAAACGCTCATTTTCATGGAAAATATAGAAACTCTTTTCGAACTCCCGCACACAAAGAAACAAAATTGCACTCAACTTCGTAGTCTCATTGACAACGTCTCTGCACTCCGTGATTCCTTGCAATCTCTAGGCACGGACACAGATATTTTTAATGCCATGGTGATATATATTGTTATGCAAAAGGTGGATGATGGCACTGAAAAAAAATGGAAAGAGTCGCTAGACTTTATAAAGTTGCCAACCTGGACCGACTGCGCTAAAGTGCTTGAAAGACGCTGTCAGTTTCTTGAAAGCATCGAGTCTTCGAATTCTACTGTAGAGACAGCAAGTAAGCTCGATAATAAGCCTGCTAAAAGGGGTAGTAAGCAGCAATCGACAAAACAAAACTATTCCTTTGCCTGTACCAATCGCACATGTGTTCTCTGTGCAAGCACTGAACATATTCTCGGAGGTGGCTGTCAACGATTCAATGATATGAACGTTGCAGATCGTTTCAGCAATGTGAAAAGACTTTCCCTTTGTATAAACTGCCTCTCGAAAAACCATAAGGTTACCCACTGCTCATCGGCATTCAAATGCAAGGTTTGTGGCCGCGCTCACCACACGATGCTTCATCGCTCAAAGGCATCGCCTACTCCAAGTTCATCGTCATCTTTGGCGTCGCCCGGATCATCAACTCAACCACTCTCGGCATCAACTCAGAATTCTACATCGGCTGCTGTTCACACCCACCTTGAAACACCATCGCAAGACTCGGTGATTCTCGCTACGGCTGTTGTTCTCGTTCGCGACGCAAGAGGAGGGTACCACATGGGTAGAGCACTGCTTGATTCTTGTTCGCAAGTGAATCTTATCACCGATGGTTTCGCACAAAAACTTCACTTGCCACGTAAGAAGCACAATGTTCATATTTTAAGCATTGGGGAATCAAGCACAAAAATTAAACACAAAACTTCGACTATCATTAAATCTCGCTTCACTAACTACCAGCTGCCCTTAACCTTTTGTGTGACTTCACACATACCGTACCAGCCAGAGACGGAGATAGATATTTCACCTTGGAAGTTGCCAGAAAACACCACGCTAGCGGATGAGAATTTCTTTAAATCTAATCGCATAGATTTGTTGCTTGGTACGGAGACGTTTTTTGATGTGTTATCTGTAGGTCAAATAAAACTAGGCGTTAATTTACCAACACTCCAAAAAACGCTGCTGGGTTGGGTAGTGTCGGGGAAGTACAATGGCTCACAAATATCTTCGTCCTCGCGGACATGTTTGCTTTCCTGCGAAGAGTCAATAAATCTACATCTTGAGAAGCTTTGGAAATTGGATGAAATACCGTCACCTTCTACGCTATCTGATGAGCAGGCTAGTTGTGAATCATTTTACATACAAACCGTTTCACGCAGCATCACAGGCCGAGTAATTGTTCGTTTACCTTTTAAAGAAAGCCCACAGTCTCTTGGAGCTTCAAGAGAAATAGCTATGCGTAGGTTCATCGCGCTGGAACGTCGATTGGCACGTTCAGCAGAAACAAAGGTACAGTACGTTAGCTTTATGCGTGAGTACGAGGAGCTCGGCCATATGTCCGCTGTAAACAACCATGATATCACTGCACCGCATTTTTATATCCCTCATCACTGTGTGCTGAAACCGAATAGCACATCAACAAAGTTGCGCGTGGTGTTTGATGCCTCCTGTAGAACGTCTACACAGAAGTCACTCAACGAAATTCTAATGGTAGGTCCAACTATACAACAGGATCTTTTCACGCTGTTACTAAAATTTCGCACACATCGCTACGTTATTACTGCCGACATCGTTAAGATGTATAGGCAGATCAGCGTCGACGAACAAGACCGGTGCTTTCAATATATTTTATGGCGTTACTCAGAGCATGAAAATGTGGCCACATATCAACTTAATACCGTGACATATGGCACAGCGGCTGCTCCATATCTTGCGGTAAGAAGTTTGAACTACTTAGCAGACACCTACGCTAGTCAATTCCCCTTGGGTGCAGACAGAATCAAATCGTCTTTCTACATCGACGACTTCTTGTGTGGAGCCAATACTTTAGAAGAACTATCACAAATAAAATTTGAAGTTACTACTATTTTAGAAGAGGGCGGCATGAAGCTCGCTAAATGGCACTCAAATGTTGAGTCATTCGTAGATGACGAAACAATGAAAGAGCTCAACATCAACGATGCTCAAATAACCAACGCACTAGGCATTGCTTGGGACCAACATAATGATATTTTCTTATTTTCGTTTTTGCCCAGGGGTCTAAAGTCGGACAAGTCGACAAAACGCAATATATTGTCACTAGCATCGTCGCTATTCGATCCTCTAGGTCTCCTTGCTCCGCTGCTTGTTACAGCGAAAATCATCTTACAAGAGTTATGGTTACTCAAGCTAAATTGGGACGAATCGGTGCCCCAAAACCTTCATTGTGCTTGGCAAAACTTGCTCAAAGAATTCTCTTCGTTGTCATTATTGCAAGTCCCGCGCTATTGTTTACAAACTACTGTTTTGTCAACTCAGCTCCACGGTTTTTGCGATTCTTCCATTCGCGCATATGGATGCTGTGTCTATGTTCGTACCGAGGATAAAAATGGTAATGCCACAACAAGATTGATAACAGCCAAATCTCGTATCGCTCCAACAAAGAAAAAATCGCTACCAAAGCTTGAACTCTGTGGAGCGCAATTGCTCGCACAACTAATTGCAAAGGTCAGACATATATTTGTCAACCAAGATTTGGTAGTTTACTTATGGACTGATTCGCAAATTGTCCTACATTGGCTACGAATGCATTCCTCCACTTTATCAACCTTCGTGGGCAACCGTGTATCTGAGATACAAGAGTTAACTAGTAATTGCCATTGGAGACACGTACCGACGCAACATAATCCTGCAGACATTGTGTCCAGAGGCTGCACAGTATCAGAGCTCCAAAACTCTATATGGTACTCGGGATTACCATTTTTAGAACGTTCCTCAGAACTTTGGCCTGAAAACTCCCAATCCTGCCCTGACATGGATGAAATCAACAAAGAAAAACGCAAAGCTATATTTTTAGCCGCTGAGAAGTCGAATTACATCGTTGAAAGTATCGCCAAATATAGCTCGCATATGACTGGTGTACGTATCATTGCATGGATGTTCCGTTTTTATAGAAAAACCAATAAAGCAAGCAAAACTATCATCGACACTCCAAATTTATCACCGCAAGAAATTGAAACTGCGCTTTGGTGCATAAGTTGGAATATTCAACAGCAATATTTTTCAGAAGATATACGTCGCGCTAAGAAAGGCATACCAGCTGAAAATTCGCTCAAATTTCTAAATCCGTTCGTGAGCGACACTTGTGGCTTTAACTTGCTTAAAGTGGGCGGTCGACTCGAATTGGCAGCTCTGCCACACACACAGCGACATCCTGTACTCTTACCAAGCAAATGTCACTTTGTCGAATGCTTAGTGCGCCATTTACACATTACAAATTTTCATGCCGGACCCAAAGCTCTAGTTGCTCTCATTCGCCTCAGGTTTTGGATCATCAATGCTAGAGATGCTGCTCGTCGGGTTGTTCGGTCGTGCATACACTGTGTGAGATATCGTCCAAAGCTGCTGCAACAAATGATGGGAAACCTCCCCGTCGAAAGGCTCACGCCCTGCCGACCCTTCTCTCGATGTGCTGTTGACTTTTGCGGCCCTGTTAGCACATATCTACGAATTAGAGGGAAAACTCCATACAAAACGTACATATCTATATTTGTCTGCCTTTGGTCGAAGGCAGTACATATCGAAGTCGTCTCAGACTTGTCTACGGACGCATTCATTGCAGCGCTTAATCGAATGATAGGCAGAAGAGGTTTGCCAACCGACATATTTTGCGACAATGCCACAAACTTCGTTGGCGCCGATCGTAAACTGGGTGAGCTGAAGCAATTTTTATTCGATCCTAACACAAAAAACAAAATTACAGATTTTTGCTCAAACGAATTCATAAACTTCAACTTCATTCCTCCCAGAGCACCACACTTCGGCGGCCTATGGGAAGCCGCAGTAAAGTCAGCGAAAGGGCACCTAAACCGAACGCTGGGTAATGCGCGTCTCACATACGAGGAACTGACAAGGGCAGTTATAGAGATAGAAGCCATTCTCAATTCTAGGCCACTTACGCCACTTTCCAGCGACCCAAATGATTACGAGGCTCTAACGCCTGCTCACTTCATAATTGGCAGCTCATTAAAGGCAATCCCGGAGCGAAATGAGGAAACAAATAAAGAGCTACACAACATAGAGCGATGGAAGCGCATTAGCGCAGTTAAGCATCATTTTTGGCGACATTGGTCGCGCGAATATTTAAGCGAATTGCATTCACGCAATAAATGGGTTCGTGATCAACCAAACGTTCACGTCGATTCCCTAGTGATCATTCACGAAGATAATGTGCCTCCGCAGCGTTGGATAACAGGCAGAGTCGTAGCTGCTATCCCCGGCAAAGACAAGCGCGTTCGCGTAGTGGATGTGCAGACATCTAAGGGCATAATAAGGCGTCCAATCCACAAAATTGCATTGCTTCCTGCTTGAAACTTCTTTCAACGGGGGCGGGATGTTGGGTCACCCTAATATACACACATATGTATACTACTCTATTCTCTTATATTTATGTTCTTATTATGCTACTTCTTTATGTACGAAAACTAATTACTGTAAACCATAAATTTTTGCTCTCCCTTTAAACACATATCCTATTCTGCATATCATGAATTCAATAAAAGTTAAAGAGTTAGTACTTGTATAGCAATCAAGCGGTCGCGTTCTTATTTATGTTCGGTGAAAAGGGTGCTAAGTAAGTGCAAGTGAACTGTGAATAGGTATTAGAACACAAGCTCCAATACATATCATTGCAGCAACAACAAATTAAGCTGCAAAGTCAGAAAAAGGCTTTTGACTATTCACCTCGAATAGTTTGCAAAATGTGCTGTGAACACTTGAGACAGTGGGTCAATGGTAAAAGAAGCCATATGAGATTCGGGGTGCCTATGCAATGGAGAGAACAAACAAATCACTTCGATGACTGTTACTTCTGCTGTGTCGATTTGCGTGGTGTTAATGTTAAAAAAATTATATATCCAAACGTTCAATCCGCTAAGACACCTTTACCACATTCAGAGGAAGCACCTGTTCCAACATTTTATTCTACCCGTGAATCATCGAATAGTGAAGTGTCTAGCGATAGTGATATCGAAGAAATAGCGTCTACCGAGCCAGCAACTTTTACGCAAGTAAAATTAAACGATCTAATAAGGGATCTTGAATGATTAAAAGAAAAAAACTTGTTGGCTACAGGTACGAAAGTGACTATCTACCGTACAAAAGAGCAAGACTTGGACAATGTTTTATTTACATAACGAGAAAATTTCCTAGGCTAAGCATAGAATAAATAAAAGCGGGTATTTTTGATGGCCCACAGATAAGAATGTTGATAAAAGATACTGATTTTTCAAATTCAATGACCAGTTTGGAACTGCTTGCGTAGAATTCGTTTGTTGAAGTTACTAAGAACTTTCTGTGAAATCACAAGTCAAGTAACTACTCTGATATTGTTAACAACATGCTAGGATGTAACATGTCCATCAAAGTCCATTATCTCCACAGCCACCTTGACCAGTTTCCGGAGAATCTTGGTTCCTATAGTGAAGAACAAGGCGAACGGTTTCACCAGGACCTAAAAACTTTGGAAGAGAGGTACCAAGGCCGATGGGATCAGTATATGAAGGCTGACTACTGCTGGGGAATGCAACGTGATTGTCTTGCCATACCTCATTCATGAAAATCACGTAAACGAAAGTTTTGGTTTAAATAAAAAGTTAATAATAAAATAAATAACAAAAAACTTTTTTTTTTCACAGTAAAAATTTACTAAAATCGAATATATAAGGAAGATCTACGCGCGATATAAAAAAGTTATATGTCTTTGAAAACAGAATTAATAGGAGATTGTTTTAAAATAATTTACATATGCACTGGTTGACCCACTGACTGTATGGCCCATGCCTTAACCTCTTAAAAAGGGGTTCTTGACCCTATCTAGAAAACTGTACGTAGCATTGAAAAAGTAAGTACACAGTTTTTATCAGGGCACCGAATATACTTGAAATCAGTTTTACTTTTAGCTGCACCAAAATCACTGTTGACCAGTGTTATGCATTATTACTATTTTAAATAGCTGGACAGTTTCATAGTTATTGTGACTTAAAAAACGGTATACGATCACGGAGCGTGTGTCGAAATTCGGTCCCAGTTTTGAATAGGGATTTGCAATTACTACCATTTTTCCTTAAATTCTTTAGTGTTATGTGTGCTATGCGTGAGGAAGGGAAAAATTGTGTCATATATCATATGTTGTCGAAGTCGCCCGTACCATTCTGGTACCACGGGAATGCCTAATCGTTTTATTTGGCCAACTTTTATTTCTGGGTCTGGCATATTCATTCGTTCGCACAAAACTGTCTAGAAAACCAACATGTCTGTTTACAGTTCGTCATTAAGTCTTTTTCGGCACTCACGGTCTGCACAGCGTAGCGGTCCATAAATCTTTCGACGAACGTTTCTCTCGAATACTCTCAGAGCCAGATCATCATCATCAGATGTTATCAGCGTCCAAGCTTCTGCGGCATACAGCAGAACGGGTACGATATGCGACTAATAAAGTGCTATTCGTCAGCCAAAGATTTCGCAACTCGACCTGCTCTCTAAGAGCAAAAGTGAACCTATTGGAATATGCGAGTGGGAGTATATCCCTGGAGCGCTCCGTACCGCCGCCGGTGAAGTAATTTTATGCCGGCGGACCCAAAAAAACACCTGCTACGACGAAGAATGCAGCGCTGCCACGGAAAGAAAGGATGCTGCCCATAAGGCTACGTTGAGGTCAAATGTAACGCTTGAAGAAGGCGAGAGGCTTTTTGCGTAAGAAAAAAAAGAGAGGCAGAAAGGCGTGAGTGCGATAAGCTTGAGCTACTAGCCAGCAAGAAAAACGCTCAAAAATTCTACCAAAATGTCCGACAAATGACGGAAGGATTTAAGACCGGAGCGAACACGTGCAAGGTCAAAAATGGCGACCTAGTGAGCAATGGACGAAGAGTGCTTAGATTATGGAGGGAACACTTCTTTACCCTCCTAAAGGGAGAAACCGACCAACTACACAGAGAAGGACCCGACCCCACAACCCGACCATAACGAGATACGAGTAGCAATATCGCGATTAAAAATAACAAAGCAGCGTGCGCTGACGGTTTGCCGGCTTAGCTATTCAAGTACGGCGGCGAGGAGCTGGTATAGTGCATGCATCAACTCCTCTGCAGAATATGGTGGGAAGAGTGCATGCCTGGCGAGCGTATTGTGTGAAGGACTCAAGCCCACCGTTGAAAAATGATTGGACCTTATCAGTGCGGCTTCGACCAGATTTTCACTATACGCCAAATCTTGGAAAAACCCCTCGAGAAAAGAATCTTTGTTGATTTTAAAGCCACTTTCGATAGTACGAAAAGGAATTCGCTATGGCTGAATTTGGTTTCCCAGCAAAACTCACACGGCTGTGCAAAATGATGTGTGTGTAAGTGTTATTCGTCGAGGGAGGACTTTATTTCTCAATTACCTACTCAGTCTGAAATAGTATTCGTTTGCAAGAGTAATTCTTCTTTGAATTTTAGGCTGACATATTATTTGTGTTGGTGCTAGTGCCCAGGATAACAAAATCGCTTACTACAGCTCGTATTATTTTCTGCAGGGTCACCCTGCCTCGTTTAGTTTAGAAATGATCGGAGAGGTCCTTCCCAAATTTGACTGAGCAGGTTGTGCTGCACAGCACTGAAGGTTTAGAGGGTATTTTTCGTGCTATCGGAGGCGGTTTTAAAATCAACAAAAATGTGATGTGTGGCAATTCTTTCTCACGGGGTTATACCAAGATTTGGCGTATTGTGAAAATCTGGTCTATGGTGGATTTTCCAAGCCACACTTATAAGGCAAAAACAGTGTGATCACGTGTGGCTCCAATTCAAATTTCGCGATTTTTAGTGTAGTTTGCAGGATCTCCCTTTTTATGAACTGGGGAGAGAACACTTGGTTCCCAGGAAGAGTATAAAACAATCGCTATAAGCAATGAAAAGAGCAAAGTGATCGGTATATTTGTTGGTATGAGCAATGAACGAAGGATCATAGAAGCTGAAATATTTTTAAAAATTTGTATTGGCTAAAGGAAAATTACGTTCTTTTTTTGTGTTCCTAGGAATGTAGCAAACAAAAATTTGGCACACAGCCTAATGCAGTTGCGTTATCAGTGCCTGTGGCATTCATAAGCCAAGCAGATACAGTACGTCACTGTGTTAGCGCAAAATCAACTTTGCCGTGTCCGTGGAATCTGTCGTTACGCACGCAAACACTCGCAATCTACTCAGCTGTCAGTTTTTTCAACGTATTTCCCTATTGTATCTGCTTCGCGCATAACAAATACTACAATTGCACTGAACTCCGAATGCTAGTATATTTTTGGACAAAAACATCAAAAAAATTTGCAGACATAATAATAATAATAAGAACAACGGATTACCCACCATGCCGCCCAACCAACTCGAGGGGCGCACCGGCATTACCCGCGGATCAAATTTGCCGAGTGTTTGAAAGGCGGTGGTTTGTTAAGCTCCGAGATCTCAAACTGTTCAGCTACAGAGAAATTTTCATCAGCTGAGAAAGGTGCATGCATCAAAGATTAATTTACATAAACACATATAAATCATTTCCCTGCAGTCAAACCAACTAGTTGCAAACTACTTTACAACTAGTATATTCACCACGCCCAACTAGTCAGCCAACTGTCATATTTCCATATAAGAAACTGGTATTTTTAACATGGCGATGTCCTACGAGATGTCAATTGTCAGATTTCGACCAGAGTATACCAGTCATCTACTACTCATGAAATACTAGTTTGTATATAGTGAAAATAATGGTCGTAAAATACCAATTTTATAGTAGTTCAAAATGGAAGGAAATGTACTAATAAAATTGCAGTATACTCATACCATTATCATACTAGTTCGAAAAAGATAAAAGAAAACTAGTCCAAATGTGGACCAACACCTATAGCAGGGATTAAAATAAGAAAATGGACTCATCAATACATCATTTTCTTTTTTCATAATTTTGGCTGCGAAAATCCTAGATTTGTGATTGCAAAACATAAACTATATCTTTGGAATATTTCATAAGCTGGTTGCGAATTACAATAGCATGCAATGCAAATGAAATAAACGAAAGAAATAATTACAGCTTATGTCGCTTAAGCAAATACTATGAAAATTGTAGTCGTATACTGGTATGGATTGAACTTTTTCTGACTAGTATGATTGAAACCAGAAAATTATAGTTGGTTACTAGTATGTTTACTGACTAGTTTGAAAATAGAGTCCGAAATATCAAATTGACCAGAATGAGAGTTTTGGTTTTCGCACAAACACTGATAGGTTCGTGTAATTGAAAATTGGTCCTGCATTGCTTCAGTAGAATAGGTTTGAAATATCTTGAAATGTATGTAGTTACATACATACATACATACATACAAATCTCGATATCTCTTCCGCGAATTAAAATTTTATAAGACCTGGGGTGCAATTCTGGTTTTGCGCTATCGTGAAGCGAAAAAAATCTTTTCACTTTAGTTATCACTTGACGTTTCCCTTTCCTCACTACACTGATTAAATGCGATTCTGATATTTGCGGTGAAAACTGTTTGTTGGAGAAAATTTCGAATGTCGTTGACACAAGTTGTTCGTGCTAAATGATAGTTTATTATAGAGTTGTAAGAATAAGAGTAATATTTATCACTAAAAACCTTTCATTTGTAAAAAATGCGATGTTTGAATTTTTTGAAAATGTTAGGTTAACGCCAAATTTATATTACCGTTAACTTTTTTCACTCCACTTCAAATCGAAAATTTTAAGTAGCAGAAGTAAGGAAAGGGCTGCCTCCGACTGTGCCAAAGTCTTTATACCTTTCATGAATACCCATCACAGTACAAACTCTGCAAAACTGTTAATTTAAAGATACTGTGACGAATTCGATGAGACTTCGATAAGTAATCCTGGGTTCGATCACTAGATATTAAGTCAAATAAACACACGCACAGATATTGTAACTAATAGTTGGTTTTATTTACTAGTGATAAACGCAATACAAACTGCCTTACATAGTCAAACAGAACTTTCTTGGTTGTTCGCTCTTCGTGTTCTCGAAAGGTCGGTGTTATTTATTGACATCTCCTCTTTGCCTTGTATTCGCAAACACTCGCGCCACATCTCTTCTTCTTCTTTGGTACACGCTTGTATGCATAAGAGTAGCTATCATTGTCTCTGTTGTATTTAACTAGTGGTGGGAGTGTTATTGAGTTAGGAATGCTACATGCTTGAGAATAATCGCCACACTGCCCGCCACCTAAGTCTGATCGTCCTGATCAGACACATTTCGCGAACCAAACGCAGATAGCCTTTCCAGATGTATTACCTTCATCTCGTTCCTTGGCCTTTCCACAGTTTCTATGCGATATACAACATCGTCTATCGTTTTTATGACTTTGTATGGGCCTTCCCAATTACACTGCGATTTCGGGGACAAACCTTTCTTACGTTGTGGGTTGTATAGCAGCACTAAGTCTCCATCCATAAAACCTTCTGAATTTATTGCTTTGTAGTACCTCGCTTTCATTTTATCACTCATGATCTTGGTCCGTTGTCTCACAAGGTCGTGTATTTCTCTCATTTCCTCTTCCAAGACGCTTGTGAATTTCGGAGCATTTATTCCTGCATTAGCATTTATCCCAAACTTCAAGTCAGCCGGCAACCGAAGATCATTCCCAAAAACTACCTGTCAGGAGTCTGACCTGTTGTTTCATGTACTGCAGATCGATATGTCATCACGAACAAGGATATATGAGTAACCCAATCTTTCTGGAACTTATCCACTACTTTCTTAGGTGTTCGTCTAAGGTTCTATGGAATCGTTCAATCATACCACCTGACTGAGGATACAGTGCAGTTGTTCGAGTTTTCTCAATGCACAATGTCTTGCACAGAGTGTAGCTCCATCGGTGCACCAAACCTCACTACCCGATTATTAATGAACACTTCTTCTCTCTTGATTTGGAATAGGGTACACTTCTGGTCATTTGCTATAAGGCTGGGTCGCTGGGTGGAGGGGGTATCTAGAGACATGTATTCATGCCAGAATAAAGAATCCGAAGGCGGAGTCTAACTTTTTTACCCGTTCAAAAATAATGAGCAAGAATAGTTTACTCCGGTAATTATATAGTTTGGGAGACACCATCGAGCACTGAACGAAAACGGTCCGATGGGGTATCTACACTCACGTATCCATACCTTGATGACGAATCCGAAGGCGGAGTGTAACTTTTTTTACCCGTTTAAAAGTAATGAACCAAAGGAAAATTATTCAACCTTTTTATATTAATAACTTTTAAATTGTTTGAAATCTTAATTTTCCTAACTCGGGACCTCTCAACATTTTTTTAGCGCCTTGGTAGCTGTAGCGCGGATGTTGGCGGATGCTGACACCATAACGCCATGACGCCAGCAGCGCCAGAAACACCTTCAACTTAATGGTGCCAGTGGCGCTGATACCATTATTTGTGATACCATAACGCCATGACGCCTTGACGCCAGCAGCGCCAGAAACACCTTCAACTCAATGGTGCCAGTAGCGCCACTCCAGTACAACGGTGTTTCGTAGTAGTTTAGTGTTTTTGGCGCTGCTGGCTTCATGGCGTTATGGTATCACAAATAAAGGTATCAGCGCCAGTTACGCCAACACCGGTATTAGCGCAATTTCGGGAAGCCGCGCAGCGTTACACACCCTTAATTTTCTAAAATAATTCATAACTAGCATCCATGCAAATCCTTTCAAATGGTGCTCCTGAGTTATACTGCTTCACTTGCCCATAGCTTATCGATTTTGGTCCTTTATCTATGATGCACACCTCACAATTGGCGATCCATTCCGCTACCGATTGACGGCTGCCAACCCAGTAGAATATATGCTTGATATTTTCTAAGGTCTTGGTGACTCCAAGATGACCTCCGCTTGGACCGTTATGTAATTCATTGACAACGCCAGGAATTTCTTCCTTGGGACGACTAACAGCTTACGAACACATTTACCAACCTCACTCTCCCATATTCCATGCAAACAACCAGATCCAATTGTAAACTGTTTCACTGTGCCCAATATGTCTTGGCAACAGGACTTTCTGCTGACATCTCCTCTCAAGATGGTCGCTCGTTTCGCTCGATTCCTTGCATAACACGTGTAAGATCTGGTTCTTCGTGCTGACACTTTCTTAATTGATCCATGTTCCATTTGTCCGTAGATGTTGTAGTCAACAGCCGCACATCTATAATGTCTTTCTTTGGAACAATGCTTGCATTCCAAGTTACACGACGAATGTCGTGACATTGCATCAGCCTTTCCGTGGGTGCTACCTTTGCGATGCTCTATGGAAAAGTCATAACTTTGCATTCGCTCTACCCATCGTGCCAGTTGACCTTCCGGATTACGGAATTGCGAAAGCCATTTCAACTCTGCATGGTCTGTCCAAACAACAAAACACCTGCTATAGCATAACCACTGGCATCCGTATCCAGAAGAAACGTTGAACCTAGAATTGAATATTCTAACATTGGGGCAGTTCACAGTCGCTCCTTCAAGGTTCGGAAAGCCACTTCATGTTCCTTCTTCCATTCAAAGCACGTATTTTTCCTGGTAAACTCATTGAGATTACTAGCTACGCTGGCGAAACTCGGGACAAATCGGCGATAATACGTGCACAGCCTAAGGAATCTTCGTAAATAATGCAAATTCCTTGGTCTTGGCCAATCCTTTACGGCTTAAACCTTTTCCTCAGCAGTGCCGTTGCCCTCCGTCGTTACCTTGTGACCCAAATAACTTACTTCCTTCTGAAACAAGGTCCACTTTTGAGGACTTAATTTCAGACCAGCACCAGCTATCCGTTGGAAAACTTCCTCCCAGTTCTTTAGGTGTTCTTCAAAGCTTTTTTCCAGCACGATGATGTCGTCCAAGTACACCAAACATGTTTTCAAATGCAATCCTTCTAGTACCTGATCCATGAGTCTCTCAAAAGTGCTGGAGCATTGTATAGTCCGAAGGGCATTACCGCAAATCACCAAAGCCCTTCTCCAACGCTGAAGGCTGTCTTTTCTTTATCCTAATCCTTTACCTTCACTTACCAGTAGCCGCTTTTCAAGTACAGCATCGTCGATTCTGGGCAAAGGATGGCTGTCTTTTTTAGTTACATCGTTCAAATTCCGGTAAACCATACATAACCTCATTTTTCCATACTTCCTTTTCACTTGTACTACCGTTGAGCTCCATGGACTAGCAGATGGTTCGATCACACCGCTATCGCTCATTTCCTGTATGATTTCCCTTCCTACTTGGCGTTTACCTAAGGGACACTACGAGGAGCTTGGCGGATTGGCCTTGCATCACCCGTATCTATCTGATGTTTCACAACGTTGGTACGGCCTTGTTTGGAACCATCCTTGTCAAATATGCCCGAGTACTTAAGTAGAAGATGTTTTGGCTTGTTCTGGTGGTCTTTTTCCAGCCCTTCCGTCCGTGCCATATTGTCATCTGATAGATTAATCTCGCGGTAAAACGATTTTCCTGAAGGTATTCACAACTGATAACTACCTCGACCTCCTGGCATTGCCCCAATATAGCCTTTTGGGGAGTTTAATTGGCGATAGCCAGGGTTTTTCCAATTATTATATTCGTCTTCGTATTGTTTGCTGCCTCCACAACACACAATTTGTTTGTACCACAATCTCTATCAATCTTTGCCCATACAATCACTTCTGATTTCGGTAGAATTTGTCGGCTCTCCTCCACCACTACTCGCTTACTGACGTAGTTCTTTTCGTAACCAAAATTGAGCGGCACGTCCATATTCCTATTGTTCATGATCTTGTTCTTCATTTCGATCTTGATGCCTTGCTCGCCTAAGAAGTCCACACCAACTATGATTTCGTCAACAATATCTGCCACTAAAAAAATTGTGTAGAGCGGCCATGTTCCGAATTGTGATTTGACATGTTACTTCTCCTACGACTTGGGTGTCCTCAACAGTGGCCGTACGCAACTTTCCTCCATGCAATGGTCAGACCTTCTTGTTGACTAAATCAGATGGAATGATTGAATGAGATGCGCCCATATCCACAGTCAGTAAACGCTCCTTCCCGTCCACATATCCTTCAACAGCAAGAGTATTAGCTTTCCTTCCGATCTGTGAGACCGAGATTATGGTACATTGAATTGCGGAGCCAGTCCACGCCCCTTTCGGCTTGTTTGTGGAATTTGCTCCTCTCCTTCAGCTTTACGCTGGAGCCATAGCCGCAATAACGAGCTATGTGACCTGGCTTTCCACACTGGAAGCAAATAATGGCACCTTAATTTTTATGTTGTTTTCCATTCAATGCTTCCCGAATTGCGTCTACATTACGTATTCCATTAAAAAATTGGACTTTCACCCTCTCCGTATAATCCACAGGTGCGTCTGCATTTGATAGATGGGCCAACCTCTCGATGTCTGATGCAAATTCCTGCAAAGTCTCGTTAGGTTTCTGGAAGCGATTCTGTAGCTCTATTTGGCATATATGTGCCTTTGATGCTCGCTACCATAGCGTCTCTCAACTGCTCCCATCAATGCCTCATAATTGTTTCGTTCGCCTTCAGGAATAGTCTATAAGATTTCGGCTGCAGGTCCCTTTAATGACACGAACAATTCACCGCAAGCGTCTTCTCAAATTACAGCTTAAGTACCTGGAAAGGAACGGAACCATCAAAGGAAGGTGATTTTACGATACGACCTCTCAGTGCATCTACCGCGGCATCGATTTTATCCTGCAGCTGCGCAATTTTCGCATCCTGGCCTTCTAGTTTAGATGACACCCTCGTCTCCTGTGATTCCAACTGCGAAGACATTTGTGCCACCTGCAATTAATAAACGCTCCTCTTGTGCTTCCAGTTCAGCTGAAAAGTGTGTTTTCTGTTCTTCTAGTTGAGCTAAAATATGAGATACCATTTGTGTATTCTGTTCTTCCAGCTAAGATTCCATGCAACTTTTCTGTTCTTCAAGCTGAGGTTTAATACCTGTGTCCTGTTCTTCAAGCATAGATGCCATGTGTTTCTTCTGTTCTTCCAGCTGTGTTGAAATGTTTGACGACATCTGAGTCAATACAGCCAGCAACGAGTTTGTGTCCACACTTACCACTGGATTCGGAGGCTCCTTTTTCTCTTCCATTTTCGACCTGTCTGTGGTGTTTAGTCTGCGTTGATCCAACTCAGTTTTGAGTTGCTGAATCATTAATTCATTCAAGTTAGCCATGTCCTTGTTATCCTTGCAATCACTGTTATCCTAACAATACCGCTTATGACCCCAATTGTAGTCTGTAACTCTCCTTTAACACCGCTAAACAGCTGACTCTTGATGGTGATAAAATATGGCAATACTTCTCTTTTCGCCGTATTTTGCACTAAATTACACGCAAAAAACTTAAAACTTATTTTTTTACTTTTTCCAAACACTAAAACACTTGCTATCGTTAACACCTCGAAAATAATTCGCGACAGCTAACCACACAAAAAGTGTTAGCTAACAAAAAGTTAGTGAATAGGGAAAAGCTTTAAAAATGGTGTTAAGCAAAGTTAACGCTAACACCTGGCGGTAAATAGTTACAGAATCGACCTACAGAAGAGGTTAATATTCCTAACATCGCTTTCATTGAGTTCAAATGCATCCGCATTCAACATTATTCCAAATCCGTTCAAACTGGGGTACAATGACTTTTTAGATGGAATTTCCGATCTTTGCCTTAATCAAATAAATGTTACCGCTAACAAGTTTAGGAAAGTCTTAGCTATAGTGTATGCTGATGATATATACCACTTTTCTGTAAATCATTGTGATCCGTTGGTTTTACTAGAATACCCTTACCACCCTTCTATGAAAATAGTCTACGAAACTATAAGTAATGGCCAAGGCACTCCATGCTACTCATGTAGTTGCTTTGATTTTAACTTTTTCAAAGCAAACTACAAGAAATTAAATAAAGAACTGTCTAAATTAACTTGGCCTGAATTTGGTTGTGATATCGATCTAAACGTCTCACATTTCAATCAAACTATTTACTACCTATTTGAGAAGTTTATTCCTAAAGGTAAAGTAACTTATGATCATCCTAGGCAAGCTTGGTCTACTAAAGAGCTTAAGGCTTTGAAAAATAGGAAAACGCGATCATTTAATTAATATAAGAAATCCGGATTAAACAAACATTACTTAATTCCATTCTACGTCAGAAGTACATAGATTTAAATAAAAAGTGCTATAAAGCTTATATCTCTAAAACCAAAAGAGACATTATTCTCAATCCTAATTATGGGTTCGTAAATTCTAAACGTAAAGTATCAGGGTTTCCCTCAGCCATGAAATATCAAGACATTATATCTAGCGATAATCAATAAATCGCAAATTTCTTTGCTCAATTTTTCACTTCTAACTATTCTGCTGTCACCAATTCAAACTTTCAAAATTATCCCTATAAGCTACACGGGACAAATTCAATTAATTCACCAATTATATGCGCCAAAGATGTTCTAGTTTACCTTAAAACCTTAAAAGAATCTTTTAAATATGGTCCTGATAGGATTCCTACATGTTTCTTGAAAAAGTGTGCGAACCATATTTACCAACCCCTTACCAATTTGTTCAATCTATCACTAAAGTGTGGTGTTTTTCCAACTGCGTGGAAAGAATCGTTTCTTCTACCGCTGCATAAAAGCGGGAGTAGGTCTTCTATAGAAAACTATCGTGGCATCGCAAAGCTTTCTGCCATCCCAAAATTGTTTGAAGCTATTGTTACAAATCAACTTACGGGTCCGATCTCTACTTTGATAGCTGACTGCCAACACGGGTTCAGTAAGGGAAAGTCCACAGTTACGAATTTACTTGAGTTTACCAGTCATGTCTCAAATGGCTTTAGAAAAAATCTGCACACCGACGTTATTTATACGGATTTCAGCAAAGCTTTTGACAAAGTGTGTCACTCATTACTTATTCATAAACTCGATCAGTTGGGCTTCCAGCCGGGTCTCAATCGCTAGATCTCTTCTTACCTTAGTGACAGGACACAAAGAGTAATGTTTAAAAATTTAGTATCCGATGTCATTCATGTCTGTTCGGGGGTTCCTCAAGGAAGCCATCTTGGCCCGATTCTGTTCTTGTTGTTTATAAATGATATTTCTACAATAATAAAATTTTCAAAAATGTTAATATATGCCGGCGACGTAAAGCTTTTCATGTCATTCGCGTCATTTGAAGATAGAAATAAGCTACAATCAGATCTAGATGCACTAGTTACTTGGTGCGATTTAAATTATATGCTACTTAACCTTAAAAACACAGGGGTTTTTCGCGTGGAATTTCTGAGCCGGCTTCCTATACAATTAAAAATTATAGTCCAGAGCAAGTGTATGATTTTGTTGACCTCGGGGTTACTATGGACTATAAACTCAGTTTCAACCGCCATATTAATACAACAGTCAATAAGGCTAGAGGTGTCCTAAAAGGAAAGCCCTCTTCACTACATTAGTCTGACCGATACTTGAATACTGTTCTATAATTTGGAACCCACGTTACCAGGTTCATGTAGATCGCCTAGAATCAGTTCAAAAACAATTTTTACTATTTGCCTTAAGAGATTTTCATTGGGATCCCTTGTATAATCTGGCACCCTATACGAATTTGTTAAAACTCATTAATCTGCACACACTTTCTAGTCGAAATGCTTGGAATTGTTTTTATGATTAAATTGCTAAATGGTTCACTCTCCAGACCATTTCTTCTAAGTGAAGTGAACTTCAATGTACCGTCTCGCATTTTAAACCTCTAGTCTTAAAAGAGTGCCGCACCAATTATCAGTTAAATGAGCCTTTTCGCTGTTTGTGTCAAGATTATAACTCTCTTTCTGGTAGAGTTGATAATTCAGACTCGGTTTTCAGCATAAAAAAATGAATTCTTTCTATCCTAAATACATAGCTACTAATTGTTTCTTATTCTTTCACTTCTATATTAACTTCTAACAATAATTTTATTCTGTTAACTAGTTATTTCTTAATGTATAATCTACCTTATATCTACTTTACTTAGCTGATGAGGTTTTCTCTGTAGCTGAGCAGTTTTAGATCTCGACGATTAACCAACCAAAGCCTTTCAACGACTCGGCACGAACGAATAATCCGCGCGTTATGCGGCTGCGCCGGTCGGGCGGGATATGGTGGGTAATCCGTTTGGGAATTCTTGTTATTAAGTAGGCCTGGTGCCGCCCACTTTTCAGCATAAAATTTCTGATATTTTCAAAGGCAATCGCTTATTTTTCAATCTTGATATTTCAATGAAAATTGGTCGGCTGCTTCTCAGTAGTATGTATTACACTCCTGCCAAAAATTAGTCAAACCGGAAAACACACAAGCAAAATATTCGGCCACGTAGTTAATAGCCCACTGCAATAGCGAAGTTATATATCTTTTTTGATTTTCATACCTTTCATAAACATTAAATGTACGTAAGTGTGTGAACAAGAACAGAAAAAGTTCACTGAAATGATCAGCACGATGAGCGGAGTCGATTTAGCCATGTCCGTCTCTCCGTCCGTCTGTCTAATTGAACGCAAACTAGTATCTCAGTTTCGCAAAAGAATGCTGAAATTCGTTCTTTGCTTTCGCCATTTCATAATATACTGGCAAACCCGGTAGACGTTGTTTTGACGTTTTTAATACATCTATATATAAAATGTCATTAACTTGAACCAAATAAACTCCTAGCTATACCGAACTGCAGCTTTACATAACCTGGGGGCTTTTCCAAAACCTATATACAGACTGTGTCGTGCCCAGCGAACTCCTGAACCTATCCTGAAAGTTCAAGAGCAAAACAGAACAAAAAATATGTGGGCGTGGCACCGCCCACTTTCGAAAAATTATGTAGATATTGACTAAGTGACACATATGATTTAGACCAAAAAAGTTCGGAGCTATGACGAATTGAAACATTATATAGCCTTGGGGAGTGGCTCCGCCCACTTTTCCAAAACTATATATTGTCTATGCAGTACCCAGTGAACCCAAGTATATATTGTGAAAATTTCATAAAGATCGATTGTGTACTTTGGCGCCTATAAAAGACACACATTTTTTATGCCTAATAGTGCTAGGCACGCAAGGTATATTACTTTATTCGGCATAAACGAATAGAGATATATGTTTATTAATGTATATCAAAACGTTCAGGATGAAAAGTAAAATATCCGGGCAAGTAGTTAATACCAAACTGCAAAAGCGAAGTTGTATATTTTTTTGATTTTCATGGGCATGAAATGTTTGTACGTATGAGAAGAAAAAGAGATAGTCCCATCAAAAAGCATACTGAAATGATCAGGAGGATGAGCTGAGTCGAAGTAGGCATGCCCGTCTCTCGATACGTCTGTCTTTCTGTCCGTCTGTCTATTTGAGCGGAAATACGAACTGAAAGTATTAAAATAGACCTGCGTAAATTGGGCTGACATAATAGATCACTACTAGGTATATAATGTTCGGTTCCACCCGTACTTAGACTTCCTTACTTGGTATATCTATTTTTGTTACGCACAGAAGGTATATTACTTCATTCGGCATAAACTAATCGAGATATATATTTATTTATGTGAATCAAAACGTTCAGGATGAAAAGTAAAATATCCGGGCACGTGGTTAATACCCCACTGCAAAAGCGAAGTTGTACATCTTTTTTGATATTCATACCTTTCATGAACATGAAATGTTTGTACGTAAACTGAAATGATCAGGGGATGAGCTGAGTCGATGTGGCCATGTCCGTCTCTCGATACGTCTATCTATCTGTCCGTCTGTCTATTGGAACGCAAATACGAACTGAAAGTATTAAAATAGGCCTGCGTAAATTGGGCTGACATAATAGATCACTACTAGGTATATAATGTTCGGTTCCACCCGAACTTAGACTTCCTTACTTGTTATATCTATTTTTATTACGCACAGAAGGTATGTTACTTCATTCGCCTAAGCTAGAATACATCACCCGTGTGTGCAGATTTAAACACAGCTCTTATACATGTGTGTGTTTTGTATGGAAAATACCCTGCAGTGAAACATTGAACTAGTCAGTAAACATTGTAGTATACAACCATAATTTTCTGGTTGAACTCATACTAAACAGAAAAAGTCCAGTCCATACTAGTATACAACTGTGAAAATGTTAAATAATTTAACTGTTGCACTTGTATGAAAGTATGAAAAAATGAAAACAACATTCAATAAATTTATATTTACCTAAGTTTTTTGAGAAGATATGTACATATATATTTTATAATATCTTTTCTAAGTTAGTTTCCAGATGATAAATATCTTTGCTTGGTTTTTATTTAAACAAAAGACTGATTTAATGTCATATATTTAATGAACTTAATTTAATTTTAGTAGACTAGTTCGTGTTGTTAAGAATATGGTTTTATTATTGAATAATTCACTACTGGAAAAATATGAAACTGTATTGCAATTTAAATTGTGCACTTAAAAATATTAAAAATTATAAAATCATACATAAACATAGTATGTATATAAAATTTTACTCCATAAAAATATTCTTACTATGTACCTATTCATGAGTCCAATTTCTATTTTAGTCTCTGCTAGAGGTTTTGGTCCACATTTAGACTTATATTCTTTTATTTTTCTTTTTCTCGAACTCTTCTTTTATTTTTCTTTTTCTCGAACTAGTACGATGCTGGTATGATTAGACTGCAATTTGACTACTACATTTCGTTCCATTTTGAACTACTATGAAATTGGTATTTAACGACCAGTATGATCTTATTATACTTCTAATATATACAAACCAGTATTGCATGACTAGTAAATAAGGGGTATGTTCTGATCGAAATCTGATAATTGACATCTCGTGGGACATCGCCATGTTAAAAACACCAGTTGCTTATTTGGAAATACTAGAATATACCGCACTGGCCAACTTGCCCGCAAATTTAAAGGTTTTATGGGATAACTCATTTATCGACGAATATACAGAGCCGCAAAGAGCCGAGCCGGGCCCCTGGGACAGTTCGCGTTTACGGGCCCCCCTAAAAAATAAACTCAATCCAGTAAAAAAATTAACATAACATACATTTTTTAATTCAAATTGTCAGTTTTATTTCATATAAAATAAGATTTACTGGTGCACTTAAATGAAATGTTAGATTTCATTGTTTGATTTGCTTACATTAACTTTTTCTGATTACATTTTAAGAGCTTAAATTAGCCAAGGAAAACCTTCCGTATATCACTGAAAAAAAGCAGAGAAATTTTTATGATTATGTATTTCACATACTAAGCTTGGTATTGTGTTTTCACATGAAAAATGTAGCAAATTGCATAGAAACTATTTCAAATCACATTTTCAATATTAAGGATAAAAAATGTATTCCTCGCATCGTTTCCCATCATATTGAATTCTTTTTACGCCTTGAAAACGTTTTTTTAAAATGTAGTCTCCTTGGCAACATTTTTCCCCAACAAAACTTACACATGCACAAATATATCGCCCATTTACTTCAACAGTAACACTTCCCAAGACACAGAACTTTTCAAAAGAGCATTTTTAAGATTTCAACAGCCATATTGTTTCGAGACATTAAAGTTTAAAGTTGACTACTTATTGTAATTTCTGGGTAGTAGGGTTATTGCCCGGCCATAAACAACTCTATGCCAATAAACAAAACTGTACAAATATGAGTATAACTAAAATTAAAAAAAAAAAACTTCGCTTTGAGCCTTTTGCTTCTAACCCCTTAATATATTGGGCGCGTAAAGCTAGAAATAAATTATTTTCCAAGAGTCATCAAGAATTCTTCACACAATATAGATCATGATAGTTGGCAGATTTTTTTTTTAATTAACTGTAAACTCGTGATTTTTGAGTTATGACACTCTCGAAGTAAATGAGTGATGTATTAATTTTTTCATTTCATTTATTTAATAGATTCTTATCTTTAAATTTTATAAATCCGTGCTGTGTATGTTTTTACAGGGCCATGAAGAATTACAACCGAAATTACATTCATAAGTTAAAAAATTTACCAATAATTGCACCAGTGACAAAAGAAATACGAAGCTTGCAACTATTCACGCGAAACTGACCTATGTAAGCTTATCCACGGCATACTCATATGTTTGCACAAATAGCTCATTTATGAATTATGAATAAACAATAAAATTGTAAAAGGCCGATGGCTCTACATTGCAGATATTTAAGAAAAATCGATAGGAGGGGCCATTATTATGCCAATAGAAGAAAAATCAACAGTTTTTAGAATTTTTGTCTCTCTGTTTGTATGTTTAGTCGCGCATCACTCAAAAACTGCTAAATGGAATTGAAGAGATCTTTTACCATTGCATTACTAGATGTTTTAGAAATTAAGATGTCATTTGTACCGATAGCTCAACCAGTTTCGGCGATATCGACCGATATGTGGACCAGGGTGAACCAAAATGTGTTAGTACAATATGGGTATCAAACGAGAGGTGACAATGAGTGTTGCAATAAGCGATGTAGTTAAGTTCTGTATCTTATATGGTAGGGGATATAATGATGAAGATCGGATGCAGTCTATTATTTATTCTAAGACTCAGCGGGTTTACTAGTTTATGAATAAACATACCGAAATATGAAACAGTCCAAATGAAACCTGTGACCTTCCCCTTTCATTTGACACCGATACTGTACACCAATTTCAAAAGTTTTATGGGAACGACATTTCGACCGATAACTCATTTATCGAAATATAGAGAGTCCAAATGAAAGCTGCGTCCTTGTCATTTCGTTTCATACCCATATTGCACGCAAATTTCAAGGTTTTGTGGGAACACATTTGGATGACCAATTTATCGATAAATCATTTATCGAATTATATGGAATTAAAAAATACCGAAAAGTAACGGTTCCTAAGGGGTCCGGAACCCAAATTAGCCTATACTTCCTTCCAGACTGTCTGCATACCGAATTTCAACAAAATCTGTCTTGCCGTTCTTACGTCATTTAATAACAAAAGCAAACGGCTGGACATCCAAACATTCGCTTTATAATATTACTAGTTCTCACGTAGAAAATGAAACATACCATTTTGTGTAACTAAAAAGTCGCATTTTCGTTGATAAGTTTGCGATGTGGTAAATAAAATCGCTACCTAGTACGCAGGGAGAAAAATATGGGATCAGAGTAGTGACAATTTAAAATATAGTTAGTGCTCCCAAAGAGAAGATATGAACTTCAAACTTTGACATTTATATAATACCAGCAGACCCGGCAGACTTTGTCCTGCCTAAAATTTGACTTGCCTACATTTAAAAAATTTTACTCTTTTTCCTCCCCACTTGGCGCTTTTTCTACATTTATTATATCTTCCTTTTTCTTTCTACTTTTCCACTTCTATATACCGTTACTCTTCTTTATCCTCTTCATTTTCCTCTCACACAACTTCTATATCTCAAATTTCTATTCCTACTGCCCTTCTTCTCCCATTCCCTCTGGGGGTACTAATATATACATAGTTTCGAAGATATAGGGAATTAACTATTATTTAAGCCTGGTATCGCTTTATGTTTCCACAGTTTTTTGATGTACATAACACTTATCTATAAATAAAATATCAATAACTTGAACCAAATAAATTCCTAGCTATGCCGAAATGCTACTTTAAATAGACTTTTACTGTACGAGTTACGGCCTGTGTCGTCCCCAGCGAACTCCTAAGCCCACTGTGAAAGTTTTATTGAGATCAACAATAAACTTTGTACATGAATGAAGGAAAAACAACACAAGAAAATGTGTATGCGTGGCACCGCCCACTTTTCCAAAATTATGTAAATCTTGACTAAAGGACACAAATATCCAAAATTCATTCATTTAGACCAAATAGGTTTAGAGTTATATCGAATTGAAATTTTATATACGCACACAACTTCTAAAACTATCGTGAAAGTTTTATAGAGATCGATTATAAACTTTGACAAAAATGAAGCACGCCTCTTTTTCGATATAGAAAATTTCGAAAAACGTTTCAAAATAGATAACTCAATAATAAAAGCAGCTACTTATTGTAAACTTGGTAGATTTATTGAGGTGTTCGTCTTATTGACAATTTTACCAAATTTTTGGAAAATGGGCCTGGTGCCGCCCGCATATGAGTGAACAAATTTTCAAACTTCGACTGTTAATAACTACAGAACCGTTTATGTTAGAATAACGAAATTTGGTAGGAGGTATACTATGGCGCTAAGGCGGCCGCCGTGGTGTGGCCGTAGTGTTGCTGGCCTACCACACCGCAACATCAAAAGGTTTTTTAAAACGGGGTCGCTTCTCGGCAGTGGTTTGGCCTTTCATCAAACTTTCATAGAGATCGACTTCAAATTTAAGATATTAATGAAATACAAACAAACTACACAAAATTTTGGAGAAGCATCGCCCACATTTTCAAAATTATGTAACTCTTGATTGAATTACACATATATCCAAATATCATTAATTTGATGAATTGAAATTTTATATAGTCTGGGGAAGTGGCAACCGCCCACTTATGAGTGAATAAATTTTCCATCTTCTAATGCAAATTACTACGGAACCGTATATGCCAGAATAGCGAAATTTGGTAGGAGGTACACTACTGGTACATGCACCCAAACAAAATAAGCGAAATCGCTTTTCGACCACGCCCATTTTTTCATAAAAGTTATCTGAAAAGGGTGTAGAAATACTGAACTGCCCATATCTCATTGACAGATACAGGCAGGATAATATAATTTGGGAGTTACATAAATTTTCTTTTTCTTTATCCGAGTTTTGTAAAATTTTGGAAAACGGGCGTGGCACCGCCCACTCGTGAGTCAAGTAATTGTCAAATTCGACTGTTAATAACTTCAGAACCGTGTTAGATAGAATAACGAAACTATCAAGAAGTAGAGCACCCTCCCGGAAAATACGCAACATGGGTGGAGGACCATGCCCACTTTTATACTAAAGTTTTCTAAGAGGGAGGTATCAAAATGGAACATGCACTTACGCAGAAAAAGTGCTATAATTTGGTAGTTACAAGACCTGATGATCTTATTAATAATTTTCTTTGAACATTTAGTAACGCTCACTTTTTCCAAAGTTTTTTTCTCGCAATCACTCTAGATTTCTAGCATTCTTATATTTACTACTAGATGACCCGCCGAATTTTGTTCCGCCTTAAAGTTAATAAATGAGCAGATTTTGGATTTTATTTTTATTAGAATGATAAATGTAAACAAAAAATCAACTATTTTAATTGATCATGTATTTTGATGCATGGGTTGCACTCTTCAATTAAGCACCTTGTGCTAGACGACATTTTTCGATTTATTATTAGGCGCAAGAACAAATAACGCAGATGGTCTTCCGAACCGTGAACATGCCGCATATAATTTACCATGAGAAAAACATAGAGTTTCTAGATTCAGGCCACAAACCTTTAAGGATCGGCCTTTTGATTTGTTAATGGTCATGTCAAACAACGTCCATTTGCCCAATGCGAACGCTAGAATGCAAGCAGTAATCAGTGCTACAATCGTATCGAAACGCTGCTCGATTCAAAACAGTGCTTGATAAATTCTTCCTGTGCGTCGAAAATTATGTAGTTGTTGATTTTTGAGGTTTGCTCGACGATTTCGCCTTTGCCAACCGAGCCGTTTCTCGGGCTACCTCTCTTTGCTCTTGTAATTGAGAAGCACGAAGTCGAGACATACTAACGCGGCCCTCTTCACGTGCAATTTCTTTCTCTTCTTCAGTCCTTTCATTTGCAACGTTTCGAATTCCACTTGTATTAAGATTTTGTCGTGAAAGATTTGATCGCCTTGGTCCGGCATGATATTGTTAATGATAATATCGGCACAACAAACTAATAGAAACTCGAAACACCCACATCAACCGGTCAACTTATAAATATTAGATTTTTAAAGTTTCAAAGAAGTGTCAGAAAAATGAGAATGACGAAAAACTCTCTCGAAACGCAAAAAGTAAAAAGTTTCCGCCTAACAGGAATCATTAAATACTTGCAAGCAAAACTGATTTTGGATTTTTTATTGGTTATTAGATTTAATTCTTAAGATTTGGTTGTGGTTTTCCAATGTCACGACCGTTGGTTTTACTTGCAAGTTCTACTGAGTGAATTTCCCCCAGCAACTCTCACTCCCAATGAAATGTCAAAATGCGCTCTCTCCCTGCAAATCTTTTTTCTCGCAGCATAAATAAAAAAAAATTGGAATAGGTCGGTCCCTGGTCCACTTCCCGAAAAAAAAGAATATCAAATATCAACAAAAGCAAAGACCTACCGATATATCAAATTTCAAGCAAATCGCACCATAAATAAAAAGTTTTGGAATAGGTCGGTCCCTGATCCACTTCCAGGAAAAAAAACCAATTGTACGTTTTAATAAAAGTAAAAGGCTAGCAATGTACCAAATTTTAAGCAAATCGCAAAATAAACAAAAAATTTTGGAATAGGTCGGTCCCCGGTATCCTATGGCCGTTTCCTGGTTCCAAGCTACCTCCCCACCAATTTTCAGCCAAATCGGCTTAGCCGTTCTCGAGTTATATATAGTGCAACTAACACAACTTTCTTTTATTTATATAAATAGTAAAATCTACCCGTTTCGCTGCATCTCAGAACTAAAAATAGACAAAGTCCGATTTTCATCATTGTATCCCATAACAGATAGGATATGGAACTTAATCACGTCGCTTATTGCAGCACTCATTATCTTGCTCCGTATGATACCCATATTGTACTAAACTAATTTTGGGTCACCTCGGCCCACATCTCGATATCTCGTCGATTTCTCCAAAACTGGTCGAGATATCGGAACACATGATATCTTAAATTTTAAGTTAAACGTCTAGGTATGCAACTGTAGAAGTTCCATTCAATTCCAGACAGACAGACAACAGACAAAAATTCTAACAGTTAATTTGGCTTCTATTGGCTTAATAATGATCCCTGCTATCGATTTTTCTTTAATATCTGCAATGTACAGACATCGACCTTTTACAATTTTACATATATGTAGAGATAATCTATATATGTTATACTTCTATATTGCTACTATCCTATCTGCGCAATGTGTTTGAATTCCGTCAAACATTATGAGTGCAAATGTAACTTCTGCGCATGCGCGGTTTGTTTTGTGTGTTAGTGTATGCGCATATATGTGAGCAGACATTTTTATACCTTTCATGAACATGAAATGGTATATGTATTAACTTTGCTCCGATGTTTGTAACGTTTGGAAATATAAGAGATAGACCCACCATTAAGTATACCAAATTGATCAGGACGATGAACTGAGTTGGTACAGCCATGTCCGTCTGTCCGTCCGTCCGTTTGAACGCAAACTAGTCCCTCAATTTTTGAGATATCTCGATGAAATGTGGCCCACGGATGCATTTTTGTATTATATTAGACATTTGTCGGATCCGGTATAATCGGCTCACTATAGCATATATCTCCCATACAACCGATCGTTCAAATAAGAGGATTATGACCATTTCTCCCTCATTTTTAAAGATTAAAACTTGAAACTTGGGGAGATACTTTCTTAATGATAGCAAAAGATTTCGTAAAAAAATCACCAAGATCGGAGCTATATATAGTATATATCCCATACAACCGATCGTTCAGATAAGAGAATTATGGCCATTTCTCCCTCAACAACAGTGCATATTTAAGTTTGCACGTATTCATGCATTATATAAAAACCGATATCCGCAGCGTGTGAAAATAGAAGCAACTTAGTTCAATTGTAATTCAACCGGAAGTAAACTATATATTTATTATTTGACATATAGAAGTAAGACAGAGTTGTATTGTATTGTAGTGGGTCATTCCATATAATATCTACGTGTTTCGTACGGGGCGAGTATGAATTATTCATTGCAATTTGTATGCCACTTTTATTGTCGCAGTAAAGTATTAATGGGTTTTCTGTGCCCTCCAATTCCTAATGAAATCTTTGAAGCCATATTGCTTCCTGAATTGCCGAAGTGATTGACATGAACTCTGCTTCGGTGGACGACAAAGCAACTGTGCGTTGCCTGCGTGTACACCAAGAAATAGCTGAACCTTGGTATTTAAATACATACCCAGTAGTCGATCGTCGTTGGTCAACGTCACTACCCCAATCTGCGTCGCAGAAACCATTAACTTCACTTGCATCGCTGCTAAATACAAGGCCCATGTCAATCGTACCTTTGAGGTAACTCATTACGCGCTTAAGTGCCACCCAGTGAGCCTTTCCTGGGTTGTCGAAATATCGACTGAGCAAATTAGCGGCAAATGAAATATCGGGACGCGTTATTTGCGATGCGAAAAGCAGACATCCAACAGCCTGCATGTATGGTACATCTGACATTTGTTGTTTTTCGTCTTCAGTAGATGGACACATTTTTGCACTTATTTGTTGGTTAAGGTCAAGCGGAGTTGAGATGGGGTTGGAATCAGCCATGCCGAATCGCTCTAATATATCATCAACATACTGGGATTGATCTACCTTTATTATGCCTTTTGCTTTATCTCTTTGAATGCGCATGCCCAAAACTGACGAGGCCTCACCGAGATCTTTCATCTTAAATTTTGATGACAATTCTTGTTTTAGTTTCAGAATCGAGGCCATATTATTTGAAAAAATAAGCACGTCATCGACGTATACAGCCACATATGTTTGTTCAATATCATTTGTTTTATAATACACACATTGATCGACCTCACTACGTTTCAAACCAAGGATCAGCAAAGCATTGTTAAACGTTTCGTTCCAAAGTCTGCTCAACTGCTTAAGCCCATAGAGCGACTTTTGCAGCTTACAAACACGGCCAATCTTGTCGTCAACGCCATCTGGCTGTACCATATAAATATCTTCTTTAAGCTCGGCATTTAAGAATGCAGTGACCGCATCCATCTGGTGGACAAACAAGTCGCGTTTAGCAGCAATGGCTAACAACATCCGTATGGATGTGTACCTTATAACAGGCGCGTACGTCTCATCATAATTTACTCCCTTTTCTTGGCTGTACCCTTTGATGACAAGCCTTGCTTTCCTTCGAACAATGTCACCACTAGCATTTTTTTGGTCTTAAACATCCATTTCGATTTAATTACCTTCTTGCCCTGAGGTAGCTCTGTCAGAATCCAAGTATTATTGGATCGTAGAGCAGACAACTCTTCATTTATGGCCACCTTCCAGTCTTCAGAATTTGCATCAGATATGGCGTCGTCAAATGATTCAGGATCTTGCAAGCGATATTCACGGGCACCAAAATTGAATTGTGTTTGCTTACTTGCGATTCTTTTGGAGCGCCTCAAATCGGAATCAGCATTATCAAAATCAATTGCATCTGTTTCGGATTCACATTTTATTTCTTCTTGCTTCTGTTCGCCATTCTTAGATTCACCATGTTCTACTTCTTTTCGATTTTCTTCAACGTTCCTAAATTCTTTATGTTCTATCTCTTTTTGCTTTTCTTCAAAGTTCGTGAATTCTCCGTATTCTATCGCCCCTGAATTCTGAGCTTCGTTGGAATCAGAAACGTCGTAGAAAAGTTCACAAACATGAGACGTAGCCGGTTTTTTTTCAATGAAAGCTACATCGCGACTTATTATAATTTTACGTGTTTTCGGGTCAAACAAACGGTAAGCTTTTGACGTGTTGCAGTACCCAACAAATATGCATTCGATGGACTTTACATCTAATTTCTGACGTTTTTCTTTTGGTACGTGCGCCATGGCTTTACTGCCAAACACGCGCAAATGCTTTAGTGACTGTTTTCTATTCGACCAGATTTCTTCTGGAGACCGCAAATCTTAACTACAGGGAACTCTATTCAAAAAATAAGCTGCAGTGACCAACGCTTCAGCCCAAAACTTTTTGTTTAAACCCGAGTCAACCAACATACAGCGCACTCTTTCGACAATTGTTCGATTTAATCGTTCTGCTACACCATTCGTATGCTGAAATCAAGGCTACCCACGCCTCTTTCGCTGTTTTAGCAGTTGCAATGTGTGAAAAGTTTATGGGCTCGATCATTAGAGTGATTTCGGCAAGAGCGCGTCCATCTGCTTTTACATCTTTTTCTGCAGCATCAGCCTGTAACCCCGATTGTACCACGTCCCAGCAACCTTTAATCACTAGATAAGATTTAGCGTGGAGTTTCCATACATCAAAGTTTTCACGCCCTTTTAGACGTTCGAATGCAAAACCAATATTGTTCGCATGCATTATGTTTTTCGAAACACGATATTTTTATCTTGAAACAACTAAAATGTACTTTTTTCAAGAATGACTTCAAGAATTAACAATTCTACAATGTCTTAAGGCCCATAACCTGTTGATGTATTATATACAAACCGATATCCGCAACGTGTGAAAATAGAAGCAACTTAGTTCAATTGTAATTCAACCGGAAGTAAACGATATATTTATTATTTGACATATAGAAGTAAGACAGAGTTGTATTGTATAGTAGTGGGTCATTCCATATAAATACGAATTCATAACAATAAAGCCTTCGGCACAGCCGAAGACAGCGCCGCCCTTAATTGTTACAATTGTAAAGGGCCATTCAAGCAAGAGGTCATTCTTCCCTTTTTACAAAAGTTGCAGTTGCAGTTATTATAAAACAGTTTAAGAGATTGAATAATGAAAGACGAATGAATATGGTAAAAGGTTTCGCATAGTGTTTATTATTTAAATACGGTTAGCGGACACATAACTTATAGTTTTCACATATGTAAATCCTTAAAAAAAATAAAAAACCAATAAATAAATTCATATAGTTTGAAAATTAAATAAATACATGTCTATTGCTTCACAAAAAATCGAAAATCCGCTTTCGGATTATTGGTACCGAGGTCAAAACGCGTCTTTTGATAGCTCTCCCGACATTTCTGGACAGGTTTTAGCAGTCGTCTTCTAAAGGAAACAAATACCACTTTTTTATAATTTTGTAAAAATTAACACATTCATATACAGGGTGGCGCAAAAGTAATCCTCCTATCAGAAAATGCTATAAATTTTGCGATTGGCCCCTAGTTCTGTTTTGACATTTGTGTAGTAAACACATGCGAAATACACGTTAATAAACAATGTTACGCTACACTGCTCAGAACGCGGAATATTGCTGACTATTTATTTGACCAATAATCGGTCGGTGAAAAACGGTTACTGTGAATGGTGAGCGCTACAGAGCAATGATCAACGAGTTCTTTTTGCCGCATTTTGATGAATTGGGATTGGAAAACATGTGGTTCCAACAAGACGGTGCAACAGCACACACTGCACGTGCCACAACCGATTCGCTGAACATCGGAAGCTTACTTTTGCGTCACCTTGTATTTTGCATATATTTATGTAACCTTTGGACGGACTCGTTCATAGCTCCCTGTTGCAGTACACAGCCGCCTTCCACGCCAGACAACATCGGCCATGGCGCTGTCAACTCTAGACTGCGACATAGTTTAGGCGTTAGCCTACCTCCACCTAGGCAAACGCATCCGTCCCTCACGCCTAGCATGTTCCCTGTGTCCCCTCCTACAACTTCAAAATTTTGCAGCTGAACTGTAACGGATTAGCTGGAAAGATCGCGGAGAAAACTGACTTTATGAAGACGCACAACATCAAAATCGCCGCGATACAAGAGACAAAATTGAACACAATATCGGACTTACGAACTTGCGATGGGTATAATGTACATCGAAAAGACCGTCCCAGCGGTCTTGATGGTGGCCCTGCGTTCATTACACATCACTCTGTACAATATTATATATTTTCCCCTGACGTCGACCCCAGGGGCTCTACCTTAGAATACCAAGGCATAGCAGTCCTAGAGATTATCATCCTGACATTAGTGCGGTGCTAAGGGGCGATAACCGTCTAATCCTAGGCGACTTCAACGCGCATCACGATCTCTGGCACTCCAACTTGCCAGCAGACAGCAGAGGACACGCTATTGCAGACCAAATAGATAAATCGGCATTCTGTACAGTCAATGGAGATGCCCCCACCAGGGTTCGCCAGACATCTCCATAACGAGCGCGGGCCTAATTAACTTTGTCATCTGGCGACCGATGCTTACATTACCCTCAGACCACCTACCCATCTTTCTCTCTGTTGAACGACTGACCAACTTCATAACGACTGATAAATACATCAACTTCACCAAAGCGGACTGGGACCGCTTTACTGACTATACAGAGCGCTCCTTCGCTGCCTTACCCACCCCTACAGACGTTCTCAAAGGCGAAAGAGAGTTTCGCAAGATCATTGATTCAGCCTCATGCCGTTTTATTCCTGCTGGTAGAATACCAGAAATTCGTCCAAATTTTCCTGCAGAAGCTGCGGCGATGGCAAGAGAACGTGACGAAGTGAGACTCATCAATCCCGCAGATCCCAGAATCAAAGATCACAATGCGGAAATTCGTAGGATAGTCAAAGAACACAAGCTGACCAAGTGGAAACAACACCTTGAGGCATGCAACCTATCCGGCGGAGTCGGAAAATTATGGTCGACTGTCAAGGCCCTATCCAATCCGACCAAACACAATGACAAGGTCGCCATTGCATTCGGCGACAGCGTCAAATCGGACGCCAGGAAATGCGCGAGCTCTTTTTGCCGGCTGTTTATATTGCATCCACCTGCGGATAAGACTAAGAGAAGAGTCTTCCGACGTGCGCGCAAACACAAACACTCCACTGCGCCTATTGCCGTCTCAGTCGCAGAGGTCAAGGAAGCCATAATGAAGGCCAAACCCTCAAAATCCAATGGACCCCACGGAATCGCCATGAATATGATCAAACACCTAGGTCACGAGGGACAGAGTTATTTAGGGGCTCTTTTTAATCTCTCTCTAACTACTTTCGTTATACCTGAGATATGGAAACAGGCGATTGTATTTCCCCTACTAAAACTAGGGAAGCCGGCGAACCAAGGAGATTCTTATCGCCCGATATCCCTCCTTTCGCCGGTTGTGAAATTACTAGAGACCATTCTGCTCCCTTACTTCATTGCAAATCTGAAATTGGCCGATCACCAGCATGGTTTCCGCAAATCTCATAGCACGACATCCGCTTTGAATGCCATTACAACGCAGATAAATTATGGTTTGAATCAACAGCCACCAAACCATAGGACGGTTCTCGTGGCACTTGATATATTAAATGCATTCGACACGGTCAATCACGCCACACTCCTTCGAGATCTGGAAGAGACACCGCTCCCTGCCGGCCTTAAAGGGTGGACCGCTAATTACTTCAATGGCCGACAGGCATCAGTCAAATTCAGGAACAAGAAATCTACGGAACGAAGAATAAAACAAGGGGTGCGCAAAGTGGTGTTCTCTCTCCCCTTTTGTTTAATTTCTATATTTCGAGACTTCGCCCCCGCAGTTACCTCCGTGACCTTTCCAGCTTCTTCACCGAGCGAAATCTGACCCTACCTCCGACTAAATCGACGGCGACCCTGTTTACTACATGGAATGCGCAGATGGGGCAAGAGTTAAATGTCCACGTAGACGGAGTACCTCTACCTACTGTCAACCACCCAAAAACCTTGGGTGTGACATTTTACAACGGCCTCACCTTCGCTGGTCATGCCACCGCAATAGCCTCAAAGGTACAGAGCCGCAATAAGATCCTCAAGTCACTGGCCGGCAGTACTTGGGGAAAAGATAAAGAAACATTTCTTGCTACATATAAGACTATTGGCCGACCGGTTATTGACTATGCTGCGCCCATATGGTCGCCCAATCTTGCTGAAACCAACTGGAGGAAATTGCAAGTCTGCCAAAACACCGACATCAGAACTGCTACGGGATGTCTGCTTATGTCGTCTGAGTCTCACCTCCATCAAGAAGCAAAACTGCTGAATGTTCAAGAGCACGTGGAACTCTTGAGTAGACAGTTCCTTCTGAACTGTCATAAACCTAGTCATCCGAATCGACATCTTTTGGATATAGCACCGCCCCCCAGAGACATAAGAAGATATCTTCGTAAGCACTACGATGAGATCCGGCACCATATCTCTTTGCCGTTTGATCTGCGGAACCATAGACGGGCTCTAAATGACCTCCACACCGAGTCGGTAGACAGATCTCTCAGATCTCGGCCTGTGAACCCCGTTATTAATACTCAACCACCTGAATTGGCTGAAGAGGAGCCTGTACTTCCGAGGGAGACTAGAGTCATACTAGCACAACTTCGCTCTGGATATTTTAATAGGTTAAACTCTTACTTATCCAGACTGAACCCCAACATACCAAACACATGCCCTGCGCGTCCCGATGAGACACCTTGCCCGAACCAAACGCAGCTAGCCTTTGTAAATGGACCACCTTCATCTTATTCCTTGGTCTTTCCATAGTTTGTATGCGATATACAACATCGTTGATCCGTTGTATGATTTTGTATGGGCCTTCCCAGTTACATTGTAGTTTTGGGGACAAAACTTTCCTACGCTGTGGGTTGTATAGGAACACTAAATCTCCTTCTATAAAACCTTCCGAATTTATTACTTTGCTAAACCTGGCCTTCTTATCGCTCATGATCTTAGTCCGTTGTCTTACAAGGTCGTGAATTTCTCTCATTTCTTCTTCCAATACGCTAGTAGATTTCCGAGCATTTACTCCTG
Source organism: Merzomyia westermanni (assembly GCA_949987695.1). Taxonomy (NCBI): domain Eukaryota; kingdom Metazoa; phylum Arthropoda; class Insecta; order Diptera; family Tephritidae; genus Merzomyia; species Merzomyia westermanni. The sequence goes on from OX465289.1 coordinate 98,559,651, forward strand.
CATCAGCGTTTATCCCAAACTTCAAATCGGCTGGCAATCGAAGATCATTCCCGAAAATTACCTTTGCAGGAGTCTGACCAGTTGTTTCATGTACTGCAGAGCGATATGCCATTAGGAATAAAGAGATATGAGTATCCCAATCCTTCTGGAAATTATCCACTACTTTTCTCAGGTGCTCTTCCAAAGTTCTATTGAATCGTTCCACCATGCCATCTGACTGAGGATGTAGTGCAATTGTTCGAGTTTTCCGAATGCCCAATGTCTTGCACATTTCCTGGAACACAGCTGATTCGAAATTTCTGCCTTGGTCAGAATGTATCTCCATCGGTGCAACAAACCTAGCTACCCAATTTTTAGTAAACACTTCTGCTATGGTTTCTGCCTCTTGATTTGGAGTAGGGTACACTTCTGGCCACTTGCTGAAATAGTCCATAACTGCCAGGACATATTTGTTTCCGAGTTTGCTAGTAGGAAATGGACCAGTTACATCCATGGTTATCCTCTCAAATGGCGCACCTGAGTTATACTGTTTCATTTGGCCATGGCTCCTTGATTTCGATCATTAACCTTTGATGCATACTTCACAGTTGGCAATCCACTCCGCGACCGATTGACGGCAACCAACCCAATAGAATCTTTGCTTGACTTTCTCCAAGGTCTTGGTGACTCCAAGATGACCCCCGCTTGGACCGTGATGTAATTCATTGAGTACATCAGGGATTTTCTTCCTTGGGACGACTATCAGCTTTCGAACGCATTGACCATCCTCACTCTCCCATATTCTATGCAAACAACCGGATTCGAATTGCAAACTATTCCACTGTGCCCAATATGACTTTGCAACAGGACTTTCTGCTGACATCTCCTCTCTTGATGGTCGCTCATTTCGTTCGATGCCTTGCATCACACGTGTAAGATCTGGGTCCTCGTGCTGACACCTCCTTAATTGATCCATGTTCCATTTGTCCGTAGATGTTATAGTCATGAGCCGCACATCTATAATGTTTTCCTTGGCCTCAGCTTTCGAACAATGCTTGCATTCCAAGTTCGGTGGGGGCTACCTTTGCGATGCTCTATGAAAAAGTCATAACTTTGCAGTCGCTCTATCCACCGTGCCAATTGACCTTCCGGATTACGGAACTGTAAGAGCCATTTCAACGCTGCATGGGCTGTCCTGACGTGGAATCGCTGCCCACAGAGATACTTGTGGAAATGCTTAACGCACTCTACCAACGCCAACAGTTCTCTTCGGGTTACACAATAGTTCCTTTCAGGCTTCCCAATTTTTCGGCTATAGTATGCAACTACCTTCTCCTGTCCATCAGCAATCTGGGACAAAACCCCTCCTATAGCATAACCACTCGCATCTGTATCCAGAATAAACTTTGAACCTGGAATAGGATATGCTAACATCGGGGCACTGCATAGTTGTTCCTTCAATGTTTGAAAAGCCACCTCCTGTTCCTTCTTCCATTCAAATCTCATATTTTTCCTGGTAAGGTCATGGAGGCTACTAGCTACGCTGGCAAAATTCGGTACAAATCGGCGATAATACGTGCACAGCCCCAGGAAGCTCCGTAACTCATGCAAATTTCTCGGTCTTGGCCATTCCTTTACGGCGTCGATTTTTTCCTTAGCAGTGCAGATTCCCTACGTAGTTACCTTGTGACCCAAATAACTTACTTCCTTTTTAAACAAGGAACACTTCATGGGACTTAGTTTCAGACCAGCACCAGCTATTCTTTGGAAAACTTCCTCCAAGTTCTTTAGGTGTTCCTCAAAGCTTTTTCCTAGCACGATGATGTCGTCGAGGTACACCAAACATGTTTGCCAGTGCAATCCTTTTAGTATCTGGTCCATGAGTGTCTCAAAAGTAGCTGGAGCCCGAAAGGCATTACCGTAAATTGCCAAAGCCCTTCTCCAGCGCTGAAGGCCGTATTTTCTTTATTTTCATCCTCTACCTCCACTTGCCAGTAGGCGCTTTTTAGGTGCAGTGTGGAAACCCATTTCGTGCCAGATAACGAGTCCAGAGTATCGTCGATTCTTGGCAATGGATAACTGTCCTTCTTCGTTACGTCGTTCAATTTCCGGTAATCCACACAGAACCTCATTTTTCCATCCTTATTTTTCACCAGTACTACCGGTGAGCTCCATAGACTAGCTGATGGTTCGATCACGCCGCTGTCACTCATTTCCTGTATAATTTCTCTTACTACTTGGCGTTTGGCCAATGGAATACTACGAGGAGCTTGGCGGATTGGTCTTGCATCACTAGTATCAATTTGATGCTTCACAACTTTGGTCCGACCTGGTTTGGAACCATATGCTCGAGTACTTTGATAGAAGTTCCTTTGCCTTTTTCTGATGATCTTTTTCGAGGCCTGCCGTCCACGATATCATCTGAAAGATTAATCTTGATGGTAGAATCATTTTCCTGAAGCTGTTCACAATTGATAACTACCTCGACCTCTTGGCATTGTCACAATATTGCTCCTTTGGAAAGTTTAATCGGCAATTTGACCTCATTAAGTACTCTTACCGGTACACCCCCATCTTTTTTTGTCATGGCCAGGGTTTTTCCTACTAATATGTTCGTCCTTGATTTGTTTGCTGCCTCAAGAACCCACAATTTGTTTGTCCCATAATCTCCATCAATCTTTGCCCATGTCATTGCTTCCGACTTTGGCGGAATTTGTTGGCCCTGCTCCACAAGCACTCGCTTACTAACGTATTTGATTTCGTAACCATAATTTAATGGCGCATCCATGTTCTGGTAATTCATAATCCTGTTTTGCATGTCGATCTTGATGCCTTACTCGCTTAAGAAGTCCACACCAACTATGATTTCGTCAACAATATCTGCTACTATAAAACTGTGTAGAACGGCCACGTTCCCAATTACGATTTCACATGTTACTTCTCCTAGGACATGGGTGCCCTCACCAGGGGCCGTACGTAACTTTGCTCCATGCAATGGTCAGACATTCTTCTTGACTAAATCAGATGGAATGATTGAATGAGATGCGCCCATATCCACAGTCAGTAAACCCTCCTTCCCGTCCACATATCCTCCAACAGCAAGAGTATTAGCTTTCCTTCCGATCTGTGAGACCGAGATTATGGGACATTGAATTGCGGAGCCAGTCCACGCCCCTTTCGGCTGGCTCGATTTAGTTTAACGACTGATTTGGTTGGGAAATTTGCTCATCTCCTTCAGCTTTGCGTTTTCGTCCACCTGAATTGCTGGGGTTACTGGAGCCATAGCCGCAATAACGTGCTATGTGACCCGGTTTTCCGCAATTAAAGCATTTAATTGCTCCATCACTTTTTTTCTGTACTCCGTTCAACGCTTCCAAAATTTTGTCAACCCAAGCCGGAGTTTCCACTTCTACGCGATGAGCCTTGTATGCAGGCTGACTCAAAAGCGAGGCTGTTTCCTGCGTCAGAGCATGCGATACCGTTTCAGGGAATGTCCGTTTGGGGTTTGCATAAGTGGCCCCTTCGTCTCTACATCGCGTATTCCATTTATAAAACTTTGGATTTTTACCCTCTCAGTGTACTCCACGGGTGCGTCCGCATTTGCTAGATGGGCCAACCTCTCGGTGTCCGATGCAAATTCCTGCAAATTCTCATTCGGTTTCTGGGATCGATTCTGTAGCTCTATTTGGTATATCTGCTTTCGATGTTCCCTACCATAGCGTCTCTCAACCGCACCCATCAATGCATCATAACTGTTCCTTTCGGACTCGGGAATAGTCTGTAAGATTTCTGCTGCAGGTCCCTTCAATGCCACGAATAGTGCTGCAACTTTATCTTCAGTGCACCAATTATTCACCGCGGCCGTCTTCTCAAATTGCAGCTTAAATACCTGAAATGGGAGTATTCGCTAAAACAGATGGACGGTTTAGTTGCAATTCCTGGATACGACCTCTCAATGCATCTACCTCAGCATCGATTTTATCCTGCAGCTGTGCAATTTTCGCATCTTGGACTTCTAGTTTAGATGGCACCCTAGCCTCCTGTGCTTCCAACTGCGAAGAGATATATGCCTTCTGGTCTTCCATTTGAGATCTCATGTATGCCTTCTGTTGGTCTAGCTGAGATGTAATACGTGTGTCCTGTTCTTCAAACTTAGATGCCATGTGTACCTTCTGTTCTTCCAACTGAGATGCCATGTGTGTCTTCTGTTCTTCCAACTGAGATGCCATGTGTGTCTTCTGTTCTTCCAGCTGAAATGCCATGTGTGTCTTCTGTTCTTCCAGCTGTGTTGAAATGCTTGACGACATCTGAGTCAATACAGCCAACAACGCGTTTGTATCCACACTTGCCACTGGATTCGGAGGCTCCTTTTTCTCTTCCATTTTCGTCGATGCCTCCTCCACAAGATGGAAAACATGATCATCAACGTTGATTCCTTCTGCTTCAATGGCCTCCCGCAATCGTAACTGTAGCTCCGATTTATTGCCTGTAGTGTTTAGTCCGCGTTGTTCCAACTCATTTTTGAGTTTCTGAATCTTTAATTCATTCAACTTCGCCATGTCCTTTTAGTCCTTTAAATCACTGGTATGTATTTAACAATACCGCTTCTGACACCAATTGTGACGAATTCGATGATTCCTTGATTATCAATCCTGGGTTCGATCACTACAAAAGTCAAATAAACACACGCACAGACATTGTAACTAATAGCTAGTTTTATTTACTAGTAATAATAATAATAATAATAATAATAATAATTCCCAACGGATTACCCACCATATCCCGCCCGACCGGCGCGAGGGGCGCATCCGCATAACGCGCGGATTATTCGTTCGTGCCGAGTCGTTGAAAGGCTTTGGTTTGTTAATCGTCGAGATCTAAAACTGCTCAGCTACAGAGAAAACCTCATCAGCTAAGTAAAGAAGATATAGGATAGATTATACATTAAGAAATAACTAGTTAACAGAATAAAATTATTGTTAGAAGTTAAAATAGAAGTCAAAGAATAAAAAACAATTAGTAGCTATGAATTTAGGACAGAAAGAATTGATTTTTTTATGCTGAAAAGCGAGTCTGAAATATCAAATCTACCAGAAAGAGAGTTATAATCTTGACACAAACAGCGAAAAGGCTCATTTAACTGAAAATTGGTTCGGCACTGTTTTAAGACTAGAGGTTTAAAATGCCTTGAAGGACGAGACGGTACATTGAAGTTCACTTCACTTAGAAGAAATGGGCTGGATAGTGAACCATTTAGCAATTTAATCATAAAAATAATTCCAAGCATTTCCCTCCGACTAGAAAGTGTGTGTAGATTAATGAGTTTTAAACGATTCGTATAGGGTGGCAGATTGTACGAGGGATCCCAATGAAAATCTCTTAAGACAAATAGTAAAAATTGTTTTTGAACTGATTCAAGGCGATCTACATGAACCTGGTAACGCGGGTTCCAAATTATAGAACCATATTCAAGTATCGGTCTGACTAATGTAGTGAAGAGGGCTTTAGTTACATAAGGGTCGCTAAATTCTTTAGACCATCGTTTAACGAATGCTAGGACACCTCTAGCCTTATTGACTGTTGTATTAATATGGCGGTTGAAACTGAGTTTATAGTCCATAGTAACCCCCAGGTCAACAAAATCATACACTTGCTCAAGACTATAATTTTTAATTGTATAGGAAGCCGGCTGAGAAATTCCACGCGAAAAACCCATGTGTTTACATTTTTTAAGGTTAAGTGGCATATAATTTAAATCGCACCAAGTAACTAGTGCATCTAGATCTGATTGTAGCTTATTTCTATCTTCAAATGACGCGAATGACATGAAAAGCTTTACGTCGTCGGCATACATTAACATTTTTGAAAATTTTATTATTGTAGAAATATCATTTATAAACAACAAGAACAGAATCGGGCCAAGATGGCTTCCTTGAGGAACCCCCGAATCGGATACTAAATTTTTGAACATTACTCTTTGTGTCCTGTCACTAAGGTAAGAAGAGATCTAGCGATTGAGACCCGGCTGGAAGCCCAACTGATCGAGTTTCTGAATAAGTAATGAGTGACACACTTTGTCAAAAGCTTTGCTGAAATCCGTATAAATAACGTCGGTTTGCAGATTTTTTCTAAAGCCATTTGAGACATGACTGGTAAACTCAAGTAAATTCGTAACTGTGGACTTTCCCTTACTGAACCCGTGTTGGCAGTCAGCTATCAAAGTAGAGATCGGACCCGTAAGTTGATTTGTAACAATAGCTTCAAACAATTTTGGGATGGCAGAAAGCTTTGCGATGCCACGATAGTTCTCTATAGAAGACCTACTCCCGCTTTTATGCAGCGGTAGAAGAAACGATTCTTTCCACGCAGTTGGAAAAACACCACACTTTAGTGATAGATTGAACAAATTGGTAAGGGGTTGGTAAATATGGTTCGCACACTTTTTCAAGAAACATGTAGGAATCCTATCAGGACCATATTTAAAAGATTCTTTTAAGGTTTTAAGGTAAATTAGAACATCTTTGGCGCATATAATTGGTGAATTAATTTAATTTGTCCCGTGTAGCTTATAGGGATAGTTTTGAAAGTTTGAATTGGTGACAGCAGAATAGTTAGAAGTGAAAAATTGAGCAAAAAAATTTGCGATACATTGATTATCGCTAGATATAATGTCTTGATATTTCATGGCTGAGGGAAACCCTGATACTTTACGTTTAGAATTTACGAAACCATAAAATGACTTAGGATTGAGAATAATGTCTCTTTTCGTTTTAGAGATATAAGCTTTATAGCACTTCTTATTAAAATCTATGTACTTCTGACGTAGAATGGAATACAGTAGGTAATGTTTATTTAATCCGGATTTCTTATATAAATTAAATGATCGCGTTTTCCTATTTTTAAGAGCCTTAAGCTCTTTAGTAAACCAAGCTTGCGTAGGATGATCATAAGTTACTTTACGTTTAGGAATAAACTTCTCAAATAGGCAGTAAATAGTGTGATTGAAATGTGAGACGTTTAGATCGATATCACAACCAAATTCAGGCCAAGTTAATTTAATAAACGCAATACAAATTTAAGAGTTTGCTAACTTCGCAGTAGTTTACTGAACAACACTTGAAAATAAACTGATGAACCTGCCTTGCTTGGTTACTGCCTTATATATTCCGACAGGGTGCTCGCCTACGCACCGAGAACTTTCTTGGTTATTCAAACTTCGTGTTCTCGAAGGTTCGGTGTTATTTATTGGCATCTCCTCTTTGCATCGTATTCGCAAACACTCGCGTGATCTCTCTTCCTCTTGCTGGGTACATGCTTGCATGCATAAGCGTATCCATCGTTATCTCTTTTGTGTTTATCTAGTGGTGGGAGTGTTATTGAGTTAGGGATGGTACATGCTTGAGAATAATCGTCACAATATGTAATAAATTGTAACAATCCCTTATTCATGTACCCTGCAAAAAATCGTGGGACTGATCTCTAAAAAGAGTGGTCCGTGCTCAATACCTTTCGTCTTCAGTGGGCTGCAATTGATTTCAACTATTCCGCTATAGGCATAGTTGGGATACGTCGATTTTAATTTCTGTAGACACAGAAATTAGTAAATAAGGAAAATATGTGTACCATCGCTCATGGGAGCAGTTTAAAACTTTTAACAGGACAGAATAAATGTGACAGTCGAGCAGTAACATTGTTAAATCGACATCCTACAATCCTGAGAAGTTGGAACTTGCTCTGCCAACAAATGGTACCAAAGCTTCCCTTATTTGCCAATTGAATAGCGTCCCATCGAATGAACGTGGTGAATGTGCTGGTCCATTGCGGCAAGAGAACGACAACGAAACCGTTGAGGAGGAGGATGCGGTTCTGATGGTACCAGAATTCGAGCCAGAAAATCTACGAGGCATCACACTGCTTTAACGCGAAATAGCGGTGCTCCAACTTGAAAAGTAGCAACTATGCAGAGAGACCGAGTTCTTGAGGAAGATGGAAAGTGGCGACCTAGTAAGCACATGTATTAGATTATATAGGGAACACTTCTCTACCCTCCCATGTGCAGAAACCGAAAAACTACACAGAGAAGAACCCGACCCCACAATCGAAGATGTTGAAATTAGTGTTCCCCTACCCAACCATAACGAGATACGAGTAGCAATATCGCGATTAAAAAACAATAAAGCACCATCTGCTTTGCAGAATATGGTCGGAAAAATGCATGCCTGGCGATTGGAATCTAAGTGTCCTTTGTCTAATCCACAAGAAAGGAGATCCTCTAATCTGCTCCAATTATCGCAGGATCAGCGTTTTGTGCGAAAGACTGAAGCCCACCGGTGACAAACTGATTGGAACTTATCGACACGCATCACCTCATTTTATACCCAGTGTGTACTAGTGCCGCCCACATATAAATGAACAAAATGTAAAATTTCAGCTATTATTACCTTCAGAACAGTGTTAAATAAAATTGCGAAACATGAAACGAGGTATACTATCTCCGCTTTTCAAAATTATACATAACCTATGCTGGAACCAGTAAATCCAGGAATCTACTGTGAAAATTTCCTTAAGATCGGTTGAGTACCTTGGACGCCTATACAAGATTAAGTAGCATGGGGGCGTGGCACCGCCATGTTTTTCAAAACTATATACGAGGTGTGTTCAAAAAGTATCGCGAATTTTGTGTTTTTTCAAAAATTATTTATTTATTCATGAATATCTATTTTGCCCCCTTCAAAGTAATCCCCATAAGATATTATACACTTGTGCCAACGGTTTTTCCAATCTTCGAAGCACTTCAAAAAATCATTTTTTTGTATCTTGTTCAGCTCCTCCTTCGATGCCGTCTTTATCTCGTCAAGAGAAGCGTAACGTCGTCCTTTAATGGGCCTCTTCAGTTTAGGGAACAAGAAAAAGTCACAGGGGGCCAGATCTGGGGAATACGGTGGCTGCGGCATCATTAGTGTGTTGGTTTTGGCCAAAAAGTCGCGCACAAGCAACGATGCGTGAGCAAGGGCGTTATCGTGGTGCAAAAGCCAATTTTTGTTCTTCTTTGCACATCTTTCGGCCTTCTGAGAACATTTTGTACCACCGATAAATGTTGCTTCGGTCCAAGGTAGCTTCTCCGTATGCCACAGTCAACATTCGGAATGCATCCGCGCACTTAATTTCGTTTTTCACACAAAATTTGATACAGGTTCTTTGATCCATTTTTTTGAATAGGTAAAAATCGAAGACGATCCAAAACACGTGCAAGCAAAGCAGCTGTCAACAATTAACTGAACATTCAAAATGGCCGAGCTTGTCGGCATAAGTGAGAGACATGAGTACCAACATAACGCCACAAAAAATTCGAAATTCGAATATACGTAACCAGCGAAAATTCAAAATTCGCGATACCTTTTGAACACACCTCGTATAGCCTGTACAGTAACCAGTGAACCAAAGAATCTATTGTAAAAATTTTATAAAGATCGGTTAAGTACTTTGGACGTCAGACACACATTCATTTCCATTTATGAGGTTGCCCACATGGTAGTAGAAAAAGTTTGAAACCTCTATAGGTCATAACTCCACAACAATTTAGCAATTTACCATGACCACTTTTACACAGCTGGGTATTTAATGTTCGGTTCCACGCGAACTTAGACTTCCTTACTTGTTGATAATTGTTTACGACCGTCACCGAGTGCTTAAACACGTCAACGTGAACTGTAAAAACTGAAATAAAAATGTCGATATTGGTATCCAGAGACGCGTTTCGGTCCCAGGAACCCTAAGCCGGCGGGGGACACCCATTATTTTTAGTAATTTAAAAGTTATTAGCAAAAAAAAACAAACAATTACCTAGGTTCGCTCCCAAAGGGGGGCCTGTTCCATAGTATTTATGGGCAGAACACCTTTCTGCGTAGGAGGCTTTCGGCCGCGCTTCAAAAAATTACTAATAAGATAATCAGGTCATTGTAACTACCAAATTCTAGCACTCTATCTGCGTCAGTGAAGGAGCTCTGGCATATTGTGGTTTCTTACCTTTCTTTCAAAAGGCTTTAGATCAAAAGTGTGCGTGGTCGTCCACCGAATTTTTCGTATGTACCACAACCATAGTATACCTCCCACCAAATTTCATTATTCTAGTTATTAACAGCCCAATTTGAAAATTGGTTCACTCATAAGTGGACGTTGCCACGCTCCTTTTCCAAAAGAATCTACGAAATTTCGTTACCGTAGCTGCTATTATTATTTTTATTATTATTATGGGATTATCTCATTTTAAACGTTTTTCGAAATTTTCGAAATCGAAAAAAAGGTCGTGGTTATGATTCGATTTCGCCCATTTTAGATAGCAACCTACCTTGACCAGAAAGCAACCAGTGTGCCAAATTTCATTCAAACATCTAAATTTTTTACTAAAGTGATCGTATTCACTAACGGACGGACATGTCTTAATGGATTCCTCTGTTCATTCTAAGGACTTTGATATATGGAACTCTATACCTATCTCCATTATTTTGTACCGTTACAAACCACGGATAAGTACCTTGGACGAGTATACAAGATGAAAATTTTATATAGCATGGGGGTGTGTCACAGCCCACTTTTACAAAATTATACATAGCCTATACTGTAATCAGTGAACCCAAGAATCCACTGTGAAAATTTCATAAAGATCGGTTAAGTACTTTGGGCGCCAGACACACAGACTTACATTCATTTCTATACCCAGCGTGTACTAGTACACAGGGTATTTAAAGCTTTGCTCATAAAACGGTGTCTTGTAACGGTACAAAATAATAGAGATAGATATGTTGTTCCATATATCAAAGTTCTAAGAATGGACAGAGGAATTCATTAAGACATGTCCGTCCGTCCGTCCGTGGACACGATAACTTGAGTAAAAATTGGCTGATTTCCGGCCAAGGTAGGTTAATTTTAAATGGGCGAAATCGAATAACCTCGCCCCCTTTTCTAAATCGAAAATTTCGAAAAACGTGCAAGATGAGATAATTCAATAATAAAAGAAGCTACAATGATGAAATTTTGCTAGATTTATTAAATTGGTTGTCCCATGGACGATTTTATCAAATCTTTGGAAAAGGGGCATGGCACCACCCACATATGAGTGAAGTAATTTTCATATTTTGACTCCTAATAACTTCAGAATCGTTTACGCTTTTATAACGAAATTTCGTAGAAGGTATACTATTGTTGTGATAAATGCACCCATAGAAAATAAGCGAAATCGCTTTTCGACCACGCCTACATTTTCATAAAGGTTATATGGAAAGGAGGTAAAAATATTGAACTGCCCATATTTAATTAACTGATACAGGTATTATAATATAATTTAGTACTTACATCAATTTTCTTATTCTTCATATGATTTTTGTAAAATTTTGGAAAGTGGGCGTGGCACCGTCAAGCAACTTTCAAATTCGACTGTTAATAACTTCATAACGGTGTAAGATAGAATTACGAAACTTAATACGAGGTATACTATAGACATGTAGAGTACGGAAAATAAGCAAAATCGTCTAATGCCCACGGCCACTTGTGGACCAAAGTTTTCTAAAAGAGAGGTAGGAAACCGGAACATGGAAAGACCATATCTTTGCGTGGTAGGAAAAGTGTAAGGGATGCTCCGTACACTCTGGTTAACACAGTATTTCACTCCGTTAAACATTCGACTACTTATAGCAAAAGCATACTTAATACCTACGCTCCTCTATGGTTTAAATGTATTCTAATTGTGACTTTGTATGCATAAAGAAACTTAATGTTGTGTATAACAACATTTGCCAGATATGTTTACGAACTGAAAAGACTTGACCACATATCTTATCACGCGGAACGGTTGCTTGGCATTTCTTTTGATAACCTTTTAAAAGTTAGAACGCTTATTGCCATATACAAATTAATTTATACGAAGGAACCATATTACTTATATCGAAGGCTAAGTTTCCTTCAATCATCAAAAACCGTACTCCTTACGCACTTCAGATATCGAATGCTAACGTCAGATCGCCAGTTCTTTATTACTTCGATACTTCTTTGGAACTCACTTCCCTCTAGACTAAGGCTGATAAGTAATGCACTGCGCTTCAAAAAAGGGCTAACTAGTTTTTGTAATGACTCTTAAGATTAATTTTATTATTTTTTTTTTCTTTCTACTGAAAATGCATTGTAATATCTGTTCTTCTTTTCCATTGTGTATACAATTCTCCTACCCTCCATTTTTCTTTTCTTCCACTGATTTAAAATATCCCTAAAATTTCACGTTATAAAATTAACTATAGACTTAAGTCTTATTTAATGCTATTCCTGACTAGCACTATAAAATAATTTTTGTCAAATTGTTGTGGTAGGAAAATTGTTCAATAAATACAAATACAAAATATCCGAGTCTTGTGTAGTTTTCATTGGAGCCGTGTTTTATGTGGTGGGTTCCGTACCCAACACATTAACCGTTTCTATAAGCCAGGTTGTTGGCTTCTCATGCTTAGTTCACTACCGAACGGGTGTTCAGTGGCTAGTGTTTACTTAAAAAGTTAAAAACGTTTTGCTTTTGAAAATTTTGTCTCTATGTCGCTAGTAACTTCAACATTTAAACTTAAACCTTCTCCAAATACATTTTTTTAGCTTTTAACCGTGTACGTCTCAAAAACAAACTTGAAAATGCGTGACGATGAAAAAAAACAAAGTAACTTCGCAGACACTGGTCAAAAAATTTTATAACCGAAAGAGATATTTTCATGAAATTTGTTCAAAAAGTGTTCCCTAAAATCATGGAAACCGAAGAGCAGTACCTGCCCAAAGATTTTTAAACGTGTGCTCTTAGGAAAAACCCCACAACTTATGAAGACACAAAAGCCCAGATAGAAGACCAACCTTATTTGATAAAACAACTGATTCTTCGATAGCGAACGTATGGCTTGCTGCAGGAGGACGTAGGCGATAGAGTGGTTGGAGGGTTCTGAGTGCAATACGATAGTGTCTTAGAAGAATATCTCACCCTCGATCATATGAAGGAAACCGGCTCGATGCTCTGTGGCGCCTTACGATTTTTAAATTGCAAAAATCATAACTTTTGAACTGGCGAAGATATGTATTTTAAGGATTTTAAATGCAGCTAAAAGCTAATTATTTCAGCTTTTAATAATTGAAAACTCAGATGCCACAGGAACAGGGTGCTTAGCAATAATTCGCGACAGTTTAAGATCTTAGGGGAGACTCTAGTAAATTTTTGGGCAGAACAACGTCTGGCGGGTCTGCTTGTATAATATAAAAAGCAATTTGTTTATTACTTAAAATAAGTAGTTTACATGGAAGTATGCGTACTTACCCTTGAGCGTCTCAATTACAATAAATATGTTTCATATGCATCATAGAATTTTGTGATGCGCAATTTGTACATCTAATGCGCACCGAGAACGCTCCTAAATGTATGCAGCGGATTTTACGTTTGCCCATGATTGACTTTTTATTTTAGGAACATTTTACTACTTACTTATGCAGCATATCCAGTGTGTTGGTCAGGTTTAGTCAAGTAATATTAAGCAGCTCTGCTGCAAAGGATTACTCTCAGGATAACAATTTCATGGTGACGAATTATACAGGGTTACATTGAAATATAAAAACCTATATCTATAAAGGGGAAGCTTCTTCGAAGATGAATATAGGGTAACTGCACTAGTTTCCGGACAGCGCTAGTGTCCGGACACTATCTCAATGTTTTGCGAATAGGCAAATCACTGACAAATAGTCTTAGCTAACAACACAAATGGAAATGTAGATATTTTCTGAGTGTACGTGCAAAATTTAAGTTAAATCAAAAGGATAGTTTAAAAGTGACACGTAATTTTCATGTGAAAAGTCTGAGCATGCGGCAAAATTTAAGGTTTTTGTAAAATTAAATAGTTACAATAAAAGTTAATAATTTTGTTTAAAATATAAAAAACTAAATTTACTTTAACTCTTGCTCTAAATTATTACTGTCCGGATACCAGAACCAAAATTTGAGATGATTTTCAGTCAGGCGAAAATTACGAATTACCATTTTAATGTTATTATTTGATAGCTTATTATATTTGTACAAACTTTGTTGTTTTTATCAGTATTATTATTTAAAGAATGAATGAAGACTTTTAGCTCAGCCCTTCGAGGTTATAAGGTCAAACCAAACAAGCACCAGACAAGCGGCAGCTTAGGATAGCTGTGGAACTCCTAATAGTCGGAGCCTTAATCTGGCGGTCGACAGGATCACAAAATATGTTCTAGCATTATTTGTACAACCTATAAAAACATAATATTGCAGTCTTGCCATTTTGCGGACAAGAGCTAAGTTGTTAACCCATACGACTTGCACACGGCCTCGGAGACTTTGCCATCCCATGTTACTTCAAAGCCGGTTTTGCTTGGTAGATCTTTTAAAGCTTTTGACTGCTTTTCAATACTCCCAATCTGATGGGGAGTTCTATAGTATACTTTTCAAAAGACTTCCCCATCTAGGTGAGGATATAATCCGTTTCGCTTCCAGCTATGCCCATACGTTCCCTCCTTGTAAATTATTCCTAGCGCCTGTTGCACTTCAAGACACTTTTAGTTGTTGTGATTTACCTCCTTGTAGGATTTGTTTAACTTCGGATAAGCACAGTATAAAACAGATTTGGAGCAATCGGTGTAAATGTGTATGGTTCCAACCGAACCTTACGCCAACCCTTCAGATCTTTCACATCTATTGTAGCTTCAACACCCATTTCGAAGTGCGGGCGGGACCATACAGTCTGTCGGCCCCGTTTTTGATGGCGATGGTACAGGCTACTGCCACGAGGCATTGGGCCTAGTTTCAGTTGCTAACAATATGCTTTTGCCCACTAAGTCTACGGGTGCGATGTACAGAATGGCATTTAATAATTTCGGGGTGGCATTCAAGCCTCCCATTATACTAATTTTTGATTATGTATATGCACTCTCCAGTTTGTTAACAAAAGTTCTTTTTTTGTGTGGCTGGTAATCAAACGAGGACTATTAGCTCTACAATCGCGGTGCATACCCAATTAGAAAGAGGGTGAGAAGACTCACGTGCACCCCACCATAACTATGTAAACCTGCGTTTTGCTATTAACTCAACGTCGGATGCCCAGACAAGGACCTACTGAAGTTCCTGGGCCTTCACATAGCTAATTGTTGGAAAAACTCTACCAATTATGACAAATAAAACATCAACTGCGTACGCCGTAAGTTTGGCTGATCCCTCGAACCACCGATCGAAAAGTTGGTTTATGACCAGTGTCCAAATCAGTGAAATGTCCATCCATTTTATTCATATTTATTGTATTTAAATTCCTTCTTTATATTTCAGAAATACTTTTAAAAAATATAGTGTGTATACAAATTTCAAACAAATTTCGAGTGTCCTGAAACTAAAACCAAAGTGTCCGGAAACAAAATTTTCCTGCCCGGAAACTAGAGCTTTCGAACTTTTTTGAGTTTTTACTTTATTAATGTTAACAACACTATATTTTTAAATTATACAGACGTATTATTATTCAGTAATATTTATGCTATTATAAACAGTATATTTTTTTTTATATAGGATTTGTTAAAATTATTTTATTAAGGCCAAATTAAAAAATGATTGTGTGTTCGTCACTGTATGTCCTCGCAATAGTTTTACAACATCCGCGGACCCGCAGACAAGCCCATCGCTTCGCGGGTTAGCTATAAGTATAACACTATAGCAAAACTTGTAAATGGTACAAATAATAATATATTGTTAAAGATTGTTAAAGCTAAGAATAGACGTATAAAAGAAACGAATATGAAAAATAAAACTTTACGTCTTGGCAAATTATCTTCTGCGGTGCAATATTTAAAAGCAGAGTAAACAGTAATGGGCCCAAAAGGATACCCTGTGAAAGGGTGTTATTAAGATAAACTTGTTGAGTCCTGTGTGTAGGTTAAGTTGTGAGCCATATTAATAAATAAGCCATTAAACAAAATAAATTTAGTCATTAGCTTTACTAAAGTAAATGTAGATTACATCCGTTTGCTTCTTATTCAAAAATGCATCGATTGCTAAGAATGTAAACTCAAGAAGTTTGTAATGTGCATCTAAAAAACACACCGACCTTTAATTTCTTTCATACGGAGTAATGCGGCTTAATGTACTTGGTGCATTCATTTATTTAACAAAAGTGATATACCCACTTTATCTAACTTACCCACTACTTTTAATTCGACGAAAATAGACTCTGTCGGGTGTATAGACAACTGACATTCATAGACTCCACGATCAGTTTCTCGCACCGATTTAAGTCGCAAAGACCAATGACCCATATGGCGGGTGTGTTCAACGATAAACCTTTTGTCACTACTGTGGGTTGATAGGCCAACTGTCAATAACTGGAAGTCCTTACGTCGAATCCACGAAACCTATAAGATTTATTATTTTATAATATGGACCAGATAAAAGTCCTCTTCAAGTTGAGAGCTTGTATTAAATCTGTACTAATTATATAATCAGCTTGGTCGATTAACCGATTTGGTTAAACAAAGGCAACCTTTGTATAATACTAATTTTTCCAATAATTTCCATTATTTGTATTATTACTTTTTTTGTTTAAACTAATTCTTCAGGATAGTACAAGGGGAGCGGAGCACTTCTTTTAACTTTCATGTATTAATGTACAAGCGCTTCGGATCCGGGGGGTTGGCATCGGATTTGCGAATTCATTTTGCTGTGAAACCACCCGATTTGGAATTGAAAACATAAACTACTCGTATATAGCTTTTTTGTACCAAAATTTTTTTGTTGATTTTACGGCCTGTACATTTTCAAGTATTCATGAAAAGAGCTCAAGGCCAAGAATAATAATTTTCACTTTTTTGAATTTTTTATGAAAATTGTTATTGTTTATATTGTTTCAATAACCATTTTTAACTAATTATTAAAAGTTTTTTAATTGTATAGAGTAGGAAAAATGTTTAGAGACAACCGCCATAGCAGAACTGTCTTACCGCGGGCTCTCAGTTTTTGTTATAGCTGTTTTGTACTCGTACCAACAGCGTATTGTTAGTTTGATGGATACGTGCCAAAATTTCTCTGATGAAGAAGCCTAGCAGCTTCCGAAATGGATCTATAAGAAAAGCTATGGCGGTTGTTTCTAAACATTTTTCCTACTCTATTCAATTAAAATACTTTTAATAATTAATTAAAAATGGTTACTAAAAAATAAAAACAATATTAATTTTCATAAAAAATTTAAAAAAGTGAACAATTATTATTCTTGGCCCTGAGCTCGTTTCATGAATACATAAGCCATATATTTAGAATATTCATAAGCCGATTGCGATCTAAGAAAGAAACACGCCCATATTGTATGTCACTTTAAGACATTCCATTTACAGATTGTGGTTTTTCACAGACTAGTCGAAACTACTGTTATTATTAAAAAAAAGTCTAGATAATCAAAACATCTTGGCTGTCAAATTTATTGTGACTTTTAAGTACACTTACAACTTCAAAAAAAGTCGGGTTACCGTTGCAACAAAGCCCGAAAATTCTTTATATTTACACGAAGGTTAGCGACATAAGCGTCGGTAAGTTTACAAATAAAAATATGTAACAAGATAGCTGAGCGAAAGAAGAAAATACAATCTTATCTTATATATAAATGGACAAGATGAATGCAATGTAGAACCGTTTTCTGCTAAACTATAATTCTAAGGTATACAAATTATATATGTATAGATAGGAAATTTTGAGGTGTACTTTTATCCGTAAATAAAAAAAATTTAAAAAATCATTTTAATATAAAAAATTTAACATAAAAGTCACACCACTACACATTCACTTATTCACACCATAGACACGCTTTGTGTGTGTGTACTTGCTTTTTGTGTACTATGCTGAATCGTGAGCATGGCCGAGGAGTTGCTTTGTAGGAAAAAATTAAGAGCCGTAGTAGTGTGAGTAGACTTGCCATGCATGTTTTTGTGTTATTCGTGTGCTCGGCTCTCACTGTGAGTGCGAAGAGTTGGTAGTGGACCAATGAAAAATAAGTATTCGCACTATAGATACTCTGTTGTGTCATGCATTTTTGCTTTAGTTGTTGTTATTGTATTGATTACTGGCTACGATGCCCAGTGTCAGCTGCTCTCCTGAGATCACGAAAAGTTGCTTTGTTGGATACATTAAACAAGCAATGTAAAATATGAGCAAATATGTCAAATTCATTGCTGATACCTACAAACAGGGTTTACAAAAATAAAATAAATGATTACTCATAAAGAGTATTAAACACCGAAGAAAATTAAAGGAAAATAGAGGAAAGGAAAAGAATTGAAAGGAAGGAAAACTAAAGGAAAGAAAGGAAAGAAAAGGAAAAGGAAAGGAAGGAAAGGGAAGGGAATGGAAAGGATAGGAAAGGAAGGAAAATTAAAGGAAAGATAGGAATGGTAAAGAAATGAAAGGAAGGGAAGGAAAAGGGAATTAAAGGAAAGGTAAGAAAACGAAGGGGACAGAAAGAAAATAAAAGGAAGGGAAGGGAAAGGAAAAGAAGTTTGAGGAAAGTAAAAAATAAAATAAGAGAGTAAAAAAAGAAATCAAGGAAAATAAAAATATGTTAGAGGAAAGGAACGACATAGAAAGGAAGAAAAAAAGGCGGATAAACATACCTACAGCAAAAAAATAAAATAAAATAAAGTTTATTGGTTGAATTTCAACCACTGGGCGAACTCTAGTAACTTTAAACGAGCTATTCTTGTATATTTCGAAGTTTGTATGTTTGTATGTATATGTGGACTATCTCGAAATCGGCTGAACCGATTTTAGTAAAATTTTGCATGGAGATAGTGTAAGAATTTTTGCCTAGGTGTTGCCACAAAGGATGTATTTACGGGGCTATTTTTAATGAAATGCGATATGCCATCATGGGTATCAAATCATTTCAAGAAGGGTTGCCACTTATTGTTGCCACCTGATCTTACTATAATAATATTTTTTGTTTGGGGTAGCTACTAAACGATAGATGTCGCCATGGGAAGTAAACTGAAACAGCCTCAGTCACCTCGTAGCAGTAGTAATGTTGTCGAGATATCAACAATGATTTCTGAGGTGGAAAGTTCAATCAGGTGTTCAAATTGGGGAACACGAATTTTGACATTTTACTGTTGTACGTTGAACAGTAAAACAGTACTGTTATTGAAAATTGTATGAATTGCTGATATTTGGGACTTAATACAAATCCCAGTGAAAATAGTGAAGAAACGCTACCAACACATCACCCCAAGCGTGCTGCAAAAACGAACTGTTTGTAAGTTATTTCTTAAATCGTAAGCGCAGAAGGATCGCATTATTCAAATGTTGTTCGACAACAAATCCGTTTGCATACAGCCGTTCTAAATACAATAAGCAAACATAAAATTTATTAATAATATTGCTGCGTTACTTAAATGTAACCGAAGATCTATGTAATGGAGTAAGGCTTATTTTGACAGGAATTTGTAATAATATAATAAAAGCTGAAATAGTTACAGGCGAACTATCCGGCTAAGAACTACATATACTGAGAATCACACTCATCCAAGGGGCAGTTAGGGAGTACCATGGAACGGCATCAATTTCCAGTAAGGCCAGCATTTGCTCCAGGACAACCTTTTGAGTTGTTGGAGTGGAGCTAAATTCGTCGGTGCTCATGCATACTATGTTATATGAGGCGTTTTCAAGAGCTAAGGGTCCAACTACGTTAAAAGTAAAGATTTTTCGTCGGTATATCAAGCATTCACCGACAAACCATGTGACGACTAGGATTCGTTATTGTGTGCGCATTCTTCTCGCATGTTGTTGTTGTTGTAACGACAAAAACACTCCCCGAAGGTTTTGGCGAGTGTTGTCGAAAGTGATAGTACTTTGCCGGATATGAGCCCGGTACGCTCCGGTACTCCATTGCGGTACTGCCCGAGTGTTGTGGTAGCGATTTGTTACGACCAGTGTAACCTTCTAGGTCATATGTGACACATGGTTGCTTTTAAGAAGGAGAAGAATAAGGGGAACAATTTGATGCCGCTTTGTAAAAAGGTATTAAAGCAACCAGAAAAGGTAGGCACATTACTTGGCAGAGTTACAAAAAAAAAAATTGATAGATATTTATATTTAATTTAAGATATTTTATTAGCATTAAATAAAATAATTGAGACAAGATATGTTTGCAGTTCATTAATAAATGCAATTTTTATTTAATAGTGATGATAACTTAAATAAAATATATCTTGTACTTTTGGGAAGTAGTAACAGGGGAAATTCTGTAGCTATGACTTTTGAAATGTACACTTTATTTTGGGCCAATTTGAACTTGGTATTCGCCCTGCCATTGTCTATTCTGGGAAAATTTTAATGAATAATAATAATTTTTAACAAGTAAGGAAGTCTAAGTTCGGGTGGAACTGAACATTATATACTTAGTAGTGATCTATTATGGCTTACCAATTGACGCAGGCCTATTTTAATACTTTTCAGTTCGTATTATAAAGCTAGCTGATTGTTTTCAATAAACCTACTTCTGTTATGAGTTTTGAGGGGTAAATTAATCTATTTGTATATAAATAGCTTACCTGCCATCCAGTGCTAACCACATTTTTTTTTAGCTACCAATATATGCTTACTTTCTGTTTAAAAAATTTGCGTTCAAATAGACAGATGGGCAGAAAGACAGACGGGCGGGAAGACAGATAACTCAAATCGACTCAGCTCATCGTCCTGATTATTTCAGTATACTTCTTCTTCTCATACTTACAAACATTTCATGTTCATTAATGGTATGAAAATCAAAAAAGATAGACAACTTATCTATTGCAGTGGGGTATTAATTACTTACTCGGATATTTTGCTTGTGTGTTATCCGATTGCCTTAATTTTTGGTAGGAGTATACTAAATACTTTTGAGAAGCAGCTGAGCAATTTTTATTGCAAAATCTAGTTGAAACTACAAGCAATCGCCTTTGAAAATAGAAGAATTTTTATGCTGAAAAGTGGTCGGCGCCACGCCCACTTTCCCAAATTCCACAAAATTTATTTGCGGTAGAGTTTTGCTTAAAAATCTTATTATGTGTGTGTCTGAGCTTTATGGAGGGCGAGTAGTTTTTTTGAGTTATTTTTTATTTTATTTTATTCTTTATATACTCGTAATATAATTGGTTTAGAGAGGAAAAGGGGTGTGCGGAGCACATGTTTAATATAGGAAGCCCTTTTCTAGTATTTATTTAATTATTATTTTATTTATTTAAATTATTTGTTCTATGTAGAACGGGGGCTGCGGTGCACCTGTTACACCTTGTATGTATTAATTGGGGGCGGGCGAGCACTGTTGGCTCTGAGGCATTGCGCGGGATTGGCTTCCTCATTCTCGTTGTGAAAAACCCCGCTTTGGGATTACAAATAATAAACTATATCATTGGTATATTTCATAAGCAGCTTGCGAATTGCAAGAAAGTGCGAAGAAAATGAAATAGACGAAATAAATAAGTAAAGCTTATGTCGCTTAAACAGTGTGCAAGATCCTATTGATGCAGTTTGCATATTTATAGCAATATCGCGTTTGGCATTTTACAAACAAATTTTTCAGAACTCTGTTAAAACTGGGCGTGGTTGTTTACCGATTTCGCCCGTTTTTACAACACCAGTATATATTCAACATTTTTGCCAAATATCCTTTAGATAAATCAATTTTTGCCGGAGTTATGGTATAAAAGGTTTTGTGGAGTAATCCATTTTTTTCAGGAATATTTCCTGTATTATTATAAATATGTGTGCAGAATTTCGTTTCGATATCTTGAACTGTTTTTGATTTATGATTTATAATATTTCTAAATTTGACTTAATCAGAAATGGCCATGCCACGCTCACTTTTCAGCATAAAAATTCTGCTATTTTCAAAGGCGGTTGCTTTTAGTTTCAACTACTAATTGCAATAAAAATTGCTCAGCTGCTTCTCAAAAGTATGTAGTATACTCCTGCCAAAAATTAGGGCAATCGGATAACACACAAGCAAAATATCCGGGCAAGTAGTTAATACCCCACTGCAATAGATAAGTTATATATCTTTTTTGATTTTCATATGAACATGAAATGTTTGTAAGTATGAGAAGAAGAAGTATACTGAAATAATCAATACGTCCGTCTATCTCTATGCCCGTCTGTCTATTTGAACGCAAACTTTTTAAACATAAAATGTGCATGTATTGGTATTTCAAAAAAAAAAAAAATGTGGCTAGCAGTGGTAGGTAGGTAAGCTATTTTTATACAAATAAGTTAATTTACCCCTCAAATTTCATAGCAGAAGTATTTTTATTGAAGACAATCAGCTGGCTTCTTAATACGAACTGAAAAGTATAAAAATAGACCTGCATAAATTGGTATGCCATAATAGATCACTACTAGGTATATACTGTTCGGTTCCACCCGAACTTAGACTTATTACTTACTTACTTGTTTCCTCCTGGACATTTTGATATATATAAATCAATATCTATCTCGATTTGTTTAAGCCGTTACGTACTACCGTTATGCGACTAAAGTTAATATACCTTGTGTGCGTAGCTCTACTAGGTATAACTAGGTATCAAACTACTTACTGTACCACTTCATGGTACAATTGTTCATTTTGGGTTCAAAAATACAAGAAAATGCAAAATTTAATTACAAACCACTTTATTAAAAATTCAGTCATCCGGTATAAATTATCTATCAAAATAAATATTACTTAACTATTTTGAGAAATTGAAACAAATTTCAACAAAAAAAGTAAGGAAGTCTAAGTTCGGATGGAACCGAACATTAAATACCAGCTGTGTAAAAGCAGTCGCTGTAAATTGTTTTGGATTTATGACCTGTAGAGGTTTTAAGCTTTTTCTACTACCATGTGGGCAATCTTATGAATAAAAAGTAAGGAAGTCTAAGTTCGGGTGGAACCGAACATTAAATACCCAGCTGTGTAAAAGCGGTCGTGGTAAATTGGTAAGTTGTTGTGGAGTTATGACCTATAGAGTTTTAAGATTTTTCTACTACCATTTGGGTAATCTTATATATAAAAATGAATGTGTGTCTGTCGTCCAAGGCACTCTACCGATCTTTATGAAGCTTGCACACTGTTTTCACTGGTTACAGCATAGGCTATATATAATTTGGGAAAAATGCTGTATAAAACTAAAATTCGTCATAACTCTGAACTTATTTAATCAAGTGACATTACTATTATAAGAAATATTCATAAAAGTCTTAAAATAATTATTTCATTTTAATAGATATTTTTTTTAAGTCTTGAAAAATTATTACTTTGTAATAGAAAAAATAAGAATTGGTCATACTAATTATTGAACGACTTTTAAAGTTTTGAAAATGTAATAATAATTATCCGAATTTTTTTTTTTAAAGTCTTCAAAAACATTTATTCTGTAATTTATATTCACAGTAAAAAATATATGTAAGATATATTTTTTAAGCCTTCAAAGTGGTTCAATGTGTGACGGAAATTATTTATATAAGAAGAATTTCAATAATGTGTTTCAGTAAAACTCATTCGGCATATCAGGGTCTGATGTAGACACGTATTCCTCCTCGAGTTTAGGTATTCAAGGGACGAGAAAGGAAACAAATCAATTGACAGATATTTGCAAATACTTCGAATGGCCCGTCAGTGCATCGGTCAAAGGATGGGACGGATGCTAATGAAATTGCATACTTACACCCCATAAGAAGACATCCCGAAGCTATCCTGAGCGCGGCGTTCGACGAAAAAACTGGATAATACCTGAAATCGTGTAGTTTAGAGCAAAGCTCAAAAATTTTAGGGTCCTTCTCCGTTGCTCTTAGCGTACAGTCGTCTTCGTAGAAACAAAAGAAACCGGGGCATATCAAAGCACGCCAGTCATCCCTTGTTACCGATAAGTGACTTCAATGGAAAGCACCTACGTAGGTCAAGCCATCCTCCGTCTTTTTTCCATCTCAGTCTAGGCTTCCCCCTTTCTTTTCTGTCCTATTCGGGTGTCTATTGGAAAACTTTCTGGGCCCGAGCAGCGGAGTCTTCGGGATTTAATTCTCTACGCTATGCTCATATTTGAGAATTGTTTTAAAGCGGTTTTTCAGAGACAGTGAGGGATCACATTGCTCTTGATGTATTCGAGAGAAAAGTTATCCGGAAGATTTATGATCCTAGATTTATAGGCCCAGAGTGTGATGCAAAAAACAGACGGAGGATAGCTCGACCTCATTATGTGTGGGCTAAAATCGTCCAGGCGGTTAAGCGCCAAGAAATAGCACTACCACGATTCGTGAAATGTAGTACAGTTCAGTTACAATATCAATATTCGCGAAAAAAGTGAAAACGAGGCGATCACTTGTCAAAGCAATTGAGTAAGTAAATAACATTTCTTTTTGGAAAAATCAAAGTAAACTTTTTCTGATAAAAAAAGTTTGTAACAAATTCATAAAAAAATATGGAATTGTTTTAATTTTCTAGGGTTGACTTATTGTGATTGTGAAATGCAGTTTTCATAAATGAAATAACAGGGAATACCGGAATCGTGTAGAAGCTGCTAGAACGGAAATGGCGAGCAGAGACACGTACAATAACAAGGTGGTAAAAATAAGACTTTTAAAAAAATTTAGTTACTAAGAACTTGCACATTATGTACTAGAATTTCAAAAGTGAGTTACCTGCATTGTTATTGGCAAAGAAATCCGAAACTTATACAGTCCGATTTTAAATATCCGCTCGGATTTCTTTCCTTGCGGAAATTTTTGTTCGCCAGGAAATTTCCGCCAATTCTCTTCGCTAGTGAACAGGAAAATTTGCGAAGGGGATTTCGAATTCAGCTGTGCTTGCTAGTTTATGTCTTGTTTTGGCACTAATTTTTGTAATCAGTGAATGAAAAATAATAATTTTTGATAAAAAGTTGTTGAATTAAATAAATTAATAATAAAAATGCATAGCATTGCCTCTGGAATAGTAGCAGAAGAAGAACCCGAAGATTCTTAGCACACGAACCCCAATAGAGATCTATAAGAATGCACTTGAGTTGCCGGAATCATTGTAAGCGGAAACGAATTTATTTTTTGTGCATTTTATTGATTCAATTGTTTTGCAGATTAATTGAAACTATACGATAAACAAGCCCGCATATACATAAATATTTGTTGAACATTTTACTAACGCACAAAAAACAGGGCAAAAAGCAGTTGCAGTTTCGCCGATTAAGCTCTTATTGATACAATTCGTGTTATAAATAAGAGAGTGCCTTTTTTTCGACAGTATATTTACTGGTGGTCCTGCTGAATTTTGCCAAAATCTATTCAGCGCTTCCTTTCTTCCTTTATAGAAGGCGCAGGAATTTCCGGCTGCCCTTGCATAAGGCTTACTAAAGTTTATATTTGCAGCTTATTTACGAGTATACTTTTCGTCCTAAAAACACAAAAAAGTACGATATTAATGCGTAAAAGTGATTTTTTGTTATTAAAAGATAAATTTGCTTACATTTTGTTTAGCGCTCATTCAAAATTGCCGGCGAAATATCTCGCGAAAAACTGTTGTGTATTCTCCCTTTTCTTTTCATTTTCGCCTTTTTCGAACATCGTTCAGAATAGGCGAAGAGCGAGAACCGAACAAATACTTGCGGATTTTGTGTTCCGAATAAGGAAATAGGGAGAAGGGAAGAAATACGTGCGGATTTTTCGTTTAGAATCGGGCTGATATTTTTCTCCATAAAAAGCTAATCTTTCCTTGAATTTCCTTAATTTTATATAAAGATGTTTATATTATGAATGTTTTCCAAGGTCAAAATTGCTATGAATAGCGACTATATTCTTATTGAAATTTGTTTCAATTGTTCAATATAGTGAAGTCATATTTATTTTGATAGACACATATATTATATATGATGACTGAATTTTTATTAAAGTGGTTTATAATGTAATTTTCGTGTATTTTTCAACCCAAAGTGAACTAACCTACTATAAAGGGGTACAGTAATTGGTTTGATACTAATGCATAGGCTAACTAGTATGACGGCTGGTATGATACCGGTGTATGTACTGACTAGTATGTAAACTGGTATGACCCTGATGTTTATACGGACTACTATGTGGGATGGTATGATATGGATGTATATATTGACTAGTATGGTACTGGTATATCGCTGATGCAGAGACTAGTATGCCAATTGGTATGGTGCTGATGCAGAAGTGGGAAATTGCCATCTCGTAGGACATCGCCATGTTAAAAATACCAGTTGCTAATATGGAAAAATTACAGAACTCGAACTAGTTGAGCCGGTTTGGCAAACCAGTATTTGACTAGTATAAAACTAGTTGAATTGAATGCAGGGTGATTAACACTCTGGAGACATCAGCTGATTGACTGCGCCATATTTATTCGGCCTGCCTGGCTTTTTACTATAACCCGTGCGAATGGAGAAGCGCAACGGTTATCTTCATTCCGAAGACAGGCAAAACCTCACATTACGAGCCGAAGGACTACGTACCGATTAGTATTTCGTCCTTCGAACGTAAAACACTAGGAAGGATTATCAGCAATTTCCTAACTTCTACTATTGATATCGCCCTTATATCCAGCTATCAACACGCATACGTTAAAAGCAAATCCACGGAGACTAATCTTCACAGCCTCGTCTCTACCATTGCAGGATCCTTGGATGAGAAGGGATATTGTCTGGTGGCCTTCTTAGACATTGAAGGAGTCTTCAACAATATTAACCCAGACGCCGCCTGCAACGCCCTAACAAATCTGGATGTAAATGAGGTCTTTGGTGGGATTGCTCGACCAGCTGCTCAAGGAAAGGAAAATATTGTTATCCCTGGGGAACACTAAAAAGTGCTCGGTACTAAATGTTCATTTATATGAGGGCGGTGCCACGCCCATTTTCCAAATTTAAAAAAAAAAATATTAATAAGATCATCAGGTCGTCCAAATTCAAGCACTCTATCTGCGTCAGTGAAGGAGATATGGCATGTTCTGTTTTCCTTACATGTCCATAGTAAACCTCGTATCAAGTTTCGTAATTCTATCTTCCGGTTATGGAGTTAGTAACAGTCGAATTTGAAAATTTCTAGACTCATTAGTGGGCGGTGCTACGCTGCTTTTCCAAAAGAAATATACCAAATTTCATTACTGTTGCTGCTATTATTATGGAATTATCTAATTGTAGGCGTTTTTCGACATTTTTTTCTTTTCTTTTCTTTTCTTTTCTTTTCTTTTCTTTTCTTTTCTTTTCTTTTCTTTTCTTTTCTTTTCTTTTCTTTTCTTTTCTTTTCTTTTCTTTTCTTTTCTTTTCTTTTCTTTTCTTTTCTTTTCTTTTCTTTTCTTTTCTTTCCTTTTCTTTTCTTTTATTTTCCCTTCCTATTCGTACCTTTACTTTTCTTTCATTTCCACTCCTTTCCAATCCTCTTTCTTTCCTTTCCCTTCCTTTTCCTTACTTTCCTTTAATTTTCTTCCATTTCCTCTCCTTTCCAATCCCTTCCTTTCCTTTCCCTTCCTTTCCTTTCCCTTCCTTATCTTTCCTTTCCTTTCTTTTTCTTATATTTCCTTTCCTTTCGCTCCCTTCCTTTCTTTTACTTTTCTTTTCCTGTCTTTTCTTTTCTTTTATTTTCTTTTCTTCTCTTTTTATTTCTTTTCTTTGCTTTCCTTTTCTTTCCTTTCTTTTCTTTTATTTTATTTTCCCTTCCCATTCGTACCTTTACTTTTCTTTCATTTTCATTCCTTTCCAATCCCCTTTCTTTTTTATCCCTTCCTTTTCCTTACTTTCCTTTCCTTCCATTTCCTTTTCATTCCCTTCCTCTCCTTTCCCATCGTTCTCAGTGAAAGCAAGTAGTGCGCGAAAGTTATCAGTTTGTTGTTAAAAAAAATATAAATAAAAGTAGATTTGCGAGTTTTCTGTTAGTTACAGTGCGGGATTTTTGTTGGCGTAGCGAAAAAGGGAAAAGTCGTTTGTGTTTCCCAGCAGCAAAATCGCGTTCTTAATTTTTGGTGGTGGTGTCGTGGTGGACACCGCAGGAGCCCTGAGCCGGAACACACTCCGGCTAGATAGGTATCGTGATTGGTTGTTGTTGTTGGTTTTCTGCCCTTTTGTTTCTCTCCCCGTGTCATCCCATCCTTTTAGCGTCCCGCACCCAGAGCCCAGTCACTTGGCGGGTTAAAGTTGTCCCTGGCAGCTCAGGGACTGTGCGAGTAGGTTCGTAACCTTTTGGTTGGACCTCACCTCGAGTGCACCCCAAAACTATTTGTTTGTCATAGATTTGGTAATTAGCGTAGTGAGTGCTTGTGATTACCTTTTGTTATATTTTTCTTGGTGTAGAAATTATACCCATCCCCAACCCCCCTCCTTTTGGAGCAGTTAATAACCCCACCGTCTTCACTGGGTTTAGCCGGCTGCGTTTGTATATTCCTATTGTCACCCATTAGTGGTGTCACTGTGATTAGTTGCGGGATTAGGGTTTCGGGACTAGGGATCCCGAAGTGTTAATTAAGGTGGTGACAAATAGGCGCCCAACATGGGGCCCAATAAAGAAATTCCTTGTTTCGTGGAAAAATTGAAGTTTGTGAAATGTTTGTTTTGTGATTTTGGTTCTGCTGTAGAGTGTTTGACAAAGATAGTTGTGCCCCAAGCGTCTCTATTGTGTTGTTGTTATCACTATATTGCAAAAGAATAAACCTGCCGATTTTTTTTCTTTCTTTTTATTTTTATTTAGCAGGAAAAAAAGATTTCTCGGGACTAATTAAGTCAAGTGGTGACTTCGGGATCTAACTCCATTTCGGGATTTTGGCTTTCTTACTTTACAGCACTAGTAAGACCAGGTTTGAAGAAGGAGAATACGGAAGAACAGCAAGTATACCCAAGCAAATTATTTAAATTTTAAAATATAAGGCCGCGGTAATTTGCATACATACCGGAGCACGCGGTTATGTACCATAACTATCTTCTAAAAATGGAAAAGAAGAATGTACAAAAACAAAGTCCAACATGCATGATTTACATATAGACAGAACGTCTAAAATATTGTGTATACCGTTGGCAAGATAACAAACAACAATTAGAGGAAAACTTGAATTAAGCAGCTTGCAAAACTACACGCAGCATAGCCTATGGGTTAGGCAGCTGCGCTGGCAATCAGAGTGAGTGGGTTCGACTCTCCACAAGATCCTCTGAAATATCAAAACCATGCGAATTAGTCTGACGAGAAATCGTGGCTGTTTTCGAAATAGTACTATAACTATAGCCTGTATATGTTTGTTGCTTTCAATTTTTCCTCTAATCAAAAATAATAATAATTAACTAAGAATTATTATCAACTGGTCTTGAGCTCGTTATACTTACAAAAAATATGTAAAATGAACATACCGTACAACCATTGATTGTATTGTTTTGCAGATTAATTGAAACTATACGATAAACAAGCCCGCATACACATAAATATTTGTTGAATATTTTACTAACGCACAAAAAACAGGGCAAAAAGCAGTTGCAGTTTCGCCGATTAAGCTCTTATTGATACAATTCGTGTTATAAATAAGAGAGTGCCTTTTTTTCGACAGTATATTTACTGGTGGTCCTGCTGAATTTTGCCAAAATCTATTCAGCGCTTCCTATCTTCCTTTATAGAAGGCGCAGGAATTTCCGGCTGCCCTTGCATAAGGCTTACTAAAGTTTATATTTTCAGCTTATTTGCGAGTATACTTTTCGTCCTAAAAACACAAAAAAGTACGATATTAATGCGTAAAAGTAATTTTTTGTTATTAAAAGATAAATTTGCTTACATTTTGTTTAGCGCTCATTCAAAATTGCCGGCGAAATATCTCGCGAAAAACTGTTGTGTATTCTCCCTTTTCTTTTCATTTTCGCCTTTTTCGAACATCGTTCAGAATAGGCGAAGAGCGAGAACCGAACAAATACTTGCGGATTTTGTGTTCCGAATAAGGAAATAGGGAGAAGGGAAGAAATACGTGCGGATTTTTCGTTTAGAATCGGGCTGATATTTTTCTCCATAAAAAGCTAATCTTTCCTTGAATTTCCTTAATTTTATATAAAGATGTTTATATTATGAATGTTTTTCAAGGTCAAAATTGCTATGAATAGCGACTATATTCTTATTGAAATTTGTTTCAATTGTTCAATATAGTGAAGTCATATTTATTTTGATAGACACATATATTATATATGATGACTGAATTTTTATTAAAGTGGTTTATAATGTAATTTTCGTGTATTTTTCAACCCAAAGTGAACTAACCTACTATAAAGGGGTACAGTAATTGGTTTGATACTAATGCATAGGCTAACTAGTATGACGGCTGGTATGATACCGGTGTATGTACTGACTAGTATGTAAACTGGTATGACCCTGATGTTTATACGGACTACTATGTGGGATGGTATGATATGGATGTATATATTGACTAGTATGGTACTGGTATATCGCTGATGCAGAGACTAGTATGCCAATTGGTATGGTGCTGATGCAGAAGTGGGAAATTGCCATCTCGTAGGACATCGCCATGTTAAAAGTACCAGTTGCTAATATGGAAAAATTACAGAACTCGAACTAGTTGAGCCGGTTTGGCAAACCAGTATTTGACTAGTATAAAACTAGTTGAATTGAATGCAGGGTGATTAACACTCTGGAGACATCAGCTGATTGGCTGCGCCATATTTATTCGGCCTGCCTGGCTTTTTACTATAACCCGTGCGAATGGAGAAGCGCAACGGTTATCTTCATTCCGAAGACAGGCAAAACCTCACATTACGAGCCGAAGGACTACGTACCGATTAGTATTTCGTCCTTCGAACGTAAAACACTAGGAAGGATTATCAGCAATTTCCTAACTTCTACTATTGATATCGCCCTTATATCCAGCTATCAACACGCATACGTTAAAAGCAAATCCACGGAGACTAATCTTCACAGCCTTGTCTCTACCATTGCAGGATCCTTGGATGAGAAGGGATATTGTCTGGTGGCCTTCTTAGACATTGAAGGAGTCTTCAACAATATTAACCCAGACGCCGCCTGCAACGCCCTAACAAATCTGGATGTAAATGAGGTCTTTGGTGGGATTGCTCGACCAGCTGCTCAAGGAAAGGAAAATATTGTTATCCCTGGGGAGCACTAAAAAGTGCTCGGTACTAAATGTTCATTTATATGTGGGCGGTGCCACGCCCATTTTCCAAATTTAAAAAAAAAATATTAATAAGATCATCAGGTCGTCCAAATTCAAGCACTCTATCTGCGTCAGTGAAGGAGATATGGCATGTTATGTTTTCCTTACATGTCCATAGTAAACCTCGTATCAAGTTTCGTAATTCTATCTTCCGGTTATGGAGTTAGTAACAGTCGAATTTGAAAATTTCTTGACTCATTAGTGGGCGGTGCTACGCTGCTTTTCCAAAAGAAATATACCAAATTTCATTACTGTTGCTGCTATTATTATGGAATTATCTAATTGTAGGCGTTTTTCGACATTTTTTTCTTTTCTTTTCTTTTCTTTTCTTTTCTTTCCTTTTCTTTTCTTTTATTTTCCCTTCCTATTCGTACCTTTACTTTTCTTTCATTTCCACTCCTTTCCAATCCTCTTTCTTTCCTTTCCCTTCCTTTTCCTTACTTTCCTTTAATTTTCTTCCATTTCCTCTCCTTTCCAATCCCTTCCTTTCCTTTCCCTTCCTTTCCTTTCCCTTCCTTATCTTTCCTTTCCTTTCTTTTTCTTATATTTCCTTTCCTTTCGCTCCCTTCCTTTCTTTTACTTTTCTTTTCCTGTCTTTTCTTTTCTTTTATTTTCTTTTCTTCTCTTTTTATTTCTTTTCTTTGCTTTCCTTTTCTTTCCTTTCTTTTCTTTTATTTTATTTTCCCTTCCCATTCGTACCTTTACTTTTCTTTCATTTTCATTCCTTTCCAATCCCCTTTCTTTTTTATCCCTTCCTTTTCCTTACTTTCCTTTCCTTCCATTTCCTTTTCATTCCCTTCCTCTCCTTTCCCTTCCTTTCCTTTCCTTTGATTTCCCTCACGTCCTTTCCTTTCTATTCCTTTCCGTTCCTTTCTTACCTTTAATTTCCTTTCCTTTCTTTTGATTTCCTTTCATCTCCTTTCCTTTGCTTTCGTTTCCTGCCCATTCCCTTCCTTTCCTTTCCTTTCCTTTCCTTTCCTATCCTCTCCTTTCCTCTCCTTTCCTTTCCTTTCCTTACCTTTTCTGTCCTCCCCTGCACTTTCTTTCTTTAAATAAACTTTGTTTTATTCTATTTAATTTAATTTTATTTTATTTCATTCACCCAAACCCAACCACAAATACAACAAAAGAAATTTTGGTGTTGAATACTCTTTATGAATAATCATTTATTTTGGTTTTGTAAACACTGTTGGTTGGTATCAGCAATGAAGCTTACATATTTGCTCATATTTTACATTGCTTGTTCAATGTCTCCAACAAACCAACTTTTCGTGTTCTCAGGCGAGCCGCTGTCACTGACACATTTACTCCTTTTTTATACCACAAATTTTTGTTGATTTACGGGATGTATTTACATTTTCAAGTATTCATGAAACGAGCTCAAGGCCAAGAATAATAATTTTTCACTTTTTTGAATTTTTATGAAAATTATTATTGTTTTTATTTATTAATAATCATTTTAATTAATTATTAAAGGTTTTTCTGATCATAAAACAGATCTGTCAAAAATCCATCATGATCACACTACTAACTGTCAAATGGCGGAAGTGGTTCATGCATATGGTAAAAGAAGAAAAGAACTAGGAGTTTAGATGACATCAAAACCAGCGTAGTGTTAGCTTAATGGTTAGCAGTGCGTGCCAAAATTTCTCTGATGAGTGAAGTCTAGCAGCTTCCGAAATGGATCTATAAGAAAAGCTAGGGCAGTTGTCTCTAAACATTTTTCCTACTCTATTCAATCAAAAAACCCTTTAATAATTAATTAAAATGATTATTAATAAATAAAAACAATAATAATTTTCATAAAAATTCAAAAAAGTGAAAAATTTGTAGCGGGCTGATCGCGACAAAAGTTTTCTGGTCTGGCATTTCTTTTTCTATGCGTTCCACGCTCTGGTAGAGCAAATTCTCTTTGTATTGTTTCACCCTCCTTTATCTATTTTCCTGTGCTCCCTGCGGAGAGTGAACCCTAAAGGCAACTAATCGGTTTTTTTATTATGCCGGTATTTGGGCAGCATGGACGTGAGTGTGTTTGTGCGCTTTACTCAACTAGCGTTGTTCCCCACCCCACCACCCGTAAAAGGAATTGTAGAGGAAATGTAAGCGAAAATACACTGAGAGGAGTGTCATCGCCTTCTCCTGTTTGCGCCGCTTCGAAGTGCCCTCTAAGTTATGGCAATATGTGTGTGTGGCTGTGTATCAAGTACCGCAGATTGCGGTGCGCGTCAGACTTATTCTATCTGTGAAGACGAGAACATCGTTCTCAGTGAAAGCAAGTAGTGCGCGAAAGTTATCAGTTTGTTGTTAAAAAAAAATATAAATAAAAGTAGATTTGCGAGTTTTTTGTTAGTTACAGTGCGGGATTTTTGTTGGCGTAGCGAAAAAGGGAAAAGTCGTTTGTGTTTCCCAGCAGCAAAATCGCGTTCTTAATTTTTGGTGGTGGTGTCGTGGTGGACACCGCAGGAGCCCTGAGCCGGAACACACTCCGGCTAGATAGGTATCGTGATTGGTTGTTGTTGTTGGTTTTCTGCCCTTTTGTTTCTCTCCCCGTGTCATCCCATCCTTTTAGCGTCCCGCACCCAGAGCCCAGTCACTTGGCGGGTTAAAGTTGTCCCTGGCAGCTCAGGGACTGTGCGAGTAGGTTCGTAACCTTTTGGTTGGACCTCACCTCGAGTGCACCCCAAAACTATTTGTTTGTCATAGATTTGGTAATTAGCGTAGTGAGTGGTTGTGATTACCTTTTGTTATATTTTTCTTGGTGTAGAAATTATACCCATCCCCAACCCCCCTCCTTTTGGAGCAGTTAATAACCCCACCGTCTTCACTGGGTTTAGCCGGCTGCGTTTGTATATTCCTATTGTCACCCATTAGTGGTGTCACTGTGATTAGTTGCTGGATTAGGGTTTCGGGACTAGCGATCCCGAAGTGTTAATTAAGGTGGTGACAAATAGGCGCCCAACATGGGGCCCAATAAAGAAATTCCTTGTTTCGTGGAAAAATTGAAGTTTGTGAAAAGTTTGTTTTGTGATTTTGGTTCTGCTGTAGAGTGTTTGACAAAGATAGTTGTGCCCCAAGCGTCTCTATTGTGTTGTTGTTATCACTATATTGCAAAAGAATAAACCTGCCGATTTTTTTTCTTTCTTTTTATTTTTATTTAGCAGAAAAAAAAGATTTCTCGGGACTAATTAAGTCAAGTGGTGACTTCGGGATCTAACTCCATTTCGGGATTTTGGCTTTCTTACTTTACAGCACTAGTAAGACCAGGTTTGAAGAAGGAGAATACGGAAGAACAGCAAGTATACCCAAGCAAATTATTTAAATTTTAAAATATAAGGCCGCGGTAATTTGCATACATACCGGAGCACGCGGTTATGTACAATAACTATCTTCTAAAAATGGAAAAGAAGAATGTACAAAAACAAAGTCCAACATGCATGATTTACATATAGACAGAATGTCTAAAATATTGTGTATACCGTTGGCAAGATAACAAACAACAATTAGAGGAAAACGTGAATTAAGCAGCTTGCAAAACTACACGCAGCATATGGGTTAGGCAGCTGTGCTTGGCTATCAGAGTGAGTGGGTTCGATTCTCCACAAGATCCTCTGAAATAGCAGAACTATGCGAATTAGTCTGACGAGAAATCGTGGCTGTTTTCGAAATAGTACTATAACTATAGCCTGTATATGTTTGTTGCTTTCAATTTTTCCTCTAATCAAAAATAATAATAATTAACTAAGAATTATTATCAACTGGTCTTGAGCTCGTTATACTTACAAAAAATATGTAAAATGAACAGACCGTAAAACCAACAGCAAAATAAATTTATACCGGAGCATGCGGTTATGTACAATAACTATCTTCTAAAAATGGAAAAGAAGAATGTATAAAAACAAAGTCCAACATGCATGATTTACATATAGACAGAATGTCTAAAATATTGTGTATACCGTTGGCAAGATAACAAACAACAATTAGAGGAAAACTTGAATTAAGCAGCTTGCAAAACTACACGCAGCATAGCCTATGGGTTAGGCAGCTGCGCTGGCAATCAGAGTGAGTGGGTTCGACTCTCCACAAGATCCTCTGAAATAGCAAAACCATGCGAATTAGTCTGACGAGAAATCGTGGCTGTTTTCGAAATAGTACTATAACTATAGCCTGTATATGTTTGTTGCTTTCAATTTTTCCTCTAATCAAAAATAATAATAATTAACTAAGAATTATTATCAACTGGTCTTGAGCTCGTTATACTTACAAAAAATATGTAAAATGAACATACCGTACAACCAACAACAAAATAAATTTATACCGGAGCACGCGGTTATGTACAATAACTATCTTCTAAAAATGGAAAAGAAGAATGTATAAAAACAAAGTCCAACATGCATGATTTACATATAGACAGAATGTCTAAAATATTGTGTATACCGTTGGCAAGATAACAAACAACAATTAGAGGAAAACGTGAATTAAGCAGCTTGCAAAACTACACGCAGCATAGCCTATGAGTTAGGCAGCTGCGCTGGCAATCAGAGTGAGTGGGTTCGACTCTCCACAAGTTCTTCTGAAATAGCAAAACTATCCGAATTAGTCTGACGAGAAATCGTGGCTGTTTTCGAAATAGTACTATAACTATAGCTTGTATATGTTTGTTGCTTTCAATTTTTCCTCTAATCAAAAATAATAATAATTAACTAAGAATTATTATCAACTGGTCTTGAGCTCGTTATACTTACAAAAAATATGTAAAATGAACAGACCGTAAAACCAACAGCAAAATAAATTTATACCGGAGCATGCGGTTATGTACAATAACTATCTTCTAAAAATGGAAAAGAAGAATGTATAAAAACAAAGTCCAACATGCATGATTTACATATAGACAGAATGTCTAAAATATTGTGTATACCGTTGGCAAGATAACAAACAACAATTAGAGGAAAACGTGAATTAAGCAGCTTGCAAAACTACACGCAGCATAGCCTATGAGTTAGGCAGCTGCGCTGGCAATCAGAGTGAGTGGGTTCGACTCTCCACAAGTTCTTCTGAAATAGCAAAACTATCCGAATTAGTCTGACGAGAAATCGTGGCTGTTTTCGAAATAGTACTATAACTATAGCTTGTATATGTTTGTTGCTTTCAATTTTTCCTCTAATCAAAAATAATAATAATTAACTAAGAATTATTATCAACTGGTCTTGAGCTCGTTATACTTACAAAAAATATGTAAAATGAACAGACCGTAACACCAACAACAAACTAAAAAAATAAAGTTAAACGCATTACGAAGTAAATTGTTAGAAGTAGGCAGAAAACAAAATACTTATAGGTACTCAAAAGCTAAATAGAGGAACAAAGAGTAATTTTTGATAGATTCCACAAAAAAAAATTTTTTAACGGCCACCCTATTTCTTAGCTATTGAGTTTACATACATATTTTCACACGTACATACATATATATATTTTGGGAACCGTTGCTACTACCCTGCAAAAAACGGAAATACTCCGTTTCATACTCCATAGAATACTCCTATAGGAGTATCAGAGTACTCCAACACATATCCTCATTCATATAAAAAAGGTGGTCCAATTTACATGGCAATGTCCGGTGATTGGATCACCTAATCCATCTCGGAGTACTCCGTTTCTTTGCTTTTGAATACTCTATAGACCACCTACGTGAGAGTACTCTCAAAATACTCCCATGGGATTACTCTATAGAGTATTCAACAGCAAAGCGAGAGCGGGAGTAGGTGGTCCTCAGAAGAACACATACTCCCATTCTCGCTTTTGTCTAGAGTACTCTATAGAGTAATCTTTTGGCAGCATTTTCAAAGTACTCCAACGTAGGTGCTCTATAGACTATTCAGAAGCAAAGTAAATGGTACTCCGAATAGGATTAGGTGATCCAATCACCGGACATCGCTATGTAAATTGGACCACCTTTTTTATATGAATGAGGATAAGTGTTGGAGTACTCTGATGCTCCAAAGTTTTTTACAGGGTAGTTTGCCAAACATTTTCCACAAGTTCGATCTGAGCTCAAAGCGAAGAGCAGGCAAAAGGTACGTGCCTATTGTGTTGTCCCAGTAGGCAGGGTTGTTGTATTTTTAATTGTGCAATTACTGTGTTAGGCTCTATTGTTTTTTTTGTTTAGCGCCCAAATTTGTTGCGCCAGTGATAGGTTGGAGCAAAATTTTCAATTCTCGGTTCACTAGGGTGGAAATTTTTACGGTTGAATGGAAAATTAGCTGTTACTTTCGGTACTGCCGGGGAAGATTGTTAGTGTTGCTAAATTTTTGAGTTTGGCCTTTCGGAAATTTTTAAAGTGTAATTTGGTTTAAATTTCGGGGGTTTTCTTTCATTTCCGTAAATCTTTTTAGAAATCATGGAAATTAATAGATTGTCTCAAGAGGAGTTGGCGTATGAGATGGAGGCAAGAGGATTGCCAGTAGCATCGGTAGAATCTACGCGTAAATTGCTGCGGGCATCGCGAGGGGTAGAAAGGCGAGGATCGGTGGATTTATTCAAGGAATACCCGTTTTCGTTCGAGGGGGTAAATCGTCGGATGAGGCTAAGGCGACCACGAAATTGGAGTGGTGTTTGAATAGAATAGGGCGCGCGAAACCGGAAAATGATGAGAACATGGCAGCGCAAACGGAAATTAGGAGCAAGTTAGTTTTACTACTGGGAGATTTGCAGGAGCTAACTGGCGAAAATGGGGGTGAAAAGCCGGTACAACCCAGTAGTGAAAATACGAAACAAGTGGCACCAGCACTGAGCCAAAAGGAAGATGAGGTGAGACCAGTTCCACTTGTGGTCCCATCGGAGGTGATAGGTGGCCCAGTAACAGGAGTGATACAGAAGCCTCCGAATTTGGCTAAATGGGAGTTGAAGTTCGACGGGGAAAAATAAGGTTTATCTCTGTATGCGTTTTTAGAGCGGGTTGATGAGCTGAGTGAAGCACGCGGTGTTGCCAAGGCTCAATTACTTCGAGGGGCGGTTGATTTATTCTCGGGAAAGGCGCTTTTGTGGTTATGTTCGGTTAGACGGTCGATAACGAGCTGGGAAGAATTGGCTCGGGAGTTAAAGTTGGAGTTTTTACCCCCTAATTACGATGATTTGTTGATGACGAAAATTCGAAGAAGGACTCAAGGGGCCAACGAGTACATAGGGGTGTACGTAGCGACGTTGAGAATAATGTTTGGTAGGTTTCAAGAGCCAATTTCTGAGAGTAGGCTGTTAGGGATTATTAGGGCGAATCTTCTACCTTTCTACCAGACTTAGTTGGGACTAGTTACTCCAGGGTCGATTTCGGAGTTGGTCGCTTTGGGAAGAAAATTAGAAGCAGTTAGGTCATAGGTCGGTGCTTTTGTCCCCCCTCCAAATCCTAGGTCTAAGGGTTTGCTGGAACCTGACTTGGCCTACATCTCCGTAGGTTGCGAAGTTGCTTCGGTGGACCAGCCGAGGCGCAGTCCAGGAAATAGGGTGAGTCCCAACACCAGTTGTTTCAACTGCAAGCGTTTTGGTCATGTTTCTAAGGATTGTCGGACGACATTAAAGTGCTTCGGTTGTGGTAGGTCTGGAGCCATGAAGAGGGACTGCCCGGTGTGAGCAGCGAAGCCTAATGGTGGCCAGGAAAATAATAGAAGAGCGGTTCCCGAGGGAAGACGGTCTTCAAATCCGTTTAGGTCGAGTTCTGATTCCTACTCAAAGTCGAATTGTGCTTCTTATAGTGCGGGAAACGGGAATTAGTCTCCTGGGACGGCACGTCAGGTAGTCTATCAGGGCGAGTTAGTAATCCTGCTAACTTCCAGCTGGCTATTATCGGCGATCGTCGAGTCGTTACTTATATCGGATATTCGTTAGTGGCAAGTGGCCATGATCAGCGGCCTCATGTGGATGTTTCGGTGTTTGGTTTTTCGTTTAAGGCACTGCTAGATTCTGGGGCTTCGCGTACAGTGGTTGGTCGGCTCGGTTGGAGCATGTTACAGGCGTACGGTATAAAAGTTTCTGTCCCTGATAATTCACTTTGGCGGATGGTGGCCAAGTATCTACGTTAGGTTCTGTGTTGCTACCAATAGTGGTGGAGGGCATGTCGGTCCTCATCGATTGTCTTGTTGTTCCTGGCGTTCCCCATGCTCTTATTCTTGGTATCGATTTTTGGACCAAGGCGGGTATAGTCCCGAATCTGAGGAGAATGGAATGGTCGTTTTCTCGGCTGGAACAGGAACCGTCGGTAGCACTCATGGACCACAGTGAGGTAGATGCTAGACAGTCTGAAGCGTTAGGTAGATTAGTTGGGAATGCTTTCGAGACTATGCCAGACGCGTAAGGTCGAACCCACCTTGTTGAGCATAAGATAAGAGTAAAGGCAGGAGTTGAACCTGTGAAACAGCGGTACTATCCAGTCGCGTATGGACGAAGAATGGAAAGATATGCTTAACAAGGGTGTAATTGAGAAGTCTCATAGTCCGTGGGCCTCCCCGGTGGTCATGATAAGGAAGAAAGATGGTAGCTATAGGTTTTGCGTAGACTA
This sequence comes from Merzomyia westermanni, assembly GCA_949987695.1. NCBI lineage: Eukaryota > Metazoa > Arthropoda > Insecta > Diptera > Tephritidae > Merzomyia > Merzomyia westermanni. The sequence continues at coordinate 98,599,395 of OX465289.1, forward strand.
CCGGGTATTGAACAAGTGTACCGAAAAGGATAGTTATCCCCTACCCTTTGTTTCAGCGACCTTGGATAAGCTGAGGGACGCCAAGTTTTTATCACGTTTAGATATAAAATCCGTTTATTGGCAAATACCAGTTGAGGAAAGTCTAGAGCCTTTAGAGCATTCCCGGTGCCAGGCGGGGGCCTGTTTCAATTTAAGAGGATGCCCTTTGGTTTGCATAATGCACCGGCAACTTGGCAAAGGTTCATAGATTCTGTGATAGGTCCTAAATTAGAGCCTAATGTCTTCGTGTACCTAGATGACATACTCATCATTACAAATAACTTTGAAAATCACTTAGAAATCCTGGAAGAGGTTTTGGATAGGTTAGCTAAAGCAGGTCTTCTCAATCGAGATAAATGCAATTTCTGTAGGCCAGAGTTAAAATATTTAGGCTATATTGTAGATAGGAATGGCTTACATGTGGATCCCGAAAAAGTTGAGGCAATGGTTAGGATTGAGAAACCGAAGACTGTTAAGCAAGCGCGATCGTTTATAGGTACAGTGTCCTGGTACCGCAGATTCATCAAAGATTTTTCCGAGTTAGTTAGGCCTCTCACTGAATTGACAAGGAAGAATAACAAATTTATTTGGAGCGACGATTGCGAAAAGAGTTTTAAAGAAGCTAAGGAACGGCTAGTTACGGCGCCTGTTTTAAGCTGTCCCGATTTTAATAGGCCCTTCATTATTCAAGCAGATGCGTCTGATTTTGGTATGGGAGCAGTGCTTACCCAAGAATTTGAAGACGGTGAGAAGGTGATTGCGTATCTCAGTAGGTCTCTTAATAGGGGTGAAAGAAATTATTCAACCACAGAAAAGGAATGTTTAGCGGTCCTGTGGGCAGTCGAGAAATTACGACCATACGTCGAAGGCGCGAAATTCAGGGTGATGACCGATCATTACTCTTTAGTTTGGTTAAATATTCTGAAAAATCCTTGTGGTAGATTGGCTCGTTGGCCATTGAAGCTTCAACAATACGATTTTGATATCATTTATCGGAAAGGGAAGGAACACGTTGTCCCCGATTTGTTATCTCGAAGCGTCCCCGTTGTTTTCGGAATATGTACTCCTGACCCTTGGTTGAACAAAATGATTTATTCGGTCTCGAAGCAACCCCTGTGGTACCCTAACTGGAGAGTAGAAGATGGAGTCCTCTATAAGCTCGTTAAGTCCGCGAATTCATCCATCCACGGGGAGGGACCCGAGTGGAAGAAAGTAGTCTTTAGCTCTGAAAGAACTGGTGTATTGGAAAGTTGTCACAATTCTATTGGCCTCGTATGGAGTCCGATATTGCGAAATATGTACGCACGTGTAAAGTTTGTCAGCAGGTTAAGCCTGAATATAAACAGCCAGCTGGGGGAATGATAGAGAGATCCAAAGAAGTTGAACCGTGGGAAATGATTTGCGTCGATTTGGTTGGTCCTTTGGTTAAGTCGTTCGAAGGTTATCAATATATTCTCACCGTTGTCTATTATTTTTCGAAATTTCCGTTATTGTTTTCTTTGCGTACAGCGACGGCAAAGAATGTTTGTAAAACCCTTGAGGATAACGTTTTTCTTTTATTTGGTGTACCCCGATCTGTTGTTTGCGATAATGGACCCCAGTTCCGGAGTCGTGAGCTGCAGGGTCTTTGCGGTGTCTACGGCGTGCAATTACGGTATACCGCGAATTATCATCCACAAGCTAATCCGGCAGAACGAATAAACCAGATTATCAAGACTACGCTTAGGGCTTGAGTCTCAGAAAATCAAAGATCGTGGGACCAGCAATTGGCGAAGGTAGCGTGTTGTATTAGGTCGTCACAGCACGAGGTGTTAGGAGTTACGCCTTATTTTGCAAATTTCGGTAGGGACATGGTGCTTGAGGGTAGTCAAAGTTATATTGAGTCCCTAGGAGAACAGGAGCAGCTAAACTGCGAGGAAAGGGCAAAGAAAATGTCAGAAATGAGGGCAGACTTACGTTCGAAGTTAGAACAGGCAGGAGCTAAGCTAGCGCAGCAATATAATCTCAGGAGAAGAGATGTCCAGTACATGCCAGGAGAGCTTGTCTGGAGAAAGAACTTCGCTCTGTCAGACGCGGCGAATTATTTTGCGGCAAAATTAGCCCCGAAGTATGTAGGTCCTTTCGTCATAAAGAAAAGAGTGTCCCCTTGGACTTACTATTTAGTTGATGAAACTGGTAGGGACAAAGTAGTCTGGAATGTTCGAGACTTGAGGCCGTATCGAGACAGGTAGCATTAGCGTCAAAGAAGGATTTTCCTGTTGGTATAAAAAAGCAATAACAGAACCGAGAGCCGGTAAGGCAAAAATCAAAAATCCATCATGATCACACTACTAACTGTCAAATGGCGGAAGTGGTTCATGCATATGGTAAAAGAAGAATAGAACTAGGAGTTTAGATGACATCAAAACCAGCGTAGTGTTAGCTTAATGGTTAGCAGTGCGTGCCAAAATTTCTCTGATGAGTGAAGTCTAGCAGCTTCCGAAATGGATCTATAAGAAAAGCTATGGCAGTTGTCTCTAAACATTTTTCCTACCCTATTCAATCAAGAAAACCTTTAATAATTAATAAAAATGATTATTAATAAATAAAAACAATAATAATTTTCGGTAAGTATAACGAGCTCAAGACCAGTTGATAATAATTCTTAGTTAATTATTATTATTTTTGATTAGAGGAAAAATTTAAAGCAACAAACATATACAGGCTATAGTTATAGTACTATTTCGAAAACAGCCACGATTTCTCGTCAGACTAATTCGCATAGTTTTGTTATTTTAGAGGATCTTGTGGAGAATCGAACCCACTCACTCTGATTGCCAGCGCAGCTGCCTAACCCCTAGGATATGCTGCGTGTAGTTTTGCAAGCTGCTTAATTCAAGTTTTCCTCTAATTGTTGTTTGTTATCTTGCCAACGGTTAGAGGAAAACTTGAATTAAGCAGCTTGCAAAACTACACGCAGCATAGCCTAGGGGTTAGGCAGCTGCGCTGGCAATCAGAGTGAGTGGGTTCGATTCTCCACAAGATCCTCTGAAATAGCAAAACTATACGAATTAGTCTGACGAGAAATCGTTGCTGTTTTCGAAATAGTACTATAACTATAGCCTGTATATGTTTGTTGCTTTCAATTTTTCCTCTAATCAAAAATAATAATAATTAACTAAGAATTATTATCAACTGGTCTTGAGCTCGTTATACTTACAGAAATATGTAAAATGAACAGACCGTAAAACCAAGAACAAAATAAATTTATACCGGAGCACGCAGTTATGTACAATAACTATCTTCTAAAAATAGAAAAGAAGAATGTACAAAAAAAACAAAGTCCAGCATGCATGATTTACATATAGACAGAATGTCTAAAATATTGCGTATACCGTTGGCAAGAGAACAAACAACAATTAGAGGAAAGCTTGAATTAAGCAGCTTGCAAAACTACACGCAGCATAGCCTAGGGGTTAGGCAGCTGCGCTGGCAATCAGAGTGAGTGGGTTCGATTCTCCACAAGATCCTCTGAAATAGCAAAACTATACGAATTAGTCTGACGAGAAATCGTGGCTGTTTTCGAAATAGTACTATAACTATAGCCTGTATATGTTTGTTGCTTTCAATTTTTCCTCTAATCAAAAATAATAATAATTAAATAAGAATTATTATCAACTGGTCTTGAGCTCGTTATACTTACAGAAATATGTAAAATGAACAGAACGTAAAACCAACAACAAAATAAATTTATACCGGAGCACGCGGTTATGTACAATAACTATCTTCTAAAAATAGAAAAGAAGAATGTACAAAAAAAACAAAGTCCAGCATGCATGATTTACATATAGACAGAATGTCTAAAATATTGTGTATACCGTTGGCAATATAACAAACAACAATTAGAGGAAAACTTGAATTAAGCAGCTTGCAAAACTACACGCAGCATAGCCTAGGGGTTAGGCAGCTGCGCTGGCAATCAGAGTGAGTGGGTTCGATTCTCCACAAGATCCTCTGAAATAGCAAAACTATACGAATTAGTCTGACGAGAAATCGTGGCTGTTTTCGAAATAGTACTATAACTATAGCCTGTATATGTTTGTTGCCTTCAATTTTTCCTCTAATCAAAAATAATAATAATTAACTAAGAATTATTATCAAGTGGTCTTGAGCTCGTTATACTTACAGAAATATGTAAAATGAACAGACCGTAAAACCAACAACAAAATAAATTTATACCGGAGCACGCGGTTATGTACAATAACTATCTTCTAAAAATAGAATAGAATAATGTACAAAAAAAAAACAAAGTCCAGCATGCATGATTTACATATAGACAGAATGTCTAAAATATTGTGTATACCGTTGGCAATATAACAAACAACAATTAGAGGAAAACTTGAATTAAGCAGCTTGCAAAACTACACGCAGCATAGCCTAGGGGTTAGGCAGCTGCGCTGGCAATCAGAGTGAGTGGGTTGGATTCTCCACAAGATCCTCTGAAATAGCAAAACTATACGAATTAGTCTGACGAGAAATCGTGGCTGTTTTCGAAATAGTACTATAACTATAGCCTGTATATGTTTGTTGATTTCAATTTTTCCTCTAATCAAAAATAATAATAATTAACTAAGAATTATTATCAACTGGTCTTGAGCTCGTTATACTTACAGAAATATGTAAAATGAACAGACCGTAAAACCAACAACAAAATAATTTTCATAAAAATTCAAAAAAGTTAAAAATTATTATTCTTGACCTTAAGCTCGTTTCATGAATACTTGAAAATGTACAGGCCGTAAATCAACAACAATCTTTGGTATAAAAAAGCAATAACAAAACCGAGAGCACACGGTAAGGCAGTTCTGATGATAAAACAGATCTGTCAAAAATCCATCATGATCAGACTACTAACTGTCAAATGGCGGAAGTGGTTCATGCATATGGTAAAAGAAGAATAGAACTAGGAGTTTAGATGATATCAAAACCAGCGTAGTGTTAGCTTAATGGTTAGCAGTGCGTGCCAAGATTTCTCTGATGAGTGAAGTCTAGCAGCTTCCGAAATGGATCTATAAGAAAAGCTATGGCAGTTGTCTCTAAACATTTTTCCTACTCTATTCAATCAAAAAAACCTTTAATAATTAATTAAAATGATTATTAATAAATAAAAACAATAATAATTTTCATAAAAATTCAAAAAAGTGAAAAATTATTATTCTTGGCCTTGAGCTCGTTTCATGAATACTTGAAAATGAACAGGCCGTAAATCAACAAAAATTGTTGGTATAAAAAAGCAATAACAAAACCGAGAGCACACGGTAAGGCAGTTCTGATGATAAAACAGATCTGTCAAAAATCCATCATGATCACACTACTAACTGTCAAATGGCGGAAGTGGTTCATGCATATGGTAAAAGAAGAAAAGAACTAGAAGTTTAGATGACATCAAAACCAGCGTAGTGTTAGCTTAATAGTTAGCAGTGCGTGCCAAAATTTCTCTGATGAGTGAAGTCTAGCAGCTTGCGAAATGGACCTATAAGAAAAGCTATGGCAGTTGTCTCTAAACATTTTTCCTACTCTATGCAATCAAAAAAACCTTTAATAATTAATTAAAAAGATTATTAATAAATAAAAACAATAATAATTTTCATAAAAATTCAAAAAAGTGAAAAATTATTATTCTTGGCCTTGAGCTCGTTTCATGAATACATGACACATTTACTCACACAACTACGGCTCTATAGTGTGTATACATGTTTGGCATTTGTGTTAGTGTATTTTTAAAGTAATTTTTCAATATTATAATTATTATTTTTTTAAGTTTTTTTGATTGACGGCACTGTAGTTTGGCGATACCCATCCATAGATATAAATATAAATGTTAATACCTTAAATGTATAGTTTGGCCATAAAGTGGCACAATTTCAACTCAACTTGCACCTATATATTTTAGATATACGTATGTATGTTCGAAATTCACTCAACATGGTTTTTATAACTGTTGAGCGCGGGAGGTGTAGCGAGAGAATAATCAGGCTAGCTCTCACATCTCGTTAGCCCGTCGATCTTTTTGGGTAGGTTAGGTTATATTGCGAGGTTAACAAGGATGCTAAACCCGACTTTCGTAGTGTCAGAAGCGCTCTTGCGGGCCCTTTATCATATGAATGCCAAGTTAGCCTGGATGTCTCACATGACAAGATGGCTGACCATAATCCATTTGCCTAGCTTATGGTGCTTGTGTTTTCACGAAGCCTGAATGTGGCCATGGGTATACCTACCGAGTCATTTCCCTGGAGGATATGGTTGGTGGTGCCTCTCCTGGCCAGCTCATCTGCTCTGCAGTTGCCTACCTGTGTCCAGGTACCCATATAAGGCTGATACTGAAGTGCTGAGCCATTTCGTTAAGAGATCTGTGACATTCAGTGAGCGACTTTGCTGTGTCGACATATGAGTGCAAAGCCTTCAGTGCGGCTTGGCTGTCTGAGAAGATAAAAACCCTTTTGCCATCCTTAGGCATAGACAATAGATAATTCACGGCCCTGTATATTGCCAGCATTTCCGCTTGGTAAACACTACAATGATCAGGAAGGCGGAAACAGACCTCTAAATCTAGATCCGGTGAAAAATGCCTCCGCCCACCTTCCCATCAAGCTTAGAGCCTTCGGTGAATATGTTAATGGCACCAGGGACCGTATGTTGGCTATTATTCCAATTTTTCCGTGATGGTATGTCCACTACATATTTCCTAACGAATACATTTCTTGACGTACAATAGTCAGTGCATTGGAACTGTGGCACTAGTGCTCAGAATTGTGGCATGCCCACTAACTCCATTTAACCAGAAACCGGTTTATCTAATATGTAGATCCGCTATGACAGATACTTCCTTCGCCCGCCACGTGCAGGATTGTGTTGAGTGGTTCCGTTGAAGGGGAACAAATAGCCCCGTTTATGTAGAGCTCCGAACTCCTTCGGACTTTTTGCAGCAGTTTCAGGTAGGTATTTTAAGCTAGTGCAGGCCACCAGACCAGAACACCATATAGGAGAATCGGGCGCACAATGGCCGTATATATCCAGTATACCACCTTAAGGGAGAACTCCAGGAGACATCAATTGACCTCTTACAGGAAAACAGCGCCGCTGTAGATTTCCTGGCTCGTTCCATTATGTTGTCACTCCATAGTAATTTCCTATATACTCGTAGAATGACTCCTAAGTATTTGATTTTTTCGTTAAACGCTAAAAACGTACCTCCCAATCTTGGCGGTGTTAGATTCGGTATTTTGTACCTCCTCGTGAAGAGGACTAGCTCGGTTTTATTCTGGTTGACCTCTAAACCTGAAGCTTTGGCTCAACTGCATATTTGAGATAGTGCCACTTCCAATAATTTGCAGAAGGTTTCAGAGAATTTTCCCCGGATGATGCCACAGATGTATTCAGCAAACGCGATCACTTGGGGACCTTCTGCTTCCGTGAGGCGGAAAAATTGGTTGACCGTAACCACCTAAAGTAGCGCAGAGAGAACTCCTCCCTGCGGGGTACCTCGGTTAACGAGTCTGTCCCGTTAGCGCCGAGGTGATAGCTTCCGGAAGTATGTACGGATTTGTGTATGTGTGTTTAGCATATGTAAGCGAAGGGTTTTTGGAGTAACAAAGTCAAGTATAAAGCAGTATGTACCAGAGGTAAGTAGAGGGTGTTACAAAGAGGGATTCTCAGGTAACATTATGAAAAATTGTAAGTATAATACGCATACAATTTCAGCATCTTTTCAGGAACCCATGTCTTCAACAATGGCTATTAAACGAAAGGGCAAGGCCACAGATTTCATTTGGACTTTGCCGTATTTCGATATATTTATCCATAAACGATTTATCGGTCAAAATATTGTTCCCATAAAACCTTAAAATTTCGCGTGCAATATGGGTATCAAACGAAGAGGAAAGGCCACAGTTTTAATTTGAACTTTGCCATATTGGTAAAATTTTCATAACTAAGTAGTAGAAAACGCTTGTGGAAAACTTTTTCTTCTTTTTTATACCCAGCGTGTACACAGGGTATTATAGTTTTGGTCATATAACGGTGGTTTGTAACAGCACAAAATTATGGAGATAAATATAGAGTTCTATATATCAAAGTTCTTAGAATGAACAGAGTGAATTAAGGCATGTCCGTCCGTTCGTCCGTGGACACGATATTTGAATGAAATTTGGCACATAAGTTTATTTATGGCCAAGGAAGGTTGCTATTTAAAATCGAACAATAACCACGCCCCCCTTTTCTATATCGAAAATTTCGAAAAACGTGCAAGATTAGATAATTCAATAATAAAAGCAGCTACAATAATAAAATTTGGTGGATTTATTTAGCTGGTCGTCCTATTGACGATTTTACCAAATGATTTGAAAAGGGCGTGGCACCGCCCACATATAAGTGAACAAATTTCCAAACATCGGCTGTTAATAACTTCAGAACCGGTTATGCTAGAATAACGAAATCTGGTGGGAGGTATGGTATAGTTGCAATACACACAAATAGAAAATAAGCGACCATGCCTACTTTTTCATAAAAGTTATCTGAAAAGAAGGTAGAAATACTGAACTGCCTATATATCGTTATTATTATTATTATCGCCCACCTATGAAACACGCAATTATTAAATTCGACTGTTAATAACTGCATACCCGTGTAAGATAGAATTACGAAACTTAATACGAGGTATGTTATCTACGTGTAGAGTTCGCCCACGGAAAATAAGAAAAATCGGTAGACGACCACGCCTACTTTTGTACTAAAGCTTTCTAAAAGAGAGGTAGGAAATCGGAACTTCCCATATCTCATTTACTGATCCAGATAGAATTCTAGAATTTCGTAGTTACAATGACCTGATGATCTTATTAATGATTTTTGTAAAATTTTGGAAAATGGGGGTGGTACCGCCCACAAATACTTGAACAAAATATCCGCCATGCTTACAACTGTGCAGTGTTGTTCTTGTCGTACAATAAATTTTTTTGCTTATATAAAAATGAATCAACATGAATACTGAAAATGTATCAAAAGAAGGAATTTCATGATAAAAAAGTAACAAAGTATCAAAACTTGATACAATTATATTAAAACGACAAAGCTGAAAGTAAGCAGTATGTTTCCTTTGACGGAGTCATGCAAGTATGAATGACGGGCTCTGCGAAGACAGGCCATTGGCTAAGCGAATTCCTACAGTACCACTTATTGTAAGATTACAAGTAAGCTTATTCCCAAGTGAACTTTTAGCATGGTTGTAAAACGCTTGTTTCAATTAAGATTTATTTAAGTAAGATTAATGCTCAAAAAATGTTTTCGACAATAATTGCGAAAAACTTATTTTATATAAGCATTAATGAGTGAAACTACTTGAGAGCAATATTATAGTAAGCTTAACTTATACTTGAAAGAAGCAAAAAAATGCCGAAAGGGAGCCATATCTCCCGATATGTTTTTGAACATTTTTCAGCTTTTAGTATTTTTCATTGCGTGCTTAAATGCATTAAGGTGTTTGGTAAAATTTTTTATTTATACGTGAAAGCAATACATACACATTAAAACTATAAATTATGCCAAATAAATATAAAAGCTTATATAAATCTTGTACAAGTAATATTATTCTACAAATGTTTTAACAAGCTTATAAAAAGGGTGCCGTTTTGATTTCCCTGCAATTCCTTGGGCACTCTTTTTTAATAGCAGACTTTAGTCTTTCTCAAGCTTAGAGTTTATATTCGAAGACAACTGCGTTTATCATTAATATACAAAGTGTTTACAAAAACAAATAAGCAATTATTCATATAAAATTTATTTTGGCTCATGGAATGAAATGTAAAAACGTATAACATAAAATAATATAAATAAAAATAAAATAAAATAAAGAAAAATGAAATAAAATAAATTGAAATAGAATGAAATGAAACAAAGTGAAATGAACTAATATAAAATAGAACAAAATAAAATAAAATTTAATGAAATTAAGTTAATAAAAAGGAGTTATAATAACGGGAAGGAGAGGAAAGGAAAAATAAGGAAACGAAAGGTAGGGAAAGGAATGGAAAGGAAAGGAAGGAAAAGGAAAGGAAAAGAAAAGAAAAGAAAAGAAAGGAAAGGTAAGGAAAGAAATTAAATTTTAACAGAACACACATGTTTACACATCAAACTCCACGAGTACTTGGAACTCACGCTTTTTTTCCTCACGCCTCGAGTGGAAGTCCCCACTCCATTTTAAGCCTTCAATTGAATTTTTCAAGTAATTTGGTTTCTCGTATTTAATTTTTATTGTTTTGGGACGAATTGATTGTCTTTTATAGTCAGTCAGTTTTAGTTTTAATGGGTGCCCCGTTAAATTATACATAAGGTGCGTGCACCCGTGGAGACACAGTTTTATCTACTTTTATAAATATAACCCTTAACGAGTTAGTGGGAATACGCCTGGCAACAAACAAAAGCTTTCGGCAGAAGCTCCAGGGACCATATACATCAAACTTCATGCAATTAGCGAAGTTCGAATCCACTTAAGTCAACAGCACCTTTTAAACCATTTGAATAGATACCGGAGGCGGAGTGGACAAAAGGATTATTTACAATCATGCCTTTATGTATTTTAAATGTTCGGCATTGATGTAATTTTGTATAAATCCGCAAATCACAAATCGTTGTAAATTGAGGCGGTCAACAGGAAAAGTCAGACAAGGAGGCTAATACATACTCGTTTTTTTTGGCTGGAAAAATCCAGCTTATCTAAGCCCCATACATCACCCTCAAATTGAGATTACGAAGGTTTTTTTTTTTAAAGACAGAATTCCCCAATGTAGCTAAATGTAATTTTTCTGGTATTACCTGATATGTAACTAGTTTTTAAAGAATGTTAGTATTATGTTGTAAATGTGCATACATTTTTATGCGTAATTTATAACAAAGGAATTTTATGATTAAACATTTTCATGTGTGTTGGAGACATGAGCTCCAATTTAATTGAATTTTAAATTGCTCGCCCCTTTTAGTTTAAATTAAATTTTATGAAATTTTAAATTTTTTTATGAATTTCAAAAATGAATTACATCTACATATATACTACATAGATGAAAACTCTTACCTTTGCCCACATACTTACCTTTGCTCATATACTTAGCTTTGTGTCAAGTAATCTGTAAAAAAAAATACTTACCCCTTTGCTGATAACTACCAAACACCCTGTAAGGTACAAGTACTAGCCGGTTCCTAAATTTACTTGTACTTGCCTAATGGCATCCCAATTTACGCAGGTCTATTTTAATACTTTCATTTCGTATTTGCGTTCAAATAGACAGACGGACAGAAAGATAGACGTATCGAGAGACGGGCATGGCTACATCGACTCAGCTCATTCTCCTGATCATTTCAGTATACTTTTTGATGGCACTATCTCTTTTTCTTCTCATATGTACAAACACTTCATGTTCATGAAAGGTATGAAAATCAAAAAAGACATACAACTTCGCTTTTGCAGTGGGGTATTAACTACTTCCCCGGATATTTTACTTTTCATCGTGAACGTTTTGATATATGTACATTAATAAAATATATCTCGATTCGTTTATGACGAATGAAGTAATATACTTTGTGTGCGTAGTAAAAAAAGATATAAACAATTAAGGAAGTCTTAGTTCGGGTGGAACCGAACAATATATACCTAGTATTGATCTATTATGGCATCCCAATTTACATAGGTCTATTTGAATACTTTCATTTCGTATTTGCGTTCAAATAGACAGACGGACAGAAAGATAGACGTATCGAGAGACGGGCATGGCTACATCGACTCAGCTCATTCTCCTGATCATTTCAGTATACTTTTTGATGGCACTATCTCTTTTTCTTCTCATATGTACAAACACTTCATGTTCATGAAAGGTATGAAAATCAAAAAAGACATACAACTTCGCTTTTGCAGTGGGGTATTAACTACTTCCCCGGATATTTTACTTTTCATCCTGAACGTTTTGATATACATTAATAAAATATATCTCAAGCTTGGAGTTTATATTCGAAGACAACTGCGTTTATCATTAATATACAAAGTGTTTACAAAAAAATAAGCAATTATTCATATAAAATTTATTTTGGCTCATGGAATGAAATGTAAAAACGTATAACATAAAATAATATAAATAAAAATAAAATAAAATAAAATAAAGAAAAATGAAATAAAATAAATTGAAATAGAATGAAATGAAACTAAGTGAAATGAAATTATATAAAATAGAACAAAATAAAATAAAATTTAATGAAATTAAGTTAATTAAAAAGAGTTATAATAACGGGAAGGAGAGGAAAGGAAAAATAAGGAAACGAAAGGTAGGGAAAGGAAAGGAAAGGAAAGGAAGGAAAAGGAAAGGAAAAGAAAAGAAAGGAAAGGTAAGGAAAGAAATTAAATTTTAACAGAACACACATGTTTACACATCAAACTCCACGAGTACTTGGAACTCACGCTTTTTTTTCCTCACGCCTCGAGTGGAAGTCCCCACTCCATTTTAATCCTTCAATTGAATTTTTCAAGTAATTTGGTTTCTCGTATTTAATTTTTATTTTTTGGGACGAATTGACTGTCTTATATAAAAGAATAAATAAATATAAATAAAAATAAAATAAAGTAAAATAAAATAAAATAAATTGAAATGGAATTAAATGAAACGAAGTTAAATGAAATAATATAAAATAGAACAAAATAAAATAAAAATTTAATCAAATTAAATTAATCAAAAAGAAGTATAATAACGGGAAGGACAGGAAAGGAAAAATAAGGAAACGAAAGGTAGGGAAAGGAAAGGAAAAGAAAAGAAAGGAAAGGTAAGGAAAGAAATTAAAATTTAACAGGACACACATATTTCCACATCCATCTCCACGAGTACTTGGTACTCACGCTTTTTTTTCCTCACGCCTCGAGTAGAAGTCCCCACTCCATTTTAATCCTTTAATTGAATTTTTCAAGTAATTTGGTTTCTCGTATTTAATTTTTATTGTTTTGGGACGAATTGATTGTCTTTTATAGTCAGTCAGCTTTAGTTTTAATGGGTGCCCCGTTAAATTATACATAAGGTGCGTGCACCCGTGGAGACACAGTTTTATCTACTTTTATAAATACAACCCTTAACGAGTTAGTGGGAATACGCCTGGCAACAAACAAAAGCTTTCGGCAGAAGCTCCAGGGACCATATACATCAAACTTCATGCAATTAGCGAAGTTCGAATCCACTTAAGTCAACAGCACCTTTTAAACCATTTGAATAGATACCGGAGGCGGAGTGGACAAAAGGATTATTTACAATCATGTCTTTATGTATTTTAAATGTTCGGCATTGTTGTAATTTTGTTTAAATCCGCAAATCACAAATTTTCGTTGTAAATTGAGGCGGTCAACAGGAAAAGTCAGACAAGGAGGCTAATACATACTCGTTTTATTTGGCTGGAAAAATCCAACTTATCTAAGCCGCTTACATCACCCTCAAATTGAGATTACGAAGGTTTTTTTTTTTTTAAGACAGAATTCCCCAATGTAGCTAAATGTAATTTTTCTGGTATTACCTGATATGTAACTAGTTTTTAAAGAATGTTAGTATTATGTTGTAAATGTACATACATTTTTATGCGTAATTTATAACAAAGGCATTTTATGATTAAACATTTTCATGTGTGTTGGAGACATGAGCTCCAATTTAATTGAATTTTAAATTGGTCGCCCCTTTTAGTTTAAATTATAATTAAATTTTTTTATGAATTTCAAAAATGAATTACATCTACATAAATACATAGATGAAAACTCTTACCTTTGCCCACATGCTTACCTTTGCTCATATACTTAGCTTTGTGTCAAGTAATCTGTAAAAAAAAATACTTACCCCTTTGCTGATAACTACCAAACACCCTGTAAGGTACAAGTACTAACCGTTTCTTAAATTTACTTGTACTTGCCTAATGGCATCCCAATTTACGCAGGTCTATTTTAATACTTTCATTTCGTATTTGCGTTCAAATAGACAGACGGACAGAAAGATAGACGCATCGAGAGACGGGCATGGCTACATCGACTCAGCTCATTCTCCTGATCATTTCAGTATACTTTTTGATGGCACTATCTCTTTTTCTTCTCATACGTAAAAACACTTCATGTTCATGAAAGGTATGAATATCGAAAAAGATATACAACTTCGCTTTTGCAGTGGGGTATTAACTACTTGCCCGGATATTTTACCTTTTATCCTGAACGTTTTGATACACAATAATACATATATATCTCGATTCGTTCATGCCGAATGAAGTAATAATATACCTTCAGTACGTAACAAAAATATATATAAAAAATATGTGTCTTTTATAGGCGCCAAAGTACTCCATCGACCTTTATGAAATTTTCACAATATATACTTGGGTTCGCTGGGTACAGCATAGACAAAATTTTTGGAAATATAGGTGGAGCCACGCCCCCAGGCTTTATAAAGTTTCAATTCGTCATAACTCCTACCTTTTTTGGTCTAAATTAATGAAATTTGTGTCACTTAGTCGATATCTACAAAATTTTTCAAAAGTAGGCGGTGCCACGCCCACATATTTTGTATTTTGTTTTGCTCTTGAGCTTTCAGGATAGGTTCAGGAGTTCGCTGGGCACGACACAGTCTGTATATAGCTTTTGGAGAAACCCCCAGGTTATATAAAGCTGCAGTTCGGTATAGCTAGGAATTTTTTTTGGTTCAAGTTAATGACATTTTATATACGAGTATAGATGTGTTCAATGTACCAAAATGTCAAAACAACGTCTATCGGGTTTGCTAGTATATTATAAAACGGCGAAAGCAAACAACGAATTTCAGCATTCTTTTGTAAAACTGAGAGACTAGTTTGCGTTCAAATAGACAGACGTACGGAGAGACGGGCATGGCTAAATCGACTCCGCTCATCGTGCTGATCATTTTAGTGAACTTTTCTCTTCTTCTTCTCATACTTACATACATTTAGTGTTTATGAAAGGTATCAAAATCAAGTGGGCTATTAACTAAGTGCCCGAATATTTGCTTGTGTGTTCCCCGGTTTGGCTAATTTTTACTGTAATATAATACATACTACTGGGAAGCAACTGACCAATTGTCACTAAAATATCAAGGTTGAAATATAAGCGATTGCCTTTGAAAATAGCAGACATTAACAAAATGTTTTTGCGGTCGAGTTTGCCTTGGAAAGCTTATTATGTGTGCAAAATCTGATTGATATAACTTGTTTGGGTGTAGAAATATCGCTTTTTAAATTTTACAAACAAATTTTTCAGAACTATGTTAAAAACCTGGACCCATTTTTACAACAAACAGTTACTTTTAAATATTTAACATTACCAAAAAATTTCGCTTCGACAAATCAATTTCTGGCGGAGTTATGGCATAAAAAGTTTTGTGGAATAATCCACAAGTGAAATATAAATGATGTAAAGCTATTTTACGCAAAGTTATTGCCTATTTAATATATCTACGATCCTCTTCAAAATCTTTCAAATAAAAGTGGGCGTGGATCTTAACCGCCTTCGCCGATTTTTTCTCGAAAATTCCTTGCACACCTGGAAACCTGCGTGTTGAATTTCTCTTCGATATCTTGAACGGTGTTTGATTTACGATTAATAATATTTCTAAATTTGACTTAATCAAACGTGGGCAGTGCCAAGAACATTTTCAAAAATTTATTGAAAATGTATTTTATGCCTCAATTTTAATGTATACACCAAATTTTATCCTTATAGGTGTATTATGTAATGAGTAATCACTTTTTTTGTGTTTTCGAAAATATTCTTTATATAAAAAGTGGGCGTGGCTATCATCCGATATCGCCCATTTTAAATAGCGCTCGGAGATAAGTGCCAAGAAACCTGCATACCAAATTTCATTAAGATTCTCAAAATTTACGTAAGTTATCGTGTTCACAGACGGACGGACGGACGGACATGGCTTAATCAATTTCTCTTTTCGTCCTGAACATTTTCATATGTATAAGTCAATATCTATCTCGATCCGTTTATGCCATTACATACTGCCGTTAGGCGACTAAAGTTAATATACAGGGTGGCTGACGAATTTTGCTACATTAAGAAACTCAAATAATTTTTTTTTCAGTGTATGGAATTCATTTTTCTTTTATTCATGTTAAAGCTCATTAAATTTTATTAAATATAGCTTAATTAGTTTTAAAAATAATGGAATTTAAATGCCCCCCCTGCTCGTCGATGCATGTGCGGCATCTTACCAAAAAGTTGTTCATTACTGGTTGGAGAGTTGAGACAGGAATAGCCGCAATTGTTTCTCGAATGGATTGCCTTAGTTCATTCAAATTTGTTGGTTTTGCTTCGAAGACTTCCTGTTTGCAATAACCCCACAAGAAAAAGTCAGGTGCAGTAAGGTCAGGCGACCTGGGTGGCCAACGGAATGTGGAGTTTCTGGATATCAGCTTATTGGGAAATTTTCGTCGCAATTCTGTCATAACAGGTTGGGCTATATGAGGAGCTGCACCATCTTGCTGAAACCACACAGAGTTGAAAGAAATTCTCATTCGGCGTAATTCTGGATAGAAAAACTCTCTCAACATGCTCAAGTAACGGTCTCCAGTAACCGTAACGGTGTGACCGTTTTCTTCGAAGAAGTAGGGCCCGACAATGCAGCGTGATGAAACTGCACACCACACTGTGACACGAAGTGGATGCAATTCCGTCTCATGGAGTATCTGTGGGTTGGAAGCACTCCATATTCGACAATTTTGTTTGTTTATGTTGCCGTTTAAATCGAAATGGGCCTCGTCAGACATGTAAAGACAGTTCAACATGTTTCCATCCTCTTCCACCATTTGAAGCATCTTCTGGCAAAATTCCAAGCGAATCGGCAAGTCTGCAGCGTTCAGTTTGTTGGCCATTTGAATTTTATATGGGAATAAGTCCAAATCTTTGTGCATAATTAACTGTAATGACTGTCTGCTTACACCCATTTGAGCAGATAAGCTTCTTGTCGAAACACGTGGATTGTTTTGTATGGCAGCAGCTACAGCAGCGATTGTTTCCTCCGTTCGAACTGAAGGGTTTCGATGGTAAGGTCTTCTGTTGACTGTCCCATGCTCGGCAAAATTGTTTACAAGTCTTATTATGGTCCATCTGCTCGGAGGATTGCCGCCAAACGTGCGCCTATACTCTCTTTGAACCGAAACTACGGACTCCAGTGCGTGATAGCGGCGGACAATCCAAATTCTTGTTTCAGTGTCCCAGTTATCCATTTTTGTTAAATGTAAAAGTCAATCTGCAAAATAAAAAAAAAATTAACCAGATTCATGAAATAGAAAAAAAGTTATTTAATTTTTTTTTGGTAGCGGCTTTCATCAGTAGCACTACTCATAAAATGCAAGGATGTACCGTTGATAACGAAGTGGTCTGCATTATTCGACAAAGGTCATGCCTATGTAGTATTGAGTCGCGTTAGCTCTTTAAACGGCCTTCGTATAGAAGAGCTAGATTGCACCAAACTAACAGAAAAGACAACATGCAGAGAGGATGTGAAGAAAGAAATGGAGTGGATGCAACAGTTAAGACCTCAATAAGAAAATAATATATTTTAACAAAAGGTGAAAACATTTATTGCTATTCTTGCACTTACTGCTTCCATCAATTATGTACATCTACCAAAGATGATAATTCACCGGCTTCACCAACTGTGACAATTAGCACCAACAAAGATCAATTACTACACTCATCCTCTTTGTACAACCCCCGGCTCCACCTATATCAAGAACATCGAACAGCGTTACTATTTGACCGATCTATATATCACACCAATGCACCTAAATAAGAGTAATCTAAGCCGCATACAGATATATACGTAGTGCGTCCGAGCAACACCGACTAGCGGGAAGCTAGATCTTAATAAATAAACTGAAGCATTTTCACTTAGGAATTACTAAGTACTAAGAGTGGCGTAGTAAGAGAATTTTTCGGGGGGTTACAAAATTTAAATTTAAAATTTTGTTAATTGATGATAAGTACTTATTGTATAGAATAATGTGATTGGTTCAGTGATCCATTTATTGATTATTGTAATAATTAATATAAAAATAATAATTAGTAAAAAGGCAAACGAGAGAAATTACAAATTGATTTTTAGGAACTTCAATTTTCTCTCCGATAGACTTGACTATTTCTTTGCTATCAACAATAACTTTTTTGGAAAGTGATTCACTATTTTCCTCATTTCTTTTAACAAAACAGCCAGATCTTCAGCCGCCAAAACAGCTGCAGAGAGATCAACACTTTTCCCTTGAAGGTAGGAGGTTAATGGTTGAGCCAAAGAAAAATTTCGTGAATAACAAACATTGCCACAATGAATCCTCCAGTCCCTAAAGTAGATAACTAAAAGCATTTCTAGAACTTTCACTGTTTCCACATTCATGAATTTTTTCTAAACTCAAATAAATGGGAGCAAACATTTCCTTGAAACAGATCACAGCGTCTAGTTTCTCCGTCCATCTTGTTTCACACAATCGCTTCAAACGTTCTTTCTTTGTTGGACAACTCAAAGTTTCGACAGCATCCTTGAGAATAGCTTCGCGTTTTGCAGAAGGTCTGAAGAAAGAAATAATCTGCTTTATGGACCCAATACAGTTTCTTATGAGAGAAATGGAGCATGCTTCACCAACCGCCAAATTCAAAGAATGGCTTGCGCAATGTACACAAATTGCAGACGGATACTTCTCCATCACTGCAGCAGCACAACCATTTCACTCTCCACTCATTGCAGCTGCACCATCGTATCCTTGGGAAACCAAAAAGTCCAGGCTGACCTTCAATTCTTTGAAATTTCTATCAACGACGAAGCAAGTCCTCTACCAGTGCAATCTTCGATAGGGATGAAGTGTAGAAAATCTTCTCTCAAAATTTTTCCATCTGCAGTTGTTTCAGTGTAACGAAAACATAATGAGTATTGTTCCACGCCACTAATGTCGGTTGTCCCATCTGCGAGTATAGTGCAGCATTCGCTTGCGTTTATTTTTGCAACAATCTTTTCAAGAATTATGTCCCCGCAAATTTCGATGAGTTCATTCTGAATCTGTGGATTTGTGTAGGATGTGAAGCGATTTTTCAATGTGGCAGTTTGATGTAAATGCTGCTTCAATGTTTGGTCACCAGAATTCATCCGAAATCTTAATAAAGATATGAAGTTACCATCACTACGGGAAAGAGTCTCGAGGGACATAGGACCAGAATCACGATGCCCTCTTAAAGCTATTTCTTGCCTGCCGATGAAAATTATGGTTTCGACGATGGAGCGCAAAATTTCTCGATTCCGTTGAATTTCAGCACTTTTCACAGTATTGAGCTGTAGGGCTTAGTCGACCATTCTTTTTTCCCTGATAGCAATGAAATTTTCTGCTGAAACAACTGCGGCCTTGTGATACTCTAGATCTTGGTGAGTTCGAAAGAGTTCTTTAGCGTCTTTCCATCGGTTAAACGGAATCGTAATCAGAGATCGAACTGACGAGTGACTTCCTTTCCCAACGTTGTTTTGGCTGAAGAAAGTACAATAAATTGAAAGCGCAGCATCCATTTTTTCGGAATACACTAGCCAATAAAACTCATCGAGCCATTTTTTTTTAAACTTTAGATTTCTTGGACTACTGGCGGGAAACTCGTACACGAAAAGTACTTTTCTTCATCAGTTAATTTTTTTTCAAAATGAATAGCGATATCTCTTGAGTCCATATCTGTATCCATTCTAGAGTCTTCGTCGAGTTCTGTGGGTTAATATTTATATAATTAAAACATACAGTATTGGCCATAACTATAACATCCCCTAAAATAGCGAATTTAAATTAAATATCTTTTATACAAAATTTTGTTTATTTTTATTTAGAAATATCGCTTAAGCTCGAATGAATCCCGTTCAAAACAATGTTTCGAACTTTGCCCGAAGTTCAGCCAAAATCTACAAATTTTAACCGAAATTTATATTTTTTGACTTAGGCTGTTTAGAAAAATTCTGAGTATGCAGTTTTGTAGCCCATTAAATTTGAGTGTAATAAAGTGCAAGTTTCAAGAAGCTGAGAAGCCACGTTGATTTTGAATAATTTTTTTGTGAACTATTTCTCCATATAACGAATCCACAATATTTTTTTATGGGAAGAGTGCCTATTAAAAACCAACGCTGTTTCTCAGCTTTTTGGAACTTGGACTTCGTTACAGTCAAATTTAATGGGCTACAAAACTGCATACTCAGGATTTTTCTAAACAGCCTAAGTCAAAAAATAAAAATTTCGGTTAAAATTTGCAGATTTTGGCTGAACTTTGGGCAAAGTTCGTTTTGAACGGGATTTATAAGGGCTAGAACGATATGTGTAAATAAAAATAAACAGAATGTAATACATAGGGAAGTAATTTAATGGTTAAACTCGTCCTTTAAAGGGAGTGCGAATGTGTTGGCCAATACTGTATGTTCTATCTGTATAATTTTTATTCCCTTGAGACCTAAGTATGCAGAATTACCGTGGCACGTTCGTGGAAAAAACGATTTTTTGGGCGTAGAATATTTAATCGGGATTTGTCACGTGTTTTCCGATAGTATAAATTATTATTAAATATTAGAAATCGCAATTATGTGTCACTTTTTGGTCGATTCGCTTTTAGTGATCATTAACATATATATTTTCAGCACTGTGAACAATTTTCTATATTCTACACCCAAAAAATTAATCATTGTTTTTGCCACGAAAGTGTCACAGGAAATCGAGATACCTACGATTTAAGAGTTTATTCCTGAAAACATGATCTTACCCAAATTGACGACTGGTTTGATCTCACGCGTTGATGAAATACATTTATTTTTTTCGTTATCGTTTCTGCAGCTTGTAGAAGCTTCTTGGTTATCAATTTTTTCACAATTTTCCTTGTTGGAAACTTTCGGCCGCTCTATCAACCACTTGTCCATTTTACACTATATGTACCATAACCTACATTTTCATTAAATATGCATAACTACTCTTTTCTTCATGAACTAAATTAAATAATAACTAGTATGTAACCCCCGAAAATCGGGTGTGTTTTTTTAGTTAGCTCAGCTAACAGTTGCGCTTTCGAATCCGCGCATTGCTGTGCTCATTAGAACAGAGAGATAAACAAAGCAAGTACATATAGAAAATCCAAACATACATACATATGTGTATGCTTATGCGTCACCACGCTAGAAAATGCTGTGGTGAAAATGGAAATAATAAATGCTGTTATCTCATAAACAAATAAACTAATTAAAATTTTTATATTTTTGTGCAAACTTACTCATCGAAAGCTTTCATTTGATATATATTTCATTTATCTACGTATTGTAGTTAAGGCTAGCTAAGCGCCTGGTCTAGAAATAATACTATAGATGAACTAAAGTAAATAATAGTACGTACCTCGAATTGCAAACTTTTCAAGTACATAACACTAAAAATTTTAATAGTCTGTGGCAATCAAATTGAATAACATTTCATGCTGTTGATGTGTTGCACGCAAAAAGAAACAAAAACTACACAGCATACTTTAAAATTTTGAATTTGGTCGGCGTTGCCACGGCGAAAACTTAAAACAATAATCAATTGAGTAGAACAGAAATACTCAACGGTGCGTTCAGAAAGGAATCAGTAACCATTTGATCAACAGTTGTGTTCGCCGCTAGCCGTTCAAAGGTTGTCATAATTGCAATTGCCTGTTTGTAGGTAACACTAAAAACTATAAAATAAAAAGATAATAGAAAAATTTCAAAGACTTCCTTTTTATTTAAGTCGCCAAAAAATAGCAGTAAATTTGTCCTTAAACAAAGACATGGTATCTGTGAGTTTTAGTTTTGAAATTTTAATCATAGAAATTGTAATAAATTTATGAGATTTGAAAATATAAAGGTGGAGTGCAAGTTTCCAAGCTAAGGCAACTAACTTTTTGAAGCCCAAATGGAAGTTCGCCAATTGGCAAAACATTTAAAGTATATTTATTGCACTCCACCTCTATTTTTTCAAATCTCATAAATTGATTACAAGTGGGACGATTAAAGTTTCAAATTAATTTAATCAGAGCAATGGTGAAAAAGTAGATAGCGACGAAAATTTTTTACACGTTTTTTATAAAAGTATATCCCACCATCTAATAAAAAACTTGCAAGAACAAACTTCGAACTTTGTACAAAGCCTGGGAAAATGTTACCGAATTTCATCAAAATTTCACACTTTTTAGTTCGAATTTTTATGAAAAAATTTAATATACAGTATTTATTATAAAGTATGAAGTTGTCAAAATATAGTGCCAATCATGGGCATTTGTTGATAATTTGAGTACCAATTTTCTTATGCGAAAGATGAGAAATTTATATTATTTCAACATTTTCTCTGTTGCTTAGTATTAAAAACAATTAAGTATAAGGTCAACATTAAAAACCATTTTTATTAAATAATAAACGCAGAATTGTAGAGTTTTTGTTAATGGGGAAGCAATAATTGCAAGAATAGCAATAAATATGTTTACATTTCGTCCAGATATATTATTTTCTGGCGGAAGCGGAGGTGTGGCGGTAGTGTTGCCGGCCTAACATACCTAAGGTCCAAGGTTCGAGTCCTGGGGCAGATAAAATCAAATGCGGTGTGAAAAAGTTTTTTTCAAAACGGGGTCACCCCTTCGCAGTGGTTTGGCAAACTCTCCGGGTGTATTTCTGCCATAGAAGGCTTCTCAACAAAAATTTATTTCCTTTGTAGATGCCGTTCGAAATCGGCAAAAAACTGTACGTCCGCCTATTCGTCGGAAAAAATTCAAAATCGACACACCGAAAATTGGAAAAGAAGCTCGGCTCAGGAATCTCTTAGGTGGTTTATGATGATATACCTGTTGTATTTTGTGCTATACATTTATTTATTTTATATAATTTTCTTATTCAGGTCTTCAGATTATAAGGATCTAACACTGCTCATGCTACGTAGGCCTGGCCTTTGGCCAACACAATTTAAAATTTCAAACCAAATTTTCCAAATAGCTCGATCTATACGCCACTTAGCGAAATTCTTTCAATCAGCTTACCAGGAAGTTACTCAAAAATCGATAGCAAGATTCCCCCCGTTTTTCAGTGATTTTCAGTTATCTCGATTAGCGCCACTTAGCGGAGTTTTGATTTCTAAAAATTATAATATATTGTCCTGAACTATGTGCTGAGTCCCAAGTCCCTAGGTCAAGAAGAAGCTAGTTAAAAATCGATCGCAAGATTCCCTATTTCCCAGATTCCCTCACGTTTTTCAGCGATTTTAATTTTTCTTGCTAAGCCCGCCATCTTGCGGAATTCTGTGCACAAGGCATTGCATGGCATTTCATTGTTGATCTATACGTCAAGTTTCGATGCTCTAGCTTAACGGGAAGTTAATTAAAAATCAAGCGTAAAATACCGAATTTTTTATAAATTTTCCGTATATATCGATCCGTGCGCCACCTGTCAGATATTTTTTTCATCCACATTGCATTGTTTGGAACTATGTTACAAGTTTCAAGTGTCTAGCTCATCGGGAAGTTCCCTTAACACTAAAGTACACACGCCCCATTATTTTACACCAATGCACGCACCCCTACTATGGTAGACCATTTTAAAACTGCAATAAGTTTTTTTTTGATTGAAATTATATTTATTTGAAAGAATACTTTAAACTTAAATTTATAGAAAACAAAAATTTTAAATTAAATATAATTCAGTTCTATAATAGTGTAGGAAATTTATACTTTGTTGTTTCATACTTGTTATTTTAAAAATACGTTTTTAAGAAAGTTTGTTTTCATACACATGTTAAAATGAAAATTTTACTATTAGGACATATATGTAAAACGTCTATATAGCTAGAAAATACTCAGTACACTCGCCAACATCAGACTGCAGATATATAGGAAACGAACGTACCAAAATGACTCATTTCGTTTGGAAAAATCCATGAGCGTATTTTACTTTCATTGAAAAATATTTTTGGATAAGATACAAATTGTATACACTTAAAATAACGAAAGCCTAGCATCAGATTCTAGTTGACTGAGGCGTGACCATATCTAAGGGTGGAGAACAGATGCCAAAGTATTTTTAAGTTGTGTATGGGGTAAGCTGACAAATACTTCTGACCATGGGCTGATATTTGAAAATAATTATTTTAAGTATTTAGCTAACCATTATTCCGTGTTTCATCCACTCCACATCCACAAATTTCTATTGCCATTTTTCAACAATTATTTTCCAATATCGGCCATGGTATGAGAGAGTGTCTAAAGATTCTAGATGCAATTGCAGGACTACGGCTTTTCCAAGCGGGGTCGCCACTCTTATAGTGTTTATTACCATGGAGAGATTCTATCGAAATTCCATCTGGCTTAGCAGCAACCGTTCAGAGTTAAAACATGTGGGACCTATATTTAATTTTTAGAAAAGAATTTGAAATATCAAATAAAACCAAACTTCAATTGGAGCAAAGAAATGCACATCTTTAATTTTCTTCTAGGCAAATTACTACTATTTTCTTGCATATCGTCAAAGCAACGTAAAGCGGGTGGTCTACAGTGCTAAATTTCGATAAAAAAAAGATAGGGTTTTTCATAAAAATCTTGAATCTACATATACAAGCTTGAACCGCTCCTGTAACGATTTGACTTTTCAGTATATTTCATAGCTAACAAAAATACACGTATACAATACAAACTCAAAAATTGAGTTTCGCTGTCTCCCTTTGATTTCGATTTCAAAACACACTGCGGGCATAGCATGCTATCAATATAGAAATATTACATATATCGCCCGTTACAAAGTAAACAGATGTAACTCGAAATTTTAATTTTTTTAGATATTCTGATACTTTTTGATAACAGGCAGAGGGCATTATATGCAATCTTATATAATAGTCATTGAGACAAAAATGGCGGAAATAGATTCCTTTGCATCTTTGTATTATAAATTTTCGCAGCTAATCTGTTAATTGTAAACTGATCGAATTCAGCGTTACTTCGGCTATGCTCTTTGAATATGCTTCGAGTTTTTTAATGTAAAATGAATCAAGTCGAAATAAATCTCTATTCCACTATCAAAAAAATATATTTTCTGTTTTTTTTTGAAAGGGCTTTGATTTCGATTTGATTCACTTTACTAGAAAAATAGCTGGAGTTTCATATGACGAATTTACCAGTTACTTCTCTTTCTTAGAACTATGATACATATGATTTTGAATTTAATCAGTTTACAATTAAAAACATGGAGAAATATGCATTATTCTAAATATTCTTCCAAATGTTTCACAAAATTGGTTGCCCTATACTACTTTAGTTTTCAATAATTTATGGTATAATATAGTAAACTTTGTATTATGCTTCAAAATTTTTCAACATGCATAGCTAAATACTAAGAGACTCAAATCTTAACGAACATCAAGAAATTTTGGGAAGAGGTAAATACAGACAAATCCATAATTTTTAAATAATTATGGTGCTTTTTTTGAATTAATTAATTTTATTTATTATAATTTTATAACTGAAAATATAGAATTTTGAAGTAATGGACGCTCAGCATATTAAAAGCTTGGTTCCTCAATATGAGGTTGATAGTAGCTTATCAGAAAACGAGGAAGATCCTAAAGAAATCACAGAAGTTTTTAATATCCCTTCTTTATCTAGTACCGCATCTTCTGAAGTTATTACTCCGCAGCAAATTAATTATATAAATGATAACGTAAGTACTTTTATACGCTTTACATAATGCTGTTTATATTGTACAACAGCGTACTTTTAGAACTCAAATACTCGACCTACACGTCAAAAACGGTCGATTTTAAACTTTCAAACGTATCCTGTATACACAGATGAAAGTGATGCCGATCTCAGCGATGCAGATCCAACTTTCCAATGCGCGTTTCGTAGAAATAACTATCTGTTTTATCAATCTTCTTCTTCAGTGAGTTCAGATGAAGAGCCATTTTCTCCAACTCAAAAAAACCAAACGTATATCTCAGCTCTTAAATTGGAAACAGAATAAAATGAAAAGCTATCGTAACAGAGGTAAATCTTAAGTATCCAGAACTCAAAGAATCGTCCCGGCACGTTGCCTTAAAACACCATGCAATCAAAAATGTAGATTTAAATGTTTTGAAAAACTTAGTATCGAAGATAGGTATGAAATTTTCCGGAAATTTTGGGATTTGGGTGATTTATTGAAGCCAAGGACTTATTTGCTTTCGTGCATGATCGACGTTAGCCCAAAATATAAGTATTCAAATGCCAAGCAGCCAAGGCAAAAAAAAAAGCACTTTATTTCTTAGTAGATAGTAAGAACATAAGAGTATGCAAAACATTCCTTAAAGCAACTTTAGATATTTCAGAACGTATGATTTATACAGTTCAAGTAAAGTCGAAGGAGCACGTATTGGATCTACAAGATTTGAGAGGAAAATCTTGCAGTTCTTAGAACCCTCAACTGACTGAGGATATAAAAGCGCATATAAATTCCATTCCTCGGATTGAAGCGCATTACGTCAGAGCCTCCTCGTCTAAAGAGTACATAGATGGTAGAAAAACTATACGAGATTTATTTAATGATTTTAGAAGCCAGCAATACGATGATTTAAAAGATCCTGGACCATATCAAAAATACTATGATATATTTAAAACCGAATTCAATATTGGTCTTCATCACCCCAAAAAGGACCAGTGTGACCTTTGCGTGTCTCGAAATAATAGGAAACTTGATTTAAATGACGAGCTAGAGGAAAAATATAACACCCATTTAAAGGAAAAAGATTTAAGCAGGAATGAAAAGCTAAATGATCGTAATAAAGTCAACAATAACTTTAAAGTAGCTGTGTATGATTTAGAGGCAGTATTACAATGTCCGAGAGGACAAACTTCTTCATTTTACTACAAATCAAAATTAAATTGTTACAACTTGACTGTGACAGAACTAACAAGAAATGAATCAAAAGCAGCATATGAAAACGTACATTGTTATTTTTTGTCAGAAAAAGATGCAAAGCGAGGAGCTGTTGAGATAGCCTCATGTGTATGGCATTACTTGAAAGATTTAAGTGATCAAAGCGAAGAGCAAATTGATGTGGTATTTTACTCGGATAATTGTTGCGGTCAAAATAAAAACAAGTTTATAGCTTCTTTGTATTTCTTTGCTGTAAAAAATTTTAAAATTAATAATACTACACATAAGTTCTTAATCAGAGGTCATACACAAAATGAGGCCGATAGCGTGCACAGCATTATTGAAAGAGAGATAAAAAAGAACTTAAATTCTGGCCCTCTGTATAACCCTGATCAGTATTTAGATTTAATTAAAAATGCAAAAAAAACCAACCCACCTTTAAAAGTACACGAGCTAAACTTTGAATCATTCTATGACTTAAAAGCTTTGCAAGCTGAATGCGGATACAATTTTAATACCAATATGGATGAAAAAGATTTAAATTGGAATGAAATAAAGGTTTTAAAAATGACTAAAGAGCACCCCACCACATTTTTTTACAAAACATCTTACAAGCAAGAAACTTACGAGGGAGTGAATGTAAGAAACAAATGAAGAAAAATGAAGCCTATAACAGCAATAGAATTTAAGCCGGCATATGTTCAAAAACAAGAGTTGAGTGATAACAAGAAAAGAGATTTAAGAGATCTTCTGCAAAAAGGATTAATACCTTCCTTCTATGAAAGCTTTTATAATTCTATACTATAAACATTTAAATTTGTATTTAAAATACTAAAATAGTTAGTAGTGTTGAATGCTATGAATAAATACCACGAAAATCTTTAATCACAGAGTTTCTTTCAGCTTTTAGTTAGACCGTTGAGAAAAAAGTACATACTAATTTTGGTTAAACTCGTTTTTTCTGCCTCTACTGATAATTAAATTAATGCCTTTGTGATATGATACTACAAAAATAAGATAATATATTTTTACAATAAAAACAGTTTTGAGCATGTACTGCAATAAAACGCAGCATTTTATAAAATCGATTTATTTTTTTAAATGAAACTGTAGTATTCCAAAATACTCCGTATGAAACTATTTATGGCTGTATAATTTTTCTATTGTAAAGTGAATTAACTCAGAATGAAAAAAGTAAAACTTAAATTCAGCATCTCTTTCAAAGTAAGATGAAAATACTTTTTAGTAATCTACTAGTTTAATAATTGTAGTTTCCCGTCATACCTTCCAAACTGACTTTAATGTCCAGATGCTATCTTATTTAGAGTTAAAATCTAACTGTTTAAAATAACAAAACTTGATCTTCGTTTTCCCAAAAAATGAAAATTTTTAATTACATCTCTTTACTTTGGAACGAGCGATATGTACAGGGTGGCTGATGAATTTTGCTACATTAAGAAACTCAAATAATTTTTTTTTCAGTGTATGGAATTCATTTTTCTTTTATTCATGTTAAAGCTCATTAAATTTTATTAAATATAGCTTAATTAGTTTTAAAAATAATGGAATTTAAATGCCCCCCCTGCTCGTCGATGCATGTGCGGCATCTTACCAAAAAGTTGTTCATTACTGGTTGGAGAGTTGAGACAGGAATAGCCGCAATTGTTTCTCGAATGGATTGCCTTAGTTCATTCAAATTTGTTGGTTTTGCTTCGAAGACTTCCTGTTTGCAATAACCCCACAAGAAAAAGTCAGGTGCAGTAAGGTCAGGCGACCTGGGTGGCCAACGGAATGTGGAGTTTCTGGATATCAGCTTATTGGGAAATTTTCGTCGCAATTCTGTCATAACAGGTTGGGCTATATGAGGAGCTGCACCATCTTGCTGAAACCACACAGAGTTGAAAGAAATTCTCATTCGGCGTAATTCTGGATAGAAAAACTCTCTCAACATGCTCAAGTAACGGTCTCCAGTAACCGTAACGGTGTGACCGTTTTCTTCGAAGAAGTAGGGCCCGACAATGCAGCGTGATGAAACTGCACACCACACTGTGACACGAAGTGGATGCAATTCTGTCTCATGGAGTATCTGTGGGTTGCAAGCACTCCATATTCGACAATTTTGTTTGTTTATGTTGCCGTTTAAATCGAAATGGGCCTCGTCAGACATGAAAAGACAGTTCAACATGTTTCCATCCTCTTCCACCATTTGAAGCATCTTCTGGCAAAATTCCAAGCGAATCGGCAAGTCTGCAGCGTTCAGTTTGTTGGCCATTTGAATTTTATATGGGAATAAGTCCAAATCTTTGTGCATAATTGACTGTAATGACTGTCTGCTTACACCCATTTGAGCAGATAAGCTTCTTGTCGAAACACGTGGATTGTTTTGTATGGCAGCAGCTACAGCAGCGGTAAGGTCTTCTGTTGACTGTCCCATGCTCGGCAAAATTGTTTACAAGTCTTATTATGGTCCATCTGCTCGGAGGATTGCCGCCAAACGTGCGCCTATACTCTCTTGGAACCGAAACTACGGACTCCAGTGCGTGATAGCGGCGGACAATCCAAATTCTTGTTTCAGTGTCCCAGTTATCTATTTTTGTTAAATGTAAAAGTCAATCTGCAAAATAAAAAAAAAATTTACCAGATTCATTAAATAGAAAAAAAGTTATTTAATTTTTTTTTGGTAGCGGTTTTCATTAGCCACCCTGTATTAGGAGAATTCAAGACATAACACAAGCAAACAGAAGTTTTTCTAATAAACTTCAACATCTTTAAAATGATACAATTTGGATTCTAAAAAATGGCGATCCTGCCAAACTATCGAGATTTTTCGCATCTACATGTGTACCAATAAGTGCGCTTTTGAGTTTGACTTGTCCACCAGAGAATATGAACAACGTGGTAGTTTCGATTTTTGCACACAACTAGCAAAACCAGTAAAGGATCATATTGCCTTCAACAGAATCTACGTTTAAAACTCATTGCATTCCGTAACGTTAACACGCTCTTATTCCATGGGCTCTCCACTAAGAATATTGACAATCTAGATTTCGAGAAACGAAAATATTTTTAACAACAAATATACATAAGACTGGGTCGATTTATTAACCGATATCTCGCCATCGATTTTTCGATAGGTTTTGAGCTCAAAAAAAAAAGTTACACTACGCATACCCATAAAAAAATTATTTTCGAGCCTGCGAAATTTAATTTTTTTGACTTTTTTCGACTTTGATTTTTAAAGTTTTTTTCATGACCTGCTACAAAAATTTTCGTTTGATTTTAAAACTGTCATGTATACCCTGTCCGACCCAAAAATGTCCGCTAAATACGTTGGCGATAACAGTTTTTTGAAAAAAAAATATTTTTTGGGTTTTGGGGAGTGTTTTGGTCAAAAAATTTACCCTTCAGTATACTGCAAAAATGTTTTCGATGAAAACGAATTCGTCTCATATTTCCTGCCCCACTTAAAATTATGCGCTAAAAACGGTGGCGATAACGGTTTTTTGAGAAAAAAAAATTGTATTTTCGGGTTTTGGAAAAGTCGATTTTACGACCAAAATAAAATAGAAGGCGAAAGGGCGAAAGGGTCAATTTTTTAAGGGGTTTTTCAGCATACATGCAAAAATGTTTTCGATAAAAACGAATTTGTCTCATATTTCCTGTCCCACTTAAAATTATGCGCTAAAAACGTTGAAAGGTTGAAAGGTTTTTTGACCAAAACACTCTCCAAAACCCGAAATAATTTTTTTTTTAAAAAACTGTTATCGCCACCGTTTGTAGCTGACATTTTTGGGTCGGACAGGGTATACATGAAAATATTAAAGTCAAACGAAAATTTGTTTAGTAGAGCATGAAAAAAACCTTAAAAATCAAAGTCGAAGAAAGTCAAAAAAATTTAATTTCGCAGGCTCGAAAATAATTTTTTTATGGGTATGCGTTGTGGAACTTTTTTTCCTGAGCCCAAAACCTATCGAAAAATCGATGGCGCGATATCGGTTAACTTTCGTCCATACAAATCGATCCACCCTATTATAAATATATATGCATGTATTTTTATACCTTTCATGAACATGAAATGGTATATTAACTTTGGTCCGATGTTTGTAACGTTTAGAAATATAAGAGATAGACCCACCATTACGTATACCAAATTGATCAGGACGATGAACTGAATTGCTACAGCCATGTTCGTCTGTTCGTCCATCCGTCTGTTTGAACGCAAACTAGTTCCTCAATTTTTGAGATATCTCGATGAAATTTGGCACACGGATGCATTTTTGTATTATATTAGACATTTGTCGGATCCGTTATAATCGGGTCACTATAGCATATATCTCCCGTACAACCGATCGTTCAAATAAGAGGATTATGACCATTTCTCCCTCATTTTTAAAGATTAAAACTTGAAACTTGGTGAGATATTTTCTTATGGATAGCAAAAAATTTCGTAAAAAAATTACCAAGATCGGAGCTATATATAGTATATATCCCATACAACCGATCGTTCAGATAAGAGGATTATGGCCATTTATACTTCATTTTGAAAGATTAAAACTTGAAACTTGGTGAGATATTTGCTTACAGATAATAAAAAATTTGGTA